>OU862908.1:23781703-25054721 GCA_917880885.1 Limnephilus marmoratus
AAAATGTGATTTTTTTTAAGCAGCTCCACGCAGGAGGCCCTGGTGAAAATATTTCCTCTTCAGCCTTTGTCATCTTTGGGTATGCGGAGAGTCTTTTTAGAAAAAGAAGGAGAGGAAATTCTGGGAAGGAAAAAGGTATGAGGGGTGGGTAGGAATCTGGTGGTCAGTGTCTCCAGGAGTAACGGACGTGTGAATTCAACCCTCCCGCTGCGGCACTAGGCGTTGTTCCGATCCAGCCATCTCTTCGGATCCAGTCTGCCATATTGTTGGTGGGCAGACACATCTGCCGCCAAGACCCGGACAAACCTCGCTGCATGATCCCGGTCACCCCTGCTATGTCACCAAACGTAGCGAACCACTTGGGGTGACCTAAGGCAGAGGTGTTGGAAATCCAATAAATGGTTCACTAAATCCCAAGTACGTGGAAAGCCGAAAATAACAATGAGCAAATGACTTACCAGAATGATTTTTATGTGAAAATAATTTTTTATAGTAATAAGTAATAATGGAATTATTTTCACTCAAATCATTTCATCCATCGCGTGATAGCAAAAACTCTCGTGCTGAAATTGGAGCTCAAGTGTGTGGTGTTTTCTTCTCCGTGGCCGTGAAAACTTTCTATTTTCGGCCCCTAATGCGTTGAGACAAGATTTTTTTTTGTGAGAATACAGCACAAGAATACCAACTGCCCGGGATCAGTTCCCACTATTATACCCCATTTGAAAGGTTGTAGGACTAAATAATTTAAAAAAATTTAAGCAATAATAGCATTCAACATCTTTTATTGCTTTAAATTGTTTTAAATTGCTTTAAATTCAGTATTCTACTCGATGCAAAAAACGAGGGAAACACAAAAAAATCACGTACAAATTAAAAGATGAATTATTTATTAAACAACAAAACAGCCAATATTACAAAAAAATTACAGCGTAGGAGAATAAAACATAAGTACATAATACACAATACACACTCTATTATACGAGTACTAGTAATATTCAACCGCATCTCATAATATTTTCAGATTTTTTTTTTGATTACCGTTTATATCTTTTTATTGAATTTTATTGAAATGTAAAATGGGGACCTCAGCAAGGGCAAAGCACCCAGTGAGGCCCGCGTTATCATATAATGTTTGAAAATACATTATATTATTGTATCAATTAAAATTAAAATAATGAAAAGCTGGGAGGGGGTGGAGATAGGTAAGAGGAAGGTGGGAAATAATTTATTTATTTATTTATTTCAATGGCTATTACAATCCGGTGATACATGATACACAGTGGTACATAGGAGGATAATTTCAATGATAATATATACATTAAACAAAATACATATGTATGATAACAACTAGTATTTAGTTATAGGATACAAATATGTTTTACAACAAGAAAAAAAAAGTATGAGCTCGTACAAAATACACATTTTTATGCAGAATAAACATAAGTAAATTAAGGTGAATTCTTAGAAAAATTCTCAACGTCAAGTATAATATACCTACTTTACTTTTATTTGTACATATTGTTTGATTCTAGGAATTGGCTAAAATGGAGTACATAACTTAGTAATGATATTATTGTTACCTTCAGTTGAAATTACTGAAGTTTGAAATGATTACAGGTACTGCTAATTAGTTCTACTTATCACAAAGGCGATACTGAGAGTAGGTATAAATCAAAGAAACGAACACATTTTTGCACGCACTTATAACGTCATTCGAATTCGTACATTTTTCTCACTATTTGCATCTTTTGCTATAGGTAATACAAATAAATGAGATAGGTAATCGTGTATTTTTTATAAAATGCATACTTTGTCCCTTTTCCCTTTAGTAAGAATTAAATTGATATGTTACCATTTAATGTCTATGATAATATCTTATGACCTAAGGAAAAGCAAAACCCAAAACTCAAATTCCGATCTTTCGTTTCAATTCTGAATGGTGGTCTCACACCATGATGATACTCTGGAATGAATATGCTAAAAATGGTTCCATGCCAACTCAGAATCACCTCAGAAAGGTCATTAAAAGCTATGAAAAAATAATTTTAAAATAGCCGGTAACCCTAACCTAACTTAACTTATTTAACATATTTTTCATATTTTTATCATTACTCTTAATGACCTTTCTGAGGTGGTTCTGAGTTGGTTTCATTCTGAGTTGGCCGGTAACCGTTAAAATATACCTTATATTATTTTAAATGACTAAATTGTAAAAACACAAATCAAACTAATAAAATTTACTTGCGCACCTCCGGATCGCTAGTCGAGAGCCTTACCCCTCGACCACGGAGGCTGTCTAACATTTATTTGATACATAATATGTCATTGGCAAATATTAGCAATATTATTTTTTTTTAAATCTCGCCAACACTGCCTCTTTTTGAGTCATAATCTTTTCAGATTCTTATTTCTTATATATTAGGTCATTTAGTTTAAGGCTATACAGAAAGGTCGTTTCACAATCTATACGCGCGTGTCTATTTTTGTTCTTAATTTATCAAAATTAAAGCTTCTCGTCGATGTGATTTTTTACCCAGAACATTATTTCATTGGGAAATGGACTCGGCTACTATCCACGCAAACGTTAAATCGTTTCATTACCCTTATCGCTAAATAACGAATTACACGACCAGCAGCAAGACGCTCGCAAGCGAATCATTTATCACCCCAGCCGCTCGTAGAGGGCGAAATATTAATGCGTAGACCCTTCTACGCCGCGACCGAAACTTGTTCGAAATAATTTGCTGGCTCTGTGGAGATTTTAGAACGGGAGCTCGCTTTTGACCACGGCGGTGTAATTTTAAAAGTATTCCATCGCGCGCAACCAAACGCGGCAGTAAGGAGAGAAGAGGTCCAACAATAAAAGTGCGTAATATCGATTCACTCCCTTTCCGCCCCCTTGCGCTGCATCCCCCGCGGTTACCATGGCAACAGATCTGTCACACGCACAACCCATAAAATGCAAGCATTGATTTTTTCCCGCCAGTGAGCGCTGCCACCCCGTCCCCACAACTCCACCCACCCCTTCCCCGTCTCCTCAACCCCTCCCCACACTACCCCCTTACACTTTCTATCGGTATAACATTCAAACTAAACTTTCAGTGCGAATTCAACGCGCTCAGCGCTAAGGGAAATGTTCACAAATATATCCGTATTACATTCGAGTCTTTTACATTTCACGTATTTTACAACTCGAGATTTGAGATATTCGCGAAGATGATGAGAATTTTGCTTATCCAACCGAAAATATTATCAGGTTTTCATATTTGAAATTTGATTGAAAAAACGCCAGACACCTTTTACAAGTATTTGACATCATTTTATGAAAACAATCATTATTTTAAATTTAAACTCTCCTTTAATATAATGTACGTATTAACCGTAACAAATCGATTGTGTACTGGTGAGATAAGTAATCTCTCTAGAGCACAAAACATAAATAGACTTGAGACAAATTTTCCCCCGTGAACAGATAAGAGATAAAAAGATTTTCCGTCGTAAATACCCAACGGATGATTACGCAAACAATTTTCCACAAATATGGGACCCTTGAAGCGATCCGTCTGCTGGAATATAAGTGAAAGCGATGCTGGGGTCCCGCGGAGCCTGCAGGCGTGTACTGTACCAGTTTATGCATTATATCTTATACCGTCAAAGCCTCCCTTGCCTGATGCTGAGTTAAGCTGATCCCTCTGTACACGCTTAGATGCTTGCTTACTTACAGTGTGTCACCAAAATCTAGAAATTAAATAAAACGGAAGTAAGATTTTTCGTTAATTTGGCAACAACCATTATAAAAGGAAAATAAATTAAATAATTACTTTGTGTTACTCACTTTTATTTTTCAGATACATCCATCACTATCGACATGTTTCGTGAGCAATGATTAAAAAAAATATATATATTTTAACTTTATGAGTAAAACCTCAAATTGTAATATATAATTAGATGAAGACAATATAAGCGAAACTCAATCGAAAATCTGTGAAAAGAAAAATCAGAAAAAGATATTGGCACCTCTGGGACTCGAACCCAGCGGAAAGTGAGATGTCCTGGGTTCGAGTCCCAGAGTATCTGTATATATGTCCCATAGTATCCCATAATATCTTGTCTTCATTTAATTAAAAATTATTTTAGTTTAAAATGTGATCATTCAAATCTGATAATATGATGACCGGACGGGAAAGATAATGACGCAACTTAAATATTCTTAACTTTTTTTTATCGAAAAGTCTGCACTTCTTATTTTCATTTTTAAAATCAGTAAATTGGTTTATTCTATATGTATATTTCAGAAATAAAAAAAAACTTTTCCTTGCTTTTTTATTATCTCGCCAAGGATGGGTGGTTTCAAAAAATTTGAACAATTCGTCAAATATTTGAAGTTAATTTTCACTTCTGTGAAAGTTCTATTCAAGTTCTACGATTGTGTCAGTTTTAGGAAGCAATTGTCCTATAATGATACAATAACAGAACTTGCATAGAACTTACCCAGAAAGTGAAAATGAACATAAAATATTTTATGAATTATTAAAAAAATTTTAAACAACCCGTCCTAAGTGTTAAAAATAACAAGTTTGAATATTAGATTTTCTTAGAATATGATGTAGTCATCTCCTTTAGGAATTAACACCTTTTTTTGAACACGGTTGGATATTGTTCTTTTTTAATGTGAGTAACGCACAAAAGTCCCGACTGCTCCTGGAGCATCTGGAGCCAGGGAAACTATGGTATCTCCAATTAGGATACGTTGTGAGTCTAAAGCTAGTGGGTAGAAGAAGGGGATGTGGTAGGTGAAGATGGGGAGGTAACTTGCTTTTAAGATCTGGCAACAAACATGACTAAAGCCATATCCAGCAACGTTTTGTTATGAATGATGGTCTTTCACCAAGGCGATGTTTCAGTATATATACTGAAAGTATCTACCACTCTGGAATGTGCGACAAATATACTACAATATGTGATTTGAACCCGCGACCTCCGGATTCGTAGCTAAGGGTCGTAAGTCGTAACCACTCAATTATGGATGCCAATTGTTTTTTAGAGATACTCTATTTTTCTACTCATTCTTTGTTATGCCAATTGTTTTTTAAAGATACTATATTTTTCCACTCATTCTTTGTTTTGCCATTTAAAAGATTTCAGTGCCCTGAACTCTACTTGTCATATTTATTTTGACATGCTGTACACGCTTACAACATGCTTACGAGTACTTACTTACATACTACCTTACCTGCTGTTCACGTATTTGTATGTGTAGGTGCTTAGATGTTTACCTGTGTAAATGTACCTATCCTAAATGGGACAACAATGTTTAAGGTGAGTGAGTGGTGGAGCTGTGGGAGGTTGTCGGGTGGTAGGGGGAGGGGCGGGGGTGCGTGCCCCGAGGTTTCAATCATCACATAAATTACTGTGAGGAAATCGGATTTATTTCGGTTTTGCAATCTTTTTACGACACATTTTTGCTATGCATATTTGAAAAAATCAAAAGTTGATTTTATATATTAAAAAAACAATTTGATTGTCTGAAGCAGTACTCCGAAATATTAAACACTATCTCATTAATTGCTTTTTATAGTTCCAGGTATTTTTATAAAGCAACGTAGCACGACCTTTGGTATTTCCATGTAATCGTCAAAATAAGAAGAAATAACATAAATATACAATATGTACAGGTATTTTATGTAGTTTAATTCATATTTCTCATTTTTGACTAAGCGCAAGCGTAGCGAAATCCCGTTTCAACTCAAAGAACTGTATGTTTCAACTCATAAAACTGAATGTTTTAACTCAAAGAACTATATGTTTCAATTCAGAACTCTGTTCCAACTCAAAGAACAGTATGTTTCAACTCATAGAACTGTATGTTTCAACTCAGAACTCTGTTTCAACTCGTAGAACTGTATGTTTCAACTCATACAACTCAATCATCCTTTTTCAACGGACACAGTTCACACCTACACTAAAAAATCATCACACAAATCTTGTTATAAATATACAAAAACTGATTTTGATAGGTCAGGGTATAAATCCGTCGAAACCCTTTTTTTTATAAACAAAAATGAGAACTCAGCATCCAATTACAATAATTCTGAGAGCTATATTATAAATAAAATCAATTATCACAGTACCACAATAATAAAAACGAAGAAAAAGGGTCTTCTTGGAGGGATGTCGAACGATTTATTAAAAAAAATGCTTTTTTTTTTAAATAACCAAGTCATTTATTACTGACTGGACTAAAATAATGATATTCCCGCAACTGAAAAAAAACTCAAACTAAAAACAGTATTATAGTAATGTATATAAGATTCACAACTTCTGTAGGAAAAAAACCCAGTGACTATGCATCTCTCATATTCTACAAACGTTATAGAAACAACTGTAAAAAAATAATTGACAATGTTAAAAGGGATTATTACAAAAAAAAATCAATGAAGCTTCCGATGATAAAAAAAATTGGAATATCATAAAAGATATAGCCAATATTAATAAAACTGACACACCTATTGTTAAAATTAATATCGAAGACCAAACAATACATGTAAATTCTGACCTTGAAAATATATCTAACCATTTCAATCAATTTTTCTCCAACATTGGACCCAACTTAGCAAAAAAAAATTTAGACAGAAACAGCGTCTCAGAGAAAGATCTTGCAAATAATATACCTATCAATAATCTGAGCTTTAACCAGTTTATTCACTCCCACCACTGAACTTGAAATAGGATTAATATCATCTCTTAAAAACAGTAACTCCACGGGAATTGATCATATCTCGACAAAAATAATCAAACACATTCAAAATTACATCGCATCCCCTCTTAAACACATAATCAACTTAAGCTTCAAAACTGGCATTTTTCCTAACTCCCTAAAACAGGCCACTTTATAGTCTGTCAAAAAAGAGTAGAAAATATATGAGGGCGCCACTGTTGATCAAATGGCAATACTAAACACATAACTCATGGTGTTAAAGTAAAGCTGTGTAACCTACATTTTCATAAAAAATTAAAAAGGCATAATGGAGGAAAAAATATTTTTTCATTGCAGTGTAGATACCCGCCGATCTCAAAATTAGAATTGAATATAGGTATATTATTATTATACCTTTGCAATTTTGTGTTAACATAATGAAGAATAACTATAATGTAATAAAATATAAAGCACAGGTTAGAAATTGCTAACATTTATTTAATACTAGATAAAGTACCTAGCGTTGCCTGGGCTTTAGATCATGTCTCTAATTTTAGATCTGAATATATTTAACTCATTCAGTTCTAAAAGTAGTCTAACTAAACTCACCATTGGTGATTCTTCCTTCTATCTATTGTTAAATTCAAATTTATGTTAAATTAAATTAAAGCAAATCGCTTTATTAGTCACCTTTTAATAAAATTTATGTCATGAAGAAAAAATGTTTTTTAAAATGTGGTTTACTGTGTTCTACACATTCAGTGTCATTGCACTTCAAAGAAATATTTGACAGTTAAATTGGTGTTGCCAGTCTACAAATTTAGTAGTTCAAGTTTTTATATTTTCTACTCTATTTTGACAGACTATAATTCCAATCTTTAAAGCGGAAGACAAATTATTTGTAAATAACTACCGACCGATATCCTTATTAAGCATATTATCTAAAGTTGTAGAAAAAGCGGTGAAAAATAGACTCTGTAAGTTTCTCGAAGATAATAAAATATTATCTGACAATCAATACGGCTTTCGCAAAGGTAGAAGTACTTCAGATGCAATAGCCGCCCTCACAAAGATCGTTTCCTATAATCTTGACATTGGTCGCAAACCACTTGCTGTTTTTCTCGATCTCGCAAAAGCATTTGATACGGTCTCACATCCATTACTGCTAAAAAAACTTCAGCAAATTGGATTAACTGAAGTAGCCTACACATGGTTTGAATACTATCTATCAAACCGAACACAACAAACTCTCATCCAATCTGACAAAATACATATAAGCAATAAACTATCTGTGTCCTGTGGTGTACCCCAAGGTAGCATACTAGGACCAATTTCATTTCTTATATACATCAACTCACTGTGCCATGAATATTGGTGGAAAAATATTATCATTTGCTGATGACACGGTCTTAATATTCGAAGATGAAACATGGCAATCAGTTATTAACAAAACTAATAATGCTCTAATAAAAGTAAAGCATTGGCTTGACACAAACCTCTTCACACTTAACATCGACAAAACACAATATACCCAATAACTGCCCTAAACCAATCATCCACTCGTGTCCACCTAATTTAGACAATCCAGAAACCACATCTAATATTAATTGTACGTGTTCGACCCTCAAATCATCAAAAGTAGTTAAGCGGCTGTGGAATGATTTGCCGGCCTCTGTGTTTCCTCCTTCCTACAACATGGGTTTCTTCAAGACCAATGTTCATTCCTTCCTCTCCTCAAAAAGACCCTCCACACAGCATCCCAGATGACATAGGCCCTGAGGGAAATTATTTTCCTCAGGGCCTCCTGTGTGGAGTTAATGTAAAAAAAATATATATTTGGGAATAATCATAGACAACCAACTACATTGGGAAGCTCACATCGGTGACACAGTAAAAAAACTTCGTAAACTCTGCCATATATTCGGCTCCCTTAGGTCTATCTTAGATTTACAGACTCTAAGAAGCGTATACTTTGCCCTTTTCCAATCCATAGCAACATACGGTATAGTGGGATGGGGTGGTTGTGCTGAAACCATTATTAGACCAATTATTTTAGTTCAAAAACTAATTCTGAGAATTATATTTAAATGTCAACCTACTCATCCCTCAAATCAACTCTTTGCAAAAATGCAAAAAGATATTCGACAGCTATTTAATTCTAATTCTAATTCTCTTTTTATAACACGTATACAACAATGGATTTTCGAAAGTGGACGAGCGTACTTTAAAAAAATCGTGAGTTCTTAACACTACATTTTAATTATTAATTTTTGCATTTCAAAATTTTAATTTTCATTTTTATTTCTATTTTTCTTTAAAATGTTGTTATTTTTTTTCTCTTAGTTTTTTCACTAAATTTTATTTTTTTTTAAATTTTAATTTATATAGATACTTATATTTATATGGTGTAATTTATATATTTGTATAGAACACTTGAGTTCTTAACATTTAATCTTTATTATTAATTTTTGTATTTCAAAATTTGAATTTTCATTTTTATTTCTACTTCTCTCTAAAATGTGATCTTTTTTTCTCTATGTTTTTCACTTACTTTTAAGTATTTCTTAATTTTTATTTAGTATATTTAATCATCTGTTTTAATAAAATAGTATTTATTAAATCGTATTTAAAATATTAAATGTACGACTACCATAACACGGGCATGAGCCTAGTGTGGTACCAAAAAAAAACGAATATCTGTAACTAATAAAAATTTTATGAAATAAAAAATAAAAAATAAATGAAAAATAAAAAATGTTAAAAAGTGTGAAAATGGTATCAGAAAATTGGATCATAATAATCATTAAAAACAAAGTAAGCATGTTAAACATTCATCGTGAAAGATTAGATGGATGATAAATTCAGCATGGAAGACATCAAGATTTACGAAAACTGAACAACTATTTTTGTAATATTAACGCTTCCTTGGCTGGTATATCAGCAAATCACCAAACAATTGGATGATAAAATTACATCAAAACAAGAAAGTGGTGAATGAATATATTAGACAAATGAGAACTTTGACTAAATTCAAACATGAACTGAAGCATCGGATTGCCAAAATACGTCGTCCCTCTATTGCAAACCTCTGTATATCATAAACACGTAGATGTGAATATTAATTTATAAACAACCTTACCGAAATAATATTATCTTGTCAAACTTAACTTCCATAATTATTATTATTAAAATATATTTTTAATTAATACTTTTTTTCTACATTTATAATATTATTATCTCTATAAGTTTAACCTACGCCAGTACTACCTAAACTGAAAAATCTGAGTTTGTAGCGCCCTTGAGGTGATTTTTCACAAAAATGGCGCCATAAAAATCATCCAAACATTATTTATTGAAAGAAGATCAATTTTCGGACAGCTGTAGGGGCTATCCCTACATATATAGAAAACTTTAATAAGTATAATTACGTTAATAGTAATCATAGTAAATAAATAAATATTAAGGTGGCTCAAAAACTCATACATCCATCTCTGTCCTACTAAATTATACGAAAGGGTAATACTACAATTGCCTAAATAGACTTTCAAAAAAAAAACATTTTTATATGCTAAACAATTCGGTTTCAGAAAAAAGTCTAATTCTCTTTCCGCAACTAACTGAAGTTAAAAAAAGCATAGATAACGGATACTATATCATAGGAATTCTCGCAGGTCTTCAAAAAGCTTTCAGTACCGTGAGTCATGAAATACTGTATTACATTTTTTTTTAAGAATCATAACTGGTTCTGCTCCCAAAGTTGTAAAATCTGCTTTTAACAACAGAAACCAAATGTTAGCATAGCAGATAAAAACAGTCAACTCGAGAGCGTGAACTATGGGGTTCCTCAAGGATCCATGCTGGGGGCACTCTTGTTCCAAATAATAAAGTTTGTCAATTAAGGTGGTACTTAAAATATTTCAGAATCTACTGGTTCATAGACGGCGCTAGTTTAATTATTTTAGGCTAAAGCACTTTTTACAAGTTATGCTTTAAAGCAGGGGTGGGGAACCTGCGGCGCACGAAGCTTTTTGGTGCGGCCCGCGAGCACTTTTACCTGAAAAAAAAAATTGTACCCAGAAAGCACCACAAAAAAATTATGCTCAGAAAGCGAGAACGGTTTTCTTTCACAGTGTTTCAGTTATATTTTTAAGTTATTATTACTAAACCCAGAGAAAGTTATAACATAACTGACAGGTATGCGCTTACGTATTCATTTACGAGTGCGTTTCTAGAAATCAGGTTAGATACAAACGCATACGTAATCTAACATTATTTTTAGTTATATTTAAATTTTTTATAATTATACTGTAGGGAAATTCATATCGAAAACATATTTCAGTATTGATTTCAATTCTATTCAGAAAGAAAGAAATATGATGTACTTTCTTTACTTGCTACACTTCTGCTATTTAAAAAGTTAAATAAATAAAAATATTCCATATGAATTATTTCAAATACATAATTAAATAAATATAAAATTATAAAAAAATTATTGCAGTCCATAAATTTATTGTAAAATACCGGAAAACCATTCACGTATTCTGATAAAAAATATAATATAAGCTGGTGGACTGGTGGACCCCTAGGCAGATCCATTCCTAAGATAAAACGACTCTCATTTGTGTTCATAATGCATATCACTAAAGCTGGGGACTCGCATGCAAATTCACTCTAAAGTTAAAAACAGCTTCATTTTCCGAATAATCTGTTGAAATTCCAGTAGCGAAGTAATCTGCTGACGCAGTTCGAAGAAAACCATTCTAGTGTTTCGAGTGGAGTTAAAATTTTTGTTTAAAATCAATATTCTTAAAATTTCAAAATTTTTTACGAATTCGTAATTGCTGCAAAATTCATAATGGAACGAAAATCATAAGCATAATATTACGAGAGTAATAATTAAAGCTGGGGACTCACATGCAGATTCACTCTTAATTAAATCTTTTTTTTGTGTTCAGAATGTAACGATCAATTTCCATGGATTCATCTGATGACACATTTTGAAGGAAACTATCATCTTATTCCAAGTGCTGTTATTAAATTCTGGTTGCAGACTATGTATGTGCTGCGAGAATCAAAGAAAAACCATTTTCATGTTCTGAGTGTAGTTTTAATTCACCGCATTCAGTTTTAATTTAAACCAGTTATGTGTTCAGAATATAACCGTTAATTAAAAAATAAGTTGCAGATTCATCAGAGGAAGCCATTCTTATGTACCGAGTGATGTTTTACATTTGAGTGGCACACCGTATGCTGCAAAATTCTGAGAACTTGACTGTTCCGTGTGGAACTATTATTTAAGCTTATGTACTCTTACGCGGAATCAACTTTAAGTTAAAACCTGCCTCCTGTTAATATAATGCAAAAATTCTATACGCGAAACGACCTGTAAAATCAGAGTAATCAACATTAGGCGAAGTCTACTGTTCACAAACAGAAAAACAAATATTTTCCAATAAAATGTATTCAAACTGTAATAGAGCAGAGTAGTACCTGCAACTAGTTGCTGTGCATGGGGGAAATATCGGAAAACCTTGGCGTTGGGTCAGGGAAACCCCATAAATTACCCAAAACGAAGTAAAAATCATAAAACCCATTGATTTCGGTTTTCTGTGCATCCAGCGTAACTCTGGTTCAATGAATCAAAATTTTCTATGAATTTAGGTGTAATTTTAAACGTATTATAAATAATTGACAAAATTGATTTTGGAGAGAGATGGTGTACAAGGATTTTATTCAAATTAAAAGGATATTTCCGTATTTGTTGCTATGTCGTCTTTGACACTGTATTTCTAGTTATTTGGTTATTACCAGTAGTCAAAAGTTTTAAGTTGTTTAATGTAGCATTATAATCGAATTTCACCACGATTTGTCAGTATCAAAAATAGAGCCTGTATAATTTTTTGCTAACTCTAAAATGTTACTTCAAAACCGCTTCTTACGGCTAAACTCCTTCTATCTTGCCTTTGAACTTTGAAGGAACACGATTTGAAAAATAAACAAATGATATATCACAACTAATTAACTATGGGCCAGTTGTTTCAACTTTTTCATGTGCACCTTTTATCACTGTATCAATTTAGCTTTATTCTGTAAAGTTCCATCCCAACTCAACACAATTTGAAAAGACATTAAAAGCTACGAAAAAATGGCCCATAACCTAACCTATTCAACCAATTTTTTTAATATATCACTTTTAATTAGTTTTCAAAGGTGTTGAGTTCTTTCTAAGTTGTCCGGTCACCGTTCTGTAAAACATTCAATCAGGTGTAATAAATGTTTGCTAATTACGTACAAACTTACATTGCAATAAACCATTCATGTTTATGTTTATAATAATATCTGAAGTTACTACACATTGCTATGTAATTACTTTCGTATTACCTTAAGTACTTCTTTTTTACTCTTATTGTACTTATAGTTGACTTATTGAACTTCTTTGTACAACTTAACATAAATAAAACCACATACCTACTTTAATGTAATATAAACTTATTATTATACTCCTGAACAAATTATCTATGTTAATGTATACACGTACATAAATTAAACTTGACAATTTTATTAATGTTGAATTGTTCAAATTATGTGACTGGCTCTTGGATACCTTTCTCCTTGTGCTAAGGGAGGTTTGTTTACTCATTTTTAAATCGGCATAATTTATTTTTACCCCTAATTCAGTACATTTATTTTCTAATTCGTTTCTTGATTTCGCAAACGTAATTAAAATAATATTACCTATGTCTACCTAGTGGTACAATATTAAATCTACGATTGTGCGTGGTCTAGTAAAGTAAGAGAGGTGTGTGTCATGTGTGTGTGTTTGTTGGTAGATGGTATGATGAAAGGCAGGAGTTCACAGATTTTTTAAGAGGAGGGCCGCACGGACCGTCGCGGGGCGCGGGACAAAGAAAAAAAATGTACGCACATCAACGTTTATCATTCAAATGATGGTGCATGTTAGGAACTTTCTGGACGGTAGGAAAAGGAAGCATAATAGCCTCACTGAAGGCAGGATAATGGTGTCTCTTGTCCACATTAAACTTTTTCCACCGCTTGTAATTTTCATCACCAATTGTAATTTTGTAGGTTTTTACATAATTTGTTATTTTATCAAGAAATTGAAATACTGAGCATAGAACACTGCTTGCAGAATTGTCAATGAAGATTGTCAATGATTGACAATGATTGACAATCTGAAGATTCAGTGCATTGACAATCTGAAGATCATCTTAAGCATAAAATCAAAGAAAAAAATCGAAACAAAATCAATAACAAAATCAAAAACAAAATAAAAAACAAAATACAAAATCAAAAACAAAGTCAAAAACGAAATATAAAGACAAAATACTTTGTGATTTCACATATGTAGGGAACTAGGTGTGGGTATGAATCAGGAAAATGACAGGAATAATCCCTAACGCAACACAATTCTTACATACATATTACAATTTTTACAATATGTTATTACATTATTTTCGTTATATTTTTTGTTGACAATGTTTTGGTGGACAAACGTAAACTTTAACACTTTGACGCATCATCCTTCATTCACTATTTTTCTTTGCTTAAATAAATTTTGTTAGATTAGCATTATTAAAATTAATTATTTATTATCGCCCTTGTTAGAGACTGTTTTTGTTTTAATTTCACGCCCGGCTGGGCTTTCACATGTTATTTTTTTAATACAAAGATCATCTAAATAAGCATAAAATCAAAGAACAAAATCGAAACAAAATCAATAACAAAATCAAAAACAAAATAAAAAAACAAAATAAAAAAACAAAATCAAAAACAAAGTCAAAAACGAAATATAAAGACAAAATACTCCACCGTCCAAGATAGAAATTGTAAAAAATACACATTATATTATACGTAACAGAACTGCCCCAGTAAAAATCTTTTATATTTGTTTAGTGGTACATTGAAGATGCCCACTGACTATTATTTATTATCTTATTTTCCTGCTCTAGGCAAAGAAGAAAATAACTATTAATAATTTATTTATTATTATTAATTATTAACGATTGTCATCGTTTTATAGATTTGTTAGTTGCAACTGTTTGTTTCTTAATTTATGTGTTTAATTGGGAGTACCAAATTTCAATATCTTTGGTATTACCCCATTTGTTTTTTTTTTAATTAATTTAATGTAAATCAAATTTAATAATGGCATTTTTAAATTTGATTTATATTAAATCAAGTTCAGCGAGTATTTTAGGTTTTTTTATTATTGTGACAGCTCTTTCAGCGTTCATTTTCAAACTACCAGTTTCTAAAAAACAGACAATAATAAAAAAAAATTCTTGCAGAACTTAATAATGACAATAATAAAATTCATTTACAATATATTTTTTTAAATAAAAAAAACTGTCTTTCTTTTTTAAAAAAGATAGACAAACATTCCTGGATTACGAATAACCCAACAATGTTTGAAAATATCCTACTACCACCACACTAAGGGGAAAATATTGGTTGTGTCGTGATGGAGGACTTAGCCAGCCGAGGAATCGAACACGCGACGCCCGGGTGGGGACCACACGCGATGCCCACTCAGCCACTGACCAGTTTCTGCTTGCAAATTTCCAAATTGAAAAGGGGGTTTTAAATATATTTAATATGTGCTTGACCTTTTTATATCGGCAAAACCTTTTTTCGAAAAAGATTATTCAGAAATTTCGTTCCGTATAAATTGATTTCAAATCAAGCTTTTATTTTTACGAAAACTTTTTGTATGTAGAAAATTTTTCATATATAATAAATAGCCTGCTTGTAACTAGGTGAAAAATAGATCTGGTTTGCATTGAAAAGAAGAAACATGACAACATAGCTTTGAAACAAGTTGATATTTGCCCTGAAACCGAGTAAACTATCCAAGCGAGTACTCGTATGTAGGCGATATCACTTCTCGCACGTCTTACATGAAAAATAGAGAAGACATACTCTCGCTGGGAATAGTATATATTCGTTTTCAAGTGATTTACAATATATGCTCCACGCTACGAGATCGGCGGAAAACGGTTCATTGTTTGCACGGATTTCAAATTGTTGTTATTTTTTTCACATTTGCACAAAAATTCTTTGGGACAAATGTCATCTTTGGGGAAGCTGTGTGGAGGGTCCTTTTAGAGAAATGAAGGAGAGGAAGTTCGGGGAAGGACATAAGGGTATGAGGGGTGGGTATAAATCTGGGGGTAGTGTGACCAGAAGTGACGGAGATATGAATCCATCCCTCCCACTTCGGTGCAATGTGAAGAGGGTCGAGAGAGTCCGGCTGGAGAGGTCAAAAGGACTCCCTCAATGAGTCTCTTCCGATCCGGCTCGTCATGCAGAGACATACCTCACGCCATGAACCCGGACACCCATGTTAAGTCACTTGGGTTACCTATGGCAGAGATGTTGGTTATTCAATAACGGTTCCCGGCGCGGCGGTACGCATCCCCGCTGTCATCCCAAATTATTATAATTTACATCTATATTTTGTCCAATTGTAATGTCAGTGAAATGCGGTATCGGGCCGCATTCAAAGTGCCGGCGCAGCGGGCCGCCGTCTGAGCATCCCTGATGTAGAGCTTGCTGTGCCGTGCTCGCGACACCTCGCGGCTCGCGACTCGCGGTACCGCGGTACGGTGGGACTATAATATATGTTAGGGACCATGGTAGTTGATAGTTGTTGGTATGGGAGGAGGTACGCACTAGGCGCAGATGTTCCCGTGTTCCGTGTCGCGGGTACAAAAAACCAGCGCATATTGCATTATATCCCAACCTACCAACCGCCCCGCGCCCCGCTACCCATATAATGAAAGTTGTGAAGTGTGGAGGGCGCAGGATAATTATGAATTATATCACAAAAATCATTAAAAAAACATACTATGCATATATTTTATTACATTGTTATTTACAATACCCACCAATTCATGCTGAGTACAACTAAGCAGTGAGCACCACGGCCTGAATGTTATATTTCATTTAAACAATAACAATACGTTAATCAAAAAAGCATAACTAGATAAATATTATTAAAAGAAAATGTTTCAAGGAAAAAAATATAACTCTTTGTAGTAATGAAAATACAAGTTAAAATAATATTAAAAACGTATTTTTCCTATATTGGATACAAAGTTAAATATCATTTTATTTCTGCGTAATGTTTTTCTACAACTGTCAATTTCTTCTGTCATCCGAGAGAACTGGAACGGCAGTTAACGAAAAACTATTGTTATTTTTAAGGTTAAGGACAATTTGCTGCTGTCATTCGAGACAACTGGAATTGCAGTTAACGTAAAAGTCGTTAATAGTTTTAACGTTAATAACAATTTATTCTCCTTAAGAAAAAACCGGAATCCCCCGGATGTTGTCATATTATTTCTCTTTTTTTTCAAATTCTACGGAAGATGAGCATCTATGAACTTTTTAAACAGATAAGCTTTGAAATTGCGTCATTTTTTGGACGATGATATTAAAATCACATTTAAAGGAAAATTTTGGCTAAGCACTACACTTTAAAAAATCGTTTCCAGGATCATGTTGTGATTTTCAAACTAAAATAAAACACACTTTCTTTTGATTATAATGTTTGCCAACGTCTTGCCGCTGCACTGTTGTATTAGAAGTATATTGTAGAGGTATTCCATTAGAGTAGATAATTTTGTTTATCTCACCCCAAAAGTTACCCTTTCGCTGATAGAATATAAATTGTATTGTCATATATGCATGGAAAATTTAAAAATACATCTATTTGTGTAGATTGTCCGTATCGGGCCGGCGCGCGGTGTGGATTTGACTTTTTAATAAAATTCACAGTTTTATTCCGAGGTTGATAATATTTTTCACAATTGACTTTCAAAATAAGAGAAAGGTCAATGTCTACATATAGAAATCTAATGAGATTTCAAAAAACTACCCCCATCTCTATTTCCCACCCTTTAAATAAGAATTTTGATGCTACTGACCAGATTTGATTTTTAAAAAATAACTCTGCGTAAAGCCCGGGCAACGCCGGAGACTTCAGCAAATTATTTACATAAAAAGATATTTATAATAAACTTATTTATTATTTTTACCAACCCGTTTAATTGTACTTACTGTAAATTTCAATAGTTAACCTATTAAAAATTGTCAGATATATACATATATTTTAATAATTTTTTGACAATTAATTCTCCGATAGTTGGCCCCCCGGCTTACTTATATATAATATGCAGTCGGTTTAGAGAAAATACAGGATCCCTACTTATACTGGGTGTGCCGAGAGGAGTATGGCCGAATAACATAAGTATAAAACACATTTTCATTCAAATGCATCAATCGTATTTGTCAACTGTACAAGTACAAAAAATTCACAGTGTAAACAAATTCGTTTGACATCCATACCGACCTATTATTTATTAAAGGTATTTTTCAAGTCGATTTTAGGTTTGAAAATGAAAAAAAATGCACTAAAATTATATATATGTTTAAAAATCGCACTCCTCCAAAACAGCTCGACCGATTTTTATGAATTTTTTTATGTATATTTGGTAGATATGAGAATAGGTCGTAAAGTACATTTCATACCGCAAGATGATTAGGGTATCCCTATCCAGGAAAAAATTCTCCTTTTTTGGCATTTTTTAATTTTTTATTGGGCATTAAAAATTACCTATAACCCTAAATTTTCACCCTCTTACCCTCACCCTCCCATTTTTAAATTGTGACCCTCCCTTTTTTAAATTTTTTGTATGAACAAATTTCACCGTCGTTTGTACTTTGTTTTTGTTTTTGGTCAGAACAAAATTATTTATGTTGTTGAATGACAGATGGCGCTACGTCCGCCTCATCGAACTTTCATCCACACATGCGCAAGTCATTCACTCATTTCATTCGGCATTTGTTATGTATCACTTTGTTATTGTGTTGGTGTTTTTTTGTATTTATCGGCGGTCATTGTCCACAGCGCTCCATTCCTCTTTCTGTCATAGATCCCATCCCTACACACTTACAACACATTCATTAGTTTTTATTTAACAACCAAAATATTCACTAGAAATAATATACATGGCAGAACAACGTTTTCCGGATCAGCTAGTAATTTTATAATAATTATAAGTCTCGGGGATCAACTGTCGGTTCACCGGATATTATCTAATTCGGTAACCGAACAACTCAGAACGAAATCAACTCAGAACCTAATTTAGTCATTAGAAGTAATGAAAAAAAATGGTTAAATAGGTCACATTAGGATAGGGTTATGGGCAAATTTAAAAATATTTATTTTCGTGGCTTTTAATGACTTTTCAAAGAGGTGTTGAGTTGACTTGATTCTGAGTTGGCACGCATCTAATTTAAGAGAACCGCCAGTTTTTCACGGTTTCAGCGTAACACATCCTCCGCAGATCTTACGCCACCGGGATTATGAGGAAGGATAAAGGATGGGCCTGATTTTGCTCCATATGTAGAATATAGAATCAGAAGTAGAAAGCTACAGACGGCTGTAATTTCTGTGCAGCGGATGTGAATTTATAATCGAATAAAAAACGGATCTGATACTCTTACGTCAGTTTGGTGGAACCCATAATTTAGTCCTGGCACCGAATTTAAAATCGATGCTTCTTTGTCATAAAATGTTTGAAGAATAAGTTATAGGTATAGGTAGGTCTTTTACTTTGTTATCTAGGTTCTTACCTGGATAATATTAATCTATCTTGATAATTATTATTTTCTTTTTTTTTTAATTAAATTAATTTTTTTTTTTAATTAATTTGAAATCTGGAAACAGAAAAATCAGAAAAAGATATTTGCACCTCTGGGACTCGAACCCAGGACCTTTCGCTTTCCGGGCAAATGCGCTAACCACTGCGCCAAGGTGTCGATATCCGATTCGGTCATTTTTAACTGTATCATTCTTCGACTAAGAACCACTCACAATATCTTCATTTTCTTGACGCATATTTCATTGGCTGCTATCTTTATGTATGATTGCAAGACTCAAACCCGAACTAAATGCTATCTAGATAGTGTCTGAATAAATTTTTATCCGTTTTATTTTAATGTGCGACATCTATTGACTTGGCGACGCGCGACGATTAGCTTCACACAGGTGGCCCTGAGGAAAATAATTCCCCTAGGGGCCTATGTCATATTTGGGGATGCGGTGGGGAGGGTATTTTTAGGAAAGGAAGGAGAAGAAGTTCTGAGAAGGAAAAGAGTATTAGGGGTGGGTAGGAATATGGGGGTCAGGAGTGACGGACGTATGAATCCATCCCTCCCATTGCAGTGCAAAGCGATGTTTCGAGAGAGTACGACTGGAGAAGTCAAAGGGACTACCTCAACCATTCTCTCCCGATCCGGCCTGTCAGCTGGTGGGCAGACGCATCCGCCGCTAAGACCCGGACAAACCTCACCCCGTGAACCCGGATACCCCTGCTAAGTCGCCAAATGTAGCGAACCACTTAGGGTGACCTATGGCAGGGGTGTTAGTTATCCAATAAATGGTTTCTGGGGCGAAGGGGTAATACCCACGCCCGCCTTCCAAATTGAAAAAATCTTCTGAATCACTCGTGGGTTTTACATATCTGCGTTAGCTACACTTACTGTTGCACTATAATTTGTATGTAAAAGCCGTTATGGGCATATAAAATTTACAAGTAAGTAATTATATAATAATGGATTCTAGTAGGCAAAATTGTGCGTTTTGGAAAAAAGTGGCGATATAGATTAAGTTATGAATATTCTTCCTTATACTAACTTTCTTGCTAGTTGTGAGTCTGTACAAAGCTATTGAAATATTTGGATTTGTTTATTTTGTTCACTATTAAAAATTTCATGACACATTTTACATTGTTGTATCGGAGGCGTCTACTAATATCTACAAGAATTCCAAAAACTGAACAAATCGGACTAGTATCTATGAGAACCAAAGTGGGGACGAATATCTACAGCTCAAACTGCTGACTAATATCTATGAGAACCAAATTGTGGACGAATATCTACAGCACTGGCAGAGGTTGGATTTGCAATTATGTATAGCATATTGGAATAACGTAACATTGCATATGCAGTTTAAAAAACTTAATTTATGTATTTATGGATGTAAAAATCCCTAATATCGGACTATTGGACACATTTAGCTGATTATTAAGGGTTTGGGTTTTTATTTTAACAGCTTTCTTTATTTCGAGTGCTTCTAAATTATTTAGTCTGTTACCATGACCATTTCTTTTGTGTAATGACCTCCATGTTTATTTAACCCGTTTAATCACAGGAGACCCAAGTTGTCCCAAAACATCATATGCCGTTATAATAACAGGAGACCCAGATTGTCCCAGAGCGACCGTGCATTATTAAAAGTTAGATATCTCTCTTTCTGTAATGCGAATATTTGTGATTTCTTTTATGTTAGAAACGAAAAGAAATAATGCTTCTCATTATCTTAGAATTATATGAGCTAGGTTGTTCAGATATTTTACAAACCTGGTCAAAAGTGATGGTTTGATTTTGCGCCTATTTGTGACGTAACCCACATTTAATTTTAAAATAAAATTGTATGGAAGTTAAAAAAAGTGAGCTGACAGTTTTATTAAAAATTTTGTTTAGAAAAGGAATATGAATTTAAAATTTGAAGTTTATTCTATTTTAATTATATTAATTCAAATATTCGCAGGTACGCATTTTTTAGCCATTTTACGTTTCCAATATTAAAATTTTAATATTTATAAACGAAAATGTTGATTTCTTATAAACATATCGGAAAGATTATTTTATCTAAATTTTAGAACAATTTTTATTTTTGCAAAAGCGTTAAAAAAACTAATAAATAGGAGCATTTAAAATGCATGGGAAGAGCCAGGAATTTTGCGCGCAAACTTTGACAGGCAAAAGTTGACAGAAAATTATTTTCTTATTATTCGAAGGGTTAATAAATTATTGTCCTCGTAAACAGCAAAATACGTAAAATTATGCAAAAACTTCATGTACGTACTTTAAACGTTTAAGCCTTTACGTAATTAGTAATTACGTAATTGAAGTAATTTATGCTTTTCCGTACAACCTCTTGCTCAGCTGCCCTCTGTAGATATTAGACCAACCTACGCTCCATAGATATTAGTCACCACTGGGACTGTCATAGATATTCGTCCGACCTTAGCTCTGTAGATATTAGTCCTCACTCTGAAGTTCATAGATATTAGTTCAACATATGAGCTGTAGATATTTTTCCGACATACAGGCTGTAGATATTAGTATCTGAAGTCGTTGTATCCTGTTTGGGCTTTACTTTGCCTTAGTTTTACTCGGTGTGTTTTCTAAAAGGCTTTCTGATATTTTTCTCATAGTGCTGTTCATAATAATAATACCAAATAATTTGATTATACGAGTAATATTATCTAAAACCGCGTTTTATTTTTATGCATTTTCTTGAAATTGTAAAAGCTCAGTTCGGAGTAAGTATAATATACTTGTGAATTAGCTATATAATTACGAAAATGATTTCTCGTGTTTGGATTTTTGAATTTGGGAGTAGCGATATTACATTTTATAAGGTAAGAAAAAAAAATCTTTTTTTGAAGCACCTAAATAGTAAATTTCAAGCGGAATAAGAATAATAAACTTAAATAATAATGTCATATTTACTAAATAATAATACTTACATAATAATACAAATATAAAAACAAACTGCAAGACAATTGTGAACTTACAATAATAAAATTAAATCACGTGATAGTTACTTAAGACGACACGATACCCCAAAATATAGTCAGAATCTAAGCGACTTTCAAATATGGGTGCATTACACATATTTGAAAAGTTACAGAGTGGAATAAAATAACAATTAGCAATTTAAGAGGGAATAACCAGACAAAACCGGAAACACGTCATTTTTAAATCAAATTTTAGACGCATTGACTCTTTTCCACAACAAATTATAAATTGATTTCGAAAGACTGTTTTAATAAAGCTATGTTTTAGATTTTGAGAAAATATGTTTATTTTTAGTTCAATAAGGTTGGCAGGTTAACCGTTGGCAGATTTGTTAAATTTTCAAACAAAATTTTGTATTATACAACACACATTTCAAATCATGTAGTAAAATAATTGAATAAATTATCTGAGAAAGCTATGTTTCAGAATTTTAATTTTAGTTTAAATAAAATCATTAAAAAAATATCCGCTCACGTGTTTTGTGACGAAAATACTTTAGTTTATCTATTTATTTACGGTCAAACAAACTAATATATTTAAGATTTTTTTTTAAATTCTTATTATGCTTAGACATTATGGAAAAATTACAAATACTTATGATCAAAAAATAATTACAAAAAGCAAACAATTTTAATAGTTTTATCATCACGCCTTTCAGCATTTTTGAATGTAGGTATAAATAAAAGAATTTTAATTTTTCGAAGAAAACTTCTTCGGAAAAGTTTTCACTTTGTGATGGCATTATTTATTTTAGTGAAAAGACAAATAATTTTTTTACATCACTTTTATTTATATACAATCAACATGTTAATTGTATATAAATAAAAGTGATGTACACAAAGTTATTAGTATTGTCATTAAAATAAATTAAAGCAAAATTTTAATGGAATAAAATCGATATTGAGTTATTATTTAAAAAACTGGTACGGAGAATAATTAATCTTTCTCATTGGAACCGCCCTGTATGGTCGTAAGAACATCTTTCGACGAAATATGAATTCTCGGCCGCTGGCTGGTTAATGGCCCTTTATGAAAACAAATAACTTTGTAACACCACTCACCATATTCTAAAATTCTTGTTATTATTATTTCCTATTTGCTTTTGTTTTCTTTTTACTACTTATTTTTTCTTTCTTTCAAATATTTTGTGTATGTATGTGTATATTATACCCTTATGGAATGTGTGGGATTGCACTCTCCTCCCCTCATACTGGAATAAACATTTATAAATTTATTTATTTATCATCATTACATTACATAGTATAAAATGAAGTCGCTCAAGATGTATGTGGGCGTTAATCTTTTAAACTAAACAATAGATAGAGTGATTGAAGAGGAATGTTTATAGGTATGTATAATACATGTAAATTATATTAGAGAAAAGCCGAGAAATTCAAAGAAAACATATTTTTTGTGCGACTTAAAACGGCTGGCGGGCCGTATATAGTCGCTTTTGAAATTTGTTCTACGGAAGAAATTGGAAAATAGATGTCCTAGAGTAAGTAGGTATTTGATTTGAATTATTTTATTTGATGAAGTCGCTCAAAAATCGCATAGATCGCATAGTCGCGCATAGATCTTTTAAACTACGCAACAGATATTCATGCGGTTTTCACCAATAGATAGAGTGATTCAAGAGGAAGGTTTATATGTATAAAAACATGCTTATTATAGTAGAGAAAAGTCGAGAAATTCAAATATTCAATTCAGGCAGCGGGCAGCGGGCAGCGGGCAGCTGGCAAGCGGGTGGTGTGGATTTTATAAAGGTTGGGTAATGGCTTTGTGTTTCGTTAGCCACATCAATGTGTGGCCGGGTCTGCTAGTATGTAATAATTATCAATTTCCAATATGAATTTCTAATCGGAAATTAATTAGACAATTAATATCATACTTTAATAATTTTAAATGATAATAATGAAGACGACATATTCGTAAGAAGAGATGGGATAATTTTATAAGACAATATATAAAAGTATCAAACACTGTAGATACGATGTACGTATTACTACACATCATTAGGATATACTAAGCAAAACACAGTATATCAAAGAAAATGTAAAAAAATGATGGTGGTAATGCAATTTTTTTTATGGTTTTGTGTGGTTTTTTTCTATTTTTTTCTACCAAGGGGTAATACTACAGTATAACTACAGAATTATTTCTTATGCTAATATTTAATGGTGGGATATTATTTAATTAAAAAGACCTTGGTGTAACTGAACCGGCAAATCTTGATATATATTTATTGTTTGGAAGGAACGTGTTTTTTTAAGGTAATTTTTATTAGTATTTTTTTAATTGTTTCGAGTGAAAATATGGATGGTTTATATGCACCCCCTTAAGCCACGATTCCATATTTTAGGATAGAATGCCCAAGTGCAACATAAATATCTTTTAGCATGTTTAATGTTATAATATTTAATAATAAATTTGTAAGTCAATTTTTTTTACATATTTATTTATTCCCTGTGATGCTGAAAATTAGAAAATTAGGTTTTTCGACTTTTAACCACAATAATTTTCGTCGAACCATAGTTTTATGATATTTTGTTGCATCTGTGTGCAGCAATTGTGGTGGTGTAATTTGCATTCAAACATCTGTCTTGTCTAATGTATAACAACAGTCACAAAAAAAACAAAAAAAAAACTGTAAATTATTTCAGTCGAAAAAATATCACAAAAAATTTCAATCATGACAGAAAAACAAAAAAAAGTCATAAAGAAATATAATAATTTGATGATTATAATTTTATTTATTTAAATCGCGTAAACAATCAAAGCGAAATTATATTGAAACACGTCTGTTGTGATTTCAGAATGTCTCGGAAATAAAGCTCGGGGGAGAGTGGGGTGGGTGAATACGCCCGAGCGGAAATAAGATTATTTAAAAAATAAAAATTATGTAATTTATTGGCTTGTTATTTTAATCGTTAATATATTAAAAATATTTTTATACTTTACTAAAGTGTTTTCTGCTAAAATTGAAAATTGTACTAGAATAGCATTTTATATCAGGTTTTTAAATCGATGAAGGGTTTGAATGACTGCACCCTGCCCTCTCTATGTCCCGTGTAATAAAGTGTGATATAGCATATAATATCGTTGGCTGGCTAAATAAAGCAACCCTCTAAATCGCATCCCTTCAAATTTTCATACTTCTACTTCTACAGAACACCTTGCTCTTATTTTATCAATCGCTATTATATTTAAAATTTAGGGAGCAATTTCTGCTTGTCAAATTAGGTCAAAACTACCCCTCATTCTGGCTGGTGGATTTTTAAGGGTAGGTGTATAGTACTTATGTGTAAGTATTCTTTTAATGTAATTAAAGTGATCTGATTTCAAACTGGCTAAGGCAAGGTTCCAATGAGGGGATCTTTGAAAGACGAAGTGCAGTTGGAATTAGCATAATGTATGCAATTGCAGTAAGTATATTAGTGGCTTGAGAACAAGTTGAGTGGTAACGCAACGGCTATGTTGAATGCAATGCGTGTGTCGAAGCTTTTGCTTGCAGCGCTAGGTGTGCTGTTTTGGTAATGACACAGTAGGCCGATTTAGAGAGGAAAGATAAAAATAGTGAGAAAACATCCAATCTGTGGTCTATTAATAAATACTATATACAGCGTTGCAAAATTGGGCCTAAAGTCGTCATACAAAATGTTCGCCACGCACTTCGGTTCGGCTGAAAGAAGCGAGACGGGCATGCGTACAAAGGGCCGTAGTAAGTAGCACGCACAAATGACGGTGCAAGCAGTGCAAGCTGTATTATTTGTAAACAGAGCGGCGTCCCACTCTGGCGCTCGGGGATTGGCTGTAGGCGGCCGGCGGCAGCTGTGTGCGCCAACTGCCGCTAGAGCCGGCCGCGGCAGGCAGCAGCCAGCGAGTAGCGACCAGCAGCAAGCAGCCCCGAGCCCCCCGGCAGCCCCGGCTCCAGTCACCAAATCCAGCCGTCAGTACTCTACTCGCCAGTCAGCCCCCGAACGCGCGCCGAGCGGGACGCGACCTTCGCTCGTACAGGCGTTCAGTGCGCGCCAAATTCGTGTGCGTGTGTGCTACGACAACAAACACTAGTGCAAAAGGAAAGACGAACCACTACCGAGAGGTACATCTTCCTTTCTTTATATTCTTGCCAATTTGTACGCATTCCAGCTGACGTATCCTGAAATTTCTGGAAAAACGTAGACCTGAAAACAAGTTTTTCCTATTTGCGCAAAATGTTGTTTTCATCGTAGTAACGTAGAATTGTTATGACTTGTTTGTTTTGCTGTATTCCTCCATCCCTTAATTGAATTTTACTACGGTAAAGCTTAGTTAGATGCGGTGTTTTGTACATTTTAAACAGAAAACTAGTAGAAAACATGATGTTTTTGTAGAGCAGACAGTAAGTGAAGTTGTTTTACGAGTAGTTTAGGGTTTCCCGCCGGCCGCGCTCTTCCGGTCCCGGTGTGCCGGCCTGGGTAGGTACTACAACCAACCACCACCGGCAAGGGGATGCACACCACTACGCCACACACACACTCCCTCCCTATACACACACATACTTACCTTCTACTATTCAATACACCTAAAGCTCCTCGTACACATTACCACCATATTACACGTTATATTTCACGTTTAAGCTGAACGTACTTTTTGTGCTTTCTTTATTTTTTACATCACTATCCTCATGCCTTTCTAATTAAACTTTTTGTGAAAACAAAATAGTGAAAATACTGAATCTTATTTCATAATATTATGCTTTATCTACGCACAGAGCTTTTACATTATCTACACTCTTTTCACGCAATTGCAAAACAATCTTATATAATTTTGAAAAAAAAAACAGCAAATAAGATTTTCTTCAGGGTCCTAATCACTGCGTGAACATTACCTGACTCTACCTGTATTATAATAAATTAAAAAGTATAACTTATTCGTTTTCGCTAGGTATTCATTTAACGCCCAAATCCTGCCGGTGTGTGTGTGTGTATGTGAACCAAATTTGCAGTTTTTTATGGCACTCTCGTGTTTTCCACATGAAGGAACATGGCGAAGTAAAAAGGCAAATTTATCCGGTGTTGCCATTTTTATCAACAACTTCCTGTTCTAAAAAACTTGCCACACGAATCATAAAAAAGGAGAATAATACAAATTTCTCGGAATTAACACCAATCTATTTTCCTATTGTATTGATTACGTACTCAATTAGTAGGTATCAATTATGTAAATACAATCAAAGTTTTGACACTAAAGCTTTCATTGAAAGCGAATTTGAAAATGAAAGACAAGCATTACATTATAAAGTGTCAATTTCCAATGATATACAATTTTTTTTTAAAGTATATCCCGTCTGGAGCCAGTAAGGCTATGACATCCCCAATTAGGGTATGTTGTAAGGCTGAAGGTAGATGGGAATGGAAAGAGATGGGGAAGAGGAGGGTGGGGAAGTACCTGGCTTTCAGATGTGGTCACCAAACACCACTTAAGACATTTCAAGCAACGTTTCAATTCTGATTGAAACTTTTCTTGAACGTTACACCAGGGCGATATTGAGAGTATCTTTCACTCTGGAACGTTCCGCAAATATACTATATATTATTTTTTTTATTTATTAATTGTCAAATAACAAAAATTAATCAACTAAAATATTCTTGTATCCGCGACTTTCGGATTGCTAGTCAAGAGCTTGAATATTTAGAATAATATTTGGCTGATTTACATAGCGCTGTTCTTGTGAAAAATTACGTCAAGGGCGCTGTAACCCCTCGACACAGATGTGGCAAATTTTAATTGATGTGAACAACTTTATAAAATGGGCTACCCTTTGAATTATGTTTATTGATCATTATGTGAAATTAGATATATTTTTAGCAACAAATATCATGAACTAAATTATTTTTTTAATTGTAATAATTTTATTGACATCCGTTCGCAGCTTTTGGCACGTAGGCCATAATAAAAGAAGAATAACCCCCCACCCCCAATTTAACTACGAGTACTAAATTTAATGTATCTTCCTTTAACATAACTAACTTTTCGCTTATACATCAGTACTTATAGATTTAATATCAAATGTCGCGTAACAGGAATATCCCAGAAAAATGAACGTACCGATGCGTCAAAAACATTATTCGGCAACTTTTACATTACATTTACAAAGTAGAAATCGCATGAAATTATTGTGAGTCATCATAAAACGCTTGTAGGCTGTTTCACCCTCGTGGCTATAGTAAAGGATGAAGTCCCGGTTATGGGCCAACTCGACTTTCATTGATTTTTTTTGTAAAATAGTAATACACGGTTACTAACCACCGGCAAAGTTGGAGTTTGGAATTTTAACAATAGTATTTCTTGGTGAACGAATTAAATATGTATCCGTGTACAATAATTATTTTTTTTAAATATATCATGTTTTATTCCAGATTTCAAAGCCAAAAAGCTCACGAAATTAGGCTACGAGCTGATGTTGACTTAAGAAAATTTCAGATTTTTTACTATGTTAATGGTGGAAGAAGTCGAGGACGCCCAAGAAAGACATGGCACGACCAAGTGAATCAGATACTTGAGTCGGGCCATGTCAAGAGTCAGAATAATAGAAGAGAATGTATGAGACGTTGTATGAATGTAAACGAGGCAAGGAATGTGTGCCAAGACCGGGATGTTTGGCGGTCCGTCCTCTCTGCCTACCCCTGCGGGGAAACGGCGTGATGGTTAGTTAGTTAGTTAGTTTAGTTTAGATATCAAAAATGTTTCTGAAGAACAGTCCTACAATTATTCTAATAGTATTGATTCAAATTACAAATTAAAAACAGTTAAAGTTTCGTTTTAAAAACCATAAACAAGGATTTTAAATAAAAATATTTTCATTTCCCTGAAAACATCTTTAATTTGAGCGAATATTTTAAATATTATTGTGTAAGGTAGAATGTAAGAATACATTGAAATACCTCTTATTATCAAAAGTTTGTCAAAGGGACAAAACGCACACTGGCCAAAAGCTGGGTTTGTTGATACGTCCCCAGCGCGTAGAGCTTTCGGAAGGGACGCCTAGGTCAGTGCGCCGGGACGCTTTCGCTTTCCTCCACCGCGACGCTTTCACTCTGCCGCTAGCGCTGTTTCACTCTTCACTCCGCTCTACCCCCCATCCGCTACACTGTACACTCCTGCTCTCCGTCGATTCTACCTCCCAACCAACTGATTTCGCCTGCTTTAGGCACACTGGGTCGCTACACATACAAACACCATGAGATATGCAACCAACCACCACGCTTTCTTGATGATCATTAATCATTATTTTTGATTTTGCATCTTTTGTATTGCTCTATTGTCATTTTCTTACTAAAATAGTATGCCTACGCGCTTTCACGTGATAGCTTGGTGTATTATGGTTTAAAAAGGGGTAAAAAAATGCCATATGATTCGTATCTACTAATAGAAAAAATATATAATTAAATGGTTTCGAAGCATTCCTAGCGATCCACCACCATTTATTTTGTGTAACTACATAGTAATTTAAAACTTAATTACAACAGTCTATGGAGAATTTACGTAACCCACAATAATACCAAAACTTATTCAGCAATTGAGAGAGTTATAAAATAATATTTGGTTCATCAAATTGAAAGATTTGTAAAATAATATATGGTTCATCAAAGAAAAAAAATGCTCGATCAACCAATAATTCAAATTTCACTGCCAATTTCACCAGTTCTTTGTTAACCAACCTAACCTAACCAGTTCTTTGTTTTAACAGAACAAATCCACATAATGTAGATGCAATATCTAATTAAGTATTTTTCAGTAATATATTTTGAGTCTTAAGTCACTTCCACGCTAACCATCTCAAATTATATGGTTTTTTATACAAAAAGTTGACTGGATTGATAAAATATTTGCAAAACTCCTTAAATTTTTTTATGACTTGACTCCTCCTAACATAACCCACTGCATAGCTTTATATTTTCTCAACCATACCCCAAATTTCTTGAATTTCTAGACACCGTTAAATTCAGGACAAAATTTTCTGCACCATTTTAATTTCAAAAACAAATTTCATGAAATTTGAACCTTAATTAAATTTGTAATATTGGACATCACTTCCCAGTAAATAAATAAACAATAGCTTAATAAAGGTTTGCAATTTACAAACGTTCTTTACAACAAACTGTTTTGTCGTGTTTATTTTTATATTATAACAATAACAAACTTACCAAGCATTGCTCTGATTTCATACTATCTAATTACTCCTTTAGTGTAAAACTTTCTATGATAATGAAACTAATAGTGTATTCTACCGATTTGGATGTTATTTACCGTACACTTATAATTATATTCCTTTTAACAACTTATCAATTATAATGTATTCATATAAAAGTAATAGTAGGTAATAAATAAGTATATCAGCAGGAAACTATACGTGTGAACTAATGTATTATGTATTTCCAGAACCATAACTCCGTTTGGAGAAACAACGATCGACCATGTTGGAGCGCTAGCAGATCAACACTGTGAACCGTTCATAGACTTTACAAGGAACGCCATATTTCAAGGAATCTATAGTGCAAAACCACTTATGAATAATAAAATAACTTTAAGTGATAACCCTGTGTAATTAAACAAATAACTTATATAAACCGTAGATCATAGAAATTTATTGCATTCACCAAAGAAGGAAGCCATATTTATGTAAAATATTAAAATTAAACAGTTTAAGATTCTTCAACCTGTCAAAGTACAAATACGGTAAGCCTTTGGAATTAATGAGATAATAAGGAGTGCGCTTTACTACACAATACCAACATATTTTTGTAACCGAATATAAAATTTGTAACTAACTTTTACTGCCTTAAAAATTCCAAAAATAAATTAAGCTAAGATAATAATAAATATAGTCTATTTTTCAAAGCCAAAGAAGAAATTATTATAGTCTTTGAATACATTTTGTCTGTAACGGTATACAGTATTAGTATAGTGCTATTACCTAACAATCATGTGCGAGTGCTTTTTATATTAAATTAAGTGTTTCGGTGCGAAAATAAGTACAAATAAACCAGATACTCTATCATTATAGGCTCTAACAATAATTTGTGAATACAAATATATATTTTCGTATGTGAATTTTTGTCGACATGACCGAATAAGTAATACAGTGAACGTTTATATTAAACCATCATTAAACCCCCAAGAGGACGATGTCACTGTGACAGAGATAAACTGTGAAGTGCATATTCTCAAAGGAAAGTGCGACATCCATCGATAAATTGGCAGTCCGCCTAGGAAATGGTGTCCTGTGGGTAGTGGGCGGGATGAGTGAGGCGCTAGGCGCGGGTGGGGGCGGGGGCGGCTTCCCGGGCGGGGAGCACGCGGCCCCCTTCGCGCCCTTCTCCGAGGACGGGGAGCCGCGCACCCAGGACGCGCGCCTGCTGGACATCTCCTGGGACTACTACGACCGCCAGCCGCAGTACCGGCCCTGGGAGCCGCAGCCTGCCGGGCTGGGCCCCGTGCTCCCGGGCAAGGACGTGGCGCTGCGCGGGGGCTTCACCGACTCCAAGCTGCCTTCCTTCCAGAGCCAGTTCCACGCCTTCTCCGAGCCAACCTCCGACCTGGCGCCCTCGGCCGTGGGGGTCAGCTCTCCGGGTCCGGCGCCATCTCCGTCTACCCTGACACCGCTGGCCCCCGCCACCTTCCACCCTTTAGCGACGGTCAACCCGCGGGCGTACGCCCTCCCCTTGGCTCCGCAGTATATGGACGAGAGACATATTCTCTACCAACCCAACTTGACCCTAAACTTCCAACCCCAGAATGGCCTATTGCACCAGAACGGCGCCCTCATCCAGAACATGTCGAATCAGACAGTCGTCCACGTCCTAAAAAACGAGCAGCCTTCCTTTGAAATGAAGATCGGGAACACGACCATTCCGATCACGCAGGACACAAAGTTCATTCCGAGCAGCTTGCACCCTTCCGACTTCCAGAACCCAATTACCCTTATGGACAATGCTTACGATAAATCAAAGAGCGACGTCTTCCAGAACGGAACGTCTCCAACGAGAAGTGACTTCCGCAAGAAGGAGCGTAGAAAAATGCGTGCCAACAGCCTGGAGTCCAACGGGGAGTCGGACGGGTCAGGCATGGAGGTGGGCACGGAGAGCGGGCAGGTGGCCGCCGTGTCGAGCACGGGGGGCGCAGGGGGCGCGGGCCGTAGGCTCGGCAGTTCCCAGCTGCCCTCGGGGCCCTCCACACACGCCAGCCTGTCTGACATGGATGACATCTCCAGCGATAAACAGGTAACGACTTTACAATATCGTTACCTTTCTTTCAGCAATTGCATTACTGGCAGTACTCCCAAATAAAGGCAAACTTCGATCACTTACATACATTCAATGAATTGTATGAAAAATCCATAACCGACAATCTCGACAATGCTTAAATTGCCAAGTAAAGACAATATCATTGCTAAAAGACAAGTGAAGCGCAATAATTTCTTAATGCTAAACACGTTTATCATTACTCAAATATCTTCTGTGAAAGCTCCATTTATGTTCCGTTTCAGTCTTGATAAGCAACTGGCCCATAATGATATAATAACAGAACCTGAATAGAAATTGATAAAACATAAGAAACTTATGTGTAAATATTGTGTAACATCCCACCCTAAAAGCTATAATGAAACTTGAGTCAAACATATATTTAAAAAATGGTTTAAAACGAATTTATTAAAATATATTATTTTAATGAGACTGTCACACTACAGATCTACGAAAACTTATTTGATTCATATTTAACGTACTAAACTGTGGGTGACGAGTAACCTAGTACAGTTTACGAGTAAGTACGAGCATGTCGGACCGTGTACTAGTAGTTGGTTGGTACAGTGTACAGTGTGCACAGTATGTACAGTGATTGTATGTTGTATGCATACTGACTGACTACAGTACCGTCGTGTGATGTGTTCCGTGAGCAATTCATTGATCAACTCACATCAAATCAATCAGTTTCATTACAGATGTATCCGCACTTGTCTCTTCTCCTCGTTATTCATCACATTGTTTTTATGCCAGCGTTTATACTATGGCAAATTCCTATTTGGCAATTTGTCCTTCTTTTATGAGATGGTCTGAAAATTAAGATATTTCTTTAAATTATTAGTTAACTACTTACTAAATATCAATTTTTCTTACTAAACAACCTCAAGTCACCTTATAGTACATAAACACAATTTTTTTTAATGTTAGTTCATTCTTACCACACTGCCTGATTAGTTTTTTATTTATTCTACTTTGAATTGATTCTGCATTGAAGAAGAAGACAATACTAACAAATCTAAACGAAAATATGAAAAAAATGACACGAACCCAGAATCTCTTGTGTTATGTTATGTTAAAACTAACCGTTTTATTTCTCTGGTTGTTTGTCATATTTTCGTTTAGATTTATTAGTATTATCTTATTTTTCAATGATAGATTTATTACACCGATGGGTATAACCTTCAAAAGTTATTATAACAAGAGTTAATCCAATAAAAACTAAAAATAATAATTATTAGTGGTTTAGTGGATAATTTGTTGAATCATAGTTAATAAACGATAATTGAATTTACAATAATGATAGTAGTGATACCTACATTAGAATTAAATATTATTTAATGTGATTAGTTAATCATGTTAATTTAAGTTTTCGCTGCTCAGCGAGGTTTTTGCAAGTTTTTAGTTTAGATATTTACTATTTATGTATGTATAATTAGAGTGAATATCTCAGAAGAAAATTTTAGTTTTTTGGAAGGCCTTATGGCTTTTTTGTAACTTTTTCGATTTTAAATAAAAGCCGTCTTAATTATAATCCATTTTATTGATATTTACCTCACAAAGATTAATGTATTGCACTTTATTATAGGAAATTGTCGTAGTTTTTTAATATACGGTTTCCGGCCGGATAGTACATTTAGGCCGGATACCGGATAGTTACAGGATATCCGTTTCATCTCTATTAAATATGTATTGCTAATTTGTTTAATTCATGTTTGCTGGACGAGAGAATTGGCTAGCTCACTTTATAAGCTCTCACTTGAGTTTAAAATAATTAATTTCTAATTCTCTGTCTGCAAGGAAATTAATATACTACTTGAGATTCGCTTCCTTTTATATTATTTTTGCAAATAGCCGGTATGAAGTATCAGATCAGGGTAAAAATATATGATGTGGTTAATATTAATTTCCTGTTGGTTGTTCGTCCAACAGACAAAGAAGAAACGCAAGCGCTGTGGGGAATGCATCGGATGCCAGCGCAAGGACAACTGCGGGGACTGCGCCCCTTGCCGCAATGACAAGTCCCATCAGATCTGCAAGCAGCGCCGCTGTGAGAAGCTCACTGAAAAGAAGGTAGGCAGTAGGCCCCCCCTACTAACTTAGTACTCTCACCCTTAACACTTTCAAATTTGCAAACACTCAGATTTTACAATACTTTTATATTGTGCTTACAATGTTGGCCTGCAGACGATTTAAATCAATCTTACATTACAAGGCCCCACAAATTTGAATAGTAGGTACGTTTAATAATACGAAACTTTAAAGTTTACGGTTTGCAAAGATTTCATAATCAAACAGAAGTTTTGTGAAGAGTTCACTGTCCTCCAGTTTCGTGATTACTTTCATGTGGAACGTAATAATGTTCCTAAAAAATCACTTTTCGATAGTAGTTAAATAGATTCAATAAGTAATAGGAATAAGCCATTAGCAAAAATGACATTTCACAAAAGAACAATTTGAAACATTCACGTGGAACACAAAGAATCTAAAAAGTATATGGTGCATTTGCGAAACCATTTGTGGGTGAAATAAAGTTAACAACGTTAGGTACATCCTACGAAAAATGATCAATTTTGTTAATTTACTTTACCTAAGATAGAATAAAATATCTATATAACGACTTTCGTGTAAGTTTTCGTATCATTTTGCTCCAACAAAACTACATTACGCTCGAATATCTAAGCTTCCCATAAATATGTATTTTTTATTACACCATGGGTATCGCTTATTTACACGTTTTTTGTTTTCCCACACAATGCTTTATACTTGCCCGTACTAGAACTTCATACAAACCTAACCAAAACTACCGAAGTTCTTAACACCAGCGCATTAGTGTTGGGTAGGACACGACATCAGGATGAGTTTGTAAGAGGTACTCAAATATCGAAATGAGGTGTTGAGGTGTCCCACCTCATTTGAGGTGAGGTGTTACAAAATATTTTCGCTTACGGGGGTGGCTAGAGAATTTCAGGGAAGGCGTTTTTTTACATCAGCTCCACAAAAATTCCCCTCAGACCCTATGTCATCTTTACTCTATGACGTATTAATCCATCCCTCCAATGGTATAAGGCGTAAGGCCGGAGAAGTCAAAGGGACTCCCTCAACCACTCTCGCAGCGAATCACTTGGGGTGACCTATGTCAGAGGTGTTGGTTATTTAATAAATGGTCCAGGAGCGGGCGGCGGTACCTATACCCGCCTCCGGTGTTTGTTATTTTTGTAATACGAAAAATGTATATAAAAAAGGCCTTTTTGGGAGTAGTTGGGACGCTTGTGCGGTATTCACAATATATGAATGGCTCACCCTAACCACCTCACGGTTCTAAAACAAAAATGTCATACAATAAACAAACACCTCACGCCTCACCACCTCATACATTTATCCCATACGATACGTGACATGACATGTAGTCCAATACACCAACCACCTCACACCTCACCTCATATTTGTCCCATACGTGGCAACGTGACATGACATGTAGTCCAATACACCAACCACCTCACACCTCACCTCATATTTGTCCCATACGTGACATGACATGAATGTAGACCAATAACCAACCACCTCACATCTCAAATTTGTCCCCCCTTCATATTTGTCCCATACGTGACATGACATGAATGTAGTCCAATAAACCAACCACCTTACATCTCATATTTGTCCCCCCTTCGTATTTGTCCCATGCGCGACAACGTGACATGACATTTGTAGTAATACAAAGAAAAAGAGTTGATACAAATACATTTTGTGAGGTGGGGGGACATTTTACATGTTTGTATGGGACATTTGAGGTGCCTCTTATATGCGGTACTCAACACTACAGCGCATAACATACCATACCAAGGAAAGTATTAAATATTGCATGGTATGGTCATTGTTAAAAATGAAAAACATACGCAAAGATAAATGTTAAACGTGAGACGATGACATAAAAATCGTAAACATTATTAATTTATTTGTCTTGCTCAACGGCACATACTACAAAATGTAAAGAGTGTGCGAACCATTGAGACAGCGCACAGCATCCAGCATACAGATGCAGGTAGCGGGTCCTGCGGGCTGCGGGAGCTACTCGCATAGTGAATACACGTTGGTATCTGCTCCTCTGTTGAATTGAAAGGTTTCGGCATCCTGTCAGTGAGTGTGAGGTTGGCCCTACACATCCGGAATAAATAATATCGCAGAATAAATTAAATAATCTAGTTTTTTGCTCTAGACTTTAATAAATTTGTTTTCTCCCGTTCATTTTTTACACCCCGCATTTAAAGTCTGAAAGCTTTTAGCGGCACGACATGCAATTTTCAAAATGTCGCGTTCTTCGAACTCTAATTAAATAAGCCTCATAGTTTCACGCTCTAGCAGAAAGAAAGCGTGAAAAAAGCGGTGAATACCTCTTTGATTTCACTATAATAAAAGCTCAAATGGGTCTTCCGTCGTAAATGTAACTTATACACATATCGTCGCATTAATTCGTAGACTGCGTAACTCCAAATTTTTCGAAAATACGTTTTAAATGCCATCTGGTGTTAAAATTAGTCCCGCATCGACTAGTAAAACTCGCAAATTTAAAAAAAATATATCTTTTTAGATAAACACAAATTAGGTAACTGCTTAACACAATGCTGCCATTTTTACTCGCGAATACTTCGAAACTCCTTAACTCCACATACTTTATTTTATTTACCATTTCAGGTCTTACTATTTAACTTCAAAATTATTCGTAGTATTAGTATTGTGCTGTTATGCTTTGTGTACTAAGTACTATTATATTTATCATGTTATTCTTACATACTGAGACTAAATATAAATGTCAATTATGATGTTACGAAGTAATTTTTAAAATTAATATCGCAGTTCTGTATTGTTGTGTTTTAATTTTTTAATATAAAATTCCTATCTCCCAAGTCTTCAGCTAGTTGTTCATAAAACTGTTCGCAGAAAAGTACGTAGGTATCATTGTAAAATACGTATCTCCATTCTCGGTTTTTACGTGAACTTCCTAACTCCGATTTGAAATAGAAAGCCTTAACTTACAAAAGTTAAATGATTGAAAATAAATTTCGAAATATATTATATGTTTGGAACATAAATAAAAAGAGGTTTTTTAAGCCTCCTGTAAAATTTGACATTTGGTTGTTACGCATTCTACGAATTAATGCGACGATATATCTTTGAATTTTACATTAAATAAAATAAGTAAGATTGGTATTAATAAATTCTGCTGGGATATAATTGTATCGGATGACAGCCATTTCGCGTTTCTGACACATTCTCGTTGGCGTTTTGAAAAAGAGCTAAATCGTAAAAACACAAAACAGAAATGTTTAAAACGATTTTATGAATTGTGGCTATTCACAATTCACAAAAGCGTTTTAAAAATGAAAATTAAATTATTGTGAATGGTCCATTAACAATGTGTTTTTTTTTTTATATTCAGCTTCCGTAATCCAAATATAAAAAAGCGTATCTCAGAATACCGGTGTAGGTACTCGTACATACCAACCTGAACTTTTTCTTACCCATTTTCGAAAAATTGATCAATTTTTTAACAAATCAAACTTTGAATTATAAAAAATTGAAGGGCGATACAACCGCAATATTATCTAACATTGCCACTGTTTAGTTATTTATAATTTCATTTGCAAATCTAAATTATTTGCTTAAGCATTTTTATAGTAATCTAAGCTGTTTAGTTTTTTATTAAATGAAAACAAACGCTTTGTACACACCACATATTTGATCAAAATTATCAATATACTCGTATTTCAAAACCAATGGTTTCTTTGTCATGATAAAATTTAATTTAATTTTATCCTGACGAAGAAACCATTGTTTTAGTTAGATACACATTGATAATTTTGATCAAACAAGTGGTTTATGTCTCAGGCCAATCGTAAAATCAGGCAGATCATGATGCGGCTCAGGCACATCACGATGTGGCTAGGCGCATCATGATTTGCCGGATTTTGACGATCGGCCTACGACATATACAAAGAGATTTGTTTTCATTTAATTAATTTATGACTCCACAAAGTGAGTTTGCAAATATTGAATAAGTTAGTATATAGTTTTTAGTTATTGTCGACCCTTAGGAGCAACGTTGGGGTAATATTACACGATAGTGGTACCTACTTTGTTATGAACTCTCTGAAATATTTATAACAATAATAACAAAACAATAATTTTGGAAAATAACAAATGACAATCTAAATTTCAAAGTCAAAATCAAAAAGAGAACAAATTAATCACAATTACCTCCTCGCTTAAAAAAATATTAAGTAATTTAATTATTGAAAATAATTTAGTGTATGGCCGGACTAATAAGGGCGACCGACTGAAGCACGTTAGTCCTGCGTCCCGTGTACTGTGAAGGCCGCAAGTAGGGTAACCTGATAAAAACAGAACAGTGTTGTAACAGAACACCATAAAATTATAGGTGACGGTAGGTGACTGAGCGTAGAAAAGTCCTGTTTTAACTCAACCATTTTGCATTTCTTTAAATTTATTTTTACGTACCGTTTCCGTTTCAAGGTGGTAACTGTTTTAATTTTTCATCATAAATTTAGTAATATTTATGGTTTTAGATATTTAAGTACCTACTTACATCGATAGCGGAAACCAGAAATGCTGTAAAAGACAATAAATACAAAAATGAGATATTTCATTTTTCTCCATTTTTTTCTCTTTCAATTTGCGTCGTAGAAATATTTCTAGGAAAATGAGTGTGTCCATTACAACGTACATTTTAAGATGATTTTTTTTCTCAAAAATTAATGAAAGGTAATGTAAGATTTACAAAAACAGGAGATACGAATTTTTGAAAAAAAAAAGCTTTCTTTTCGTTCTCCGGAACAATTAACATTTTGTTCTTTACAGCATTTCAAATTTCCGTTATCGTTATACTTTCAGAGGAAATATTGGTTTAGATTTATTAAACAAGAGAAAATTAGAATCATCGTTTTTTGAACGCGAGATCTACAGTTACACAGAATTACTAATTTAGGTTAGATTAGGTTTTGTTAAGTTTTTTTTTCTACAAGGTTTCAAACGGCCGGCGTGGTCCAGCGGTAAGGCTTTTGACTCGCAATCCGAAGGTCGCGGGATCGAATCCCGGCATGGGCAAATATATTTTATTTTCACAATTTGTTTTATTTCACAATTAATTCGTTTAAAATATAAAATAAATTCGTTTAACATACTATCAGTATCGTCCTGGTATAAGACTACTATTCAGAATTGAAACGTTGCTTGAAATGGGCGTTAGCCGTGTTTGGTGACCAGAACAGAATAGTCAGGTACTTCCCCCCACCTTCCTGAGGAAAATAATTTACCTCAGGGCCTGTGTCATCTTTGGGGATGCTGTGTAGAGGGTTTTTTTTAAGGAAAGGAAGGAGAGGACAGTTCTGGGAAGGAAGAGGGTTTAAGGGGTGGGTGAACCCGGGCATCCCTGCTAAATCACCAAACGTAGCGAACCACTTGGAGTGACCTATGGCAGAGGTGTTGGTTATCCAATAAAGGTTCCCGGGGCGGCGGTACCCATTCCCGCTTCCCAGCTGAGACTCTTGTGAGGTATTATTACAATAAAAAAAACGAATGTTATCCAAATGGCACCACGATTTAACTGTACCCTTTAACTAGCGCTTTACCTCCTCTATAAGCTGTAATGGGAGTCGGTACTCTTGGTAATGCGTATAACACAGGGTTGGGGGATTCATAACACGAATATAAATAATTAATCATTCCACTAATCTGATATGATGGAGTGGGTCAACAAGTTCAAGGTTTTCGTGGCAAAACGATATAAACGCTTTACTAAAATAGAGCTTTTGTCCTTTGAAAGCTCTGTCACCGGGTTGTGTTATAAATTGCACAATGCACGCGCATTTAATTGCATATATATTATAATATTGGTTTCATCGATGTAACACGAATTCATCCTTTCAGATGGTCAAAATATTTCCGCTTTACAATAAAATACAAATAATGGAGTATTTCTGAACATATCCGAAAACCAAAAACTGGTTTTGAAAAGTGATTAATTCGCTCTCACATTTTATAATTCGAGTAAAACATATAATTTTTGCAATATAAAAATTTAGCATGCCAAAATAAAAATGTTATAAAAATGGCTCACCTTACGTTTTTTCTAACTAAAGTTACTGGTAACGAAAAAAAAACACACATAATTTATTAGACAACAGTTTTTTAAACGTTATCGTTACCTCACTTTTTGTCGTTCATAAGGGTGTATATTTAAATTTTTCGGTGGTTTCTTTTTAAATTTGAATATAATTGATATTTTGCCTTTCTAACACCGCACCGTTTAGAAAAAAATTCTCACTATTATGATAAGAGAGTTCGATACAGCGATTTACATGAGACCTATGTGAGCTGGGACAAATTTTGTCTCCATTTCTCGCACAGAACTTCTTGTAAGGTTATCACATATTTTAAAAATACCAGGTCTATTTCTTAGTTAAACTAATGTTAAGTTTTTTTTTTATTAAATAATATTATCATCCAATTTATAGAAACAGCGTAATATAATATTATGTAGATAAACTGTATATATAAATTCAATAATAATATTATTAACTTAAGGGCCCGCAACCCGGATTTGTACCGATATATTATATATTTCCTTTAAACACGGTAAGTTTTAAAGCTCTAAAAAAAATATATGCTATTCTTGAAGATAATATATATTTTTATATAAAAACGCAAATTATATAAAATTCCCTCGATAGAAAAAAAATCGCAATGTACCTATGCTCCAAAAATTATTATTAACACGTTTGTTTCAGTTATTTTACAAGTTATATGTATGAAAAATTACACTGTTTTTCTTTAAATGCTGTTTAAGATAATTCCCGCGAGATTTTTGCTCTATTTTAAACGAGTCGTGTTTTATTAAACATTTTCGCAATTTTCGCATCGATTTGGTCGCTGTAAATGTTAGCGCTCTCCTCTAACATTCATAATTTCGTATCTCTCCATCTTCTTCTTTTCGGGCCCGGTGCAGAGCCTTAAATTAAATAAAAAGTTCAATAAATTAAACTTTTTGATTAAATTATTATTGAATCATTCAAATATGGTCTGACTTGTTTTCATACTGCCTTTCATTTCGTTAGGAAAGACATAACAAAATTTATGTTAAATAAAAAAGTCGAATTAAATCAAGTGACTAGTAACCATAATGCCATTGTAATTCAATACTACTTTTGAAAAAAAAAGTGAAACGTGGCGACTTGTTTAATTTTTAGATAAATTACTCGATAATTAAAAGCTCTATAACTCACGATAAAAATTATCTCTCAGGACTAAAATGAATGCATAGACTTGTAAATTACATATAGAAAAAATCTGTACAAATTTAATAATGCCACAGCTCATCCTTCGAAATTTTCAGCAGCTTCATAACAAATCATGCATTTATTGTTACAGAATATTTAAAATTTTCATGCAATTCCAAAAATACCTTCCCTTTCTTTCAGTAAGCACTAAATGCGGTAAAATCGCTCGAGTAGGTGTGTCTCACATCGAAGCATATTAAAATCCTTTGCTCTTCATTCCGTTCGCTTCAAGATCCTTCCTATTCTAGTGGAAGCGAACGAATGTATATATACAACAGCTGCGCGCGTCGTTTCCACGTGTATCCGTGTAGGTAGCAGGCGGTGGGTACCTACCGACTCATGGTTCACACCGGTGCGGCGCGGTGCGGTGCGGTACGGTGCGGTGCGGTGAAGGTAGGTACTAGGTACCACCTTCCCAACTACCCACCCCGGTGTGTCCTACCTCCCGCGAACACCACTCTCTCGCGAGGTGTTAGTTGTGTTACCCATCATTTTACGCTCGTAGCCTCGTGAGTTCCTGGTAATAGTTATGTAGTAAAATATAGTTGTAGTAATAATGAATAGTAGTAATAACCTAATAACACTAATGCTTGGATATTTAGTATAGCGTATTTTTTTCCTAGGGCGCTAATAATGTTAGAAAAAACAAAACATACATAACTAAAATATTATGATCAAAATAACTAAAAAGCATAGTTAAAATTATGTTTAAACAACTTAAAAGCTGATATAATGTTTACATCATAGTATGTCGGAAATTATGGAATAACAAATAAGAATATTAAAATATAAAATAATTTGAACCAAAAATTTTCCTGCGATAAGAGTATCTACGGTCCAACAAAACTTTTAATTTATTGACAGATTTTATAATTTGGGAGGCGCTCTGGGAACCATTCATTGGACAACCAAGATGTCTGTTATGGATCACCCCAAGTGGTTCGCTACGTTTTGTGTCTTAGCAGGGGTGCCCGGGTTCATGGGGTGAGATTTGTCCGAGTCTCAGCGGCGGATTTGTCTATCGACCAACTACGTGGCAGGCCGGATCAGGTTGAGGGAGACCTAACCTAGACCTCTTCAGCTAGACTCTCGACCCATTGACTTGCACCGCAGTGGGAGTGATGGATTCATACATCCGTCACTCCTGAACACATGGACCCCCAGATTCCTACCCTTCCCTCATACCTTTTCCTTCTCAGAACTTCATCTCCTTCCTTTCTCTAAAAAAACACACAGCATCCCCAAAGATGAATAGGCCGTGAAGTATGATTTCCTCAGAGCCTCCTGTGTGGAGCTATAATAAAAAAAAATATTTCCCAAGACAAGCGAACCATCGATTTTAGACATTTGACCGATTTCACTCGAAATTTTTTTTCTCTCAGTAGAAGCGCTCTTGAGGTGATTTTATTACTAAATGGCGCTATAAAAAGCTTACCATTTTATTATTTTATCTTAATTTTTATCTAATTTAGAGCCATTTACCAGCGGCCGAGAATTAAAATTTCTTCGAATGATCTTGCGATCGAACCCTTGCTACTGTACAGGGCGGTTGCGATGAGAAAGATTAATTATTCTCCATACCAGCATTTTAACATAATAACTCAATATCGATTTTATTTCATTCAAATTTTGCTTTGATAAACACCTACATTCAAAAATGCTCAAACTCGTGATGACATAACTGTTAAAATTATGTACATTTTGTAAATAATAAGTATTTGTAATTACTCAATAATGTCTAAGCAAAATAAGAGTGTAATTTTTTTTTAATATATTAGTTTGTAAGACCGTAAATAAATATACAACTGAAGTACATATTTTTGTCAGTTTTTAAAAACTCTTGACAAAAAAAAACATCAATAGCTGAAAATACAAAGTTGCATTGGACTAGAAATTTCAAAATTCATAACCCCAGAGCTCACCGTTCGCTGAACAATTTCTGCTGAACTGTAAAACACAAATTCGGTTATTATTTTGTACCTAGTAAAATTTTCTAATGATATTATTATTTGATTGTAGTTGTATATTCTCCAACATTATTTTTCCGCTTCGTGATAAGAGAGGCGGGTAGCGGGTAGCGGGTAGCGCCATATGCCTTGGCCGGTGCTTATTGCGCGTAGAGCTTATTTTCTCCGAAAGCTCGCACGCTTTGCTGCACCCGAAAGAAATTTATCATTGAAACTTTGCCAAAATATTATTATCTGCTTTTTTGTCGAGGCGCCGTCCGTTCAAAGAAAGATTTTTTTAAAGAAACCAATGACAATTTTCTGAGAAGAAATATTACGAAATAATAAACATATTTAATTAACTTATTATTTTTTAAGCTAATCTTTCAATCATTGTTTATATTACGTTACGTAAACTAAACTGGTTTTGTTAAAATAAATGTAAGTAAGTACATAATTAATCATACCATGAAAGCTTAAATAAGTTATGCAGTTTATTCTTCTTAAATTAATTGAATCTTTAAAATACTTACATTATGTTAATTTTTTTATAAGAACAACTCTCTTTTTATAACTTTTAAACAAAAATATAAAAGGGAACAAAACACAGAAAAATAGAAAAAGATAATGGTCGCGACTGGAAAAAATAGTCGAAAATAATATTGTTAATTCTAAAAATTTGAAAATATGAGATTGACAATTATGACGGTTTTATGGAAGGTGGCAATGGCTGAATTGGTAAAAGCGCACGTCCCGGTTGATGAGAGGTTCTGGGTTCGAGTCTCAGTTGCGACCATTATCTTTTTCTATTTTTATGTGTCTTGTTCTCTTTGATATTTTCGTTCGTGTTATCTTCTTCTTCAATGAAATATTATGTTCTTTTAAAAGAACTGAGAATATTTTTTATCTGAAAACGATCTGATTTGTATCGAATAGTATGCAATTTTCTCAAACGAATCTTTGAAATATAAGTTCAAATAATTTATTGATGTGCGTCGTATTATTTGTTTTTTATTGCAGAAGAAGTAGGTACTTACATTTAAAATAGCCGAGGCAGAATATTGTAGGCTTGTCTCACGCGTATGCACTAATAAAAAATCAATACAGTGCGTTAGGTCTAGTTCCTGTGGAGGGGGTGAGAGGGGAGGGTAGGGGGATGGGGGAGGGCTTCACCCCCCACCTCCCTCCACCCTCTACCCCACCCCCTGCACGTGCACTCGGAGGGGAACGAAATGCGAAATTTTCAAAACTATGTAGGTACCTCCTCCTAGTTGTTAGTTGCTGGGGAGCGCTATCCTTCGCTCGCTGTTCGTGTGGAATATTCCGTAAAATGCAGTACTCACTCGGAATGAAATATAATGTTTTGTTCTCTTTTACACGAACTTATGGTTATTTTAACGGTTTTTAGAAGGTACACTTTATTATATGCTATTTTGTGAAAAGGCATGGGTACTCAAAATTTTAAATCTAGAAAAAATATGTAATTTATAATAAAACCTGTCACTAAACATAAATTAAACCTTTAATTAACTGAACACAGTATAAGCGAAACTCAATCGAAAATATGGAATAAACAGAAAATTCAGAATTATTGGCTGGGTTGTGGGTCCTGGGTTCATATCCCAGAGGTGCCAATATCTTTTTCTGAATTTTCTGTTTCCAGATTTTCGATTGAGTTTCGCTTATATTGTCTTTATTTAATTAAATATTACAATTTGAGGTTTTACTCATAAAGTTAAAATAAAAATAAATTAAACCTTTAAATTAACACAAATTTATGCTTTTGATCCCTCAGGCCTAGGCATATATTGTCAGAAGATTAAAATATTACTGCTGTGCAATGAAATCCAAATAAATTGAATATTTCCGATTGAATTAAAGACTGTTTTTGAAAGATGGTAAAATACATTTCAAATTTGTGTTTCGAAATTAAGATGTAATTTATGAATGTAAAATTTTTTTATGCGTAGGTACCTGAAAATGTTTTAAATGGCACACCTTACGTTTTTCTAGCTTAAATTACTGATAACGAAAAAACAAAACACATATTTATTTTATTTTGAAAATGATTATAAACAAAAGTTATCGTCTCCTCATTTTTTGTCGTTTCATTTAAAAATAATTAATTAAGTTTCATAACATGGCTTCATAAAGGTGTACATGTTAATTACTTTGTTGTTTACTTTTAGATTTGAATATAAAGCGTTGTGTATTCTCTTTCTAAAACCGTGTAGGTCATATTATAATATTACAGATAAGTACAACGATTTCTATAAGACTTTGAGTTGTTTCCAAAAGCGTAAAAATTATCCTGAGGGGTTAAAACAATTATTTTATAAAAACCTACGTTTGTCAACAAATATTCTGTGCATTACAATCTATAGATTTCAACGCTTTCAAATTAAACGAACGTAAAAAAATACCCTTATGCATGATATATATTAATAAATGGCAGCATTCTTTGCGCGAATTAGTATATTTCAATCATTTTATCAGCAAATTTCATGTGAAATTCAATTCTTTCGATATACTCGATATACATATGTATTTATATATTTCGATATATCTACATATGTATTTGTAAAATTAGACGTTTAAAAAACTACCCTTAATTCAATAACTTTTAAATTTATTGCTGCAATCTGTGTTGGACACCTTTTCAAACATTGGTTTATGTACTCCACAGCCTACGAAATTCACCTCGAGCTTTTTCATTATTTTCGATTCAGTTCATTTATAATTTCGCGAATTTTAAACTTAGTATCAAGCTGAAACCTTTCTAAGAAAGCCTTCTTTCGATGGTACCATTTAAATTGTGTATCTGAATCGAAACTAATCTTTGCAAACATTTTTCTATTTTACTCGAGTAGTCCCTATAATATGGGCAAACAATTTTATATCAATTTTTGAACACGAACAATGGTCAGAATAATTTTCGTCGTGCTTTATTTACTACCCTTCACAAATTTTAGCCATTCCAATTTCAAAACCTCTAGCTGTCTATATTTCATCATGACAATTGACACGCTAATAAAACTTACTAATAAAATTGTAAAACCATCCCCACCGCTACCGCTCCAGCCCTTTCCAGGATTCTGCAGCGTTATATTATTACGATAAACCATAACAATAAATTGGTCACACATCTGTCCCTTGAAAACGAAAGTCCGTAGTGCCTTTAGTACCGTTGCTTTGCTGGGAATCGTTGAAGAAGTCCCGTTTATTTGCTTACCCGAAACCCAAGTCCAAAATTGCCAGGTTACTGTTTACTGTGTGTTGTTGCCTACCTAGGGTACCTACCGAGTAGCGTGTGCATTTTGGGTTTGGGAATTGGGACCCTGAGAGCGTTGACCTTGTTTCGTCGTAAAAAAAGGTCGAGTCCCAACCACAGCTGCAGTCTCGTAACTTTTCATTGGAGCTTTTGTGTCCTCCTTGTATGAAAAACTAAGCCATGCTTTATTTCACATCCGATCTGGGATACATCGCTTCCTGCTAATTAGTACCGTCTTTATTTTACTTCGCTTTTTCTTGTAGCTCCTTCTATTAAGTTCGAAAGTGTACGCGACAGTTTGCGGGGTATAAATTAATGGTCGCTTTATTTAATACGGAATCTTTAAACGAAGTGCTTTCAGCGCTTCATTATAATTATAAAATACTTGCGGGAAGTATTTTCGCGTTCGTCGAAGAGTGTTCCCGTTACCCAGAAATTTTCATTCAAAAACAAATGTTCATCTTATTCGCACTTGTTATATTGTGATTCTCCTCATAAATAAGTAAACAAATGTTTACAAATATACTACAGAGTCTATCCTTATCATATGACTAGTTTTTGTTTACAAGTATATTTTTATTATTTACATCGATGAATAGCTAGATAAGTTAGTGCTGATAATTTGGTATGGAATATCGAGCATCAGTTATTTAAGGCAGTACACAATCCTAATCATTTTTGTACGCTCAAAACTCACATTTTAATCATTTTCGGCGAATCCGTAACTATAATAACTTTTTTTATTTCCATGCCGCACAAGAAATGCGAGTTATTTATATATTAGATTAATAAAAACAGTACCTTACCATTAATATATTTTACGTACAACGATTTCAAAACTATATAACCCGTTTTTCAACTATAAAGTTAGCGGTAAACATTAGATTTTACTTTTCTAGACGATGAATTAATAATTTCGGAAGGACAACATGGAGACACCTTTTAAACATTTGTAGCACGTTCTTCAGAATTAAATAAAATGAACGCGGCAGAAAGGTCGAATCTCCAGGCCTGCTAGGGTGAATTCGACCGTACGTTCGTACAATACGCCGTGCCGCGGCGTATATTTGTTTACATTCTTTCTTCACTTACGTCGTTAAGATTCCCACATTATTCATCTTCTTCTTCTTTTCTTTGATACGGCAAATTCGACAGTAGGTCCGTCCAGTGCACGGGTCGCAAGTCGCAATTTGTATACACGGTTTCTTTACTTACGTCGTTAAGATTCTGATTATATTTTAGAGTATATTGTCGTCTTAACAGATTTAGACTACGTTAAAAAAACTCCCTGTGGTCACCAGAAAAGAATCCTAAAGGATTTCAGGATACTATTCTTGAGAATTTTCCGACGTGGATTACGTAGGCACAAGGGACCAACCCTTAACCGACATGAACGAAAGTGACTTCCTTTAAAGAAACACAACAAACCACACGTTAAGAGTTGTCGTAATAATTATGTAATTTTGCGAGCTTTGTATCCTGTGCCGGTAGCCTATTCGATTCCTGATGAAGTCCTTTACGAGGACTCCTGGAGGCCCAAATAGCCAAGAGACGTGAAGATCCTCAAAGTCATGTGATGTTTAGTGGATTGTGTGTAAGTTAGGTTGTTTGTTTGCTAGTTGGGTTGTTTGTAAGTGGCGGGTGGTGTCCTTTAGTCCTTGCTTGCCTGCGATGGCTAGTGCACGGGATTACGCGGATCGATAGCGTCGCGTCCCTCCCCCTGCCCCTCACCCCCCTCCCGCACTTCTTTTAGACGCTGCGCGGGAAATGACTCATCAGCGGTGGTTCATTGCGGCGTTGCAACATTTTTAATAGCGTATTTTTATTCGCTCATAATTTCAACCTTATAAAAAAACTTTACGATCCTCGATAAATTATGTGTACTAAAATGTACATACAAATTTCACCCCTACATTGTTCTTGTCACAAAAGTTACAACATTTACGCAAAACAAAATAAAAATGGTTTTAAAAAAGTAATACGCTCAATTTATGCGGACAATTTTTACTAATATTCATTTGTATAAAACACGACTAACTTTAGTAGATGCTTTATAAAGCTATGAAATAAGTTAATATTGTTTTTCAGTTTGCTACCCTTAATTTAAATATAAAACTAACAGACTATCAGAATGGATCAGGCAATTATAAAAGGGTCTGAATACTTGTACGCAAAAAATAAAATAAAACTTAATGCATACTTAATTCGTTCTTTAAATCTTTTTTCCATTCATAAAGTGCATATTTTATAATCGGTATTTTGTTAAACGGTTTGTCGCAAGGCTTCTGCTTTTATAATTATTTGAACGCCGGTTGTTGGTACTGGTGGGTAGTTTCAGATTCACTTTCGATGTCGTTCGGGCTGGCTCGCGGCTCGCGGCTTGCTCGCTAAGTTTCCTCCACAATAACGCGCACATTGGGAAAATCGATTTCTCCGCTAAAGGTATGCGTCATGGCTGCTTTTCTCGGAAGAAATTCTATCATCGGTTGAACGTACGGCAGAGTCAGGCAGAAATCACCAAAATTACACAACCCCCAGTCTGATTGCCCGCCACCCCGGGCTGGGGGTGTGGGCCGTGGGCTGTGGGTCGTGACTCGTGACGCATGCCCTGAGATTGTTGTGATAAAACGTTCAAATAATATTATTACTTATACCTTTGAATTATTACTAACCTGATTTGTGTTTGTTATGCTTTTTGATTATGTTTTTTTTACTGTTAAGCACTTGCATACTGCTTTCTAACAACGTATGCAGGGACCCTGGATGTTTAGATAAGTTCAAAATAAATAAATGTAGCTTCGCTTAACAAAAAAACTAGAATCTTGCGAGAGCCTTAAATGAGTAACCATCTGTTACTTATACCAGGGCGGGTAAATGGTGGAAGACCTCCAATACCTTCGAATCGATTCAAATATATTATTGTGAAAGTTGGTTTCATAAAGGTGTGGGTTCTCTCAATGTAATGGAGAAAACCTAAGCTGAAAATCTAACATAATTAAAAGCTTACTTATTCTAAATGAGATTTGCAAGTCATTAAAAAAAATCTTTTCGTGGGAATATAAGATAATAATAATAATAATTCTTGGATGTTTTGCATGGCCCCCATTTTTTTGAAGAATCGGCTCAAGGGCGGCTGTACAAATAATTTTATTTTAATGTTCTCTCAATACCAACTTATCGCATTACTAAATATAGACTAGAAACAATTATAAAAAGTTATGGTGAATAGATCGCATCCACCGGTTCGTCGATCACTAATACAAAACTATCCGTACATTGTGAAATGCATTTGGCTAATGAACGAGTAGTTTTATTTTTTATATATCATGTACAGACAGATAATATACAGGACCATGCTTACTTCGCAGATAACATGAGATTAAGAGGGTATTACCAGAGTAAACGAGAAATATGTCATTTTTTAATCAGATTTTAGACGTATTGACTCTTTTCCACAAAAAATTATAAGTGGATTTCGAAAGATTGTTCTTTTATCTAGCATTCGCATGTTTTAAATTTTGAGAAAAAATGTTTATTTTTAGTATAATAAGGTTATACCAGAGATCGTTGGCAGATTTGTAAAATTTTCAAAAAAGATTTTGTATTATACCACACCCATTTCAAATCATATAATCATGCAGTAAAATAAATCAATTCTTTTCAGGGTATCACATGTTTTATAATTTTAATTTTAGTTTAAATCAAATCATTAAAAGATATATACGTACATGTGTTTCTTGACGAAAATTGGTCCGTTTTGTGTATTTATTTGCGCCCTTACAAACTAATATATTTCAGATTTTTTTTAACATTCTTATTTAACTGAGATGTTATTGAAAAATGATAAATACTCATAATCAAAAAATAATTACAAAAAGTACATTATTTTAATAGTTTTATCATCACGCCTTTCAGCATTTTTGGATGTAGGTATAAATTAAAGCAAATTTGGAATGAAATATTGAGTTATAATTTTTAAAAGCTGGTACGGAGAATAATTAATCTTTCTCATTGTAACCGCCCTGCACGGTCGTAAGAACAACTTTCGACGAAGTGTGGATTTTCGGCCGCTGGCTGGTTAAACGCTCTTAACAGTATTTTTTGTTTATTAGAGAAATTTAGATACATTTATTTACCCCGCTTAGGACATAATACCTACCCTCTATAACTCAGGGGTCATCGACTGAAATAATTACAAAACTTAAATAATTGAAAACTGTTACTAAAAATGTGTATTTTTAAAATGATTTAAACCTATGTACCCATGTAGGTATATTCAAATAAAAGCATCTTTGTATCAATATAATTTTTTTTAATAAAATCTCTAAAACCGTTATTCAAATTATTATTAAAAAATCAATCACAAAGAAAACCATTAGCAAAAGATTTTTAGTATTTAATTCCATCAATCAAACCACCAAACCTGAGCTTTGTACTTTTCTTTGCTTCACAAAACCTCTCTAAGCACATAAACATATCCAGGGAATAACAGCAGAAAGTACCTAGTACCAAATACTGCAATATAAAATATAAACTTACATGCTATAAACACGAGGAGCTAGTATGGCATATTTCTATTCCTTCCGGACTTTAATTTTATATATGTAGTAAGTTATTAAAAATTTATAGAAAATATTTATGATTATATTCAAATCTCTAAAATAATGTTACTTCATTTATGTTAGGTTTTAATATTAAAGTAAATTTGCCTGATATTAGCAATGATTCTTAGGACCACGCGTTCTAAAATTCTACCGAATTACAACATAATTCTTTTGAAAACGTTTTAAGCTTTTTAAGCGTTTTAATTTTGTGTTACTGAAACTAATTATCTATGTAAGCCACTGTAATCATTTGTAAAATGTGTATTCGAGAATAGAAATAAATAAATAAAAATACGCTTTCAAAAAATATATTTTGTTAGAAAGCAGTCACTATGTGGTTTGACATATTTATTGAAATAAAACAATAACTTTTTTTGTAACCACGCTTTAATTTTTTTTAATGTCGACCGGTTTCGCTTAACCTTAAGATGCTTTTTAATATAATTGTTTATTATTTTTATATAAGCGCGCTTTCACTAACATTCGTATTTACGTATCTCCCTTTCTAATATCTCTACACCTTATCGTCGATCGCGTACTACGAAGCCTTAAATCAAATTAAAATTATATTTAAATGTCCCAATTAAAGCATATTATATAAATAGAATTAATTATAAGAATTGTGATTTTTTAAACAAAAATGGGATAAAATAATTACAAATTAATTAAATATTAACAAAAATTTCTCACAATAATAAAATAATTTTATTCCTATTCTAAGCTTCTGTATAGGAGGCTTATATATAACTGTTAAAATTGTCTAAAATATATTTTTTATTCATGAACAAAAAAGCAATTAAGTCGTAATGTAGGTTACCTAATATTATATATTATTAAAATTTCCATTTCGATAATTTATTAATGTAGGTATGGCAAATATATTTCACATAATATTGATTAAAATTAATGAAATAAAACAAACCACGTCTTAATCCACGGAAAACGTTTGAGAACATGTACATGTTATTATTACACAAAGTTTGGTAGTACTTGGTACCTAAATGAAGAATGTGATACTAATAAATCTGAGCGAAAACATGAAAAAGAACAAGACACTGAAAATAATATATAATAATAAAAAGGCAATAATATAATAATAAAGGACAAAGGCCTTAACCAAGTCGGCCATTGGAACCTCTTATTTTTTAGCAATTTTTGCCGATCTCGTATTTCAAATTCAGAATTAACTATATTATCTTCGACTAATTTTATTTAACTTACCGTTTGTCCCGGTAAGACAAAAGATTGTGATTCGATTCCCAGTTGCGACCGTTACCTTTTTATTTTTCTGTGCCTTGTTATTTTTCACATTTTCGTTTTGGTTTATTAGTGTTGTCTTCTTTTTCATAAAAAAGTTATTATGACAAGAGTTGTTCCAATAAAAAAATACAATAAATTAATTTAATAATATAGTAGCAAAATGATACATATATGTTTTACCAGAACTTATTCGATTACCTGCCTACCAATACCTACCTAGAGAGAATACTGGACAAAATATAGGATAATAACATAAAACTTGTAGTATGCAGCCTGTAGTATGTATGTGGCATTAATAGTGGCGATAACATGACACCTTTGCCGAGCCAAAGCCCAGTGGACTAGCGCGGCGGTGGAATAAAGCTCGCGCGGGACCCAGTGGAGTAGCGGCTGCACAGCTGTCGGGGTTGCAGCTGCCGCATGCCGCCCTGGGCCGGTGCCTACCCAACCTACCAGGGGTCTGCACACTGTAGAGGATCGATGTTATGATCAGCGCTCCGTAAAAATACGTTGTGTAAAATGGTGATACTGTTTGATACTCACGTTGTAACCTCTGGGTTAAAATATTACACCGTATTTATTGTGGTTCCGCGCGTTATCATCCCGCGACAAAATATCCCCGACGAAATATCCTACGGACAAAACACCCCCCCAACAAAATACCTATCTCCTAAAATCTGACCAAAATAATACAGTCATCCTGTAAAGACAATAAATTATTTTTGTCTTTACTATTTTTCTTCCATTTTACTATTTTTGAACAAAAATTTATTGTCTTTACAGGATGTATGTATTATTTTAGTTCCATTTATTGTTAGGTTAGGTTAAGTTAGGTTAGGTTTTAGTAGATATTTAGTTGGAGGATGTTTGTCCGTAGGATATTTTGTCGAAAAATATTTTGTCGGTGATTTTAACAGTTATCTGGAAAATGTTAACAATTTTTACCAAGCTATCACGAATCAGGGGTGTATAAAATACGTTAAAATCCACAAAACTTGAGTAACAACTAGTAAACTTAATTTACTATTAAATATTTTACTAAGTTCTGCGAGCAGTTAAGTAGAAATCGCGTCTAAAAAGGGTGTTTCTATTTTTCTCTTATTTAATATATCAAAACCATACTTATTTAATTATGAAGCATATTTTTAGTGTTTTTTTTCATTTCAATTAAGAAATTATACATTTTGTTTAAAGAAACCTTACTACATCAATGACAATTTTATTTTTCAAACTTTCTTCAGGCAGGTTGGTACCATAATATTGAAAAAAATGTGAATAAGAAAGTTTAAATAAACACAACGCTTTCAAATTTGTAAAAACAATATTTAGTGAACTATTAAAAGAGCCACCATCTTGAAATGTAAACGGAACGTACAAACTAATTTTAAAAGGGAAAATGACAAACGGCCAAGTTTAAAAAAATTTAATTTGGGCGGATTTTTCAACCTTTTAAAAATGTTGTTCTTTGTTTCAGATTATCGTAGGAAAAATATTTTTTTTTGTAATTTTCCTGAAGCCAAGGATACCGACTTAATATTTTTAATCTTAAAACATCGTTGCAGATAGATGGACAGACGTAGCAGAATTTAAAAAAAAATCAATATAGGAGGCTGGTATGGGCACCGCTGTCTCGGCAACCATTTATTGGAAAATCAACACCGTGTTACGCTACTTTTGGTGACTTAGCAGGGGTTCCCGGGTTCATGTTCAGGACTATCTATCAAACAGATCTTGGCGGCCAATGCGTTTGACCACCTATCGCGCCGGATCGGAAGAGACTGGTAGAGGGAGACCTAACCTAGATCGCTCCACCCGGACTCTCATAGATTCATGCGTCCATCACATCTGGACACATTGATCTCCAGTTTCCTATACACCTCTCATACCCTTTACCTTCTCAGAACTTCCTTCCCTTATTTTCCCAAAAAGACCTTCCATACAGCATCCCCAAAGATGAAATAGGCCCCAAGTGATTTTTTTTCCTCATGCCTCCAGTGTGTAAAAAAAAGAAAGTGACCTATCCACCATAGTTCTTCTTTCATTAAGTTTGGTACTACCTCAGCCACTATTACTTTTATGTGAGTTTTTTCGATCAAAAGGATGTACCTATCACTACCACCAACAAACTATAGCTACCACCATCAACTACACACATAACTATCATCTACCACAGACGGAGTTATGCGACATTTGCGTGATCCATCCGCGATAAAATAAATTCGACAGAAAACGTCTCCGACCGGTCACTCCGAAGGCCGACACAGTTTTATATGAAATTTATTATTTCCTTTGTGTAACTTGGGCTTAATTAAAATATTCAGCAGCACGTGAATGCAGACATTACTAAACATGTCGGCAATGCGAGCTGATAATATTATTACCGGGAAACAAATTTTTTTGTGACCTAAACTACTTATATTAAACTAGGCTAAAGTTTACTAAACTTGACTCCAGATACTAATATCTACAGCCTGTATGTCGGACAAATATCTACAGCTCATATGTTGAACTAATATCTACGAACTTCAGAGTGTTGAATATCTACAGAGCTAAGGTCGGACGAATATCTATGACGGTCCCAGTGATGACTAATATCTACAGAGCGTAGATTGAACTAATATCTACAGAGCGTAGGTTGGACTAATCAGCTAAATGTGTCCAATAGTCCGATATTAGGCATTTTTACATACATACTTACATAAATTAAGTTTTTAAACTGCATACGCAATATTACGTTATTCCAACAATTATTCCAATACATAATTGCAAATCCAACCTCTGCCAGTGCTGTAGATATTCGTCAACACTTTGGTTCTCATAGATATTAGTCAGCAGTTTGAGCTGTAGATATTCGTCAACACTTTGGTTCTCACAGATATTAGTCAACAGTTTGAGCTATAGATATTCGTCTATACTTTGGTTTTCATAGATATTAGTTCGATTTTTTCAGTTTTTGGAATTCCTGTAGATATTAATAGACGCCTCCCTAAAATTCACTGAAATTAAAATCTATGAATATATTTTTTTAAAATATCCAATAACGCTAACCTAACGTAATCCATTCATTCAATTTTTTATATGTTTTCACATCATTCTAATGACTTTTTAAAGGAGGTTATGAGTTAATTTCATTCTGAGTTGTCCGGTCACCATAGGTAACGGGCATAAAAATTGCTTTGCAAAACAAATGCAGTAACAAATGCTAAACAAATGATAGTTAGGTACTATGTTTGAAACTCTTATTTTTATTATTTTATTTTATATTCTTTCTCTTCTTTTTATTTCCTCTTTTTATCCACATGTTCATACCCATAATTATTTGACTGTCCTAAAACGGGATAACACTCCTAGTTGGGCAGTCAAAATTTGATAAATTATGTATGTAAATGTATATTACTGTTCTAAATATACAAATAAAAAAAAAAATTAAAAAAAAACGCGGTCCGGAGGTCACTTTTTGAAGGGCAAAAGAGTATATTTTTTATTATTTTTTTATATTTTGTAAGAAAGAAAAAACGAATCAACGAAATTTATATAATTTTAGTCTTTAAATTATATTTTTTAAAAATGTACATTGCTAATGAAAAAATGCATTTTTTAGTAATTGATAATTTTATTGTAATTCTACTCATTGGAAACGGAAGGAAAAGCTTTAATTTACTCAAAGCGCATTTTTTAAACCGATTAGTAGTAAAGATGAATCTAAAATAGTGCTTTAGCATCAAGCTTTAAAAAGGCGAATATCATAGATCACCTCATTTCAGCGGAAGTGGCTAATCTCTGGCGTAGTGAAATTTGCACAGATTTCTCTGTAAAGTATTTAACGTAATTATTTTTTGCTCGAAATGGCGTTACCACAATTAGCTATGAAGATTTATAATGTTATAAATATTTGTTATACAACTGTAATAATTTTATTTAAATCAATTCGTGTTATTAAGGTGAATGAATTTGATTTAAATAGGCAAATTTCATAATTATATGGAAGATTGGAGTCGAGTTCAGAGTTAGAAGAGATGAAATACTGAATGAAGGTGAGGTAATTTTAGATAAGGCTTGATAGAAGAGAGGATATTTGTTTAGAGAGGGACAATAAAAAAAACGTGTGTGCCTTAGACCACACGACTGAAGTAAAACTTCACTGACTTATAAAAGAACATATGACATTGGGGTGACATATGACCATGGGGTGACCTACGACCGTGGGGTGACCTACGATCTTGGGGTGACCTACGACCTTGGGGTGACCTACGACCTTGGGACGACCTACGAACTTGGGATGACGTATGATCTTGGGGTGACCTAAGGCTTTGGGGTGATCTACGACATTGGGGTGACCTACGACATTAAGGTTACCTACTACATTTGGGTGACCTACGACCTTGGGGTGACCTACGATCTTGGGGTGACCTACGACATTGGGGTGACCTACGACCTTGGGGTGACCTACGATCTTGGGGTGACCTACGACCTTGGGGTGACCTATGGCATGGTTATTCAATAAATGATTTCTTGTGCTCGCACCTCTCTCTCTTGCCCCTACAGTAATATACGAAACGTAACTCTCTCTCTCTCTATCTTCACTAACTTATATCTCCCTCTCAACTTCAAGCGATCCCTAGCATCAGTGATCCCTTCGGCACCGGTGCATAGTCGGGAAACACGCCAAACGCGTGCCCAACATTTGTACACGGTTGACATTTGTCACATGAGAACGGGTCGTTTCTTCGACTCGTTCTTGTGTTCAAAAGCTCGGCTGTGGAATGATTTTCCGGCCTCTGTGTTTCCTCCTTCCTACAACATGGGTCTCTTCAAGACCAATGTTCATTCCTTCCTCTCCTCAAAAATACCCTCCACGCAGCATCCCAGATGACATAGGCCCTGAGGAAAATAATTTTCCTCAGGGCCTCCTGTGTGGAGTTAATGTAAAAAAAAAAAAAAGCGCGCGTAAAGGCCCGACCGTTCGCCTCGCCCGATCACCGTTCGCATCGATCACCGTTCGCATCGGTCATCGTTCGCATCGATTACCGTTCGCATCACACAACAGCTTACCCCCCAAGTCGAGCGTGCGTAAAAAAGTTTTACATCAAAAATATGTGATTTTGACATTTCCAATGTTCATTAAGAAAGTAAAGTGTTGATTGATATCTCGGGCGAATTATACCTGCGAACCATTTTTTTACTGAACACCGCTTTATATTAAGCGACCCCTTCTACTTGCAACATGCCGTACAATAATCCACCACCCTGTATAATGTAATACGTTTCAACAGAACAGCCAACATAATATGTTTGCATATTGAAATTATTAATAACGAAGGGACAAAATAAATTATTAACCTTTTTAAGTTTTTTTCCATCATCCCTTCCCTACAGCACAGTACCTACGCTGTAAAAACGAAATATGATCCAATGAAAATGGACTGAGCACACTGAAATTAATTATAAGACCGTTCCATCATGTTTGCGCTTGGCGAGCCTTTTGTTGGTTGTGGATTGTTGATTGAACGGCCACGGTAGCGTCAATTTACCTCTGGCTTTCCAAAAAAAACTGTGCAGCGGTTCGTTTTATGACTCACCTGGAGTAAAACTCAAATAATAAAATACGTAAAGTTCTAATCACAAAGATAATCTTATTCTGGCGAAGTTTTCCTAAGAAAATGAAATGTTAAGTTGTCCTTAAATCTAAAGTAGTTGTCCTTTCAACGAGCGAAATCAAAAGTTGGCCTCTGGTTTTCCAAAAACGCTCACCGGGGAATAAAGCTTGAATCACAAAGATAGTCTTGTTCAAAAGTTGTCCTACAGCGAATGCAATCGAAAATTGTCCTGTATCTCTGTCTATCCAAAAACACTGTGCATGGCTGCGTTTTATGATTCACGGTGGAATAAAGCTCGATCACAAAGATAATTTAATTCGAAAGTTGTCCTTCAAAGAATGAAATCTAAAGTTTTCTTTCAATAAATGCAGTAAAACGTCACAATAACCTCTGCGATTTTAATTCTGAAAAATGAAATGAAAAATTGTCCTTTCCAACAATATCGTGCAAATTTTCACTTTATTACTCACGAAGGAACAAAAAAAATAATAAAAATCATTTGTATAATCTAGTTGAAAATTTGTCCTGCAAAGAATGAAATCAATGTTATCCTTTACAAAAGTTTTCCAAAAACACTGTGCAACGCTTCGGTCAAAAATATAATCAAGTACCCATAAGTTGTCACGCGGAGAATGAAATCTAAAGTTGTCCTTTCAATTTCAAAAGTTATCCTGATCGCAGGTAACCCCGAAGCCAGGCAGTTTAGAGTTTAGACTAGTTTCACAAGTAGAAACATCTGCTATTTTGGGCTGTTGATGAGTACATCCCGAAATAGCCTATGCGTTTAAGGTAGTCTAATTACGAAATACCTTTGAAACGTTGCATCATTTTTATACATAATGACATTCACTGATATTATAAAATTGAAGACTTCTGTCAACTTATATAATTATAAAGGTGCGAAATGTGAGTGATAAATGTTGCGTAATTAGTGTTGATCCAAATGACATACATTTATGTAAAACTAATCTAATAACTAAAAAATTAATATTAAAATTTCTTCTCCCTTGTCCCTAAAAACAATAAGCAGATATACGAGTAAACAAGTTAAAGGGCTGTTTCTCCGTGACGTTTTGCAAGGACATCACTGTCGGAAGTGAATGCATTAAGAGCGTTTAACCAGCCAGCGGACGAAAATCCACATTTCGTCGAAAGTTGTTCTTCCGATTTTGCAGGGCGGTTACAATGAGAAAGATTAATTATTCTCCGTACCAGCTTTTTTAAATTATAACTCAATATCGAATTTATTTCAATCCAAATTAGCTTTAATTTATACCTTCATCCAAAAATGCTAATAGGCGTGATGATAAAACTATTAAAATAGTGTACTTTTTGTAGTTATTTTTTTATTACAAGTATTTATCATTTTTCAATAATGTCTAAATTTAATAAGAATGTTAAAAAAATCTGAAATATATTAGTTTGTAAGTGCGCAAATAAATACACAAATGGACCAATTTTCGTCAAGAAACACATGTACGTACATATTTTTTAATGATTTTATTGAAACTAAAATTAAAATTCTAATACATAACTCTGCTAGATAATGTATTGATTTATTTTACTGCATGATTATATTATTTGAAATGGGTGTGGTATAATACAAAAACTTTTTTGAAAATTTAACAAATCTGCCAACGACCTATGGAATAACCTTATTATACTAAAAATTAAAAAAAAATCTAAAAATTTATTACATACGAATGCTAGATAAAAGAACAATCTTTCGAAATCCATTTATAATTTTTTGTGGAAAAGAGTCAATACGTCTAAAAACTTTTTTGAAAATGACGTATTTCCGGCTTTCTCTGGTAATGCCCTCTTAATAGACACTCAGTCTATGGTGCTACTCAAAGATATTCTATATATTCCAATATCTTTGGTGCTACTGTAATATTGCTCTACCTGTAGCAAAAAAATCGTCAACTATTTTTGAATCATTTAAATATCAATTGGGTAAATTTTACGTAAATATCTACGAACCATCCTATATAGATTAATCTTTTATAGAAATCTTCATCATAATAAATAAAAATGGATATAAGACAATATTTCCTCCGCTTGGAAATAATAATAATTTAACCGTCACAGGCAGCTATTTCATTATTCGCTTTTATCCCAGACACTTTTACTATCAGACGTTATTATTTTATAGTGGCTGAATAGTCCTGTCTACCTGGGGCCCGCAGGACAATGCAGTTACGCAGTACGAGCGCTATCTCGACCTTTGTTGCAGAAAGATCCGAGTTTCCCCCATTGTCGTGGGATTATTATTTATCTTGATGTGCTTGTTGCCAGTCAGCTGCCGACGGATGCTCTTTTTTCGTTTCCGATCACGTCAATGTAAATATCGGGATCGTATCAAATGGCCGACATTTAAATTTACGACATAATTATATGCTTTTTAACCTACGACACCTTTAAAAATAGTTTTTTTTTTAATGTAAGTGGATTACCTTTAAAAGAACGGTGACGGTTTTCATTTTTCCTTGAATAAAGAAAACCCGAATAAGGAATGGAAAAAAAATATTTTAAAGTTTTATGCTAATTATGCACTAGAGTTACAATTGTTCGGTGCCATCCCCAATTGGAGTATGTTGTGACGCTAAAGAGAGTGGGAAAGGCCAAGAGATGGGTAGAGAATTGTGTAGACCTGGTTATTCTAAAAAAATATTTTTTTTAATGTGCGTTTAATAAACAAACATAGCTGCTATAAGTAATTCAAAGCAACCTTCCGTTTATAATGGGTGGTAACTTTTGCTGAACTTTGAGCTGAAGTATATTATAGGTTATTGTCATTTCCTTTAAAAAGGTTGCTTCTTTTGTATTTTTTCGAAGGCTAAAGCTACCCACTGAAAAGGATTGTCAAGTGTTACTAAAAGGTACAGCAATTTCTCGATAGAAGCCGACAAATGTTTGTATTAAAATTTTACAGTATTTAAAAAAAAATAATGAATGAAGCCCACGAAAAGGTGATTGAAATTGTGCAAATTGGTAGGTACCTACTAAAACCAACATCTTTCTAAAGATTGTTTGAAAGTGGCGATCTAATAGGTTGAAGATGAAAAGAAATGCAAAAACAACAATTCTTTTTCAATTTTTGCTCTTTTATATTTTCTTTGATAAAAAAATGGTAAATTTTGTTTTTCAAACATATAGGGTAGATACTCGTACTCGTGGCAGTGTAGAATCATTTTGAAAGGCACGTTAAAATGATTCCTTGATACATTAAACAAAAAATACCATTATTTTTACTGTAGGTTATATTATATTTTTATTATGAACTCCACCGATGACAAAAATATAGCATCAAAAAATCTCTTTTAACTTCTTTATAACGATCACGCTTATAACAAAATATCTTGTTTTTATTGGTGTAGTTGGTAAAAAGTGAATTTCTCCAAATTTTTGGAGCCCAATAAAACATGATTTTAGTAATGCATTGTGAACTGGTGCCACAGGGTAGCAACCTACGTTTAAAATTGTAATTTTTCGAGTATGGAAATTTATTGAAAATTTAAAAATGAATCACGCTTTTTCAAGGTTAAATGGCGTGTTGCATTTTAAATGAATATACAAAGTAGGAATAGTTTTGCCAGGAATGACATGGCAGCATAGTGACGCGCGTGCCGTGACCTGCGAGCCTACAAGGAGAGTGTCCGCACCCTCCCTGCACCGCAACCCTCCCCCACCCCATCCAGCCCGACCAACCCCACCCCGCACCCCCACCCACCCCCTGCACGCCGTGAGCAATGGCGGCGGCCGACCAATAGCAAGCGAGATAAATGGCGAGGGGAGATTTCCAGAGGCTTTCACTCTAAGTTTGGCGCAATTCATGCACCGTGGTGCGTGGAAATCAACACGCTCGTGTACCGAGCTATATTATTTGGCCTTCAAAATGTTCAGCTTGTACTCCCGCTACCTATATACGCCGTTACAATACTATTTTCTTCTGCATCATTGTTGCAGTGCTGTTTTGAATGATAAGCAACCATTCAAATGACGTGTGATATGTTTTCTACCTGTACTATAAAATATAAGGAAATAGGCAATAAAACACGTAACACAGGGTTAAATTTGACAATTAATGTTGAAAAAATTGGAAAAGTAAATGAAATCAAATACCTGAGTGTAATACTCGACTCAAAACTGACTTTCACAGCAAACTTTGAATATGTGCTAAAAAAGGTATCAAAAAATGTAATTTTTCTTAGAAGACTAAGACATAAATTAAATAGAAACACTACGGAGCTTATTTATAAAACTATCGTTGCTCCACATTTTGACTACTGCTCTACGATGTTATATTTGGCCAATGAAGGAAATTTGAACAAACTAGAAGTTATACAAAACAAAGCTATGAGATGTATACTGGGGAAAGGCAAATACGCAAGGATTAATCAAATGAGAGAGGAACTAAATTAGATTGCAATAAAAAAGAGACTACTATTTAATGTGTTAATTTTTGTGCATAAAATTATGAAAAACCAAATGCCAAATTACTTTAAGGATGAAATTGTTTTTAATGGAGACATTCATAATTACGAAACAAGAAATATAAACATAGTTCGATTGCCACAAATGAAGAAATCAAAATCACAGAACTGCCTAATGTACAGAGGACTAAAGATGTATGATGAAATGCCTGAAAGTACGAAGAATGAATGTATTAAAAAAGAAATGTTATGCTCACTGTAAAAATATTTAAATTTATCAAATGAAATGTTACATTGTACTTATTAGTTTATATTCATGTAGTATAAACTAACTCAATAAATAAATTTAAAAAAATAAAAAAACTACTAGATTACGAAGAATTTTCCTATATTTGCACTTTTTACTCCAGATATACAGTTACACACCGTTTCAGTAATATTTACTCCTGCACCTTCCACTGTCGTAGTTTTGCTTTTACGGGATAAGCTTTTTCCAATTGAACGCATCCAAATCACTTGTGATACATTTTCTACCTGTATCGTTACACATAGTTAATAATAGTAATACTATATTACCGAGCCGAACCCTCTGATATGAAAATATCTGTAGTCGATGAATTACTTTCCTATTTGGTCTCTCGTAGGTTGACATGTTGTTCTTGTATTATTCTGCATTTATCATACTTGTATAGTGCAATTGCATAACGTGAATTGACTAGATGATCATTTGTGGAAAAGTGTGTGAAAGGGTTTAGTTTTTCCTGTGGGGAAGATTTAACCCGGACATAAAATCTGAAGCTTCAAAATGTTCAGCTTGAACTCCAGCCTTACACGCTGTTATAATGTTATATAGTCCTGCACTACAGTTGTAGTGTTGTTTAACTATATAACGATAAGCTATTTCATTTATACGCTTTCATATCATCATTTGTGATAAATTTTCTGGCTGTATTGTGGGGTTGAAAGCTTCTTACTGTATTCGACCTTTCATAATGTTCAGCTTGGACTTTCGCTAAACAAGCATTATAATGCGATTTACTTGTGCATTGCTGTTGGGTTGTTGTTTTACAAGATAAGCGTTTCATTTAAATCATACGTGATAGGTTTTCTGTCTATAACTGCTAAGTTAGCAATAATTATTTTGCTATATTTTTCATCAAAATATACCTTAATAACACTTTTTTCATATTAGTGATTTGGAGCGTTGTTTTAGCTGCAGAACATAAACTGTTATTAAATATATTATATAATCTATTATATAATCCCTTGCGTTATAATTACTCTAAGCAGATGCGTAAATAACTGAGAATGTAATATTAAGCACCGCTATTTATCGAAATTCGTTTACTTAATATAGAATATTCCCTTTGGAACGACATAATTATTTCTCTTAGAACACATTTAATACACCATATCCTATTAGAGCAATTTGGCAACAGCGCGATGTTGGGTGGTAAATAGTTTTGGCTTTGTGTAAAATGCTGAGGGGTCATGCTCTTGGAGGTTATACCATCAATATAGGTAACATATCACTGAAGAAGAAGATAATAATATCTGGATAGCCTGGGTTCGAATCCCAGTTCCGATCGTTACATTTTTTTCTGTTTCTTCTTCTGTTTTGTGTTTCGTTTAGACTTATTAGTAGTATCTTCCGCCCTTCCTGTATCCAGCGCCCTTGAGGAGATTTTTCACGAAAACGGCACTTTATGAATCAGTCAAATATGGTTATTATCTTCTTCTTCAATAAATTTGTAAATTATTACTCTAAACTCTAGGCCATTCGGCTCAGAAAAATGTTGAGAAAAATTTTAAAGTAAACGAAAGGATTATTATTTTTAAACCAAAATCTATTTGTATATTACATGATTACACAAGAAGTTTTTCTTTTTTTTCTTTTACTAGCACTGTTTGCTTTATGTGTGCGTGAGTGGTGTAATGGATCTTGTACACTGGGCTGTAAACTTTCCAGACAATAATAATTGGTTGGGAAAATAATTGCAGTGCAAAGTTTTTCTTTCTGCGCTTGCCTTTTATTTTTAAAAAATGTTATGAGACATCACAATGATAAACAGCGATGAAACTTATTTTTATAATAGACTCCTTTGCTTCAAAAAATATAAGGAAAAGAATTCGGTTAGAAAAAATCCTCAATTGGAGACAAGGATCAAGTTTACTCATGACCGTATTACCGGGTAGTGTAAAGGAATGTGGTCCACCATTCAGCACCCACCTGACCTGGCCGTAAATAGGCCAACGTGGGTTGCGAAATTTCGTAATCATTGACTCCGATATTTATACCAAAACGGCGAGGGCAACACGGCGAGATATTTGTGTTATGGCCGCGTTGTTTACGTTTGTATCGGAGGGTGCCGCCGGATTATCCCTCGCACATGACCTAGCCAACAAGTGTTGGGGTCGCGCTGGGGAGCATCCGCCCAACCCGCCACCGCCAGCCGCCCCCAACTACACCCGGCCGCCCTCCGCCCGCAGCGGACCCGCCCAGAGACAGGGGCGGAAAGGTTAACGGCGGCACTTTACACATTTATACAGCAATAAGCGATCCACTAGGCTTTATTGGACACGTTGGTATTCTGCATGAGTCATACAAAAGCATCGCAAATTGAAATAAGTACATTTTCAAGATGCGTCATATTAATTTCTCTGATTCCTAAATTCACGTTGGATGATCTCAAAAATTGCAGAAAATTAATGAAATGGCATTGAAAGTTTAAAGATTCATATTGCCGCTCCCTTCAGCAGCTCTTAGAGTTCTTCAGGAGTCCGATCACTTTTTGGTTCTTCGCCAAATCCTCCATGAATACCACCTCCTTTTCAGTCTCAATTTCCGGGAAAATTTGTGAATGCCTGGTATAATCCATGCGGATATATTCTGCGTGCAATGGACGAAATAATTGGGGTGAAAAATCGAGAGGGATTTAAATATGCAGTTACATTATTATTTAGAAATAAAATATGTAACTACTTAAAGTACAGCAAAGTTATTTTGTAACACCATTTTATTAATCAACACTCAGTTTCAACTTTTATTGTTTAAAAACAACCAACAGCGTCAGCAAATTGGTACTTATTTCTTCGGGGTTTACTTAAAGCTTCAGGGTTTACCTAAAAGTTTTATGTAAACATTACGAGACATAATGGTTGCTTTTAAACAATAAAAGTGTTTAAAACTAAATGTTGATTATTTTTACCTAAAATGAGTTAAATTATGAAATAAAACGTACCGATTTTAATTGAAGCGTACAACTTGTTTTGTGACTAGTTCTGAATAAACAGACATTTCTCAACCTTCCTCTCACAGTATAAAACTTCCTCCCAAAACGCTCTTTATCATCACAACATACCTCAATTGGCGGCTTATGGCAGTTGGAACAACAAATTAGATGAGATGCATTTGTCTCTATTTTCCTTGCTATATGAGCGAGGTACCCGGTAACCTATAAGTCCCCGCATATAAGGCAATAAGACCCCAATATGATATTCTCAGGTGACCTTCGCCGCAGTGGCACCGTACCGTTTAGTGCAGTGTTACAAGTGTCGGATGTGTGCGTATGTCGGGGTCGGGGGCGTATGGACTGAATCCACCCCTGCCCAGACCCCAGCCAGCCCTTCCCAGCCCCCAGCGGGCCAGACGGTCCCGCGAAGGGCAGACCGGCAGAGGGAATTAGGGTCGCCACCCCTGTCTTGTTGTCGGAAGGGTTGTCTTCCGACAACAGATTTACAACCTGATTCGGCCTTGAAATTTCACACAATTTTCCGATTAACTAGTTTTTCACCCCCTCTTTCAAACAATATTAGTCAATATTTTAACAAAATTTTGTAAATGCTTTTGATGAACCAGTTTCAAGAAAGTAGTTCGTATTTTATAAAATGTTGATATACTCCTATACACATTTTTCCCTTTCCTTTTTTTTATTTATTTATTTACAAAAAGATACATAAATTATAACATATTTTTTACAATAATTAATTACATAATAAATGTATTTGATGTACCCCCATAAATAAGCAGGGCTTGTGTGTATGGGGGGTGTTATTATATTGGTTCAATTTATTATTTTTTATTCAGTTCAAATTTTCAGTATAAGTTTTAAGCTGAGTTTTAAATTTTTTTATATTACTGTTCATGTTTCGGATTTTTTCAGGTAGAGAATTAAAAAATTTAACTCCGAGATATTTATGATTTAACTGTCCTATTGTTTTTTTACACTTTGGAATAGGAAGTATTGATGTTTGTCTAAGATTTCTGTTATTTTTGAAGGGTGCAACTTTATTTTGAATATTATCTTTATAAATTTGTAATGTTGCGTGATAAAAGTATAACGCATTTAATTTTCTGACCTTAAATTGTTTGAATAACAGTTCTGATGAATATGAGTAGGGCTTTTTTAAAATTGTTTTTATTATTAGTTTTTGTGATATGTAAATTGTTTGTGTTTGATTTGTATATGTATCGCCCCATCCTATAATGCCGTATTGTATAATGTATGTGGTTCTAAGTAATTTTTCGTTTAAAATATCTCTTAAGCATCTAAATATATATGTTAGTTTCCTTATTCTGTTGTTCAGAATATTTATGTGTGGGACCATTTTAAACGCTGGTCTATTATTATGCCATTTTTTAATTTTTTAATTTTTTAAAATATTTTTAAATTTTCTACTTTAATGTTGCAAAACATTCATATTAGAATTCTTGTAACATTGTAATTATTTAAATTTTAACCTCATTTTAAAGAGCTTTTCCATAGGATAACTAAAATTATGAGGTTTTTTTTTATTTCACACATATAACTGAAATACGAGGCATTTGAAGCAATGAGCAGAACATTATTTTATTTAGTCATCACGCTAGGTGCATATTCTTGAATTGACCTGTTGTATAGATCAGAAACTGTTTTGAGAAATTTAAAGTAAATTAAAAACACTTTTATTTCTAAAAGCCTACAATCAACAATTACCTAAATGTGTGAACCCTGTTTAAGAACCCCTGAGCGGTGATTTAATCACTAAACGACGCAATATAAAGTTAATCAATCAATATTATTACTTATTGTTATTATCATTTTGAAGATATCTCTTTAATCTACGTCCATCTCTCGGTGAACTCTCCTTTCAGAAGTTGTCTATCATCAAGATAAATTCTCACTGTGTCCATCAGCAACTAAATCTATAAAGTTAATTTATTAGATTCTTAAATAATATAAAAATATGCAAAACAAGAAGCATCCAATCCTGTTGTTACCCTCGTAAATCACATTCCCCTGTCTGATATTTTTTTCCATCCTCACGTGCTTGACTCCCCAGATTGTACATTCTGTGGTTTGAAGTGGGAACTTTAGATCACATATTTTTTTGGTTGTCCCTCTCTAAACAAATATCTTCTCTTCAAAAAAAAATATATATATAAAAATGAATCCATGTTTCCCTTGGTCACGCCATAACTTCGGAACGGCTATACCTATTTCATCCATCTTTTTGTTTAAGTTTTGTAATAATTTGTAGAAGGTTCTTACGGAAAGAAAAATTAAGAAAATTGCGCAGACAATTGAATAATTTCAGAAAAATTAAAGACTATTTTAACTTCGCACGTTTCACAGTTCGCGCGTTTCATGAAATTGAATTTAGCAGGCAGCTGTTTTTTTTGTATTAAAAGAATTGTCCATGGATTTTTTAAATTATCGATATTTTAAATAGTTACTAATGTCAGGTACCAAATTTGATTGATGATTCTTATAATATACAAAAATGAATATAACATAATTGTAACATACGAAAAATGAAAATTTGAAAAAAAAAATTGTAATAGGTGAAACGAAAAATTTGAAAATTGAATGTACTGGGACTGAGACTGAATATATGTAACGGGGAGGGGAAAGGGGAATGGTAGGGGATGCGGAAGGGGACGGGGACGCACGGGAAAGGACATGCAGGGAGAAACAATTTATTTCTTTGAATATGGCTTTGCAACACATGCCGGGAACCAGTTAATTAATATATAAATTCACCTTTCCTTTCTCCATATATAATTTGAAACGATGGCCTAGAACACCCTTGAAGGGTGAAAGCCAGAAACATTTGTAAAAAAAACCTTACCAAACGATCGACCTCTAGTGAAGGGAATTATTATGATGTCATCTTCTGGGCTGGGTCCCTCCCCGAAGGCGTAGTAGAGAACTTCAAGGACTATCGCAACCCCTAAGAGTCGTTAGGAGGGTTGCTTCGGTTTATTCACTTCGTTTGGGGAACCGACACTTAACATTACACTACGAAGACTTAATACAATAAATCTCTTGAAGAAAGGAGATATATGTTTTGCAAATATACAGTACATTCTTTTTCTTCCTTCGTGGCAGACTTTTGACCTATTTGAACGATAAACGTATTAAATTTTAATCATATACAATTGACCTTTAGTAACACAGACTTATAACCTTTAGAAAGAAAAATTACTGACCTTTAAAAATATACGAGTAACATAAAATTCTACTCATTTCCCGTCAGTTATATCTTCGACGTCTGATACAACTATTAATCTAAACTAAGTAACAGCTATAACGACGCCTATACAGGCGACCAAGCGAGGAACTAAAAAGTTTAATCACGCCATGTTTCTTGTTATTCGGCCTTCTTTAAACGTTTTCTCCACAAAGGAGGCCCTGAGGCAAAAATCCCTCAGGGCTTATGTTGTATTTGGGGATTCAGTGGAGGGTCTTATTATAGAAACGGAGGATAGGAAGTTCTGGGAAGGAAAATGGAATGAGGGGTGGGTAGGAATCTGGTGATCAATATGTTCAGGAGTGACGAACGTACGAATCCATCCCTCCAACTCCGGTGCTAGGCGATGGGTCAAAAAAGGTTTCCCTCACTCGGCCTCTCCCGATTCCGATCGATAGGTGGGCAAAAGCATCCGCCGCAAACAGTCCACAGTCCTAGACAAATCTCACCTCATAAACCCGGGAACCTCTGCTAAGTTATCAAACGTAGCGAAGCACTTGGGGGTGACCTAAGGCAGGGGTTTTGGCTATCCAATAAATGGTTACCAAATTTATTGTCAAAATATTATCAAAAAATCGGTTTTTTCAAATTAAATGGTTTTTGTTTTATGGTAGGTATAAAACGATACAATGAGACAACATATGAAAAGTGATTGTTTTCAAGGATTTCAGATTAATAATAAAAATAATATTTGGGTCATTTCCATAGCGCCATTTTCTTGAAAAAATCAACTCAAGGTCGTTTAACAACTTAATGCCTGTCTCAACACAGGTATGTCTCAACACAGGTATACCCTAGTGAGACAGGCATCGAATAATGTAATACAAACATTCTTTTTATAGATAAATAAATAAATAAATAAATTTGAATATATATCCGGTACTCGATCTACTAACTAATATCTTCTTACAGTTTAGATTTATTACTAATGGCTTACAACTTAAGATTAGTGACTTCTAAGTATATTTATAACAGAGAAAATATATGTACTAAGTATAAACTATTAAAATCTTTAACAAATAATCGTAAAAAATCCAGTATTAGAACGCAATGCCGGCAGATTACGTTGTGTTGTGAGTGAGAAATTATGAACGCATTTTATTTTTATTGTAATGTGAATACCCCACAAAGCTCTGTCATCCTCACTTTTGAGTTTGTTGCAAAGCTGAATAAAGTAAGGAGGGGCGTGAGAAGTGAAAGATGAAGGTTGGAAAATGGACATTGGCCATTCAGATCTTATCACCAAAGCCATTTCAAGTGACATTTTTATTCTGAACGATGGTCTTTCACCAGGGCGATACTGAGATATCTACAACTCGCCACCGACTGCAAAGCTATCATTGTCCAGCTGTAAGTCAAAATCATGAATCGACTCAAGCGTTGATGCGTGACCTTCTGAAGTCAGTGCTCGAACCAAGGACCAAGAAGTTGATTGCACCTGATGCGATTACGAAATGTTGACAGTTTGCTTCCTGTGCCGTGCATCAGGGCCGCGTCACGTGATGAAGGTGCCTCAGTTGGGCACGCGGGCACGTCGGCACGCCGGCACGCGGGACGCAGTGGTCCAGACCGTCAGCGGGGCGGGGAGAGGCGGGGGAGGAGGTCCTCGGGAACGGATGACCGACCAATTGTTGAAACGTGAATAACTATCTATTTCCTAAGCCAAATTGACGTTATCACATTACCGAGTATGTGCGCTGATTCTACCGGCTGACTGAATGCTCTTTGGGTTACTCCGATTTACCACTCGTTCAGAAATAAGCATAAAAATAACACAACAATTATTACGCACAAATTTTACGCAGGTATGTGCACCTTGAGGGGAACGACTGTGCGGTCCCTTTCATGCCAATCTTATATTTGGATTTAAGGGCCCGCAACCAGGATTTGTACCGATTTATTACATATTTCCCTTAAACACGGTAAGTTTTAAAGCTCTTAAAAAAATATATGTTATTCTTGAAGATAATATCTAGACTTTGCCCGCGCCGAAACGCAAATTATATAAAATTCCCTCGATAGAAAAAAATCGCAAAGTATGCTCCAAAAATTATTATAAACACGTTTGTTTCAGTTATTTTACAAGTTATATGTATGAAAAAATTCACAGAGTTTCTTTAAATGCTGTTTAAGATAATGCCCGCGAGATTTTTGCTCTATTTTAAACAAGTCGTGTTTTATTAAACATTTTCTCAATTTTCGCATCGATTTTGTCGCTGTAAATGTTAGCGCTCTCCTCTAACGTTCGTAATTTCGTGTCTCTCCGTCTTCTTCTTTTCGGGCCCGGTTGCAGAGCCTTAAAAAGAAGAAGATGGAGAGATATGAAATTACGAATGTTAGAGGAGCGCGCTAGTATTTAAAGCGACACAACCGATGCGAAAATTGTGAAAATGTTTAATAAAACACGACTCGTTTAAAATAGAGCTAAAATCTCGCGGGGGTTGTCTTAAACAGCATTTAAAAAACACTGTGAATTTTTTTTATAGATATAACTTGTAAAATAACCGAAATAAACGTGTTCATAATAATTTTTGGAGCATACTTTGCGATTTTTTTTCTATAGAAGGAATTTTATATAATTTGCGTTTCGGCGCGGGGAATGTCTAAATATTATCATCAAGAATAACATATATTTTTTTAAGGCCTTTAAAACTTAACGTGCTGGGAGATATGTAAGAAATCAAACTGAAAAATTGTTTTGAAATCAAAGGGTATGTCAAATATCTAGTACGTATCTACATGTACTACTTTATTTATGTTTTAAATTATAAAATACGCTATTAAAGAATATTTTCTTCATCATTTTAGAAGCAAGTTGGGCAATTATTTATGAGTAAATGCTAAAAAAATAAAATTTATTCTGTTTACTACAAAAATATGATGAAATACATAATAAAAGTGGTTTAAAAAGCAATTTGATGGCGTAAATTTAAATTACAAACAGATCAATTTACTTCGGAACATAAATTTGCCATAAGTCACCCAAAGAGGTTCGCTGGGTTTGGTGACTTAGCAGGGGTGTTCCGGGTCATGGGGTGGCGGCGGATGCTTTTGGCCACAAATCCAAATAAATTATATCATAAAGACTGTTGACAATTTAATTTTTATTAAAACAACTATATTTTTGTAACTTTGAAGGTTGTTCCCAACAATGTAATATATCTTTGAAGAAGAAGATAACACTAATAATCTAAATGAAAATATCAAGGACAACAAGACACAGAATTGACGAAGAGTCGCAACTGGGACACGAATCCAGAATCTGTCGTCTTACCGGTACGAAAATAACAACAAAGAACAGCCTCTGTCCCAGTTGCGACCGTTATTTTTTTTTAATTTTTCTGTGTCTTGTTTTCTTTCATATTTTCATTCAGATTATTAGTCTTATCTTCTTCCTCAATGATATATTACAATTGACAATATTTTTCCTTTCACTTCACAAATCCTTCTGTAATTAAAATATCCAGTGATCTGTTCCTATTTCAATAAATGTAACAAATGAAGCCAAAAGGAATGAAATGATTTGATTCGCCGATTAAATTCCCAGGAATGAAATGTTGTAAACGGAATCATCGTTGATTTAAAACGATGCAATGATGAAACAGTGAACAGTGACCACTCACGGCATACATAGATTAGCCCAGACAGCGTGGCGACAGTCAACGGACATAGAGTATGTGATGATAATGTTAGTACCAACAGATCGTATTGGTACGTATGTCGTATCTCGGTACCTACTGTTTCCAGTGGGCTGATGATGCATCGTATGTCGCATTACATTAACAGTTGGTATAATAAGTTGTATGACAACAAACAGTTTAAGTTGCCGATGTGCGATGTAGTGAAACATTGTGCTCGAACGATGTTTGATGTTGACAATGAACGATCGATTGCTGCTTTTGATGTTTCTAAACCAGGGCTTTTTTTATTGTACCTGTGAGAAAATTCGGGAAGGGAATTTATACAAGTTAACCAAAAACAGCATATCCTAGGGTCCTAGGCCGTGCACTACACAGTGCGCAATGTAAACGACCTTTATGTGTATTTTTGGGTTTAAAGAGAACTCAACAAACTGGCATTTCAACACTCTTTTGAAAAGTCATTTAGTTGTGTTTTTTAAATAGCTTATAACCTAACCTAACGTAACCTGTTTAAGCATTTTTTCATCACTTTTAACGACTTTTCAAAGGAGGTGCTCAAGTTGTATGTTTTTGGGTTGTCCGGTTAATTGTTGCTTTTACTTACACAGTACCCTTTTTTTACACAATATCATTATTTGACAATATTGGTCTCACAGCGTGCTTTACCCATGCTGAGGCCCCCATCATACATTTTTTAAATACCTTGAATACCGTAGACAAATTGAAATGATATAAAATTAAATAATAAAGTGGGCTTTGAAAAATTATGTACTATAATATTAAGAGCGTTTAACCAGCCAGCGGACGAAAATCCACATTTCGTCGAAAGTTGTTCTTCCGATCGTGCAGGGCGGTTACAATGAGAAAGATTGATTATTCTCCGTACCAGCTTTTTTAAATTATAACTCAATATCGAATTTATTTCAATCCAAATTAGCTTTAATTTATACCTTCATCCAAAAATGCTGAAAGGCGTGATGATAAAACTATTAAAATAGTGTACTTTTTGTAGTTATTTTTTGATTATAAGTATTTATCATTTTTCAATAATGTCTAAATTTAATAAGAATGTTAAAAAAATCTGAAACATATTAGTTTGTAAGTGCGCAAATAAATACACAAATGGACCAATTTTCGTCAAGAAACACATGTACGTACATATTTTTTAATGATTTTATTGAAACTAAAATTAAAATTCTAATACATAACTCTGCTAGATAATGTATTGATTTATTTTACTGCATGATTACATTATTTGAAATGGGTGTGGTATAATACAAAAACTTTTTTGAAAATTTAACAAATCTGCCAACGACCTATGGAATAACCTTATTATACTAAAAATTAAAAAAAATTCTAAAAATTTATTACATAACTATGCTAGATAAAAGAACAATCTTTCGAAATCCATTTATAATTTTTTGTGGAAAAGAGTCAATACGTCTAAAAACTTTGTTGAAATTGCAGTATTTCCGGCTTTCTCTGGTAATACCCTCTTAAGAGTTACGGTTGTGTGAATTATTTAATATGTATTGTGTTTTATGAAATTTGTCTGATATCGTATTTTTTGTTCTTTACGTTTAATCGGAACATACTTCACAATCCACACGTTCACAGATGGCGCCAATTTAATTATTTTCGAAAAACATACTTTTACAAGTTATGCTTTTAAATATTAAGATAAATTATTTGTTTGCACCCGTACACGCATTATGAATAAAGAATTTTGTCCATATATACTTCTTTCGAGAAAGGCATTCAAATACAATATATGGTTGAATCACGGATATTGTATTTGTATGCCTTTCTATACTTATTTATATTCATAGTAGCTTTTTCTCGCGGCTTCGCTCGCATGGTATTAGGGGGATTCCCACTCCGCCTCCTCCACCTTCCCTCTCCCCTCTCCACTCCCCCATAAACCCCCTACCCTCCCCTTCCCCCTCCACTTCCCCCCACCCTCCTCCACCCCTCCACCGCCCCTTCCCTTCCTTCCCTTCCCCCTCTCCCACTCCTAACCACCCCCCACTCCATCCTCCTCCTCCTCCCCCTCCCTCACCGCCCTCCCCACCCACCTCTCACCCCTCCCCTCTCCCACCTCTCGCATTCCACACATTTATCCCGGTACATTCCGTTTTCAAACACGTGCCACTTATTACAATTTTCCTACAAATTTCCTACAAGAGCTCAACGGTACTTTTATACAAAATAACGAACAAAAAAAGAATTATCCAATTTGGTGCAGTCGTTCGGAAGTTATGCGCATACACACATTTTGGCGATTCATTTTTAGAGACAGATATTAACTGCGACGCCAACAAAGTACTATTTTTAGGGTGAATTGCCTAATTCAAAAAAAAAAATCATCGTTTCCGAGGCAACAATTAGTTTGCGTTTCTTCTGACGTTTGCAATAACTCGATTTTGTTAGGGACAGAAAACCTATGATAAATAATTTCATAACGCCAGAGATTATTCATAACGCCAGAGCTTACCAATATATATAGCCTCTAGTACTCGCAAATAATGTGGCTTTCTATTAGTGAAAGAATTTTCAAAGTCCATTCAGTAGTTTTTGTGTGAAAGAGTAACAAACATAAATAACATACATACATCCATACATCGACACAAACTTTCGCCTTTATAATATTAGTAGGTTTAGTAGGATTGCGTACGGGCGCGAACAATTAATTATTCATCTTAAGAGCGTTTAACCAACCACCGGACGAAAATCCACATTTCGTCGAAAGTTGTTCTTACGATCGTGCAGGGCGGTTACAACGAGAAAGATTAATTATTCTCCGTACCAGCTTTTTAAAATTATAACTCAATATCGAATTTATTTCAATTCAAATTAGCTTTGATTTATAACTTCATCCAAAAATGCTGAAAGCCGTGTTGATAAAACTATTAAAATAATGTACTTTTTGTAATTATTTTTTGATTATAAGTATTTATCATTTTTCAATAATGTCTAAATTTAATAAGAATGTTAAAAAAATCTGAAATATATTAGTTTGTAAGTGCGCAAATAAATACACAAATGGACCAATTTTCGTCAAGAAACACATGTACGTACATATTTTTTAATGATTTTATTGAAACTAAAATTAAAATTCTAAAACATGCGTTTGCTAGATAATGTATTGATTTATTTTACTGCATGATTATATTACTTGAAATGGGTGTGGTATAATACAAAAATTTTTTTGAAAATTTAACAAATCTGCCAACGACCTATGGAATAACCTTATTATACTAAAAATTTAAAAAAAATTCTCAAAATTTATTACATGCGAATGCTAGATAAAAGAACAATCTTTCGAAATCCATTTATAATTTTTTGTGGAAAAGAGTCAATACGTCTAAAATCTGATTTGAAAATGACATATTTCTGGTTTTCTCTGGTAAGCCCTCTTAATATTTTAAAGCAACTTGTAAAAAGAGTTTTTCCCTAAAATAATTAAACTCGCGCCGTCTACAAAAGAGTAAAAAATGAATTCTTTTAAGTATCATCTTAAGTTTATTTACTGTTTTCTTCGAGTAAACCTGAGCTTTTCACGCATTATAAGAATTTAAACTGTCGCCCATGAGAACGAAACCTTATCACCTGCTTAAAGCTGTATTTCACGGGAAAAAACGTTATCCTAAATAAAATAATACATTAACTAATGAAAAAACACGCTTTTTATAATAGATCAATTTATTCTAATTTATGTAAGACAACCGGTTTGCGCATTCAATGTGATACTCTGGTAACAGGTTTTGGGCTTTTATAATTTTAAACTTACTATTAAACTTATATTATGTGAATAAAATAATTCATTAATGTTCTCGCGACGGTTAGAATTTTATTTACTATGGTACAGAGGTATTTTTTTCTTCGTAACTGGGAACAAAGGCGACTTCTAGACATTTTATGGGACGAAGTTTAGTTGAGAAAAATACTGAAAGGGAACCACTTACTGGAAGGAAGATGTGCCTGTGGAGTTTCTTGCGAAGTTTCAGCTCGGAACTTTTAATAATATTTTATTTAACTCTTATATTTTTGTAAAACATTTCAACTCGCTTTCAGCTTCTTATATTTTCACACAATAAAAAGAAAATTCTCAGATTTCTAGGAATAGGAAAAATGTTTTTTTCTTTGTTGAAGGGTAGAAATTGACATCAATAACTACTCCATTTCTACAGCGTAATTCGTCTAAAGTTAAATGGTTTTCCATCCGTCATGGGATTTATGCTCAGTTACGAAAAAGGCAATTTTCTAACATTATTTCACGACAAATAGGAAAAAATTGCAACCTTAACATTTCATTATTTTATTTTATTTTGTTTCTTAAAGCACACTTAAAATATGCTTAACCCCTCGGGCTAATTTGTTCGGTCTTACAGAATCGTTGTGTTTCCCTTACTCTCATGTTTAGAAATGTGATCTAAACGGCGTCACAAAGATAAAACACCTCGCTTTGAATTCAAATCCTTAGGTTAACCTTGAAATAATTCAAATTTACACCTTTATGAAACCAAAGTTTCCGACTGCTGTCTTCTAAGGGTGTCTCCATAATAATAATAATAACGTAGTATTTATATAGCGCAATTTTGTGTTATTTCACTTCAAGTACGCTTAATTAATTTGGTTAATTTGTGTTATTCACAATTTATTCATTTAAAATAATAAATAGCATATTTGCGGCACGTTCCAGAGTGGAAGAACTCTCAGTATCGCCCTGGTGTAAGACCACCATTCAGAATTGAAACGTTGCTCGAAATGGCTTTAGCCGTGTTTGGTGACCAGATCTGAATACCCAGGTACTTCCCCACCTTCCTCTTCCCCATCTCCTTCCCCTCCCCACTACCTTCAGCCTCACAACATTCCCAAATTGGGGATGCCATAGTCCCACTGGCTCCAGACGGGAGCAGTTGGTACTCTTGTGCGGTATTAATTTAAAAAAATATATATAATTTTAAAGTAATCCTATAGTGTTCCTTATGAGTCCTTACAAAAATTGATTAAATAATGTAAAACAAAGAATATGCAGTAGGTATATACAAAGCAATGCCAAGAGAACAAAACAACAACAATGCTGTTTTGGCACAGGACAATAGATATTAATAAATCATTAAAACTAAAATATAATCATTAAATGAATCATTTAATCATTGAATGAATCATTAAATGAATCATTAAAACAAAATTTGGTAAAATAATGTGAAACAAAGAATGCACAGTATATACCTATAAAGCAACGCCAAGAGAACAACATTAACGACAACAGTGCTGTTTTGGCGCAAGACAATTTTTATTTATTTATGTATTTATTTATTTATTTATTATTAGTTTCAATAGCAAGGTATGTATAATGTATAGTATAAGTATAGATTCAATTTTTTTTTCACAGACCTCCTCACTAGGATTTCCTGTTCTGAGGTGGCCTGTAGTTTTTTAAAATATTTGTATTTGGTTATGGATTGTCTTTATATCGTCTTCATGATGTTTGTAATTTTATTATCACTTTGATCTCTCAGCCATGTTTTTACTTTTGTTTTAAATATATTCATTTCTTTTATATTTTTGATTTGATCTGGTAGAGCATTGTATAATTTCATAGCATGGAATTTATTATTTCTCTGTCCAAAAGATGTGTTCAAACTGGGAGTAACCAGGATGTTATTGCTTACTGTTATTGCCAATAGATAATGATAAAAAATATCGGTGTCATTAAACAAAAAAAAAACTAAAATACAAGGTGTCTGAAAAGAAAGTTCTTATTTATTGGATCGATTTAAAAAAAAGGGTTCTATTAAAATGATATTTATTAAATATTAAAATTCACAATTTTGGAATTTATTTCTTAAAAATAATATCTTCCTATTAATATAATACCGTCATAATAATATAAAATTTTAAATAAACCCTCGCATTCGCAACATTCATTTGAATAGTAAAATTTCCTATGACGGCTCGGCTCCGTGATGGCTGCCATTTCGTGACGGATATTTTCTTTTAATTGCGCTAGGGAAGTAAGATTTTTGGCATGCACTTTAGATTTGAGATAACCCCTCCGGAAAAGTCCATAGGGGTTAAATCAGGACTTAAATCCATAGTTGCATGATTTAGGGCAGTCACTAACTTGACGAAAGATTCCTAAATTCCGATTACAGCAATCACCACTCATCGATGATCTCGTGCAATTTACATTTTTTTTTCAAATTTTAACCAATTTTTGGGGTTCTAGCACGGTAGACCGATATGGATTGATAGGATAATTTTCGGTAACTTCTCGTCGTTCCCTAACATGATTGCAGATCGCTAACGAATAAGTAACAGTTTACAACGACTGAGTGTTTTTAATATATTAGACGTCAACTGTTGTTTGTACCTTAACGATCTGTGTCCGATAACGTCCTAGAGAATGATGATAAGTTACCGAAAGTTATCCTATCAATCCTTATCGATCGCCAATGCTGGGACCCCTGAAAAACTTTCAAATCTACGATATTTCTTTACCTGAATGAAATCCCTGACAATCGAAGTAACATTTAGTCGTGTATCATTTCACTTTCACCCAACTGCCAAGCGGGGCGTAAGGGATAAAGTGACCAGTGGCGTGTACCCAACTGCCCAGCTCTCAGCATATAGTGGGCAATGTCCCTCCCCTTACAGCTTACGGCCGCCCGGCCTGTCCCGACCTATGATAAACAATTCCCCATTCATACGGTGTTCTGTGACGTCACAACCCTCATGTCGGTCTTGGGCTGATGGGTGATCACAAGGGTTGACTCACTCACCTGACTGGAAAATGCTGCTTACTTTGTTTTTGTAAATGTAGAGATATGGTTTCATTGCAAGGGTTCCTAATTCCTAAAGCCTAGGTCACGTGTACAGCAAGGTTATACTTAAAACAATTAATAACCTTCTTTCTCATAGATGGCACGAGTTTAGGGAAAAACGCTTTTAACAGGTTAAGCTTTAAAATATTAAGCCGCGACATTCCGCATTTCTACCGTTTTATAACATACATATTTCTCTGGAACACTGTTCTTAAGTTTATAAAAAAATATAGGTTATTTTTTAAGATATTAGGAATAAAAAAAAATGACAAAGCATGCTCCGAAAATTATTGTAAACATGTTTTTTTGGGGTGTTATGCCGTGTTCCGCTACCTCCTCCTTTAGCCAACGTTTCGGACAGCGTTACAATGTCCATCATCAGGGCAGATGTGTGATGCTTCCTTCTGCATACATCTGCGTACATCTGCCCTGATGATGGACACTGTAACGCTGTCCGAAACGTTGGCTAAAGGAGGAGGTAGCGTAACACGGCATAACACCCCAAAAATAAATAACAAAAATACTTTTGGCCGTGAAAATCAAAAATCATATCTGACTTTGTTTTTAGTTATTTTACAAGTTAAGTGTTTCTTTAAACGCTATTTTAGACATTTCCCATGAAACTTTTGCTCTATTTTAAAAGAGTCATGTTTTATTAAACATTTTCACAATTTTCGCTTAAATATTATCGCTTTTAATATTAATGCGCTCCCTCTAACATTCGTATTTACATATTTCTCCTTCTTATTCTTTTTAGCGGGTACTACCGGGCTTTAAGATGAATTCATTGTTTACATAACGTAATAATAATAATAATAATCTTTCTGTCAATCAATTATACAATACGGCATTATAGGATGGGGCGGTACATATAAAAATCAAACACAAACAATTTACATATCACAAAAACTAATAATAAAAACAATTTTAAAAAAACCCTACTCATATTCGTCAGAACTTTTATTCAAACAATTTAAGGTCAGAAAATTAAGTGCATTATACTTTTATCATGCAACATTACAAATTTATAAAGATAATATTAAAAATCAAGTTGCACCCTTTAAAAATAACAGAAGTCTTAGACAAACATCAATACTTCCCACTCCAAAATGTAAAAAAAAAATTGGACAATTGAGTCATAAATATCTCAGAGCAAAATTTTTTAATTCATTACCAGAAAAAATTAGAAACATGAATACCAATATAAAAAATTTTAAAACTCACCTCAAAAATTATACTGAAAACTTAAACTGAATGATATAAAAAAAAGCAATACAATAACACCCCCCCATACACACAAGCCTTGCTTAATTATGGGGGTACATCAAATATTCTACTATGTAATTAATTACTGTATAAAAAAAAAAATTTAAAAAATACTAATATGAATAAATAGTTTTTCCATAAAAATACAATACAATATTGTATCGGAGATTCAATCCAATATTATATTTGGTAGCATTTCTTGAAAGATTTTACTTTGATTGCGGACAAAACTATTTATTCACATTCACAATCTGTATGTACAGGCGCATACAATTAATTCGCCTTAATATTTTAAACTTTTAAAAAGCGTTTCTTCCTAAAATAATTAAATTGGCGCCATCTGTGAGTGCATAACCGTCAAATGCAAGTGTCATATTGTTTTTAGCTATTTTATTTCTTTAATAAGACTGCGTCTATTCCATTGAGTCTCGGGCGAAACCGGTAAGTAAAGTATAATATTAAAAACATACGCTACAGAGGGTGCCATATACTACTTCCATTATCGACATATTATCCACCTTTACATACTGTGCACGTCGCCCCTTGACTGCGAAATAGATTTCTGTATAGTCTATAATCAACTGCAAGAATCTCTTCACTTTTAGCCAATAAGCTCTTTTGTTTCAGCATTAGGGTAGCTTTGAATGTTGACTGACGTCACTCACCCCCTAACATAATTCCGAGAATCTCTTCGATTTAAAAACGCTCTTCGGGTGCAGGTTAAACAGTTACAGTGACACCACCATCCTCTAACTCGCCCCACAAATGCCAATTCGAAAGGGTCAACGTCCCGTTTACCTTGTTCCTTGCACCCCTTTAAATAGGGGCGCGTTGTCACCTGAATTAACCTACAGCTAAATCAGAGACCATATGTTTATGTTTACAAACTGCGTTACGTCTTAAATCTTTCTCACTGTTTATTGTTCATATATTATTAATTAAACCAGTGTAATTCTCGAAACTCGAAACATAAATTTATTCCAAAATTTATTTGTACAAAAATTGGTTTGAAATAATGTACCTACCAATATAACCACGTACACACAGATTTTCATTATAATCGTTATCCTTTCTTATTTACATAGTCTATAAAGTACTTACTTCGAAATTATATATTTTATAATTATATCATTTTTATATTCTTTCATGTATTGCTTTCTACGTTCTATACTTTTCATATTATTTTATATTCTACTATATTCTTCCATACTCTTTTATACTCTATAGTCATTTATTGTTTCCATACTCTTTAGTCATTTACATTCTTTTATATTCATTTGTATTCTTTAAATTTCTTTAATACTATTTTATATAATATGTATATTTATATATTTTTATTATATTTTTTTATATTCTCGCACATTTCTTTATATTGCATCTGTTAATATACTGTATACGAAAATCGACTACCACAACACAGGCATGTGCCTAGTATGGTGGTCGAAAAATCCCCAATGCATGTAACAAACAATTCAAAGAATAAAAAAACTTTAAAAAAAAAAAACCTAGATAGATAGAATACAAGAATATCTACAAACGAATTATTGTAAAATAATACAGAGGTTTTCGTTATTTGTTTTTGGGGTGTTGTGCCGTGTTGCGCTACCTCCTTCTTTAGCCAATGTTTTGGACAGCGTTGCAATGTCTATCATTGTCTACCGGATCTACCGGATCTGCCGGATCTGCTCTGATGATGGACACTGCAACGCTGTCCGAAACGTTGGCTAAAGAAGAAGGTAGCGCAACACGGCATAACACCCCAAAAACAAATAACGAAAATACTTTTAGCCGTGATAATCTTAAAACGTATAATACAGAGGTTAATTATTAAAATCTAATCTAATGGTTAATTATTAACACCCCAAAAAAAAATAACGAAAATACAGAGGTTAATTATTAAAATCATATTAAATATACCTTCCGACTTCCCAACCAATCGATTATTCGAAGAATTTCAAATACCTTAATTTTTAAAGATCTATTCACTAAAAATGCAAAATTCAAATCATAAAAGCAAAAGACAAGTATCAATTTCTAACTGGAAACCGTACCCGACTTAAATACATTTTATTGTAAACACTTAATTTTCGTAAACACATTTTTTTTTCAGTTATTTTACAAGTTATATGCGTGAAAAAAATCACAGTGCTTCTTTAAACGCTATTTTAGACATCCCCACAAGATTTTTGCTTATTTAGAGTCGTGTTTTATCGAAAAAAAATTACAATTTTCGTTTAAATATAATCTTTTTTTAATATTAATGCGCTCCCTCTAGCATTCGTTTTTACTTATATCTCATTTTTCTTCTTTTTGACGAATTCATTGTTTGCGCCCGTACATAATAATACGAATATGAATAAATAGTTTTTTCCATAAAAATACTCAAATCTTTCAAGAAAGGCTAACAAATACAATATTGTATCGGTGATTCAATCCAAAATTGTATTTGTTAGCATTTTTTTAAAAGATTTTACATTGTTTGCGGACAAAACTATTTATTTTTATTCACAATGTGTATGTATAGGCGCAAAAAATTAATTCGTTTTAATATTATAAAGCACAACTTGTAAAAAGCGTTTTTCCCCAATATGTTTCCCAAAATTAAACACTTCCTTTGTACAAAGTTCATTAACGTAGGCTATATTTGATCGAAGACAAAGTTATTACACCAAAGAAGAATTTTTTTCCATCGACTACCGGAATAAATTAGAAACATTAACGACAAAATCCAAATAATAAACACTGAAAGAATATTTTAAAGAAAATCTTACCAAAAAAACTCTTCCCAATTGAATTAATCTTAAGAATATCTCAAATAGTTTCCTCAAGTGACATTTATTTATTATATTATTAATTACTAATTACAGTATTTTTTGAAACGTTGTAAGTTGTAACTACTAGTAGTATAAGGGAGTATTTCACCATCCTCCTGATATCTATGGAGAGGGTGGTGAAGTACCCCTAATACTTACAATTATATCAAACTGAACAACTTAACATATGTTATTTACTACTTTCTCACTGTAATTTACTTTATATCATATGTAATACATGTAACCATAATATTATTAATTGCTTTTAAATATCTATAATAAAATACTGTACACTCCTTTTCCAACCACAAAGAAGTACCTAAGGCTTCCATGGAAGAGTAAAAAGTATTTGAACGTAAAGAAAAATATAATTTTTGAATTTTATGTATTTACCTTATTTCTTTAATAAAACAAAATAAATAAAAAATATACGTTTATCCTTCTTACCGCAAAGTTTTTAGTATCTTTCAACTTGGAAGCCTGAACTTTCGGAACGTGTTATATTTTAGAATTGCTAACTTTATTTCCTTGTTGAAACTTTTGACATCTTAACTTACGAGTATATTCTCCTCTAAGGTAAAACTAGTTTGTCATTGAAGTAAAAAGCTTTATGTTGAGTTGTGAAGTAATCTACTTCAATTCGAAATAAAGGTTGGAGGTTGGAGCATATTATGTAATGTCGGTATTGATTGGAAATTAGAACCGATCTAAGCAAAGCTGTGTTGTGAAGTTATTGACTTCGTTTTGAAATAAAAGTTGGTTTGAATACAATTTTATGTTTCGGAAATCGATCAATCAAAGATTTCGGTTAAATTGGGCAAGTAATCGACTTCATTTTGAATCGTACCAACGTAGTTTTTTTTTTACATTAACTCCACACAGGAGGCCCTGAGGAAAATAATTTTCCTCAGGGCCTATGTCATCTGGGATGCTGTGCGGAGGTTCTTTTTGAGGAGAGGAAGGAATGAACGTTGATCTTGAAGAGACCCATGTTGTAGGAAGGAGGAAACACAGAGGCCGGCAAATCATTCCACAGCCGAACTGTTGAATACAATAACGAGTCGAAGAAACGATCCGTTCTCATGTGACAACCGTGTACAAATGATAGGCACGCGTTTGGCGTGTTTCCCGACTATGCACCGGTGCCGAAGGGATCAATGATGCTAGTTCCTCGGAGCATCTTCCATTGTAATGCCGGTAGAACAAGGATAGCATTCCCACCCGACGCCTGTGCTATAAAGATTGCAATCCGTCTGTTAGGATGGGAGAATCTATTAAACGGACCGCCCGTTTCTGCACAGAGTCGAGGGTATTTTTCAGGTATTTTGGAGCTCCAGACCAGAGGTGGCTGCCAAATTCAACCGTGGGGCGCACTTGTGATTTGTACAGGGTTAGCGTGCTAAAAGATAATTTTCTGGTGTAACAGATCGAAGCAAAGATTTCGCTAAGTAATTGACATCATTTTGAACAGATTATAGTAAAAATTTGATTCGGTTGAATTATGAAGACATCGACTTCATTTTGAAATAAAGGTGGGTTGGAACATAATCACGGACCAGAGAAAACCTTTGTTGAAGTCGTCGACTTCACTTTGAAATAAAGGTGGGTTAAAACATAATCACGAAACTGTTCAAAGAAAACCTTTATGTTGAGTTATGAAGTCATCGACTTCACTTTTAAATAAAGGTGGGTTGGATAGGTAATATAATGATCAAGGAAAGGATCGAGGTCAAGGCCCCTAAGACTCTGCATTACGCCCATTTTAATGATGGTCCTTTTTTTAAACAGTAATAATTTCCAATTTTAGTTTCGTTCGCCTCCCTTATGACATCCCTTATGTTCGGGCAGCCCGCTCGTGCTCCTGGCAGGGTTGCCACAACCCAATATGTAAATTAATTAATTAAAATTATTCAAGGGGCAATGCAATGAGGGATTTGACTAAAAAACGCATATCCACGTTGTTGTAGTTCGACTTTGTTATTTTTCATTGTGCCGCCAGACAGATGTCATTATTTAACGGTTGATGTTTAATAATCAAGCAACGTAACAGTTTTCTTTTGAATTCTTTCATTTTTCAAATAGAATAAAAGACTCGTCAAACATAAACTAGATTAATACAAACTAGTTTTAATATTTTTCATATTTCATCAACAGATGTTGCAAACCACAATGATACAATAAGTACAGGTTTGCGGGACGTAATATCAAGAATTACAGAACGAAAAAGATAAACATGATGTATTTTACGCAATAGATTAGGCAGGAAACATTATATTATGGAAGCAAATTATGTGTACCTGTAGATTGTGAAATGAATTTGTATATTTTTAATCTAAGTAGATTCTGATAGCCGTAAGTAATATGGCTACAAATAGCTGGTAGGTTTATTATGGCTTTCCATCGATGCCTGGTGTTCCTAGTTCCTAACGTATTTACAACAAAGGAAATGTATGTGTACTTGTAAGATTTGTAATGCCGACATAAACATGATATAAAAGCAAGCACACTCAAGAAAGATAAGATATAAAGTATAGGTAAATAGGGAGCACGCGTCCGTCGTGACATTTGGCGCGTGTTCCATTCAGTGAGAAAAAAACTCGGCAAATAACCGTAAGCTTTTTTTGATAAAGGAAAATCTAACGGCCACTCTTTTGTAAATACGTAATTTAGCAGTTAAGATTAGGTAAGGTAAGAAAAGATACCGTCGGTTGATACTGTACGCAGCATCTTCTTTTATGGTTTGGGGGTGATGTACCTACCAGATGACGGGGAAGGTTGTCTGAACAGCTGACTTAACTTGTTAAAGCTATTGTGACGATTTGATTGTTTGACTCGTGCCAAAGAACGGCACACCTTTGGTACAACCGGTGTTAGGTCGTTAAGGAAATCATTTTATTTTGAAAACGGTAGCTGCGGTGGCGTGCTTCTACTGTATAGTACCTATAGAAATAGAGACTGCTACGGAGCTCTCATTGGCAGAATCATAATAAATTAAGTCGTTTCGTGTCATATTTGCGATTGAGCACTTCGCGAATATGTTAACCTTGATATTTAACTGCCAACTTTAATTTATTTATTTGGAACATTAACAGGTTGATAGCATTACTTGTTATACTTTTAAAAAAATTGGGTTTCAACCTACTAACCAATGTATTTTAAATCATGTAAACATAATACATAAATATATTTTTTTAATTCAACGTTTATACAGCTTGTAAATGAACGAAAAAAGGTCATCCGAATAGCTGATTTCTAAAAGATTTGTGTTAAACTGATTGCTTAGTTCATGCCACCAGTAGCCCAATTTTGTATGTTTTTTTTTTATATTTCTGCCATTAGAGCTCCGTCGAAGCCTCTCTTTCTGTTAAATATATCGTTCATGAGAAATATGTAGAAGTTACAGCGGAGATATTAGAGGCAGGTTTTTAATTTATAATATTATTGACGTGCATGTTGCTTTTATTTTATTTTAAAGCATATAGAACATAAACATAATACTATAAGTAGATACATATTATGTATCTTACTTAATTTATAAGTAGATACATATTAAGTATCTACTTATAAATTCACGTAATTTTGTATTTTAACCTTAATTTATTTAACTAGACCTACTTAGAATTCTCAGTACAAAATATTTATCCCATAACTTGTTTCAATTTGGGAGGCGGAAATGGGTACCGCCGCTCCGGGAACCATTTATTGAATAACCAACACCTCTGCCATAGGTTACTCCAAGTGGTTCGCTACGTTTGGTGACTTAGCAGGGGTGCCTGGGTTCTTGGGTTGAGGTTTGTCTCGATTTTGGCGGTGGATGACCTGGACACACTGAACCCCACCACTCGTACCTTTTTCCTCCCCAGAACTTCCTTTTCTTAAAAAGACCCTCCACACAGCATCCCCAAAGAAGACATAAGCCCTGAGGGTAATTATTTTCTTCAGGGCCTCCTGTGTGGAGCTAATGTAAAAAAATAATTATTTTTGCCTACACACAGGCAGTATCTTAGTGGGTTCCTATTACATTTGTTTTATATTTTAAACGTATATAAACTTGTTTTTTTAGTGTATGTACTCACTCATGTAAAGATAATTGGAAAATATAAACAAATAAATGTACTAAATTAAACCTTTAAAAAATAGTCAAAATAAAAAATCTCTTGTAGATCTATTGTTTGGTCCATGATGACTCACCCTTTCACAACCGGAGTTAGATCTTGAAGAAGTTCTAAATGTTGTGATTGTACCAAATCGCTTAGAAGAAATCTAAACAGCTGACTCATAAATGCTTTGTGTTGATATGGTTGTTTGGCCCGTGCCGGAAAGGGGATTCTCCCACCTTTGCTTCAATCGGGTTAAGGTGTGATTTTTCATCATATGTGACAATCTGCAGCTATTGTCGTTATTAGTGTCACATCCCCGATAGCGCCGTGCCCTGTAGAGGGTGGCGGGTGGCTGGTGCGACCTGGAACGGCCTGTATGTTTACGGGTTGCGGATTGTGGCAGCCCTGGTCGAGGCGAGCGTGCCGGCCAGGTGTGCGCCATGTGCGCCACATCTGCCGGGCCAACAGCCGCCCGACAGACAACACAAAAAACTAATCAAACCCGCTGACTGTATCGAGCGAATTATTTCATTTTATTTTGTGGGGCACCTAGCACCTAGGTACCACAGTCAGATTTATTATTCGTTTTGTCAATGGTTCACATCATCTGGGCGTTTTGCTTAGTTACCTGCTAAGCGATTCGCTCGTAACGCTAAAGTAGCACGAACAAGGACCAAATTATTTCCACACGTTTAATTAATTGATTTTAAGTAGGTTGTTATATATTTATACTCCCTGTGGTTGGTACTGCTTACTACCTACATTTATTTGTTTCCTAATTCAGGTTTCTCCCTTAAACATTTGAAGTTTGTAAACTCTTAAAAAAATATACCTACGTTCTTTTTGAAGATAATATATATATATACATTCCCCACGCCGAAACGCAAATTATGGAAAATTCCCACGATAGAAATAAATCCCAAAATATGCTCCGAAAATTATTATAAGCACGTTTGTTACAGTTATTTTACAAGTTATATGTATGAAAAAATTCACAGTGTTTCTATGAATGCTGTTTTAGACAACTCCCATGATATTTTTGCTCTATTTTAAACGAGTCGTGTTTTATTGAACATTTTCACAATTTTCGCTTCAACTTTATCGTTTTAAATATTAGCACGCTCTCTCCAACATTCGTAATTACTAGACATCAGAGAGAGTTATAACTAGAGAGTTATATGCATTTGCATATGCAAATATGCAAATATATCAACCATATAACTCTCTAATTACGACGTTAATGCATATTTCAGCCTTTTTTCCCAAATCGTGCATATTTCGTTTAATAGCGGGAGGTATCATCTACGTATAGGGAGCTAGGTGACGATGACGCGTAGGGCACCAGCGCGGTGGCTGACGTGAAAGCTGGCCAAGCCTTGCAAACTTTTTATCCAAATTTACTACACATTACCTGCTTAGCTCACGGGTTTCATCGCCTTGCAGAAGAGATACGGCAAGAGTATGGGAATGTTAATAAATTGATTTCCTCTACAAAAAAAGTGTTTTTAAAAGCACCGTCGCGTGTGCAGTCTTATAAAGAGCAATTGCCAAATCTAACATTGCCGCCAGAACCCATAATTACTCGATGGGGTACTTGGCTAAAGGTAGTATTATTCTATGCTGAAAATTTTGAGACCTTAAATCAATAATTGGGCAATTTGACAGTTCTGAGGCCATTGCAATTCATTCAAGCAAGCTAGCATTTGAAGACGCATCCATTAAACAGAATATCGCCCTCATCTCAACACATTTCCACAAGTTACCAGATGCCATAAAAAATTGGAAACAAAAAACCTTCTCTATTTAAAGCAATAAAAATACTGGAAACAATGATCGAACTCGCCAACGCCCTTCCTAATCCAATATCAGAAAAGATTCGTAAAAAGTTAGACTCTATTTTGCTTAAAAACCCGAGTCTTGAAGACATGAAGAACATTAATGCCTACATCAACGGCACAGGTGCTCCAGAAATGGCGCCAAATTTTAAATTTTGTCCAATGACGTCAGTTGACGTAGAGCGGTCGTTTTCGGCGTACAAATTAATATTGGGTGACAAACGTCACAAATTTGAGCTCGAAAATTTGGAAAAATACTTAGTTGTATATTATCACAAAAAATATGCATAATTTTAAGAATATTTCGCTGTTTTTGTACGGTCTTTAATTAAAATATATAAAAATATTAATGGTTTTTTGATTTTGCATTGTGCACATTTTGGGCAAATCAAGAGTTTTTAGTGCATATTTCGGACTTTTTTAGTGCATATCTGCATGCATATTTTGGCACTTTGTTAGTGCATATAATCCGATGTCTAGTAATTACATATCTCTCCATCTTCTTCTTTTTGAGCGGGGATAAGGCGCCCTAGCCTGGATGTATAGAATCTCCATTAGATATCATAGGATCAAAATGAAAAACTCATTGGTTCAATATTTTACATTGATGGATCCCTTTCGTAAGATGGAATATTGGAAAATCATCTCTATGTTTTGATTTTTCCATTTCTTTTTAAATTTATCCATCTTTGGTTTAGATTTTGTATTTTTCAAAATAGAAATACAGAAGACAGTATACGGTAGAACGTCAATTCGACTGTCTGTATAATAAATCTTTTAAAATGACCTAACTTTGATAAAATGCGTTATCGTAAGAAAATCATCAGTGTAGTATTGTACTCCTTCGTAGATACCTTAGAAATGTTTTAAAATGTACCTTAAAATATTATATAAATAGGATTTTTAAAAATTGTAAAAGTCATACATAATTTGGTCACCTAATTATGACCATATATATATTATTATGCTTTTATGGAAATAACTGTATTTAAGGTGGTTTTGGAAAATAATTTCTCATCGTGAACGTGGAAGAAAATCAACTTAAAATACTTTCATTCGTCAATTATAATTCTTCTAAACCCCAACAAAAATTACTTAGAAAATCACTATGTTGTTACACAAGTTAAAATAATTTCAATAAATAATATCCTTCAAAATGAAAATGATTTATTTTCAACTATTTATTAGTTTGTAAAATCACTATTATATCTGAAAGTGTCTTGTAATAATGTCTAAAATAATAATATGTTTTTCCTGGAATCATTGTTTCTTTTCGTCCAAGTACAATTGTATAATAAATAATAACAAAATGTTTTCTTTGTTTCAGACAACATCCTCGGTATAAAATATTATGTATTATTTATTTAAGCGTATATATTTTTGTATGAATAACACAACCTAATAACTCGACATAAAATTTACGCACTGTGCGTGCCAATTTTCCGATATTTTCCTCGAACCAAAAATATTATTCAAGTCCACCCGCGGAAACCCAATTTTAATGTCTATTACCGCCATCGTGCGGGCAATAGCGTTACTAAATTTTTCGATCTAGTTCGGGCGCAAACCAAATTTCATATTATCGCCATTATTTTTCGATAGATGGCGGTAGCCATTCAAATTTTGCCGCGAATTTTTTATTTTCTTTTTTTTTATAAAGTTTTATTTGTTTTAATATTTTTTGCTTTTAAACCTTTTAAGTTATTATTTCTTTATTTATGATTTTCGTTTTCATTTTGTTGTAGCTTATTTTCGGTCCTGATGGAACTCTACAAACTGTCAAGGGCGAATCTCGCAGAGGTCGCGGAAGAGGCCGAGGCGGTGGAGGGGTATGTATTTTTTACTTTGAGTTTATGAGTTTGACCTTTTTTATTAATTATTTAATTACTTACTTAATTTTGTTTTGGTTTTACCGTGTGAGTTTTGTTAACCGATTCATTTTTAAATTCTAGCTCTGTTGTGTGGTTTTGTACAGTTGAACAAAATAATATAAATGCATATTTTAACATTTTTTAACCAAATAAATATATTTGTACATTATATTAAAGTAGTACATAATTGGAACCCGTTGCAAAATGGGATTCTGTCGATATCAGTGTAGGTAGATACCTACTAGAAATTGTCCGTCGAAGTTAAATGATTATTTTTAATTACTATATAACATTTGTACATTAGGACTGCCAAAGTCCAAAAACATTTTTTTGATATTTAAGTATTATTTTATTGGTAGAATAAAAATGGGCTTATTAAAATAATGGTGGTGGTTTCTTTCTGTGTAGATATTATAATATAATTTATTATAATGTATGCATTAAATATCTATTATTACGTGTAAAAATTTTAAAATAACGCAACAGGTAGAAAAGCAAACACCTTTTACGTAGGCAAACGTAACGAAATGTTTTCCAAATTGGGAAGCTTTGGCTGCCGAGGTCATAATTCGCATTGGCGTCTATACAATCTATACATCAACCAAAATCAGAAGGTATTCGTTTAAAACATCACGTACGCGTAATTCACAAGAATAGTAGCGTACACGCATTAACTTTTAGCTGGTATAAAGTTAGCCATTGTCAACCCAGGTAACTTTAATGACAGTTCTGTTGTCCATGGATGGAAATTCTTCGGCGCATAAATATTTATAGACGGGTAGGTACTTTAAAACAAAAAAACTCTCCTAACCTTACCTAAATCATTATTGTTTGCGGTTGAAACGGCGGTTTTTACATTTTTAGCGAAGCAAGCGGGTCTAGCAGTCCACAGTGGTGTGCTAATATGTACCTATGTATGTATGTAGTGTGTTTTCTACCAGTTTCATGCGGTGAGGCATGGAACTGGCAGAGAAATGACGAAAGTGTATTGAACGCAGTTTTTTTTTTAAGTGAAACTTCTATATCCCCGCTGTGTTTTGGATTTCGGATGAAACGGAAATGACGATTACTGCACCTGCGACGCATCAACTGCGCTCATTGGCCGCTTTGATTATGATGTCACTTTTAAAAGCTCCTATTGGTTAAGATATGAAACGGAAATTACGCTGGTCTACGCTCATTGGTCACTTTGATTATGACCTCACTTTTCAAGTATTGGTTGAGATTGTTTTGGTAAAGTTTCGCTTCTACCGCGTGTAAACTGCACTCGATTTTTTTTTATATTAGCTCCACACAGGAGGCTCTGAAGAAAATAATTCCCCTCAGGACCTATGTCATCTTTGGGAATGCTGTGCGGAGAACGGAGAGGAAGCAAGGAAGGAGAGGAAGTTCTGGGAAGGAAAAGGTATTAGGGGTGGGTAGGAATTTGGGGGTCAGTGTGTCCAGGAGTGACGGACGTATGAATCCATCCCTCCCACTGTGGTGCAAGGCGATGTTTCGAGAGAGTACGTCTGGAGAAGTCAAAGGGACTCCCTCAAACATTCTCTCCCGATCCGGCTTGCCATGCAGCTGGTGGGCAGACGCATCCGCCGCCAAGACCTGGACAAGCCTCACCCCATGAACCCGGGCACCCCTGCTAAGTCACCAAACGTAGCGAACCATGTGGCATGGCAGAGGTGCTGGTTATTCAATCAATGGTTCCCGGGGTGGCGGTGCCCATACCCGCCTGCCAAGTGTAAATTCGATCCCTTATTGAACTGATACTAAACTACCGTAACCAAACATTGTTTGTCGAGCACAATTCTTGAATTTTAAGAAATCTACCCAAATTCCATGACCACCCCCCAATCCTGGATTTTCCGTGAAGCTGTAGAATTCTGCGCATGCGCGAAATGCACAAAATTTCCATACTTTCATAAGACCCGAAAGAAAACTTTTTCATTTAATTACCAGCTTTTATTTCATTGAAAACCTCTCTGAGGAAATTTAAAAAAATCAAGTGCACTTTTTAACGAGATGAAAAATTTTACCTCCGTAGACACGAATAAGTTTGTGTGGGAATTCTTTTATTTCGGTTATAATTTTTTTTATGGAAAATTTCTCAATCTTTGGGCTTGAGTATTTTTCAAGTGAATATCGCATAAGAGAACCAACTGCTCGGAGTCAGTGGAACTAAGGCATCATTGGATTTGTTTTTAGGCTGAAGGGAATTGGGATTAAAAGGTTGATAAGAATTTACTTTTCCGGATTAACATTTTAAATAACACGAAGCTAAGTAAGGATATTGCAACAGTAGTACAAACTTTCTGTAGCTTCTCACGCCAATTACAAAATTCACTGAAATGACAAATAACATGCTGATTACAATAAGGTTGAAATTCCTTCGTATCGTCGACCGCTTGTCCGGGAATTACGTACCTAACAAGAAATCAGCATTTAACATTTTGTAACCATTATTTCGATTCAGAACGGTGGTCTTTCGCCAGGGCGATACTGAGATTATGTTCTACTCTGCTTTTTAGTCAGAAGTTAGAAGTGAGACTAGAAAGTCGCTAGACGTCGCTTTCTTTTCTTTGCTTGCTTTTTTAAAGTGGTTTGAAGATTGGATATTGATTTCACAAAATAAAAATGTTTTATTTTTGGATTTCGTAGGATTCGAACTCCCGTTCGCTTGATGTCGATCTTTCTAGCCGCTGAGACTTGTCAGGCACCTTGTCAACTACGCTATGGAAGGCACGCGCTGAGGTGCGAATTTACAGCATTATATTAGAACCGAGTATTTGTGTAGAACTGAGTTGTGACGCATTTCCGTTTCACCCAAATTTCAAGTCACTAGCGCCGCTGAAGAAGTTTCACTTCACAAAAAAATGCACGAAATGACGCATTTAACGAACCACATTTTCCCTTGTTTTTGAACCTGCGATTTTTCGGTTTAGCGCCGCGGAATTTTCCCCTCAGCTACAAAAATGACTCAATATTATTATTATTTTTTTTTACATTAACTCCTCACAGGAGGCCCTAAGGAAAATAATTTCCCTCAGGGCATATGTCATCTGGGATGCTGTGTGGAGGGTCTTTTGAGGAGAGGAAGGAATGAACATTGGTCTTGAAGAGACCCATGTTGTAGGAAGGAAGAAACACAGAGGCCGGCAAATCATTCCACAGCCGAGCAGTTGAACACAAGAACGAGTTGAAGAAACGTCCCGTTCTCATGTGACAAATGTCAACCGTGTACAAATGTTAGGCACGCGTTTGGCGTGTTTCCCGACTATGCACCGGTGCCGAAGGGATCAATGATGCTAGTTCCTCGGAGCATCTTCCATTGTAATACCGGTAGAACAAGGATAGCATTCCCACCTGGCGGCTACGCTCTAAAGATTGCAGCCGTCTGTTAAGATGGGAGAATCTATCAAACGGACCGCCCGTTTTTGCACAGAGTCAAGGGTTTATTTTAGGTATTTTGGAGCTCCAGACCAGAGGTGGCTGCCAAATTCAACCTTGGGGCGCACTTGCGATTTGTACAGGGTTAGCAGTTAAGTACTATTAAAGTATCTGCGGGCCCTGTACAGTACGCAGATAGAGTTTCGTAAATCGTTCTAATGCATGTAACTATTCATATTCAATGATATAATAATTTGTACGAGAAGATGCAAGAATGTGAATTAAGCAAAAAGTATGTACAAAATAGAGTTATTTGGCGGTCTGCCCTCTCAGTCTGTAGTACCTATCTACAACTCCGAGGGATGATTAGTTAGTTTCGTTCAAGAGCAAAATAACAAGATTTCTGTACTTACCGAAAATAATTTTCTTATAGACTTTTCTACAACTTTCAAACATAGTACAGATGCCTACCTAATTAGTGCTACTTGTATCTGTAAATATAAATTGCTTTTCGTTATTATCTAAAATAAACAGAGCCTGAATTATTTTTAGGGGTTGCGAACGAAAGTTAATCACGAAATAGAAGTCTGGAAATAATATCTGAAAACTGCAATTTGCCCTTTAAAATACGTAGACAGAACCCATTTCACGGAAAATTACTATTCTAAAGGGTTTGTTTTTGATACTGAAAGTTCGTTGTCCTTCCCGCAGAGGTTGAACTGAAACCGAATAGGTACATATAGTGATATAATATATTATTTTGTGTAAAGATACACTCGGTAGAATTAGGTAGGCAATATGAACACAAGAAAAGCGATGTGGGCGTGTTTTGTGATCCAAAAGTCTGACGATCCTTTGATTAAATTTTATGTTATGCAGAATTATGTATAATCATGGGATGGCGATATACAATTTCATGCAAGTGTAAGAGAGACATAATGCATGCTAGATGCACTAGGACCGGAAGGTACCAAGTAAGTGACGCCATAGTTTTCCAGTGGCGGCTCGAGCACTTCTTGATGGTGGGGATCGATATTTTTTACGTGTACCTACTATACCGTAATCTCACCACCTGGAAAATATAATATAAAATTTCTCAAACAAAAATGTTGATGGTCAAATCATGCTAATCAGATATCTAAACACAAAATAATATAAAATGTCTGTAGATGTATACGAATTAAATAGCAATAATACAGTATAATAAATATGTGTGGTAAAACCATCATGTGAGAAATGTGGAGATCCGCGAAGAATGCAAGGCTGATGTAAGCGTAATGAGTAAGATTAAGAAAGGGACGCACAGAAACGGAGAGAATGAACTAAAATGCACGATGGGACGCTCGGATTGTCCCCAAAGTGCGTAGTAGGTTATGCGCACTGAGAAATGGATTCTGATGGTTCGTTCGCTGGTCGACTGTCCGCTGGTCAGTCTGGGTGGTCGCGGGTCGCATTATTCATCCGGAATATTTTATTTCTGCACATGTTAATTGCTTTTATGTTTAAAGAATTCATTCATTTTGGTGAAGACAAAGCATCGACTGTTATTTCCTTTAGTAGGTCTCGGGTGTAACTGGTGGGGTCTGTCTCCACTGCCCCCTGATATGAACCGCTACTGTAGTTTTCCATTAAAATCTGCTCTGCATGGAAGGCATTTCTAGTGCGTATTGTCTATCCAGTGTTTGGCACTAACTAACCCTTCGTAGGTGAAACAGACTGTAGTCCAGACACGGGTAATAACATACCCCATTAGAACAAAAAACGTACGAACACGATAGACAGTAGATAAACTTGCTTCGTGAAAAAAAATGGCGTAAAATTGATTGCATTTACAAATAGATTCCCGTTATTCAGCACCGAAAAGTTGCTTGAAATGGCTTTAGCTATGCTCAAAGGCTAGGTCTGAATAACCAGCTATTTCCCAACCCCCAGTTTCTTTTCCGCGCACTCTTCGTCGTCAAAACATCCCTTAACTTGGGGAAAACATAATCCCATAGCTCATAAACACAGACAGTTTGGACTCATGTGCGGTGATCATAATAAAAATGTATGTTTTGTGACTGATTTTAGTATCCTAATACTTCTTAACCTTCCTCTTTGCTATCTCCTTTCTTCAGCCACACAGCACCCCCAAATAAGGCATGCCATAGTCCGGATAGTCGCACTGACTCAGAGCATTTTGGGAAAACTCGTTCCGTATAACAGCAGAAAATAAGTCATTATAATCAGCTTTTCGTAACATCAAATGCAAATTTAAACTTTAACAGAAATGTGTTCTGTTCAAAATTGAGTTTTAAAAATTCTCCGAACTTATTGCGTCTGGAATATAAATAAATTTCACCGTAAAAGCGACATCGCAGATCGCGCAGCGCACAGCGCCGGGTAGAATAGAGCGGGGCGCGCTAGAAGCTAGCTGCTAGTCCTAGCCCAAGTTTGCGCTGCAAAACGTTCAGACGAGCCCGGAGCAGGGGCAGGGGAAAACTTTCCGTCGACTACCTACTACCGACGTTGTAATTGCAAATTTGGACGTACATACATCCACGAGGTACTGCGCCCGTCCCGAGTAATGTATTCAGCCGGCTCTGCGCACGCGTGCCGGCCACAATCGATAGCCAACCTTACAATACCTACGTCTTTTTTTACTTTCTTCATTCTCCACCGGGTGGGTTCGATTTTCAAACGTACGGACGCAATTAATTCTACGTTCTTTTTGCCGAATATTTTACGTTTTGTCGATGGAATATGGAATGCTTTTTAAATCATTTTTCTCAAGTGGTTTTTCTCTATGGAATATGCTACTTCCAGTTGCAATGACCTCCTTGAACCCACAATATTTGAAAAACTTATATCTCACCATCATTATGAGCGGATAATGTTGCTCGCGAAAGATGAAGGACTTAGCTAGTAGTATTTTCAGAATATTTTTGTAACTACTTATTCAAATGTGATAGATTTGCTCCCTAGCCCGTTGGATTAAAAAACGTTCATAAATCATTTAATAATTCGGTAAGCCTAGTTACGACTATTCTGTCTGAAAATATTTTTAAAAAATTCATTGTTTCTAATGATGTAGGTACGAACTATCTAATATAATATCTTAATATCAGTTAAAATAAACCTCAAAAAAGAAATGATGAAAATGAAAATGAACCTAAAAGATCCAAATATAGTAAGAAAAGGTGATCATAAAAGATTCGAAGGTCGAAAGTAAAGGTGATGAAATGATCCTCAAAGCTTCGAAGGTTAAAAATAATGAAGATGAAAACGATCCTCAAAGATTCGAAGGTCAAAAGTAAATATGATAAAAATGATCACGAAAATTTTTGAAGGTCAAAATTAATCAACATGCAAATGATCCTGAAAGATTCGAACGTCAAATGTAAAGATTATGGAAAGGATCCTAAAAGATTCAAAGTTCATAAGTAAAAATGATGAAATTGATCCTAAAAGATTCGGAGGCCAAAAGTAAAGATGATGAAAATTATTCTAAAAGATTCGAAGGTCGAAAGTAAAGATGATGAAAATTATCCTGAAAGATTCTAAAGTCAAAAGTAATGATAATGTAAATGATCCTAAAAGATTCGAAGGTCAAAATAATGATGATGTTAGTGATCAAAGATTCGAGGGAAAAAGTAAAATATTTCAAGGTAATATTTATTTTCGTTTTATGTCCCTCTACCGGAATCATTGCAAAGCAAGCTCACATCAGTAAAAATGATATGCAAATAAAATCACACACGCGAGATTGTTTTGACGTCTGTCGTTGGGGTAGGTTGTTTGGCAGTGGGATCAAGGCATTGTTTGAACAGGTGGTTATTCATCTTTCAGTTTATATTGGATATATCCGATCCTATCAGCCATCAGACGTGACAAGCAACTGCGAGGGAGTGGAGAGACTGGAGAGCGCTGGGCGGAGAGCGGAGGGCGGAGAAAGGTCGCCGTTTGTGAACCCGCTATTATTTGTCACGCTGTTTTACTTCCGATCTTATACGCTTCTCTCGTAACGGAGATAAATGTATTTTCTTTCGTGAATGAAATGTGAGTACAAATATTTGTTGTGCTCAATGGAGTCACAATATGATAAATGCATAACTTTACAGCTATTCAAATCCGCGATTCATGAATATAGGTAGGAACCTACTTCTATTTTTGCTGCACTTTTAGAATATTTTTATCGCTTTAATCGAATCGGCGTGCGAGTCAATTTTATAATTGTATGCGCTGATTATCTGTCGATAAGATATAAACCTATAGAAGTGTTTTGTGGGCGTGTCGGTGTGGGGAAGTAAGGTCAATTTAATCTTACTTTGGGTGAAATTGGTCAATCATTTTCAAAAATCAAATCAGGTCTTGAAGAGACCCATGTATTGGAAGCGACAAAACACAGAGGCCGGCAAATCGTTTCACAGCCAAGCTGTCGAACTCAAGTCTACGTCGCGTCGTAGAAAAAACCATTTAATCGTAGAAGCGACCCGTTCTGATGTAACAAGTGTAAACCATCTACAAATGTTGGGCGCGCCTTCGTTGTGTTTCCCGACTATGCACCGGTACCAAAATAAAAAATAAAAAAATGTATTTGCTATTTTTCAGCGGAAAGCGTGAAAAATCAATTAAACCGATGTTTTTTATTTTGTTTTGTTATTTGCAAATTCGAATTGACAGTTCAATGGATGTAGCTACTCTCAGTCATCTATGAGCTAAATTTAAATTGGAAAATTGCTAAATCATTTTAAACCAATAAGTTTTGTTGTTATAATAATAATAGACTTGGAAAAAATCGTGTGAATAGATCTTTTTACTAAGATTACGAAAATGTTAGTAAAATTATTTAGAAATGCACAGTTTTTTTTTATTATTTTTAAATGAATAAATCCATTATTTGGGCTCGTGACGTCACTACACGAAAATGTCTCCGAAAATGTTCCTATTAATTTTGTAAAATTCCACATTGATTTATTTTTTTTATATGGCACTTTGATTTCAGGCGAATTTTTGAATTCGTTCACTAGATTTATTGTTTGTTCTCTGCGAACTTATCATTTGGTTTGACTTTTTGACAGATCTTATGAAGAGAACCCCGTACATTTTAGATATCGGTACGTGTTTTAGAGGTATAATGGTTATGGTGCTGATTTTATCAAAATCAAATTTTATAATATTCTTATTATTATTATAATTTACAAGTACAATTATATTACATTGGATTGATTAATATAGACGTTGTACATTATAATGATTTATGATCAATAAGATGGATCAAGGAAAAAAATATTTATGAGATGTAATATTTTTGGTATGCCTCGTTATTCTCCTGTGCCATTCGTGTGGAAAACGTTCTTTTTTTTTAATGATTTTCGGCTATGTAATTATCGTTTTTTCACACCTATAAAATTATGTCCTGTCTTTCCGGTTTATAAAAAATGGTCTGATTTTTCGGATTGAAATTTTCAAATAATCCCCAGGGTTTCAAAAATACGATTAAAAAAAAACAGAATATCTTAGAATATTTGCCTAAACCGGATTTTTTTTTTAAATGTTATGCAAGTGGCCTATTTGAGTTTTATATTTGGTTTGTTTAGGTTAGGTAAGCAGTGTAACTATCAATCTACAAGAAACCTCATTTTAAAAAACCAAATTTTTAGATATCACGAACTTAAAAAAGTTTTCGCAGGTTTTCAATAAGATACGACGGTAATAAAAAGGAGTTTTATCTCGCCGTTAGCATCCCAAAAAGCCTTATTTTTCCGTAATTTCATTGCATTTAATTCTACGCTTCCATTAAGGACATTAAATAATTTCCCTAGGGCCGGATTTTCCCGCAGACAGACAGCGCCGCGCCCCGCGCCCGGCAGCCCATTGCATTATACCATTTTAGGGGAAGAGAAGTAACTTGGTTTACGGAACAACGGAATTAAATTATTAAATTAAATTATCGAAATAAAATTATTAAATTAAATTAAATTATTGAATTATATTATTAAATCAAATTAAATTATTGTATAAAATAATTAAATTAAATTAATAAAATAAATTAAATTATTGAATTAAATTATTAAATTAAATTATTGTATTAAATTATTAAATTAAATTAAATTATTGAATTAAATTATTAAATTAAATTAAATTATTGAATTAATTTATTAAATTAAATTAAATTATTGAATAAAATTATTAAATTAAATTATTGAATTAATTTATTAAATTAAATTAATTTATTGTATTAAATTATTATTTAATTAAACACCTCCAAGTAAGCATATTTACGACGTTTCTTATTCAAGGCGTTTTACTATCCGGTTTTGATGGTGGCTTGTATTCTCGTACAATATAATTATACGTATTTTTTCGTAAGGTAGAATGTAGAAAGAGCCTTATTTTAAGACAGTTCAATTGGTATGTTAAAACTTCATAGCTCACGATAGAAATTATTTTATTAAAACTGTACAATTGTATACACCTACTTGTCGCATTTCACTGAAAAGTGCAGAAGTAGGTACGTACTTTTTAACAGTTAAATGAAAACTTCGAAGCTCGGTAGGTAAAGATGTAAGTTAAATTACGTAATGAGTTGAAAGTAGTTTCGTTGACTAGAAAATCTGAACAAATTTTAGAGAGCTCACTTTTAGAGAGTTATCATGAAAAAATTAGGTATAAAAAAAAATTATACTCGTACGTCTTATAAAATTATAAAGGCGAAAGTTTGAATGGATGTAAGTTTGTTACTTTTTCACGCAAAAACTACTGAAAGGAATTTAATGAAACTTTACAATAATATAGCTCATATATCAGAATAACACATACGAGCTCTGGCATTATGAAATTTGTATAAAAAATTGCAATAGGTGGCACGCGAACTGTTTGAAAACTGAATGTACCGGGAATGAATGTATGGATTGCGGATGGGGGATTTGCGGGAGGGATTTGCGGGAGGGGAACCCTGGAGAGGGGAGGGTAGCTCGAGGGGCGGTAGGGGAACTCAGGAAGGGAGTTCGTGGGACGGGGGAAGGGGGGAGTGGAGGGGGGAGACGGAAGGTGGAGGAATCGGAGTGGGAACGCAAGAGGGGAAGGGGAGAAATAATTTCTTTGATAAATAGCATAGTAACGCATGCCTGGAACCAGCTAGTATTATATAATTTAAAACATAAATAAATTAATTAATGTACAAGTACATTGGTACTAGATATTCGATATATCTTTTGATTAAAAAACAATTTTTCAGTTTCGTTGGGTACTTTGGCCTTAAATCCAAAATTAAGAGTTGTATGAAACGGGCCGCAGACGTTCCCCTTAAATATATTATTGCTGTACTCATTTCTCACAGGTTAAGCAAAACGTTTATCAGCTTCTTAGTCATATTAGATTAAATGTCAAAAAATATACCTACTTAAAATAATTTCCTTAAAGTTTTTTCCTGGAATTCATAAGTGCTCACCGCAGTCAGATTATAAAAGTAAAGAGCAGAATAAGCATATTATTTTTGGTTGGGACATAAAACACGGTCTAATGTTATGAAAATCCTTGATTTGTTATCAATACTGATGATAAACAAAATAAACACTTTGCATGTAGATAAGGCTGAGAAGTCTGATATTAACTACATTACCAATTAAATAAAAGGTTAGTTTGTAAAATATCTTAATTAAGAATTTTCACCAATTTGTTCACAAAAAGGAATAATTAGTACCTAATGGAATAATTCTTTACATCAGTTGACGACCAGGATATTTTTCAAATTGGGAGGCAATTATGGGTACCGCCGCCCCCGGAACCGTTTATTGGGTAACCAACACACCTAAATCGGTCACCCCAAGTGGCTTGCTACCTTTGGTGACTTAGCAGAGGTGTCTGAGTTCGTGGGATGATGTTTATCTAGGTCTTTGGCGGCGGATGCGTTTGCCCTCTGATCTCTCCAGCCTCCAGAGCTCTCGACCCGTCACCTTGAAACGCAGTTAGAAGATTAGATTTTGGACGTCCGATACTCCCGGACATGTTCACCCCCAGATCCCTAACCATCCCTCTCACCTTTTTCTTTCCCTGAACTTCCTCTCCTTCTTTTCCATAAAAATACCTTCCACACGGCATCCCCAAAGATGACAGGTCGTAAGGATTTTTGTCCTCAGGTTCCCCTGTGTGTTCCTAATGTAAAATAAAATTACATTCGTTGCATCAGTTGACAACCAGAAACATAGGGCCAGTTGTTTCACAGAAATTCAAATGTAACATGGTTATCAATTGTCCATTCAGCGCTATTTTAGGTGTGTTTCAGCTTTCTATCAAATTGTAATAAGCTGACAAGTTTGACATGCTGATCACAATTTGTTCAAAAGCTGAAATGGAATTAGAATCGCCATTTAACGGGAACTTTTCAACTGTCAAAAAACAAAATGGCGCTGAATGGCTATTTGGTGACACTGTTACTTTTGAAATTCTGTGAAACAACCCGTCCTTATAAAAATGTTTCTTGTGGTCAAATGGTGTAGGGAATCTTATTTATCATTTTTAGTTCTTCCCGTACTGAGACCTATATTTTACCGTTTTATAACGATAAATTTCTTTAGATTAGGTTAGGTTTGATTATCTAGTTTCTCTACCAGAAAGCTTAGAAGCTAGTACAAAATAAAGAAATACAGTTTAATCCTTATCCATATCAGTGAATAATTTTCGTCACACCAGTTGATTACCAGGAATAAAGATTACTATTTCTTGCGCAGTTTATTGCCAGAAATAAATCATAGTTTTCCTTACACCAGTTGACAAACAGGAAAACTATAAAATCTTACTTACATCAGTTGATCACCAGTAATAAAGATTACTGTTCCCTCCACACTTGATTACCAAAAATAATTAATGGTTTTACTTACACTAGTTGACCAACAGAAAAATTAAATAATACTCCTTACACCAGTTCATCACCAGGAATAAAGACTATTCCTTGAGAAGTTGTTTGCCAGAAATAAATAACAGTTTTCGTTATACCAATTGACCAATAGGAAAACTAAATAATTTTCCTTACACCAGTGGATCACCAGGAATAAAGATTACTATTCCTTGCGCAGTTGATTGCCAGAAATAAATAACAGTTTTCATTATACCAATTAACCAATAGGAAAACTAAATAATCTTCCTTACACCAGTTGATCACCAGAAATATAGATTACTATTCCTATTATGGCAGTTGATTGCAAGAAAACAAAATTATATTTTGTATATCAGTTGATCACCAGGAATAAAGATTACTATTCCTTGCGCAGTTGATTGCCAGAAATAAATAACAGTTTTCGTTATACCAATTGACCAATAGGAAAACAAAATAATCTTCCTTACACCAGTCGATCTGCAGGAATATGGATTACTATTCCTATTATGGCAGTGGATTGCAAGAAAACTAAATAATATTTCTTATATCAGTTGATCACCAGGAATAAAGATTACTATTCCTTGCGCAGTTGATTGCCAGAAATAAATAACAGTTTTTGTTATACCAATTGACCAATAGGAAAACTAAATAATCTTCCTTACACCGGTTAAATAAATAATAATATTTCTTGTACCATATGTAGAGCTTGGCAGGCGAGGTATTAGTGGAATTACCTACTGCACACAGACCACAGACGTTAACATTTCCTACTTCGGGAGCTCCGAGCAGAAACGCATTCGCAATGCATAATCAATGTAGAATTTAATCAATACATTTTGAACTGACGTCATGGGCGTCTACGAAACTTTAACGTTGGTAGCTCTTCCTTGAAGTTGCTGAATCCTAAATATACACTTTTAAACTATATTATTTGAAATGCTGTGAAGGACAAAAATTTGTTAAATATGTAATTTTTCTCCGTTTTTTATCTCTTTCGATCTGCGCTGTTCAAATATTTCTAGCAAAATAAGCTCGTCTTATTTTTATAACATGCATTTTAAAAGGATGTTTTTTCTAAAAAAAAAATTTTATGCTTAAAATTAAATTAAATGCTTAAAATTAAATTTTCATAATAATTTCGAAATTAAAATATGTATTTAGTTTAATTAAACATGGATCTATTTAAAAAAAATAAATAAAGACCATAAATTGACTAATTCCGGAATATATAAACTCAAATGCAATGATTGTCCCTCATTTTATATTGGAAAAACCACTCGTAATTTTGAAATCAGAATCAAAGAACATTTAAGGTGTCTTAATAATAATAATTTTTCTGAGTTTGCTAACCTTATCATTGAAAATAACCATAGTTTTGAAAAAAATACAGGGATAAATATTCTTCATATTAATCATAAAGGAAAACGTTTAGATAACTTAGAAACCTTGGAAATTAAAAAATCCCTTAAAAATAATGAATCTATTATCAACAAACAAAAAATATTGTCATATAGCCCAATCATGGATTTGTTCCCCTACCCACCCACTCTACACTAATACCTACCCACCCAATCTACATTATTATCTAGCAACGGCTCCACCCCTACCATAATAAAACATGGTTCGAAACTGTCAAATTATTATAAGCTTTCCCTGACGAAGGAACGTTTGTTCCGAAACCGGTCGGATTTGCTCATCATATAAGTGGTTTATACAAAGTTGAATTATTTCATTTTTCTAAAAAAAGGAACCTTGCAATGAATGAGCAATTAGAATCATTTACTAGTCCCCACTTTTGTATCTATTGTAATTATCATAATAATCTAGAAATTAAAGTTTAGACCATTCCTACTCCAATGTAAGCATGTACCCCTTCAAAAAGTATCTTTGTAAAAATAAAGCAATTAGATTCATTTGCTAAATCCCGCTTTTGTATTCAGTGGAATTTTTATAATAATTTCGATATTAAAATATGCAATTAGTTTAGGCCATTCCAACTCCAATGTAAACATGTATCCCTTCAAAAAGCAATAAAAAAATCTCATACTTCATAAATATAATAACGATTTGACAATAAAATTAGGTCATTAGTAACTCATATTACTTGTAAGGTTTTTCCCTAATCATCATTGAAGTGAGCTACAAACCCAAAGTAATCAGCTTACTGGAATTACCAAAATATATCGAAATTCGACAGTCTAAAACGACTTAGCAACAAATATAATTATTATAATTGATTAAAATCCTTGTAGACCACCCCTCTCCCCCTCCCCAATATGTTGTGTATATAACCGTAGACTAAGAATTATTTGTACAAGTCTGAAGATGGCTCTAACGAGCTGAAACCGGTTACGGTCAAATAAAATTAAGTGGAATAAAGTTTTATATTCGTTTTATTATAATATAAATTAAATGCTGTTCTTAAAAAAATTGACAAAAAATGTTAAGCATTCTGAAAGATCTATTCAATGTGATTTTATAATAAAACTCATAATTATTTGTCTACAAAAACAGGAGATATGATTTTTTTTAACAATTAACATTTTGTACTTTACAGCATTTCAAATTTCCGCGATAGTAGGGATTACTTTCTTTCTCATGTCGACCGGTTTCTAAAGAACTCTTCATTAGTCAGGACAATGACTGAAATTATTAACCAATCGAGCGATGGGTGTTAGATTTAGCCAATCGATTAAATTAATAACATCTCTGAATATTAAAATCGAAACATAAAATGCTTACAGCGTTATGAATCCACCTAGTTTTCACCATTTATCCCATATTTTTAGGTTCTATGAAATAATTTAAAAAAAAACGTTAAATTCATGATTCATAAAAATCGACCTACCCAAATTTAAGTATAAGCCATCGCTCGGGTAGTTATTGTTTGCAGTCTGCAGAGTACATATTTCCGTAATGATAGTTAACCCCTGATAGGAAAGAACACCAGAAGAAAACAAAAATACCTACTTAATAATTTAATAATTAATTTCGCCCTGACAAAGCAAAAGATCTTCCAAAAATGATCGGCAAAGGAAATTTTTTTGACTTATCAAAGTTTTTTATGAGTATAGCTTGCATGAGTTCCAACTGCTCCCCAGTTGGACCATGGCATCCCCGATTGGGATATGTTGTTGTTTTTTTTATTATTGTAACAACAAACTTATATAGATAAAATATAAGTAAGGAACAGTTTACAAGTTTTACAAATTATTACAAGGATCGGTAGTATTACATGCTAGGGAAAATTACGGATAAATTGAATAGGATATGAAAAACGTGTGTGGTGTATAAGTGTGTGTATGTGTGTGTGTGTGTGTGAGGGTGGGTGTGTGTGCGTGAACTTGTATTTGCACCTATGTGTCTGAATAATTATGTCGTGTGGTGGAGAGTTGTGAGTGCATTTTAGTTATAAAGTTACTAGTAATGTTTTTTCTTAAGGTAGGGAGTCAAAAAATATGTCAAGAGTTATGAGACTGAATGGGTTGTGGAGTGGAAGGATGTGGGGAAGTGGAAGGTTATGAAAAACGTGGCTATTCAGATCTGGTCATCTGATAGGTGCTAAACTATTTCGAGCAACCTTTCGCCTCTGAATTGTGCTCTTTCACCAGGATGATATTCAGAGCATCTAAAATTTGATCTAATGGCAAGCCACAATGTAATGCTTCACAAACTTAATTTATTAAAATAATCCAGCCACTATATTAAATCAATTATTCAACATAAACACGGGTCATTTAAAAGGGTTTGAGGTCGAAATGTCAGAAGAGCAAGCGTGGTTTGGGATATCCCGAATACCCTGATTTCCCATGCATGGGCTCCCCTCCCGCCAGCGACCCAGCAAGGTCAAGTTAGGTTAGGTAAAGGCAGCTAACGCCAGGCAATTCCTTATCCCTAACCCTTGTAAGCTCCCGAGGTCCCGAGGAGGGGTTAATGTAGCCTCTTAGGACAGGACACCGTCGCAACAGGTTGACAGATTATTGCATACCCTCTTTGGGACTATTCGCTACGTGGGGGGCTCGACTGTACACATTATGTTTTCATGACGTCTGGGGAGCTTTTTCCTGCCAAGATTTCGCCGCCAAATAAATAAAATGCTCGCTAACATCGAGTGAACTTATTTTTGGTTTATACGTACGAGTATGTACATCACTAGCACTCGTAGTTCGGTGAACAGTATTAAACTCGCGTCCTAAAAAGAGGGTATGATACTTATTTAATAAATCAAAACCAAAATTTCCTTTCAAATTATAATATTTATAAGTAGATAGGAACTTAATTATAAAATAAATATATATATATATATATATATATTATGTAAAAAAGATGTTTCGAATAAGATATTATGCAAATTGTCCAAATAAAATAATTACACAATGACAATTTTTTTAAATTTCAACGGAAAAAAATGACGCTGAATGACCATTTGATTACTTGTCACACGTGAATTTCTGCGAAATAGCTTGACCTTAGTATCATGGCATGCATTCACGATTAGGAATTATAAAAATACTAGCTGGTACCCGGCATGCGTTGCCTAAAGAAATTGTATCTCCATGTGTGTCCTTTCCCATTCGTCCCGTCCCTCTTCCGCCTCCTCTTCCTCTCCCGCGTCCCCTTCCCCTTTTGCGTTCCTACTCCGCCTCCTCCACCTTCCCTCTCCCCACTCCCCACCCACCCTCACCCTTTCCGCATTCCATACTCAGTCCCGGTATATTCAGTTTTCAAACAGCTCGCGTGCCACCTATTGCAATTTTTTATACAAATTTCATGATGCCAGAGCTCACCAGTAGTTTTATACAAACCTTGTACTGACAATAACGAACACACAAAAAAAAGAATTTTCCAATTTGGTGCAGTCGTTCGAAAGTTATGCGCGTACATTCATTTCGGCAATTCATATTTATTTATATAGATAGATAGTTTGAAGAAATTGAGACCGAAAACTGTAATTTACGAGCTTTCAAAATATCGTGGAAAATAAGTAATCACAAAACTGTTAATAATAATATTCTCATAATATTATATCTGTTAGTTTACTCTAATGGCCGTTATACACGACACCTTTTTCCAGCCTGATTCCAATTAGACACAAAAGTCAACATTTTTCGCTCTACGCGATCGCTATTTTCATATCTACGATTTCAGTTGGCATCACAGCAAACAGCATGGTTCATGTATTGTTTGCAGTGATGATAATTGAAATCGTAGATATGAAAATAGAGATGAAAATAGCGATCGCGTAGAGTGAAAAATGTGGACTTTTGTGTATAATTGGAATCGGATTGAAAAAAGATGTCGTGTATAACGGCCATAACTCTGGTTGTAGAGAGTGAGGAAAATTATAACAAAATCGAACTACAACGATTTTTTTTTCTCAAAGAATCACTTACCAACAGTTCTCTTTTCCTTATCAATATTCGCGTTGCCTATAATGATACTTACGTAGATACTACTACCCTTAGGGTAAGTACCTGTACTTATCAATACCCCTACCTCTAGATCAGTGATTCCCATCGGGGTCAAGGGGGGCGGTAGCGGTCTCGAGGGCAAATAGGGGGCGGTGAAAGGCTACAAGAGGGCGGTGATATGATGGCGTGAAATGGCTGTCAGAGGAATTAAAAACATTATTTAATCATTGGAAACAATATTAGCGACTCTCAAACGAAAATTCGAAAAACGGCTAACTACTGAGCTATTACGACCATATCTTCCTTCTACCGTCACATTTAACTGTATTAAGAATTACCAACGTTATCTTAATTTCCTTAAGGCATATTTTTATTAGCTGCTATTTAAGGATATTGTAGGGGCGTGTAAATAGCCCCTGACACGAGGGAATGACTACCCTATGTAAATTAACGAAAATTGAATTCTTCCCTATGTGACACAAAAACAGTTGACCCAGCAATCCCAAATTCCAAAGTGAAAACGAACAATACTCACTCAGAGAATGCAGCTCATCCACGATGTCCAACACAAAAGACACTTCTTTTCATTAAAAAATATCAAGGCGGTATTGCATAATCTTAACAGATGTTTCGCACAGCAAGGAAGTTTCAACAATGAATAAATTTGCATATTAATAATACGTGCCAAAAATCTTGTACAACAATAATTCAATTATGGGATGAATTATTCTTATGACTGACTAGGAGAGACATCTCTTGGTTTTGACTGACACTCCCGTCGGAAGTAATTGCCTGATTCACAGAGGTAAGGAAATGCATGAATATACTGAATTTCAAGTCACATAGGTAAATTCAATACAATACAAAAACTATAGATGGCGCCCTCATGGTCTCATAGCATAAATTATTAATTGATTAAGAAAATGGATCCAAATATATTTATGGCGCGTATCCAGATATATTTATTATTTTTTATATATTTTATACATTTTCTTAATGAATTCAAATAAGAAACTTGCATATGAACCGTTTAAATATTGATTCCGTTTAATTATTGATGGATTAATAGTATTTTTTTGTTATTTTGAGGATCGAACCCGCAACGCCCGAGTGGGAACTACGTTGCAAATCGGTTGGTCATGACATGTGCCTAATCTTCACTTAAAATAAAATTGACGCTCTTTCCGTATGATATGCTGCAATACTTTTTTTTACGGGGGGCGTTGAAGAATAACATGCCTGGAAAGGGGGCGGTGAGCCACATACAATTGGGAACCTCTGCACTAGATGATAGTTAGGTGGTAGAAAGGTAGTGGGAGTTGGGAGTTAGGAGTGGGAGGTAGGACGTAGTAGGGGGAAGGGTTGGGCCGAGAGCATTCACCGACGGGGAGGTCTTCAAATACTCGCACGTCGGTGTCTGGTGATGTCTAGTGGTGTCTACTACCTCACCTGAACATTCTGTCTGGGGTTTGTAAGTACCAAATATATACCACAGTACTAGATAGGTAGCTACTAAAAAACCATATGCACTTCAAAAACATGCTTAGGTAGTTTATAAGTGTGCATAAAATGAGCAGAACATTTTTTTTTTCAATTTTATTTCAAAGTCAAAATGCGAGTCACATTGGTCCACGTCGACAGAAAGTGACTTGGCAGTTACGAAAAAAAAAAGTAATACGCCAATCGTAATCCTTTTTATGGTTATTAATTAACAAACTGCTGATGTAAAATAAATCACTTAGATACAATAAACCACTTTTGCCTACAATACATGACATATTTTTTCAGCCCGATTCCAATTAGACACCCAAGTCAACATTTTTCGCTTTCCGCGATAGCTATTTTCATCTCTATTTTCATATCTACGATTTCAATTGTCATCACTGCAAACAACACATGAACCATGCTGTTTGCTGTGATGCCAACCAGTGGCGGCTCGTGACTTTTGGTTGTGCTAGGGTGCTAATATTAATAAAATGGCATCACGGATGTTGTCGTATGCGAAAAATATATATTTTTTTTTTTTTCAAAAATTGGTGTTTTGTATGAAGATTTTTTCAGGAAATCGGTGCGGCGCACCACGAAACTGAAACTAACCTGAAATTTTTCATACAAAAAACTGATTTTCAAAAAAAAAAAAAATTTTTTTTTCGGTAACAACAACATCAATAATGCCATTTTTTTAAATATCAACACTCTAGCACACCAAAAAGTCACGAGCCGCCACTGATGCCAACTGAAATCGTAGATATGAAAATAGAGATGAAAGTAGCGATCGCGTAAAATGTTGACTGTGGTGTCTAATTGGAATGGGGCTGAAAAAAGATGTCGTGTATTGTAGGCATAAGATACGATAAATCACTTGATAAAATAAATCATTTAGATACCTATTCGTTATTTTGAAAATTTTAAGTAAGGTAAGGGTAGGTTTTTAAAATGACTCCCGATGATACGTGTGTACCATATAACCATACCTTGCCTAATGTAGGCTAACCTAACCTAATCTAGCCCAAACCAATCTTTTCTAAATATATAATTTTCAATTACTTACTAGTCATTTTAAAAATTAACGTAAGGTACGGTTAGGTTATCAAAATTACTCCGGATGTTATTTATTTATTTTTTTTTTATTTATTTTATTTATTAACAGAAACAAACAGTACAAAAGATAATTTGTTTAAAAAATTACAATTTATAAGTATATTACATGGTAGGTACCTATTATGTGTTTCATTGTAGTGTCTTATTTATGGTATGCGTATTAAGTAATTACCGGGTGATGTATGTAGTGGGAAGGTGTGTGTGTGAGTGTGTGAGTATGTGTGTATGTATGTGTGCGCATTGAACAAATTATAATATTCGCAAGATGCTCTTTTTAAATTTGGGCAGTGAATCAGAGAAAATGTCGATGTTATACGTAAAATGTTATACGTAACATTTGATAATTATGAGTAATGAGTAAGTACTAAATACCACATAACCTTGCCTAATACCTAATTTAACCCAGCCTTATCTAACTATAGGCTTTAGGAGGCGGGTATGGATACTACCACCACGGGAACCATTTATTTGATAACTAACCCTTGCTATTAGTCAATCCAAGTGATTTATTACATTTGGTGACTTAGCAGGGGTGTCCGGGTTCATGGGGAGAGGTTTATCCTTAGTCTTGGTGGCGAAAGCGTTTGCCCACCTGCTGCGTGGCGGACCGGATCGGGATAGATCGGTTGAGGGAGACCTACAGGGGAGACCCAACCTAGACCTCACGACACATCGCCATGTACCGTAGTGGGAGATTGGTTTCGTACGTCCGTCACTTCTGGACACATTAACCCCCAGATTCCTAAACATCCCTCATACATTTTCCCGTCCCAGAACTTCATCTCCTTCCTTTCCCTAAAAAGAGCCTCCACACAACTTCACCAAAGATGATATACACCTTGGGGGTTTTTGAAGTAAAACTTCTTTACGTACTCTTGACTTGGGGAGTACGCTGGTGAATGCGTGACGAGAGCGTTATGAAAAGTGCGATCTGGCGAGGCGAACGGAAGTTGAGAGGGAGATATAAGGTAGTGAAGTTTTACTTCAGTCGTCACACTCGTTTTTTTCTTTTCCTCGTGATTTTCTGCGTGGAGCTATTGGAAACAATAACAAAAAACTTATACTTCTTCTAACACAGCAAACTTATTTTGTGGCACCATTATGATTGAAATTAATAGATTACTTCGTTTTTACCACTTTTATTGTTTATAAAACCGACATGTTTCGTCAGCAAAGCTGACTTCTTCAAAAACTTAGTCAAAACCCTGAAGAAGTCAGCTTTGCTGACGAAACATGTCGGTTTTATAAACAATAAAAGTGGTAAAAACGAAGTAATCTATTAATTTCAAAAAACTTATATTTTCAAAATACGATCAAATAATAATACATAAGTAGGTAGGCTTTCTCCAATCGAACCAAATAAAATTTTGTAGGCATTGTTGAATCACTTCCAACTGAAAATTATTATTCTTATTATTGCTATTATTATGCGATATTCAATAGATAGGTATGCGCATAACTTCCTCTTTTTCCTTTCATGCAATAATCTGAAGTTTTGTGCTCCTGGCGTATTGTTCAGAAGAGTCTAGTTATAGGTTAAGTCTGTGCCGAGTATCAGGCTACTTCGTGGGAGAGAGCACAGATGGATGAAAATTTCCATTGTAAATAGAATAACTAACTATAATTACACGCAAAGAGAATATGGTGGTGAACTAGGATTTATAAAGGTAGGTAGGTACCTACTTATTATCATTTGCAGGACTTATAATGGTAGGTAGGCACCTACTTATTATCATTTGTACGACTTATAAAGGTAGGTAGGTACCTACTTACTATCATTTGCAGGACTTATAAAGGTAGGTAGGTACCTACTTATTATCATTTGCAGGACTTATAAAGGTAGGTAGGTACCTACTTATTATCATTTGTACGACTTATAAAGGTAGGTAGGTAGCTACTTCTTATCATTTGCACGATTTATAAAAGTAGGTAGCTACTTATTATCATTTTCTCGGAATACAGGTGCAAACGACGATCGATTGATGTAAAAGCTCCGTAGTGAGCGTTGAAAAATTATTTTAAAGGGGAGATATATACATACGAATTTTAGAGGGAGCGCGCTAACATTAAAAATCGATAATAATTAAGTGTAAATTGCGAAACTATTTAATATAACACTCCTCGTTTAAAATAGAGCTGCAATCTTTCGACATGTTAAATATCTGACAAAAAGTGTTTTTAATAATTTTCAGAGCATACTTTACGGCTTTACCCCCCCCCCCCCCCCCCCCCCCCCCGCTCTCTCCATTTCGTGAGTCCCCACCCCTTTCTGCCTTCCCTCCCGGCTGCTAAACTACATGAAACACACTCCTTTTTCAAACAACTCGTGTGCCACCTATTACTATTTTTTTACACAAATTTCATAACGCCAGAGCTCACCATCATATATAGAAACCTTCGCGAGTGTGCGCACAACAACTCACCATAATTTCATCACGATCGGAAGAATGGATTAGGAAATAATTTCATGACGCCAGAGCTCCCCTTTATATAAATAGAAACCTTCGCGAGTATACGCACAACAAATCACCAAAGTTTCTCCGCAATCGGGTGAATTGTTTAGGAACGCATAAGGGACAAACGAAGAAACATTTTTTTTAGATATTAAGATATTACATCTGTAAAATTGCAATGGTGCTAGGTGCTAGTAGCACACAAGCTGCTAAACGGGCACATTAGCAATCCTGATGTTCTGGAAAGGATTTCACTTTATGTTCCCGATAACTTCACCAGAGCAAGGCAACACAGACTTTTTACTTTTCCTAGAGGCAGGACCAACCTACCAATGGTCATGCCTCTGGGGAGAATGACCTCACTATTAAACCTTTCTTCTGAAATTGACATTTTTCAATCGAACTACAATCATTTCAAGAGCGAAATAAAGGTATTCTTTAGCACCTGTCATTATTAATGTACCTATATAATTAATGTATTACACTATTAACTAAAAATTGTGAAATGTAATTGGATATATTATATGTTAACTGTTTTTCACAATAAAAAATAAATAAATAAATAAAAACCTATTATAAATACCTACATAAATAAAAATAAAATATTTCATACAGCCAACTCGTTGAATTATTGGCGGCCATCGCTTTATTGATTAAAAAACAAGAATAGATAGATAGTCCCGGCGAGGTCATTCTTATCATTAGTGTTAAGGTTCGGCAGTCCCCGTACCTACCGCCCTGCAACCAATAACCAACAACCAACCCACGAACAGTCAGTATCTACCGTAAGATAAAAATTATATTCTTAGAATTCACACAAGGTAGGTACTTGACGGCGTGGTGTTATCGTACAATTTCGACGTTTTTTACCATATATTAACAAGACATAAAATTATTGAACCAATAATAATAATAATATTTGGCTGATTTTTATAGCGTCGTTCTCGCGGGAAATCACCCCAGGGGCGCTGTTCAAATTAATCTAACTAATATTATAAACGCGAAAGTTTTTATGGATGTATGTGTGGTTGTTACTCTTTCACGCAAAAACTACTGAATGGATTTTAATGAAACTTTACAATAATATAGCTCATACATCAGAATAACACATTGGCTATAATTTGTAAAGCTAGCTAGGAGGGGGGAGCGGGAGGGAAATGGGAACGCACAGGAAAGGTGACAAACGATGTATTTCTTTTGAATATGGAATTGCAACGCATGCCGGGAACCAGTAAGTGTGTAATAAAATGAATACGCCTGGCTTAAAACTAAGATTTATAATTACATACATATAACTTATAACTAGTGACTTACATCTAAGACTTATAGCTATTGACTTACGACTTATAACTGTCGACTTAAAATAAGTGACTTACATGTATATTTACGATTCTTAAAGATAGAGATTTACAACTTACACAGATACTTACTATGAAAAAGACATCGGTTTTCTGAAGTTAAAAATTCGTAAACAGTGATATCTTGTGATGTGATGAAATATGCACATATTTATTTGTTAGATGCAACGGCCTCCGTGGTCGAAGGTAAGGTTCTCCACTAGCAAGCCGGAGGTCGCGGTTTCAAATTCCGGCGTGCAGAAGTAAATTTTATTTGATTTAACTGTGTTTTTTCACAATTGACTCTTTTAAAATAATATATCAAGTATATTTGCGACACGTTCCAGAGTGGATGATACTCTCAGTATCGCCCTGGTGTGAGACCACCATTTGGAATTGAAACGTTGCTTGAATTGGCTTTGGCTGTGTTGTTGACTAGATCTGAATAGCTGGGTATTTCCCCACCTTCCTCTTTCCCATCTCCGTCCCCTCAGCCTCACAACATACCCCAATTGGGAATGCCATAGTCTCGCTAGCTCCGACAGTTGGGAAGCAGTTGGGACATTAGAGCGGTTTCGCATTAAAAAAAACATATTTAAGCAAATTCCGTCACGAGATATGGAGCTTTGATGTGAGGAAAAAATAATACAAAAAGCTAATGTAAAACAGATTTTAAAAAAATATATTATTTCAGGTGAAACAGCAAACCGGGTTATGAAAACTATTTGTAAATAAAAGTAATTGCATTATTAGAGCTTATAAACCAAAAAAATTCAACAAAAATCTAATCATTCAATAATAATGCAAACCTAGAATGAATTGATCGCATCATCAATAATTGTTATTAATAATCTTGCAGAAAATGCTGCGTAACGTTTTTATAGGTGGCGTAAAACTACGTTTTATTTTGAATGTTATTGTAATGTGTAATAAGATTCAAACCATATCGGTAGTTTTGCGCCATTCTTTATAAGGATAACGCCAAGTTCTTGTTTCATTAAAATTCTCGAATATTCCGTAAAATAGTTTTCATGGTTTTTTTTTTTACTTCTCGAAAATACATTTAAAATAAGCAAATAATATTGCATTCCCGAAATTATTGATAGTGTTTTTTTATGGTAATGTGTGGTTTTTACCATTCAGTTTGGTAACGTTATCATGGAGATACGCTAACCTACGGATAAAGATTATATCAACATTGATAGGTTTGCGTTCAGTTATCAAGTATATTTAAGCGTTGTTTGGCAAATGATTGAATTGTTTCTCATGACGTTATCAATAACCCCGTACACGCCAACCGTATAACCTCATAACATAAAATAAAGTATTTTAGGGTGACCATTCTACAAAAAAAAAAATCTGAAACCTACCGCAAAACTTCGGAAGAGAAATTCGCCTTATTTTGAAAAAAAAACTGTAATGAAGTTTTTCAAACGGAGCAGTATTTCGACTTTCCAAATAAGTATTTCGTTAGAAAGTAAGTAGAGCGAACTGTGGGAGCCCGCCCAATCTCACTGATGCCTTCGGCCATCATCGTAACCGTTCGTACCTAAGACACGAACGGCGATAGAGAGAACTCTTCTGATATCCTACACAACTGCCATCTGTTAGGATGAACAGAACTTTGTATTGCAAACTAAGCTATTGACATCTTTTGGAGAAGCTGAAATTGCATCAATAATAATCAATACACCACACTACAACCGAAATATTATTTTAAATTATATAGGATCGGTTAGATGTTAGATGAACACTTAATTTATCGATATTATGTTGCCTTAGTTAAAAAAAATCCTTAGATGTCATAAAAAATCACACACCCCTCTCCCTCTGAAATTTCGCGGTATCACTCTGAAATGGTGTATGAGTAGGTAGGATCATGATGAAAATGGATTTTACGAGACCTCGACTGTAAATAAAAACAATGCGGAAGTCGTTTGTATTCATTCCTCTGATGTTTGATGTTGTTTACAAACTTGTTTTGAAAAGAGTAACCGCACGTTTTATTCGTAACTATCTGACCAGTAGCGTAGCTACCGCCGTATCAGCCGTATCAATGATACGGGGCCCCGAGGCTACAGGGGCCCCCAACGTGTGTAAGCAAAAATTAGTAAAATGTTATCCACAATGTCACTTAATCTCGTGCTTCCCGTGAAAAATAAATACAAAAACTTGTCATACGTGCCTATAGTTTTCACTTCAGAAATGACAAAAGTAAAAAAAAGCAATCTCTTTTTTCCCGGGTTAAGCGTGCGCACAAAAGTTGGCAACATTCTACATCGATTATTGCGGTATTCCCCGTTTATAATGACAAACAACGGAGTGCAATATTTACGCGTTTTATTACATTCCGGTTCAAACGTTATTTATTACATTGTAATACAATACAATCTTGATCTTCTGATTATTTATTGGTTAAAATTAGTTTGATTTGTGGAAATAATGAGTGAAATGAAAAGAGATTATCTCAGTGGAGCTATGAAAAGAAAAAAAAGTAAACAGAAAAGGGAGGAGGTTATAAAAAAATGCTCAAAATTTCTTCATTTTTTCAGCAATCAGCTTCTGTGAGTGATTTAGATTGCAATGGTAAGTACCTACTACCTATTTATCTACCAGTAGCGAAGGGTGAATTATTTTTTGAAAGAACAATGACAACCTTCAATACATGAAAATACGTGATCACGTATTGTACCGAGTTATAATAAAAATTTTGTTTTGATATTCTTCATTAGTAGTTGATTATTACTCTCAAAGCCATTTTTCTCATAATGCTGTGAGAATAGATATTTTAGCACTTTAAGATTTTTAGGTTATGTCGCCTACAAAAAAATATAAATTCCGAATTTATGACCTTGTAACCTTACGTATCGTACGTTATTTAACGTATATATATTTTTTAATTTATCTAAACATTATTTTATAAATTAGTTGGGGGGCCCCCAACTAATTTTGATACGGGGCCCCTCCAAGGCACGCTACGCCACTGTATCTGACCATCAAATCATTTACTTACATATATCTAAATATTATACTGATTAATTTACCAGTTAGCAGCTTTTGAAAATTAGAGCTTTGTTTCAGAATCTGTTTTTTAGAAATGCGTTTGTTTTCACAAGTTTTTGTTTAGTTACAGATCTGCTAATTTATAATATAATTTAATTACATAATAATATAATTTATAATTTTTAAATAAATGAAACAATTTAACTTTGTTTGAACCACTTTTATATTTGAGTAAATCCGACCGGTTTCAGAACGACCGAAATTTATAATTTTTAAACTTACCACGAAAATGGTTTGTAGAGTAGATATACGAAAAATGTGTCTCAGAAGAATACAATAAGGTGCGCAATGTGCGGTAAATTGTCAAAAAAGGGAAGGGGGGACGTGTTAAGACTGATTTTTTTGACTTTCTCTACTCTCTTCAATACGTTTCCAACAACAAGCTATGAGATGTATACTGGGTAAAGGCAAATACGCAAGGATTAATCAAATGAGAGGGGAGCTAAATTGGATTCCAATAAAAAAGAGACTACTATTTAATGTATTAATTTTTGTGCATAAAATTATGAAAAACCAAATGCCAAAATACTTTAAGGATGAAATTGTTTTTAATAGAGACATTCATAATTACGAAACAAGAAATATAAACAGAGTTCGATTGCCACAAATGAAAAAATCACAATCACAGAACTGCCTAATGTACAGAGGACTAAAGATGTATGATGAAATGCCTGAAAGTACGAAGAATGAAGAATGAAGAAAGAATGAATGTATTTAAAAAGAAATGTTATGCTTTCTGTAAAGATATTTAAATTTATCAAATGAAATGTTACATTGTGCTTATTAGTTTATATTCATGTAGTATAAACTAACTCAATAAATTAATAAAAAAATAAATAAAAAAACATTTTTAAACTCAAGATGAAAGAGAAGGGGCCTTTTTGGTCCGGAGCTCGGTATGCCAGTATATCAAAAGTCAAAAGTCTTCAACCCTATGAGGATATAGTTAACTAGCCAATCATCAGCATCAATACAAAATATAAATTTCGGATGTCTGTGAGTCCTGCGTAACGCTAAATTCAATTCGAATTTAAATATGATTTTCAAAATTTTAACAGACTGTTTGAATAATTCAAGCAAAATGTAAGATGAGCCATTAAAAAAAATTACTTTGTTATTTTCAAAATTCAGGCTATCCAATGATTTTTCACGAATCTGCGCAACTTATCGTTAAAAAGGGCGAGTTTTCATTGCTGAATAGAAAATGAAAAATTTGAAATCAATAATATTAATACTACTGTGCGTTTAGCAATCGTACAATTGTTTTAGTGAGAAATAAAATGGCATTCATTGCAAATCATCTTAAAACATATGATCTTATAATGATCTTATAATGATCTTATAATATCTCTAGACCTGAACTAAAAAAAACTAAACAAATATCAGTCACCCTACCCGCACTGCATGCCACTATACAACGCGTGTGGTATTCTCTCCCATACCTAGCGACAGGCAAAGAATCGGTCCGACCAACCGTGAAATATGTACCGACAACCAACTGACAGTGTATTTTTGTTGGTACTACACCAGTATTAGCTAGTCGGCAGATATTATTGAAATAAAATGATTCCACGTGGTTTCCATTTTTACTACGCTCGGAGCCCGAGCCAAATAATGAATAGTAAAAGCCTACGCCTATCGTCTTCAATGGGCCCGACCTTTTTCACTATTTATATTCGTTTGAATGTATATAGTATTTCCGTTGGCGGGAAAATTTTTGAATTATAAATAATGTTATTGATAATAATTTATTCTTATAAGTTAAGTACAATTGTATTGTCGAATTCCAATGAAAACCTACGAAGGTAATAGTTTGGTAAATTAAATACTTTAACTTTGCTTGTATACATCACTTAATTTTTTTTCTTCTTTTTTTGTGTGAAACCGCACAAGAGTTCCTCCAACTGCTCCCAACCGTCTAGAGTCAGTGAGACTATAGCATCTCCATCGAGGAATATGCATGTGAAGGTTGGAAAGTGCCTACCTGGCTATTCAGATCTGGTCACCAAACTCAGTTAACGTCTCTCAATATCGTCGTGATGAGACACCACCATTCAAAATCAAAACATTGCTTGAAATTGCATTAGATATCTTTAGAGACCAGATCTGACAAGCCAACTAATTACCAACCTTACCCTTCCCCCTCTCCTTCAGTCTCACAACATTTTCCAAATCGGAATGCTGTAATTACATATAGGTAGGTACTTCGGGCAGCATAAATTTAAAAAACGTATCTTTTCAATTTTCTTAGACCTTTGGTAGGTAAGTACGTACAAATAGTTAATTTCCTGAAATTCATGAAAAAATTCTGAAAAAAAGCATTATTATCTAGTGAAACGTATTTTAGAATTAATATAAATGTTTATTAAATATATTAATATAAAATCCTTCTGTGCTTTTGTATAGGACTCGTATCGTTCTAAATAGAACTGAAACGTTTATTGAAAAACGTAGAATTAGACGCACTGCAAAACCTCCGCAAGGTCTGCTCCGATAGTAAAACAAGTTATCTTTCGGAACACTTCGGCTGCGCTCGGCAAAACACGAACTTTCCGCCGCCGTGCCGAGCTTTTCAAACTGTGGCGTCGACAAAATTCAGACGAAATGACACATTATGCAACCTTGCGGATGGGCCATTTTAAAAAAAAAAATCTTAAAATTAACATAATAATAATAACGTTATATTTATATAGCGCAGTTTTGCGACATTTCACTTCAAGTTTGCTTAACTACAATAAATTTAAAAATAATCCTACAGTGCTCCTTATATTATTGAGAAAATATTAAAAGAATATACAGTATTTACAAAACAATGACAAGAGAACAAAATTAACAAAGACAGTACTGTTATAGCACACACAAGACAATAATAATAATAGACAATAACGGTGCTATTGTAACACAGGACGAAACAAGAACTTTAAAACTAAAATATAATATTATACTAACAGAAAGGCAGTTTGCGTTCCGAAATGAGAAATATTCTGACATAAATTCGGATATTAAACATAAAAATACAATTATGAGGAAACAGAAACCAAACAATTACGGGAAATTAGATAACGTGGCTTATTATTATTACGTATATTGAAAAGATGTTAGGATTCATGAATGATATGATTTTTTTAAATAATTACATATCGATCGTCCAGTTGATTGCAGTAACGTGATGTCACTCCCCCCCCCCCCCCCAAAATTAACTATCCAATTCACTTACCTCGTTTTTTTAACACTAATACTAACAGAATAACAACTTTTTCAACAACCAGGGCAATAGTAAGAGCTGGGAACGAAAAAACGAAAATATAAATAACAAACCGTGTTCATGTGTAAAATATTTTTTTGACAAAATTCTTCGTAATTTTTTTTCCACAGCCGGGCTGCCCCCATCGCCCCCCTAGTTACGCCACTGATTTCAGTTATATGTATTATCTGGGTCAATACTCAGATTACTCGTAAACACCGCCAAATCAATTATAATGCAGAAAAATTTGTAGTGATTCAAAAAAAAAAATGATGTTTTCTGAGTCACTAGTAGGATATTTCAAAATGTCATATTATAATTGTACGGAACCGTTGTGCCTCCCGGTGTTATTTTATAGCAAATTCATTATGTTAAACACAGACAAGTGTTAATAATACTATTCATTCGAATATTGCTTTCCTCATTTTCTCATAACTTGGAGATATCTGACTAATCATCTGAACGATCGATATGTTTATGAAAATAGTTAAATATGCCTATCGTAAATCTTCCTACATTTTTCAATTCGATTCAAGTGGATTTATTTTATTATTATTAAAACCAAAGAAAATTGTTCATTTTGGTGATTTTTTAAATACATAGGAACTTATATAGAGGAGAATTACACAAATATAAACAGTGAGTATCAACTACACCTACTTCAACAACGTTTATTACTAGTAGTAACACTAGTAACAGAGATTGTCTTCTAAAGGCAGCTTCATTTTTGCTTAATATGTAGATATCGGAAAAGTTTCTGTACAGCAAGATTCCTCTCCCCCGATGAAATTTATTGCATAAGTTAATGTTTCAGTCACATTAAGTATGTTTGAGGGGGTTGGGAAGGGTGGAGAGATTATGCCTGATGGCCACCGCGGTCAAGGGGTATGATTCTCAATTACGGATTTTTTCACAATTAATTCATTGACAATAATTCATAGTATGTTTGCGGCAAGTTTTAGAGCGGAAGATACTTTCACAGTCGCCCTGGTTAAAGACCACCATTCCGAATTGAAACGCGACCAGATCTGAAGAGCCAGGAACTTCTCCATCTTACTCTTTCTCATCTCCGTTCTCTCCTCACTGCCTTTCGCCTAAAAAAATATCCTAATTATTGGGAATAACATTGTCTCACTGGCTCCAGACGGTTGGGAGCAATTAGGGCGCTTATTACATTAGAAAAGGACAAAGGGTTGATAAGAGGTGACCGGAGTAGATGGGAAGATAGTTTGAGAGATCTAGTTTGAGTAGGGTTTTAAATAATATATATTAATTATAACATACAAAATTCAAATATCTCTCTCTTAGGTACCTACTTATTAGATTCTTACGAGTCGGCTCCTCGTTTGTATAGTTCAACCGCATGTAAGACTGTTCACGTATACCTGAGTTGTAGTAAGTCTAGGTTTTCACTATTCTAACATTACGCGACGCGTAATATTTACACCGCGTTTATAAGTTCTAAGAAGAAAAGTGTGTTTGCGGTGGAAAATTGCAAACATCACTTGCAACTTTCTGATTAACCTATCAGATATTTTCTATTTATTCACTATATATTTATATCACGAACATGTTTCGTTATACATATTTACATGTATTATTTTTTCCAGCTCATGTTTTCAAACATATATGAATATTATAATTGTAATTGAAATATCATAGTAGTACGAACCAACTTGAGGTAAAAACATTTAGGACCGTATAACAAATGTGAAAATTCGAAAATACTGCAAGGTCGACGTACCTACCTAAAATGTAACAAGGTTAAGAAGTGGACGTTTAGGTTGTTTGGACTTATAGATGGGCGAATAAATGAGGGTCTGAAAAATACGAGACGCCCAACTTAATGAAAGGAGACGCCCTAGGGAGACACGAGTTACGTCAGAAGTTCAGAAGCCGGTGCAAAACAATAGTATGCATGAATGTGGACGAAGCAAGGGTTTCATGAACTATAGTTGTGTGCGATCCATCCTCTCACTCTACTCTCGTGGAAATGGCGTGATGTTTAGTTTTTTTTTTTTTTTTACATGAATACTGCACAAGAGTCTCAACTGCTCCCGTCTGGAGCCAGTGAGACTATGGCATCCCCAAATGGGGTATGTTGTGAGGTTGAAGGTAGTGGGGAGGGAAGGAGGTAGGGAAGAGGAAGGTGGGGAAGTACCTGGCTATTCAGATCGGGTCACCAAACACGGCTAAAGCCATTTCAGGCAACTTTTCAATTCTGAATGGTGGTATTACACCAGGGCGATACTGAGAGTATCTTCCACTCTGGAACGTGCCGCAAATATACTATATATTATTTTAAATGAATAAATTGTGAAATACACAAATTAATCAAATAAAATTTATTTGCCACGCTAGTCAAGCGCTTGCTGCACTACGCCGGCCGTCGGTTATTTTTATTATAATTTTTTGGATATGGAAATTACTTTTCCTGCTGGAAAATTTCGTTTCGTAATATTCCTATTGGACTGGGTTGCACGTTGAATGTATGTTATAAATAATAAACAGAAAAATTAGTTAAAAAAATTTTCGCAACCTAAAACAGTCTGGGAACCACTTGAAACGCCAAGGAAATGCCTTCCAATATTCTATGAGCTAGAGAGAGACGGATACATCTATCTATATTCTACATGCCCGTGTTGTTTTAAGTCAGACTGCACTGTGGGCTATGGGTATCCGTCTATACCTAAATACATACCTTTATAAAGGCGGCCTGTGTAAATACATCGCTCCCTTTTACACGTCATATTATTGTCTTACATAACGCGTACCTGTCGAAGGTAGGTATATCAGGTGACTTCTCTGATGTCCAGCTCATTTCCCTAATTAGATTTTTTAAATCACTGATTAAAAACCACGCATGACGCTTACTAATACATCTATCTTCAAAAATGTTGATAATTTAAGAGCTTCGTAATACAGCTTTCGTATTAAATTAATAATATTATAAGTAAGAAAATGTGCTGTGAAAATCAGTAATTCATGTGGCTACTGATTAATCATTTTTCTAATTCGATTCAAAGGTCGATTTAACAATCTAGCAACCAGCAACCTTCTGGGTAATGATAAAATGTCAATGTCCTCGGCATTAATTATTACAAAACATTTTACGATAATAATATTTCAACGCGCCGCGAATGTTTATCGTTCATCCACTTCTTCCAACATGGCGTTGGGCAAAGGCCTGTCCCGACCGGGAAGAGCGCGCGGTGAAGCAGCGTAGCACTTAACAGAAAGAAGAAGATAATTTATAGAGTTACCATGGAATAGTAGGGATTGTTTTGCCCGGGGGGATGGTTTTGCTTGCCTGTCTGGGTTCTAAAGCGGCGTGGCTCCGCGGGAGGGGAGCGGCGAGGCAGGGAGAGGAGTCGGCAAAGCGCCGCTCGCTCGCCGGCAGCCGAACGTTTCCTTTTCTCAGTCCTCAGCCCTTGGAAGTTTTCTTCTATGCACGTTCGCCGTTTCGTAAAGTAAAGTTTCATATATTTTCCTGGTCGCAGTTCGTAGTACATAGTGGACCGCACGCGTGTGTCAGTGTTGCCAGCAGCAGAGTGAAGTGTGTTCCGTCGCCGTAACTACCATTTCCCGCCTAAATGTTGATTATAAAGCCACGTACGATTTGTGCAAATCTAGAAATGTGATGCACAGAATCGCACTAGGGGGTTTTCATTTTCCCTCACTACGATATGAAAACTGTGTATTTTAATTAAAAAAATTGATTCCGCGAACGACCTTGCGAGTGATGTATAGTTTGTTTGTGTACATAGTTAAATAATTATTCATAAAAATACCGTGCAAATAAGCAGTGGGAATAAATAATAATACTGAGGTATTTTTACATTGTGGTGTTATAGTGTGTGTTGACATAACCTATTCAGGTGTTGCATCGATATTGAATGCCAGCTCATTTTAAACGCTGATTTAGGTAGGTACTACATGTATTTTTGACTTACGCTCGTGGAATATTATGTAATATTTGTGCACGCTCCGTTGACATCATTCAGGGTTTTTATTATCGTAGTAGAGTAAATCTTATCTTCTGTTTATTTTGTTGGTTAGGAAACTGCTAACTCAATGGAATGGGAGTATAGGTAATATAGAGTATAGTAGCTGTTATAGGTAGTAATCGATGAATACGTTAATAAAATTTATCAGTAATGCTAAATAGTTAAGTTATTTCAAATAGGGCATTTTGGGACGCTGTTTATTGGTATTGAAATATATTATTTCCTTGTAAAAGCGGCTAACGTTTTTTATAAAAGTTTGAAGGTAAACAGCATTTTTCATCAGATGTGAAGTTCAAACGAAGAAGACGGAATAAAAATCATCATAATTTAAATTTGGCAGAATAAATGGAAGTTAACATTTATTTTTAATTGCGTGCCTTTTGTAATAAATTAACAATGTTCTACCCTTACGATATACAATTAATTACTGTCTTCAATTTGTATATAATATAGGTACTAATTAATTTTAAGAATGAACTTCTCTTTAGCAGTTTTTATTCTGAATCGGTCACGCTTTCCCGAACACTGACTAAAGCAGTTTTTTTGCAGCGTCTCGGAACAGTACCTAATACAATTTCTAACGACATAGTGCAATCTACGTCAAACTTATCACTTACTTTAACAATTACACGTAATTACAGAAGTATTATAAAAATAAAACACGAATTATCGTGCACAATATTGCTTACAAGTTACTAAAATAACTATTTATTTTACATTACATAGTTTTCAGAGTTCTTCAAGAACGATTCTTATTTTATGAATACGCTTAGATAAAACAATCTGGTTTTTAGCTCGTTATAGACGTGGTCTATCTATAAGCGTGCTAGTTACAACCGGGTTCGACTGTATTATAAAATGGCAAGGAGCTCTAACTCATATAATTAATACAAAGTAACATGCCGTAGACCTTGAGTAAATTAAACGATGTCTTCTTATTTTTCAATCACACGCGATGTTTATACACTGCGGGAGTGCATTTTGCAAAAATAGATACTTTGAAACGTCTCGTTGTGCGAGCTAGTTATAACCGGGTTCCACTGAATTTTAAAAATAACGTAGACCTATAAATCTTAAGAGGACATAGGTAGAGAAACCCAGAAATATGTCATTTTCAAAAAAGTTTTTAGACGTATTGACTCTTTTCCACAAAAAATTATAAATGGATTTCGAAAGATTGTTCTTTTATCTAGCATAGTTATGTAATAAATTTTTAGAATTTTTTTTAATTTTTAGTATAATAAGGTTATTCCATAGGTCGTTGGCAGATTTGTTAAATTTTCAAAAAAGTTTTTGTATTATACCACACCCATTTCAAATAATGTAATCATGCAGTGAAATAAATCAATACATTATCTAGCAAAGTTATGTATTAGAATTTTAATTTTAGTTTCAATAAAATCATTAAAAAATATGTACGTACATGTGTTTCTTGACGAAAATTGGTCCATTTGTGTATTTATTTGCGCACTTATAAACTAATATATTTCATATTTTTTTACATAATTATTGTGCTAAGACATTATTGACAAATCATAAATAAGTTTGACCGAAAAATAATTTTGGGAAGCATTTAATTTTAATTAATTAACAGCTTCGCATTTGACGATTTTATCATAGCGCCGAAACACAAAATTTCGCAGTTCATTACGGTCCGAAACGTGGCCAGACGAGGACGTGTCCGCGTCGCTCTGAATTACAACAGTTTGAAATAATATTTTGGAAACGAAATGTAAATACATACGAATTCCTTGTTTCACGTTCGTAAAATCTACAGGGTTGACCGAATTTCATTTTCATTGAATATTTTTATGCAAAAAGTTTTATATTTAAAAATAAATGTTTTTATTTGTCCCTTATTATACGATACAAAAAACAAGAGTCCCAAATGCCCCATTTTTTTAAAGTAAAACTTCTTTACGCATGCTCGACACATGGGGTTAACTGGTGAATCGTTACGAAAAGTGGTGATTGTTACGAAAAGTGGTGCTGGTTACAAAAAATGACATGCGAACGGTAATCGATGCGAACAGTGATCAATTGCTAGGCGGGTCGGGCCTTTAGGCTCGCTTGTTATTCGTATTATTGTTATATTGTTAATGGACTATTTGTCCGTAAATAAATAAATAAATAAATTACATACAGCGGGTACCCGGCATGCATGGGTTCGGAAGTTATGCGCGTACATACATTTCGGCGATTCATTTTCATTTATATACTAGCTGGTGCCCGGCATGCGTTGCTATGCCGTTCAACAAAAAATTGTTTCTCCCTGCGTGTCCTTTCCCATTCGTCCCGTTCACCTTCCGCTTCCCCTTCCTCTCCCGCGTCCCCTTCCCCTCAAACGTTCCCACTCCGCCTCCTCCACCTTCCGACTCCCCACTCCACTCCTCTTCCCCCGTCCCGCCAACTCCCCTCACGAATTCCCTTCCCCCCTCCCAGGTTCCCCTCCCCCTCCCTGGTTCCCGTCCCTTTCCACCCGCGGCACCAATACCCAAGTTCCTATCCCCCCTCCCGCATTCCATACATTCAGTTCTGGTACATTTAGTTTTCAAACAGCTCACGTGCCACCCATTGAATTTTTAGTATACACATTTTATAATGCCAGAGCTCACCAGTAGTTATATACAAACCTTGTCCTGGCAATAACAAACACAACAAAAAAAGAATTATCCAATTTGGTGTAGTCGTTCGGAAGTTATGCGCGTACATACATTTCGGCGATTCATTTTCATTTATTAGCATTTATATATATGCCGGGTACCAACCTTTGCCATTTAATAACGAAATTGTTTCTCCCTGCGCGTCCTTTCCCATTCGTCCCGTTCACCTTCCACCTCCCCTTCCTCTCCCGCGTCCCCTTCCCCTTTCGCGTTCCCACTCCTCCTCCACCTTCCTTCTCCTCACTCTACTCCCCCCCTTTTCCGTCCCGCGATCCCCCCTCCCGAGTTCCCCTCCCCCCTCCCATAATCACCTCCTCCCTCCCGCGGATCCCCCTCTCGAATTCCCCTCTCCCCTCCCGAGTTCCCCTCCACCCTCCCGGGTTCCCCTCCCCCCTCCTGCATTCCATACATTCATTCCCGATACATTCAGTTCTCATACAGCTCGTGTGCCACTTATTGCAATTTTATTATACAAATTTCATGATGCCAGAGCTCGTGTCCTTTCCCATTCGTCCCGTTCCCCTTCTGCCTCCCCTTCCTCTCCAACGTCCCCTTCCCCTCTCCTCACTCCCCTCGCCCGCTTCCCCTATCCCTTAAACCCCCACCCGTTTTCCTCTCCCCCCTCCCGAGTTCCCCTCCCACCTCCCGGGTTCCCCTCCCCAACCCATCCCGCGGGCCCCCTCTCCCGAGTTCCCCTCCCTTGTCCCCCTCCCCTTCCCTCCCTCATCCTTCACCCCTCTCCCATCCGCCACCTCCTCCCGCATTCCATACATTCACTCCCGGTACATTCAGTTTTCAAACAGTTTGCGTGGCACCAATTGCAATTTTATATACAAATTTCATAATGCCAGAGCTCACCAGTATATACAGAAACCTTTAGTCCAGTCAAGGAAGGGGGTGTAGAGTGTGTGAGCAGGGACCTAAGCGATTCCTTCAGAAACTTGTTTAGGGTGCTTAGGATGTGAACATACTAAAAATCCTGACGTCTAGGTGGTGAGCTAGGGGGGGGAGGGGGAGGGGGAGGTCCCAATTTTCGGGTTTCCGCTTATATCTCAAAAACGGTGCGCCGCAGAGGAAAATTTTTTGATAATAAGTAAAAGCTGATAAAATTATCTACAACTTTTATTCTATACGTAATTTTCGAAATCCCAGCCATTTTCGAGTTATTCGCTCCACAAATGTAGATATTTTCGAAAAAAATCATTTTACCTCACATTTTTCATCAAACATTCCTTCATATCGTCTAAAATATTCATCAAAGAAAAAAATTTATTCGAAAGAAGTTGTAAAGAATTTAATTTTCTTTTAGAATATATAGACATATGTAAATTTATCTTCAACCGTTCAACATTTACAGCAATTTGAAGTTTTTTCGTAAAATGTTGTCATTTTCAGAAAGAGCTGTTTTTATCTTATTACTGACACACAACACTTGTTCGTTCGCCTAATAATATGTGTGACCACACTTTAAAACCAGTTATTAAATAAAATAGGTAAAAATCATATTACTTGAAAAATACATAATTGTATTTTATAATCATAATGTTTATTCTATTTCGTTACATTAAGCACATAAAATTATAGATCTCATTGTTATCACTGTTCTCAATAACATCATGTTACATTCTCATCCTCCTTGGACGTGGGGGTCCTCGCAAGCGTTGTTCATCCATGGCATCTTCATCCTCAGTATTGGATGGTTCTTGCTGAATGGGCTCTATGTCGTCGTCATCGTCGTCCTCGGCAACAGGCACGCTATTGAGGCATCTCCCTTGGCAGGAGACTCGGAGACACGCTGCAGAACAGGTCAGCATTGCTTTTCGGCATCCACATTTGCCAATTGCACAATCCCTGGTGCAGCGGCAAAATATCATATTTAGAAGGACCTCCGGCGCTGGTGGATCTTTTGTTGTATTTGGCATCAGGGTCTCTCCTTCATGTTTCCACCCCCATTATTCAGGGGGCAGCTCAATCGGTGCACTGGGAATGCTGTTTAACTGCGTTCTCTGTTGGAGGGAGGGAGCTGATGTCAGGCTTCATATTTGCCACCAACCCTGTGAACGACTAAAAGCGGTACTGGTTAAGGAAGGTCTGTCTTTTTGGCGCCGCATACCATTTCAGGAAACATTTATTTCCAGCCTCTTCAACCTCGCCGTGAGTAGAGGAGGGGTTATAAAGATCATTGCCGCTTGCTTGATGAATTCTGACTCCAAGTACAATTTTGAGAAGCCCACCTTGCTTCTCCTGAAAGTTGCAGATGTTGTGTCGCAGCCGGTAAATGAATGTAAGAACAGGATGTGTTCAAATGCACGGTGCTGCATCTTTTGGATGGACAGTGGCATTGTTTTGGTTTTCCCTCGTCCGTTGTCAGCAGCAGAATATCTTGGGTGGGAGGAGTGGAAGCAATCAAAAGGAAGTGAAAGCTTCTCACAAAACTGTGAGAGGAATGTTCCACAGCAATCTTCACAACAAGGAAGTCAGCATCATGTCCTGAAGAGTCTGTATCCCATTCTCCCGAAGCTTCGTCTGTAGTAAAGAGATGAAGTTACTTTTGTTGGTAGGATTGGATAACAAATCTTCCTTTTTAACGGGTATTGAAGTGTTCCAAGTCAAATTGATGTCAGCTGACCTTCTCAGTCTGTATCATCGCATCTGTTATTGTGATTTTGTACCGTTGGCTGGGTTTGGGTACCAATCAAATACCACAGTGTGAGTCATCCAGGATAGTGGTGGTTGACGTAGTTGATGTAACGATCACAAATTGTGACAAGGAAGGCATCTTTTTGCCAAATTACTCTGTGTAGTAGAAATTTTCCGTCCACAACTATGTTCACCTGAGACAGTAGACCAGTTTTTTGGTAGGCTCGAATAAGCTGTACAGGACAGATTTAGTTGTCTTCCACATCCCACCTTCATTGAACAGTGCCAAGGGAAATGGGGCCAACTCATACTCAAAGAATTTCTTCAAATCCTCATCTGATCGTTTGCTTATACACATCCGGTGAAACAGAAATGTTGGGTCAACTGCAACCTTTTCATCGTGATTTTTTATCGACGAGCCACAGAAGACATTGGGAATTGACATTATTTCATTGGCTTGTGGGAAGGGAGGATGTGCATCAAACCACTGACTGAGTTTGAAAATGTCTGCTGCATCTTTACTTCGGTGGGCTTGTCTGAGGTCCTTGTGTTGTTACTGGACGTGAAGACTCCACAATACTCTTCAAGGGAAGTGCAGATCTCATGAGTTGCGCTCATACCAACTAACCACTTCTAGTACATTGTGCAAAATACCTCTGCCTCCTGTTATGCCTTCTCGGCTTTTGAATGATAGCATCAATGTGGTTTCCATGGTCATATCTGATCATACGCCTTACTAAAAGAGCGTCGCATAATCGTCGTTGCACGTCGGTGTGTCAGTAATAAGATAAAAACAGCTTTTTCTGAAAATGACGACATTTTACGCAAAACCTTAAAATTGCTGTAAATATTTACTGGTTGGAGACTTATTTGCATATGTATATATATTCTAAAAGGGAATTAAATTTATTACAACTTCTTATAAATAAATTTATTTCTTTGATGAATATTTTAGACGATATGAAGGAATGTTTGATGAAAAATGTGAGGTAAAATAATTTTTTTCAAAAATATCTACATTTGTGGAGCGTGTAAGTCAAAAATGGACGTGATTTCGAAAATTACGCAAAGAATAAAAGTTGTAGATAATTTTATGAGCTTTTTTTACTTATCCTTAGGAAATTTTCATGTGTGGCGCACCGTTTTTGAGATATAAGCGGAAACCCGAAAATTGGGACCTCCCCCTCCCCCCCTTCCCCCTAGCTCACAACCAAGACGTCAGGACTTTTAGTATGTTCACACCCTAAGCACCCTAAACAAGTTTCTGGAGGAATCGCTTAGGTCCCTGCTCACGCACTCTACACCTCCTTTTGGAGCATTTATTGACTGGACTACTTTGCGGGCGTGCTCACAACAACTCACCAAAGTTTCATCGCAATCGGATGAACGGTTAGCAATTCACAGGAAAGTATGTAGAACAGTTTATATGGGAGAATTAAATTGTTGATTTTACTATCTTCCTCGCAACTTTTCCATATTTTCTCAACGTTTAAACCTTTCCTGGACTACGACAAACATTTCAAAACCAAAATCAGCTAAATCGGCCCAGCCGTTCTCGAGTTTTAGTGAAACTAACAAACAGCAATTGATTTTTATATAGGGGGGGGGGGGGTAAAAGAGGCGGGGGGGTGGAGGGTGGTTAGAGGTTATGGGGTGAGAGGGGGAGGGGGTTGAGAGGGATGGGGGGTAAGCTTTTTTATATCCATTTTTCGTATTACAAAAATAACAAACATGAGAATCGGGTATGGGTACCACCGCCCCGGGAACCATTTTTTTGATAACCAACACGTATGCCGTAGGTCATCCTTAGTGGTTCGCAACGTTTGGTGACTAGCAGGGGTGCCTGGGTTCATGGGGTGAGGTTTTTTCAGGTCTTGGCGGCGGATGCGTCTGCGCACCAGCTGCATGGCAGGTTGGATCTAGAGAGAGTGGTTGAGGGAGTCCCTTTGACTTCTCCAGCCTTACTCTCTCGGAACATCGCTTTGCACCGCAGTGGGAGGGATGGATTCATACATCCGCTCTCCTGGACACGCTGACCCCCACATTTCTACCCACCCCTAATACCCTTTCCTTCTCAGAAGATCCTCTCCTCCCTTTCCCTGAAACGAACCTTCACACAGCATCCCCAAAGAAGAGATAGGCAATGTGTCGAGCGATTGTAAAAAAAGGTCTCTCCCGATCCGGCCTTCTACGTAGTTGGTGGGGCAGATTCCACCGCCGCCGAGATCCTGACAAACCTCGCCCCATGAACCCGGGCTACCCGTACGGTGTTGATAATCCAATACATGGTTCCCGGGACGGCGGTACCCATACCCGCCTTCCAAATTACTGATACTATTTATTGACGGCCGGCGTGGTCAAGAGGTAAGGCTCTTGACTCGCAATCCGAAGGTCGTGGGATCGAATCCCGGCGTGGGCAAATAAATTTTGTTTGACTAATTTGGGTTATTTCATATAAAAATAATATATTTGCGTCACGTTCCAGAGTGGAAGATACTTTAGTATCGCCCTGGTGTAAGACCACCATTCAGAATTGAAACGTTGATAAAAATTACTTTGGCCGTGTTTGGTGACCAGATCTGAATAGCCAAGTAATTCTTCGCTTCCTCTTCCCCATCTCCTGCCCTTCCCCACCACCTTCTGCCTCATACTATACCCCATAGTCATGTCATAGTCTCACTGGCTCCAGACGGGAGCATTTGGGTCTCTTGTGCGGTATTCACATAAATATAAAATTAAAAATTATGCACACGAATAAATATTTCAAAATGAGATATTTTTTACAATCCAACTGAATATTAGGTACTCTTTTTTTCATGAATACCGCACAAGAGTCCCAACTGCTCCCGTCTGGAGCCAGTGGGACTATCACCCCCAATTGGGGTATGTTGTGAGGCTGAAGGTAGTGGGGGAGGGGAAGGAGTTAGGGAAGATGGAGGTGGGGAAGTACCTGACTCTTCAGATCTGGTCACTAAACACGGCTAAAGCCATTTCAAGTAACGTTTCAATTCTTCCACTCTAATGGCCGTAAAATAAAATGAAAAAACAAAAACCAAAATATTAAAAAAATATAACAAATTGTTTTTTTGTGTAGGTATCTACTTTATACCTACTGTGTTTATGTATCTATTTATGTCTACGCACTTCAATACACAAATTACAAATAACTACTACTTATTAAAATTCTGGAAGCGAGAATTCAACATCTTTATCTGAACCATACTGTAGGTCCAGCTTCGCGTGAACTATAGGTACGTGAAACCCGGCTTCTAGCGGAACGAAATCTAGTTCCAAAAACGTCCGCTTGCAACGGCTGATGTGTGAGCGGTGCAGTCGGAATCGAAATTATGATTTGCTGGTATGACAGCCTTAAGATTGATAAAAAAATGTCGTAAACCCTGATTAAATTAAATAGGTGAGTCTTCTCAATGAAAAGAGAAGACACATGCGATATTTTTACGCTACTGAAATGCACTATGACAAAAATAGACGCAGATATTTTGAAATGAAAAGCTTCAGTCCCGAGGAAAGCTGCGCGCGGAGCCGGGTGGGTTGAACATAAAGTTGGAAGATTTGGTCGATACGTTCATTACTGTAGCCGCTAGCTAGGCTATACCGACGGAAATGTCTCGAAATTGCATGCATATATGCATTTGCATATACATACCTACATACATTTATTTTTCACATTAACTCCACATAAGTGGCCCTGAGTATACATGCTATATTATAAACAAAAACAAAATAAATATTATAAGAATTATTATTTTTAATTGTTAAACTAACGTTATAAGATCAACAAAAAAAGTAAAAATGGGTATCGTAGATAATATTAATTATTATATTTACAAGGTGTAACAGCACGTACCCGAAGTATTTTAACCAGCGATTCCTGAGCATATTTGAAGTAAAACATGTAGACCTCAATTTGTGTTAGATTATATTTTTTTTTCAATTATTTTTTTTTTCCAACTCACTTTGCAACTGAGTAGTTGTATAAAGCCTAGCGGGTCATGAGATAAAAATTGCGTCTCGTTCCAGCAACACACGTGATCACAGTTCAAGTACGAGCAGCACATGTTCCTTTAACACACGTTCCTGTAACACAAAAGACGGTGCACGTATCACGTGATCCCGTCCCGACGTGTAGGAGTGTGATCAGCGGCGACGAATGATTGATTTTTTTTTAAAGACATCATCAAATTTAAAAGTTATCAGTGTTCTTAAACTTAAGATGAATAATAGAGAAAGCTTATATGTCTGAAAATCAATCTGCTGAAGTATCCTGAGAACGAAGAGCTTTCAGTTTTTTTCATTTGGTAGTTGTAATTAGTAATCTCTCTATTTTACCGTAAGGGTAGGGAAATAGAATGGACCGACACACATCTCTCTACCAGACAACACAATTTTATTCCATACCACATCAGATTCCCAATTGCCAGGAGCTGATAGCTCCAGTAGCTGCAGGATTATGAATTATGACATCCCCAACTTAGTTTTTTTCAAAACTTAAGGCTCTGCAACCGGGCCCGAAAAGAAGAAGATGGAGAGATACGAAATTACGAATGTTAGAGGAGAGCGCTAACATTTACAGCGACAAAATCGATGCGAAAATTGCGAAAATGTTTAATAAAACACGACTCTTAAAATAGAGCAAAAATATCGCGGGCATTATCTTAAACAGCATTTAAAGAAACACTGTGAATTTTTTCATAGATATAACTTGTAAAATAACTGAAACAAACATGTTAATAATAATTTTTGGAGCATACTTTGCGATTTTTTTCTATCGAGGGAATTTTATATAATTTGCGTTTCGGCGCGGGCAAAGTCTAGATATTATCTTCAAGAATAACATATATTTTTTAAGAGCTTTACAACTTAACGTGTTTAAGGGAAATATGTAATAAATCGTTTCAAATCCGGGTTGCGGGCCCTTAACGTATTCATAATGTTTTAATTCATTTTTTTTCCGGACAATTTCCATCCAAAAGAGTAATGGTAATAAATCCAAGAAATGATTATTATTATTTTTTTGCATTAGTTCGACACAGGAGGCCCGAAAAATTTCCTGAGGGCCTATGCCATCTTTGGGGATGCTATGTGTAGGGTATTTTTAGGAAAGATAGGAGATGAAGTTCTGGGAAGGAAAAAGGTATGAGGGGTGGGTAGGAATTTAGGGGTCAGGATGTCCAGGAATAAATCCATACATCCGATTGCAAGGCGATGGGTCTAGAGAGTCCGGCGGATAGGTCTCACTCAACAAGTCTCTTCCGATCTGGCCCGCCACGCAGTAGGTGGGCAAACGCATTCGCCATCAAAATCTAGACAAATCACACTCCATGAACCCGGGAACTCCTGCTAAGTCACCAAACGTAGCGAACCACTTTGGGTGACCTATGGCAGGTGTGTTGGTTATCCAATAAGAGGTTCCCGGTACTCATAACCAGTAACTCATAACCAGTGGCGGCTCGTTACTTTTGGGTGTACTGGAGAGCTAATATTAAAAATAAAAAATGGCGGAATGAATAAGAACGAATAGGAATGAAAAATTCCAGTAACTTTCAGTGTGGCCGTCATACAAAAATACATAAGCGCAATTTCCAAAAAAAAAATTTTTTCACCTACAACAACTTCATAATGCCATTTTTTTAATATTAGCACTCTAGCACACCCAAAGTCACAAACCGCCACTGCTCATAACCGCCTCACAAATTGTTGATGCATTTTATACCAGGTAAATAAAATAAGCATGAGAAATGTTGATATTTAAAAATTTTACTGTAATAAAAAAAAACAAAAACATATTAAGTATATCTTAAAAAGAGAGAAGCATTACTAACTTAGAGTTGTGAAAAAATGTTCTCCAATTAAAATATGGGAACCTGTTTCCTTCATTCCTTTGAGACTCCTTGCTTCATTTACATTCATACGTCGCGTCGTGTCACACACACACACACAGTTTTCTGTTATATGATGCTCATACTTGATCGGGTCATGTGTTCTTCGGGTGTCCCATGCTTCTTCTCCTATTCACTCGCACGATCCATTTATTTCGTAAAAATCGTTAAAACACAAGATGCTGTACGCCACTGTGACAGCGTGCATGCAAGGATGCAAGTAATAACCCGTCATAACCTTGAATATTACGAATGAGTACTTTTATTTTCTATACCATGTGCATTGTGCATTGTGCAATATTTAAAATACGTAATTTGTTTGCATTATTCAATCCGTACATAGAAAGATAACTCTATAGGTGATGTAGCTGATCGATAGTTATTATCGATGACACAGGGCGAGTTTACAAGCTACTATCTACTAAGTTTAAAAGCGGATAAATCGACTGTCATGATGAGATTGTCATGATGACACACAAAACTGTCCACTCGCTCAGTAGCGTAGGAAACTGAGGTCGCTGCTAACGCCAGTAACAAGAATAACGACTTTTTTTTTTTTTTTTTAGAAATTTAATTAAAATTAAATTCGATAATGTTATTATCGAGTTCTGCAAGTTTTTTGGTAAGTGTTTTAGTTACAGCTGTTTCGACTTGTAAGGTCATTTTCAAACTGTGGTGAAGCCACGTACGGACGACTTATTTATAAGATTTTAAATGTCAATTTTTAAAGGTGTCTAAGTTGATTTATTACCGCTAACAAACTTAGCGAAAAGACTTAACTTCATCTTCAAAAAATATACTAATTTTTCACCACGATACAGCGTAAAAAACTCGATAGAACTTGTTAATAAAATTAAAAAATTTGATCTTCCGCATAACTGTCAATTCCCTTCTTTAGACGTAAAATCCTTATTTAGCAATATTCCCATTGAAGAATGCCTTAAAATAATTGAAAATATCTTGGAAAAATGTAACATCAACCCGGTAATAAGAAAAGAGTTATTCCAGCTCATAAAAATTTGCGTAAAAACAAATTATTTCCTTTTTAATGATATATTCTATGAACAAAATGATGGTCTCCCCATGGGGTCACAGAAAATGACCTTACAAGTCGAAACAGCTGTAACTAAAACACTAACCAAAAAACTTGCAGAACTCGATAATAACATTATCGAATTTAATTTTAATTAAATTTCTAAAAATTAAAATGGAGTTCTACGAATTAAACACAAAAACAATTAATAAGAATAACGACGCCTGCGTGAACTAATTCTGTGATGTTTGACAGTCGAAATCAGCTGTTTATTGGCAGCCATCTTGAAAAACATAAATAAACCAATCACGAGCAAGCGTGTGGCGAGTAAAGTTGACGATCTTTCAACTTTTTTCGTAAATTGTCAACAATCTGCTAGTTAGCAAGTAACACGATGACACTGAGCGAGTTTACTAACAGATAGTGAATTTCCCAGATAGTAGCTTGTAAACTCGCTCTGTGTCATCGACGCATTAGTCGATTGATGGAGTTCGAATATCACCACGGGTAATTTTTTTTTTCATCAACCCCACTGAAGGCCCTGAGGAAGATAATTTCCCTTAAGGCCTATGTCCTCTTTTGGTTGCTGTGTGGAGGGTCTTTTTAATGAAAGGGAGGAGAGGAAGTCCAATTACAAAGAAGATGGGAAAGAAGAGGTGTGAGGGTTGGGAAGTAATCTAGAAGACGGACTTATGAATCCATCCCTCCCGCTGCGGTGCAAGGTGACGTCGACGAATCCAGCTGGAGAGATCAAAGGGTCTTCCTAAACCGTCCTCTCCCGATTCAGCCTGCCATGCAGCTGGTGGGTAGGCGCATCCGCCGCCAAGACCAGAACACACCTCACCCGTTGAACCCCGGCACTCCTGCTAAGTCGCCAAAGGTAGCGAACCACTTGGGGTGATCAATGGCGGAACCCAAACCGCCTCCTATCAAATGTTAGCTAATTCCATTTTCAATGCTTTTATACTGGTACGAATATCTCTTCGTTTACAGCTTCGACAAATCTACCGCAAAAGTTATATTTCAGTTCATATTCTAGTGCAATTTGAGATGTACATAAATAAGTACTTTAGTTTGTCTTATTCGTTCTTGACTGTAACATAAAATGTGAACCTTTCCATAGCCCGCGACATCATCTGTGAAGAAATGTTTAATCCAGTTAATTATTTAAACTTTTAGATTAATTTTATGAATATCTAGAAACGATCTAGATATTCATAAAATTTTACGTAATTTAACTATAATTTTCTTTCGTCCTTCAATTTGAATTTTCACAGGCGCTATAATTTTTTTTTATCATAAATCATAACAAACGATACTAAGTAATATGCCATCTCTTCTTATTTTGTGACAGTTCAAGGATTGGTAGTTCTGTGAACAGTAGACTTTGCGACCAAAAAATAATGTTTCCAAGTTTTTCTTATTTAATAAACCAAAACCAAAATTTTCCCTGAAATAATACGATTAGTATATCGGTACTTAAATACGGTGACCGGCCAACTCAGAATGAAACCAACTCAGAACCACCTCAGGAAGGTCAATAAAAGTGATGATAAAAAAATATTAAAAAATTGGTTAGATAGATTATGTTAGGTTAGGGTTACCGGCTACTTTAAAATAATTTTTTCATAGCTTTTAATGACTTAATTATAAACCGTGTTATATTTTAACATTTTTTAAATTTAAAATAAAGAATTATGTAATAGAGAACTCCAGTCCAATTTTTTTAATTTTTTTAATGAATAATGACCTTCTAACTTAAATAACTGCATTTATATTTTTATTTTTAGAATTAGTTTTAATAGTTAAAATAATTGTCAAAGTTTTAATTTTTCAAGACCCTCCGAAAACCACCGTATGTATGGTGAATCGTGTGATATCATCACTCCTGAAAAATTACTATAGAATCGGGCAATCAGCTGATCTCCTGCCGCCATTTTGAATTCCATTGTTCGAAGTATTCTCCCTAGAAATAGCATTACTATTTTTTTGTGCAGTAGTTTTTGAATATTATCAATAATAGAGATAAACTAATAAGAGATACTTTTATTTTTGAAACATTATTTAGGCCTAAATAATGTTGCAATAAACACAACAACTAAATCTCTATAAATAAACGAATAAATTATCATTAACATATCATACATTCCCATACAATGACTTTACGTTAACGTCACGACACGTCGAACAGTTTTTACGATCCGATTAAAAATAGACTTTTTAATAATTTTTTAAAAACTCTGCGTTTAATATTATTTAATAAAACTTATATATTCAGAATCAGCGTTTATTGGTCTAAATGAACATAATTTTTTAAAGCCAGAATATTTTTCACTGGAGTTCCTTTTACATAATTCTCAATGAAAATTCGTTTTCCAAACTTTCTTCGCACGCTGGAACAATAAATAATATTGATAAAATACAAATAGGAAAATCCAAATAAACACGACGATTTTACATTTGAAAAAATATTTTTTACTGAACCAGGCCGCCATCTTGAACCGGAAACGAACATACAAACAAATTTACAGACAGAAGGCATGCAAAACAATGCTCAATCAGTAACAAAGGTCCATAACTCATTGTAGAAATTACTTTGAACTCGGAAAATAATTATGTTCATCTAGAAATTCTAGTCAGCAAAAAACTGATCAAATTTCACTAGGGCACACAAATAGATTTTCCGCTTCAGTTATAAGATGTATCTGCTCAGATTTTGTACAATATAAGCTACGTGCATCCAATAAAATAAAGGTTTTTTTGATGAAGGTACTATGAATAAAGAAACTATTATAAGAATATAATATTATCTCGAAAATTATACATAATGGGATTACGATTTCCACTCCGTTTGCTCCCAATGCCGACCGAGCTCCATTCCAACCTCTCTTTCTGTTACACGCGTCGTTTACGGTAAAGAGGAAGAGGTTATAGCGGAGCTATCAGCAGAACGGTCACAATGCCGGACGCAGTGAGTATGGTCCAGCCGCTGAGAGCTCAGTTGTGGTCTCTCTTTCTGTTATAAGCATCGTTTATGGGAAGGAGGGAAAGGTTAAAATCTAGCTGTCAGCGGTAGACTATGTTAAGGTAGTTGTAATACGAGTGTAGGTCATGGCTGATTGGTTTTGCAGTTTACCTGGCTATTGAAAAGAGATATTATTTAATAATTATTATTAAGTACTGTTTCCAGGTCGGAACTACCTAGGCCGCAGTGACGGCTCGTGACTTTTTAGTATGCTAAGATTGAAAAATACTATGTTATTGATGTTGTTAATTCTAAAACATTAACGAAGGTTTTCAGGATTTTTCTTTTGGGGTGGTGTTGGAAATCTTCTGAAAAAAAATGAATTAAGGAATAAAATTATAACATTATATGCTAAAAAAACTTAAATACTAGGTATTGATAGTTATATTTACGGCTTCGACCTGAAATTAGTACCCTTTTTTGTGGTCCCATGCCAATTCAGAATCAAGTCAACTCAACAACTCTTTGAAAAGTCATTAAAAGCTATGAATAAAATAATTTTAATTTGCCGTTAACGCTAACCTATCGTCACCTATTTAACCATTTTTTTTATATTTTTTTATCGTCACTCTTTATGACCTTTCTGAGTTCTGAGTTGGTTTCATTCTGAGTTGGCCGGTCACCCCTTTTTTATAATAGCTCCACGCAGGATCTCCCGAGGAAAAAAATCCCTCATGGAGGCCAATGTTTCCAAGAGTCACGGGCGTACGAAAATTATTAAAAAAGGCTGAATCTATCATAACATGTGAAACCTGGCAGAAAAAAATTGCAGTGTTTCATTAAATGCTACTTAAGGCATTTTTCGATAGATTTTTGTTGTATTTTAAAAAGGTCATGCTTTATTAAATAATTTCCTATCGCCTATTAATTACATTTTTTTTATATTAGCGCGCTTTCTTTAACGTTCGCATTGACATATCTCTCTTTCAAACCATCTTCTTCTTTTTGTATGGAGTGTTGGAATCACAGGGCTATTAGCCTGCTAAGTTCAGTCGGCAATTTGTATGGTGGAATATTGATTTTAAATGTAATTGGAACAAAGGATAAAATATGGGATGTGCAAGGTGCTTTCATGAGTGGAAGGGGGTGCATGGATTAGATTTTCTCAGTGCGTATGAGGCAAAGAGTGAATTAAATGTGAATGAGGCAAAGAGTGTGTGCCAAGACCGAGTTGTTTGGCGGTTCGTCCTCTCTGCTCACCCCTGCGGGGAAACGTCGTGATGGTTAGTTAGTTAGTAATTAGTTCTTCTTTTTGAACGCTTACTAAGGATCCATAAAAAGCAACTGATAAAAGCAACTGATAAAAAGCAATAAAAGACACGAGCCTTCACTGAGAAGGGGTCGCCATTGTCAGCACCAGCTCTGCTAGATTCTGAGAACTCGCAATAATGATAAGTGCCGATGCACATTGTTATCGTGTTTCGTCATATTTTTACATCGTGTGCATGGGGCAAAATGTGTATGTTTCAGCATAAAATCTGTTTGTGTACCTTACTAAAAATTCGCGAACGGTGAGCTCTGGTTTCCATTAAATTTGCACAGAACCAAATTCTAAACTCTATGTAAAAGCAACAATCTCAGCTAGTAATGCCTTTTCCACTATGTGCTATGGAGCCTTGAAATATTCGTTAATGCATCTCAACATAAATAATGTGAACTATTTTTCGAGTATTTTAAAACATTTTTTTTCCGTAAGGTATTTCGGGTTCATAGGGTGAGATTTGTCTAGGTCTTGGTGGCGAATTCATTTGCCCACCTACTGCTCTTTCAAAAGATAAGAATTCGTTCCATAGAAAATGTATGAGGAAAAGAATTTTCTTCATAATTTTTTTTTCGTGAAATTTACTGATATTTTAATAGCTATTCTGCTACTCGGGGCGGAGACTAATACAACAAATAAAATATTATAAAAATCGGTCTAGCCGTTCTCGAGTTATAAATGGTGTAACTAACCCGATTTTGTTTTATATATTAAGAGGGTATAACCAGAGAAAACCAGAAATATGTCATTTTTAAATCAGATTTTAGACGTATTGACTCTTTTCCACAAAAAAATTATAAATTGATTTCGAAAGATTGTTCTTTTATCTAAGAAACACATGTTTTTAATTTTGAGAAAAATGTTTATTTTTAGTATAATAAGGTTATACCATAGGTCGTTAGCAGATTTGTTAAATTTTTAAAAAAGATTTGTACCATACAACACCCATTTCAATTCATATAATCATTCAGTAAAATAAATCAATACATTATCTGGGAAACGCATGTTTCAAAATTTAAATTTTAGTTTATAAAATCATTAAAAAATATGTACGTACATGTGTTTCTTGACGAAAATTGGTCCGTCTGTGTATTTATTTGCGCACTTACAAACTAATATATTTCAGATTCTTTTACATTCTTATTTAACTTAGACATTATTGAAAAATGATAAATACTTATAATTAAAAAATAATTACATAAAGTACATCATTTTAATAGTTTTATCATCACGCCTTCAAGCATTTTTGGATGTAGGTATAAATTAAAGCAAATTTCGAATGAAATAAAATCGATATTGAGATATAATTTAAAAAAGCTGGTACGAAGAATAATTAATCTTTCTCATTGGAACCGCCCTGTACGATCGTAAGAACAACTTTCGACGAAATGTGGATTTTCGGCCGCTGGCTGGTTAAACGTTCTTAAGATTAAAACTGTATAATTTTCATTTTGATATTTTCTTTTCGTGTACTCCCACAGAAACTCCTTTGGTTTTCTATTTTACGCTTTTATTCAAGTATTTATGGCTCATGAATGTGAAATAAAAAAAACACGTTATATTTTTGTTTTAATATTTATTTTACAGATCGTACATTCATTACCTCAAATAATAGAATAAACATTGAGGAGAAAACTTGTCAGTAATAATATTCAACACATTGAAAAACCTAAAATTCTCGAAAGTGCTTTGAACGGTACTAAATACTGATACGATACTGGTAGTGATTTTTTGTGTTAAAAATGGTTCCATAAAAACTATTCCATTACAAGCAAATGCTTCTAATAGAATAGTAGTAAATAATCTAAGATGTAAAATTATCATCATGTATCATGTAAAACATATTGTTCAAAATAAAAATAAAGTTTTAAAAAATATATATTTAAAAAAAAAAACTTACTCTCACCTTGATTTGGCAAACAGTAGCTGAGGCTTCTGTTACAATTTTTACGCATCTCACCGTGGCTTGAGTGTGACAAAGAAAATGCCTCATCATTGGTAATTTAACATCTTCAATTATTATGGTGTAATCGGTTATGGCTTGTAAAATTTTCTCGTTATTTTAAATTTGATGAGCGGTGGCTCGGTTACATTTTCTTATTACATATTCCTAAAAGGAAAATCAAAAACAGGTACTTTAAATGTACGAATAACGTCTATTTAATTTGCAATTTCGTGCGCCGGGTTTTTAATATCCTTTTCCACGCCAACTCTCTTACATCATTTTCTCTCTTTGGTTAATAAAAATAATGTCGTTAAAGTTAACATATTATCTGACGGTGTTTGCAAATGTAAAACCTGAGAATCCGGTAGTGAGCCTCCCGGAAAGTAAAATTTTACCAGGATTTCTTTTTGACAAGTTTTCTTCGCAGTATCCGAAGTCAATGGCTTCAGATAACTTCATTAGATGCAACTTATCTGTACTTAAATCCTGTTCATTTGTCACCCTTGGCAATGTATCTTGATGGCTTTAAATTCCAAGACAGGAAGTAGTTCACGCTTGTCTAAAGACTTTCCAATAATAAAACCAGTGAAACTTTGCGGTCCAGTCGTGGTTCTATTGATGTACTCAAAAAGATGTCGCAGAATGTGCTCGTTTTTATGTAGCTGAGGGAAATTCACTGCAAAGGTCGTTTGAGGTGTTATTCAAGGTGCCGACTCATACCTCCTTTACACCCCTTGTTGTTTGCAGTTACATCGGATGCAATTGCAACCAACTCCTCAAAATCAAAATCTTTTGGAGACCGTAATAAAATAATGCCTTTTTGTTTGTTGCTTCCGATTTTCCGGCATTTAATGAAATGTTTCCCATATACTCGCTGGTTCTTTTAATCGAACATGTTTTTCAGTTATTATTTTTCAAGGTTTATCTTATCCTCCAAATTTAAAATTCTGTCCTCACGTCCATCGAAATATATACCAAATTGATTGGAAACGAATATTAACCACCATTACCAGTAAAGACAGTTCTTTTCTTTATTCGAGCTCGGCGAATTTTACGGCGAAGTGTTTCACCGAAGCATTTTTTAACATTAATTCCACACAGGAGGTCCTGAGGAAAATAATTTCTCTTAAAAAGACACCCTACTCAGCATCCCCAAAGATGGCATAGATCTCAGGAGCTCTAGCACGGTGGAATCGATAATTTTACAATATCTTATCCATAGGCGTAACTTTCGATGATTTTATATCGATATTCCTGTTATTTCGAGGCATGGTTTCACCGTTGACAGCCAAACCGATATTGACAGGGAATAAATAAGAAATCGATATACGCTGGCAACACTGGCGGACCTGTCTACGATTTCACATCCCGGAACGTCAATTGTCAATTAATTACGTAAAAATATCAATAATTTGGCAAATTTGAATTGAAATATTCACCTGAATATGCATTGGCAGTCCGTATTTATTTTTTGACACTAAACGGGAGTTAATAAGTTAATCGGACCTTTATTCGTATTTCAACCATTTTCGTTTCTCAAATATCGCAATAAATTGATTGCGTTTTACTTGCATTTGTTACGTTCATGGATCGCGTATATGACTTCTTTCAATTCTACGAGTTTCGTTAGTTAGTAATTTTGCATGATAAATGACATTATCCAAAAAATAACAGATAGTTAATCGAAACTTATCTGAGACGGAGACGGGCTAAAATTTATCGATTGCCGGTCGGAATATTACCAATTGTTGACCGTAATGGCGAATATTGATAACTGACCATAGACGACGGATTTGGCCAATGTAGTATTGATATAGGGTTGATATAGTATTGATTAGGGTTTTCTCACCATGCTGGACCTCCGGGGTCTCCTGTATGGAGCAAATGCAAAAATGCAAAAAATATTAAATTTAACTAATAACCTAACTATAAAGTAGTTTCATCAGAGGAGTAGGCAGGCAGAGAGGATATATTACCTCACAACTCTGTCTTGGCACACACTCATTGCTTCATTCACATTCATGCATAATCTCATACACACTCTTCTGCTATTCTGACGTCTTCCGCCTCGTGTATTTTATTTAAACGACATTGTCGTGCCGTGTCTTCCTCGGTAATTTGTAATTGATACACTTACGTTTAACGCGGGTAAATAACTCTTATACTAACATTAAAAAAAGATTCAAGGAAAACATTACCCACTTATTGTTATTACTGCCTTGTAAATTGCGAATTATCGCATGATATTATTAACTCAGGATAATAATAATAATTGACTGAAACGAACGGCAGGCGATCAAACGACAACATCAATCTGCAATAATTATTATTTATTTAGTCAGCGGTGTAGTATTATTTTTTGCCGATAGATGTCGTTTGTGTGGGATCAGCATGCTTTTATTACAATATTTAATTATGTTGATTTATTCGTAACTTACCTAGTCAACGCGCTCTGCATTGGAATCTCTCGCCTCCAATGTACATTGTACATAGATAAATTACGTTTTATCTAAGAGATTTTTACAAGTCCGGATCAAGGCTGTTGTAACTTTTAACAGTACCTACGGCACGCCGTAATATGCACTAATAAGTTAAGCTTTTCACTATTCCGACATAATGCGCTGCGTAAAATTTACACCGCGATTATTGTTGGGTTGTAACTTGACTTGAATAAGTCAAGCTTTTCACTATTCCGACCTTACGCTTACGCGCCACGTAAAATTTACACCACGATTATTGTTGGGTTGTTCCTTGAATTGAATAACTCAAGCTTTTCACTATTTCGACCTTACGCGCTGCGTAAAATTTACACCGCGGTTATTGTTGGGTTGTAACTTGACCTGCCGCGATGAAATTTATTGTTTCTGCATGATCTAAAATATTACATACAGAAAAAAAAATAATGGAGTATTTTTACTATTTTTTTATCCTCGAAAAAAATTACGAAAAAAGTCACGATATTGAGAGTTTAAAATTTATTTTTTTGTTGACAAATAAATTTTCTATTTTGAGTGTGCCATTTTTGATTTGCCGCTAAAACGACATCTTCGTTTTAATTTTTGATTTCGGCGGCGTTGACGTCATGCCAGGTAACGTTGGTCACAGCCGTCTTACCAACCAGTGGCGTTTTCTACGTCGTAATGACGTTGTAGCCAGTTGGAGCCGTTTCGCAATGTGCGGTTTTTCAAATCAATAACTATGAATGAAAATATAAAATTATACATTTTTAATACAATGGTCAGAATAAAAAAATAAAAACTTCAAATCGTCCACACATTTTTGACGGTATTCATAGTTTATGGCAGTATCCAATTGTAAACCAATTAAAAAATCTCGTTTTCGGAAGCACGAAAAAATTACAATATTACATTACAATTACAATTCAACGAAATTACTTGAAATTATTTTGCCGTAATATTTTTTTTACGTGACATGTATTGTGGTATCAGGAAAAGCAGTATTGATTTTTTGTAACCTTCAGTGAAAAATAAATAGGTATTAAATGGTGTCCTACCACTTACCTACGAGTTTTAGTAATATTTTGTTTTAACGAAAACAAAAATTTAAAAAATATATTCCATCTATAATCAAGTAAAAATCAAGAATAAACACCAATGTACATCCAGCAATGCTCAGTTTCAAGACATTGCTAGAAATGACTTTACCATCGTTTGGCCAGATCTGAATAGCTACTTCCCAACCTTCTCCCACATCGCTTTCCCTTTCCCACTTCCTTTAACCGCAAATCCTATATAATCCCTCAGCTCACGATAGTTAGGAGCAGTTGGGACTCAGTAGAAATCAGAATCCATAGAAAAAATGATACGTGCGTTCATTTTAAACATATACATGCTGACATTATTTAATAGTAGACAGAAATTGATGGTGGTGCGATCGTTTAATAGGTTTTAAATGACAACACCAAGGTGGCTCAAAGGAAAATAAATTTAAAAAGCAGGATGGTATACGTGCATATTTTTTTTACTTTAACCAAACGGTGGTCGCGTGGGTTCTTGCTGATGGATGATTCATTACTTATGTACGAGTATGCCTTACTCCGCTTCTCGGTTAATACGAGATATTTTTATTCAAACAGTTGTATTCAGCTTTATTATTACGAAAAGTAAGTATTCAGTCGGGGAGAAGAAAAATATGCATTTTAAATTATAATTTTGTTTTAATTCATTCACTTAGTACGCGAACTATACTACGCCATATTCATATTTATATTAGATTTCATAGACAATCAATGCTGCCAATCACTGAAAAAATATTATTGCCCTATAAAACAATAATTTATTCACTTAGTACGCGAACTATCGAACTACGTCATATTCATATTTATATTACATTTCATAGACAATCAATGCTGCCAATCACAGAAAAATTACCATTGCCCTATAAAACAATAATTTATTCACTTAGTACGCGAACTATCGAACTACGTCGTATTCATATTTATATTACATTTCATAGACAATCAATGCTGCCAATCACAGAAAAATTACCATTGCCCTATAAAACAATAATTTATTCACTTAGTACGCGAACTATCGAACTACGTCGTATTCATATTTATATTACATTTCATAGACAATCAATGCTGCCAATCACAGAAAAATTACCATTGCCCTATAAAACAATAATTTATTTATACATATACAGGCTGACGTATATGTACCTACATGTTATTAAGTGAATGCATTATTGACAAGTTTGAATCTGTATTTATAACAGAAGAATATGGAAAGAAAGGTATTATAATAATTACAAATACCCGTTAGACAAACCCTGCTTACCGCACCAACCATTAAAAAATTGGGATGTGTATCTTATTTAAAAGAAAAACGTGTGCTTAAACTTCAAGCCAGACAGTAGTACCTAGGGATGTCGAAAGTGAAAAAAATATCGATGTATCGATATTTATTAAAATATCAATATCGACGTCGATATATCGAGGAAAAAATATCGATATATCGGTCAAATTTTCAAGAAATTTTGCGTTTTTAAAATAATATTCAGCTCAATATTATCAATAGTAATTTTTGTACACAATTTGCTTTTTTAATGTACAAAAATATCAATAAAAATGAAGGTAATAATTACAAAAATATTAAAAACTAAAAAGCTGTCTTCTAACTTATATGCAAACTGAGACGCATACAAAGTTTGTATGCGTCTCAGTAACATTCTATTGGCGTATTAATCTGTCAAAAAGGACTTCGTGTTTGGAACAAGGAATTGTCAATAATCATAGACAATTGGGAACCAACACATAGGAGTGGCTTAGAAAAAAATGGCGAAAAATAGCATACATTTCTATGTATGTACCTACACACATGAGGTAGTATTGGTGATCACAAATACTGATGCAACGACAATAGATTTGTAAGCTATTAATAGTTAAAATTTCAACCGCCAGATGTCATGACCCAATACAGTTACTTTTTTCCGTTCGTTCCTGTACGGTTTTGGATTCTAGTGACTTTAAATACATAAATTAAAAAATATATCGTTTTTTATAAAATTTTCGATATTGGATATTTTGTATCGATATATCGGATCAAAATATATCGGCTAAAAATATCGATATATTGAATTAAAAATATATATATACTTTTTCAACAAGCCTAGTAGTACCGGGAATAATTCGAATTAGGAACTTTTGTTTTTATTTTCAAAATAATTTAGTTTATAAGATTGGTACTTCCGACAAATGTCATCGACAGATAGTGTAGATATTAATTAAAAAAGGAATATTCAAGACCAGAATATTCCGTATTATCCGTGTATCGAACTTCGGCAAGGAATATTCCGTATTATCCGTGAAGCGGGTTTATACATTTTTGCCGATGATTCTACTTCTACATCATATTCTAATTCAATTTTTTGTTTCTAACTAACTAACTAACCATCACGCCGTTTCTCCGCGGGGGTAGGCAGAGAGGACGGACCGCCAAACAACTCGGTCTTCGCACACACCCCTTGCCTCGTTTACATTCATACATCGTCTCATACATGCTCTTCTATTATTCTGACTCTTGACATGGCCCGACTATATACTACTACTAAATGTATCTGATTCACTTGGTTATTTATTTATATTACATTATTTGTTAATTTTATTATTATTATTTAACGCTTTCCAACGAAGATAATTAACATAGAAAGGCGATTTTTTTTAACATTTCTGACATGTACAGTCTGTCAAATAAGAGTAGAAAACATAGGAGGGCGCCACTGTCGTTCAAATGGCAATACTAAAAATATAATCATGGTGTTAATCTAAAGCTGTGTAACCTACATTTTAATTAAAAATTAAAAGGCAAAAAAGTGAAAAAAATCTTTTTTCATTCCACTGATCTCAAATTAGAATTGCATGTAGGTATATTATTATTATATCTTTACAATTTTATGCTAACATAATGAAGAATAACGATGTTGTAATAAAATATAAAGCACACTTTAGAAATTGCTCACATTTATTTAATATTAGCTTAAGTATCTACTAGCGTTGTCCAGGCTTTAGATCATGTCTCTAATTTTAGATCTGAATATATATAACTCATTCATTTTGATCTAAAAGTAGTGTAACTAAACTCATCATTAATGATTCTTCCTTTCTACTTAATACTCACTGTTAAATTGAAATTTGTGTTAAATCAAATGGAAGTCAATAACTTTGTAGAACACAATTTAATCAAATTTATGTCATTAAGTAGGTACCTTAACAACAGTGCTTTCTCGTTTTTTTTTTTTTAGAAACAAAAAAATGTATTTTTAAATGTGTATACGGTGTTCTGCATTTTTAGTGTGATTGCACTTTAAGAAATTTGACAGGTAAATTAGTGTTGCCAGTCTACAAATTTTGTTGTTCAATTTTTTATATTTTCTACTCTTATTTGACAGACTCTATGTACCGTAATAGCATTTGTTAGATATTATATCAGAAATAAAATAAAATCTATTTATTCACAAATCGTTCAAGTTTCGAACTGTCGAAATGAAATGTGAAAATTTAAACGTCAAGAAAAAATTTCATAGACAAAGCGAGTACCATTGGTATTGCCATAGTAATAAAAGTTTTTAGTTCAAAGTCAATAAATTTCTACATTTTATTTCCAAACTGCATCGTATTTTTAATTTGTTCAAAAGCTACTGATATAATTCTATGGATTGAATGGATTATTTGTGTTTAAAATTGACGTTTGATGCAAATAAATGCAATCTCTTCGTTGCTGATGTTTAAATACAAATATTGAGTAGGTACCTATTTAAGTAGTTGGAGGTTGGTGTACTTTTGTCTCGGCAAAGCGCTGAATCATCTGAGCTGCTGATTTACTGCAAGTCTGGCTTTCTCGCAATCAATAATATATGTATTATTATCAGAAACGTGCTCCAGCGCTTGTTGTATTTCGGATATGATGATAATGAAAAGGTTTCAAACATGTTTCTAATTATAATGTATGAATCACTACTGAATTAAGTCGTACAAAATTTTAAAGTCTTATGCAGAAAAGTTCACTGAATCATTACATTACACAGTATAAAATGAAGTCGCTCAAAATGTGTGTGCGCATAGATCTTTTAAACTACGCAACGGATTTTCATGCGGTTTTCACCAAAAGGAAGGTTTATAAAAAAAAAAAAAATAAAAATAAAAATAAAAAATAAAAAAATAAATAAAAAAAAGCCGAGAAATTAAAATATTCAATTCAGGCAGCGGGCAGCTGGCAAGCGGGTGGTGTGGATTTTATACAGGTTGGGTTAGCCACAGCCGGGCCGGTTGGCCGGGTCTGCTAGTAATATATAAACCAACTTTGATATAAACCATGTTAGTCTGATATTTAATAAGTAGGTAAATGATGAAACCTAGTTTAAAATGTGAAGCTTTGACCGATATATGTATGCAGGGTGTAACAGCATATACCCGAACGTGCGATTCCTGAGCATATCTGGAGTAAAAAATGTAGATGCCATTTTAGTGTCCCATGATTTTTCTTTTCAATTACGAAGAAAAAAGCTATTTTTCTATCACACGACGCCACTGATCAAACTCCTACACGTCGCGACGGGATCACGTGAAACGCGCGGTGTCTCGTATGTTACCGTGCTGCTGGAACGAGACGGAGTGCATATCGCGCGTTTATTACACATTACATTAATACATACGACAAAATAGAACGAAAGATATCAAATGTTTTTTGAAGTGAAACTTCTATTGCCCCGCTGTGATTTGGATTTCAGATGAAATGGAAATGACGATTACTGCACCTGCGACGCATCAATTGCGCTCATTGGCCGTTTTGAATATGATGTCACTTTTAAAGGCTCCTATTGGTTGAGCTATGAAACGGAAATCACGCTAGGTCTGCGCTCATTGGTCGCTTTGATTATGACCTCACTTTTCAAGTGTTAGTTGAGATTGTTTTGGTAAAGTTTCGCTTCTACCGCGTGGAAACTGCATTCGATTTTTTTTATTTGACGATGTAACAAAGTCTAGTGGAAACCCAAAATTAATGTTTATGACAAGACAAATAACATATTTTTTTCATAAATTTTGAATTAACTTGAGGTTAAATGTAATTAAGTACTTTAAATCACAGACAGGTATAGTATACGCCAAACTTTAAGCCAGCCTGAACATGGTACGATCCATTCTCGCGCAGTTACTGAGTTTACAATGAACGTAAGCGAAAGAGAAGATGCGTAAAAACATACGTGCGACAGAGAAAGGCATGTCACTTTTCTGTCCTTAATTCCAATAATTCTACGATATCTGATCAACGTCAGCTTGGCGTGTACTATACGATGCCTTTGGTGGAGCAAGTTTCAGGACCTAACGCCATCATCACAATCTAAAAACGACGATTTTGATGTTAAGACAAGATAAAACTCGGACGATGACAAAGGTTTAAATAATACTCGGTGGAAGTTGGTGATTGCTTTATGGATGTACAGATAGCTGCTTTTATAAAGTGCATTCGACGTGATACTTAAAAGAATTCATAATCTTCTCTTTCGTAGATGGCGCGAGTTTAATTATTTTACGGAAAAACGCTTTTCACACATTATGCTTTAAAATATTAAGTAAACATGCAAACAATTAATTCATTTTAATATTTTAAAGCATAACTCGTAAAAAGCGTTTTTCCCCAAAATAATTAAAGTGGCGACATCTATGAAAGAGTAGTTTACGTATTATTTTAAGTTTAAACTTAAATGTGAAATCTGTAATTTATTTATTTATTTAATTGTTTTAGTTTTCTCTCTGTTCAACACTCAATGGTTCAGTAATGAAAAATGCTCCCCAATTAATGGTACCGGCCAAGTCAGAATGAAACCAACTCAGAACCACCTCAGAAAGGTCATTAAGAGTGATGATAAAAAATGGTTAAATAGGTTATGTTAGGTTATGGTTACCGGAAATTTTAAAATTATTTTTTCATTGTATTTAATGACCTTTCTGAGGTGGTTCCGAGTTGGTTTCATTCTGAGTTGGCATGGAACCCAATTAAAACGCTGCGCTACTTGAAATAGCTTTATTTATTTATTTTCAACGCCCTGGTGGGCCTTTACATGATAAGTTTATAATACAGCGACAGTTTTTAAATAAAAAAGATAAACTATAAAAATATAACTAGTAAACATCATATGAAAGGTGGGTATATAAATAAATTTAAGGAAAGATAGTGCATTACAATAAAAGAGAAAGTTTCTAAGTTGTAAATGGCATAGTAGGTATGTTAAATAAACTAGTAGGTATGTTAGTCATTACAAAATTTACAGGTGACTAATTAAATGTGATGAATAATAATACATGACAAAATGCAAGATACATAAAAAAAACGGTAATAGGTTTTTACGTTGTAGATTAATATAGACATACACAAATATATGCAATAGACCATATGTGATGCTCCTTTAGCTGCTTTTAATAATCAGTACGGATGCCTCTTTCTTATCTCTAGGTGCGCGTTTTTCCATCGCTTTTCTATGTTTATATCGCTCCCGTATCAGTTAGGGATCGACTGCGAATGATTTTCTTTTTGAAACACTCTGTACTGACGCCATTTTTTTTTTTGAAATTTTCCGATAAAGTGATGCTGATGTCTTTGCGCCACCTTGTTTGACTTCCGGTAACCGCAGAGTTCCAACAGCCGAAGCCAGTGGGACCATGGCATTCCCAATCTGTGTTGTGTTGTGAGCCTGAAGAAAATAGAGAGGATTAGAAGTACAATAGTCCAATTGCTTCCCACAATTAAGAATATTTTTATGATCGTGATCACAAAATATATTTTTAAATTCAATGTTGCAACAGTCGTAAAGTTAATGCCCAATACTGTATCCAGGCACGTACAATTTTTTGACCATTCTCGGTTCCTACCAAATTATACATAGGAATCGGTAGTGTGAATGGTTTCCTCGTAGGTACGAATATGTTAAGAATTCTATACCATACATAAATACAAAAACCACGCACGTAATTTCATTAATATATTCACAATATAAATCTATGTACATAGGTACTTATCTATCATGCGTACATACTAAATCTTAGGGGCCTTCAACCAGCCAGCGGCCGAAAATCCACATTTCGTCGAAAGGTGTTCTTACGATCGTAGAGGGCGGTTCCAAAGAGAAAGATTAATTATTCTCCATACCAGTTTTTTTAAATTATAACTGAATATCGATTTTATTTCATTCAAAATTTGCTTTAATTTATACCTACATCCAAAATTGCTGAAAGTTTTGATGATAAAACTATTAAAATTGTGTACTTTTTGTAATTATTTTTTAAACATGAGTATTTATCATTTTTCAATAATGTCTAAGCAAAATAAGAATGTAAAAAAATCTTAAATTTATTAATTTGTAAGACCGTAAATAGAACAAAATAGAGAAATTTTCGTCATAAATAAGTTTTCGGATATTTTTATTAGTGATTTTATTAGAACTACGTATTGATAACGTATTGATTTACAATAATGTATGATGGTATGAAATATGTCTCGGAAAATAAGATTTTTCAATGAACACACATGTAAATTTGTTGTAGACCACTTTTATGGTACAAATTTATATGTGTGTTTATTGTAAATTATAGCGGGCCACAAAGTTAATGCTTTTTACAAATATGTAAGATTTTTCGTTTGAAAATTTAACAAATCTGCCAACGACCTATGGTATAACCTTATTATACTAAATATAAATATTTTTCCTCAAAATTTAAAACTTACGTTTACTAAATAAAAGAACAATCTTTCGAAATCAATTTATAATTTTTTGTGGAAAAGAGTCGTCTAAAATTTGATTTTAAAATGACATATTTCCGGTTTTCTCTGGTTATACCCTCGCAAGGCGATGCACCACGTTCTGTAAAATTCGGGATCAGGCCTCTAACAATAACACTCCTTATGTGGATAGCGATAAGGTTTAAATTCCCGTTTAACATCAACCGTCTGTTTTGATTTATTCAAGAAAAAAACATCGCCAAAAAGCATAATTTATTTTATTTTGAGAAGTTCAATCACACATATTTAAATGTTTTATTATCATTTGGTAAAGAATTTAAATTTCTACATTATACAATAAAACCATTACCGAAAGGAGGTTGTAAACAGGAGATTGGAAACTTAAAGCAGTTTAAAATATTTCTAAGTACAGTAGATCTAATTATTTATTTTTTATTTTATATAGATCTAATTTTAGTTCAAGTTTTTAGATAACTTATTTGCGGTTTCTTCTAGCTACCAACGCAACGTGTTGATCTCTTCACATTTCTACATCTATAGAAATAGCTTTGTTCGAATTAATAAAATACTTAGTTTTTACCACTTTTATTGTTTACAAAAACCAACATGTTTTGTGAGCAACGCTCACTTCTTCACGGTTTTTATTGGTGAGTATCAATAAAAACCCTGAAGAAGTGAGCGTTGCTCACGAAACATGTTGGTTTTTGTAAACAATAAAATTGGTAAAAACTAAGTATTTTATTAATTTGAATTAAAACGGTGCCACAAAATAAGTTTGCTGTGTTACAAGAAGTAATTAGCTTTGTGTTTTTTTCAATTATTTCTGGCTTTCACCCCTAATCTTACTAATTAGATTCTTATACGCCGGTTCAACGTAGGTATGGTAAAGCCGTTTTACACCATCTCTTTTTTCAGCCCGATTCCAATTAGAGGCCAAAGTCAACATTTTTCGCTCTACGCGATCGCTATTTTCATCTCTATTTTCATATCTACGATTTCAACTGTCATCACTGCAAACAACACATGAACCATGCTGTTTGCTGTGATGCCAACTGAAATTGTAGAAAATAGAGATAAAAATAGCGATCGCGTAAAGCGAAAAATGGTGACTTTGATCTCTAATTGGAATCGAGCTGAAAAAAGAGATGGTGCAATATAGGTTTTAAGCCTGGTTTAATGCTGTTTTAACCATACAAGCGTGGTAATAAGACAAGTTTTGTCACTTTTTTCACAGTTTTTCTGACCTTAAGCGCCACGTTATATTTGCACCGCGTTTATTATAAGTAAGGGTGGAGTTTACCTGCGTTGATGGTTGTTGAGGACATATTATTATTATCGAATAGATACTAAAATTTCAACAAATGAAATAAATATGTAGCCTACAACGATACGTCGACTTCAATGTATTAATGATTTTAATAATATTTTACACAATGTACCTATTTTATGTCCCTGTAGGCTTCTAGATCCTAGACCCAAGAGTTTTGTAGAATGGTGTGGTAGGTATACATGTATTGCATCTCTATTTAGTGGTTCTGAGAGACAGTAGGTAAGGTAGACAAGCCGGGCATGTGGCACGATGAGTACACTTGTTATTGGTGATATTAATGTGTTGTGTTTTGTTTGCAGAGTTACCGCGGACGCAAATCTTCCCTACTGGGGTCAGCCGGCGCCCCCTTGCCCCCCGCCAGCACGCCGCCCACGCGCTCCCCAGCCCCCGCCCCCGGATCCAGCCCCCTCCCCGCCGCAGGGATGAAGCAAGACCACCACCCCGCGGTGAGCACCACCCCACAAACACTCCTGTAAACCCCTACCGCACCACACACCCCGTTGTGGCCATTTCGGTCATCAGACAAGCCGCAACTCTTTATGTTTTACGCTTGCTCTAAACCGGCGAGACTACCCGAATAGAGAACATAGAGGCTCACCGTTGACTCGGACACAAACACCTACAAGGGACAGAGCGAACAAGCGAAGCGAGGCGAGGCGAGGCGAGCGAACTCCATTCTCGAGCTTGGGCTTTCTTGTGTTGTCTTTCCGAGGGTGTGGAGCAGGCATATTGTTTTATACGCAATCTTTCGCATTGATCTACCAAATGAATTAGAACTAAAATAATAAGCAGATTACTGCCTCATTTCTTTGGGAATTCCACAAGGATCTGAGATAGGTCTAAGCTTGTTGTTGTATTAATACAATCACATGGCAGTACCTTTCTAACTAACAACTTTTCATTTGAATCTTTTATTTAATTAACAATTTCTGACGATTTGTTAAAACGTATTTTATGTTTTACGTACCTATTTATTATCGAAATTTTTATATATATTTTTGTGAATTATTTTTTTTTTTTACTCTTGATTTACTTATAGTTTTGTACTTTCGTGTTTATTTTGTGTAAACTTAATGTAATTCTAATATTATTTTTTATAATCATTTAAATTTTCGTAATATACTTATAATATACCTACTTACTTTATCTTATTTATCGCAATGAACGCCCGGGTTGCCGGCAATTAAGTTTTTAATAAAATAACTAGAGCCGAAGATTGAATTTAAATAACTGCTATACATATATAAATTATTATTAGGTACTTCACGCGGATTATTCAAAAAAATCAAAAGTCTAACGTAATTTTTATAATCTAATTCAGGATTTGTAACATTTGGTATTTTGTTTTAGGCACCAATGCCATTTTACGCAGGAGACCCCAACAGGTTTCCCATGTGGCAGGCAGATCCATCTCAAGGTAAATAAAAAATATATTTCAAATAATCATCTAAATTTATTATAAGAATACGCATTAAAATTTGGTAATTTCTGATTATCATTGAATTAACCAGAGACTTATTTTGTTCTAGGATGGCAAAATCAATTCATACAACAGCTCCCACCACAGACGGGCCAGACTTCAATAGAATATCAGGCAAATCATGCAGCCGGTTACACCAATGCACCGCACTTGTATCAAGGCACACCAACATACACAGTGCAAAATATCGTTCCTAACGCTTTTGATACGACGACTGCAGCATTCTATCCACAAAATACACCTGTGCAAATTCTTCAAGCCCAGAGACCACCGTCGAATGTGCCGCGCGGACCATACGCTCAGGCACCTGCACCCTCATCTCCCGCAGCTACTGGTGGTCTTCGTAACGGAGGTGGCCAGTATTCTGCAGAGTACCAACACTCCCAAAGTTTTACGCCACAGCCCGCTACGACTCCCACTACCTTGGAGCCCGGCAGCCACTCCAGACCGGCTTCTGTGGGAAGCAGTGCCTTCCAGAACGGCCAGTCCACGCCGTACAGTCAGCCCTTGCCGCTGTACGCTCAGCCCACTGCAGGCTTTACGTCTGTGGCGGGCTGCCCTCCCTCCGCCACCTCCTTCACCACCGTGTTACCCAATGCCACTTCCGCCCAGCGGGAGACCTTCTCTCCCGTCAACGGTGGCACTAGTCAAAACTCAGATGGTAGAGGAACTTCGAATCGACAAATGCACAACAACCAGGCAAGCAACCAGGTGGCGCTGAACAACCAGCCGTCGGGAAACGCTTCGCCTGGGTACCCGCAGGCGAGCAGCGGTCCGCAGCAAGCCTCACTCAATTGTAGCGGGTACTCAGGCGCATTTAGCGGACCTGGAAATCACCACCAACAGCCACAACAACAACAGCAGCAGCAGCAACAACAAGTGCAACAACAGAAACAACAACAACATTTGCAGCAACAGCAACATCAGCAGCAGTTGCAGCAGCAACAGCAACAACTTCACCATCAGCAGCAAGCCCAACAACAGCAGCAGCAAGTACAACAGCAACAAGTTCAACAGCAACAAGTGCAACAACAACAAGCTCAACAGGCCCAACAGCAACAAGCTCAGCAACAAGTTCAGCAACAGCAAGCACAACAGCAACAAACGCAACAACAACAGGTCCAACAACAGCAGGCACAACAGCAGGCACAACAGCAGCAGGCCCAACAACAACAGGCCCAACAACAGCAGGCCCAACAACAACAGGCCCAACAACAGCAGGCCCAACAACAACAGGCCCAACAACAGCAAGCCCAACAACAGCAAGCCCAACAACAACAGGCCCAACAACAACAGGCCCAGCAACAACAAGCCCAGCAACAAGCCCAACAACAACATCAAGTACACCAGGCTCAGCAGCAGCAGCAGCAGCAGCAGCAGCATGACGCTTGGAGTTGGCATCGCCGAATAGATCCCGGCGACAACCCTATTTTCTCACAGGCTGATAGGGTTAATTTGAACTCAAGACTGAAGACAATGATTCTAAACAAGCAATCAAGTACGCAGGATGGCACGGGAGGAGTATCACCGCCTGACAAGGGTCACCCTCCGGGGCCGCCTGAAAGAACTGACGACTTGCAACTAAAGTCATCGGCGATTGCTGACACCCAACACCCGACCGGTCATTTTTTATCGTATAGCCACCATCTCCGAAATGATTACCACATGAATCAAGCGAATTTACGCGGATTCGGTAATTATGTACCTAACACCCACAACTTGAATCCAAGTTGGGGTGAGTTCGGAGGTGGTGGCAACCACGTTTGGGAGGGAGGGACTAAACAAGACGCAGTCAACAAGTTGATTGCCCCATCTGCTGCCCCATCGACCCAGGGCAGCCAACAGCAAGCCTTGCAACAACCTAGAAAGCCCAGTGCTTCTTGCGAACAATTTGCCAAGCAAGCTAATACTTATGAAGGAAAAAATTCTTCTTATGAGACTGATAACAAAGATTTTCAAAGTAAAATGACAATAGGACCAGTATTCGATATGAATCATCAAAATATCACAATTTGCCATGATGATGGAAAAGCACCCAATAAAAAAAGTAATCAATTCAGAGACAGAGCTCTAAATTCTACAGGAAACGCACAACCATCTTTCCCTAAAACTGAGATCTCAGATCCACAAGTGTACTGTAATGAGAAAACTTCAAAAGACATTTCTTATCCTTACAGACAACAAATCCAAGGTATGCAAATACCTCCCAGGAATAATAATGCACACTCTCATTACAGTCAGGAGGCTGTCTCTTCTTACAACAGCGCTACATATCAGCCTTTATACATTCCTCCAAGAGGAACTTCCAATAGTACAGCTTTACCACCAATATCCACAATCAAGCAAGAAGTGTTAAACTATAAACCGTATCAGAAGACTGAAGCACCCTATGAGAGAACAGATGAGTTTAACCCAAAGTCTCAATTAAGCAATGCACCAAATTATAGTGAGGATTCAGGGTTTAAACAATATGATGCCAAATCAGGTTTTCAAAAAGTGAATAAAAATGAAAATAAAGAATTAAAACAAACCGAACGAGAAAACCCGAATCGTGTAGTACCACATCAGGAACCAATTCCCTATATGTCAAACAACCAACCATATTATATTGAGCAAATTAAATCTGAGGATTCTCCTCCTGGTCACAAAATCTACAAGAACTTTAATTATAATTCAATAAAAAGAGAACAATCTCCATATCTCTTTGCTGGGGATGGAGGACCAGCAATATTGAAGAACGAAATTGGATATTCTTGCTGTAGACAAGGTTCCACCAAAAAACCAACCCTGGATCATCTCAAGGATGGAGCTTGTATGGGATTACAGACAAAAGATGAGGTGTTGGAGGAAGAACCTGATAGCACCGATAACCCGGACAAGAAAGAAACCTCAGGCAAAGACTCGGATGCCGATAATAAAGACCCAAACGCTTTAGAAAAAAAAAACATTAAAGTGGAGAGCCCAATATCTAAAGAACTTGCGGAAAATTTGGAAAAACTGAAAAACAACTGCCGCACAGAAGTTCCCGATTGCAACTGCTTCACAGCAGATAAAAATCCACCAGAACCCGGGAGTTATTATACACATCTAGGTAAATATATATTATATGATTAAATTTTTCTCAAATTATCATCATGCTTTAATGCGTACTATGTATTTTAATCATTTACCACTTACGTTAATATTAAATCATGTTTTATTTCAGGAACGGCTTCCAGTTTAGAAGAACTCAGGAAAGACATGGAGGGTAGAACTGGACTGAATGGCAAAGAACTGAGGATTGAAAAAGTTTGTTACACTGGAAAAGAAGGGAAGACTACACAGGGCTGTCCAATGGCTAAATGGGTAAGTCTTATTTAAAAATAACAGACAAATATGTGTGAACACCAACTAAACTTGGAAATAAGTCTAGATAAGCTTATACAGTACTCCAGAAACTCTTCTTAAGTCGTTTCCTCATTGCTGAGGATCATGATCCCCACTCCAATTTCCCTGGCCAACAAGGATCCTCCACTCCTCTCGGTCCTGCGCTACATTTAGAGCTGCAGACACCGGCATCCCTGGTGCCTATGTTTGATCGCTACAGCGCATTGGTGATCTTCCTCTGCTTCTCCTGCCTTCCTCTTTGCCAGTGACCATGAAGACTGTTGATAGCCATTTGATACTCCAGAATTGAACATCCAATTCAGAACAATAGAAATAAAAACCCTCCAGAGCAGTAGTTCTTAACCTGGGTTCGATCAAACCCCAGGGGTTCAGTAAGTCACTCTCACGGGTTCGGCGGAGGTCAAGACACACCCCCGACTCATATGATTCAGTTCGATTTTCAATTAAGAAGGGTTCGGTAAATGCGCATATGAAACTGGTGGGGGTCAGTATCTCCAACAAGTTAAGAACCACTGCTCTTGAGTTTACTTTATTAAAACATATGTATTCTTTAAGCAGTGATTTAATAAACAACTTTTTTCCAGGTAATCCGTCGCTCCGGCCGCACGGAAAAGGTCCTGGTGGTGGTGAAGCAGCGCGGAGGCCATCGCTGCAGTACAGCCTGGATTGTGGTGTGCCTGGTGGCATGGGAAGGGGTGCCCCCCTCCGAAGCTGACCGGGCCTACTCCCTGCTGTCTCACAAGCTCACGCGCTACGGACTGCCCACCACACGACGCTGCGCCACTAATGAAAATAGGACATGCGCTTGCCAAGGTAGGGAAATTGCATTTATTTATGTAAAACACTAGTTTATATATGATTTATCATGATCGTATATGAAACACTGTAATTTATATGATTTATTTATTTATTTGTAAAAGACAAACAGCTTATTCATAAAAATATAGAGATACAGATCATTAAATTAAGTCAAACCAAAAAAGATTGTGAAACACAGTAATTTATATGATTTTTCATGATCATTTATGTGAAACCTGTAATTTATATGATTCATCGTGATTATTTACATGAAATAAGAAAATAATTTTTTGTAAAATTTTGCCTATCAACGTTAGCGCGCAAAATTCCAGGTTCTTCCCATGCATTTTAAATGTTCCTATTTATTGGTTTATTTTAACGCTTTTGCAAAAACAAAAATTGTTCTAAAATCTAGATAAAATAATCTTTCCGGTGTGTTTATTAGAAATCAACATTTTTGTTTCTAAATATTAAAATTTTAATATTGGAAATTTAAATTGGCTAAAAAACTATATCTGAAAAACCTAGCTCATATAATTCTGAGACAATGAGAAGCATTATTTCATTCCGTTTCTAACATAAAAGAAATCACAAATATTCGCATGACAGGAAGAGAGATATCTAACTTTTAATAATGCACTGTCGCTCTGGGACAATCTGGGTCTCCTGTTATTATAACGGCATATGATGTTTTGGGACAACTTGGGTCTCCTGTGATTAGACGGGTTAACAAACCTATTAGTTTCGGCACAACAGTGCCTTTTTCTCGAGACAGATTTAAACTAATGTTTTATATATATATTTTACGAGCGCAAGATATTATTATTTTCCTGTCACCGAAAGCTTCATTGTAACCTCTCTTTCTGAAATGTGTGTCGTTTGGGATAAGGGTGGAGGTAACAATGGATCAAGTCTTTAAATTCACACCTAAGCGGTTTATGCGCAGATCAACCATAGACAATACACATCTTACGACGTAACTGCTCCTTAGGCGATATATGAAAAGTTATGCGCCCCCTTCTCTGCTGAAAACAGGAGAGGGGGTCATTTTAATTACGGAGCTGCCTAAACCGGCGGATGACAGATGTCAAGTTGACAGATTCAGTAAAAAGAAATGTGCATTCCGGGGCTGCTCCCTAATTCATCTGACCCCCTCTCCTACCATAGGAAGAAATATTTGAGAGCGTCGTGTGGCGGTACAAAACATAAGCGCTCGCGGTTTAACAGATATCTGCTCCCGGTTTTATAGCTGTGTGTGTACACAGATTAAAAGAGAGACCAAGCAAGAGCAAAGGGGATGGAGAGTTACAGAGTTTTATGTATGGGTTATATCGACCACCATAACACGGGCATGTGCTTAGCATGGTGGTCGAAAAATCCACAAATTATGTAACCATCAAAGTAATGAGTAATGACCAAAGAAATTTTTTTTTTTTAAAAGTATGTAAAGTTAAATTAATTATGAATGATATATTAGAAATGAGTAGGCAGGCACAATACATTTATTTATTAATTTACAGACTAGAAAAGGGATAAAAATTTGTAATAGGAAATTTTAAAATATTGTCAGGTTATTTGTAATACAGGAATGTTGGTCTTTCCTTTTAAAAATTTTTTTTTTATTTTTATTTTTTTTTCTTTTTATTTTTTTTTTTTTTTTAATTTTATTTTTTTTTTTTTTATTAGTAATAGAAGGTACATAAATTACAAATAATTTTTATACAGTAATTAATTACATAGTAGAATATTTGATGTACCCCCATAATTAAGCAAGGCTTGTGTGTATGGGGGGGTGTTATTGTATTGCTTTTTTTTATATCATTCAGTTTAAGTTTTCAGTATAATTTTTGAGGTGAGTTTTAAAATTTTTTATATTGGTATTCATGTTTCTAATTTTTTCTGGTAATGAATTAAAAAATTTTGCTCCGATGTATATATATATATTAGGGTGTCCCAGGCTATAAGGGTGAAATTTTTTTTTTCGAATTTCAAAACGCATACCCTCTATTTTTTTTTCATTTGACCCCAAAAACTTAAATATTAAATATTATTGAGATCGGATAACGATAACCCGTGCCGACTTGACGTCAAAGTTTAAGTTGAAAAGTTAGTATGGAGCTATAGGGACATTGTAGAGATCATTATTTATATTCAATTAATAAAACACATTTATAATATTTATTATGTATTTATGGTAAAAGTCACATTAATAATTAAATTTAATTTTCAAAGTTTGCTTTTTACAATCAGGATATAGGTACGTTTCTATGTTCTTGTGCGCAACCTAATAAAAATTGCTTTTACTCCTCTTCAACAGTGATTAAACCATGAAATTCTTGCATTAATTTAACTGCTCTTTCTGCCGTATCATTAACTGCTTTCAGTGTCAATAGCTTCCTTTTAGCTTGTTGGAACGAATCATCATTTGACCTTAAAGATGGGCTCTTCTTCAGAAAACTGTCTTCAATTTTGAGTCGATTGAATAGAAATAGACGAAGTCATCGATGTTTTTCTCAGAAATTAAAACAGAAGGAACGGTTATCAATCGTATGGTAAACTATAGAAGAAAATTGAAGCATAATTTACATTTAAGACATACCAAAAATTGGGCCTCAAAGTTCTTCTTTGGATGCAATGTAACGTTTATCGTGGGCTGATGGGTTTTCTTTAGCTAAGTTAGCAAGCATTTTTACTTTAGTTTCATGATCGACATCATCGTCAAATAAAGACAAAACAGACACTTCATCTGTCAAATACCATAAACATCTGTAAAGCCGCTTTTGTCTATTGTTTCGTAAGCTTTCGTGGACTTCGAAAAGCATAAGTCCTGATAAGGTGCTTTTACTGCTAAAATGCATTGGAGTCAGAATTTGACGTAGGATGTCACGATAAACAGAGATACATCCAACAGAGCTGCCTTATCCTTGTTTGAAATTCTGAATTGGGAGCTTAGTAATATTTTAAACGAATAAATGGCTCTCGCCATCCACCGACCTTGGTGCATAGCACCTGGAGGCCGAATCTTAATTTTCTTCTCTGTATCTTCACCAAGAAATATTATTTAAAGCTCAATTAATTCACGATAGTCATCTCTAGCTGTATCTTGTATCCGGGATATTGTTTTAACTTTTGTAGCTTCAGCCCGCTCTCTTCGCATTTCTGTACGAATTAAATGGATTGAGGACTTGCTTATAGAAAAGTCATCCATGTTATGCCCTAGTGCCTCAATAGTAGCTTCAATTATAAATACAGAATCTCTCACACTTAACTGACATCTATCAACCAACTGCGGAGTTATGAAATTTTTCCGCATACAAGTTTTATCGGGCTGAGAGGAAGGACCACTTAGGTTGGGTCTATTTTCTTGTAAATCTATTATTTCAGAATCAAAAGATGAGTTTTCTTGTGGTGGTTCATAAGATGATGTCGATGGAGCTAACGATGAAAAATATTTAGCACTTCCTCTTTCCTTTTCCTTCTAAGGCCTTCTTTCTTTCCTTAGAAACATTGAGGAGGATTCTTTTTCTGTAAGTTTTTTGTCCACTCTGGCTAAGTGACCAGGCCAACCTGGTTCTCTTTGGCGCTCCAAGAAGATCCTATCTTCATTTATTTTAATTAGCTGAAGCGCATCGGCATGAGCAATGTCAAACCAATTGTCTAAGATGGAAAGAAACTCTTGTCGACGTTGTTCAAACACTTCTTGTGTTTTTTTCACATTTTTTTGCAAATCTCTCCAAACTTGGTATAATGAAACTAGTTTCTTAACACAGTTAGGTAATGATTTAGTCGGTATACGTGCCTTTTCCCAGTAAATAATACACTCACGAATAGTAAGATTTGCACTTTCATTGACATTTTAACTCACTTCACGAATATTATAGAACAAAACTCCCAATACTTGTCCATTAGAGGGAAGTTTCGAACCGGTGATTTGATGTTTTACGTCTCCTATTAAAAATATCTCCTTTTTAGAACTTCGTAACTCCACTGACATGTTGACTACTCAAAAGTAATGCGTTTACTAATAAAATAAACAAGTAATAACAAGCAAGCAATGCGAGATTTCCGTCGTGCCGTACCGTGCAATCACAGACACCTTTCGCTGCAAGTCGGCACGGGTTGTCGTGATCCTAAGTACGCAAAACTTTTTTTTTAAATGTTTTGAGACCATTCAAACAAAATAAGAGGGTATGCATTAAAAAAATTTCACTTTAATTTTTTTGGGACGCCCTAATATATATATATTTTTTTTTAAATGCACATTAATTATTTAGTTATTACGTATTATATTAAATATATCTTTTAATAGTATGTTGGAAATAATATCAAGTTTTGAAGCAAGAAAATATTTCATAAGAATTATGTAGGCACATCAAAAGGAGAAAAATTATTGAAAATAAAATCGATACACTGAAGGTTAAAAAATCTACGGTAGATTGTGAACAAAAGAGAAGAATATGGCATGATTATGTAAATCTCAACGTTTAAGTTAGTTCATGTCAAGAGTCGGTATAATAAAATACTTTATGAATTTTTAATATCTACGTATGTGTATTAGAATGAAGCAAAGAGACATGTAAAAGTGAAGTGCGCTCAAACGTAGTGTCATAGCGGTCCATCATTTTTGCCGATCTTTCTTGATGAGTCTTCAGTTAGTCAGACACTAAAACAATTTGATATTTGCGTAGGTTTGGATCCCGAAACTTGCGGAGCTTCCTTCAGCTTCGGCTGCTCGTGGTCCATGTACTACAACGGCTGCAAGTACGCGCGCTCCAAGACTGTGCGCAAGTTCCGTCTGTCTGTGCGTGCCGAGGAGGCCGAGGTGGAAGAGCGCATGCACACACTGGCCACGCTGCTCACCCCACTCTACCGCAACCTGGCGCCCAAAGCCTTCCATAATCAGTGCCAGTTTGAGGCTGAAGCATCAGATTGCAGACTGGGATTGAAAGATGGACGCCCTTTTTCAGGTATATTGTTTTTTTTGTTAATCAAATCAAACTTATCAAATCCCTTTACAATTCCCACTTAAGTACATATGTTCCACATAGTAATGAAAAGTTTCATGGAATAACTACTGTATCGTGTTCAGAAAAACCTCTGAGAAAATTACATAATTCGTCCATCAATCAGAATCATAAACAATTGAAAGCTAATGGAGAATGCTGTGGAGAATGTAATAGGCAATATGCATACTTATAATTATGAATATTTTTTTAACTGTCTGTCACACACCCATTTTATAATAAAAACATGAAAAGAAAGAGTTTTGATATTCATTATCATTTTATTTCTGATCTGATTTGAGATCTATTGGAACGTTATCCAGGAAGTGGAAAATGAAAAAGCTCTACAAGACACTAATTTCAATTATTTAATTAAATTATAAATTTACATATATATCCACCATTAAATTTTGCTTATTCTTAGCACATATATTACAAGTTCACGGTGTAACGGTGTGCCTAAAATATTTTTGACATATCTCCATATAATGCACAGCTGCGTGCTTCATAGAACATTGTCTTTAACCAGTCAAGCAACCCAAATCTCATGAGATAAAGAATTGTAGTTTTATTGCAGGCGTGACGGCGTGCGTAGATTTTTGTGCCCACTCGCACCGCGACCTGCACAACATGAACAATGGCTGCACCGCCGTGGTTTCTCTGGCGCGCCACCGCTCCGCCGGCAAGCCGCCCGACGAACAGCTGCACGTGCTGCCACTCTACGTGCTGGACTCCAGTGACGAGTTCGGCTCGGCCCAGGGCCAACAGGAGAAGATACAGGCCGGCGCACTGCAAGTGCTCGATAAGTGAGTCAGTTTCCCCATTCTACCTATAACTACTTATTTTTACAGATTATGAGATCAACAATTTCTACTTGATTTCATACACGGTCAATTCTGTTTTTGCACATGACTTTGATCAATAAAAAGTAATGGAAATTTTTGATCTGATTACAATTCTCCCATATTCCTATAAATAATGTAATGAATTTTTTCAACACTGTTTTTTGGAACGTATTCCACTTATTAAATTAGTATTAAGTGTATATGTATTTTTTATATTTATCTACTATGTTCAGTTGAATTTGGTTATAAAGAAGTCACGGCCATAACAAGCAAAATGCCAAAAATATTTTAGGAATATTTCCGTACGGTTATAACGAGTATGTTAAATAGATATAATATATAATGAACAAACAGCATTTTTCAAATGTCTTTAGTCATTTTAAAGTAAAGTTATTATATTGTAAACCAATTCTACTATTAAAAGAAAGAGCTTTCCAATTAGCTTCGTAATTGTTATAACAAGTAAATTTAGTTTGTCCCATTGTGCTCATTATAATCACGTTCAACATTATTTTAATTTTATTTAACAGCCATGCTAATCCTGTTATTTTTTTTTCCAGATATCCGTGTGAGGTGAGAGTCAGGTCCGTTCCACTGCAGCCATGTCGAAGGCACGGAAAAAAACGAAAAGATGAAGAGTTATCAGAATCAGGCGGCAATGGATCCAATCCCGGCAGTCGTGAAGGTACTCCAAACCCTGTCAACCACAACAACAATTCTCAACTCAACAAAAATAAACATCCGACCACCAACAACATGCTCAGCAGCCCCAGAACGCCTCAAAGTCCGCAAACTGACGCCACTAAACACAACAGCAATAACAACCTGCAGGTGCACCCCAATGCTTCTCCCGTACGCAGCAAGACACCGACCCTCAATCAAAATAATTACAATCTTCAAGCTGGGTTTTCTAACACGGGAGGACACTACAACTCCGCCTTTGGTAATCCAAACCTAATGGGTCACTGCGGTCCCAACGGTCTTCTCAACTCTAATCTCACAAACCCTACACTTGCAGATATGGCTTCCATGATAGATAACTTCACAGAAGCTCAGTTGCAGAGTAATCAAATCTCAAGCACGGTGCTCGATTCTCCTTACAATACTTACGAACAGAACTATAATCTACATCACCAGAGTAACATGTACCAAGCGCAGCATCCCCACCCGGGTCTGCCGGGAGGATCCCCAGTGAACGCTCTACCTCAATCACAAGTGCCACCAAGTGTGCCCAGCAAAGAACTGACTCCACACTCTGATATACCTGCTGATCCTGTACCTGGAGTCAATCAATGGCCTGAATTTAATACCGCTGACGTTTTCAACTTCAGGGAAAATACTTCTGTGAAAGAAGACCCAGATTCTACCACCACTAATCTCAATAATGCGGCTAACAACTTTAGTCCGGACTCCGGGAGAACCACGGGGACTCCTCTATCTAACAGTGGAAGAGCTTCTGTACCAGAGTCTAATCCTGAGAACTCCTCGAGTGATAGTACACTGGTGAAATCTGTTGATAATACACCTATTAAAACCAACACTAGTTATGAAGATTCAGGGAACTCAACCAAAGGCAGTGGGATTATGACCCCACAATCTACTGAATTAACTGCTAATCCAGGCATGACTGATTTATCAAATATAATTCAAGGACAGCAGAGAAACATGAATGTAGTTCCCACCCACACAGTTGATGCAATCAAAAATACTTATCCATCTAACGAAAACAAACAATTTTCTGCAGTGGATATAAAAAACCAAGGAATGCAAAATGAACTAAAATTCCCAGGGAAATTGATTATTCCCAATTCTAATTGGGATGAAAATAATCCTACAAATGCTAATACGGCAAATTGGAATGAAACCAACACTTCTCCCGCAAACTCTAACAAAGTGTGGGAACACTGTACAACTCCTACCACCCCCACCTCAAACAAGTCCTGGGAACAACACAGCCCCGCGACGCCAACTGGCCAGACAGAGAACTCTCTCTTCCGGGTCCCCAAGGCACGGCCCCCATCGCGCACACAACACGGTATTCCTGTCTCACCGGAGAACATAGAGAGATCCACCTTCTTAAAACCTTATCCACCAACCGAAAAACCCAATGCCAATTTGGGCTATGAAAACCCCGGTTCATTCGATAGTCGAAATGTTCGACAAAATCCAAACCAACAGAATTATGCATCACCTTATGAGGGGGCTGCCCAAAACGTCCCGGGTTTAGGCGCTGCAAAATCGTACATGGGTAATTACTCCCCAAGTAATTTCACAGCGCTGAATCAAGGTGGTCAAGGTCACCACATGCAGGGCTATAGCAACTACCCTCAAATGCCAAATGCTTATCCTTTTACTCCCAACCCCTACAGTCCTTTCAATCCGTATGAAAACACATACAATGACTACAATCTGGCCTATTATAATGCTGAGAAATACAAGAGGGAGGAATTTCTTCGTAATTCGCATTGTTATAATTCATATGGCTATCAGAATTATCCCAACTTTACTCCAAATTACTATCAAAATACAAGCCCCAATTGGTGTCAAACTTCTCCAAATTGGTGCCTCTACCCGCCACCATTCTCCATTCCATACCCACCGGAACCTCCAAAGTCGGAGCCTTTAGGAGAAGTTACAGATTTCGTTGAAAATTTGGAATGTTTCAAAGATAATCAAATGGGAGGAGTGGCAATAGCTTTAGGGCACGGGAGTGTTTTGTTTGAGTGTGCTAAGCACGAGATGCACGCTACTACAGCCTTGAAAAATCCAAACAGGCTTAATCCAACCAGAATATCTCTAGTGTTCTATCAGCATAGAAATCTAAATAGGCCGAAGCACGGACTAGACGAGTGGGAGGAAAAAATGAGACTCAAGAAACTCGGCATAACTGTGACAACTGCTGGCACCACTACATCTAACGCCAACATGACTCCAGCTTCCGCCACGGTAGCCGTTCCCGGAGCAGCTAACAACTTCTTTAACAAATACGAAAAGATGAAAGATAGCATCAAAGAAGAAATGAGCGGGAGATTCAGTTCTCAGCCGCCCGTGGGAGACGGAAGCTCGGGAGAGAAGAGCAGCAAGCAGATGATGATGAGAGCATCCACGTCCACCACTATGTCCTGGACGACCCTGTTCCCCATGCAGCCCTGTATGGTGACGGGCCCGTACCAAGAGTCAGGTGCCTGACAAAAGAACAAGGTAGTGCCTACCAAGGTATCTACCCAGACTGTACATTGAAAATCTACCGCCGTATTAAATCTTTCAATTAACCAATGATATTTAAGAGATTACGAGGTAATTCTTAATGGTTTTGTGAATCCCGTCTCTCAAAGAGACAACCGAATAACTGAACCATCGTTATCATTCCAACTAGTCTTGCAATTTCCATAAGACGAGAAATTGGTATTAAATTTGATAGTTTCTAAGTATTTAGCGACTAGTAACGGCACAATCTAGTGTATAGTCACAACTTATCAATATGTTAATGGAATCATAATTATCCTATAAATATGTAGACTTTTGCCAAAACTCGCCGACTAAGATATCAGTAGAGTACAGCAACACTTTAATAAGTCGCAACACGGGTGACAGAAGAGCTGAGCCAGAGTAAAGTAAGCAAACCAATGATCTCATTATTCAAGTAACACAACCTAACCTAACCTATTTCAAACTAAAGTACAAAACACCACATTTCCATACAGCTCAAAATACAGAATAATTATATCAAAACATATATAAAACTTACAAGCTTATTTGACTTCTGATACAGAATGGCTGGGACGAGGAAATACATATTTGGGTAAAATGGCTTAGTTATATATATGACAATCGTTGCATTATGTAGCAAGCGATTCCCCTTTACAATAAATTATTATAGATGATCAATAACTGATTAATATAAACTGTGGTCTAATCTTAGGTTATTTTTTTATGAAAATGAGTGCTTTTATAATTAATATTTGAGAAATGTGTGTATTTTTAGACTAGGTAACTTATTTGTTTATTTTTATTTATAAATTATAATTTATGTGTATTTTATATTTTTATTTATTTATTCACCGTGTGCAAAATGTAATAAGTGTACCTATAACATGTTTAATTCATTTTTTGCAATCGTAAGTTGTTTTTTTTATACTATTGTCAGTTTATTTTATGTTTGTGGCTCTGTTTTTTTTTCCATAATAACTATTTATAATGAAACTATTTCAATTATTATATATTAATTTAAGAGTTTAATTTTATTTGTGGATAATAACTTTTAATTTAATACGATGATTTAAACTTAATCAAAAGAATACTCATGAAAGCGTGTGAGTCTGTGAGTAGACAGAAGTATGAAGCGAGGGTTTATTATTAGTTTTAAGTGAGAAGACGAAGGAATGATCCCTGTGCCATGCATTCTGTATGGTGTTACCATATTTATACATTCAATGGTTCTGAGAATCATGTGTACAAGTATTTTAATTGTAGGATGGGTGCACTGTGACTATAACCTGTGACCAGCTCCGATACAAAGACGTAGTTGGGTGGTTGAAGTGTAACAGCTCTAATACAAAGAGGTAGTCGGGTGGATGAAGTTAAACATCACTAAGTCAATTTTTTTACCATCTCTTGATAAATGTTTTTATGCCAAGTTGTGCGTGTATACCAAAGTATTAGAAAGTTGATTAATTGTTTAAAAACATCTTCCTTATTTTTCAAATACATAATCATATTTTTCCATTAGAAATAAAGTCTCACGATTGTTGGCTGACCAAGTTCTATGAGCTATAAGACGGATGAATGTGTAAGTGCCTATAGACGGACCTTCAGCGGGATACATTTTCTTTCCTTTGCATAATGCTTCGATGAGTTTAATGCTAAGACGCAAACAATAACCAATTTAATATATGTACTCGTGGTGCTCCAGTTTGGGAAGCCACCTCTTATTTCATATTTCTTACCAAATAAGTGTTGTAATTTAAATTTAATTTTCCATCAACAGTACTTCTTGTAAAAGTTTAACTTATAAGAACAGAAATACGTACTGACTGATAAAATTCTTTGCTATTAAATTCCAATATTCCGTACTATCCTGCACTTTCAGTTTCAAATATGCTGGAGAATCGCAGACATTTTATTTATTAACCATACTGCAAACTTGTACCATTTGATACTAATTTTATAGTCAGACTTACCAAAATAAACTTCCAAAACCCAAACTGATATTATTAATGTATCCAAATTGAAAAATTATTTACAAAGTTTCGATCTTGATTAATATCATCAAGTACGGAAACTGTTCTTGGTAAAATCCAATTATGTAATTGTAAGAAAAAAGGTGCCATTCCATGTTGTTGGAAAGTGCCAAAAAATCAAATAAATAAAGAAATATTATGTTTGCGCATTGCAATGGATGTAAACAGCATTTACAACTTTAAGGAATAAAGTCTAATACATAGTATTTTGATTAAATGAGAGATTGTGCTCTTCTCCTTGCAAAATACGTATTTGTCTTTTAGTATGACGTGTCATTATTCCAAACAAAATGAAGTTTATAATTTTACAGAATAATTATCATAATTCGCGCTCAGTTGGAAAAGATTACTTTTAACAATAGAAATGTTTAGTTAAGAGAATGCCAAAATTGAAAAACATAATTTTTGTAATGTGTTATTTTGTTACGATGAATTTCTTGCCAACGTAATTAATTTATTTTAAATTAATGATTTAATCGATAGTGTTCTTGGTAAGTGTAATTTCTCAAAAAACGTCAAAAGTGTTCAACATGTAAAGATAGTGTTTTATTATAATTTGTGGTATTCGAATGCCTGACCCGTTCAGTATTTTATGACCACCAAAGTATTTAATATGTAGATGAAACATTTACTGCCAGTTTATTGTCAAATTGTTTGATAATAAAAAAAACGTGTTTCTGTAACAAAATATCTTCCAGACATTTCAGAAGAAAAACATATTTGACAATTTAAAACAATATTTAATTTTGGTTTGTAGTTTTATACCAATATGACTATGATAAAAATATATTTTGAAATTTGTAAAACAGTATTACGTATCTACATTCATAATTTTTTATTTGCTACGCCAATAATCCTCCCATCATGTCTGAATTGAAAGAATTATCAAATTAATGAATCCATTGCTTCTTTACAAAAACTAAAAAATTTAAAAGGGAATCAACAAACTCAATAAAAAGTGATATCCCTTAATTATTAGATTTGCTCAAAATGTGAATCATGTTGCATAATATTTTGGTTCTAATAATAATAGTACCTACTGTAGTGTTTATTTTTGTACCTGTTTATTGTTTGAAAAAAAATCCCGAACAACCTTCAGTTCAGATTTATTAGGCATTAGAATTTCATGTGAAGCCTTCTATGTTGATAATAGTGACCGCATTTTATTATTTATGATTACTACGATATATATTATAAGCGATTATATTTAATTTTATTAAAGAAATAAAAAAAATACAAACTCTTTGATTTAATACACCGAATCGAACAATGCTAAAAGAATTTTTAACTAAACAACTGAAAAATATGAAAAAAAAAAACAAATGATGAAAATGACATTGAGACCTATATCATGAGAAACACATGGCGCAAAACTCACCTTCGAGTGCTTTAGCAGCTTCAAGAAACAGATTTTCTGATTTATACGTAAGTAGTTAAGCCGCCGCTACCCGAATTTCTTACATATTTAAACATTTGAAGTTTTTAAGCTCTTAAAAAATATATGTTATTTTTAAAGATAATATTTAGAAGCGTTCCATGCCGAAACGCAAATTATATGAAATCCCGTCGATAGGAAAAAATCGCAAAGTATGCTCCGAAAATTATTATAGACACGTTTATTTCAGTTATTTTACAAGTTATAGTTGTGAAAAAATTCACAATATTTCTTAAAATGATACTTTCACGAGATTTTTGCTCTATTTTAAAGGAGTCGTGTTTTATTAAACTTTTTCACAATTTTCGCATCGATTTTATTGCTTTAAATATTAGCGCGCTCCTCTAACATTCGTAATTACATATCTCTCCATCTTCTTCTTTTTGAGCGCGGATGCTGCGCCTTAAGATTTCATTTTTTTAGTGTTATTCAAGTAACAACGATTTTATAATGCTAAAGGAGCAAAATTACTACATATAATTGTTGAAAATTTTCGACTAGATAACAAGAACAATTGGGAATACATATTGATTAGCAAGTTCTATTCAGAGCAACCAACATTTTCCTAAAACCAATTTGTTTTTCAACCACTTAACCCCTCAGGCCAATTTGTTCGGTTTTCAGAACAACTCGTGTAGTGTATTTTTTTTCATTCTCAGTAATTTTAGTTAGAAAAAATGTAAGCCACTTTTTAAACTTTTTATAGTTTGCATTAAAATTTTGTATATTTCAATAATTATATGTTTATTTTGAATTATTAAATTTTAAAGCGTTTTTCGTTACCTTTCAAAAACTTTAGTTTTCAGATGCATTCAGAAATATTCCATTTATTTGGATTTTATTACAAAGCCGAAATATTTTGACCTTCTGACAAAATAAGCCCAAGGCGAGGAGTTAAATACAAACATAATGACAAAAAAGAGCGAAGGAAACAAAGTTATAATAGGTTGTTAAATGATAAATAATAAATTAAATACAAACATTTTATTTATAGAACAAATACACACCTACTAAAATTAGCATTGGTATTATTTCATTACATACATAAAACTATACTCAAAGAAAACATATTCGATTTTACTTACCCTCAAAAACAAAAAAATATATACCTAAATATTATGCTAAAAAAAATATTTTAAGAATGCATGATTCAATAAACAAAACTCAAAAAAATGTGTGTATTATGAAACTCAAAATAAAGACTAGTTTGTATTGAAATCATTGAGAACATTATTATTTTTATATATAAAGATCACTCAGTCAGTTGGAGTTGAAGCCAAAGTTTTATAATATTAGTCAATAAATTAAATAAGGTAAAGTGCACTATGAAAAGGTCAACAGTTAACAAAAACTACTAAAATTATTTTGGTCACTTTAAACAAGGTCAAATACACAAACTACCAATTTTTAACCGCAAGGGTTTTAATGCCTGTGTTTAAATCTAAAACAGTAAGAGCGTAGACTCTTCATTATTATTAAAGATAGATGCTTATACAAATAATATAATAAATCTTAAAGACAAACTTTATACTCAATATGCATTGCCCAGAGATTCCCAGTATTCGTAAATCCCAAAAATTTTCTTCTTATATCTGATTTATTCGCGTTATAACGGGGCCGTTCAAGTATTACGTAACGCACTTGGGGGGGGGGATCTTGTGAAACGTTACTGTGCGTTGCGAGGGAGGGGGGGTTCGAACAACGCGTTACGTAACATGTTTTTCTTTATTTAGATAAAAAAAAAATAGGGAATTAAAATCTTCCAAGTTGGCAACCCTTTTCGTTCTCGAAATCTCTTGTTTTATTTATTACCGCAAACGCGATTAAAACAAGAAAAAAAGGTATTTAAGCGACTTTCCAGTACTTTGCGTGACTTTATTGTGACTTTCATGTAAAAATTTTCACTTGGGCGTTACATAACGTTTAGTGGGGGGGGAGAACCGAAAAACGTTACGGCGCGTTACATGGGGGGGAGGGGGGGTCAAAAATCTTAAAAAATTGCGTTACGTAATACTTGAAAGCCCCCTAACCTAGTCTCATCAACTTTTTAAATCTGGTCCGACACAAGTCCAACAAATTTCAACAAATTGATTGAAATCCATTATGAACTCCAGTAGTGCAATTATGTAATTATTATTGACATGGGTCTATGACACATCCTGGTAAAGCAGTTTAATCCATTCAGTAAATCCAGAGTCTGCCACACTTAAAAATTTTAACTATTTTTTTAATCCGTTCCAAAATATTTCTGTCCGAAATGATTAGGCGCCATACGGTGTAATTCAGATGTGAGGATTTTCATAGTAGGAAAGTAGTCCACTACTGTTTTGGCCGCAACTGGCGTACAAAACAGATTTGATAAGATGATGCATTCTTCTTTGACTCCGTGAGCTTTCAGCACGTTGACAGCCTGAAAGGTAAATAATACTATTTAATTAATCAAATATTACCTTTGAGCTACGTAGATAGCAGCAAACAAAGTAAGTTTTCATAAAATCAAACCAGTTATTAACCAAATAATCAAATGTGTAGGGTTCTCCACCAGGAGTCGCTGGTTAAATCTTTTTAATTCTGTGCAAAGGAGGGCGGTTCGTCTAATTCACAATCCAATTTTTACAGACCGATTGCCACATAATGTACATACCTACTGACACAATGTGCCTGTTCTACCGGTATTTGATCCCCTGTCCACTGGTGCATGTATGTGAAACCCAATATTGGCTTCATAAGAAAGGGTTGTTTCTTCAACTTGTTTTTGTGTAAGTCGTCTCGCGTGTGGAACGAGCTCCGGCATCTGTTTTCCCTCCTTATTATCGTTTTGCCTCTTCAAGACCCGCATTAATAAATCCCTTCAAACAGCCTCAACTTAACACCCCCTACAATATTGGGCCCATTGGGGGCATATAATTATATATCAACTGGCGATATAGTTCCGCTGTCTTTACACTGTGTAGACAGGGACGTTTTTGTGAGGTGTAACACAAAAAATAAAAATAAATAAATACAAAATCGTCTGCTAGTTAAATCCTCCACTATTGACAATTAACTTTTTTCATCTTATAATGATGGAAGTCGGAGGTATTCAAATATTGTCAGGTTATTTGTAACCCGGGAATGTTTGCCTCTCTTTTACAAAAAAAACATATACCTACATCGATATTATTTACTTTCCTTTCTTTTCTTGTGACCGCCCAGTTCTATGGCCTGACCTTCTACAGCCTCTATGGACTGCGTGTCCCTGATATTTCTGTGTTAGTTCTGTGGTTTGCCTCCAAAACAGCAAAAAAAAAGGTATTATAACAAGGCTGTAATTTGGAACTGGGTATTGAATCCATCCGAATTAAACCAAATTTAATGAATTATAAAAATCATATAATTTTATTTTGTAACCTGAGAAACGGTGTTGCCCGTGGACATGATGGGGTACATCAGCAGCACTTGTCTCCTGGCGATGTCTTCAGGGAACTTGGCGTAGACAACTCGGGCTGCGTGGGTATCCGTATCACTTTCTACCAATATTTTTCCAATTCGGATAGATCGGCAGCAATCACGCAAACCCTAGAATTTAATAAAAGTAATAAACAATTTGCATGAAAGTGGGATAAAAACATTATAAATGACTTAAAACCAGAAATCTTACTGACAGTGGTGTCATATTTGCTAAGGGCATACAGAATCATCCATTTATACTGCTAAAACTTTAAAAATAAACATTATACAGGTATCAAATTTACTAACCTAACTAAAAGATGTTAAGTTGTTATTTTGCATTATAATATTATAGGTGTGACTAAATGGTATTCCTCGCAGTAATTTAATAGTTTTCAAAATCATTCATCTTTATCATTGAGCAGAAAGAGAAAAGGTTCTGATAACAGGAAAGCACCCTTTGAAGGGGCTTTTACACTCTATTATTAACATTTTTTTAAAGCAAATTTTAGATATCCACAAATTAGGTTTTACAATGCAGTTACTTCACATCCTAGATTTTTTACCAGTTTTCCTTTAGAAGCATTTGCTTGTGGATGGAATAATATTCTAACCTGTTCCATGGCCTCTCCAGATCGCACAATTGAGACACCGCAGTTCCCAGATCTGTACTTCAGTCCCTGGTAAGAGGCTCCTGTTGGGGTGATGACTTCGCAGCTGGTAAATGGCAATTGATTAAGGCTCTCTTCGATCACCAGACGGATCAGCCTATCAGCATAGAACTTAAAGTCATTCCTTGACGTATTTCTAAAGAAAAAATAATTAAAAAAAAATGTAAATATACTAATAATAGCTAAACGTAACATGCAGACTGAATCGTCATTGACAGATAACCTCAAATATTATTATATACCTGTCACGCAAAATCGTCTGTAGCTCTTTGATATTGTCGTTTGGAGGCAATATTGTGAGGGTGGAGCCAAACTCGTCCTGAGCTTCTGCTAATGAAGAATCTACTTCTGTGCCGCCCATTTTTGAGAGAAAAAATTACACAAACTAGGAAACTCACACCCGAAGCTTACAAAAATGTGTATTATGTACTGTTGTATTATGCAGGTCAGACTTGGTCAAACTGTCAAACGTCAAAAGTCAAAAGATGTATTCGTTTCTATGGAATCAATAGTGATGGGCAATAGGCATTTCCGAAACATTTCAAATAATCGATACATTTTCGACAATCTACCAAGCTATTAAACGCCAAAGCGTGGTTCGTAGTAAAAGAAATAATACACAGCGCCTTTTTGCAACAGAATGTTTAATAAGTAAATTATTAAGATTAGAGTGAAATTTTTAAATAATTTATTTAGTAAGTATAGAATAAAATTACATGGCAATTTTTTTAATATCTAACTAGGGATTCCGTTTTAGGACAAATTGTACGATAAACCAATATAATCTTATTATTTCAAAGAGATGTAATCGGATTATTTCAGAGTGGACACTCTTCAATAAAATTGTGCCCCATGAATGTACTAATGCCTTCAAATATAAAGTTAACACCTACAGGACCAAGTTTCCAATATGAAATTCAAAATAAATATTTAAAAAAAAAACTCACATAGCTTAAGCGTCGATGACACAGGGCAAGTTTACAAGCTACTATCTGGGAAATTCACTATCTGTTAGTAAACTCGCCCAGTGTCATCGTGTTACTTGCTAACTAGCAGTGACTAGCAGATTGTTGACAATCTACGAAAAAAAGTTGAAAGGTCGTCAACTTTACTCGCCTACACACTTGCTCGTGATTGGTTTATTTATGTTTCCAACATAGCTTCCGATAAACAGCTGATTTCGACTGTCAAACATCTGAAGAATTAGTTCACGCAGGCGTCGTTCTTCTTGTTACTGGCACTAGCAGCGTCCTCAGTTTCCTACTTCTGAGCGAGCGGACAGTTTTGTGTGTTATCATGACAATCTCACTCGCCGATTTACCCGCTTTTAAACTTAGTAGATAGTAGCTTGTAAACTCGCCCTGCGTCGCTTGACGTGACGCTTTAACAAAATTGGGAATACAAAAACTGCTAAAGAAGCCAAAACAGGAATTGAAACAATACTAATCAAAATCGAAGATTAATATTCTTCTTCAGCTTCAGCTTTTCACTTTGTGATAGCATTATTATATTCTATTTCCGCACTGATTTGCTCGAAATTTGTGACAGGGCTGTCACCTCCTTAGCTCTATACCCAGAAGTCGCTGGTTTGATCCCAGGGTAGGCAAATAAATTGTTCAAGTTGCTCTTTGGTAGGATCCCTCGCGAGATAAACCTTGTGGTACCATTACTAAAAATGACTAATATGCCAATAATAAATTAATATTGTTCATATTGGCAATGCCATTGTACTATGTATATTTTGGGATTCTTCAGATATTATTCATTTTTCTTGTGGAACAGTTGTCATCATCTTCATTTTACATAGACAAAACATTGGTATAAAGCGGAGGTTCAGAGCCTTTTCTGGACCACCACTTACAATGACAAAAAATCCAGCATCTCCTATAATAGTTACGAGCTTTAGCCCCCGGTGCTTACATAATACTTGAGAGGACCCTTGGTGAAAAATGCATGAAAATCTGTTCAGTAGTTTTTGAGTTTATCGTGAACAGACAGACAGACGCGGTGGAACAGAGGAATTTATAATATGTAGTGATATCAAATATTAAAATATTGTTGTACATTAATCTACTAATCGCTCCACAACATCAAGCACACACCCGCTTTTCATCAAACCTGGGTTGCGTGATCCCAAAAACTAAAACCTCATTCGCTCAATTACAATTCTGGTTCATCGCTCCTAAAATATATAATGCTTTGAGTACTGACATAAAGTCAAGTAATTCTAATTCTCTTTTTATAACACGTGTACAACATTGGATTTTCGAAAGTGGACGAGCGTACTTTAAAGAATTCATGAGTTCTTAACACTACATTTTAATTATTAATTTTTGCATTTCAAAATTTTTATTTCCATTTTTATTTCTATTCACTAAATTTTATTTATTTTTTAATGTTAATTTATATGTTTTAATTTTTATACTTGTATAGAACACTTGAGCTCTTAACATTTAATCTTTATTATTAATTTTTGTATTTCAAAATTTGAATTTTCATTTTTATTTCTACTTTTCTTTAAAATATGATATTTTTTTCTCTTTATTTTTCACTTACTTTTAAGTATTTCTTAATTTTTATTTAGTATATTTAATCATCTGTTTTAATAAAATAGTATTTATTAAATCGTATTTAAAATATCAAATGTACGACTACCATAACACGGGCATGAGCCTAGTGTGGTAGCCAAAAAAAACAAATATCTGTAACTAATAAAAATTTTATGAAATAAAATAAAAAAAATATATACCTACATATATATAGTACTTCGTGAATCAGAAGTAGAAATTGAAAGACCATAAAAAATTAAAGAGTAATAAAAAAAATTATGAGATGGTTGAGTTTGGTAGAATTATAATAATTTGTTAATGTTGGGTTCCAACTTTGTCACAACACCAGTCGCAAATCGCCACACTCATTGATGTGCAGTCTATTCCAGAAAGTAAGTTTGCTAATGCACTGAACCCACGATCAGCCAAATACGATGAAGGAAATAAAAACATTATTAATTTCTTGAATAGGTACGCCACAGCCGCCCACCTCGACTGCTCCATTTGTCTACAGACCAGCTAGTGTCCCCAAAGAAGGCTTCATAATGACTACCCTTTCATTCTTCTTGCGCAGTAAGGTAAACAGGCAATAAAAGACACTTTTTAAGTTATTTCAAATTTTATTTAGTTTTTGCAATCACTGATTTATTTTTGTTCATATGAAGTAAAAAATACATATCCAGTGGCCAAATATTCCACACTCTTATTGGTCTTAAATTATATAAAGCACTATTAGCATAATGTAAATACAACACACTCACAGATGGTAATCTCATTTTTGATATTTTTAAAAAATGTTTTCATAGAAATGCAGATGAACAGTTTTTAGACAACCGAATGTTATAAATGGGTGTTATTTTTATGTACAGACTGGGATCAAGTTTTGGGTCAGAACGAGATGTCAATCCTTGTTTGAAAGTAAATAGCCATAAGCATGAATTTATTTTTAAACTGTTCACATGAATTAAACATTTGACTAAAAACGCAATAATGATCTATTCAATATACAGCAATACTGATACATCATTCGAAATCATACAAAGTCTGCATGCTCGGTTAACCAATATTGAACTGAAAAGTTTTTTTTAATAAAATCAATCATAACATCTTAGAATTATTCAATGTACATAATATTACATACTAAGAAAGCTTTTGAGATTTTTGGCAGAATATCGTTGCAGGCAATCGTCCAGAACTCAAGCAAATTCACAAAGTATTTCATTTGAACTCTCGCCGAGACCCGCAACACGGTGAACAAGATTGAACTTTAAGACGTGGTATATCTTGCGTGACTATTTATTTGTACATAATATGTAATTAGACTGATGTTTAAAGAAATTATTGTATCCTTATTTGATAGCTAAAACGGAAGTTACACCCGGTGTAACTGATGACATTAAAATATAAAAAGGGCACACAGATGGTGGCTCGGGGCATTACTACTACTAATTCTTTGTCAGAGGGGAAACCCGAGCTCAAGGAGTGCACTTGATTTCAATGTCATAACATCCGACAAGTAAAGCAAGATAGACCATAAAATGGTAAGACTTGTTTGTTTCAAGTGTCCGTCCTAAGGTCAAGCCATTAATCTATTTATTGCGGAAACAAGTATTCTTAGATATTCAGAGATTTATGGCAAGCTTTAAGTGTTTGAAGTGGAGTGAGCAAGTAAATCAATCACAAAATGGCTTTCTTAGGTTTTGAAAGTAAAGAATATCTCATTTAAGCCATCGGCACACCAGCAGTTATTCGTGTTTGCGAACTGCACAAATGCAATGGCACATTCACCCCCTGCTAGCATAAATTTAATTGAAAAAAAAATTGAATATGCCAAAGATATTGAAATACAAAAGAGATATGCCATGATGTCCGCGCGGCTGTCGGCGGACTACTTCCCAATTAGGACTAGTTTGCATACAAAAAGAATTTGTTCATTTTGTTGATTTTTTGAAGGTGTGCTGTATTGGTTAACAATATAGTTTAAATACAAAAAGAATTCGTTCATTTAGTTTAACATTCGTTTAGTTTATTCGTTAATTGGTAAACAATATCGGCGACACCCGGAAAGCGCAGTCCCACCCAGTAAAAAGTGCAGATAGCACATCTCTTATATTTCAATATCTTTTGAATATGCCAATGGCGTAAGGAGTACTTTAGGACACTATGACTACAAAAGGATGAAAATATTACAAGAAATGGGTAACGATATTAGAGTATAAATATCAACAAATTGATTTCATTGATAAATAATAACCTATTGAAGAAATTGACTATCCTGTTCTTGAACACAGGGACTAAACATTATAAAGTATATTCACAAAATGTGGTACGCGTTGAATTAGGAAACAGAGTTCCCGCCTCCAGCGGATATAGGCTGCAATATTGCATGTTAAATCTCTAGCGACAGTGTCCTTATATTATATAAATAGTACACATATACACATGAACTATTTCTGTTGTGTCTAGCGTGACTGTAGCTGGTTACTACTAGGTATATTATTAATTCCAAGTAGCTCTACCGACTGGCTTTACCTCTACAGTTACCTTCTAGAGGCTAGAGGAAACCAGGCAGCTGGCGCTCGCTACTCGCCAGTCGCTACTCGCCACTCGGCAGTTAGCAAAGCTGAAGATTGAAAAGAGTCAGATTCACAATACAAAAGTATAAAACAAGGTTGAGCTATATTAAAAACACCAGTATAAATCAATAACACATAATTGACTACATATTATTGCAATCTTGTCAAAGTCCCTCACCAGCAGCCCACCTTTACAGCTTGCTTCGTAATGTGGAAAGTATCTTTAAATTAAACTACATATTCATATTCCAGTGAAGTAAATTACATAAGCTGAAACCAATACAATATTGACCTTACCAGCAGATAAGGCCTGCAGCTAGCTTCGTAATGTTGAAAGAATTTATTAACTAATCGAAGTTAAATGACAAAAACTGTAACCAATACAATACGACTGTAAATTAACGTAATCTTGTCCGTGTCCCTCAGTTCCACCAGCAGCCTGTGTTTACCGTTGGCTTTGTAAAGCGGAGAGTAATTTTAATTGAACTATTTTTATCCAGTGAAGTAAATTATATAAAATGAACCCGATACAATATTGTTTTATAGTTTAGAGGAGTTCCACAGTAAATACAAAGTTGTGTGAAGAAAGAAATAACCCTTATCCGAGAATAAATATTAGTAAATTACTATCACTGAAAAACTTCAATATCACTATTGCCCAAAAGCTTATTTAATAAATTATTACCAGAGTAAAATTAACCGAAAACAAGCTATACCTCCATGCCATGTTCTTATTTAAGTAAGACAAAATAACAATTTCTCCAAGAACAATACTATAAACAAATACTTAAATACACAATTGATCCAAAAACCAAGCAGCAATAAGTTTTATTAAAATAAAGCCTATTTTCATTACCACCAAAAGTGATCAAAATAAATCTACAAATTAATATTAAGGTACACAACAAACACTTCACCCAAAAATAAAACTACCTCGCCTAATGTGTAAATAAATACAAGTTGGTCATGAGAAATCAAAATGATGAAATACAAATAGAAGGCCCAGTGAACTGCCTAAAAATATGCAGATTGATCGGCCCAAATTACAATAATTTAAGTAGATTTGTATTTTGAGCTGTAGCCAACCAGAGCAAGTCTTCTGACCCAGTTACAGTTCCCAGTTACAGTTCCCAGTTACAGTTCTCAGTTTCCAGTCACGGTTCCCAGTTACAGTTCTGAGTTTCCAGTTATGGTTCCCAGTTACAGTTCCCAGTTATGGTTCCCGGTTCCTCAGCAGAAGTTTCCCATCTCTGGCAGACTTTAAATGCATTTTACAAAAAGATAATAAGAGATATAAAATATTACATTTCACTTGTAATATACCAGACTTAATAATAAGAGCTAAAACACACTAAAATGGAATTGGGATAGATTGTCTAAGACCTCAATACAGTAAAGCAATGTATATTTGGTATACCATATTAACTTGAGCATTGCTATATTAATTACAAGATAACAACATGCATTACAATAAACATTATGTTATAATGTTTCCTGTTAACGCCTTACAAATTTATGTATAAGGGATTATTAAATAATGCACAAAAAACTATAACTTTGTATACACTACTATATTTTACATTAATTTCTATTTATGTTGTAATTATTATAATACATGCCAAACTTTAATACTGAACTGACGTTGATACAGAAATTGTCAAAATAGGCGAGTTTAAGGTCTGAAAAGTGGCATGTCTCCCCGCTCACACCTTTCTTCGCACATATGTTTCACACTTGGCTGAGCCCAAACTAGCTACAATTTTTTTTATTATTATTTAATTTTACGCATCTCTATCTTTCACTTATGGTCATTGTAAAGTCAGTAAAGTGCATGAACTGCGCGAGAACGGATTGTATCAAGTTAAGGTCGACATTTTAGTCTGGCATGTACTGTACACCTGCCAAGAAGAAAGCAGTTACCCAGTAACTTAAAATAAAGTGATGTTTACAAAGTTTTACTTGATATATCTTCCACCAGACAGATCCTAATTTTTCAAATATCGCCGACAAATAATACTGCCCAAGTGAAGTACAATAGAGAAGTAAAATCCAATTGAATCTTAGTTTACAGTTTAATTGCAAGATGTTACCTACAGTGGAAAATAAACAATACCAAATAACTTTACTATTTCTGACACAATTTGCAATGAGAAATTTGAACTTGTTAATATACATACAAGTGTGAAAAGGATATATTTTATATGACGACGTGCATTTTATTATTGCAGCCCGTGAAAAATTACAGGATAATGTGAATTCTTGACAAATCAGTCTAATTTTGAAAATTAAATTTATTCAAAGAAAATTTTAGTTCGTTGAACTAGATTTCACGCAGGAATAACTAAAGCATATCACAGATGACCGAAATTAGTATGTTTGACATTCTAATGAAATTGGAAAAGTGTGCAATTAGCTGGTAAAATGCAATTGAATCCGAAATATAGACACACTGCATCATTTCACTATTAAAAGTGTGAATTTACAGGATACGTTACGTTTTTTGCAATTGCTGAAAAAAAAGTCATTGTAATATTTGACCTTGTCACTTGCGTTGTCTCTGATCGATTACAAATGAAACATTTTTGATCAATGGACTAGGGTCGGCTGGTTGAAACTTCAAAAATCATTATCCCACCTTGTCAAACTCTTTACTTCACTTTGGAAATAAATTTCAGCGCATATCGCCAAGGCAAAATTAAAAGAGTTAAATAACACAGCAGTGTCAAGATCACTCGATTACAAAAAAATGTTGACAAAACCCATTTGCATTCGGTTCTTGTTATTGAACTTTTGTTGTTTTTTTTTTAAACGACACTGTCAAAAAACACAATGACGTACATGTTACTCCATTCAGTTCGGTAGTGTAGTAAAAAATGGCTTGACGGTTACAAATATAAACTTTTGAAATAAACCTTTTTATTATAAAGCTGGAGATGAATAGACAACCAAATTGGGTGGAGTTTTGTTTGAACGCCATATAAATAAAAGTGAATAAAACCAAAATACACATACACAATTACAAAATACACAATTCACAGTTTCAGCAGTTTAAAACGTTACAAGTGTTTTGATTATTTTTATAATTTTGGGCAGTATTATTAATTTGTCGACGATACAATATTAACAGCGTTTGTTTACCTTCCTGCAATACATACTATCATGTGTGTCACAGGCTCGTACTCTTACGCACTAGGTGGATAGTCAAAATGCTAAAGCTAATATGGTACACATGAATACATGTGTGTCAATTGACTGAACTTTTTCTAATTTATTATTAATGGAAATGTTTCTTTCAATCTACAAAATGATTCAACATGATTATAACAAAGTTAGAGGACACCCAGCTTGTTTACCAAATGGTGGAAATGCAACAATAAGAATTGTCTGCCACCTTAATTGACTGGGCTAAAATCAATGGCATATTTTGTCAACACAGCGTGAGAAACAGAGAGTCAATGTGCCTTAATCTTATTTGTGTGACAATTGTTTTCCATCTGTCCGTTTTGGCGGACGGATGACTTCATACTGATGCCTTCTCCCGGTGCCGTAACCCCCTTCTTGCCCTGTTTCCCCGAGAGGTAGGCCTTGTAGAAGAAGCGGGCGAAGAGCACGAAGTAGGAGAAGTACATGGCGATGGAGAGCTTCACGTTGAACTGAGATATGTGACAGGAATGGGGAGAGTGCTCCCGCAAGTAGTTGTGCGCCCAAATGTTCACTCCGCAGCCCACAATCATCTGGCTGAGCTGCAGCGTAGTGATGGCCATGGCGAGTTGCCTGGGAGGGAAGTAGCCCATGCTGCGGAGGGCGTAGTACGAGTACATCAGACTGTGCACGCAGTAGTTCATCACGATGAACCAACGGGCTGATGCCGTGTATTCGGTGTATGAGAACCACGAGTACAGCAGCACGGTGATGTGGTGATACCAGTGCAGGAAGATGAGCGGCTGCCGGCGCAGCACGATGAACACCGTGTCACCGAGCTCCGGTAGCTTGGAGAGCACAAACATCCAGGTCCAGAACCCACTCACGCGATCTTGTTCGATGAAACTGCAAATAGACAACAAACAATTACATATTAGCATTGATTGAAAATAGGTCAAAATTATGCAAACACATCATGTAATAGAACACCGTAATGATAAATCATAAAACACTATAATTAGAAATAACGGGCCAAGGTGAAGAATTTCGTGAATATGCATAACAAAATGGTATGTTAATGTCCCAATAATAATACAATCAAATAATTATCATTTTGACCAAAACTTTTTAACAATGATAAAGTCATGTGTCAAAAATAGTGCATCGTAATTAACAATTTTCAAGGGTTATACGTGGGTATTACACATATTCCAAAAAACTTATATTCATTGCAAAAAATTTTTTCAGGAGGAATAATTTATTCAGATTCCAAAAGAAACAATGAAATGTTACAACAGCGAGAACAATGATCGAAATATAAATGCTAAATAAAAATAACAACTGATATAATATGCATCTGATGGGAACCAGTGACCCTTTGGTCAGCAACAATGCACTTAAAATTAGTAAATCATTTAAGATTTTACAGAATTATAAATAAATATGCGAGTCATTCCATTGACATTGGCATTGCAAATCACATGATTCAACTGTTCGGTATTGGTTGTGGATAGCCAGCGGAAATGCGACGGAGAAATTGAGATTAAATAGGTTTGTTATCATTTGCATGCTATTGAAAGTGAAATAAAAAACTTTCCAAATGACTGATTTATAGTTAGATAACTCCAGTAATAAATCCAGTAAAAAAACAGTAACTTTCCAGTAAAGCAATAATTAGGTAGGTACAGTGGCGGCTCGAGCACTTCTTTGGTGGTGGGGATCGACATTTTTTACTTACTTTACTGTAATCTCACCACCGTAGAATATAACAAAAAATTTCCCAAAAAAAATTTTTTGATAGTCTAATCATGCTAAGGGGCCGTTCAAGTATTACGTAACGCACTTGGGGGGGGGAGGGGGGGTCTGGTGAAACGTTACGGCGCGTTATGGGGGGGGGAGGGGGGTTCGAAGGACGCGTTACGTAACATGTTTTTCTTTATTTAAATAAAAAACTAAGAAATTGAAATCTTCCAAGTTGGCAAGCCTTTTAGTTTATGTTGTACGGGGAATTCCTCGACTGTATTTTGCGTCATTTTCATTTTATTTTCGTTGTCAGTATTCGTTAGTGTTTTAAACACGAAATACGCACAAACACAATTTGCTGTAGTCAGTGTTGTTAATGTGAGTTTTTAGCAATTATAATGTCCTCCAAACCGGGAGATTTACATCATCAGCTGTTATTGGCCTATAAAGGCTCTCATGCTGACTTGCCAGCGCAGCGCAACCAAAAAATGCCAACCAAATTTGGAAGACAGCAAAAGAAAAATTAAAAAAAAATTAAAATTTATGCAACATATGAATGATGTTATACGAGAGTTTTTAGTAAGAACAACGCTTTTTAGTTATTACACACAGCTTAGTTTACTGCTAAAATTTAATAATATTACCTAAAGCTAGGTTTCGTAGTACATGCATAGTTACACTCAGAACATGAAAAAGGTTTTCTTCACTTTGAATCGTTCTGTGGATTTTTTAATCTCCCTTTCGAGAACTTGAAAAACCACGCTGGGACAAAAATAGTTTTGTCTGCTGAAGGTTAACATGTGATTTTTCATGCCTCTTTGTAGAACACGAATAGTTGCAGTAGAAACATGTAAGTGGTTTTGTAGCACTGTGAGTCAGCAAATGATTTCTAAGAAGTTCCTTTGTACAACATGAATAATTGCAGTCGGGACACGAAAAAGGTTTTGGTCCAGCGTGGGTAAACATGTGAATTTTTAGGTACCGTTTGGTAGCGCCTGAATATTTGCACTCGGAGCAAGTAAAAGGTTTTTCATCACTGTGAATTAGCAAGTGCCGTTTTAGTTTTTTTTTCGAGAAGAAGAATAGTTGCAGTCAGGGCATGAAATGGGTTTTTCACCACTGTGAGTTAACATGCGATTTTTTTTATTTCTCTGAATAGTTGCAGCCGGAACATGAAAAATGCTTTTCTCCACAATGAGTAGAGTCAGCAAAAGAACTCTTGGATATCCCTTTTAAGAACACAAATAGTTGCAGTCAGGACATGTAAAAGGTTTTCTCTTCTGTAAATCGCACGGTGGATTTATAAATTGTCCTTTTGAGAACTTGAATAACTGCATTCTGGACAGGAAAATGGTTTTTGTCCACTGTGCGTTAACGTGTGATTTTTGGTGACTCTTTGTAGAACATGAATAGTGCAGTAGACACATGTAAAAGGTTTTGTATCACTTTAAGAAGGAAATGATTTCTAAGAAGTTCCTTTGAACTACACGAATAATTGCAGTCGGGACATGAAAAAGGTTTTTGTCCAGTGTGGTTCAACACGTGAACTTTTGGATACCGTTGTGTAACGCATGAATATTAGCAATCGGGACAAGAAAAAGGTTTTTCGTCACTGTGAGTTAGCAAGTGCCGTTTTCGTTATTTTTTTCAAGAAGTAGAATAGTTGCAGTCAGGACATGAAATGGATTTTTCTCCACTGTGGGTAAACATGGGTAATTTTTAGATTTCTCTTCGTAGTACATGAATAGTTGCAGTCCGAACATGAAAACGGTTTTTCTACACCCTGAGTCAGCAAGTGATTTCTTAGATATCTCTTTAAAGGACACGAATAGTTGCAGTCAGGACATGAAAATGGTTTTTTTCTTCTGTGAATCATACTGTTGATTTTTAAATCTTCCCTTTGAGAACTTGCATAACTGCATTCGGGACGTGGAAAAGGTTTAACGCCACTGTGAGTCAGCTTGTGAATCATAGTGGAGTAAAGTGTTGCTCCACAGGGAAAACTTAGGGAAATTACTTTCCTAAAGGCTAATGTTAAAGAAAGTATGTGTTGTAAAACCATGTAGGTTTATTCTAGGTCAGACAGTGTTAAATTGTGGAGATCTGGAATATAAAAATCTGGCCGATAAAAAATAATAATATTCTCAATTTTTTTCAAAATGACAATATGAATATATAAAATGTATATAATGTATCGCGAGCTAGAAAACTCTTGTTTTATTTATTACCGCAAACGAGATAAAATCAAGAAAAAGGGTATTTAAGCGACATTTCAGTACGTTGCGCAACTTAATTGTGAATTTCGGGTAAAAATTGTTACTTGGGTGTTACGTAACGCTAAGGGGGGGGGGGGGGTTGATCGGGAAAACGTTACGGCGCGTTACATGGGGGGGAGGGGGGGTCAAAAATCATCAAAAATTGCGTTACATAATACTTGAACGCTCCCTAATCGGATATATAAACACAAAAAAATATAAAATGTCTATAGATATATACCAATTTACAATATAGTATAATAAAAATAAAGCTTTATCTTGCAAGATTATTTATCGAACTTAATTTGAACGCGAGGGATTCCCACATGTAACCACGCTAACAAATGGTTCATAGGGGATTCAAAGAATTGTCCCTGCGGTATTTGATTTCACATATGAGTGCGTACTTTGTTCGCTGTATGCGCAAGGCGCTTTTGGGGATAGTTCGGATTATCCCCTAAGTGCGCAGTAGATTCTGTGCACTGAAAAAAAAAACCCGCTGTTCTCATGCGCCGTACTTTGTTCGCTGTATGCGTGGTCGAGTCTTATTAAAAATCATAAAAATAATATTTTTTACTTCATTTGTACTCGTTTAATTACTTTTATGTTTAAAGAATTCATTCATTTTGGTGAAGACAAAGCATCGACTGTTATTTCCTTTAGTAGGTTTCCGGTGTAACTGGTGGGGACTGTCCCCATTATCCCCCTGTAAAGAACCGCCACTGGGTAGGTATCTATCTTGTAATATTTCTATTTTTGATACTGGCAATTTGTGGTGGAATTTCATTATCATTATAATGACTTTTAAAATTTAAATGCTTAGAGATAATCCATATAAATTAAACTTAAAAATTAGTATAGCCATTATTTTTTTAAACCGGAATAAAAACCATAATTTAATATCTTGTTCCAAAGGATCGGGTTAGCATTGTGGCATCAATACATGCACAGATATTTTTAAATTGGTGTTAGAACAAAATGTATGTAATTTATTAAATTTACAATGTCACACCAAGTGTAGAACTTTCTAAGAAAATATGTGGACATTTTGTTTGTTTATAATGTTGACCAAGACAAAACGTCAAAGAAGAGCAGGGAAAATATTAAATATCCTCAGTAAATAACAATATGAAATTATTATACCTTTACCAGGAAAATCCACAATAGGTGGCAAAAGAGATGAGGATGTTAGTTTTAACTGATAATTAACGCCTTTGGAGACTTAATTGCTTTGGACAATGCACTCGAGTTTTTGTCGTAATTTTGGTGAGTGCATAATATTTTATGACTTTGAGGCTGCCATATTGGATTTTGAACATTTTTTTAAATGTGAATACCTCACAACAATCCCAGCTGCTCCTGTCCGGAGCCAGTGAGACTATGGTATCCCCAATTCGGATATGTTGCCAGGTTGAAGGTAGTGGGGAGGGGATGCATATGGGGGAGAGGAAAGTGGGGAAGAACCTGGATATTCATATCTGGTAACCAAACACACCTAAAGCCATTTCAAGCAACGTTTCAATTCTGAATGGTGGTCTTACACCAGAGCGATACTGAGAATATCTTCCATTCTGGAACGTGCCGCAAATTTACTATATATTATTTTAAATGAGTTCATTGTGAAATATCACAAAATAATCATATAAAATTTATTTGCGCAAGCCGAGATTCGATCCCGCGACCCTCGGATTGGGAGTCAAGAGCCTTATCCCTCGACCACGGAGGCCGTCAAACATGTCGCATGTTAATAATTAAAAATATGTAAGAAATCATTTCTCAGCTTGGAATGGGAAGTTACATTTAGACACTATATAAAGCAGGGTTTCCCAACCAGTGGTCCGCGGACCACTAGTGGTCCGCAAGAGGCTAGAAGATGGTCCGCGATGGTCTGCCGGTCAATAAGCGAGCCAGCGCGCGGGCGGTTCCTGGTCGAGAAGTCTGAATAAAAGAAATCGGGACAATATTCAGTTTATCATTATTGTACCTTGTGGTCAGTGGCCATTATGGTATTCCGTTTCGACCCACCCCATCCTACCCCCTCCGTTGTGGTAAATATTCTGCTAGAATCCGTCCCACCCTATCCCATTCCGCCCCCTCCGTTGTGGTAAATATTCTGCTAGAACCTGTCCTACCCTATCCCATTACGCCCCTCCCGTTGTGCTATCCGTCCCGGGTGCCACTCATGCTAGCCTACACCACTGACCACGAGCAGTGGCTTAAGCCAGCATGGGTGGCACCTGGGACGCATAGGGCGGACAACGTGGTGTCACCCCCCCCCCCCCCATTAAATTTGACAAACACAAATTCTGACTTCATAAAAATGTCCATCCTGGGAGGGGGAGGGGGGGGGGGGCTAGAGAATTGTGCTCCTGGGGGGTGAAACTGGTCAGGTGGCACCCGGGGCGCCGCCCCCCCTTGCTATGCCACTGCTTGTGGTCCCTGTCGAAAAAATAAACGTAGAAGGGGTCCCGCGTCAGAAAAAGGTTTGGAACCACTGATATAAAGGAAGGAGTGTCAATATGTGTTTTTTTGTTCGTATTTTATGTATTCATCCGATTGCGATGAAACTTTGGTAATTTGTTGTGTGCACTCCCGCGAAGGTTATAGGCTATATATTCTGGCGTTGTGTAATTTGTATACATAAATGAAAATGTATGCATTTCATGTATTTTAGCGGCAGAGAGGAAAGACAGGAGGGGGAGGTGAACGGGGGAGATGGGGTTCGCGGGATGGGCGACGAGGGAGAGGGTAAGGCGGGGAAGGTGGAAGGAGAATGCGGGAGGGGAAGGGGACTCGGAAAGTGAACGGAGACGCACGGGAAAGGACATGCAGGGAAAATCAATTTATTTATTTGAATGGCATTGCCACGCATGCTGGGTCAGCTAGTACTTGATAAAATTCTTCAAAAAATGTTTATATTTTCTAAAATTGGTTTTGTTGAAAAAAATTGGATATTCTGCATTAAAATTTTTGGTCACAAAATTTGATTGATTTTCTTTCACGGCACATGATTGGCCGAGTAGCCGAATCGGAAGCAAAGTATAGGGTAATCCAAAACTAAATTTAAAAATTGTATTATTACTTATAGAAATATTATTAACATGAAATGGGTATGGGTACCGCCGCCCTAGGAAACTATTAATTGGGCAACCAACACCTATGGCTTAAGTCACCCCGTGCGTTGCGGGCCTGATCGGAAGAGGCCGATTAATGGAAACCCTTGATCTTCAGCCAAAGAAGGAGGAATACTGAATACACTGACCCCCAGATTCCTACCCACCCATCATTCCCTTTTCCTTCCCATAATGTCCTCTCCTTACTTTTCTTTAAAATACCTACCCTCCCACACAGCATCTCCAAAAATGTGACCCGTTTAAACGCGTAAAAAACTATGTTTCTGTACTATAACACACACCTATTTTCAAATATCTTTAATAAAAAAAAAATAGGTTTGACTGAGTTTTGAACGTTTCTAGACTGTGATTGGAATTAACCTCACTACCAACCGGGCAAAATCGCGAATTGGTAATACTGACATTTTTGTTGATAGAATGCATTGTCATCGACAATGAGCACATCTGCCGAGTTTCAGCTCGATTGTATATCGGGAAGTGGGCTAATTTCCACTTAATTCAAACAAATAAAATCGAAAGAAAAAAAAATTTTAACAAGCTTGAATATCTATAAAATTTAACTAAATTCACGTCGCCATTCATTTTTGAATTTTGTAAAAAAAAAAAATTAATATAACACATTTTTGGCGGCAAAGAATTACCGCTTTTCCCAAACATTCTTCAGCAAAACAACATTTCTCAAACGGGAGTGCCATAAATCCATTAGATTTGGAACTCTTACGCGATATCACATTAAAGTAATAAATATTAATATAAACAATATTCTGAATTAAATTAAAGCACACTCTTACCACCCATCGAGAAACCATAATTCAGAATTGAAAAGTTATTTTGCAATGACTTTAGCTTTGTCTACAGAATTTACTGGCCGGATCCAGGCCCTCCTCCAAAATAGCCTCCCCACTTACTTCCCTGGGCCGTATAACATCCCCCAATTTGGGATTCCAAACTTCTGTGCAGTTGGGACTCATGCGGACAAGGCTCCGCAACCGGGCCTGAAAAGAAGAAGATGGAGAGATACGAAGTTACGAATGTTAGAGGAGAGCGCTAACATTTACAACGACAAAATCGATGCGAAAATTGTGAAAATGTTTAATAAAACACCACACGTTTAAAATAGAGCAAAAATCTCGCGGGCATTGTCTTAAACAGCATTTAAAGAAACACTGTGATTTTTTTCATACATATAACTTATAAAATAACTTAAAACAAACTTCTTTATAATAATTTTTGGAACATACTTTGCGATTTTTTTCTATCGAGGGAATTTTATATAATTTTATATAATAAAATTTATAAATCCTCAAACTGCTTCGACTCGCAGCAATAACTTATCTATGTTGCGAGTTTGTACATATACCTACTGAACTTGTTTGTTGTTTGGTTTTTAATGTTATCATTATCACTGACAACAATGGCAAATAAGTATTTTGAAATGTTGGTACTTATGTTAGTTTTAAGTCTGTTACTTTAAGTCACAGTTGTAAATATGTATGTCATTAATCCACTAGTTTTAAGTCAACTATCGTAAGTCTTAGTCATAAGTCACTAGCTATAAGTCTTAGATTAAGCCACTAGTTACAAGTCTTAGATATAAGTCACTAGTTATAATTACAAATCTTAGTTTTACCAATTTTATTACGTATTTACTTGTACTGTACAGCGCCCTTGAGGTGATTTCTCACAAAAACGGCGCTATATAAAAATATTATTATTATTATTTGCGTTATTATTATCTTCAAGAAAAACATATATTTTTTTAAGAGCTTTAAAACTTAACGTGTTTAAGGGAGATATGTATGAAATCGGTAGTAATTCGGGTAGCGGGCCTTAATGTAACCCAATAGATTGAGAGTAATTTAGGGGATCAAATAGGGCAATTAAAAAAACAAGAGGAACCCCTTTGGGTTAGGTTAGGTTAGGTTAAGTTAGGTTAGGCATGTTCAATGCGAGCATGAGCTTAAAGATACAGCCTATTATAGACATGTTCTATTATATTTTACGTCCGTACAACAATCACGTAGGTACCGAGCAATCAAACAGAATAATTAGCAAATCAGGGAATCAATAATAATAATTGGAGAGGATTAAACGTGACCCACTTGACCAACGAGTGAATAAATAATGGCCAGATGACCAGAAAACACGTCTTGTAAAAACTTGCCCATTCATATGATTATTTGGCAATATTATTTAGAAAGTGGCCCACATCCGATCTCCGTGTGGCGGATGGCTGATGATGGTACTTTACAAATCGCAGCTTCTCGCCATTAACTCGCTAATTTCATTATACTGTCAAAAAACTAACGTCCCGTAAGACCTAATATGTATATATTATGTTGTGTATTATTCTGAGACGAAAATATCTCATTTAGCAGATTCGTTATTCGTATTAAACGAGGTAACTGTTAAGCTGTTATCTACGTGACGTAGATACGTTGGACTACGTTTTTTGTAGCTTAATTGATATTAGAAGAAACATAATATTGCATTATTGAAACCTCCGTAATAATAATATGCAAATCTTACTAAATAGGTTTTAATAATTGAAGACGATATTAGCGCCTCTCAAACGAAATTTGGAAACAGAAAAATCAGAAAAAGATACGATCGCTCCTAGGAATTGAATCCAGGACCTTACCCATTACCGGGGCTCTGCTCTAATCACCGAGCTAATGAAACCAAATGGGAATGTATGGCGAGCAATGTGCTAAAATATGCCAAGCCAAATAACGACGGCGCTTTTATACTCGTGGCCAGGCCTGTCACTAGTGTAAATATTACAATTTGAGGCTTTACACATAGTTATAAAATACAAAAGATCATCGCAACCAAATAACGCTCTCCATACGATCCTTTTAGACCATTAGCAGTTTATGCGCCGTAACCGCTCCTGAGGCGACATTCGAAAAGTTATGCGCCCCCTTCTTAAACCGGCGGATGACAAATGTCAAGTTGACAGATTCAGTACAAAGAAATGTGCATTCCGTGGCCGCTCCGTAATTCATCTGACCCCATCTCCTACCACAAGAAGAAATATTTGATAGCGTCGTGTGGCGGTACAAAACATAAGCGTTTGCGGTTCAACAGATATCTGTCGCGGTTTTATAGCTGTGTGTGTGTACACAGCTTTAAAAATAAAAGTGGGGAGATTTTTTTTTATGTGACACCTCACAAGAGTTTTTGAAACTGTCCGGCGTCAGTGGGACTATGGCAAACCCATTTTTAATCAACGTTGTGAAGCTGAAGCAGAAGAGGAATGTTAGGAAGCACCTTGATATTCAAATCTGGTCAGAAAACTCATTTTAAGCAACATTTAGATTCTGAATGGTAATCTCTCTAAGAGAGAATCTTCAACTATGGAATAAGATGCAAATAAAATATTATTTGCTAATGCCAGGTTTAGAACTGGCCACCTTTTGGTCTAGAGACTCATCAAATAATACGCAGATATAACACATGTCATGGACAATTTATAGTAACTTTATTGCATAATACAGTTATTTTTGACATAGAATGGCCTCGAATGAATGAGAGGTACAAACATAAAGTGGATGCCTTCTGGTCACAGGGTCGCGGGTTCAATTGCAACAAGTATATTATTTACATTGAAAAATGTGCTTACATCTGCACGCCCATATGAGCATAATTATATTATTTTCCGAAGTGGCGGTATTTTTCAAGATTCTGAATGGCAGCATCAAAGCTGATGGATTCTATTATACAATAATGACACGAATCAATCGCACAAGTGAACAGTACAACGAGACGGGGGTACAATGAATTGGCCTTCGTTAAACAATATCGCGGAAACTATCCACTTTGGCACAATCGCTATTCAAAATCACATCACTATTCAAGTCCCAGACACTCGAAACTTTCAACATTTGAATGCCATCTACGAAAATAATTAACTCGACAATCTTGCGCAGAATAAAAATTAATTACTAACTTGGTGAAATAATTAAGGTCAAGGTAGCGAACGAAATTAATTACATAGCTACCATTAAATGTAATTGCAAATTTATACCTCATGCTGCAGATATTAATGAAATTTAATTTGCTCGAGATCATATTTCTATGACCGAATTGGTCCAATATTTTTCGCCTAAAGCCATTACGAAATTCGTTCAAAACTAGTTCGGACAAATATTAGGTAGGTACCTATAGTGGCGAAATTTCTCTGATGACATAAAACAGTAAAAAATAGTACTTGCCTAACTTGGTACTGAAATAATAGTGCTTGCCTAAATTACTAAGTACTGGAAGAAGTAGTGCTGACCCCACCTTAGGGAACGTACCCATACTACGTGACCAAATGGAATTACGATAGGCATAATCAAAGATGCACTGCCAGCTATAGGAGACAGATTAGTTGCACTAATAAATGAATCTCTGTTAGAGGGAATTTTTCCACAGTCATGGAAAACTTCCATAATAACACCAGTACCCAAAATCATAAATGCTAAAAATTTCGAAGACTTCAGACCAATAAATGGATTACCCAAATATGAACAATTACTAGAATCGATGGTTAAAGAACAGATAAACAATTTTATTGAAAAAAATAACATTCTTGCAAAACAACAATCTGGATTTAGAAATAAATATTCCTGTGAAACAGCAATTAATTATGTCATAAATGAATGGAAAACAAGTATGGATCAGAAGAAAATCATCATAGCAGTATTCTTAGACTTTAGACGTGCTTTCGAAACGATAGACAGAGAAAGACTTATAATGAAATTGAAAGACATGGGAATTCATGGTAAAGAATTGCAGTGGTTTACTGATTACCTAAAAAACAGAAAACAAAGAACCAAATTTGGAGATGCTATCTCTGAAGAGCAAAAAGTTTACCTTGGAGTTCCTCAAGGATCGGTCTTGGGACCACTACTTTTTATTATATATATTAATGATATAGTGAAGTGTCTAAAGTACTGTTCCATCAAACTGTTTGCTGATGACACACTTTTATATATCATAGCAAATAATATTGAAGATGCATTGTCAAAAATACAAAGTGAACTTCATGAAATATCTAAATGGTTATGCATAAATAAACTCAAATTAAATGTAAATAAAAGTAAATTCATGGTATTAGGGAAAAAACAAAATGAACTTATCACCCTAAATATAGACAATCAAAATATTGAAGAGGTAGAAGAAATTAAATATTTGGGAATCATTATCGATAATAAGTTAAAACTTAACTCTAACTTCGAAATGCTAACTAAAAAAATTGCCAAAAAGATTAATTTCTTAAGTAGGATAAAGGGAAAATTAGACATTAAAACTAGAAAATTGGTCTATAACACAACTGTAGCATCCCATCTGAATTATTGGTCAAGTGTAATCTTTCTGAGCAATAAAACACAAATTAAAAGAATGGAAATAATTCAGAACAGAGGCTTGAGATCTATATTGTGCTGTAGCAGATATACAAGGATAAAAACCATGCAACGCCAACTCAATATATTAAGTGTGTGGCAAAGATTAGTTTTCAATACCCTAGTTTTTATTTATAAGTTAAAAAATAAAATGTTACCTGATTATATGTTGAATAATGTTAGAATCAACAGTACAGTTCATTGTTTTCCTACGAGAAACTGCAACGATTTTAGGCTTCCGAAAACAAATTTATCGGGAACACAAAATAATATTTATTATAAAGGTTTTAAAATGTTCAATGAACTCCCTGTAAATGTTAAGGAGGCTAAAAGTCTTGCAGTTTTTCGTGGATTATGTCTTAATGTTGTAAAGTCCAAATTTTAGTCAGTAGGTAGTAAATAATATTGTAGTAGTCATAGAAAAGATAACATTAGATATAAGATGTCAAATTTTATATCTAAATAAAATATACAATAAAAAAAAAAAAAAAAAACTTTTTGCAATTTTAACCCCCCCCCCCCCCCCCCCCCCCGGTGACTAAAAATCTAAACCTAATGAAATCATCTCAGAACCACCTCAGAGAGGTCATTAAGAGTGATGATAAAAAATATTTAAAAAAAATGGAGTTAGGTTAGGGCTACCGGCTATTTTAAAATTATTTTTTCATAGCTTTTAATGACCTCTCTCAAGTGGTTCTGAGTTGGCACGGAACCCTTTTTTACATCAGGCCCTGAGTAAAATAATTCCTCTTTGTCATCTTTGGGGATGCTGTGAAGCGGGTCTTTTTAGGAAAGAAAGGAGAGGAAGTTCTAGGAAGAAAAAGTGTGTCGGAGGGTGGGAATCTGGGGGTCAGTGTGTCCATGAGTGACGGACGTATAAATCCATTCCTCCCACTGCGGTTCAAGGCGATATTCCGAGAGAGTACGGCTGGAGAAGTCAAAGGGACTCCCTCGATAATTCTTTCTCGATCCTGCCTGCCGTGCAGCCGGTGGGCAGATGTATCCGCCGCCACGACCAAGACAAACCTCACCCTGTGAAACCGGGCACTCCTGCTAAATCACCAAACGTAGCGAACCACTTGGGGTGACCTATGGCAGAGGTGTTGGTTATCCAATAAATGGTTACCTACACCCGCCTCCCAAATCGAAAACGTTTCAAAAAAGTTTTTACTTTAGTCCACCTTAGAAATAACTAAGTACTCGTAAACAGGATTAAAAAATAACATCTGCAATAACATGTAATGCGCAGTATTTTCGATATTGTGTCATAAGCTTAGAAAACTGTATATTATTATCATCTGCCTGTATACAAATAATATAAAGTACATTTTTCATCACACTCATTTGGTGATACATTGTACATACAGTTTTTTTTTTTATGTTAGTGATTGATGAGCAAGGGGTCTAGCACGATCAAACCGGTAACTTAACAATTCAATAGGCTCAACTTCCGAAGATTTTATATCGATATCCCCAACACGGTTGCGCTGTTGACAGCCGAACCGATGTTAACAGGGAATAAATAAGAAATCGTGTAACACCGGCGGGATCAATTTGGGAGGCGGGAATGGATACCGCCGCCCCGGGAACCTTTATTGAATAACCAACACCTCTGCCATAGGTCACCCCAAGTGGTTCGCTAAGTTTGGTGATTTAGCAGGGGTGCCCGGGTTCATGGGGTGAGGTTTGTCTAGGTCTTGGAGGCGGATGACCAGGACATACTGAACCCCAGATTCCTACCCACCCCTTAAACCCTTTTCCTTCCCAGAACTCTCCTCTCCTTCCTTTCCTAAAAAAAAAAAACCCTCAACACAGCATCCCCAAAGATGACATAGGCCCTGAGGGAAATTATTTTCCTCAGGGCCTCCTGTGTGGAGCTCATGTAAACAAAAAAAAAAAACACCGGCGGTCTGTCTATGGATTTACATTTCTAAACGTCAAATAGCTTAGTAAAACTTAAAGATACTTGTAAATTGACAATTTCGAATTGAAATTCTAACTTAGGTATGAATTGGCACTTCGCGTGTACTTTTTGACAATAAACGGGAGTTAATTAATTAAGGGAGGTCTTTAGTCATTTTTTAACACAAATTGATAACGATTATAACTACCAATATGGAGATATCGAAATTAACTGATCACGTCTCAAATGAATTAATGAAGTCTGTGGATCGCGAATACGATTTATTTCAATTGTTGGCCAGCATTCATTAATAATGAATAAGTCAGTTATTTTGCATAACGAATGACATTATTCAAAAAGTTGTGTATATTGATAGCTTATCTGACACTCGCTAAAAACGGTGGGTTTTGTCAACCAACTGACCTTCGATGACGGATTTAGTTAATATCTTATTTATTGTATAGGGTTTTATCGATCGATCGATTAGTGGATACAATCTGTTTGCCTAATTCATAGATTCTCAACCTTTTTTTGCCCACCGCCCACTTTGAGAATATTTTTATTTTTGTTTCGCTGGGTCTTCTACCGCCCCCCTGAAAATCTTAAATGTCCCCCAATTTTCTCTTGATCTTTTACCGCCCCCTGCAGGTCTAAAACGCCCCCAAGGGGGCGTTATCGCCCACGTTGAGAACTGTGGTGTATCGTAAAAGCTTCCGCCTTGTAGAGACAGATGGCGGTGATATCAGCTATGGCATATTCCGCTAGATGGCAGGCAACGTAGTGCTTAAGTTCTCCGGCAGGGGATCGGAGGGCTCAGAGAGGCTGTGTTTCAGTTATCACTCGCCTGAACCATTATAGCTAGCTTCTAGTTAGGTAGACTACCGCAGTCCCAATTGTATACGCGAAGTATAAATAAATCCAGATAACGAGGAAGAATCTATTTTATTCTGAAGCAATCTCCATCCGAAGGATTGGGAGAATCTGTTAGTGTGTCCATAAAATAACAGAACACTAAAAGAACCTAAGGCCTAATTAATAAGTTGTTATAATATTATCTATAGTTAGTAGTAGGTAAATCCTTGAACGTACATCATTAGTACCTACAGCGCCCATTATTATCAGAAGAAAAAAAGGTTTGCCCATCTTAGTGGGTAGGTACTGCAGTAAAAAGCAATTACATAATTAAATTTTTAAAAATTTGCCAACCTTTGTACACACTAGAAATAATTTTATTTTACCTTTGGGATTAAATGCGGAAAATACAAGAATTTGACACTTCCAAATATTTAGAAGAACATTTTCACATTTTAGATTGTAAACCGACCGCCGATGACGCCACAAAAAGGGCGGTAATAAACTATTATATTTAAATAATACCGAATAAACAAAAACCAAAAAAATTGTTGGTCTACGCAGTTTTTAGGTAACACTCATCTGTAAAATATGCTAAACAAACATTGGACAAACTTTATGCAAATTAAAAAAAAATTACATTGTTAGTTTTGTGTCAGTCAATATTTGACCAAAATATGTGAGGAACGTATCAAAGTGCTCAACAAAGACACTTGAAAAAAATATATTTTGTATTTAAAGAGACCACATTGTAAATAAAAAACAACCCATCGTAAAACGTCGTTGACAATGTCGAGTTCCAATGAAACAAAAATTAACTTAAAATTAAGCTAATAGGTAAATCCACGCTTAAACATACGAAAGAATTTCTGCTGTTATTTAATAAAAACGAAAAAAAAGTTAAACTTATTGTCACCTAATATAATATTATCGATAAAATCGCACGGAAAATAAAAAAGCGCAACTAATTAACAACATTTTTTTTCATATTCATCTTCGCTTTAGTTATTTGTACTTCTACAATTCTCATCAGTTTTTCACATATCGTCACCCTGTTTGGACAAGGTTCTAACTGACATTTTTTTCCAAAAATGACATTTGAATGCAAAACCGTCTCTATAATCAAAATAATGTTCAGAGCCATCTGTGTTGTATTTCTGTAGATACTTTGTATGGCATAGTTCTGACATCAAGCCTTTAAAGACTCCATTTATTTTACAAGGTTCTAACATAACTTTATATAGGGTAGGATAGGGTTCTAACTTCGCTTTACCATGTTCTGAGGTGTCAAAGTTTACAGAGACGAATTCCCATAATCTATTTAACAATGTCTGTATTTTAGTTTTAGAATAAAATATTTAAATAGGACTTGGCTCTATCTTATAATGGCATTCCCGATAAGGCGCTCCAGTGCAATTTAATGAGGAAAATATAAATACATCTAAGAACATAAAATAATTGGACACATCATTACTGAAGACCTCTCGGATGATGGTGACATTGAACGACAGAGGAGAAGTATCAGTATACTGTCTAATATGATTGTCCAAAGATTCTTCCAATGCAGCAATAATGTAAAAAATACATTGTTCAGTGCTTTTGGTACCAGGTTACGTAGTGTAAAACTTGCTGACACTACCGAATCAGTTCGATGGAACGACTCCGGATCCAATATAAAATAGCCTGCGGAGTTACATATTTGGATACAGAAGATACAGCCTAGAATAAAGCATTTATTAATATTATTATTAGGGAAATGTAGTCAAAACCTTATGCAATGAATCATTATGCTCTAGTTCATAGGTTATCAACGTGGGCGATAACGCCTCCCTGGGCGTTATCGCCCAGGGAGGCGTTATATTATTATTACCGTTAGATCAATACGACGAATTATTATTACCGTTAGATCAATACCACCCACCATTGGATATTATCATAACAAATATGCCTTTAACATCTTCAAAAAAAACAAGTGCCCCATCGTATAACTTTTCCAAAGCTGAATACCATCATATTATTGAGTACCTTATCCAAACAGATTGGTCCTTTTTAGATGAGGAAAATAATATAAATGATCAATTAGAACACTTTTACTCGATTTTAAATACCTCTATAGAACAATTTGTTCCCAGGGTTAGCTTCAAATCATCTTATTATCCGAAATGGTTTACAAAAGAATTAACTAATTTAATTAATAAAAAAAAATGTATCCACAGAAAATATAAACTTAACAGAAATCCTAACGATTATATAACATTTACTAAACTACGAAAAAAATGTAAAGAACTATCAATAAAATGCTATAGTAACTATGTTAACGTAATAGAAAATGAGGTACGTCATCACAATGTGAAAAAATTCTGGAATTTTACTAAATCTCAGCGAAACGATAACTGTGGATATCCTAATAACATGTATTTTAAAGAAAAATGTGCTGACAGTATCGAGGGTATAGTTAATCTCTTTGCTGACTCATTTAAAAGTGTTTACGACAAAGATATTCCTGTCAATGCAGTCCCCACTACTTTAGTGGAAGAGTCATTAAACCTAAGCCAATGTTTCATAAAATTAGAATCTTTAAAAAGGGGCATAAAAGCATTGGATAGTAATAAATCTGCTGGACCTGATGGTATTCCTCCCATATTTTTAATAACTTGCATTGATAGTTTGATATATCCCATACAAAAACTTTTTAACAAATCCTTAGCATCTGGCTGTTTTCCGGCTCTGTGGAAAAAGAGTTATTTAACTCCTATTCATAAAAAAGGAGACAAAAGCGATATATCAAACTATAGACCTATTTGTATTATGTCTGCTTTACCCAAACTTTTCGAGTCATTAGTATTAGATACCATTGTAAAACCTATCAACAATATTATTGTTCCTAACCAACATGGCTTTATCAGAGGTCGATCTACCTTAAGTAATTTAACTATCTATAATAATTACATATCCGAATCCCTTAGTCTGAAACAACAAGTGGATTCTATATACACTGATTTCAGTAAAGCATTTGATAAGGTTCGACATCACATTCTTATATCCAAACTCCGACTGTTAGGCATCAAAGGAAGTTTATTGACATGGATTATCAGTTACCTCAGTAATAGAGTGCTTAGTGTGAGGATTAATTTTATAGAATCCTATGTATTCGAGGCCACAAGTGGTGTCCCGCAAGGGTCCCACCTCGGCCCAATATTCTTCTTAATATTCATTAATGACATTGTAAACATATTTAAAGATGTACAAGTCCTACTTTTTGCAGATGATCTAAAATTGTTTAAAAAAATACGAAATATATATGATTGCCTAATTTTACAAGCTAATTTAGATGAATTTTTTAAATGGTGCGAACAAAATATGTTATTTTTGAATACTGAGAAATGTCAAGTAATACGATTTTCCAGAACTCATTCTCATATTTTACATGAATATAATTTAAATAATGTTAAATTAACACCAGTATTACAAATTCGCGACTTGGGAGTTATATTCGATTCAAACTTAACATTCACACCACATATAGATAATATAACTAATAAGGCTTTAAAGATTCTTGGCTTCCTTTGTAGAACCCTAACTGATTTTAAGTCCTTGGATTGCATGAAAACACTCTACATTTCATTAGTTAGATGTCAAGTTGAATATAATTCACCTATTTGGTCCCCTTTCTATAAAGTACACTCTAACAAAATAGAACGAGTTCAACACAAATTTCTTAGGTACTTAAATTTCAAACTCAAAATTCCAATAGAAAACATTAATTATTTAAGTTTAATGAATCGACTAAATTTAATTACGCTGTCTGACAGAAGAATCATTTCAGACCTAATTTTATTGTACAGAATTATGAACAACCTAATTGACAGCCCTGCCATCGTTTCTACTATTAAACTTCTTGTACCGACAAGGAATACTAGACAAAATATAACATTCTTTTGCAACACATACACAACTAACTATCAATCACACTCACTTACCAATAGGATGCATTATTTAGGCAACAAGTTTGGTGGTATTGTAGATGTATTTGCTGATTCCCTTTACATTCTAAAATGCAATTTAAACCAACACTTTGTTGAATCCTACAAATTATTGTAACATGGGTATAATATATTTAACGATTTGATTTGTTATTGTAATGTTTATATTATATTTTGTTCTATGTTATTGTTAAATATTACATTGTTTAAAATATTTCACGGGTTTCCACAAGATTATACAAGTGGTTTTTTTTTTCTTTAAAAACTACTTGTATATTCTTAAAAGTTTTTTCACTTTTATAACTTTTGGTATAAATTCTATGTATGTGTTATCCTAGATATCTTAAATATTATTTTCTAATCTATGTAAAAGCCCCTACGGGCGTATAACAACAATAAATAAATAAATAAATTAGTATCGCCCTGGTGTAAGACCACCATTCAGAATTGAAACGTTGCTTGAAAATGGCTTTAGCCGTGTTTAGTGACCAGATCTGAATAGCCAGGTACTTCCCAAGCTTCCTCTTCCCCACTTCCTTCCCCTCCCCACTACCTTCAGCCTCACAACATACCCCAATTGGGGATGCCATAGTCTCACTGGCTCCAGACGGGAGCAGTTGAGATTCTTGTGCGGTATTCACTGTAAAAAAAAAAAAAAAAAGTACTAAACATTGAAAAATTGAAAATGATCTACTTTTCCCTGGTGCAATCATCAATCACTTATGGCATTATAGGATGGGGTGGTGCACTTGATACATTTATTAAGCCTCTACAAATAATTCAAAAACACATAATTAAAGTCATATATAACAAAAATAAAACATTCTCGACTAACTTATTATACAAAGAAACTAAAATATTTAATATACGTAAATTATTTGTATTACAAACTTTGAAATATGTATTTAAAAACAAAAATAATTTCGAAATAAATGAAAACAGAATGAGCAAAAGAATAAATAATATATTTTACACCCCCATGAACCAATACTAAATTATTGCAGACACTTAGCAGTTTCATTAGTCCTCGTTCATTTAACCTTCTACCACTATAATATAAATATGTAAAAGAGGTAAAATTATGGTTGAATAATGTAGATATTGAAACGCTATTTCTATAAATTTATCCTTCCTTTTACAACACACTGTCTGTAACTTTCTAAACTGTAGTACAATATGTTTTCTGTTTATTTTTTTATACATATATATCAGTATGTTTTTTCCATATTTTATAATAGCTGAAAAAAAAACCTTTTTCACTTGTTCTACCTATGAAATACTAATTTTACATTTTATATGTTTTTTAAGTCTATTTTATACTTTGGGTACTTAGAAATATAATATTTTGTTTTAATATTACCCACACTCGGGCAGTGCCTTGGTGGGTTTTCATTTCTTGTTCATACTATTTGTTATTATATATTATGTTATTATATGTATACTATTTGCTATTATACATTATATGTACAAAGAAATGAGAATAAATAAAATTAAAAAAAATATCTAGAAATTGCCCGCGCCGAAACGCAAATTATATAAAATTCCCTCGATAGAAAAAAATCGCGAAGTATGCTCCAAAAATTATTATTAACACGTTTGTTTCAGTTATTTTACAAGTTATATGTATGAAAAAATACACAGTGTTTCTTTAAATGCTGTTTAAGATAATGCCCGCGATATTTTTGCTCTATTTTAAACGAGTCGTGTTTTATTAAACATTTTCGCAATTTTCGCATCGATTTTGTCGCTGTAAATGTTAGCGCTCTCCTCTAACATTCGTCATTTCGTATCTCTCCATCTTCTTCTTTTCGGGCCCGGTTGCAAAGCCTTAAGTCAAAGAACAGATCGGAATAATCAGTTACTTCCCCTTGCTCGTCCTCATTTCTGTTACCCTGAAAACATTTCAAAATGCGAATGATACAGTTCCACCGCCCCTGATAAGTTGTAATAAATTCTTACGCGATATTACATAAACAAAAGTGTTGAAAATCGGAAGTTGCGTACTTATTATCTCGTAAATGATTACGTACAGATTCCTGCGTAATGACTTCGGATGATCGTTGATCTTGAAGCGAAGGCAGTCGACGTTATTGGCGGCAGTTAATACGGCAGTTACAGGTACTCAGCAATCAGCATCCGAAGATCGAGGGTTAAGCAGCCACTTTGTATCCGTTAAAAGGTCAGCAATACGCTTTCATCTCGGAACCTACTCGTAGTAAGGTTGGTAGGTTGTCATAAGTGGGCCGTTGAGCACGTAACAGCCGGTATGATTCAATGCTAAGATCAATACAAAAAGGTAATTCACAACGCATTGCACGCTGCAAGAGATTCAGGTTCTCGATTCTCCAATCGAGGCCGCTCGCAAACGCCGTCAAAAGTACGTAGGTACTTTGTTCGACTTTGTTATTCTCGAGTCTCGTAGAAGATACATACACGTGACTCAAAAGTCATTCCACTCGAAAAGTCATTCCACTCGAACAACGAGTGGGTCGACCCAGCCGGTACCGACAAAACTGTCAAAATCTAGTACATACTTTCCCGCGCGCCCTTTGGAAACAGACATTGTGTATTTAGATACAACTAGCTGGTTCCCGAATTGCGTTGCAATGTCATATTCAAATAAATACATTGTTTCTCCCTGAATCACTTTTCCCGAGCGTTCGCGTTCCCGTCCCGCGTCTCCTTCCTAGCAAGCTTATAAATTATAGCCTATCCGTCTAATTCTGCGATTATGAGTAAGGCGGTATATGTTATTCTGATGTATGAGCTATATTATTGTAAGATTTCATTAAAATCCATTCAGTAGTTTTTGCGCGAAAGAGTAACAAACACACATACATCCATACAAACTTTCGGGTTTATAATATTAGTAAGGTTTGAAGGTTCCATATAATGACTGATTTATTGGCGTTATTGGCTACAATACATAATGTAGAGCAAAATGAAGCAGATGCTTTGGGACCAACAAGAATGTTTCGCAGGGGTTTTGCTAATTAATCTGTTGCAATTCATTTTGCGGGTATCAGCAGCATTAAATTTCTTCTCCACGGCCAGTCATTTCGAAAAAAGTGCGGCGAGTGCGATCATAATTTGAAGTTCACACCATAGAAATGTCAAAAATATACAGTATTCACAGGACTGCCAATATAATAATCTCTTCAACCCTTCGACATTCGAGAATACGTATAAATGAAATATTCGAAAAAGGCGCATAACCAATAACTCTTGGTCGCTATTGGAGAATTGAGCACCAGGGGGGTTCCAGGTTGAGATAAAGCTTACAATGGGCCAATGAATTCCGGGTCAAGATGACTGTCTTGTGTGAAGAGTCACGGTGAACCTTAATGGGACCCTGTTACGGAATAATAAGATCAGTGAGTCGAGAAAACCCCAGAGGAGCAATTAAGTGTGAATTAGGGTGAGAAGAACGAGAAATGAACGGGGATGGAATAACACAAAGCGATTATTATTAGGATCATGTTCGAGGCGCATTAATTTGTACGGTAAATAATTAGCAGAGTTAAGTAAAACTTCCAACTAAGCAAAAAGGTTTGACTCAATTACTAGAAAACATTATGTTGTTGGTTATTTAGTGTGAGCCTTTTTTACACTTTATTGTGTCATACGAAAAACGTTCAATAAAAAATATACACATCTCATAGACATATGAATATTAATAGACCAGAACATAAAGGTGAGGGGAAAAAACCAACTACAGCGGGGCGCAGAGCGGGAAGATGAATTCGGTGACATGTGATTCGTCAATAACTCAATCTGAGAGTGTATGGGCATCTCGCATTATAATATCACCATTTAGTTCTTAAAAGTAAACTCTGCTCTTTAATGAATAGACCTTTTTACATGGGAGCGCGAATTGCTCGCCGCGAAATGAACAAATTTACAAATTTCAAATACAGCAAAGTAAAGTTCGCCTATTTTCATAGTCCAATATTTTGTTGACGTATTTAGTTAAGACACTTTTACAAATGTTTCATAATTTACTTACCCCACAAAACAGCGACGAGCACACGCCATGTGTCTCGAGTGATAGTGTGTGTTACAAAAACGACCATATTATGTGATGTGAATAAGCTTTATTATAATAAAGTAAAATAATGCTTTCCTATGGAATGTAATACGACAATTGGGTTTATTCTCTTTTTCATTTTTTATTCTCTTTTTCACTTTCACGTTTTCAAAACACAAGCCACTATTTTTGCCGTGTTATTTCGTAAAATGCACCGATGAGTGCTCGACGCTGGCTCGCAGAAGAATGATGACATCACATTTTTTAGATTCACGTGAAGCCATACTCGATCCCAGCCGGTTCCAATGGAACCGGTATGGGGAGGGGGAAATAATACGCTTTTATCGCTTAGGGCAGGTCTATTAATATTCATATGTCTATGACACATCTGCATGGAGCAACAATGTCACATGGCACATTTATAATAAATTATGACGATAGAAATTGTATAAAATAGCAATTACACAATTCTGTGAAATACTCGATATACAGGGTGTTAAGGGACGTACTAGACTTACTTTAACCAGCGATTCCTGTCATAATTTTTTGCGCCATTGATTGAGGTGATTTTCACACGAAAACAGCACTATATAAACGATCCAAATATTATTATTATTTGGAGTAAAAATGCAAATGAAATTTTTGTTTCAGGTAACTTTTTAAATGTCTCAATTTTTTTCTTTAAAATTAAACAAAAAAAGCTTACAGATGTCCTCACTGGTCACTCAGCCGAGTAACCAACCAACCCCTCACCCCGCCCCTAACTGTCCAATACCTATTGATTTTTTTAATGTTTTTGTTTTGAAAAAAAAAACATCAAAAATGTCACAGAAGACAAAATTTGATTTACTTGTTATTATTTGGATTGTTTTCGACATTGCGAATTTTCGTATTTTTGAAGCGATTTTCTGGTATTTTAAAATAAAATTAAAAATCAAAATATTATTTCTTGTATAAAATGCTTTCGAAAAGCTTTAATGACCATAAAACGAAACGCAGTTAACATCGCGTCCTAAATTTTGACTTGAAAAAAAAGACTTTTCGGCTTTTTTTTCTTCACAAATTTGCTGCAAAATACCAAAAAGTTATATCCTAACTCATAACATTACTTTTCTTCCAAAATATAACCGTTATTTACGTAAAATAACACCGCTATTCCAAAAAATAGCGCGTACGTGTTAATTGCACGTGAAGCCATAATATCCAAATTGTACAAAAAGTTCCGATGCGTCCAAGTCGCGAGTTGGTTTGGCCCGTGAATAAGATGAACATATCGAGCGCTGGGAGAAAAGTTCCCAGAAAAACTCCCCCACCCACCCCTCCTTGGGTGGCGTGTGGCACAATATCGTCGAGTGTGGAGGAGGCTGGTCTAGATAGGGGGTGGGGAGTCAGGGACAAAATTACTGAATGAATGCATAGCAACAAGAGTCCCGCTTAACTGCTCCCAACAGTTTGGAGTTAGTAAGACTACAGCACCCCACCAATATCGGGGTACGTTGTGAAACTGAAAGTAGCGGGGATGGGAAGGAAATGAGGAAGAGAAAGGTGAGGAAGTATCTGTCTATTCCGATCTGGTCACCACACACGTCTAAAGCCATTTCAAGCAATGTTTCGATTCAGAATGGTGGTATTACACCACGGCGATGTTGATAGTAACAAATTAATCGAATAAAATTTACTTGCGCACGTCGAGATTTGAACCCGCGACCTACGGATTCCGTGCTAAACGTACGCCGATGTATCTAGAATGTACAATGTACATAATAAGGGCACAAAAGTTTAAAACAGCCTCGTGGGAAAAGGAATAGGTCGATATGACGGAGCAGTAAACTTTTCATTCTCCGCGTACCCAAATAAATACATAATGCGTGAACTCGAATAGAACCGAGACCTTGAACTCGCTCTCTAAAGAGTGTTGTACCTATTCAAGGGACAAGGTTTAATTCGACGGCTGCAGTGTCAAAAGAGTGCCGTACCTATTCAAGGACAACGTTTATTTCTGCAACTACGGTTCCAACATAGCACCTGTTTAACCTTTAACTATGGACGTCGGGTCTCAGAGGCCCAACCCCTTCTTCAATTTCTCGGAATAAAAACCTTCCCCGCGCGTGCCATCCCCGCTCGTTTCAGTAGCTTCAGTTTTAGTTGTGTTATGACCAAGGAGGGAGAAGGTCGCGTCATCCGGCACTTATTACGCGAGTAATAATCATTTAAAATTTGATCAGGGCCTGGGAGACCCGTTGACTATTATTTTATTTTTATTTTTTTACTACTTTTATTTTATTTCTTTCAGAAGTTTTTTTTACGACTTTTTGTTACTGTTTCTTTTATTAGCTAGGAAAAATTATTGGTTTTGATTTTTGTAATACCTACTATAATTAAGGAGCCTTAATATGATCTCAAGTCAATTAAGACTGAAAACTGACTAGGTTTGTTAAATTTAGAGATAATTATTAAAATATGAATAAAAGTTGATTATTTTTATTACTCGATCTTTTATTTATAAATACTATATACATATAAACTCCTTGCTAAAGTCAGATTGGTCCAGGTTTGAAAATTAGAAGAATTTTATGAAGGGGTCTGTGTGACCCGACGTCCATGGGAGTGTGATTTTTTTTCACGTCCATAGTTAAAGGTTAATGTAAACGAGACAGGTTTTGCAGTCATTCTCGGTGCTTTGCTCACGCTCGACAAATCCACTAATTACCGTCGATTAAGCAGGTATTAAGTGTATTAACAAATGCAGTAAATAGCCGGTTAATTTCCGTCATTAAGTAATTAAATAGTGGTGTATCTAGTATCAATACTGATTAGAGTAATCTGACGATAATCTTGACCGGGGTTACAGTAGCTTGATTTTAATCTTGTCAACTATGTAATTTTCAATCTAACCTACAATATAATATAAACAATAGACTTGACCGGGATTACAGTAGCTTTGTTTTAATCTTGTCAACTGTGTAATTTTCAATCTAGCCTACAATGTAATATAAACTATCGACTTGACCGGGGTTACAGTAGCTTTGTTTTAATTTTGTCAACTGTGCAATTTTCAATCTAACCTACAATATAATATAAACTATAGACTTGGCCGGGGTTACAGTAGTTTCATTTTAATCTTGTCCACTCTGTAATTTTCAATTTAACCTACAATATAATACAAACTATAGACCTGACCGGGGTTACAGAAACTTTATTTTAATCTTGTCAACTGTGTAATTTTCAATCTAACCTACAATATAATGTAAACTATAGACTTGACCGGGGTTACAGTAGCTTGATTTTAATCTTGTCAACTGCGCAAATTTTAATCTAACCTACAATATAATATAAACTACAGACAATGTGGAGTAGTAATATTTTTGATATAATGTTCTACGCAGCTCTACATAGTTGGTCATATTATACGATGTTGTTGTGGCCGTGCGAAATGTCATCGCATTGAATCAGAAGTATTTAGGTTAGAGTAAGAGAGTATCCTCAAATCAATTTAAATTACAATTGGACAATTACCTTCTCGTTTATTGTGTTATCAAGTATAAGAATCATCGACCAACAATATCGATGACCGTCATTTTGTGTTACCGAATACATCAAAATTAACAAGTCCTGCAAATCGAACAACTTTCATACATGTTTTTGTTGTGCCTGGCTTAACACCATTCATAATATTAGTTCGTCGATTTGTATTTAAAGATTCTTGATTGAGATTCCTCATTCACAAGTCGTAAGTATTCAATGAAGTAGTTCGTTTGATTTCTTCAGCTTAACCCTAGAAAGATAATCTTATTTTTACTTACCTTAAATCATACGTCTTAGAGACGTACTGAAGTTTAAAAGTGAATATTTATACAGTTTAAAGGTAGTTAAATAATTTTAGGGGTTTTAATTTTAATAAGTTTAGGGGTTTGTCCTTTAAATAAAACGAAAATAATTATAAAAAATATATTGTAATTAAAAAAATAACAAAATTCTGTAAACCTCTTACCAATCAACTACAAAATATAAGACTTTTTTTAAAAGATTTTTTTTTCATTTTATATCTAAATCGTACTAATTTTATATGTTATGAAAGTTTAAATGATAATCAGTCGTTATTTTCAAAAATAATATATTTTTTTTTGTATTTCGAACAAGTCTCAAAGTTACCCAAAAGATGCTGGAGACGTACTAAAGTTTAAAAGCGTATATTTGACATATTATCACACTTACACAGTTTAAAGGTAGTTGAATAATTATTTTAGGGTTTTGTATTTTAAATAAAACCAAAAAAAATATAAAAAATATATTATAATCAAAAAATAACAAAATTCTGTAAACCTCTTGCAAATCAACTACAAAATATTAAGTCTTTTTTTAAATGAAAAATAAAATTTTATTGTATGTCTAAATCGTATTACTTTATATGTTATGAACGTTTAAATGTTAATCAGTCGTTATACCTACACATTTTTTAGCATTATTTCGCTAAATCACATTTATACGAACAAGTCTGAAAGTTACACAAAAGGTAATCATACGTTTTTCGGACGTATGGTGTATATATTTGTCCCTAATTATTGTACTTACGCGCATGCTCTGCTCGGCAACTGAGCTAACTAAGATAGACAGCGCGTCACGTTGCGAAATAAAAAAAAAATACAGCAATTCTTAAGTATCGCTTAAATCTCTCAGGCGTAGATGATCTTTCTAGGGTTAAAAGAACTGTCGTTGTGTGACAAGCATAGAACAAGTCTACAAGAACTAGAATATTCATGAGAAAGCAAACGTCATTGGTGCAAGAAATTTAATAAATACTCTGTGTCAATAATTTCACAAGATAGCGTCAAATCATAAAAATCGCCCATCTATTATTATTATTAACGGATAAAATAAATCAGGTAGAGCTATAAATTATAAAAATGAATGAAGTTTTCCACAATCTTATAAAACCAGCTTGCAATCAAGTCTCCCATTCGGAAAATAAACTAGTCCTTAAATGGACATGTGGTTTACCTAGAGCCCAACAAAGTTCAAGAATCCACTTTGGTATAATAAATAATATAATACATCATGAATGATGAATGTAAGTAAATCTAAAGTCATGGTGTTTGAAAGAGAGAGTACGAACACAGTGTGCAATATAGTTGTGAATGATGAAAACTTGGACTGGGTGAATGAGTTTTTGTATCTGGGTAGTATGTTTACGAGAGATGGGAAGGTTGATAGAGATATTGAAAGATATTGGGTAAATGCAGGTAACTCCATTAATGGAGGACTGAATGCCGTTGGCGCTAATAAAACTGTCAAAAGAAGCGAAGCTAGCATTCCGGAGTGCTGGTACCTACCCTGATGTATGGCAGTGAGGCATGGAACTCGCAGAGGAAGGATGAAAACAGGCTGAATGCTGTTGAAATGAGATCCCTGAGGCGTATGTATGGTTGGTTATACCATGTATGATCGAATGAGAAATGTGGAGATACGCAAATAATGCAAGGCTGATGTAAGCATGGTGAGTAAGATTAAGAAAGGTACCCTCAAATGGTTTGGGCATGTAGAGCGAATGAACGAAGAAAGTAGTGTAAGAAGAATATATGACGCAAATGTTAATGGTAGAAGTTGTCGGGGACGCCCGAGGAAGGCATGGCACGATCAAGTGAATCAGATACTTGAGACGGGCTATGTCAAGAGTCAGAATAATAGAAGAGTATGTATGAGACGACGCATGCATGTGAATGAGGCAAAGACCGAGTTGTTTGGCGGTCCGTCATCTCTGCCTACCCCTTCGGCGGTGATGGTTAGTTAGTTAGTTAACACTTCTATACAAATTTGCTACTTTTTGGTTATAGACCACTCCGCTTGTGACCTGTCTCTCTCACGCTTGCCCGATATTGTACCTATACCATATCGCAATTCCATTTGAATTTCGTAATCATTGTGAACCACAGTTTTGCACAAAATTATATACCGAAATTGGGCCTATATTGGATCACGAAATACGCCCACAAGAAACATATTCCTTGTATGACTAAGTTTAATTATTTACCGCCAGGTAATTAATTGTTATAATTATACGGATGGTGTCGGCGAATCGTTGTGCAAAGTTGGAGACTTGTCGTTCGACGCACTTCAAAGAACTTGGCACTTCTCAGAAGATCGAGAATCGATGATCAGAAAGAATACACGATGACTTCATTAAAATCATCCTCTGACGTAAATTTGAGTCAATATTGACTGGCTATGGGAGTCATTGAAGTGATGCAGACGACGGACTGCGTTATTTTATATTATTCAAGTGGGTTGGGTACAGTGTTGCCATTTGCATAGTTTTTACCACGTTTTCGTGGTTTTTAAATCATTTCTACGCCATGTTTTTTTTACTTGTCAACAAAAGTATGTACTTTGGAGTGGCTTACGTTTTTTTAGCTTGGATCACGTGGAGAAATTTGGGAAGTTGTAGGGGATTTTTTTCCCTCATCTCGTCGACCTGAAAACTTATTTACATTCTAACAAGTACCTAGGTACTACAAATTACACTTGACAACGGTAAAAAAACTCTTTTTTAAAGTAAAACCAAAAACTCTTTTTTAAAGTAAAGATTCTTTCAGGAAAAAAAATACTGTTTTTTTTTCAAACACATTATTTTTTTCCTCTTATTCAAAGGAGAATAACAAAATGATTGTTTATAATTTAGATTCTTTATTTGGATACCGTTATGTTATAAGATGATAAAAAGCTAACGAAAATATTGGTATTTTGTATGGTTCATTTACATTTTACATTCAGCCCTGAAATATGATTTTTCTTATTTGGGACATGGTAACACTGGTTGGGTAAATAGAAGTATATTATTTAAATATCTAGCGGGCGCAGTAATAAAATATTAAAGTGCTTTTACCATACTAATGTCATACTCATATTTGAAGAAAGAGACTCCCCCTTTCCTCAACAAGAGTTATACTTATTTTTCTTCCGACTAGAAAAGGACGCCGGGAGCTTTTTCACTTTCAATATGAATCCTAACAACAGAAAGTAAGATTATTTACAAAAGTCGCCGCCAGGGCCGCATTGAATTTCCGCATGATTTTCCCTTTCCTTCAGAGGTTGTAAAACTATAGATACTGTATTGGAATCTTTACACACACGTTTAACGTGTAAAATAAAGTATTTCCTACTAAAGGTACCACTAATTTTATTAAATATATCCCCTGGAAAAGTTTTGTGGTTAATCTATTAGGAAATAAAACATTTTATTACTGGGAATAAAAAAAATTCTCCAGGAAACAAGAATTTTATGAGTGGGTTCTGTATAAAAGACAATATCAAACGTTACTTTAGTAAATACTAGAATTTACAGATAAAAATATCAATGAAAAGTAAAGAAGGCAAGATGAGATTTGTTCATTTCAAAGGAAATAAGAAAGCGCACCAAACTTAGTATGTAATTAACTTAAGTACCAAGAAATAACATTTTAAGACAAATAAGATAATATAACATACAAAGGAAATAAATGAAAGGCATTTTCACAAGAAATTTCAGGAAAACACCACAGCTAATGAGTATTCAACGGAAAATAGGTATCCTTGCAGGTTTTCATAATTAACTTCGGACTGGAATTCCCACAATAAAGTACTACTTCTATTATTAGGAATATTAGTGCGAACTGTCCGACAGTTGATCCCCCGACAGTTGGCCTCCCGAAATTATAATCATTATAAAATTATTATTCTTTTGCATTATTTACTAAAATAATTTCACCCTGGGCCTGTGTCATCTTTGGGAGTGCTGTGTGGAGGGTCTTTTTAGGGGAAGGAAGGAGAGGAAGTTCTGGGGAGGAAAAGGGTATGAGGGGTGGGTAGGAATCTGGGGATCAGTGTATTCAGGAGTGACGGAAGAATGAATCCATCCTTTCCACTGCAATGCATGGCAATGTTCCGAGAGAGTCCTGCTGGAGAGGTCAAAAGATCTCCCTCGACCAGTCTCTCCTGATCCGGCCAGCCACGCTGTTGTGGGCAGACACATCTGGCGCCAAGATCCGGACAAACCTGACCCCGGGCACCCCTGCTAAGTCACCAAACGTAGCGAACCACTTGGGGTGACCTATGGCAGAGGTGTTGGTTAGGTTAGGTTAGTTAGGAGTTGAAATGGATGTCAAACGAATTTATTTACAGCGCCGATTTTTTGAACTTTTACGTTGGCATCAAAGATATTGAAATTAAGGTTGGCATATACAGAATGAAAATATTTTTTATACTTTTGTTATTCGGCGGTAAATCCTCTCTGAGCACCCCTTCGGGGACACTTAGTTATGTTTTATGTAGGTAGGTATACCGTATTTTTCCTAAACCGATTAATATTGTACTCGTATGTAAGTATGCCGGGGTGCCAACTCCACCAACAATCCCCATCAACATAATATTTAATCATTGAAGTTGAAAATAATCTAATTCATATAAACGTAATTAAAGTGTTAATTTCTTCTTCAATGCTAACATCTTACGTTGATGGGTAGTCGTTATTCCAATAAAGTTAAATACTATCCATTCTAGACCTGTAGAAAAAGTCAATAATAGGTATCGCATATAAATAAATATCCGAGGGTTCCATGCCAACTCAGAAACACCTCAGAAAGGTCATTAAAAGCTATGAAAAAATAATTTTAAAATAGCCGGTAAACCTAACCTAACTTAAGAGGGCATTACCAGAGAAAACCGGAAATACGTCAATTTCAAAAAAGATTTTAGACGTATCGACTCTTTTCCACAAAAAATTATAAATGGATTTCGAAAGATTGTTCTTTTATCTAGCATTCGCATGTAATAAATTTTGAGAAATTTTTTAAATATTTAATATAATAAGGTTATTCCATAGGTCGTTGGCAGATTTGTTAAATTTTCAAAAAAAAAATTGTATTATACCACACCATTATCTAGCAAACGCATGTTTTAGAATTTTAATTTTAGTTTCAATAAAATCATTAAAAAATATGTACGTACATGTGTTTCTTGACGAAAATTGGTCCATTTGTGTATTTATTTGCGCACTTACAAACTAATATATTTCAGATTTTTTTAACATTCTTATTAAATTTAGACATTATTGAAAAATGATAAATACTTATAATCAAAAAATAACTACAAAAAGTACACTATTTTAATAGTTTTATCATCACGCCTTTCAGCATTTTTGGATGAAGGTATAAATTAAAGCTAATTTGGATTGAAATAAATTCGATATTGAGTTATAATTTAAAAAAGCTGGTACGGAGAATAATTAATCTTTCTCATTGTAACCGCCCTGCACGATCGTAAGAACAACTTTCGACGAAATGTGGATTTTCTTCCGCTGGCTGGTTAAACGCTCTTAACCTATTTAACCAATTTTTTAAATATTTTTTATCATCACTCTTAATGACCTTTCTGAGGTGCTTCTTAGTTGGTTTCATTCTGAGTTGTCCGGTCACCATATCCGAGACACTATATAACTTTGTAATCTGAACTTTGTACAAAAATATAGCAGCCAAAAAAATATGGGAAAAAAGTAGTTGAGGATAATATTGTTAATTGTATGTTTGAAATAATTTGAGATCCACAAAAATGACGTAAAAAAGTCAGGTCACAACGGCCGAGTGGTTAGGAGCTTTGTCCTGGTAAGAGAGATCCTGGATTCGATTTCTAGTTGCGACCGTTGCATTGTTATATTCTATATTCTGTTTCGAATGTCTTTCTTTTGTCCCGCTTCTGACTACTCAACGCTGATTTTTTTCTTCAAGTCTTCAGGTATTTTACCTCTATTATTCACTAACTTTCTTTGAGGCTTCACTTAGTGGTTGGCTAAGGGATACGGATGTTGAGTGTGGTTTATATCAGGCTAAATGCAATTTACATTTTTTATTGGTACTTGCCAAATAATTTGAGACTTAATTGTTTATCGTATGTTCTCTATCTATCTATACAGGTGCTTACAGGGTTCTTCACATGGTGAAAAGCTGCCTCGTGAGCTTCTTGAACCAGTTTTATTTTGCTTTAACTATTATTTTTGCTTGTATTACTAACCTGATTTGTTGTATTATGTTTTTTTCCTGTTAAGCACTTGCACACTGCTTTCTAACAACGTATGCAGGGAAAGTGGAGGCCTAGATTCGTTAAAAATAAATAAATGTAGCTTCGTTTGACTAAAAAAAATAGAATCTTGTGAGAGTCTTGAAGGAGTCTCTTGTCACTTATACCAGGGCGGGTAAGTGGTGGATAACTTCCACTGTTTCGAATGTCTCTGGAGAGAACATAGGATATATTACGTTACATGAAATATCTAAATGTCGTCTGCAAATGCAAAGTGAAGCGGCCGACCTTTCAGAAATAAGACAAATTGCGAGGAAATGCGTAATAAACACTAACTCCACCCAAGAGGCCCTGAATCTTGGGAGTCCATCTTTGGGATTGCTGTGTGAAGAGTTTTTTTAAGGAAGGAGTGAACCTGGGTCTTGAAGTCTCCAATCATTCCACAACCGAGCTGTTGAGCTCAAAAACAAGACGTAAAAACGATCCGTTCTCATGTGACAAATATTAACTCTTTACAAATGTTGAGCGCGCCTTTGTACGTACCGAAGAGTATAAAACTAGAATAAATATAAATCTTTTATTATCTATTAAACCTTGAAAATGTAGATTAGTAACCAAAATGGAGTTTTATTGCAAAAATTCAAGGATGGATGAAAGACAAAACGGCGTAAAAAATCTTTGACATTCAGAGAATGAATTTGACACCGCAGTAATTTATTTTAAAAACAGGAAAAAATTAAATAAATAACTTCAAAAAATTAATAACTACAAATGGGCAAAAATTTCGCGTTTTTTAATTAACGTATAATTTTCTAATCTGCATGACATTACTGCACAGCGGAAATTTTAAAAACACATTAATTATTTATTGCACCTTTGAACAGGTTACACAGATATTAGTTAGGTAGACATCACAATCACTGATCAAGTCAATCAAATGATTTATTCATGACAAATCTTCATCTCTGTTTTTCGGGCATTGTCAAACACAACTTCTTTATAAATAAGTATGTACCTACCTAATATTCAATTTATTATCTGATATGGTGACCCCGAAATATTTTGACCACCAGGCCACCGCCTACACCGTAAGATGGATTAAAAAAAATCATCGAATTTTGGTTGCAGTGCATATAAGAAAACATGACTGCAAGTGCGTACAAGGACGAAATCAAAAAAGAAGAAACTTGAACCCGGATCTTTAAGAGGGCATTACCAGAGAAAACCAGAAATATGTCATTTTTAAATCAGATTTTAGACGTATCGACTCTTTTCCACAAAAAATTATAAATGGATTTCGAAAGATTGTTCTTTTATCTAGCATTCGCATGTAATAAATTTTGAGAAATTTTTTAAATTTTTAATATAATAAGGTTATTCCATAGGTCGTTGGCAGATTTGTTAAATTTTCAAAAAAAAAAAAATTGTATTATACCACACCATTATCTAGCAAACGCATGTTTTAGAATTTTAATTTTAGTTTCAATAAAATCATTAAAAAATATGTACGTACATGTGTTTCTTGACGAAAATTGGTCCATTTGTGTATTTATTTGCGCACTTACAAACTAATATATTTCAGATTTTTTTTAACATTCTTATTAAATTTAGACATTATTGAAAAATGATAAATACTTATAATCAAAAAATAATTACAAAAAGTAATTATTTTAATAGTTTTATCATCACGCCTTTCAGCATTTTTGGATGAAGGTATAAATTAAAGCTAATTTGGATTGAAATAAATTCGATATTGAGTTATAATTTAAAAAAGCTGGTACGGAGAATAATTAATCTTTCTCATTGTAACCGCCCTGCACGATCGTAAGAACAACTTTCAATGAAATGTGAATTTTCGTCCGCTGGCTGGTTAAATGCTCTTAAGCTTCATGGGGACGGTGACTTTTAGAATTTCCATTTTTCATATAAAATCTGTACTACCACTAAATAGATAGTCATAATATAATATAATGCAAGAATTATGATCTCACGAATTTGAAATACTCGTAGAAATGATGTCACCAGTTTAGTCAAGTTAGCCTCAAAAGCTCCGCGTACTGTACAGAGCCCGCAGATACTGCAGATAGTACGCTGTTACTGATACTGTTAAATTTGGCAGCCACCCGTGGTCTGGAGCCCCAAAATATCTTAAAAAAACTCTCGACTCTGTGCAGAAACAGTCCTCTATCTTAACAAGGGCATTGCACTCTTCAGACAACAGGTGTCAGTTAAGTATGCTGTCCTTGTTCTACCGGTATTACAATGGAAGATGCACCGAGAAACTAGCGTCATTGATCCCTTTACCACTAGTGTATGGTCGGGAAACACGCCACACGCGCGCCCAATGAATGTACACGGTTGACATTTGTCACAAGAGAACGGGTCTCTTCTACGACTCGTTTTTGAGTTCTAACAGCTCGGCTGTGGAATTATTGACCTCAATGTTTCCTCCCTCCAATAACATGGGTCTCTTTAATATGACCTTTCGACTCCTAGGCCCCAGAAAGGTCAATGAAATTAAAACATCAACAGAATTATTATTAGCAGCAATAATATAATAATACGAAAAATCCTCAAATAGGCCACTTGCATGGATTTCATAACGACTTGGAAAAAATCGTGTGGATAGATCTTTTTACCAAGATTACGAAAATGTTAGTAAAATTTTTTAGAAATGTACAGTGTTTTTTATTTTTAAATAAATAAATCCATTATTTGGGCTCGTGACGTCACTACATGAAAATGTCCCGTCCCCAAAATATTCTTATTAAATTTTGAAAATTCCACACTGCTTTATTTTTTTTATATGGCATCACTTTGATTTCAGGCGAATTTTTGAATTTGACATTTAACGTTCACTAGATTTATTGTTTGTTCTCTGCGAACTTATCATTTGGTTTCACTTTTTGACAGATGTTATGAAGAGAACCCCGTACATTTTATATGTCGGTACGTGTTTTAGAGGTATAATGGTTATGGTGCTGATTTTAACAAAACCAAATTTTATAATATTCTTATTATTATTATAATTTACAAGTACAAGTATATTACATTGGATTTAGTAATGTAGACGTTGTACATTATAATGATTTATGATTGATAAGATGGATCAAGGAAAAAATATTTATGAGATGTAATATTTTTGGTATGCCTCGTTATTCTCCTGTGCCATTCGTGTGGAAAACGTTATTTTTTTTTAAAACAATTTTCGGCTATGTTTCAAAAATACGATAAAAAAAATACGGAATGTCTTAGAATATTTGCCTAAACCGGAAATTTAAAAAAAAATGTGCTGCAAGTGGCCTATTGTGTAATTAACAAAGCAATGAGTAAAGAAAAATTAAAAATAAATAAATAAATAAAAAAGCAGTTTCATTATTTTCAATGCAGAAGTTACCTATATTTCACAAACCGAAGTCCTTTTTTTAAAGTGGACCTTTTTACAAATTATCATTTACGTCATTGGCCAAATTTAATTCTTAAATAGACTCTGTAGTTTTTGTCAAGATTGTTAAATTATTTACAGTTTTTGTCAAAGATTGTTCAATTTTATGCACGCAAATAATAATTTACCTTCAGAAAATTGTAGTTTAAGTACCTAGAAGATTAGTTTCTAAACGTTCATTGTATTATAAACTAGGTAGGTAGATTATTATTATGTTGTTTGTAAATACCTGCTAGGTGTACCTACGTCATTGGATGATAATTTAATGCTAGATTTCTTTGAATGTTTTTTTCTCTCTTTAATTCTGGGAAGTCGAAGGCGTGCGGTGTAGAACCGTATGCTCTATGGGTCCGGACCCAGAGTTATAGCGAGCCGTATGCTCCCTGGGTCCGGACCTAGAGTTCGAGTGGAGCGAAACTTAGAGTGGGTAAAAAAGTTATAATTTATAATAGTTCGAGTGATTCCGCAAATATAATATATATATGGTTAGACACGTTTTAAGATTTTCACGGCCAAAAGTATTTTCGTTATTTTTTTTTATTTCATAAAATTTTTATTAGTTTCAGATATTTGTTTTTTTGGCTACCACACTAGGCTCATGCCCGTGTTATGGTAGTTGTACATTTAATATTTTAAATACGATTTAATAAATACTATTTTATTAAAACAGATGATTAAATATACTAAATAAAAATTAAGAAATACTTAAAAGTAAGTGAAAAATAAAGAGAAAAAAGATCATATTTTAAAGAAAAGTAGAAATAAAAATGAAAATTCTAATTTTGAAATACAAAAATTAATAATAAAGATTAAATGTTAAGAACTCAAGTGTTCTATACAAATATATAAATTAAAACATATAAGTAGGTACATAAATTAAAATTAAAAAATAAATAATTTAAATTTTAAAAAAAAATAATTTTACGTTTTTACGTTTTTAAAAACATAATTTTACCCCAAAAACAAATTTAATTTATAAATTTGTTTTTGGGGTGTTGCGCTACCTACCGGATCTGCCCTGATGATGGACACTGCAACGATGTCCGAAACGTTGGCTAAAGAAGGAGGTAGCGCAACACGGCATAACACCCCAAAAACAAATAACGAAAATAATATATATGTTTAAATTTGCACTAATTCCAGAGTTCCGAATAATCTAAATAAAGTCAGATACTTTCAAGCCTTTTCCTCCCCCATCTCCTACACTTCCAATTCCTTCAGCTCCACAACATAACCTAAATCTGGAATGCCCTCGACGCATTGTCTCCGGATAAGACTCTTGAAACTTTTTTTACGTTAGCTCTATACAGAAGGCCGCGAGGAAAATAATTTCCCTCAGGGCCTAGTAATCTTTGGGGATGCTGTGTGTATGGTATTTTTAGGAAAGAAAGGAGATAAAGTTCTGGGAAGGAAAAAGGTATGACGGGTGGGTATGACGGAGTCCAGGGGTCAGTGCGTCCAGGAGTGACGGACGTAAGAATCCATCCTTCCCACTGCGGTGCAAGGGGATGTTCCGAAAGAGTCCCACTCGAGATATCAAAAATATCCTTCAACCAGTCTCCCCGGATCCGGTCTGCCACGCAGTAGGTTAGCAGGCGCAACTGCCGCCAAGACCCGGACAAACCTCATCCCATGAACCCGGGCACCCCGTGTACTATGTACTACATACTTACTGTACAGCTGTACAATGTAATTCGCCGGACTTGAAGCATAAAGCCCAACATTTAATTGTACAAAAATTGGTGTTAAATAATGCAGATAATGTAGATTTTCAACATAAAAATCCTTTCTCATGTGCATACCATATAATAGTACTCACTTTGATTTTATACTCGTAACTCTTTTAAATTTAAATTCTTTTATACTATTTTATATTATATAATATTATTTTATGTTATGTATATATTTTCTTCATACTCTCACATTCTTTATATTTCATATGTTAATTTACTGTATAATAAATCGACCACAACAACACGGGCATGTGCCTAGCATGGTGGTCGAAAAATCCCTAACTTTTGTAAAAAAAAATTTTTCAATGAATAAAGAAAACTTAAAAAAAAACCCCTACTAAGTCACCAAACGTAGCGAACCACATGGGGTAACCCATACCCTACATATCCATATAATTTATAGATACATGTGAAGATACAAAATATTATAGTGAAATAAGGATAAAAATGTTTTTTCTCGGTTGTACTCACAAACTCACAAGGGGTCCTGTGCTGAGCCGATCTAAATATATTTAATTTATTTTAGTTGGATGCGTTGTCTGTCGTTTTTAGTGCTGTTTTTAAGGTTATTTAATTGACCTCTTTCAGCCAAGTAAGTACTTGTATCAAAAATAGTGACTTTATAGAGCGATTATTCTGTGTGTATTGCCTTGACCAAAACATTGCATTAATTACTTTAGCGTCTTGCCCAGTCCCTTTTAAATAATAAAACCACTGATAAAGCAGTAGGTGTGCGAGGAAGCCGATACAAGAAACCAGCAACATCGATCTGGAATAATAATTCACGACGCAGCTATATTTCAGGTTTTCAGGGACAAAAATAATTACTTTATTATTGCTGACAATAAATTACATTTCGACGATTAAAACCATATGATAATAAACTCGCGAATGGATTTTATTGTGTACAAAATAACGATGGCGTGTACAATTCCCCATCCCATAAAAGATTTTATTCAGAAACCGCATGAAGTAGCAAGAACTCTGAAATGGTGACTAAGCCTGCTGAATTTTTCACACAAGTAATGTTACCACGATCTATGATGTGAAAAATATGAACAAAAGTATTGCAGGCGAATCTGGATAGTGACCGCTAAAAATTCCATAAAAAATATTTGTATTAATCAGAAAGGCAATCAAAAAGCGCCACATTCATTTAATACGAATATTATGGCAGGCGTAAATATAGCTTCGTGCTTCATGCAGTGATGCCAACTCGATTTTGAAAATAAAGCCAAACGCCACCCGAAAAGAAGCTAAAATCCTAGTCAGCCTACGTGGGGCCGAAAATTCACCATCCGTGGAGAGGGGATCTAAATTCTTAAGAAGAAAGAAACAGGTTCCTTCGAATTAAATGAAAGGACTTACCTTTTGGTTTCCTAGAGGAGAGGGGGGGGGGGGGGGGGAATTAGTGAAATTCTGAGGTATTAAAAAAGGAGCTAGATTATCTTAAGAGGGTATGTTGTCTTCAATGATTAAATGTTACAATTTGAGATTAATTAAATAAGTTATTCCACTACTTTGTAACACTATTCTGTGATTGTGCTCTTAAGAATTAGGGGCCATCCATAAATTACGTCATACGAATTTCATGATTTTTGACCCCCCCCCCCCCCCCCGTCCCTGCCACACATCGTCACTTTTGTGAGATCGCCTCCCCCCTAGTGTGACATATAATATCCCCCTAGTGGGACAACAATCACAACCTTTTATACGTTTCTCATGATGTCTCACTCATACACCCATGTCTCTTTCATAAGACATACGTTCACCACAATAATTAGTGTTATATATATCTTCAATGATTTATTAAACTCCATTGACAAATTTATTATACACTTCTCTACCTATTGTATTAATATATTTTACTTATTGAATTTACGAATCAAAGAAATATTATAAACCATTACAAAGTGCAATATTATTTATTTGTTTCAATGACTTTTTCTTTTTTTTCGTAATTTACAGATATTCTAAATTTTATTGTATCATTAGAAATAAGGTTTATTTCCTCTAATATATAGACATCTTCTCAACTTATTTATAATTATTACATTACATTAATATTTTTTTATTGTAGGTACCTATTATTTACAGGATCACATTGTGTGCTTTTTTACACATATTTTCTACTTCCATTATTTTGCAAAATAGTGTCACATATTTTGCAATTTTACACCTAAAAAGGTTTTGCGTTTTAATAATTTACACAATATCACACTTCGCTACTCCCCTCCTCCCCCCCTTAAGGTGTGACGTAATTTATGGATGGCCCCTTACTCATACAGGGCCGCTTAAATAGTTGGTAAAATAAAATTACAAAATACATAGTTTGTATATTATGTATAAAAGCAGTAAGAAGATAACAAATTAACAGTATACATATTTATAAAGCGATAGTATAATATCTCATAATTATGTGCAGAGTATACTTACACACATGAACTTTAGCATGAGCTTAGAATCTTCTTTTTATAAATAAAAATGAATCGCCGAAATGTATGTACGCGCATAACTCCCGAACGACTGCACCAAATTGGATAATTCTTTTTTGTGTGTGTTCGTTATTGTCAGGACAAGGTTTGTATAAAACTACTGGTGAGCTCTGGCATTATGAAATTTGTATCAAGAAATTGCTACAGGTGGCACACGAGCTGTTTGAAAACTGAATGTACCGGGACTGAATGAATGGAATGCGGGAGGGGGGAGCGGAACTCGGGTAGCGGGTTCGCGGGCGGGAGTGGAGAGGAACCGGGAGGGTAACTCGGGAGGGGGGTTTGCGGGACGTGGGAAGGGGGAGAGGAGTGAGGAGAGGGAAGGTGTAGGAAGCGGAGTGGGAACGCGAGAGGGGAAGAGGACGTGGGAGACGAATGGGAAAGGACACGTAGGAAGAAACAATTTCTTAATTAAATGGCATAGCAACGCATGCCGGGAACCAGATAGTCCAGAAATAAAACTAGAATAAACTTAGAATTCAGATATAACTTTAATAAACACGTGGTGAGTTAGTTTCTGTCTAAACTCTCTAAAAATAAAATATGAAAAAAGGTATTATCGTATATTTCCTATAAAATCATAAATATGCACGTTAAAAAAATGTACGTTTCAATAAATAATCAGATTATGTATGAAAATGGACATAAAAAATTCAAACCTTCTCGGGTTTGCCATTAACTTTCCGTTGCTAGCCCTTAGTTTACGCACACGGCGTTACACTGACCTTTAGAATCTTTTCAAACAAAAGCTATTATGGACTGGTTTTGCACATCATCCGCGTAAAGACGTGACATAATTTCATGGATGGGCACCGAAGACAATTGATCCCTGTGGGACGACAAGATTATTTATTTAATGTGGGGAAGAGGTGTAGCCGACAGCAATGTTTGAATCGAACTCTCTCGGGGGCTGCAGTTAGCACCAAGGGCGGATTTAGAGGCACGGGGGAACTTGCCCCCCCCAGACCGTATTTTTGTGTACTGTGGAGATTCCATCACAGTACATACTTAGAAGCTAAAACTGTCTTTATTAAACATTTAATTTTATTTTTTTGCCGTCCGCCCCTTGTGCCCCCCCACCCCCAAAAAAAATCCTAACAGTCATTGTTGATTTTTTTGCCCGTCCGCCCCTTGTGCCCCCCCCTCCCAGAAAAAAATCCCAACAGTAATTGTTGATTTTTTTGCTCGTTCGCACCTTGTGCTCCCCCAGAAAAAAATCCTGGATCCGCCCTTGGTTAGCACTGTATCACTTCCTTGGCTAAAGTGACCATCCAGAATCCAGAAGGTGAATAACTCGTCGCCTCAGTTCTTATTTGTCCAACAGACCATTCAAGTTTTTGTTCAATCTCAACTTTAAAATTAAGTATAAAAAATGATATTAATCACTTAACTATGAATTATTTAGACTAACGAGACTTTTACCCATATGGAAATAGCGTTATCTTAAACACCTATCATAATGTTTCATTGAAATATTGAAAGAAAACCTTCTCTTCCTGTAAAATTTTCTATGATCTGTTGGACAAATACGAACTAAGGCGACGAACTATCTACCAGTTTTTCAGACAAAAAAAAACACATCCAAGCTTTGAGAACAACTGAGGAGCATTGTTAAAATATACGCAAAGTGATTAGTTTTTCCAACATTTAGAACTGGTAGGAGAAGAAGATTGCTGGTGCCAAATCTTTAGCTCTGTCGTAAAGAAACCGCAATGAGGAACGGACAAAGGGATGACACCCCAGTCAACGAACGCCAAGTGGTTCACAAAAAGATCAAGTTTTCCGTGAAAGTATTACCTAGTGCCTAGTGAATTGTTGGATTTGATAAGAGGTAGAATACTGAGCAAGGAACTTTTGGTCTACGCATGTAATAGAGTTCGCTAGCGAATCGGCCTATGCAACCCATCCTTTCCTCTGCACTGTGAAGGAGATATTAAGCTATCCTTCAAAAGGTTAAGCGGTTAAAAACGCAATTTAATCCACTTTAATAGAAAAGCAATTTAATCCACTCACGTATGGACAATAAACATGAGACTTTTGTAAATAATCGTTGTTATAAATGATAGAAGACGGATAATACAAAAAATCAATAGGGAGTTGATGATGTCCGCGCATAATGTGCCTTGTACCGAGGTCCAATATTACATGATTGATTGCGCAAACAGAGTCTATTTATTCAACACGTCACCCACTAAGGATACCAGCCAACTTTGAGAGCTTCAAACAATGCCACTGCTCAAAGCACCCATAATGGACTTCAATTCTATACTTTATTCGTATTTCAATAGAAAACTTATTGGCACTGAATCTTACGGATTTTCAACAGACTTTAGACTTCCCTTGTTCGAGATAATTACGTTGAATCAATTATTGCCAGTGTACCTACTGCAAAAAAATCCTTACATAGATATTATTTATTATTAAGTTATAGAATTACGACCAATAAGCAAAGTACATATCCATATTAGAATTACGTTAATTGCATATGTACCTACTTATATGATTTAATATTTACTCTTAAGAGGGAATAACCAGACAAAACCGGAAATATATCATTTTTAAATCAAATTTTAGACGTATTGACTCTTTCGCACAAAAAATTATAAATTGATTTCAAAAGACTGTTCTTTTATCGAGTAAAGCTATGTTTTAAAATTTGAGAAAATATTTTCGTTATTTGTTTTTGGGGTGTTATGCCGTGTTGCGCTACCTCGCCAACGTTTCGGACATCGTTGCAGTGTCCATCATCAGGGCAGATCCGGCAGATCCGGTAGATCCCACATCTACCGGATCTGCCCTGATGATGGACACTGCAACGATGTCCGAAACGTTGGCTAAAGAAGGAGGCAGCGCAACACGGCATAACACCCCAAAAACAAATAATGAAAATGCTTTTGGCCGTGAAAATCTTAAAACTTATTTGAGAAAATACGTTTATTTTTAGTATAATGGTTTTACCGTAGGTCGTTGACATATTTGTTAAATTTTCAAACAAAATTTTGTATCATACATTTCAAATCTTATAGTCATGCAGTAAAATAAATTTAGGAAAGCTATTTTCAGAATTTTAATTTCAGTTCAATAAAATCATAAAAAAAAGATCCGTGCCCTTTGTTTTGGGACGAAAATACTTCAGTTTGTCTATTTATTTACGGTTTTAGAAACTAATGTATTTAAAAAAAATACATTCTTATTTGGCTTGGACATTAATTATTGAAAAATTATAAATACTTAATGATCAAAAAATAATTGCAAAGAGTACATAATTTTAATAGTTTTATCATCACGAGTTTGAGCATTTTTAATGTAGGTATGTATTTATCAAAGCAAATTTTGAATGAAATAAAATCGAAATTGAGTTATTACGTTAAAACGCTGGTATGGAAAGAATAATTAATCTCTCTCGTCGGAACTGCCTTGTACAGTTGCAAGGGTACGATCGCAATATTATCGTTCGACGAAATTTAAATTCTCGACCGCTGGTTAATGGCTCTTAAATCAATTTAACCAGTACTTACATATGTGTTTGAATTAATATTCGTGAGATGAAGATAAAAGATTTTTTTTGTAATTTTTGTGAATGCATAAAAAAGTTGAAATTGACGTCAAGGTCCATCATCAGGTATTTATATATCATACAATATTTTATGACGAAGAGTTCTTATTAGTTCATATAAATAAGCACATATTTGGTTTAGATCAGTAATTCCCAGTGAATTTTTCCTTGGTACCGAAATTGACATCGAGGTCGTCGTCATCAGGTATTTTTGTATCATAAAATATTTTATCAAAAAGAGTTCTTATTAGTTCACATAAATAAGCATATAGGTATATTTGGTTTAGATTAGTGGTTCCCAATTAGTTTTTCCTTAGTGTACCCCCTACGAGAAAAAGCCAAAATATCCGTATACAGTCTGTAGTCCGTACAGCACAGTTCATGAGTTTGTAAGTGCTAAGATTGAAAAATACGACGTTATTGATGTTGTTGCAGCTGAAAATGATTTATTTTTTTAATTTCAACTTTTTGTATAAAGCTACTGAAATATACTGAAATGTGGATGCGGCGTATCCCTTGACTGAAATAATTCTGAAAATCTTCATACAAAAAGTTGAAATTTAAAAAATCATTTTCAGCTACAACAACATCAATAAGGTCGTATTTTTCAATCTTAGCACTCTAGCTCACTGAAAACACACGGACCGCCACTGGTACAGCACCAGAACAGTTTATGCGCGTACCCTTCATAAGAGAGTAAAATTAACGCAAGTATGTATATCAGTTCGTAGAATTACTTTATAAAAGCTATAAATGTTTAATAAAAACCTATAGTCCTAGAAAATAAAATTATGCCAGACTTCGCGAGAATAATAAATATTATGACGGTTGAATTATTTTATATAAACTGTGTTGTGTGGTCAATAATTATTATAATGCATTAAGTGTGAAATTAAATAAACACGAGCAATTCAACTTAATTTCGCCCTTCAGGTGCTAATATGAAAAATGGCGACACAAAGGTACGATTGCTAAAGGTAATTAATAACGAACGTCATGAAATTAATGACAAATGCGTTTTATTTCTTTGAAAGTCGCAAAAATAGCGTTGCGAAATTATTGCGCCTTGAATCAACAATAATATTTCGCAGCATCATTAATAATCAATTATTATCTATTTTCTAAATCTCGGTTAAGGCTCATTCTGTTAAATGTTAGAAATAAATACCCGTGGTTCATGGAATCGGCCATTTAATATTGAAGGTTTCCGGGTCGTGTGTTCAAAAGGCTAGATGAACGTAATGCATGTCTACGAAATACGTTTATTGACTGAGCGGGACGAAGTCCTGTTTTAACTCAACCGTTTGGCATATTATCTGTCGACATTTTTTGGTACGTTCCGTTTTCGGTTTCGAAAATCTGCTCCATCCACTTTGTTATTCAAGCAAGCCTTACTTTGACTAGGTGGCTAACTTTGGCATGTTCCTGCGATGCTCGTTTTGGTCAGGAGACCCCCCTTCTACCACTCAGTGCTGCCAACCCCAAAAAACAAAAAACCACACAGTACACTTACTTTGTGAACATCCCCAGTACATAGCGACTGGTAACTATTTGTACCGCTTCGATTAATTGGGATTCCTTTTCGCCCCAGGCACGACCATCGACTATTCACCCTGCATATTGTGTTAAACATGAGCGGGGATGAAATAATAATGATTGTTATTGGGAAGAGTTACATCTCGTGTAATTTAAACAGAGAGTTACGTGCGAAAATTCAAGATGATAGAGACATTACACAAGAGTTGGAATGTTCTGCGGTAATCGCTCTTCAGAAAGATAAATAAATCATTTTTGGAGCGCTATGGACCGATCAGTTTAGAATCACAAATCAACAAATTACTGACAGAAGCAAATGTTATAATATATATGAAGCTAAGGAACTGCCGCTTTCGGAAAAGGAATCAAGACTTACATTAGGGTGGAATAAAAAAACCTACATTGTAAAACATATATAAAAACTGTTATCTATTTCAATAAAACTGTGTGCATTTTCAAAGTTAGGTTAGGTTAAGTTAAAATATAATCTTACGAGATAACTTCATCAGCTTTACTAAAAAACGTCGTGAATATTTTATACAATTGATAAACAACGGTGTATGTGAAAACTTTACTAATATTACATATGTATATTATAGAAACTGAAAAAAAAAAGTTCATGGAAAGATATATAAATTGCTTAAGAGGATTGTTTATCTGTTGTTTACACTGTTATAATAATTTCTCATCGAATCTCGGAATGTTTCTCGGAATCTTTGATGGTTTTTGTGCAATGGTTTTCGATGATAACGACGAAACCAAGATGCTATTACGAAATAATACAGAGTTATATTAAAATCATAGACATCAGAATTCAATAGACCAGAAGATACAGACGAGGGGGTAAAACCAAACTATAGGGGGCGAAGAGAGGAAGATGACTGTGATTCGTTAAAAAATCAATCTGACAGTATATAGGCATCTCGCATTACAATATCACCATTTAGTTCTTAAAAGCAAAATCTGCTTTGAATGAATAGACCTTTTTACACGGGAGCGCGAAATGCTTGCCACGTTAATAACATATTTGCTAAGGCCAAATCCTCGCCCCAAAAAGATTCGCCCCAATACACATAGCAATATTTTGTTGCCGTGTTTAGTTAAAACACTTTTACAAATGTTTCATAATTTACTTACCCCTGTAACCAGCGACGAGCACACTGGAAAACCGCTTACATTCGCCATGTGCACATTGATATGTAGGTATATTGTATAGCACAAGCTACCGTTTTGGCGTGTTATTTCGTTAAATGTATGGATGTTAGCTTCGCGCTGGTCACGGCAAGAGTGATGACGTCACACATTTTAGATTCAAGCGAGGCTCTATCCCCTCCCCATGGAGCGAGCCGGTTCCAAGGAGGAGCTCCAGCCGGCTCCATGGGGGGGGGGAAATAATACGTTTTTATCACTTAGGGCAGGTCCAGATATATTCATATGTCCGTGATTAAAATCGATATTTTGTTTACCAAAAGTACATAATGTAAAAATAAGGAAAAGTGGAAATATAAAATAAAAATATAAACCGTTCGAGCATGTTTATATACTTACATGTTAACCTAAACAAGGAAAATTCACGTACTTTTTATTTATTGTTGTATTATTCAAATCCCATTTGCTCAGAAATTAGAATACCAGGAAAATTGTGTATTACAAAAAACCCGCTTCAATTCTTCTTACACCACTTCAATTCCGCACAAAATTATTGAAATAACACTTAATTTCAATTAAATGCACGCTCAATGTCCCCGTTTTAAGTGGATACCATGTTGGTTTTTACTACATTTTATCCGAATGACAGTAGAAAATGCTGCCAACCGTATAAGTCATATTATATTATTAAAGTCAACGTTATTAAAGAGGCTGTATTAAGAGGAACGGCTGCGCGGCCACGTTCTTACCTAAATTTGGATTCGAAGCCAAAATACTTAACCAAATTGAAATTATTTTTTAATCAAGTATCTAGTACGGATGTTTCCTATTTAATTAATTTGTTTTACAAATTACGAGAATTTTACCAATAAAGTTGCGTATGTTAAACAAACAGCTTTCTATGTTTAACCAAGGATATATTTTTATTTATATTTGTAATCTTTCTTATCAATATTGGTACAGACAGGCATGCTCATTAGTAGCAAGAGAGCATGCTATACTAGCGAGCAAATGCTACTTAGTGGCATGTGTATGAATGCTACTATTTAGCTTGCTGCTGGATTCACGGGTGAGAGGGGAAGTGCTCTAAGCACATACGAACAGGCTTGCTTATGAGCATGCTTGCATGCTGATCCGATCTCAATTGCGCAGCGGCAGCTGTGCGTGCGCAATCTTTGCAAAATTATTGAAAATGGCCTTTGAGGAGACGAAAAACCTTTGCTTTTCGTGATTTATTATCTTAGTCACGAATGTCTCTGTAATACAGGGCCACCTCTATATAAAAATAAAATTGCATGATATAATAACACTTGCGAAATTTTATTAAATAATATGAGCGACTCCCCTTGATATCTTGGACCCAAAGCAACCGTTTTATTTTCTTTCGTCCAAATATTCTTAAATAGTTGCGAATTGAACTGACTCTATTTGTTGACATTTATTATTTCTTCCGAACAGGCCCTCCATTGATATGCTTGGTGTAACCTTAAGTGACCAGCTCAGGTATGGGGGCTTCATCGAAGCCAGAGTAAAGTTAGCCTCCCAGAAACTGGGCGTACTCTATAGGGCCCGCAGATACTTTAATAGTGCACAACTGCTAACCCTGTACAAATCGCAAGTGCGCCCCACGGTTGAATTTGGCAGCCACCTCTCAGCCAGTCTGGAGCTCCAATATACCTGAAAAATACCCTCGACTCTGTACAGAAACGGGCGGTCCGTTTGATCGATTCTCCCATCTTAACAGACGGATTGCAAACTTTAGAGCACAGGCGTCGGGTGGGAATGCTATTCTTGTTCTACCGGTATTATTAAGATGCTCCGAGGAACTAGCATCATTGATCCCTTCGGCACCGGTGCATAGTCGGGAAACATGCCAAACGCGTGCCCAACATTTGTACACGGTTGACATTTGTTACACGAGAACGGGTCGTTTCTTCGACTCGTTCTTATGTTCAACAGCTCGGCTGTGGAATGATTTGCCGGCCTCTGTGTCTCCTCCTTCCTACAACATGGGTCTCTTCAAGACCAATGTTCATTCCGTCCTCTCCTCAAAAAGACCCTCCACACAGCATCCCAGATGACATAGGCCCTGAGGGAAATTATTTTCCTCAAGGCCTCCTGTGTGGAGTTATTGTAAAAAAAATAAAAAATTGTCAAGAGCATGCTGATAAAAGAGTACGAGTGTTCAATTGTTGGCTTTGAGCATGCTTATTCACGGGTATGCTCGAAACAAGCAAGCTTATTTATGAGCAAATGTGAACAGTTGATTAGCATTTGTGTCAATATAATAATGCTATATTCACGTCTTAATTAATATCTTGATTGTCAAAAGCCCACGACTGGAAGTGGGTAGATAGCACGTGTCGATAACTGGATAACGTTAACCAGTTTTTTCAAGCAGGGCCATTTTTCAATCAACAAGAACATCTTTTACCTAATAAATAAGAATTAAAACCTTCAGAAACCAGTAGAGACCAGTAATTTAAGCCTAATAATGATGCGCACAGTTGCTAATATCGGGGTTAGTAGTTGTAAGAAATCTTCTTTCCACTTCACTGGAAATTCTTCCATTTGTGATTTACAACTGTGGTTCATAAATATTTGCAAAACAATTTTAACCGAAATCATCACTGTTTTCATCTTCTCACAAAATAAAACCCAAATACACGAACCAAATAAAACGAATAGGTAGCAAACAAGGAACTTTGCATACGGATGACAAAATCATTTAAATTATCAAGACAACTTGGCTCATGCCATAAAATTTTGTGGGGTCCAAAAAACACATACTTTTTAAAAATGGTCCACCATTAAAAGCTAGAGGTCCTGCACCTCCGGTTCAAGGGGCATCTGGGAAATCTATTGCGCCGATTGCGACCCTGTTATTTATTACACCATTACAACTTGGACTCTGAAAGCATTATCTGGGAAATAACGACCATCTAAGACCAGAGATCTTCATTTTTGATCAACGCGACATGATCACAGGATCGTAATTAAAATAACCCGAGTGAATAATCCATCCACACTTATAAATAACCAGCTGGCACCCGGAATGCGTTGCTACGCCATTCAAAGAAATAAATTGATTCTCCCTGCATGTCCTTTCCCGTGCATTCCCGTTCCCTTCACCTACCCCACCTCCCCCCTTCCTCGTGCCTCCCCTCTCCGCAAACCCCACCTTCCCCCTGCCTTTCCTCCCTGCCGCTAAAATATATGAAATAAACATATTTTCATTTATACAAATTCCATAACGCCAGAGCTTACAATTATATACAGCCTATGTTCCTCGCTGATAATGTAGCTTTCTATTGGTGAAAGAATTTTTCAAATCGGTTCAGTAGTTTCGGAGCCTATTGCTAATGCAAACAAACAATCAAATCTTTCATCTTTATAGTATTAGTGGACAAAAGGCAATGTTCGTATATTTTATGTGTGCCTAGTAGACTCAAAATTACTCGACCGATTTTGTTGAAAATTTCAAAATATGTTCTTATTCGTGCCCGGTGTTTAGAGAGTGGTTCGAATGGTGTAAGAAGTCGGGGATGCCCGAGAAAAACTCAAAACTTTACTTTACAAACCATTCTCAACCCCTAGCAACGCAGGGTACACGTCAGATAGTAACTTAGAGGTCTCCGAGTGGTTTTATTATCCATTAAAAATAACCTTACAAAAAAAAGGAAAAAAATCGTAAGTTCCACTATATCATCTCCAGATTTTTTTTTCAATTAGGTCACTTACAATCATGTTAAATGTTTCTTTTTAAGTGAACACCGTATAAGAGACCGAAATGCTCCCAACTATCCGGAGCCAATGGGACTATGGCTTCCCTCATGGAAGGGAAGGAGGAAGAAGTTAAGGGGATGGTTGTTAGGGATGCAAGGTTTTTAAAAATATCGATATATATATCGAATTAAGTCGATATTGATAAAACGATATATCGGCCTGCCAGACCGATATATCGATATCGACTTAATTCGATATGAAAGCTTATAGAAATCCAATGTAGTTTTAGTTAAACGTTTATCGATTAAATATGTACATATTTTTTATACTTACATATGTGAATAATCAAAAAATTTGGATAGGTATAAAATTTTTTATTTTTTCATAAATCTATTTAAAAAAAATTAGTTCCAGTACTTATTTTGTACCAGCTATCGAACTTAAAAATAGTAACTTTGACAGTCTGCCACCTTGTAGCCGGTTTCTGCTTTGAGTTATAGTGGATCCTGTCCTTGAAAAAAGACGTTCAGAAGGAACACTTGTTGCCACAATTGGTAGATGACTCATTGCCATTTTAAAAAGATTGGGATATACACCTTGCATCTCCTGCCATGTTTCAAGAATCTTTACTTTTGGAGTATTTATAGCAGCAGAAAGATATAACGTAAGCTTGTCGTCACCGTCAGTTTTTTTCTTTGTGTTTGCGTGTGTGTCAAAGATTTACGGTACGGGTTTTTCGATATTTCGATACGATTTATTGAGTTTTTCGATATTGATATATCGATATCGGCGTATAGTCGATATCGATAAATCTCGAAATTTTTAGGGGTCGATATATCGATATTTATCGGTTTTCCGATATATCGTTGCATCCCTAATGGTTGTTGGCTATTCAGAGATGGTCACAAATCACGGCTAATGCCATATTTTTATTTTTTATTTTTTTATTATTTTTTATTAGTAATAGAAGGTACATAAATTACAAATAAATTTTATACAGTAATTAATTACATAGTAGAATATTTGATGTACCCCCATAATTAAGCAAGGCTTGTGTGTATGTGTATTATATTTCAAGTAACTATTAGATTCGGAGTGGTAAATCACCAATATACAGTAAAAAAAATTATTCCAGACTTCGTACAATATATGTATAATTTATTTGTAAAGGCAATGCTTTACTGCGAGAAAAATCATGAAATATTATTTATTCTACATGATTTCGTTATGGCATGTAAAAACGGGGCATATTCGAGTCCAACATTACCAAAATGTACAATTCCGAAAAAACGCGTTAAAAAAGCAATTCCAGTCCTCGTATAAAGTTATGTTTCGCAAGCAAAAAGCGTGCGGACCCGTAATAAGGCGGACTCTAGACAGAGCTTTATTTTGTATGATGAGGGTTGATTAGAAATGCGGAGGCTTAAATGAATTATTTGTGCTTTTGAAACGATGGGAAGGGAACCGATTACACTGGACTTGTAAATCGTTCGCGTGAGAAAAAGCAACACCAAAATATGCCTTCACGCCATAGACATCCAAGCTTCACGCTGACAACGCCTGCACCGGTAGAACTTAGGCAACTTGTTCAAAGTCATATTCAAATTTCGTTAAAAAACATAATTTAATTATTTCTAAGAACATTAGAGTTATCCACAAATAATGTTCTTTTGGGGTGTTAAGTAAACGTGTTGAAGAAATCAATGAAAATGTTTATATGTATAATATGTTTTTGTACTTCGTGAACACCTCAGAACCTTTACCGAGGTGTTGAATTTATGAAAACCTCGTTGACCCGTGAAAAATCACGGGATACTATATTATGGAATTTGTAAAGCTGAAAGTATTTATAAAATGTTAGAGACGATGAGAGATTTACCTTTCGTATAAAAACCGTTAGTAGAGACTAAACTCAACAACACCTCTGCCATAGGTCACCCCAAGTGGTTCGCTACGTTTGGTGATTTAGCAGGGGTGCCCGGGTTCATGGGGTGAGGTTTGTCTAGGTCTTGGAGGCGGATGACCAAGACACACTGAACCCCAGATTCCTACCCACCCCTTAAACCCTTTTCCTTCCCAGATCTCTCCTCTCCTTCCTTTCCTTAAAAAAAACCCTCCACACAGCATCCCCAAAGATGACATAGGCCCCTAGGGAAATTATTTTCCTCAGGGCCTCCTGTGTGGAGCTCATGTAAAAAAAAAAAAAAACTTGAAAAAATCACGAAATTTGTAAAAAAAAATAATAAACCATTTCTAATTTAGAATTATTAATTAACGAAAAAAATCTGGTTATAGGTAGGTACTACTTTATCTTTGTCTGAACAATCAGTTCCAATTTTGAAAATGACCCTTATAAGTATTGAAAGCAAATTTTAATTCATTGAACGTGACAAATGCACGCGGAAATAATTGACATACACCAACACTTTTTTTATCACAAATTTTAAGTCTGCGGGGACATTTTTTTTAGTTTTTTTTTTTTTTTTAAATCAGTAGGTATTCGACAGTCTTGATGGGAGTGAGGGGTTGGGAGGTTACTCGGCTGAGTGACAAGTAATGACTTGTGGAAGAAAAATGTTTGGTTTTGAAGAAAAAATATTGATAAAAAAACCTCAAAAAAGTCACCGGGACCAAAATTTCATGTACATTCTTTATTCTAAATAATGTCAGGAATCACTGGTTAAAGTAAGTCAAGTATAACATAATACCATGTATAATAATTTTCCTAAACTTTCATTAACAAGGTCGTTTAATTTTTCGTTTCTTTTCGGCCAGCATCTTGAATGTCAGCGTGTAAGACCTTTATAGAGGAAAATTTGATTTAAGCGAGATGAGGGCCTTTCCCGGGTGATGACGGTTGAAGATTGCGCAAAATCTCCGCCCGAGAAAGTTATTGGTAAACACGGAAATTCCAACGAATATTGCTCAATGCGCTTAATTCTATACGCGGCATACCTTGTAATGCAATCAATGATGATATCAATATCGCGGTGAATTATCATCGTATCTTAGTATTATATAAAACAAAGTCGGGTTAGTTACACCACCGATTTTTATGATCTTTGATTTGTTGGATTTGTCCCCGCCCCGAATAGCAGAAGAGCTATTAAAAATTCACGGAAAAAAAATTATGAGGTAAATTCTTTTCCTCGTACATTTTGTATGGAACGAATTCTCATATTTTAAAAGAGCTGCAGCAATCCTAATCCTAATCCTAATCCTAATATCCTAATACTATTATAAAGGCGAAAGTTTGTAAGGATGTATGTTTGTTACTCTTTCATGCGAAAACTACTGAATGGATTTTAATGAAACTTAACAATAATATAGCTCATACATCAGAATAGGCTATAGGTTATAGCTTAGAGCTCTGGCATTATGAATTATGAAATTTATATACAAAAATTGCAATTGGCGGCACGCGAGCTGTTTGAAAAATGAATGTAACGGGTATGGAGGGGAGGTGAGGGGGGTTAGGATGTGGGGGCAGGGTGGTTGGGGGGAGGGGGGATGGGGGAGGGTGGAGGGGAGGGTTAGGGGTGAGGGGGGATTTGTGGGGGGAGGGGGTGGGGGAGAGGAGGAGGGGGGATTGGAGTGGGGATAGGGAAGGTGGAGGAGGCGCTGTGGGTACCCCCCTAATACTATGCGAGCGAAGCCGGGGGCAAAAGCTAGTATTGTTATAAATATAATATTGAGAAGTTCCAAAAATTCACAAACGTCAAATGTCAATGCACTGATTGTTTTGCTTTTGTTCTTAAACATATAAAGGTGCCCCTCTTTCTAACACACTAAATGTCAATAGTCGAAAATGGGACAAACGGTGAACGTATGTCTGCACCCCTCCAAAGGAAAAATACGATAATTATAATAAATCTCCCTCACACGTGTAAAGAAAATGAAACGCAATTCCCGTTACGTGGAAACGTAAGAAAATCAATCACTAAAAATATAAATACGTACAAAACGCCATCTCTGATACTGACAAAAACAAAACACGGACGTTTGCGCATCGATAATTGTTTCATCGTGTAATTTTTAACTTAATAAAAAAAACTGAATTTAATTCAGCTAATAAGTTAACACAACAGTTATTGATTCTGAGGCGGTACGAAATTCCCCGGGTCAGCTAGTAATAATATAAAAATAACAGTAATTTTGTCGTTAAGTTCAAACAATCACTTCCTACTTCTTGATGGCACTTTGAATTTGCATACCTACATTCCTAATCAAGGTTATTCGATTATTATATAAAAAAAATAATACACGCTGTTTAGATGTCTACTTGGAGCTTGATTGGAAAAAAATACAAACGTAGTAGTTCTGATATCCTGGTTATCAAAAAAATCTCTAGTCAAATAAATCGAAAAAATATTGAAAAAAATTGTTTACTTACATTCGTTCATCTACCTCCTTGTATCTATAAATACAACTGAATAAAATAACATATATACAACAATAATTTAGGCAATTCTTTATTCTAAATTACAAGGTTTAAAATCTTTGCGTTACAAAAAAAGTAAAATAAATAATTATATATGTAGGTAAGTGACGTCTGTTTCAACAGAAAGCTAAACAGAAAGTTAAATTTTAATTCTAACCATCAGTTAAAGTAATAAGGATTGTAAACAGGACCACGCGCTGTTTCATGTGCACTTTTCCTAAAGTGACAGTTATTTTATTTCCTAAAGTAACAGACGGATTGCAATCTTTAGAGCACAGGCGTCGGGTGGAAATGCTGTCTTTGTTCTACCGGTATTACAATGGAAGATGCTCCGAGGAACTAGCATCATTGATCCCTTCGGCACCGGTGCATAGTCGGGAAACACGCCAAACGCGTGCCCAACATTTGTACACGGTTGACATTTGTCACATGAGAACGGGTCGTTTCTTCGACTCGTTCTTGTGTTCAACAGCTCGACTGTGGAATGATTTACCGGCCTCTGGGTTTCCTCCTTCCTACAACATGGGTCTCTTCAAGACCAATGTTCATTCCTTCCTCTCCTCAAAAAGACCCTCCACACAGCATCCCAGATGACTTAAGCCCTGAGGGAAATTATTTTCCTCAGGGCCTCCTGTGCGGAATTAATGTAAAAAAAAAAAAAATGGCTGCTTTTATAATTCCCACGACAACGGCACGGCGACGGTAACGACATGCGGCATTGTTGTCTGCCATCATCTCATCTCAACTAAGCTCTGACAGCATTCTTTCAGTAACTCTCATTCAAGAAATCAAGTTGCCCTTTCAACACAATTGTTCCGCAGAAATTCGAATGTAACATTGTCTTCAAAGTGCCACCCAGCACCATTTTGTTCAAAAGCTGAAACGAACTTAAAATCGAGAACCTTTCAACTATCAGAAATCAATCAAAAGGTGCTGAATGGCCATTTGATGAATTAGTCACACGTGAATTTCTGCAAAACAATAGACACAGTGTAGGTATCAAATCTCAATCGGGGATCGCTTGCCACGACGCAAAAAATTGGTGCTTTTTACCGGTAGCTTGACCGTGTAGAAGAGTGTTTTGTAATTTGCAAATTCGGGGGCAAGTATCCATTAAATTATTCAGATGATTTCTTCTTGTGCAAACAATGATTTTCGGCCGACAAACGAATCGCACGTTTTCTCTCCGTTCGCCCGATGTTACGTAACACCAAAACCGTCTGTCATATTCGTAACCTACTGTAAATTTTTCATCATAACCAGAATCACCTTGAATAATTTATAAATATTTAACTATTTGACTCATCGGAAAATACATAAAGATTATATCACCTCTGGTGTAGCCTGGGTAAGGGTTCATACATTTATTTAAGAAAAGCCAACATAGACTTAATTCGTTTTTATCAATCGAAAAAATGTGTCAAATTTAAAATAGGTTATCTTGGGAAAGATACGATGGCGTAATTTTGAAAACGAATTTCATAATATTTGTCTTAAATAATTTATTATTCTTATCGAGGAGAATTTAATCAGATATATTACATAACTCTTTCTCCACAGTTGTCAAAACATCACTATAATAAAATGTCATCCGATGTTTTTGTTACATGTGTGCGATTGAAGTAAATTAATTATATACATCATTTTATGTAAAAAATTGGGTCACTAATTAAAATTTCTCTAATATCTGCTAACCCAATATATTATTCAGAGAAACTCTATGAAAACTAAGAGTAAGTCCACTTAACATACATTTGAAACGATCAAAGTCACAATTAACACCAAAACCAAAAAAAAATGTAAACAAAACGCTGGCAACTTTATGGACTGTAATGACACAATAACAAGTGAATTTGTCAATTAAAAATATAAAATTAAAACTACAAATTATCTTATGTAGAGGGTCCGCCTGCTGAGTCGTACTAAAAAGGCTACATTGAATTATTATCCACGTTAAAAACGCAATTAGCTAGTCATTATTTTCCACTTGCCGCCAGAGGTTCAAAAGTTATTAGTTCCTAACAATGCAATTGCCTGTTTTAAGATTTATTACATTAGCTCCACACAGGAGGCCCTGAGGAAAACAATTTCCCTCGGGACCTATGTCATCTTTGGGAATGCTGTGTGGAGGGTCTTTTCAGGGACTGGGAAGGAAAAATGTATGAGGGGTGGGTAGGAATCTGGGAGTCATCGTGTCAAGGAGTGATGTATGAATCCATCCCTCCCGCTGCGGTGCAATGAATTGGGTCGAGGAGACCGGCTGGAGAGTTCTGGGTTATGTCTTCTTCAACCAATCTTCCCCGACCCGGCCCGTCACGCAGTAAGTGGACAAATGCATTTATCGCCAAGACCTAGACAAAACTCACCCCATGCACCCGGGACCCCTGCTAAGTAACCAAACGTGCTCCAGTTATGTGTTATAAAAATTCTTCAGTTATACCTTATAAATTATTTTTTTATCTAACTAAGGTGATTAAGGTGATACAATAGTCCAGGAAAAAAACGAAATCCACGCATCTTTTTGGGAGGAGTTTAAAAATACTTGAGAAAAAGCTTTTGGAAAGGTTGGAAAAGGTATTTGAGAATTTTTACCTATAAAACTATCAACAGTTAGAAGGTATTTATGACACGAACTTTTCTTGTTTAATAATTAATTTTAGTTTGGAGATGTTTGAACTGTGTTACGCTGACGGTGAATGGAAGTTGATGTCTAGTTAACAATCGGTATGGTATGCCTGTCTCACTAGGGACTCCAGTGTTAAGAGCAGGCGCAGGTAATAACATGATCACTATACAAATAACTACACAATATTACGTTTAAAATACAAGAAAATCAGCATCGTAGCATTGAAAATGCGGTAGTTTATAACAGAATCAGTTTATAACAAAAATACGAATAACACCACAATAAAAGACAATCATCATCATATCATTCGAAATGCGTATTTATAAATTGATATTAAGTAAAATCTTAGTAATATTATAATAAGTATTTATATGTATAATCTTACTTTTTGCAAGTACAACAGATTTTAACGTAAATCTTAAATATGAAATTGGCGTTTTGCCGTACTGGCAACTTTGATCTCAAATATTTTCTCTTTGGTTAGGAATTCCAAATTCAAATTTATACAGCTATTTACTCATGTATTTGTGTTTCGAAAATTATAATTCATTTGTTTTTTCCTTAATTGTTTTTTTTCTTTGCGTCACTTAGTTTACAAAATGGAAAACTTGAAATATCGCGTTATTTACGAGTACCAGTTCCACCGTGGCACCAGTGCTGCAGAAACGGCTCGAAAGATTAATGATGTGTATGGCGACGGTGCCGCAGAAGAAAACACAGTGCGGTTTTGGTTCCAACGTTTTAGTTCTGGAAATTTCGACCTGCAAAACCAGCCCCGTGTATAAATTACATAAAAATCATAAAAATTATCATAAAAAAAAGAGTTATGTAAATACAAAAAAAAGCGTGTGAGCGGAAATCACGTCTCCAGTAACCCCAGTGTGCGTTATCATTATCAATATTGATATATATTATTATCTTAGATGTGTAAAGTCTGCATACAACAGATGCCCGTTATTTATTGCCACTGATCTATTTATATTGGTAATTTCGATGATTGATTGAACAAGCAAAATTCGCCTGTGGATAGAAAAGTATGCTATATATAATACCTAGCGAGTACCCGACATGGGTTGCAATGCCACTCAAATAATGAAATTGTTTCTCTCTGCGTGTCCTTTCCATGCATCTCCGTTTCCGCTTCCGTTCCCTTCCCGAGTTCCATTCCCCTCCCGAGTTCCCCTTCCGCCTTCCCCACCTTTCCCCCTTCCTCCTTCCCTTCCCATCGCTAAACCGTATGAAATACATTCATTTGTCATACGACTCGTGCCGCCTATTGCAAAATTGTTATACAAATTTCACAACGTCAGAGCTTACCAGTATATACAGAAACCTTTGCGGGGGTGCGCACAACAACTCACCAAAGTTTCAGCGTAATTGTATGAATAGTATAGGAAATAATTTCATAACGCCAGAGCTCACCATTTTATAAAGAAACCATAGCGGGCAAGTGCGCATCAAATCACCAAAGTTTTATCGCAATAGGATTTTTTTTTACGTGAATACCGCACAAGAGTCCCAACTGCTCCCGTCTGGAGCCAGTGGGACTCTGGCGTCCCCAATTGGGGTATGTTGTGAGGATGAAGGTAGTGGAGAGGGGAACGAGATAGGGAAGAGGAAGGTGGTGATAGTACCTGGCTATTCAGATCTGGTCACCAAACACGGCTAAAGCCATTTCAAGCAACGTTTCAATTCTGAATGGTGGTCTTACACCAGGGCGATACTGAGAGTATCTTCCACTCTGGAACGTGCCGCAAATATACTATACATTATTTTAAATGAATAAATTGTGAAAAAACACAAATTAATCAAATAAAATTTATTTGCCACGCCGGGATTCGGAGTGCTAGTCAAGAGCCTTACCACTGGACTATGCCGGCCGTCGATGGTTTAGGAACGTGTAAGGTACAAACAAAGAAACATTCATTTTTATATAGATAAATTATTATATCGTATACTAGCTGATGTCCCCGGTGATGTGCGTGCTTTACGCAGAGTTTTTCGAAATCAAGTATGAAAAATTTCGTCAATCTCGGAATAAAACTGTAGATTCATTTAAAAAAAAACCCCCCACACCGGTACATTCTTCTTTACACAGGTGTAGAAGAAAGTTAAACCCCTCTTTTTTTTTTTTTTTTTTTTTTACAGTGAATACCGCACAAGAATCTCAACTGCTCCCGTCTGGAGCCAGTGAGACTATGGCATCCCCAATTGGGGTATGTTGTGAGGCTGAAGGTAGCGGGGTGGTGGGGAAGAGGAAGGTTGGAAAGTACCTGGCTATTCAGATCTGGTCACTAAACACGGCTAAAGCCATTTTCAAGCAACGTTTCAATTCTGAATGGTGGTCTTACACCAGGGCGATACTGATAGTATCTTCCACGCTGGAACATGCCGCAAATATACTATATATTATTTTAAATGAATTAATTGTGATTATTACACAAATTAATCAAATAAAATTTATTTGCGCATGCCGGGTTCGAACCCGCGACCTCCGGAATGTGAGTCAAGAGTCTTAGCCACTGGACTACGGAGGTCGTCAAGTCCTCTACACAGATATGATGCACTTATCACAATGAAATTCTTTTAATCTAAATTCGAGGAAATTACTAAAAGATTTTTTCACGGCGTAAATAAACAGACTTTCTTTTGAGGTTTCAGATCTTGCACAAAATGCTGCTTTCACAATAAGAACTCTTAAAACATTTCGTAAGAAATAATGCTTAGACTAGTAATTAAGATGAAGCTATACGTGAAATCCTAATTAGATACTATTTAGATTAATCTTTACAACGAACCGGTTTACATTATGAACATCATGGATAAATTGAAGCTTTTACTTACTACCTTTTGTATGGATTGGAATTACAATAAAATCATTATTTACGTAACAAAAAATATAAGCGTAAACTACTAAAAAAAAACGTTTTTTCTGAGAAGTAATATTAGAAGCAATTTTAAAAAACATCCCTTTATGGCTAAGACTAGTTTTTGACATTTTGCATGATCTAACTTTTTTCATTCTTATAAAATAAGGAACTCCAGTGAAAAATATTATGACTTTAAAAAAAAATGTTCATATAGAATATAGACCAATAAACGCTGATTCTGAATACATAAGTTTTATTTAATAACATTAAACGCAGAGTTTTTAAAAAAATATTAAAAAGTCCACTTTTAATCGGGTCGTAAAAACACGTTGGCATTATTGAAATGTTTAGTGGTGACGTCACTGTTCGTCGTGTCGTGACTTCACCGTAAAGTTAGTGTATGGAAATATGTAAGTATGACACAAGCCATCGTATTAATTTATTCGTTTATTTACATATTTAGGCCTAAATAATGTTTAAAAAATAAAGGTATCTCTTATTAGTTTTTCTCTATTATTGAAAATATTCAAAAACTGCTGCACAAAAAAAATAGTAATGCTACTTCTAGAGAGAATACTTCGAACAAAGAAATTCAAAATGGCGGCAGTTGTTCAGCTGATTGCCCGATTCTATATTAACTTTTCAGGAGGGATGACGTCTCACGATTCACTATACAAAACTTTAGACAATTATTTAAACTATCAAAACTAACTCTAAAAATAAATAAAAATATGCAGTTATTTAAGTCAGAATGTAATTAATAAAATATAAATAAGGTAATTAATAAAAATAAATTAATAATAAATTCATTAAAAAAATAATAAAATTGGACTGGAGTACTGGAGTTCTCTATTATGCGCAAAATAAATAAAAAAAAACACTTTGGCGCTGACTTGCCTAGTGATAAAGACGCTCCATGTTAAATTTTGAAGGCGCGAGAATCGAAATATTTCTAGCGTTTATATTCCTCTTAAAGCCGGTTTTCCGCCACTCCGAAATTACAAATTTATTATTTGAATATGGTTACAAAATAATGCCAAATTGAGAAATATAGAAATTGTAATGAAACTTAAATACTAAATCCGCAATATTCAAATTTTTGCGCAGTTATCAAATACCTAAAATACACTTTCACCGTTTCATAGAACGCTTCTGTGAGAGATAGAGATTTATCTAGCATAGAAACAGTCGACAATATTCGAGGCCAGTGGAATCTACCATTATTTCAAAGAGGATTTTACAAAGAAATCTCAAATCAACAAAACTCAATCCTTAAATCAATAAAATCTCGAAGTCACCAACACCACCGACTGATTGACTGCGCAATTTGTACTGTTTCACTTTCAGTTAGTTCGTTTCAAATTAATTTGTATGGATAACCTAAGATATGCCTTGAACTGTCAAAGCCACGTATTGTGATAAAAAAATAATGCACTATACAATTTTGGTTAAAACGCATTTTTACAATATAATCACAATGGAATGTAAAAGGTAATAAATTCTATACAATTTATTAAACCTTCATCGAGTCTATTTTTTTTTTACACGAGCTCCACACAGGAGATGTCATCTTTGGGGATGCTGTGTGGAGGGTTGTTTTAAGGAAAGGAAGGAGAGGAGAGTTCTGGGAAGGAAAAGGGTTTAAGGGGTGGGTAGGAATGTGGGGTTCAGTGCGTCTTGGTTATCCGCCTCCAAGACATAGACAAACCTCACCCCATGAACCCGGGCACCCCTGCTAAATCACCAAACGTAGCAAACCACTTGGGGTGACCTGTGGCAGAGGTGTTGGTTATCCAATAAAGGTTCCCGGGGCGGCGGTACCCATTCCCGCCTCCCAAATTTGATATGATAGAACTTTTCGAGGAACGGCTGGTCGACCTTTTTCATACAAAACTTAATTTTGGATTTGAGGCCAAACTATTAAACCAAACTGAATAATTATTTTATTTAAATTAAAACGTATTACAAATATCTGGTACGGATATGTGCTGTCTTATTTATTTTAATTTTAAATTAAGAAAATAAAGGTAAATAAAAAAATCATTTTTTCATAATTTTAGTGGCAAATTGGTATTTTGTGTGAGTTAATTATAAATATTAAAAAAATAATCTTAAATCTTACCCTACCTCCTGAGTTAATATAATGAAAAAAAAAAAAAAAAATCATAAAAAAGGGATTTTTTGGGTAAAATTTTAAATTTATACAAATTTGTGTTAAGAGCCCGCGAGGGATTTTTCAATATTTAATTTTTTTTTCGTATTTTTGCAGATTTTTGCCTATTTTCGAAGTCATCTGTGTCGATAATAGCACCTCAAAAAAAAGTTTGTAACTCTGCTTTTTTAGATACATGCATTGTCAATGCCACAAGTTTAAATTAAATATTAAAAAAAAAAAATTCTTACTTTATAACTGTTTATAAAAGATCAGTTTTCAAAAAATCGTCAATGTACCACTGATTTTTTTCCATCTGTCGTCATATACGAAAATAAAAAAAATATTTAAAAATATTTTGTTATAGGACACATATCAACCTATACCCCCACATTTATATTTTTTTATAAAATGCGCAAATAATGAGGTAAAATAATTTTTAAAAACTACGTAAATCGATGTACTTTGAAATCGATTTTATGTATTAAAAAACAAGTATTTGAAAAAAATAAAAATAATGTGTGTTAAAACAATATTTAAACAATACAAACTGATAATTAAATAAAAATAATTTTGTGATTTATTGTGTAATATTCCATTTTTATCTGTACCCAAAACAGATAAAAGCGATTCCATTTCCAACTGCTCTTCATTACGCGAAAGTCAGTCGCCACAAGAGGTTCTTTCGTGACGCTCTGTTCTGTAAAGTAGTATTAAGAATACATGCATGTGTTGGTTTTTGTATAGAATACGTATACTCTGGAGAAAAGAAATTCGACCACTGAATTTGGACGGGGAAAGTGAATGAATCTTGTCAAAAAGATATATTTTAAAACGATAGTGGCCAGGACACGGACTGCCATATACTTGTACCTTCCTACGTTTTGCCTTGTTTGTGTGCAAAAAATAATATCCGTGGACCCAAATATGAATACAGTGATCACTCGGTTTTACGAATCAATTTTTAACTGCTTTTATGTTTATTTTTATACGTGGGCTTTCGAAAAATATTTTTAATGTTATCATTGAAATCAATTACTAATTATTAAGTTCTGCTTGATATTTTTAATGATTTTAATTATATGCGTACCGGCAAAAATTGTTGATTTGGCGATGACTTTGGTAGGCAAAACTCCCATTACTTGTAAACAATAATAAATGAAACTTTAATTATTTTCAATTAGCTTTTATTATTCAGAAGTTTTATTCCTTTTGACCATTTTTACTTAGTTTATTTAATTATGAATACATTATGGAGCAGATGAATGAAGAAAAGAGTATAAGGAGAAGGAACGAGGTGAATGTGTATGGTAGAAGAAGTCGGGGGGAGAATGGCACGATCAAGTGAACCAGCGCCCTAGGGGTGATTTTTCACCAATACGGCATTATACAAATCATCCAATTATTATTATTAAATGGTTGAGATTCAGAACTGTACCTAACTGTATAATATTTTTCGATATCTCTGTATCTGGCAGTAAAACCATGTAAAAATTAAACATTTTGTTAAAGCCCATCAGTGCTTTTACAATATAAAAATTTCCGTGTTGTCTTACTTTTTCGAAGAAGGCATGTATATTATCCGTCATAATATTATTTTATTTTTCAAAAGCGAGTGTCAAGTTACACACGAAATAGGGCTGTCCAAATAAATGGTTAATTATTATTATTCATAATTTAACTAACTAACCATCACGCCGTTTCTCCGCAGGGGTAGGCAGAGAGGACGGACCGCCAAACAACTCGGTCTTGGCACACACTTCTTGCCTCGTTCACATTCATACATCGTCTCATATATGCTTTTCTATTATTCTGACTCTTGACATCATCCCACTCAAGTATCTGATTCACTTGGTCGTGCCATGTCTTTCTTGGGCGTCCCCGACTTCTTCTACCATTTGCGTTATATATTATCCTTACACTCCTTCCCTCGTTCATTTGCTCTACATGCCCAAACCATCAGAGCGTTCCTTTCTCAATCTTACTCATTAGGCTTATATCAGCTTTGCATTCTTTGCGGATCTCTACGTTTCTCACACGATCGTACATGGTGTTATCACACATACGCCTAAGGGATCTCATTCTACAGCATTCAGTCTACTTTCATCATTTCTCTGCCAGTTCCATAACTCACTGCCATATATCCATTAATAGAGTTACCTGCATTCACCCCTCTTTCAATATCTCTATCAGCCTTCCCATCTCTCGTAAACATATTTCCCAAATACACAAACTCATCCACCTGCTCCAAGTATTCATCATTCACAACTATGTTGCACATTGTTTTCGTATTCTCTCTTTCAAGCATATGACTTTAGACTTACTTACATTCATCATTCACTCCAGAGCCCTTGAGGTGATTTTTCACAAAAACGGCGCTATACAAATTATCCAATTATTATTATTATTATTATTCATACATACTTCGTTCATCCTAGATACGAGAGACTGTAGATCTTCTATACTTTGAATCTCTCGACCCATCGCCTTACTCCACCGTTGAAGGGATGAATCGTTACGCCTGGATACACTGAAACCCAGATTCCTACCCATCCCTAATATCTATTTCCTTTCCGGAACTTCATCTCCTTCTTTTCCTTAAAATAACCTCCACACAGCATTCCTTAAGATGACATAGTGATGATGATAGTGTGATTTGACCTAAAAAACCAAAATACCATTTTATCAAGTACAGTATCACAACAAGATGACAGGATAGACAGACTTGAATACATGCAACAAATATGTAATATTGAAATAAGAGGCGTTCCGGAATCCATCTCCAATAACTATACGGAAGTCATCAATAAAATATCTAAATTTCACAATGTTTCATTATAAGTACCTATTTTTTTTACATTAACTCCACACAGGAGTCCCTGAGGAAAATAATTTTCCTCAGGGTCTAAGTCATCTTAGGGGATTCCTATGTAGAGGGTGTTTTTGAAAAAGGGAAGGATAGTAAGTTTTGGGAAGGAAAAAGCTATGAGGGGTGGGTAGGAATCTAAGGGGTTAGTGTGTCCAGGAGTGACGGACGTATAATCCATCCCTCCAACTGCGGTGCAAGGAAATGGGTTGACAGAGTCTGGCTGGAAAGATCAAAAGTCCTCCCTCACCCAGTCTCTCGCGATCCGACCCGCCACGCAGCAGGTGAGCAGGCGCATCCGCCGCCAAGACCTGTAAAAACCTCACCACATGAACCCGGGCACCCTTGCTTACTCAAGTCACCAAACTTAGCGAACCATTTGGGGAGACCTATGGCAGAGGTGTTGGTTATCCAATAAATGGTTCCCGAGGCGGTGATACCCATATCCGCCTCCAAATTGAATAGTTACTGTAAAAAAGGTTTTGGCTTTGATTTTAATAAATGTAGTTTCCAAGATTGTTTTTTTATTAAAATTTTGTGGCAGCCCTAAAACGTTAGTCCAGCAACAGTCCAGCAAAATACAAAAAATGACGACATCGTGTGTGGCGGTTTCCAGTGTTGTAATCTAATAAAAAATATCCCATTTATTGGTATTTATATTTTTTGTCGTGAATATTATATTTTTGGACACATTATATATTACATAAATTGAAGCAATAAACGTCTAATATGAATGTCGCGATGAGGAGAAACTGATTTATTTTAGATGTTTGTTAAGTTTTAATCAATGTGCGGAGTTAAATTTACAAACACAGAGATTTCTAGTATTAACATGGCAAAAATCACACATTTATCTTAAAAGCTGAACAACATAAATGCGGCGTTGAATTAATTCGTCGATTCTAAAAATTTTCACACATTTTTATTTTATTTTTTTAACAAAATAGGGAATTTCGGGGAAAAATTCCCCAACATATAGGGAACATGGACATTCGAATGAATTAGCAATCCGCCAAAACTGTCAACGATATTTTTAATATACCATTTTTTATTTGTTCGGGAGTGTTCGTTTGAACTTCGGATTTCCGAGCGGATGAAAGGATACAAATCAGTTTAAGCAACGATTTTTGGCGGAATTGTCTTCAAAATGTGCTGAGAGCGACGCAAGCGACAAAAACTATAACTATTTTATCCAATCTGGAAAAAATCGCTAGGCCTGCTATGCTCTTAAAAACGTAAATTGTAATATGCATTTACGACCATGAAAATGCTTTTTCATAATTTTTATTTTATATTCCACAAGCTGGTTCCCGGCGTGCGTTGCTTTGCCATTCAAGGAAATAAATTGTTTCTCCCTGCATGTTCCCCTCCCGCGTCCCTTCTGCGTTCCCTTCCACCTCCCGGCCTTCCGCCCTCTCTCATTACCCTTCCCGCGAACCCCACCTCCTTCGTTACCCTCCCCCTCCTGCCTTCCCTCCCTGCCTCTGAAATATATGAAAAACACACATTTTCAAACCGCTCGCGCACCCCATGTAGTAATTTTTTATACTAATTTCATAACGCCAGAACTTACCATTATATATAAAAACACTCTTCTGCTAAAATGCAATGTTCTGTAAAAAAATTGACTCAATCCATTTCGAGATTCGCGTACGCAAACATACGGAACTTAAATGTTTGTATATGTTTATTTATATTCCATTATATTTCTAGAGCAAATAAAGCAAAAAAAAATTCTAATCATTATTAACTCACAAATAATTTTCAAGTCTGATTGAAAATTATTTTTTTAAATTTAAAACACAAATAAATAAAGTAGCAACACCTGTACTAGATATTTGCAATACCTATCGATTAAAAAAAACATTTATAAAGATAATATTCAAAATAAAGTTGCACCTCTTAAAAATAACAGAAATCTTAGACAAACATCAATACTTCCTATTCCAAAATGTAAAAAAAAACAATAGGACAGTTAAATCATAAATATCTCGGAGTTAATTTTTTTAATTCACTACCCGAAAAAATCAGAAACATGAACAGTAACATAAAAAAATTTAAAACTCGGCTTAAAAATTATACCGAAAATTTGAACTGAATAAAAAACAATAAATAAAACCAATATAATAACACCCCCCATACACACAAGTCCTGCTTATTTATGGGGGTACATCGTACATCAAATACTTATATTATGTAATTAATTATTGTATAAAAATTTTTGTAATTTATGTATCTTTTTGTGAATAAAAAAAAAATCAGTTATGTTAAGTATTTTGGCGTCAAATCCAAAATTAAATTTTGTATGAAAAGGGCTGCGGAGCCGTTCCCCATAACTTAGCCATAACTCAGTTTTGATTGGTGCAAGCGACTGTGATTCTAAGTCACATTCATTACGATTTTGTGTACAAGATCTAACCAAAAAGTTGGTATATCACCATCCCACTGATAGCTTATCCATAAGATAACGAATATTAATAAATAAACAAATAAATACTAGCAACACGTAAAAAACTCCGCTAACTTATCCTACATATAGCATATAGCCACTATTCATAGGTTCAAAAACCGAATAGTAAACTCAGACTTTTTAAATAAATAAATCGTGTTTAATTCATCGAAAATGTAGGTTATCGCATGGATAATCTATGAGGAGGATGGTGAAAAACCCCTTAAATAGAATAAAACCACACTTATAATGTTGTAAACACGTAACGAGTTGTCTAATACACAATTATTATTTGATGAATCATTCACGATAAACGTTTATTGTAGCACTTTTATGTATGTGTTCATTTGCATAACAAGTAGTGTACTTGAATTTATTGCTTCAATTAATTACTTCATACGTGAATACTGAATATAGCAATTTGTAGGAGGGTGAGGTCGATCTCTCTAAAGCAGAGATCTTTCGAGAAATACATAATAACTTGATGCACGTGACATTTGTTCATTAAAATTGATCATAATCGAGCTGTGGGTTGAATGAAATAATAGAGTGAATTAAAATGACGAAATTAATCGTTACGGCGAAATATGTTTGCAATGAGAAACTAATAACACAGCAATTGTGTCATGATATGAGTCCTCAGTATCTGAATATCCGTCACGTTAGGGGCCATTCATTTATTTCATAAGACGATTTAGGGGGGGGAGGGGGGTCGATCTTGTCTTATTTTTTTCTTACAAGGGGGTGGGAGGGAGTCTCGATAGTTCTTACGTAAGATCACAAAATTCGCAAAGTTAAAATTATACTTTCAAAAAGCGCGGGCAACGGCGCGAGTGTCGTTCGCTCGGATGCGTATAGGTAAACGATTTCCATTTCCATGGCAACGGACCCGCGCAAATAATAATAATAACGTAGTATTTGTATAGCGCAGTTTTGTGATATTTCACTTCAAGTGCGCTTAACATTAAAACAAACCAAACGTGTAATATTTTTTTTTCCTTTAGATTCTTACGTAATAAATATTAAACAGGGGGGGTCGGCCTATTCTTATTTTTTTCTTAAAATAGGGGGGGAGGGGGTCGAAAACTAGCAAAAAAATCGTCTTACGTAATAAATGAATGGCTACTTATCTATAATACACGTTATCCGGAAACTTGCAGTTTGCAGGAAACTAGAAGAGGACCCAAAAAAACAAATAAAAAAAAACCTTTCGAGCCTACTCTACAACGCATTTTAAAGTATATAAAGAGGTATTTACTCCCTAGCAACGATTTTTTCAAATTTCACCTGAAATTTTCCAAATTTGAACACGATTTACTCGAAAACGAAAGCTCAAATCATATTCGTCCCTTTTGTCCGAGATTAATTTTAGAGTCCCAAACGTTAGAACTAGAAAAAAACACTTTTTCATAAAAATTTTCTGTATAGAACATTATTTAATAATGTTCTACAAATCTCAGACAAAACTCTTTTATTTTTACAGCATTTATTCTATTTTATAAGATTTTTAATGATATGAATATATTTTCGCGTAATTTAAAAATAGCTAACATTAAATCATTTTAATATCATATTACAAGTCATCATGTAATTGCTATGAATCCTGTCTTGTTGCATGCCAATCATTTTATAAACAAGTGTTCAATTTAGTTGAAGGTACATTAGTGATTATTGCTGTTGTTCGTGTAGTGAGGATAATTTTTTTTTAATATGTTTTGAAATTTATTATGTACCGTTTACGTACGTAGTTTATTAGTTATCTTTTATATATAGTCATTCATTTGAGCACTTATATCTTATTTTATTATTTAATATTTACAATTTTTGTATTTTTAGACCCTTAGTTTTGTTGTTATAATTTTATATGAAAATCTGTCATTAGATTTTATTTGTATTGTTTAACAGATTAACTATTATTATCTAAACTTAAAAAATCTATTTATTTCCAAAATAATTTATTTCCAAAAATGTCGAAGTTATAAGGTTGATTTTTTTCTTCTCGTATTTAACCCAAAATATTAACGAATTATTCTTAAATAGGTAATTAGGTTCTTAGTTTGGGTTTAATTAAAAAATAAATATTTTAAAAAAATAGTCAAATAACTGTTTTAATATTATTGTGTCAAAACATGGCGTGAAGAAAAGATGTAAAATTAACAGTTTGTTTAACGAAATAGCTACTAAAATGCATAATTTTCCATTATCGGAAACCGAAATATCTATTTTTATGTAAATACCTCACCCCTCACAAGAGTCCCAGCTGCTCCCGTCCAGTGAGACTATGGCATCCCCAATTGGGGTATGTTGTGTGGCTGAAGGTAGTGGGGAGGGAAAGGAGATGGGAAAGAGGAGAGGAAAGAGGGGAAGTGCCTGGCTATTTATATTTGGTCACCAAACACAGCTAAAGCCTTTTCAAGCAACGTTTTAATTCTGAATGGTGGTCTTACACCAGGGCGATACTGAAAGTATCTTCCAATCTGGAACGTGCCGCAAATACCCGAAATATGAATGGGTACCGCCGCCCCGGAAATCTTTATTGGATAACCAACATCTCTGCCATAGGTCACCCCAAGTGGTTCGTTACGTTTGGTGATTTAGCAGAGGTGCCCGGGTTCACGGGGTGAGGTTTGTCTAGGTCTTGGAGGCGGATGACCAGGACACACTGAACCCCAGATTCCTAACCACCCCTTAAACCCTCTTCCTTTCCAGAACTCTCCTCTCCTTCCTTTCCTTGAAAAACCCTCACATAGCACCCTAAAGATGCATAGGTACCGAGGGAAATTATTTTCCTCAGGGCCGCTGTGTGGAGCTCATGCAAAAAAATTATGAAATTACAGATATTAATCAAATAATTTAATTTATTTGCGCACACCGGGACTCGATCCCGCAACTTTCGGATTGTGAGTCAAGAGCCATACCCCTCGACCACGGCCGTCCATATCTACGCCCTTCTACCTTTTATCTTACTGATACGAAGGTGCTAATCAAGCGTGTCACAATTTTCTAAATATTTACAAAAACCTGTTGTAACCAACAAAAACAAATGCGACTGAGCGTTGGACTACCATTCACAAACACCACCCTACATAAATAAACGCATTTTATCCGTTCCAGATATCGTAGAATTGCACTGTGACCCAAGGGAAAATTCAGTCATCCTCCCACAGAGTTAAATTGCACCTAACGGTATTTTAATGACCAATAATAGACGAGCTTTGTAATCGGTAAAGCTCATTTTTAAACTAAGGAAGTACTAAGATATCTAGTTGGAATTAGTTATACATTTTTTTTAATTAAACATTGAAATATAAGGTGTTCCAGGCAAAGCCGGGCACAACCCACCAGCGTCATAATACTTATTGTGAAACTTGAGCGCGGTAAACGGAAATAGGAATCTCTGAAAAGAGGAAGTTCCGGAAGTAGTCGAGGATCGATAATACACATCGGTTCAGCAAGAGATAAATTTGTAAAGAAATGGCTGAAGTCCCCGGCGTTGCCCGGGCTTTATACAATGTTATTTGAATTCTAATGTGGAGAGGCCTCAATTTGGGAGGTGGGAATGGGGAACCATTTATTGGATAACCAACACATCTGCCATAAGTCAACCCAAGTGGTTCGAACGTTTGGTGAGGTTTGTCTAGGTTTTGTCGGCGGATGACCTGGGCACACTGAACCCCAGATTCCAGCCCACCCCTCATACCTTTTCCTTCCCAGAACTTCCTCTCCTTCCTTTACTTAAAAAATACCCTCCTCACAGCATTCCCAAAGATGACATAGGCCCTGGGGGTAATTATTCCTCAGAGTTCGAGGGGTAAGACTAGCAATCCGTAGGTCGCGGGTTCAAATCCCGGCGTGTGCATATAAATTTTATTTGAATTGTGTTTTTTTTATTGCCATGTTTCACAATTAATGAATTAAAAATAATATGCAGTATATTTGTGCCACGTTCTCGGTATCGCCCTGGTGTAAGACCACCAATGGTGATCAGATCTGATTAGCCAGGTAGGTACTTCCCCACCTTCCTCTTCCCACTACCTCCAGCCTCGCAACGTACCTCAATTGGGGACGTTAGCCTCACTGGCTCCACACGGGAACAGTTGGGTATTTTGCGGTATTCACATAAAAAAGATAGTGGCCTTCCTCTTGTTTTGAGGATCAAGTTTGCATAATTTCATCAGTCTCGGAATAAAACAGTAGACTTGTATACAATTCGAATCCATGTCGCCCGCCCGGTGTCCGCAACAGACACTCTTCTATAAATAGACCGTTTCATACCAACTCAGAATGAAACCAACTCAGAAACACCTCAGAAAGGTCATTAAAACTATGAAAAAATAATTTTAAAATAGCCGGTTTCCCTAACTTAACTTATTTAACCAATTTTTTAAATATTTTTTATCACCACTCTTAACGAACTTTCTGAGGTGGTTCTGAGTTGGTTTCATTCTGAGTTGGCCGGTCACCCAAATTCAGGTGATATAATATGAATGATGCCCCTCATGCTAATTTGTTCGCTTTTCGAAACAACTCGCTTAGATCTCATAGAACGCCTAGTGTCTCCCTTACATTCATAGTGAGAAATGTGATTTAAACAGTGTTAGAAAGAGAAAACACCACGCTTCCGACCGCAATTTTTTTTTTTCAATGAAACGTAATGATTTTTTTTATTAATTATTTTTACACGAAACGACAAAAAAGTGAGTCGCCGATGACTTTTTAAAAATTAATTCACCTTACGAGTATAATACATTTGGCTAATAAGATATGTGTGTTTTTATTTTGTTAATTATCAGAAATTTTTGTTAAAAATACGTACATTTTTAAAACTTATTTATGTTTGCATTAAAAAAATTATGTTGATTTCAAATTATAAAATTTCAAAGCGTATTTCATCACCTGTCAAAAACAGGTTTTAGTTTTCAGATGCGTTCAGAAATATTCCATTTATTTGGATTTTATTGCAAAGTTGAAATATTTTGAGCTTCCGACGGCCCGAGGCCTGAGGGCTTAAGGCGATTGGAGGTGTATCATTCAGGTGAACATTCTGAATCGGGCACTCTTTGGCGCGCGCCCAGGGATGTACTCTAGGCAGCCTTAATTTCCTGACTATAAAAGATGTGTGCAAGAGAAAGAACGGTTTCCGCGGGGTTTCGGTGGCAGGGTCATGAATATCTTCTCAGTGTCGCTGCTATAAAGGGAGTGTGGTTTGGGTGAAAATTATAAATAAAATGGTTGCGAATCCTACCTCGGCACACAGACGGAGTGGTAGAGGCCATAATTGTGCAGGACATGCAGGAACTCTGGCAGGGTCCGGCAGGCGCCCATGATGCTGAAGGCGGCCAGGCAGGTGTTCCATACTACGAGAGTCCCGCGCAGCTCGAACCTGATACAACAAAATGAACACAGTATTAGTACAATATACCCCGTTGATCATCAGCCTTGATGATGGTCACTGTAACGCTGTCAGAAAGTTGGATAAAGGAGGAGGAAGCGCAACACGTCATAATACCCAAAAAATCAAACACGATAACGTAGCCTGCTTATTATAGTGCCCTGCGAAAAGCATAATGGTCCATAACATGCCCAGTGTAGGGGAAAACAAATTTAACAGCAACGGGCGTTGCGATAAACTTACGATAAAAAGTGTTAAATAAATAAATTGTACTTGAAAATTGACAACATTTAACACATAAAATCTACCCACAAAAAAATTAAATACAACACATCTATTTTCAAGTCTTTTAAAACTTTTTTTTAAAGTTAAACTTTTTTACGCACGCTTGACTTGGGGAGTAAGTTGGTGAATGCGTGACGAGAGCGTTACGAAAAGCGAGGCGAACGGTAGTTGAGAGGGAGATGTAAGTTAGTGAAGATAGAAAGAGAGAGAGTTACGTTTCGTATATTACTGTAGGGGCAAGAGAGAGAGGTGCGAGCACACATTTTCTTTCTCTCGTGGCCAGTTACGTTTCGTATATCTAAGACACAGTGCAGGCCTATTGTCTGTATCACAATGTAGGAGCAAGAGAGAGCAGTGCGCGCGCACATTTTCTTTCTCCCTTCCTATCATACAGATGGAGCTAAAGAAGCTTTACTTCAGTCGTCTCGTTTTTTTGGTTTGAGTTTATAGAATGCATTTTCATCGACAACAAGTTTCAGCTGGATGTCGGGAAGTGGGTTAATTTCCACTTCAAAGATACTTCACTTATATAATGAATAACGGATCGCTTTGTATAAACAACTATATTATAAACAATATCTACATGTTTCGATAACAATGTTATCTTCATCAGGATATGTTAATATAAAGAAAAATAAATGAAAAACAAGTATAGACAAATTAGAATAAACTATAACATAGACAAAATATTAAAAAGTAGAGGTGATTAATTACTTACAAATCATAAAAATAGTTATAAAAAATTAAATATAAAAATTATTTAAGGAAAAATAAAATTGCATTTAGATAATAAAAAACTTTTAAGAACAAATAATTAAAATAATTAGTCTAAATCAAAAAATCAATAATTATAATTAATTGTAAGTATTAATAAGAAAATAAATTTAAAAGATGGCTATTTTTAAAAAATGTTTGGTTATTTATAATACTTACAAATACTTCACTTAACTTATACTTCATTCGTACATTCATTGAATCAAGAAAACAAAAGTGAAATTCAAATAGATGTTTTTTCGTTATTTGTTTTTGGGGTGTTATGCCGTGTTGCGTTATCTCCTTCTTTAGCCAACGTTTCAGACATCGTTGCAGTGTCTGTCCTGATGATGGACACTGCAACGATGTCCGAAACGTTGGCTAAAGAAGGAGGTAGCGCAACACGGCATAACACCCCAAAAACAAATAACGAAAATGCTTTTGGCCGTGAAAATCTTAAAATGAATGATGTATTTAAAAAATACAATATTGAATTGTTGTCAACAAAGTTTACGAGCTTCAGTTAAAACATATTATATTTTTAAGCCTGATCTAAAATGAGAGCACTATAATATGGAAACCCTTCATTGTGTATATGAAAGTGATAAGAAAGCACAGAGTTATTTTGTTTTCATTTGAAATCAATATTAAGCCACATTACGAAAATTGAGAAACTCATCAAGAATTTAACGAGAAACCGAAAAGTTTCCACATTTTCCAGGATGTTACATTTCTTCATCGTCCAAAGAATTAAAATATTTTAACAGCACAGCTGAAGGAATGTTTTTGCCAAGCTTTTCAAACTATCGTACTTATTTCCACCGCAAAAGCTGTACAGATCGTACAGACTTTACTATCCACAAAGAAAAAAAAATATTTGCAGACGAACGAGTATATTTTGTGTCTAACCAAATACTGTTCTTCGATGTGAACTTTTCTATTTATCGCGACTGCCAATGAAAACCCATACACTGTCTCTAACTTCCAAGCCAATACCGCAACCACTTTATTTATAATAGCCGAACACTTAAGAGCGTTTAACCAGCCAGCGGACGAAAATCCACATTTCGTCGAAAGTTGTTCCTACGATCGTGCAGGGCGGTTACAATGAGAAAGATTAATTATTTTCCGTACCAGCTTTTAAAAATTATAACTCAATATCGAATTTATTTCAATCCAAATTAGTTTTAATTTATACCTTCATCCAAAAATGCTGAAAGGCGTGATGATAAAACTATTAAAATAATGTACTTTTTGTAATTATTTTTTGATTATAAGTATTTATCATTTTTCAATAATGTCTAAATTTAATAAGAATGTTAAAAAAATCTGAAATATATTAGTTTGTAAGTGCGCAAATAAATACACAAATGGACCAATTTTCGTTAAGAAACACATGTGCGTACATATTTTTTAATGATTTTATTAAAACTAAAATTAAAATTCTAAAACATGCGTTTGCTAGATAATGTATTGATTTATTTTACTGCATGATTATATTATTTGAAATGGGTGTGGTATAATACAAAATCTTTTTTGAAAATTTAACAAATCTGCCAACGACCTATGAAATAACCTTATTATACTAAAAATTAAAAAAATTTCTCAAAATTTATTACATGCGAATGCTAGATAAAAGAACAATCTCCCGAAATCCATTTAAAATTTTTTGTAGAAAAGAGTCAATTCATCTAAAATCTGATTTGAAAATGACATATTTCTGGTTTTCTCTGGTAATGCCCTCTTAACAAATAAAATAACATCGGTATCGATTCCAATATCAACACTATAATTTATTTTTTCTAAATAAATTATCGAGACTTCTCACTTACAAATTCAGCAAATTCAGCGTCATCCAAATTTAACTATAATACTATTCTCGTAGATGTTGTAATAAGGAAGTCATGCAAGTATTCACTTTCAAATATTTTCTAATTCACTAGTTTTTACAAATTTTATGATTCTTTAGATGGATTTAAGATTAGTCGCGGCTATTAAACGTTTAATGTGTTGAGTTTTGCTTGTCAATATTGTTATTCGATATCGTATTTAATGAACTTTGTTAAAATGTGTTGATTTCTCCGCGGGCAGCACAGATTATCAGATTAGTAAAAATAATGTTCTTCGCATTAAAGATGATCTTAATCTAAAATTGATTATCAGATTCGATCTCTTCAGATTTCATTGAACCTGAGATTCGAAACGGCTGTTGCTTGTGATTTATTTTATTACACAACGTTCAGTTGAAAATTTCATAATGTCGAAACAATTTAAAAGTTTTATCCATTTTTCTTTTTATTGGCCGCTACCGGTTTTAGCCTAACACTGCGATCTTCAGACATGGCCGTGACTGAAAGGGGTAAAGGTGAAGAGGATAAAAGTTTTAAATTGTTTCAATAGTAATGGAATTTAATAATAACTAACTAAAGTCCCCGGCGCGGTACCCGGGCTTTACAAAGATTTCGAAATCAAATGTAGACAGTGACCTTCCTCTTGTTTTGAAGGTCACATGTGCAAAAATTTCATCAACCTCGGCATAAAACTGTAGATTTGCATACAAATCAAATCCACACGGCCCGCTTGCCAGTCCGCTCGTTCACCATATGCAGACATTCTCCTTTATATATTGTATATTTCAACCAATTTACACAAAACCTTGACAAATTATATACCTAAACCTTCCTCGTGATACACTCTGTCTATTAGTGATAACCGTATGAAAATCCGTTCGGAGTTTTTGAGTTTATCGCGAACGGAAAAACGCGGCGGAGGACTTTAATTTATAATATGTAGATATTGATTTTTTGAATTCCACCACGAATTATCAGTATCAAAAATAGAAATAATATCGTTTTAATCCCGAGCTACAATCCTTTGAATTACGCCACAAAAACAACCAGGTACATTAATTGATATTTTCTTTTCGTAAATAATCTATGGCCATCAACGCAAAAGAATAATGAAAATAATTCATGAAACGTATTATTATAAACAAAAGCAATAATAACATTACTATATTTTAGTTTACTCAGCCCACACTCGCTGCTCGCTGCCGCTTGGCAAGGATATATTATGTATTTCAACCAATTTACACAAACCCTTGATAAATTATATACCTAAAAACCTTCCTCGTGAATCTCTCTATCTATTGGTGAAAACCGCATGAAAATCCGTTGCGTAGTTTAAAAGATCTAATCGCACATACATCGTGAGCGACTTCATTCAATACTATGTAAAGATTAACTCCACTCAGAAAAAAACAGATTTTCTGCCATATAGCACGGATCTCCATTATCAATGTCTCCCCGTGATATCGATCGCAATTAAAGCTAGTTTTTTCATGCAATTATTGAACGAGTGCAGCAATTGCCCATAAAAATAATAATATACAATTTTTCATAAGAAAAACTCTCTTTTTATAACTTTTGAAGGTTATTCCCCTCAATGTAATATACCATTGAAGAAGATAAAAATAATAATTAATCTAAACGGAAATATGAAAGAGAACAAGACACAGAAAAATATAAAAAGACAATGGTCGCAACTGGGACTCTATCCCAGATAGGGCTGCCACCTCTACGGGTTTGACCCGGAGTCTCCGGGTTTGCATGGTGCATGTCCGGGCTCCGGGTTTAACATCGATATCTCCGGGTCAAACCGGGCGGTGGCAGCGAAGCGACAAACGACATCTGTATTCAACATCTTTTCCAAATTCGATCTAACAAGTGCAGTAAGTTACGGAGATATTGTGGAAGCTGTCGAATCACTTGGTTTTAAAAATGTCAACGAAGATAAGCTTTATGACGAGACCCGAAAATTAAACCAAGTATTTCCTCAGTTCGTACAATCTACATAGTGATTCAAAATTACCTGTTGATTTACGATAGGTTCAGTTATTCAAAGTCACCTCAACCTTCACCGAACTACCAAAAATAATTGGAATTTTTTTTTCAATCCCTATAAGCAATGCTTTTGTTGAACGCGTCTTTTCTTTAATGGGAAATTTGTGGACAGACGACCGAAATTGCTTGTCAGTGGACATAATAAAGGCAGAGTTAATTGTGAAGATTAATTACAAAATGAATGTGCAAGAATTTTTGAAGTTTTTGAAGAAACTTGAGCAAGAAAAAATGCTTAAACAATCCCTTCAAAATGAAAAATATAGTTTTAAGTGTCAAGCTGGTCCGTCAGACTAGCACTAGCTAGGTCATTTATATTTAAAAATAAACAAAAATTTTAACAAAACAAAAAACGACTTCAAAAAATGCACTAAAAAGTAAAAAAATAATTTCGTATTCTTCTACAACTTCATAATCAACTTACTTTTTCTACTCATAAATATGTAGGTACGATTGATATTTTTGGGTCGGTGTCAGTCAAGGTAGGTTTGTAACTACATACATAGTTATAGGTGAGATGTGCTTGTGTCGCACAAGTGACTTGACGAGGCGAGAGCGGGGCCGCGGGCGGCGTGAGAGGAGCTGTCAAGTGAACACGCCGCCGGGCCGGGTACCTTTGCTGACACCGACTCCAAAAATAACAATCGTACCTACATATTGATGAGTAGAAAAAGTAAGTTGATTATGAAGTTGTAGAAGAATACGAAATTATTTTTTTTACTTTTTAGTGCATTTTTTGAAGTCGTTTTTTGTTTTGTTAAAATTTTTGTTTATTTTTTTTATTTTTAGTGAATCTGAAGTACACTAACTAATTTGTCTGAATATGAGTAAACCTACTAAACGTGCTGCTCATATGAGACAGACATAATTTGACCATAACGACGTGAGGGTCAAATTAAGAGATTCGGCCGAGTTTCGTTAATTTGCTCCTAAGAATTGAAGAGTTCCGTTACTTTGTCATGGATTCGATAATCAGAACCTAACTTAACTCTCATCAAACTACCCTTGAAGTACATCCTTTCCAATAAAAAAAGAATCATCGAAATCGGTTAGCGTGATATCGAGTTATTCGTCCATTTGTCGCGCACATACTTTATGCAAATTTAAAACTTATATGGTTTTCTCACGGATGCCATTAACTGGACCAAATTAAATTGGGACCACATGGGAAGCACCAGCTTTCAAATAAAAAAAGAATCATCAAAATCGGTTCACACAGTCGAAAGTTCTGAGGTAACAAATATAAAAAAAATAAAAAAATAAAAAAAAAATACAGTCGAATTGAGAACCTCCTCCTTTTTGAAGTCGTTTAAAAAACATTCCAAATGTTAATTTACCATGACATTTTGCATTAATTAAATAATTCATACTAAAAAAAGTTTTTTCTTCTAACACAGCAAACTTATTTTGTGGCACCATTTTAATCAAATTAAAATACTTAGTTTTTACCACTTTTATTGTTTATAATAACATTGTCTGTATCTATTATTTTTCCATTGATACCATTGTCTATGTCTATTTTCAAAATTAGTAAGTATTAATAAAACGCTGAAGAAGTGAGCGTTGCTCACGAAACTTGTCGGTTTTTATAAACAATAAAAGTGGTAGGTAAAAACTAAGTATTTTATTTAATTAATTTTAAAATAAGTTTTATTTTAATAAAAAAACTATATTTCTAAAATCTCCGGGTCTACTGTTTTTGAAAGGTGGCAGCCCTAATCCCAGACCTCTTGTCTAACCGGAACGTGCGCGTTAGCCAATTTCGATATTGCCACCTTCTGTCAAACCGTCATATTTGTCAATCGCATATTAGCACGTCGCCTACCCTAACAAAAACTAACCAAAAAATAAAAAAGTTTTTTTTTCATAAAATTTTAATATTTCTTCATGTGACAATAGTTCTACATTGATTATTTTCTATTTTCTATTTGAAAAATTTATACTTTTTAGTAAGATAATAAAAGAGCCATTATGAAATATGCAAGGCAAAAATCATACCCGAGGTTGAAACAATACTCACAGTATACCTTTGGTCACAGAGCAATGCACGCTATTGCATGTTAGTCAGTCGGAAGGTTAACCCTTTCAGACCTAAATTAATACGGGTAGAACATATCTGGTGCTTGAAAAAGTGGTAGAGTTATTTATAAAAATTGATTTTTTTTCAATACTTTAGAAGTTATTGCTACTTTCATTTGAGAACACTTTATTTAAGTTAAAAAAAATTACATAAAATGACATAATGCAAATATACCTTCAAAACTAAAACAAAAAAAAATCGTTAAAAAAATCAGGAGAAACATCGGTCGAGATTAAACATAAATCAGTACTTAAACAAAATATAGCTCAAATCCATTATAAAAATAGCATGCAAAGCCAGATATACCAGCAATTGAAAACGAAAACCGCCAATTTTTTTCGCTCTAGAGAAAATTCTGAAATCTTCTTTATTTTAAACATACAAGCGGTCTCAAAGGGTTAAAAAAAATCATTAATAATGGTAAAACGTATTGTCTACGTACCACGTCACCACACGACTTACAGAACAAGTTACAGAACAACTTACAGAATCACTTAAACCGACCTAAGTCATCGAACGGCTAGTGAACCCCATTACTTCTCAAAGTGAGAGGCAAGGACTTTTTTATAATTTGCAATAAGTACAAACCTACCTACATAGATAAATGAGACGTTCAATGTTTGCACCACTTTTATATTTGAGTAAAGCCGACCGGTTTCAGAACGACCATTCCTTCTTCAGGGCAAACGTATACTGATTTGACAGGGGTGTAGCCGTTGCTAGGTATTAATGAAGAGTGGGTGGGTAGGGGAACATATCGATGATTGGGCTATAAGACAATATTTTTGTTTGTTGATAGTAGATTCATTATTTTTAAAGGATTTTTTTTATTTCCAAGGCTTCTAAGTTATCTAAACGTTTTCCTTTATGATTAATATGAAGAATATTTATCCCTGTATTTTTTTCAAAACTATGGTTATTTTCAATGATAAGGTTAGCAAACTCAGAAAAATTATTATTATTAAAACAAACCTACCTATTCACTTTCAAATACTATCAATGATTTATCATAGTACGTAATACATAAAATACACATTAATCATAATATGATAGTATTTGAAAGTGAATAGGTAGGTTTGTTTTAATAAAAACAAACCTAAGTGAATAGGTAGGTTTTTATTAAAACAAACCTACCTATTCACTTTCAAATACTATCATATTATGATTAATGTGTATTTTATGTATTACGTACTATGATAAATCATTCTCACCGGTTAGTAGAAAGGTAAAGGAATTATTGCAAAATACAACCTTGAACTGTCTAGTTACGTTTATATTAACTAATCTATCACTACGAAACACGTAATAATAAACCTTGCCTACCTTTTAAGATGAAGATGTTATCTCAATGAACTAGGCAATGTTTTCATTGACACACAAATCACTTTAATCTGTCAAGTTTTTATCATCAGACGCGGGAGATAGTAGTTAGTATAAAATTCGAATTCCCCGAGACTTTGGAAAAATACTGGCAGTGAAAATTGGACTAATTACCGCGAAACGCTTCTAGTCTCATTAAAAACAGACAACGTGCTAAACAATGATGTATATGTAGATATAAGAACTTACTCTAGGTTAGTGATGAGCACTACGCGGCCCGCGAGCCTATTTCGTACGGCCCGGGGGACTTTACGTTTTGGTTAAGAGGGTATTACCAGAGAAAACCTGAAATATATCATTTTTAAATCAGTTTTTAGACTGACTTTATTGATTCTTTTCCACAAAAAAATATAAATGGATTTCGAAATATTGTTCTTTTATCTAGCATTCGCATGTTTTAAATTTTGAGAAAAAATGTTTATTTTTAGTATAATAAGGTTATACCATAGGTCGTTGGAAAATTTGTTGAATTTTCAAAAAAGATTTTGTATTATACCACACCCATTTCAAATCATATAATCATGCAGTAAAATAAATCAATACATTATCTGGGTTTCGCACGTTTTAGAATTTTAATTTTAGTTTAAATAAAATCATTAAAAAATATATACGTACATGTGTTTCTTGGCGAAAATTGGTCGGTTTGTGTATTTATTTGCGCACTTACAAACTAATATATTTCAAATTTTTTTAACATTCTTATTTAATTTAGACATTATTGAATAATGATAAATACTAAAAATGATAAATAATCAAAAAATAATTACAAAAAGTACATGATTTTAATAGTTATATCATCACGCCTTTCAGCATTTTTGGATGTAAGTATAAATTAAAGCAAATTTGGAATGAAATAAAATCGATATTGAGTTATAATTTTAAAAAGCTGGTACGGAGAATAATTAATCTCTCTCATTGTAACCGCCCTGCACGATCGTATGAACAACTTTCGACGAAATGTGGATTTTCGGCCGCTGGCTGGTTAAACGCTCTTAAATAAAATATCAATAAATTGGCGGTAAAAAATATTAAATGGCTTATGTACTGTTTTGATAAACGATTTAACGGAAAACAAATATTGTAAGTTTTTTTTTATATGTTAATGTTTAAGTTTGATAAAATCGCTAGAATTTACTGGTTTAGACATGGAGAAAAAATTTCGCTTGCCGCGTTTTATCTTTGCGTTCTATGATTGTTTTATTTAACAAATACCATAATATAAAATATAAATAGATTTGAAACACCACCGACCGCAAAGTTAACCAAATTAAGATACGTAGGTACCTCACTAACCGCGGCCAGCGAAAAAAAAAAGTTAATAAATTGGCCCTCCGCTCCGTTTAAAATTATTTGTTAAAATTGTTTAGTGAGCAGATCTGAATAGCCAGTTACTTCAAACCTTCCTATTCCCACCTCCCTCACCTCAGTCTCACAGCATAACCTAATTGGGGATGTCATAGTCCCACTGTCTCCGGACAGCTAGAAACATTCGGGATTCTTATGCGTTATTCAAATAAAAAGTTTATAGGCTCATTATACAGATACAGAGTTTACAAAAGAGCTCTCAGGAGCAGAATCATTCGCCCTGTTTCATTTTGGGAGTAAAAAAGCTTCCCACTAGTTTTTTACAAAATTTCAACTGCCATGGCAACACTAACTAAACTTTTTTCATGTTAAAAGACGCTTTGAAATGTTTTGGCTAGAGCACGAGCCTTTATAATGCGAGAAACCTTTATAATACGAGCATAACAGAGTGAAAAGAAATAATATAAATCGTGTTTTTTTACAACTACTGCCAAAATAATGAGAGCAATTGAAACATAAAGCACTCTAGTGCCAAAAAATAGAAAGATATTTCACAGAGATTAAAGATTACAAATCTCTGTTAGAAAGGCAAAATTTAAGTAAGTAGGAACATACAAATTTTATTTTTATCTCGAAACTATTGTTACTTGTTTTCAGAAAATCGAACCCCAGGCCACAGATCTGCAGAGGTCTGGCTTCAGGTCAAAGCTAATTCTTGTGTACCACGTATCACATACATTAGGGAACGTACCCAAACTACGTGACCAACTTTTTGCAATTTTTAACCCCCCCCCCCCCCCCCCCCCCCCCCGGTGACCAAAATCCTAAGCAACCCGCTGCTCATTTGTATGGAGCGTGACATTTTGAAGACCCCCCCCCCCTAAAAGTGTCACGTAGTATGGGTACGTTCCCTTAGTGACTAGTGCTGATAAAAAATTACCTACGATTTTAATAATTTGACTACCTAGGTGCTAGGTTTGAACATTACAAAAAGTAAATTAATGGGTGGTTGAGCCTACAACACTTTAGAATTAGCCTGACTTTAATATTTTTAATGCGTATAATACTGATGGCCAGAAATGATACAGCATGAAACTGTCAATGTGAATGGACAAGATAAAATTAACGATTTGTATTTGACAGCTGAAATAGCTGATGATGATTTAATTAATAGATTTAATAACATTAGCAAAGATCCTAATTGCGCAATAGTTGTTCAAGCTTCCAAATAATAATTATTATCTAAGTATAATGTAGATTTTTTTTACTCGATATCGCTAAAAATATGTAAAAAGAATCAAAAAGAACTTTAGTAATCTAATAAACGTTTTAATTTAAGAGGGCATTACCAGAGAAAACCGGAAATACGTCATTTTCAAAAACGTTTTTAGACGTATTGACTCTTTTCCACAAAAAATTATAAATGGATTTCGAAAGATTGTTCTTTTATCTAGTTTTTTAATTTTTAGTATAATAAGGTAATTCCATAGGTCGTTGGCAGATTTGTTAAATTTTCAAAAAAGTTTTTGTATTATACCACACCCATTTCAAATAATAAAATCATGCAGTAAAAGAAATCTATACATTATCTAGCAAACGTATGTTTTAGAATTTTAATTTTAGTTTCAATAAAATCATTAAAAAATATGTACGTACATGTGTTTCTTGGCGAAACTAATATATTTCAGATTTTTTTAACATTCTTATTAAATTTAAACATTATTGAAAAATGATAAATACTTATAATCAAAAAATAACTACAAAAAGTACATTATTTTAATAGTTTTATCATCACGCCTTTCAGCATTTTTGGATGAAGGTATAAATTAAAGTTAATTTGAATTGAAATAAATTCGATATTGAGTTATAATTTAAAAAAGCTGGTACGGAGAATAATTAATCTTTCTCATTGTAACCGCCCTTCACGATCGTAAGAACAACTTTCGACGAAATGTGGATTTTCGTCCGCTGGCTGGTTAAACGCTCTTAATTTTATCTATTTATTACACGGCCGTAGGGCTTTTGCGAATGTTTATTTACTCATTATTTACTAGCGAGTACTCGGCATGCATTGCAATGCCACATAAAGAAAGCAATTGTTTCTTCCTGCGTGTCCTTTCCTATGCGTCTCCGTTATCGCCCCCGTTCCCCTCCCCTCGTTCATCTTCCACCCTCCCTGTCTTTCCCCGTCCCTCGTACCATCTCCCGCGAACCAACCCTCCTTCCTTCCCCCCCTCCCTCCCGTTTCCCCTCCCCCTCCCTAGCGTTGCCATATGAAATACACACATTTTTCAAACAATTTACGCGCCACCTATTGTAAAATTTGTATGCAAATTTCATAACGCCAGAGCTCATCAGTATGTAAATAGAAACCTTCACAACAACTCACCCAAGTTTCATCGCAATTGGTTGAATAGTTTAGGGGTCGTCCAATCACGTGAGGCTCAAAAGGGGGGGGGGGGGTTCGGAAAAAATCACGAAATATCACGACGGTGGGGGGGGGGTAAAATGAGATATCACGTGCATTTATTTTTACTAAAAAAATACACGCGATTTTGGGGGGGGGGGTTAGTCTAAAACCTCATATCACCAGGGGGGGGGGGGGTTAAAAAGTTGCTAAAAACATCATGTGATTAATGGACGACCCCTTAGGAGCGCATAAGGGACAAACAAAGAAACATTCTTATATATTAACACACGTCTTTTTTGGGGCTTTTTCGTACGAACAGTAAACAGCATTTATTATATACATAACTGAATTGCCTTAATAACAACATTTCGTATTTGTTTAGTGATAAATTGGCGTTGTCCACTGACTCGATATGTACATAATATAATATGTTGAACATTTAACATATTATACAGAAAAACAAATCAGTACATACATACCAGCACAATAAATGCTTATCATTTTACAAACATGATACACAAACATATCAGTTAATTATTTTTGCTTTGATGCAGGACGGAGGTTTTTAAAATATCGAAAGGGTCTGATGTGTATTGGCATTTCGGTGGAACCGCATTTGCGTTAAATGATATAAATATTTAATGCTACGGTTGTCACAGCGAAAAAAAAATGTGGGATCGAGTAGATTTAACAGGGTCACTGATATTTGGTTCCATGACAGTTGATCCGGCGACATTTGGTCCGGCGACATTTGGTCCGGCGACATTTGATCCGGCCGACATTTGATCCGGCGACAGATGTCGGCCGGATCAAATGTCGGCCGGATCAAATGTCGCCGGACCCACTGTCGCCGGACCAAATGTCGCCGGATCAAATGTCGGGTCACCCTGATATTTATAACCCTTAACATTTGAGGGCGGTACATGAGGTTATTCAGTAATGAAAATATATGAATATCACTAATAGTTATCCGGGTAGAAAGTAGTAGTTTTAGATTAGACATTAACGTATTGCAGTAGATAAGAATTAAAGGTCTCAATTTGTATTGAAGACATCTAAGAAACTTCCATTGTACTTTACCAAGCTAATAATTCGAACTCATGGTACTGAACTGAACTTGCTTGTTAGAACAGGGAAAGACAAATTGGGTCAATTTCTTTTATCGGTGTAAATAATAATTATTATGACAGCTGAAGTGTCGAAATGAAATTGCTCAAATAGCCTATAACCTCACGGAAGAGCTTCGAGATTCATCACGTAATAAATTATTTGTGATCATTGTAGCCTGAAAAAAATAATAATATCATCTCAGGTAATGTCGTTTTAAAAACATAACATTTATATAATATAAAATAATACCTAGAGCTATTTACACAACAAAAGAAAACTAGCATTAACAGATATTGTGGGTTGTGACTGTGTATGGGTTCAGAATAAGGAATATATACTATAGGAGTTTTGAGTTCCACTCCAAATCATCTGTCGATTTTTGTACCTGACTTACTTCATGAGTTCATTCCAAGCGGCAAGCTTTAAAATCTGTCACTCGGTTTCTTAAAATATTTGGACTGAGCTTTACTTTCTGCAAGCTACCGGTAGCCGATTACGAATCAGGCCAGGAAGTCTGTATACCGCGGTTTCTGACATTAAAGTTGTTTTATTAGGTGCTGGGTCAGGGTCGAATGCATGTTTAAAATTCTTATAAATCTCTAAACAAATTTAACATTCAGTGAACATAAAACATGTCATAAAAAGGAAGAGAGATATGAAAGAGGGCAAATTCTAAACGAAGTTACTTTTGCAGAGGTGCCTGTAATAAACTTTATTGCATCATAGGGATGTTTTAAATGGGCTAATTAATTAGTGGTGTAATCGCAATACGTTTCAGCACCTGTAGAGGTTATAAAAGTTACGTTGGCTTTTACTGTCATAAATTATTTCGAGAATTGCTTTTTGCCTCTTACATAATTATTCAACGAGATACGAAAAGTATTCGTGCATTTGACACAAAATTGTGCATTATATCCGAGGGTGGTCGTTACGTCTGTTAATGTTAACAAGGTGATAAGCAATGTATGTATGCTAAAATGCCAATCTAGAATTGCTAATTAAGTACTGTAAACTGTGAACTCAGTGTTTCCGTTTTGGTAACAACCAGTTTGAATTATTTAAAAATAAGAAGCTTTTAGAAAAATATTGAAAATTTTTCTGCCAAAAATGTAAGCAGTCGTGCAATTAGAATTTATGGGAACAACATATCAGGGTATATTGATGCTTATGTACAGACTTCAACAGTTTTTCATCTTGCTTAAAGCCTCGATGACATTGAGCGAGTTTACAAGCTACTATCTAGGAAATTCACTATCTGTTAGTAAACTCGCCCAGTGTAATCGAATTACTTGCTAACTAGCAGATTGTTGACAATCTACGAAAAAAGTTGAAAGATTGTCAACTTTACTTACTACTCGCTTACTCGTGATTGGTTTATTTATGCGCTCAAAATGGCGGCCAACAAACAGCTGATTTCAACTTGACAGAATTAGTTCACGCAGGCTTCGTTATTCTCGCTGCTGGCTAGCTGTGGCGCTAGCAGCGACCTACGAGCTCAGTTTCCTACGCTACTGGGCGAGTGGACAGTTTTGTGTGCCATCATGACAATCTCACTCGCCGATTCACCCGCTTTTAAACTTAGTAGAGAGTAGTTTGTAAACTGGCTCAAGTAATCGAAGCTTTATTGTTATTAACGAGTAAGTAATAAGAAGTGAACCTAAGCTTTGATCAAACAACTTTAATTTTGCAGTTCTTGGGCATCAACAAATTCTAGACTTTTTTTAAAGAGTTTATTTCACAGGGTAAGTTTGTTTCATTTTAATAATATACGCTACCGTTTTCGATGACAAGTGTTTTAAAAATGCTCCTTAACGGTCAGCATCCAAAATTACACAATTTGTAGTGTGCTAACCCTTTGTTTCTATTATCTGTGGTGCTAACTCAAGAAATACGACGAATTTAGAAAAATTTATAAGGTTTCCAGTAAAAAAAAAAAGGTTTTTAGACTGTAAACTTTTAAGTTATACACGAAACACATAATAGAATTTTAAGTAAAATTTTAAAAATCGTTGTCTTCATTGGTTTTCAAACTGTCGGTACCTAATTAACAGTAACAGACATTTTGCTATGAATTTAAAAGATTACCCTTTGAGGATTTTTGTCATTGGAAACCTTACGTAAATTGTCCAGTTACCCTATACAATCTTTACATAGTATAAAGCAAAGTCCGGGTCTGCTAGTTTACAGATAAATCATTGTTTGAGTTAGAAAAAACGAAAGTGATATTTAAGGGCATTTTTAATGCTGCCGAGTCTAACTCGGTAGCGAATAATTATTAGAATTAAGTGACAAATTAATGTACATTATGAAATAAACTCTTCAAAACAAAATAATTGGAATTTTCTAAAAGTTTTTGCAGCTATCTGAAAAGTTTTAGAGTGGGTAGGTACTTATTATTATATTAAAAACGAACTTTATTATTTTTCACTGGAATTTTATTTTCTGAAATGAATTACAAATTTGTGTTCGACTTTCGACTCAACTCTAGTTGCGAGACCCATACTTTATGTTATAATTTGAAACGTGCATAGAGTTCAGACGTTTCAGTTTGATTTTGACGTGATTTACATAGACAGAAAGACAGACATTCTAAATTATTGTTAAAATAATCGGAATGCCCTTGAAGCAAGCCGGCAACCTACAAAAGTAGTCATTGTAATCGTAAAACTGACAGGTAGACATATTAATACAATGTATTGGTTTATTGCTTTTACATAATGGTTACTTGTTCAAATATTCCTACATGGATGTATTTTTTCAAACCGATCTCCATATGGAAACTGGTTCTACAACTCATCAAAGTGGCGTACCTACTAACGTCTCTTTGAAAATTTATTAAGTGAAAAAAACATTGAAAAATATCCAGCAACCTTTCCTAACGTAATCTTTCAAACCATTTTTTTTTCAATTACATGAAGACAATATAAGCCAAACTCAATCGAAAATCTGAGAACAGAAAAATCGGAAAAAGATATTGGCACCTCTGGGACTCGAACCCAGGACCTCTCGCTTTCCGGGAAAATCTTTTTCTGATTTTCGATGGAGTTTGACTTATATTGTCTTCATTTAATTAAATATTACAATTTTAGGTTATACTTGTAAAGTTTAAATAAAAAACTAAAACTTTTTTTCAGCCGTTTTAATGACTTTCCAAAGGAAGTGTTGAAGTTGCATGATTCTGAGTTGTCCGGTCACAATGGAAGCGATATCGAAATCCATATGAAAAATGTTTGCTTTAAACCGGTGGTCGGTGGACCACGGGTAGTCCGCGAGATCTAAAATATGGTCCACGAAACATTTATTCATTTACTACAAAACCAAATCGAAAGGTATCCAAAAGCTGATTCGTAACCCTTTCGGTAATTATGATGGAGAGGTAATAATAATAATAATAATATTTGGCTAATTTATATAGCGCCGTTTTCGCGAAAAATCACCTCAAGGGCGCTGTACAAATAAATACATAAAATAATAATATTACTGGCTTATAACTAAGATTTACAATTATAACTAGTGACTTACATCTAAGACTTATAGCTAGTGGCTTATGACTAAGACATATAAATGCTAACCTAAAACTGAACTCAATGACATACATGTTTACAATCATGACTTAAAGTTAGAGATTTATAACTAACGTATAAGTATTTACATTTAAAAATACTTCTACACATCTTATACATGTCATACTTTCGCCAGAATCATACACAGCGCCAGAAGAAGAAGGAAGTTTTTACATAATATTACTTTTTAAGGACATGGATGCAAAATTATCGGATTTACGAAAACGTATGGATATCTTAAATAAATTATTGAAATTAAGGTAGCTGAAGAATTCCAAGAAGAGCACATTGAATGGCAAAATGATAGTAATTGCGAGGACGCGTTTAATTCCGCGAATAAATTGTGCCTTGTGGTCCCTGTGAGAACAAATGAATGTCATAGTGGTACCTGGTAAAAAAAAGGTCGGGAACCACTACTTTAAACGATCATTGTTTCTTGAAGATAATTGCTATTAGAAGAAATAATATTTTGAGATACTAAAAGCATGTTTTTTTTTTTTTTATTTCGGCACAAATATTTAAATGTTTAACGATAATTTTCTAAGGAATTTAATTTTCCACGTATACAATAAAATCACATTTGAGGTGGGAAATTGCGACAAACGGTGGAAGATTTTGAACATTAAAGCAGTTTTTATAGACCTGATTCAATATTTTTTCTGGGCATATAAAAAGATAAATTGAAAAAATACTCCACTATTTCAGAAACTTTCTGTTCGCAGTATTTAATTAAATAAGCTAAAATATATCCAAGTGATCTAATATTCAAACCAAAAAAAGACGATTTTGCATTACTTAGTGATGCTTCATCTTAAGGGGATAGTTTAAAAATATTGTTATAGAAATAACATAACCACTCTTTTTTTTTTTTTTTTTTTTATTATTATTAAGTTAAAAGAAACATAATATTTCACTTTCTTAACTTAGATACAGAGCATTTATAATACATTAGTAAGAAGTAAAATTTTGTTCTAACATTTTGAGTTTAAATAGTTTTTGTTTAAAGGTTTTTATATTAGTTTCCATTTTTAGGTGTTCTGGAAGGAGATTATATATATGAACTCCCTCGTGACCAATACTTCTCTTGCCACTTTCAGTCTTGACGGTATTTGTGTACAATTTATTGTGCTGTCTAGTATAATGTTCGTGTACTTGTGATGTTTTTATAAATGTTGTGTTTGTGTGTATAAGTCCATTTTGTATTTTGTAGATTAAAAGACATATGTTATATTCGTACAATGTTCTTATTTTCAAAAGGTTCATTTCCTGGTATAGTTTTTTTGTGGGAGTGTCTGGGTTATAATTGAAGAGTTTTTTAATAACTTTGTTCTGTATTATTTGTAAGTCGTTTAAGTACGTAGTGTATGTGTTTCCCCAGATTTCTATTAAATAATTTAGATGGGACTGGATTAAGCTAAAGTATAAGCCCCTCTTTACCTCTGTTGGTAGAAGATGAGCAATTCTACCAAATACACCAATTAATGGGATGATTTTTGTTTTTAGTTTTTCTACGTGTTTTTTAAATGTTAAATGTTTATCAATATATAAACCCAGGTATTTTTCGCTATCTAGGATATGTAGGTCTCTTTCTTCTATTTGTAATGGTTTATGCGAAGGTATTATTCTTTTAGGTGAGCTTAAGATCATGTAACCGGTTTTAAAAATATTTATTGTTAATATATTTTTTATTAGCCAATCGTTTAGTACATTAAGATCCGTTTGAGATTGTTCTAATAGACTTTCTAAGTTTTTGCCGAAGTAAAAAATTGCCGTGTCATCTGCGTATAAGAAGATTTCACCATGTAGTTTTAGCTGACAGATGTCATTTATGTATATTTGGAATAAAAGTGGCCCCAGTATTGATCCTTGTGGAACTCCGTAGTTTATACTCTCGAGTTGACTGTTTTTATCTCCTATGTTAACACATTGTTTTCTGTTGGACAGATAGGATTTTATTAGTTTGATAGCTGGACCTGTTACACCTGTTTTTTCTATTTTTTTAATCAGTATTTCATGACTTACGGTGTCAAAGGCTTTTTGAAGGTCTACGAGAATTGCTATGACATAGTTTTTATTATCTATGCTAGTTCTAAGTTTATTTATAAGATCATTAGTTGCAGAGAGAGTATTAGATTTTTTTCTAAAACCGTATTGTTTGGCATATAGAAAAGATTTTTTTTTCAGAAAGTTGTCTAGCCTATCGTATATTACTCTTTCATATATTTTTGATAGAATCGGTAGGACAGAAATGGGCCTATAGTTAGATGTTTGAGTTTTCAAGCTCCCTTTATATATTGGAATAACCCTTGCAATTTTACAACTGTCCGGAAATTGACCTTCTTTCAGGCTCAGGTTAATCAGTTTAGTTAGTGTAGGAGTTAGTAGTGGGGCAAGTTTTTGTACTGTTGTACATTTTAGTTGATCATGTCCAGCACTCGCGTTTGATTTTAGGGATTTTATAATAGCTAATATTTCGGGTTCATAATCCTCCTCTCATAATCCTCTCTCCTGACATAAAAGTGATCATACCTATACTATATTATATTATGTATATATTATCATATGAGATTCCGTGTTCAGTGAATGACAAACCCCTAACCATGGGACATGACTGTTAACAAGGTCCCACCTATACAAGGCGGATAATATTTAACAAGGGAATAGATACAATATTATCAATAGTTGCCGCAGAGTTAGGTGTGTTAATCTAGGTGGTTCCGCGATTTTTCATCCGGCGATAAAATACTCCCCGACAAAATATTCTATATCCCCGACAAACCATCATACGGGCAAAACATCCTTCGACAAAATATCCTACCGACAAAACATACCCCAACAAAATATCTACTAAAACCTAATCTAACCTAACAAAAAATGGGACAAAAATAATACAGACAACCTGTAAAGACAACAAATTATTTGATTTTCATGGACAAAAGTATTTTTGTTATTTATTTTTGGGGTGTTATGCCGTGTTGCGCTGCCTCCTCTTTTATCCAACGTTACGGACAGCGTTACAGTGTCCATCATCAGGGCAGATGTGTAATTGTTAGTGGTGAAATGTGTGCTCATGTACTTAGAAGCGATACCGTGTCGCCAGCTCCACTACAAGCTGGTATTACCGTACATAAGCACACATTTCACCACTAACAATTACACATCTGCCCTGATGATGGACACTGTAACGCTGTCCGAAACGTTGGCTAAAAGAGGAGGCAGCGCAACACGGCATAACACCCCAAAAATAAATAACAAAAACAACAAATTATTTTTAAAAACAGTAAAATGTTAAATAAAGTTAGGTTAGGTTAGGTTTTAGTAGATATTTTGTTGGAGGATGTCTTGTCCGTAGGACATTTTGCCCTCGGGATATTATGTCGGGGGATGTTTTGTCGGAGTATATTGTGTCGGGGATATTTTGTCGCGGGAGAAAACGCAGTATTTGCAAAACATTTGAATCGTAAATCGTGTTATAAAAGTACTTTAAATTTAACATAATCGATAAACGACCGTAAAAATATCGTAAAAGAAATTTAAAACCGTTTTATTACATTAAAAACTACAAAGGTCTTCCATAAAACATAATGCCTATAAAAAGAAATAATTAAATTAGTTAATACCTTCGTATTTTTTCAGTTCTTAAAAACGCTATAATAACACTCGTAAATACCAAATACCTTTCAGTAATTAAACAAAAATTATATTTACAAATTCGATATTTTTTGTAGCACCTACTTTAACCGTACATTTCACATTTCGGAACGAACAAAGCATATTAATAATTTAATTTAAAGCGATTATCTAAAATATATAAAATTCTCGTGTCACGGTGTTTGTTACCATACTCCTCCGAAACGGCTGGACCAATTTTGATGAAATTTTGTGTGCTTATCTGGTAGGTCTGAGAATCGACCAACATCTATTTTTCATACCCCTAAAAGTAAAGGGTGTTCCACTCCGAAGAAAATTATTTTCCCCATACATTTTGTATGGAACGAATTCTCCTATTTTGAAAGAACTGCAGCAATATTGTAAGGGGTATAATATTGAACTGTGAACCGGGGGAGGGGGGAGGGGGGAGGGGGGAGGGGGGAGGGGGGGGAGGGGGGAGGGGGGAGGGGGGAGGGGGGGGAGGGGGGAGGGGGGAGGGGGGAGGGGGGAGGGGGGGAGGGGGGAGGGGGGAGGGGGGAGGGGGGGAAAGGAACTCAGGAAGGGGGGGTTAGCGGGACGGGGGAAGGGGAGAAGTGGAGTGGGGAGAGGGAGAGGGAACGCGAGAGGGGAAAGGATACGCAGGGAGAAACAATTTAGATCAAGGTATGGTATACGCAGGGAGAAACAATTTAGATCAATTCAGCTAATAAGTTGACAACAGTTTTTGATTCTGAGGCGGTACGAAGTTCGCCGGATCAGCTAGTATTTTTTATAAATTTGGAACTACGCATAGAGAATATTCGTAAATTCAAGATTAAAATATCTACTCATTAGAGAACGTTTTTAAAATATTAATAACTAACTGGTTCCCGGCATGTGTTGCAATACAATATTGTTTCTCCCTGAATCACCTTTCTAAGGGTCGACCGAGACAGGTTTTTCGTTCTCGGCCGAGACCGAGACAGAGAATAAATTAAAATCTCGGCCGAGACCGATAATAGATAAATTGAGAATAAAAAATTAAAATTCCCTATTTTTGCATAATATATTATATTTAAGAATGTAATAATAATTTGTTGGAAATAGTTTTAATAATCAAAATTGAACAACATGACGTTGTAGCACATAAAAAGCAATTTTTCTGCATTTTCACCCTTCAGAGAGTGTCGTCTCATGTCGTATAATTGACCAGCTCTGCTAATATCCAACATACGTATAAATAATACGTAATGATCTTGATATTCACTTAACTAGTTTATGTAATTATTCTGGCTTGTAATTATAATTAATCACAATGACACATATAAGAACTTATTTTTTCTACTACGAACAAACTTTTTATACTAAGTATTTACTTTTTCTACTATTTACCTTTCTTTCGATATCTCTGTCAGTCCTCCCACCTCTCGTAAACATACTTCCCAAGAACACAAACTCATGCATTCACTCATGAATATACTCGTTTAAAAATACGCTTTTTATGTCCACTGTCATCCAATAAAACGTATTTTGCTAATTAAACGTGATAACGCAATTAGTGACGAGTTATAATTGAAAAATTCTCACTCAAAAACCTGATTATAGACACCTAGGCGATTTCTTAATGAAAGCCTTGATAGAAAAATAATAATATTCAAAAAAAAATCCTATAAAATTAACTTCGTATTTGCTGGGAAAGGGTTCGTTGGCCAATTGGTTCCTCGCAGCAAGCTGAGAATAATCTGATACGACACGCTAACTCCTTGCATTATGCAAGGATGATAATTGCCTTCCGGATTTACAGATGACGGAATCAGACTAGGGTTGCCAACAGTCCTGTGTTGGCCGGGATCCGGGACCATCCTGCAGAGGTCGTGCGCAACGAAATTTACCACCAACTTTTTGAAGTGAAAGTTCTTTAGCCCCGTTATGATTCAAAATTCGGATGAAAGTGCGCCACTAAAATTTATTATTTGACGGTTTCTCCGTTCTAATATAATGCGGTAAATTAACGGCTCCGCGCGAGCCTCGAGGCGCCTGACAAATCTCAGCGGCCATAGAGACATCCAGCGAACGGAGGATCAAATCCTACGTCTAATCCTAATAAAAAAAAATAATAATTTAATTTGTAAAATCAATGTCCAATCTTCAAACCACTATAAAATAAACAGGCAAAAGAAAAGAAAGCGACATCTAGGGTCTTTCTAGTTTCACTTCTAGCGCGTGTGAATTGCACACTCCGATTTTATTTTTTTTAAAACAGTCATCTCACTTTATTTACATATATGTGTTAGTTATTTAGAGTTAGGGAACGTACCCATACTACGTGACCTGTTCGGGGGGGGGGGGGGGTCTTCAAAATGTCACGCTCCATACAAATGAGCGGCGGGTTGCTTAGGATTTTGGTCACCGGGGGGGGGGGGGGGGGGGTTAAAAATTGCAAAAAGTTGGTCACGTAGTATGGGTACGTTCCCTTATTTGATTATTATGTTTTTATATGTATGTTTTTATATGTATCTATGTGTATGATTACGTACATGTATGCGAATACCTGTGTATAGGTATGTGTGCATATATGTGTATGTATGTATATTGTATATGTATGTATTTGTATATTATATGTGTGGGTAAGTTTATGTATATGTACCCGTCTCGGGACAGACTTAGTCTAGTGGGGCGGGTTACTTAATTGTTTGTACAAAATATCATTATTACAATAAACGCTCGGGTTGCCGGCATTAAAAAAAAAACTTTGCCAGTATTGCCGACCCAGAAAGAGCTTTTAGTCACAGTAGTATAACTGAATGACACAAGTTTACGTTCAGGAAAAATGTCAACTTAGTAAAGGCGAGTAAGACTACGTCAACGTGCGTGTGATTTGCGTATTCGCTCTCAAATATCAACGCCAGGGTGGGAGAGTTAGTGAAAAAACACGAACTTATGCTAGGTTGCTTATTTTAGGTTGTTATGCCGTGTTGCGTTCCCCATTCTTTACTCAACGTTTTTTAAGCGAAATGTTTCGTTGGCTAAAGAAGAAGAAAGCGCAACACGGCATAATAAACCAAAAACTAAATCACGATAATACAAGGAAACGAGTTTCAAGAATACTAAACTGATATTTTCAACATTTTTAAAATACAAAAAAAGTTTCCTCAGACAAGCAGGCATGGGATGTAAAGTTGTTTTTGAGTGGAGAATGTTGTAACATAAGATATATTTCCTTTATTGTTTCAGGTCATAGACATGTCACGGATTTGTTTCAGAAACAGCTGGCAACCACCAATACGACCTTTATTTGGCACAAGTCTCAACTCCTACCAGTGATGACATATCCGAAAAATGAAAAACCATGTTTCAGAAATAAAAAAAAAAAACATGTTTTACCATGTTTTGGAGGATTAAAAAAAATCTTTTTTTTCGTAGGATTTTTTATTATAAAAAAGTAATATTATATGTAAATAAGAACGTAGAGATGTAAATAAAAGTTAAAACAGTTATAAATGTAATTATATGTATAATATTTGGATTTGTATAGTTTTTGTGAAAAACCACCTCAAGGGCGCTATATAAACTTACAATATATTTCTACAATGATCTGTCTTACTTTTAACTAGAGACTAGACAGACTATTACAACATCGTATGGCTAACAAATTGCATTCATCAGTTCGTCGATCACTAACACAAAACTATTTGCACAATGCATTTGACCAGTGAACGTGATGCTGCGTTAAAATGTACATAAATTATTATTATTATTAGTAATAATAATACCTAAATAATATTTTGTGTATATTTGGAGAAGAAATTGTTAATGTGGAATGTGAAGAATGGAAAATAAAAGAGATATCGGTTGTTTTAAAAATTAATTCAAGTGGAAATAGTTATTTCGATAAGATTGTCTTTAAAATATTTTTTCACAGAGTTCAATGTTTAGAATTTGTCATTTGCTTCTAATTTCTTCCGGTAGTCGATTGAAAAAGTTCTTGGGCGTGGAAAAATACATTTAACGCGCTCATAAAGAAGAAGATGGAGAAATGTGTAATTACTAATTACGAATGTTGGACAGAGCTAATATTTTAAATGTTAAAATCGAAGTAAAAATTGTGAAAATGTTAAATAAAACACCACTCGTTTAAAATAGAGAAAAAATCTCGTGGAAGGCGTCTTATTATTTAAAGCAATAATGTGAATTTTTTCACAACTATAACTTTAAAATAAGTGAAATGAATGTGTTTATAATAATTTTTCGAGCACACTTTGCGATTTTTTTCTATCGAGGGAATTTCATATAATTTGCGATTCATCGTGGAACGCGTCTAGATATTATCTTCAACAGCTTAAAAACTTCAAATGTTTAAGGGAGACATATAATAAATCGGTAGAAATTCGGGTAGCGGCAGCTTAAGTCGAATACGATTTTCAATTAAAAGTTGAGTCATATCCCAGATTTGACAAATAAACAACGTTGGCAACCCTAGCATGGCCCGAGTCTAGACTCACACTGTCAATGGCGGGCAACAGACCGCGGGCTGAATCAGTCAGAGTCAGTGTCCGCCACTGATTGATTCAGATGGTGCACATTTTCCGGTAGGCGGCCGTTTTGGGAAGAAGTGTGTCACCGGCCACAGCTAACAAGAGCGCTGACGGCTGACTTCAGCTGGCCAAGGACGCCCCAATTATCATATTATCGCGGATATTCACCACGATACGAGATGGCCTATCTTATCAGCATATTATCTAATGATTCAGCTGATTAAATCATAGCCCGGCCCAACTCTTCATATTTTTTGGGGTTGTTGTTGCCCGATTCGCAATAGATATTCCTCAAACATCGGATACGAAATCATTTCATGTAAAATTACATTTTCACTTAATCACTAGTTCCCAAAAAACGGAATTATTTTCGTGGCGTGGATTTGATTGTTGAATAAATCTAGAATTTTATTCCAAGATTGATGAAATTTTGCACACTTGACCTTCACACAAAACAAGAGGAAGGTCACACAAAACACAAAGCAGAACTGTTTACATGAAATTTCGCTAAACTACCCCCATCCCCGTTTCCTATCCCTTGAAGCAGGATTTTGATATTTCTTGGTGAAATTTTGCGTACTGACGTTTGTTGTTCAAAATTAGGGGAAAAAATAAAGTTTTTATTCCAGGATGTGGGGAGGATAGTGCAATCCCACACGTCCCATATATACATATTTATAGATTTTTTAAATAAAGAATCAAGTACAAAAAAACAAAATAAATAAGATGAAATAAAATTAAATAAATAAATAAAATAAGTAAATAATCAATTGTATGTAGGGCTTGGTCTGGGGTGAGCTCGGGCCCAGCGCTCACTCAGGAGTGGTGTTTGGTGAGTGGAACGCTGCGGTCACCACTGTATTGTCGGAGACCATTAGCCGCATCTTTATTATTATTCCTTATTTTATCCAATGACTGTCTAGATCTAATTTCGAAAAACTCTGTTTAAAGCCTTAGCAACGCCGGGGAATTCAGATAATTATGGCTTTTTTGTCAGAAACCAACCAAAAAAACAGATTCACGTAAAAATACTTAAAATTACCCACATGAAATTAACAAACCAATTTACTTATAAGAAGGCAGTATCTCATATTTAGCAAGAGCTGTTTACAGAATTTGAACAATTCATCAAATTTCAAAGCTAATATTCAAGCTCTCTTATTATTTCATTATGAACAGGTTAATTCAGAGTACTAAAATATTAACAGAACTTGAATAGAACTTGAAAATTAACTTCGAAATTTGATGAAAAATTCTGAGTGACCAAAATAAACTTTGAGATTAATCGGCCGTATAAAGTTAACACCTACTGTACCCGCAGCTTTTAAAGGTTGATTAAAGCAGGCATATTAATTTGGGAAACCTGAAAAATAACATTTTAATTTAGTGTCAATTTGCCAAAAATCGGTGTGGTCCTGTTGCTTGCTTGATATGACCCACGCCTTGGCATCAATGGACAAACGTGTATATTTATCAGAAGACAAGCAAAAATATTTACAAGCGGAAATTTACCAAATATCGTTGTGTTGCTTGCTTGATAATATGACCTACGCCATGACACGAGATTGGCAAACAGGTTTATTCGTCAGGAGTCATGATTTAGATAGCAGCAATTTCCTCAACAATCCGTGTTTTGTTTGCTCGATATGACCTCCGTCTCATAAAATTGAAACATGACATGTCTATTCATCAGAAATCGCAAAAAAAAATATTTTTTTAACAATTTTTTTGTACATTAGCTCAACACAAGAAACCTTGAGAAAAACAATTCCCTTGGGGGCCTGTGTAGAAAAAGGAAGGAGAGGAAGTTTTGGAAAGGAAAAAGGTACGAGGGGTGGGTAGGAATCTGGGGGTCAAGGTGTCCAGGATTGACGGGCGTATGAATCCACCCCTCCCACTGCGATACAAGACGATGGGTCGAGAGAGTCCGACTGGAGAGATAAAATGTCTCCATCAACAAGTCTCTCCCGATCCGGCCCGCGACGCAGAAGGTGGGCAAACGCATGTGGGGCCAAGACCTAGAGAAACTTCAACCCATGAATCCGGGCTCAAACAGTTCTAAATTGAAATTGGTACATGGTAACGACTTCGATCGATGCTTAATCTGGTCGTCATGACCTACACTTGACATTAGATTGACAAACGGATATATTTATCAGAAATCGTGCAAACAACCATCATACACGGTGGAAATTTCCCAAAAATTGGCGCTTCGCGAATTAGCCAATAATAATTATTATTGTACATACTGCAACAGGTAAAAGATAATAAAAGCGAGGCAGTTACATAAGTTGAGCGGATTTTAGCGGATGTGTTAGTTACAATCGCACTTTGTACGTTTTTTTTTTCCGTAATCACGGATTTTATCAAATCAACATAAAGGTACCTACTTTTAATCTATACCGTTAAGTGTTGGCATACGAAAATAAGTGGAGACCTATTTATAAGTAATTGTGCACGAACAAATTTTAACTCATCGAGAGGTAGAGAAACACGTCGATAAGACACACATCAATAAATAATATGGGAAAGATTACAAGGTATGGTCCTGCCGCTGAGAGGTCCGTTTAACTTATAACCACGGACATATGAATATATCTGGACCTGCCCTAAGTGATAAAAACGTATTATTTCCCCCTCCCCATGGAGCCAGCTGGAGCTCCTCCTTGGAGCCAGCTCGCTCCATGGGGAGGGGAGAGAGCCTCGCTTGAATCTAAAATATGTGACGTCATCATTCTTGTCCTGAACAGCGCGGAAGTAACATCCATACATTTTTCGAAATAACACGCCAAAACCGGTAGCTTGTGCTATACATTTTACCCACATATTATATGGACATAGTGAATGTGGGCGGTTCTCCAGTGTGCTCGTCGCTGGTTACAGGGGTAAGTAAATTATGAAACATTTGTAAAATTGTATTAGCTAAACACGGCAACAAAATATTGCTATGTGAATTGGGGCGAATCTTTTCGGGGCGAGTATTTGGCCTTAGCAAATAGTTATTACCGTGGCAAGCAATTCGCGCTCCCATGTAAAAAGGTCTATTCATTCAAAGCAGATTTTGCTTTTAAGAACTAAATGGTGATATTATAATGCGACATGCCTATATACTGTCAGATTGATTTTTTAACGAATCACAGTCATTTTTCCTCTCTTCGCCCCCCATAGTTTGGTTTTACCCCTCATCTGTATGTTCTGGTCTATAGAATTCTGATGTCTATGCTTATAACCTATATTTCTGATACATATGCGTCGTTTATGAGAAAAGTTGAGACGTTACAAAGGAGTTATCAGTTGATATCTTGGCAGGATGATAATATGTATATAGATATTTTCTTAATAGATTTTAAATAAAGCGCCATATTTTCGTAGAATGCGAACAATAAAAACGTAAACGTTAAATATAACTCATATTTAAAGAATTTAAAGACACCTACTGTTATTTTATCAATCACGAAACTTTAAAATAAAGCCTCACCATTCAGCAACATGAAAAAACTCAGGCAAAAATAAATGTTATATAACTTCATAGAATTCAACAAAATAACAATGATAAAAAACTTCTACCTTACTAAATAAATACACCTACCCCTTCCTTATTAAACGCAAGCAAGGTGTTTTCCGTGGGTATAAAAATACGAAATATATGGTATAAAAATACGAAAAATACGAAATATAATTAATGAAATGTTAGAATATTCTATTTACAACTTTTATTTACACACATTTTTTTTATATTTTTACCAGCTGGTTCCCGGCATGCGTTGCTATGCTATTTAATAAAGAAATTGTTTCACCCTGCGTGTCCTTTCCCATTTGTCCCGTTCCCTTCCTCTCCCGCGTCCCCTTCCCCTCTCGCGTTCCCACTCCGCCTCCTCAACCTTCCCTCTCCCCACTCCACTCCCCCTTTCACCCGTCCCGCGAACCCCCCCTCCCGAGTTCCCCCTCTCTCCTCCCCCCACCCCGCTCCCACATTCCATACATTCAGTCCCGATACATTCAGTTTTAAAACAGCTCGGGTGCCACCTAATGCAATTTTTTTATACAAATTTCGTAATGCCAGAGCTCACCAATAGTTTTATACAAACCTTGTCCTGACAATAACGAAAACAACAATAAAAGAATTATCCAATTTGGTGCAGTCGTTCCGAAGTTATGCGCGTACATACATTTCGGGGATTCATTTTTATTTATAGAAAGAAAAGAAGAAAGAAGATTTTTTTAAAAAGAAAGACAAACATTCCCGGGTTACGAATAACCAGACAATATTTGAAAATCTCCTACTACAACCACAGTAAGCCGAAAATGTCGCTTGAGTCGTGATGGAGGACTGTCAGCCGAGGAATCGAACACGGAACGCCTGGGTGGAACCCAAACGCGATGCCCACTCAACCACTGACCGGTCGTGAATGAATTATTACTCTGTGTCAGTAAAATATTTTAATACTTTTGATCTATGGATTGATACTTTTATCAGATTTTACGTGTGGCCATAATATTAATTAACAGTCGATAAATTAACTCTGATTAACAAGTGAAACCTGATTGGCACCGAAGACATAAAAAAAGTTAAGTTCCAAGAAAGTTAGTTACTCCACTCGTATTTCATTTAAAGCATTAATCATACCTTATTACTTATTACAGACATTCATTACCACTTACACTAAACGTACATGTTTTAACGCATAAACATTGGTAACTTACAATAACTTGGCTCATTAGAGATTAGAGAAACTAAACGAATAGCAGTCAATGCCAAAGAAAACAATAGTAATAACTACATCCATGTTTCTTTGTAATATATTTCATCACAGGATTATGATTATTTTTATCTGAACCAAACTGCTCAGATGACGGATATAAGGGAGGGTCAAACCAAAACCACTTAAATCACAAGGCCAGGACTCTGAATCAAAACGGCCTCTCCTATTCCACAATATCAGAGTTTGATCAAAACCGTCTAGATAACAAGGCCGGGACACCGAATCAAATCGGAACACTGAATCAAATCGGCCTCTCCTATTCCACAATATCAAAGTTTGATCAAAACCGTCTAGTTAACAAGGCCGGGACACCGAATCAATCGGCCTCTACTATTCCACAATATCAGAGATTGATCAAAACCGTCTAGATAACAAGGCCGGGACACTGAATTAAATCGGCCTCTGCTATTCCACAATATAACTATCTTTTCAGACCGTGTTTGACCAAACACATCTAGATCACAAGGCCGGAACACTGAATTACATCGGCCTCTCCTAGGTATTTCACAAAATGTTAAAAATCTATTTAACATCATGTTTGACCAAGGATCAAGAATATATTAACACTTTAGGGAACGTACCCAAACTACGTGACCAACTTTTTGCAATTTTTAACCCCCCCCCCCCGGTGACCAAAATCCTAAGGAACCCGCCGCTCATTTGTATGGAGCGTGACCTTTTGAAGACCCCCCCCCCCCCCCAAAGTGTCACGTAGTATGGGTACGTTCCCTTATCTTGTATATACATTAAAACTTTCAACTAACTTTCTTTGAGGCTTCACTGGGTGGTTGGCTAAGGGATACGGATGCTGGGCAGTGGCGGCTCGTGACTTTTGGGTGTGCTAGAGTGCTGATATTAAAAAAATGGCATTATTGATGTTGTAGTTGAAAAAAAAAAATTTTTTTTTTTTGAAAATCAGTTTTTTGAATGAAAAATTTCAGGAAGTTTCAGTTTGGCGGTGCGCTGCACCGATTTCCTGAAAAATCTTCATTAAAAACATTGATTTTTGAAAAAAAAAAAAATATATATTTTTCGCATACGACAACATCCATGATGCCATTTTTTTTAATATTAGCACCCTAGCACACCTAAAAGTCACGAGCCGCCACTGATGCTGGGTGTGGTTTATATCAGGCTGAATGCAATTTACATTTTTTATCGGTACTTGCCAAATGATTGGAGACTTAATTGTTTATCATATGTTCTCTATCTTTTTATACAGGTGTTTCCAGGGTTTTTCACATGATGCAATCCTGCCTCGTGAGCTTAGTGAATGAGTTTTATTTTGCTTTAAATATTATTTTGCTTGTATTACTAACCTGATTTGTTGTATTATGTTTTATTTTCCTGTTAAGCACTTGCAAACTGCTTTCTAACAACGTATGCAGGGACACTGGAGGTTTAGATTTGTTCAAAATAAATAAATGTAGCTTCGTTTAACAAAAAAAATAGAATCTTGCGAGAGCCTTGAAGGAGTAACCATCTGTTAGGTACGGTTCCATGCCAACTCATAAAGAAACCAACTCAGAAACACCTCAGAAAGGTCATTAAAAGCTATGAAAAAATAATTTTAAAATAGCCGGTAACCCTAACATAACTTAACCTATTTGAGCAATTTTTTTTTTTTTTATCATCACTCCTAATGACCTTTCTGAGGTGCTTCTGAGTTGGTTTCATTCTGAGTTGTCTGGTCACCGTTAGGTACTTATACCAGGGCGGGTAAGTGGTGGATAACCTCCACTGTATATACATTAGTTTTGAGGACTGCACGTATTGTATATACAATTGCAATTTTGTAAGCTAAATTATTAACTTAAAATTAATTAAAAACAGTAACTACCAATAACACACAAAAAGGAATTTTGGTCAATCCACCCAATATGACCTAGATTAACCCAATTTAGTAAAGTTATTCTACAGACCCCTCCCTCAATATAAATGTGTATTATATATATATATTATATATACGTGGTTTAAAAATGGAAAAGTTTTTACAAGAAAATCAACGGAATCAAAAATTGTTAATATAAAACATGAAAGAGATCTACCAACACTGTAAAATCTAATTTTAACATTGTCAAAATTAATTAAAATATCTGAAATGGCTACCAATCTGGAAGAACTCACATACCACCTAATTGAAAATGAAACTATTACTACCAACACAGAAAACATAAAACTATGCCTAAAAAATAATTTGAAAATAATACACCAAAATATAAGAAGCATTAATAAAAACTTCGAAGGATTTCTTATAAACCTAAAACTAATAAACATTGAATTTGATATTATGATCCTTACAGAATGTTGGATTAAAAGTTCTTATACGCTAAAAAATATAGAAGGCTACTATTGCATCAACACTTCATATAATACTAAACAAAATGATGGAATTGTAGTTTACATTAAAAACAATCTGAAAACTACTACTAAAGAAATCAAAATCAATGATTCCAATTGTCTACACATACAAGCTAAGTCAGTAATTGATATACTGGCTATTTATAGATCCCCATCCAAACCCAATATTACAAACTTCCTTACATCACTTGAAACTGTGTTACATAAACTAAAACACTGTAGTAATCTGTTTTTAATTGGAGACACAAACATTAATATTTTAGAAAATGGTCATCCTCAAAAAGACGATTACCTCAATGCCATAAGCTACTACGGTCTTGTTAGTTACATAAACAAACCTACTAGAGTCACTGAAGAAACTCTTTCTTGCATTGACCATGTAATAGGTAAAACGAAAAAACCTATCAACACAATAATATATGAATCCACAGTAACAGACCACTACTCTACAATATTGGAAGTTGGAAATGAAAAATCTACTAAAGAGGACTCCGTAAATATATTTATCGTGAAAAATAAAATCGACTGGGATTCAATTATCTTCAATATAAAAAACGAAAAATGGGAAAATTTGTATTCAATTACTGACAATAATATGACGTGGAATTATTTCACTAACTTTATTCAAAATCAAATAAATCTACACACCAACCAGAAAGAGGTACCTAATAAAAAAAATACAATCACTAAACCATGGATTACACCTGGATTACTAAAATGCATCAGGAAAAGAGATAATATTCATAAACAAATAAGGAAAGATCCAAATAATTACTTACTTACTACATTTTACAAAAAATATAGAAATATATGTACTAAACTAATCAAACATGCAAAAAATAAATACTATTCAAGAAAAATTATTGAATGTAGTAATGACTCCAGAAAGATTTGGCAAATTCTTAAAGAGATAACACATGCAAGGCAATCCAGAGATCAAATTGAGGAACTTATAATTGATGGTCAGAATGTGAATCTTAACTTGGACCCGAAGACTATTGCCGATCATGCAAATACCTTTTTTTCAAACGTCGGATCAAATTTGGCCAGTAAAATAAAAGAAAACATCAACTGTAATACTAAAACTCCACAACCAGATGATAATCCCCGAGAAGAAACTTACACAAAATTTACTCTAAAAGATGTATCGATGGAGGATATCATCAAAGAAATCGACTCACTGAAAGAGAGGACTTCACCTGGACATGACAAAATACCAAGTAAACTGCTAAAATCACTGAAATCTCATATAGCCGTTCCCCTCAAATTCTTAATCAATAAGAGCTTCACTGAAGGTTGTTTCCCTAATGTATTAAAACAAGGTATTATCTCTCCAATTTTTAAAGGTGGAAAAAAAACTGAAATTACCAATTACAGACCAATTTGTGTTCTAAGTGCACTCTCTAAAATTTTTGAAGGAATACTAAGAAATCAATTGATTACTTACCTTGACTCTAGTAAAACATTATCAGCAAATCAGTTTGGTTTTCGCCAAAACTTATCAACCTCAGACGCCATCGCTAACGTTACAGACTTCATAATAAGTAATGTTGACAAAGGAAATAAATGTTTAGCAATTTTCCTTGATCTTGCAAAGGCGTTTGATACTGTGAACCATAAAATACTTTTAGATAAACTTAAGAGGATAGGAATATCAGATACAGTTCTTCAACTATTTCATAGTTATCTAACTGATCGAACGCAATGTGTTAAAATAAACAGTACCTATAGTAGTTCCCAAAAATCATTTTGTGGCGTTCCACAAGGTAGCATCCTAGGACCCTTATTATTCTTAATCTATATTAATGATCTATGTAACCTACAAATTTTTGGACAAATCACAACTTTTGCCGATGATACGGTTTTGCTATTTCACGCCAAATCTTGGGATGAAGTTTTTAAAACGGCAGAAAATGGCTTTCGTATTGTTAAAAAATGGCTTAATGATCACATATTAACCCTGAATACAGACAAAACTAAATTCCTAACATTTCGAATTTCAAATAAGCTATTGCCTTCACAACAAAGCCTTAAACTCCACAGCTGTAACCCCCTATTAACTCCATGTACCTGTCCTTCTATAAGTAGAGTTCACAGTATTAAATATCTTGGTATACAAATAGATGATCTTCTTAAATGGAACGAACATGTTACAAATCTAACGACAAAACTGAGGAAACTCGTCTATTTCTTTAAAAATGTAAGAGATATTTTAAATAGAAAACAACTGAAACAAGTTTACTGTGCTCTTATACAGTCATCCCTAGAATATGGTATTATCAGCTGGGGAAGTGCCACAAATACTTGCCTAGAGCCTTTAGTAAAGATTCAAAAACTAATTTTGAAGGTTATTCTTAAAGTTCCGTTGAGAACGAGCACTGATTTTATTTTTAAGACACTAAATGTTCCGAACCTGCAAAAATTGTATTCAAAAAATATCTTGCTTCATCAGTTTAAAAATACACACATGTTTGAAGAACGAATGAACACAAGAGCCTTAAGAGAGTCAAATGTAAAATCTTTCAACATCCCAGTTTGTCAAACTTCTTATGGGCAAAGAAGTTTTAAATATAATGCAACAAAGCTGTTCAATTCTCTACCTCCTGAAATTAGAAACACGCAAACCAAAAGTACATTTAAAAGTAAAATCATTGATCACCTCAAATAAACATTTCCATCACAAGTATTTAATAACAAACTTACCTTTATACCTACTGTGTTTATATGTAACCATGTACCTACTGCAATCTTCTATTTATATATATTTATAACATACTTGAATTGTATATTTAAAAAAAAAAAAAAAAAATTATAATATATTAACCTGCCATTTTCATAATATTACTACAAAATCTTAGATAACCACTCTGTAAATTGCCATCTCAACACAGGCGTTTCACACCTAGTGAGATGGGCAATACGTCATTTTATAACCAAATGTAATATGAAAATAATTAAATAAATAAAAAAAATAAAAAATAAATTGAATGCTATCAAGACAATGGGGGAAATATAAGCACCCCACCCCACCACACCCCCTGAGCTTCACACCCACTACCCACCCCCTGCTGGATAATGTACATGAATTAAAAATCGCTTCGAAAATACTTAAATATATCGATTTTAGGAACATTAAATTGGTGTATCCCGAGCAACGCCGGAAATGGATCTCTAGATTTTTAATGAAGGCACCTAAATATGAATGAATGCGAATGAGGCAAGGAGTGTGCGCCAAGATAGAGTTGTGCGGCGGTAGGTATATCTTCTCTGCCTACAAATAGCAGGATGGCTCGATAGTTGATTTCAAAGGAAAATATCAAGACTTCACGCGAAGTCAAATTATCTGGCACGAAACCGTAATAAATCTATAAATCTTAAATGACGCAACATGTCGGAAATAAATCATAATTATTTATGTATATTATTTAACTGAAGAAAACGTTATTAATTATTTATTTGAGAGGGATTTGTTAATAAAAATAATATTATTCTTTCATAGTGTTCGCGGTCCTGTTCGAATCACACCGCTTATTTTGAAACTCGAATGTTATTTAATTAGATGGTAGAAAGCACTTTGTTGAATATTTTTTTTCGGAAAAATGACTTGAAATTTGCGCAAGGAAGAACATACCGAAACAACTTAAATACAGTCAAACACAGTCAAACAAATAGAGTCAAACACAGAGAGAGTTTAAAAAATATGTTAAAATATGAATACATTCTAATGATCGAGCCACGGACATATGAATATATCTGGACCTGCCCTAAGTGATAAAAACGTATTATTTCCCCCTCCACATGGCGCCGGCTGTAGCTCCTCCTTGGAACCGGCTCGCTCCATGGGGAGGGGATATAGCCTCGCTTGAATCTAAAATGTGTGACGTCATCATTCTTGCCGTGAACATCGAGAAGCTGACATCCATACATTTAACGAAATAACGGCAGCTTGTGCTATACAATATATCTACGTATCAATATGCACATAGCGAAAGTGGGCGGTACTCCAATGTGCTCGTCGCTGGTTACAGGGGTAAGTAAATTATGAAACATTTGTAAAAGTGTTTTAACTAAACACGGCAAGAAAATATTGATATGTGTATTGGCGCGAGTCTTTTTGGAGCGAGCATTTGGCCTTAGCAAATAAGTTTTGAACGTGGCAAGCAATTCGCGCTCCCATGTAAAAAGGTCTATTCATTCAAAGCAGATTTTGCTTTTAAGAACTAAATGGTGATATTGTAATGCGAGATGCCTATATACTGTCAGATTGATTGTTCAACGAATGACAGTCATCTTTCCCCCCTTTGCTCTCCATAGTTTGGTTTTACCCCTCATCTGTAACTGCTTGTCTATCCATTTGGATGTCTATGGATCGAGCCTATACTGGTGCCCTCACCCAAACGCCCAGTCATTGACAGTTGTTATTGTAGTAATAACCTTGCAGTTTATGAATTGTGTAGGTATATGCAAACAATAATGTTAACTAAAATAAAGTTTTTGCTGTATGGAAACCTACTTTACACATTTATAAAAAAACCATAGATAAAATTGCGAGACAATTAACAAAAATTCTGCCTCAATACAGGTTCACCTAGTGAGGCAGGCTATGCACAACTAAAAATACTGTATAACTATACTACTCCTGTGTAACCTTTCTTACGTTAGGGAACGTACCCATACTACGTGACACGTTTAGGGGGGGGGGGGGGTGTTCAAAATGTCACGCTCCATACAAATGAGCGGCGGATTGCTTAGGATTTTGGTCACCGGGGGGGGGGGGGGGTTAAAAATTGCAAAAAGTTGGTCACGTAGTATGGGTATGTTCCCTTACTTCCTATTTGTTAATTTTTCTGTACTGATTGATGTAATCTATTTGTAAACTACTTTGAGCATGTAATTTTTTTAGTTATATTGTTTAAATTGTTTTTTTATTGAATAAAGATTATTATTATTATTATTATTACAGTAGTCGAGAAGTTTTCAAAATCATCTTTCGATGAATTCCTGATAAAAAAATTATCATGACTAAACCGATGTTGTAATAAAGTGTCGAATTTGTTAAAAAATTGACAGTGTGACTAATTTTTATCAAAATTTAATCTGTTACACACGAATGTAATTTTTATTGAAATAATCCTGCATTTCTGATACGAGAGAGATTAAAATAAATAACATTACCGTAGCCAAACGTTTCAGAAGATTACAAAAAAATATAATATCTTGCAAAAAAGATAAGTACATAATTACACTTAAGTTCCTAACCAATACAGAATCAGTCCGTAAGTAACATGTAACATTAACTAGTGTATAAAAGTCTTCAGAATACCCTTTGGACTCTGTACTATCGGCCCACTGGGTTTTTGGAGGAACACTTATCAAAAATTTCGGTAAACTATGAGTCAGTAGTTACGCAAAATTTGAACAATTCATCAAATTTCAAAGTTAATTTAGTGTCCGACCGAAACCGGATTTTCTACCGAAACCGAAACCGAATCTTCGGTATCTGTCTCAGTTTCGGCCGAAACCGAAAAACCGATTTTTTACACTTATACAGACAGTGAACCGTGTTAAATGAAATAAGAAAACAATAATTGAAGTATGCGAAAAATATTTTTTTATTAATATCATGATATATTGCATTATAAAACAAAAAAAAATTATAAAAAATAAGTTAACTACTTCTTGAAACAAAAAATTGTCAATAATCAACACTTATTATAAAGGAAGGACATCAATTTTAATTTTTATAGCGTTTGCAATCACAAACATTCTTATTACACGTTAACACGTAACACGTATTAACTTAAATGAAATTAAAAAAACAATAATTGAAGTTTGTGACAAATAATTATTTTTCGTTGTTTGTTTTTGGGGTGTTATGCCGTGTTGCGCTACCTCATTCTTTAGCCAACGTTTCGGACAGCGGAAACGTTGGCTAAAGAAGGAGGTAGCGCAACACGGCATAACACCCCAAAAACAAATAACGAAAATACTTTTGGCCGTGAAAATCTGAAAACGTATCCAAATAATTATTTATTTTTTTGATATTACTGCTATAAAACAAACAAAAATTAACAAACATATTAACTATCACAATCACGCCGGACCGGCCGGCGAACTCAGCTGATGATGGCGGATAACACACAAGCCGCGAACACACCCAGTCAGCCGAACGACGCGCGATAATCCACGAACGCAGAGTTTCGGTGCAGCCGAAGGTTCGGCAGATTTTCTGCCGAAACTGATGCCGAAACTAGATTTTTGTGCCGAAACTTGCCGAAACCGAACCTTCGGTCGATCACTAGTTAATTTACACGTTTTATAAATGTTATTATATAATTATTGACCAGTTATTTCACATAACTGATGTAATAATAGAACAGGAATAGAACTTTCACTGGAAATTAACTATGACATTTGATGAATTGTTCAAATTCGGTGGTAGGTTTAATTCTGGTAGGTTTAACGTTATAAATAAAATATGGTTATAGTCTCAGATAACGGCCAATATTAGAAATGTTTGATTACGAGATTAGTATAAATCTAATTTGAATATCCAAAAATAAGAATACTATTTTCTTGTAAGATTGCAATCACAATGTTATAAAATATTATTATAATGAATCGTGAAAATCGTTCAAGACGTAACCATCTAACACGATTGTTTACCCTGAAATGAATAAAAAAAATAATATGAAGGCAATAAAAATTAGCACACAACTGAAATCTTTATTTTATTATTGAAGACAATACTAACGACTCAAACGAATCAGAAATGGCAAAAAAAGATTCAATCGTATCTAGGAATTGAATCCAGGACCTCTTCCTTGCCGGGGAAGTGGGTACTCTGACTACTGAGCTAATTCGATCATATTTATTTACGTCATTTTTTACTGTATCAAACTTCGACTGAGAGCTACCATTATTATCTTCATTTTCTTAATGCGTATTTTCACATTTTCTTTTAAGAGCCGATAATATTTTATTCAATAATTAAATATTACAAACTGAGGTTTTACTCACTAATCTATAGAAATTCAAAAACAATATTTCTATTTTCGGTAACAAAGTTTAGTGAAAATAAAACAAAACCACGGACATATGAATATATCTGGACCTGCCCTAAGTGATAAAAACGTATTATTTCCCCCTCCACATGGCGCCGGCTGTAGCTCCTCCTTGGAACCGGCTCGCTCCGTGGGGAGGGGATATAGCCTCGCTTGAATCTAAAATGTGTGACGTCATCATTCTTGCCGTGGACAGCGAGAAGCTGACATCCATACATTTAACGAAATAACGGCAGCTTGTGCTATACAATATATCTACATATCAATGTACACATAGCGAATGTGGGCGGTACTCCAATGTGCTCGTCGCTGGTTACAGGGGTAAGTAAATTATGAAATATTTGTAAAAGTGTTTTAACTAAACACGGAAACAAAATATTGATATGTGTATTGGCGCGAGTCTTTTTGGGGCGAGCATTTGGCCTTAGCAAATATGTTTTGAACGTGGCAAGCAATTCGCGCTCCCATGTAAAAAGGTCTATTCATTCAAAGCAGATTTTGCTTTTAAGAACTAAATGGTGATATTGTAATGCGAGATGCCTATATACTATCAGATTGATTGTTCAATGAATGACAGTCATCTTTCCCCTCTTCGCTCTCCATAGTTTGGTTTTACCCCTCATCTGTAACTGCTTGTCTATCCATTTGGATGCCTATGAACAAAACTAAATTTTTAGGACCGGACAGAATGTAAGTTCAATTTTCAACATTTTATTAGTAAAATAATATTTTCATCAGCCAGTGAGGAAAACACATTTTAGTTTTATATTCGGCCCGGACAGGTATATTCCAGAAATAGGCCGAACAGAGAATAGAAATCAATTGCTAATCTTTGCATTTCTAATACCAGAAACAATAGAATTGCGGTTAGTAGAAATCAACAACTATCATTAGTCAAGACAACATTTATTTATTTTATTTATTAAAGTACCACCCTAATGGACTTTTGCATACAACTTTATAACTAAAAACTTGTTTTTTTTTTATTGTAAAGTTTTGTAACTCTCTGTTATTGTAAAGCCAATAAAGAAAAATTAATAAATTTTAAATTTTAAAATTAAAACAAAAAAAAAGCATATAAGCATAGGATTTATAGGTTCAATTAGGAATTCAACAGAGCTGAACCCTCTGATATGAAAATATCTGGAGTCGGTGAATTATTTTCCCATTTGGTCTCTAGTAGGTTGACATGTGGTTCTTGTATTGTTTTGTACTTATAATACTTATATAGTGCAATTGCATAGCGTGGATTGACTAGATGATCATTTGGGGAAGTGTGTGAAAGGGTTTACTTTTTTCCTGTGGGGAAAATTTAACCCAGACATTTAAATCTGGTGCGTGAAATATTAAAATATGTTACAACAAAAGCATAATTAAAAAAAAAAAAACATTGGTAAAAATATTAACCGAGACTAAGGGCCAGTTGCATCGAAAATAGTTAAAATTACTTTTTAGTTAAAGTTAAATAAAAGTAACTTTTTTATCATTTCTTACAAAAATGGGTTGTTTCAACTTCGTTTAAATAAAAGTTAACTAAATAGTTACAAAACAGTTACTTTTATTTAACCCAGCGATGTTGAGAGTTTAAAGTTACATTTTGGTAAAGATGCTAGCTGTCATCTGTCACCAAGGAACGAAATACTGTTTGAATGGAAAATAATAATAAAAATGTCTTGATAACCCCGGTTTTTATAATTAAGTAATTGATTAGAATATATAGGAAAAAGTAAAATAAGGAATTAAACCATGAACCAATCATTTTCCGTAGGAAGAGATGGATTCTATTGTCAGATTTCGGGTGTCCAAAAGAATGGTCAGGCAATTAACTTTTATCGTTGCCAATGACAAACTACATTATTTACAAACTACATTGTTTATTCAAATTTATATACCTACACTTCTCTTGATAATTTATACTAACACTGTTATATTTCAATTAACGCAACTGAAACAAAATAAAATTTTTGTCAAATCAGAAATCATGCTGCTTGTGCTTGGAACTGTGAACTAGGTTCTAATAACAATGCATTTTTATGCAACAGGAACGATGCAAAGATATACTATACAGGAGACATCTCTGGGGTGCATAAAAGTATTGTCTCGTGTATAATAGACATATAATAGGGTTAGCAGAACAATAATAGCCAGCCTTGGGCCACAATATAATAATATCATCAAACGTTGTTCACTTTTCTAAACTGCAACTGTGACATAACAAATAACCATAAATAAACCAATTCCCAAATAACATAACCCTCAAACACTTCATAAACGTCAAAGAAATACAATCTAAAAATCGGTGTTGACACCCGTAAAAAATAATTGTGTGTTTATTTTTACAGAAATATATCAAATCCAAGGAAAATTCGAAGTCATTTCAATGGCAACACTGGTAACCTTAAACTAACTATTTAAATGTTGAAGCAACTCAATTGTGTTGAAATACAGCTTAACTTTAGTTAGGGCTTAAACTCAGTTTAAATATTTAACTTTAAACCTTACTTTAACTTTTTTCGATGCAATTAGCCATAAGATTCCTCAAAATAATAAATATTCAATACTAGCTGGTACCCGGCATGCGTTGCTATGCCATTTAATAAAGAAATTGTTTCTCCCTGCGTGTCCTTTCCCATTCGTCCCGTTCCCCTTACGCCTCCCCTTCCTCTCCCGCGGCTCCTTCCTCTCTCACGTTCCCGCTCCACCTCCTTCACCTTCCCTCTCCCCACTCCACTTCCCCCGTTCCCCCTTCCCCCTTACCGCGAACCCCCCTCCAGAGTTCACCCCCCCCTCCCAGATTTTCCTCTCCCCTACCGGATTCCCCTCCCCCTCCCCCCTATCCTCCCTCCCCCCTCCACCCTCGCCCCACTACCCTCCCGCATCCATTTCCGGTACATTCAGTTTTCAAACAGCTCACGTGCCACCTATTGCAATTTTTGTATGCAAATTTCATAATGCCAGAGCTCACCAGTAGTTTCATACAAACCTTGTTCTGACAATAACGAACATACAAAAAAAAGAATTATTTAATTTGGTGCAGTCGTTCGGAAGTTATGCGCGTACATACATTTCAGCGATTCATTTTTATTTATATAGATAGATAGATAACAAAAATAATAGAAAATACCTAAGTCTAATTACGTCTAGATAAATAAAATGTTGGAATAAACATTTATATTGATTATTTTAGGATAAAATATATCTCCCAGATCAAAATAATTATAACCGAGAATGTGAAGTCTCGGAAATAAATATTCTTCTTGTGGAAAGTTTCAATAGGGACATTTTATCCAGGAGGTAATTATAATCAATGTTTTGTACAGGAATATGCAATTTACAGTTTATATACCTACCGCAGGAACTTATATTTATTTATTTATTTATTACACGCCCTGATGGGCTTTTACATTATAATTAGGAAAATATAATACAATGAGAAAAGAAAATACACAAAACAGTGTAACATCAAAACAAATAATAAAATAAAAATACAAATTATGTAAATCTATTTGTGCCTAGAAGAATAAAAGTGATAGAATATACAACGTTTATACTGATTAGTTTTAAGATGAAATATATCACCTAGATTAGAATATTTATTTATGATTAGAGAATTTTGATAAGCTAGTGTCCTGGTGTTATTGAAGTAGAAGGGTAATAAATGTCGACATGATTTTTGGGGAACATGGATATTGATAAATTGAAGTAATTCAGAACAGTCAATTTTGTAATGCAGTATTTTATATAATAGTATTAAATCTGTGCTTATTCTTCTTTCTGAAAGTTTCAATAGAGACGTTTTATCCAGGAGATAATTGTAATCAATGTTTAGTATAGGAATATGCAATTTATAGTTTATAAACCTTAGAAACTTCTGTTGAATCTTTTCAATGTTGTCTGAATGAATGTTGTAAAAGGGAGACCATAACGTAGAGTTATATTCAAGTTGGCATCTGACAGGGGTTTTATATAACATAATAAATGTGTCTAAATCATTGAAATCTTTTGCAGCTCTCAAAACAAAACCAAGAGTCTTTAGGGCTTTGTTGATAATATTATTAATATGTCATACAAAGGTGAGTTTACTGTCGAACATAATGCCTTGATCCATAATTTCACTAACACAACTTCAATTTTCATCATTTAAAGAATACTGAAAAATAATAGGATTATTTATTTTGGAAAAATGAATGAACTGACATTTATTTATATTTAATGTTAGTTTGTTAATAGAGCACCATTCAAAAAGATATATCAAGTTAGTTTGAAGTATGTTATGTTGAATCTTTGTTGAATCAACATAACATACTGGTTCTGAATCTTTGTTGAATCGTATGTTGAATCTTTTCAATGTTGTCGGATTGAATATTGAAAAAGGGAGACCGTAACGTACATTTATACTCTAGTTGGCTACTGACAAGGATTTTATATAACATGATAAATGTGCAAAAATCATTGAAGTCTTTTGCGGCTCTCAAAACAAAGTCTTAAAGGCCTCGTTGATAATATTATTTATGACATACAAATGTTAGTTTGCTACCGAATATGATAGCTATGTCAATAATATGAACATTGAAAAAAACTTTTACTGACAACAATGTATATATTATAATTAAAATTAATTGGTCATTAAAAATGTTGATATCTTGACGATTGGGCACGCGCCATTGTCAAAATGATAAGCAGGGTCAAGTTTAGTTAAAATTGGGCGTTTTTTACAGGTGGTCGGTCTGTACATCAGGTGATAATAAACAGATACGATCATCACTCTCACTATTTTCCGGAACTCGTGCAATCTCCGGACTTCGGACAATGATAAAAATTCCAATATGTATGCAGTTTAGCACAATAATTAATATTGTCAGACCATAACTTATCAGAAACAAATTAAATGATGTCATAACATGTCAGTTATTAATGTCATTATATAAACAATAATTATTGAACCAGTAAAAGTAAATAATAATAATAATGCCATTTTTGATAAAAAATTTCTCGGCATATTAGGTAATTATTAATTTGCTTGTATCGTACGATGTTTTTTTTATGTAACCTTATCGCGCATTATTTGTTCTGGTTCGTTCGAATATACATATAGCTTTTAATATTCGAGTATTTAAACGTCTTTGATTATGATTTATTTTTAAGGTTATCTATAAGTTGCTATGTATGCCTATTCCAGTAAGAAAGTTGATTATTTACATTTTAGATTTTACTTCATTGATGTTTACTAGGTACTAGGATTCGTCCGAAATTAAACGGTACTTTCGACTTATTTATTTTAATTTATTTTATTTATTAACAGAAATAAACAGTACATTAGATAATTTGGTTAAAAAAATTTACAATTAATAATAAGTATATTACATGGTGGGTAGGTACCTATTATGTGTGTCATTGCAGTGTCTTATTTATGGTAGGTATGCGTATTAAGTAATTACCGGGTGATGTATGTAGTGGGAAGGTGTGTGTGTGTGTATGTATGTGTGAGGGAGAGTATGTGTATATGTATGTATGCGCATTGAACAAATTATAATATTGACACGACGCTCTTTTTAAATTTGGGCAGTGAATCGGAGAAAATGTCGATGTTAGAATTTAGACCCATAATATAGAACATATGAAGAGCACGATCGATTGGCGAATTAGATGCTGCATTTGTCTTGTAATTAAGCGTGTGGAATAGTTCTGTATGGCGTGTACGTCTTAATGGTATGTTAAAATTAACTAGGGAAAGAAGTTCGGTACAGTCAATATCATTATTTAAAATTTTGTGTATAATCGTGTATATAATAGCTAATCAGATCCTAGGTATATCAAAGCTCAATATCTCATTATGGAAACGACGATGCAAGCCGAAAATACTTAATTCGACCGTGTTTGACCCAAATCTACATTTATCCTAAAATACCTACCTACCCAACTAGCCACAGATATTACAACACGTTTTTTTCTTTCTCCTTGTAGGAATATTTTGTGGTTATGCATGTAGTGATTACTTTATGTTGCTTCGTTCAGATGTATAAATTTAACCTCGACACAAGCTTAGTTCTAGTGAGATTAACAATTTACATATTAACAATTTACATTTATTATTTACCTACACATGTGAAAAATTAAGCTTTATATCCCGTGAGAAGCAATAAACAAATAAAAATGTTTAAAACGTCATTCATCATAAAAGAATAACTGCTAGGTAGGTACCTACCTGCTACGTGGAGTGTCACCACATATGATGAAAAGAAAATCTAAATTTGATTATGACTATGGCCAATTAATTTGTTGTAAGTGCATTTGCACTCGTACTTTGAGACTGACATAAGAACTCTTATAATCGAGTTGTTCCGGTAACATTATTTAATACACCTACATACCTAATTGCAGAAGATCGACGGGCGTAGGGAGTATCATCAACATATGCCCGGGAAATACGCTATGTTCAACAGAAAATATAAGTTGACATTTTTCAAAGATCGGATAGGTGCTGCCACTACTGCCAGTAGCAAAAATATTTACATCATTATCGCCCTGGTAAAAACCACAATTGAGAATCGAATGGTTGCCTGAAATGGCTCTGGCCGTGTTTGGTGATCAGCTCTGTATAGCCCTCTCTCCCGTCTCATTCAACCTCACAACCTACCCCAATTGGGGATGCCCTAGTCCTACTGGCTTCGGCCAGTTGGGACTCGTGAAAAATATATTTTTTTTATTAGCTAGGTACCTACCTACTAAAATTAGATTTTTCTCAGAAAAAATATGATGTTGGACACAACATTATTATTATTTCGATCAGGGGATCAATAAATAATTTTAATAGGTAAGCTAATTTATTTATCATAAATTCGCAAATATTGCGTCTACCTAAGATTCCGACGACATCTTCAAAATTATGGAATAAAATAACTTCAGGAGAAGAGATTATCACGGAAAATACCGGTTTTATTCCGATAGTTATGGGACCGCATTTTTTTCTAAACAAAACACCCTGTAGATACTAGATACCCGTTGTTTAAACCAACACGTACACGTAGATATATAAATGGTCAACTAAAAGCATTCTTGCATACTCATACGAATTATATTCTTGTTTGTATGCCGGACTATGTTATCATAAATGTATCGATACGCTGATACATACTTTATTAGTTTATTAGGCTTTCACTTTTGTCTGACAAAAGAAATTTAGACACGGTGTTATCGATATTTTATTATAATTTTACAATATTTAAAACATAAGTTGAACATAACACGATATCATAAGACTATTATAGGTAGGTACCTGCCCCACACAGCTGCTGACCGAAAAGGTAATCTAAAATAACGGTTAATATTTTGTTACTGGGCAAAAATTATCAAGAAATTCACGCTTTTTGCACTGGAAACAATTTGATTACAATAATATAATCCGTAACTTAAAATTCGTAATAGCATTGTTGAGAGCGTTGTAATGATGAATATAACAATAGGACATCATGAAAACAAATTATCAAATGTTTCGGCAAATTGTGCAAAATTATGACCCAGAGGATTTCATCATAATACTGAACAACCTACACATTGATTTAGTCAACGAGTCTATTTTAATGGGTAAAATTGAGGTGCTAACATTAAATTTCTAATTTATTTTGGCCAATGCCATATAACTTGTTAAAACGTTACCATTATAGAACGCCAAAACGTCAACATAAAAAATGGCACGATATTAATTTATACTGTAATGAGGATTGAGGATAGTTCGCAAGGATATTAATGTAAATTGGCAGAAATCTGGTCATTATGTCAAATATTATTAAAACGGCAAAATGCGCGGTTTTCTCCGTAAAAAAGGTGGTAAAACGAAACAGTTTTCTTTACCCAACCTACTTGTGGTAGGTAATATTATTTGCTCGATCGCTTTGATGTGAAAAGTGAGAACAGAACGATGTGTCGAGTATGGAGTGTCGACAGCGAGATAGATGTTGGTGTTTGTCCCCTGCACTAGTGTGGAGTGTGCAGGCAGTTGTCAGTTGACGGTTCGACATCTGCTGTCAGATGCGCGTGCCATGACCATCAACATGAACAGAAAACAGAACAGGGGCCATCACACCGATAATCGACGGTCGCCGAGGAGCATACCAAGGACACTCCTCACCCACACCATCATCTCTTTCACGGGGCTTTCTAATTCTCGACAATTTCATTTGGTGACCTAAATTATTTTCTACGCTAAAGCAAGCAGACGATCACACGGAGTGCGAAACACCACACACGGTGATCGTGGAAGATATTTGCGGAAGCTTGACACACCCTCCTGTCACACCATAACATTGTATGTACTCACCTTGGTCTACTCTGCATCCAATGCTGTCCCACGAATATAAAAAGCATATAGACACCGACATAGTAAAATGCCACTGTCCAGTTTTCTGACATCCACTTCCTCGTATTCTGATGGATGAACTCATTTTCGAAATCGAAAATATACGAATAGTTCGGGGTGGTTACTGTTTCCATGTAAGTATTCATCTTGGAAGAATAGCCCAAGTACGCGGAGGGACGATCACATAAACATAATAATAGGGAATGCTCGATATCACAAAACGATTGCCTGAATCGTTTTCACCAATTTCACTTATTTACAAGTTCGAAATGAATTCGCGCCGGTTAGATAATTTTTAACCTAAAAATCTAACGTACTTACGTACGTAGGATTCACCTAACCTAGTTTCCGGACTAATTTTGAGAGAAACATACCATAAAATTGAAAATAAAATATTCTCAAATTATAAAATATACTACTGCAGCATGTTTTTTGGAGAAAGTGAGTTTATTATTTCATTTCAAACGATTTTAATGTAGGCAGCCGCACGCGAACCGAGCCTTCCGACTTGACGAGGTATCAAAAACGAATGAATGAGAGTGGGCAACTCGGCACGCCGTGCGCATGCATCTGTCAACGATTGGTGACGTCACTAAAGGCCCCACTCTACAAAAGGTGCGGCAAAATAAGGCATTATCAAATCGGGGTTGGTTTTTATATTCTTTTACAATTTGGCGAGCGTTAGAAGTTTTTAATGCCGAGAAAAAATATGATAATATTATATATCTAGAAACCTACTTATGAATAGTATAATATTATCCTAACATTTTTGTGGAGATCGTGATATAGAATGATAAGAAATATTTGAAATTCATTTTTTTATTATTGGAGTTGTCTATGCATTTGCTGGGGGTGAATGGATATGATATAAAGTTACGTTCAGACATCTAATATAACCGCGAGCAGGTATCTGTTGAACCGCGAGCGCTTATGTTTTGTGCCGTTCACACGGCGCAGATAAAATATTTCTTCCTATGGTAGGAGAGGGGGTCAGTTGAATTAGCGAGCGGCCACAGAGTGCGCATTTTTTGTACTGAATCTATGAATTTGACACCTGTCACCCACCGGTCTTGGCAGCTCCGTAATTAAAATGACCCCCTCTCCTGTTTTCGTCGGAGTGGGGGGCGCTTAACTGTTGGCATATCGCCTCAGGAGCGGTTACGGTGTAAGATGTGCATTGTCTATGGTTGATGTGCGCATAAAGCGCTCAGGTGTGAACGGTCTGAAGGGATTGTATGGAGAGCGATATATGGCGTGCTATGATCTTTTATATTTATATGCTCAATGTGAACGAGCTCTTACCCCAGCTCTATTCTGAACCATTTTTAGGAAACGATACGTTTTTTATATGAATATTCGGTGTTTGACCAAAATACAATTTTTAACCTCTAGTATTCTAGTATGCCAATAAATCCCCCGTTGATTTCTGAGTACCCGTCGCGTCGCGTGCTGACGAATCCACCATTCCATCCAACTATGGTTATTGTTTTGTATTGAAGTTAGTTTGTGATTTTTTTCTTTGTGTTATAATAACTATTTTATTCTATTTTGCTAAAAATTTTAAAAATTTAGGTTGTTTGCAAAATAGAATAAAATCGTTTTTATAACACGAAGAAAAAAAAACACTAACTTCAATACGTAACTATGATTATTATTATGTATTGATGTTAGTTTGTGTTTTTTTCTTCGGTTTATACAAACTATTTTATTCTATTGCAAAAATTCAAAAAAGTTTAGGTTTTTTGCAAAATAGAATAAAATCGTTTTTACAACATGAAGAAAAAAAAACACAAACTAACTTCAATACATAACTATGATTATTGTAGGTTTTTTGTTATGTATTTTTATTAAAATCATTATCATTTCCTACGAAAATTAGGTATTTTCTTATGTAGGTACGCTATAAATTAATGATTTATTACTTCACTTTTTAGTGTGAATAAAAATATAATATTAAAAATTGTTCCAAAATTTGGAACGGTAAGAATAATGTAACCAAAAATATTAGAATAATGTCTTTCCCTGGTTGGAATTTATTTATTAACTTATTTTTATAAACGTCCTAGTGGCCTTTACATACATACATAAAAAAATAATAAATTATGTTTTTGTACCAATCAAAAAACTAATACAATTCAGATAATAAAACTTGACAGAAAACAAAATTTTATGTACCAAAGCTAGAATGTAGCTACAGACATGTGTGTTACAAACAATTAAATAAAGATATGATGTACTCGAATGGTATCGAATTTTAAAAGAGAAGAATTTTGTAAAAAGAAAAAAAAAATAATAAAAGTTAATTATAAGATGTTAGACTGTCGGGAATATAATACCGAGATCTCGTATCTGTAATACTCGAAGCACCACTCATAAAAAGGAGAAAGTGAAAAGGATTTTTACCTTTATAAAAATTAATAATCTGGTATTTACCAACATTTCACAATCCGTAGTGAAAGAAGCTACTCTCAGTATCACCTTGATGAAAAACCACCATTCAGAATCCAAGGGTTGCTTGAAATGGCTTTAGCCGCGTTTGGTGACCAGATTTAAATAACCAAGTAATTCCCCTACTTACTCAAAAAGGATACTATATTATATGAGAAGATGCGTGAATTAGTTACAATTTTAATAGAAACAACAGTTTTTTTCACAAGGAATATAATACAAGGTAATAGACAGAGTGTACATTACCGGTATTAGTTATGTACATTTCACACAGAGCGCATGCAAAAAAACCGCTCCATAAATAATAAATAATCTGAATTTATAGCGCATAATGCATAAAAAACAAACAAAGTATCGGTAAACGTTTTCGTGAAGAAACTGTGAGCGGGTTTCATTAAATAATTTCAAGTGAAAAAATAAACTCTGCAAAGTGACGGTGTGGAGTATTTTTCAAGAAATACCCATCAGCTTATTTAAAAACGTACTGGGCAAAGATAATTGATATTGCATTTATTTCACGGTGTAAATAAATAAATAAATAATGCATTTGTTTGGCGCAGTGTTATAAAATGGTACATTAAGTTTGGCGCTTACACAAACATTCACATCAAAACATAATAAAAATCAATTTCATTAAACGTATTGGAAGTACAAGCATAAGAAAATAGAATGGGAAAACCAATAATCTCTCAGACGCTGTTGTTCAGGCGTTTCTTTTAAGGGTAACTTTTTTGGAAAGAATAGCTTGCTCTATATAAGGAGGATTTCTAATTTCCATGCCTCTTTCATACCTCGGGTCAATTATTTCTGGCAAGTAGCAATCAAAATAGAAATTTTGAAGGCGTTTTAACATCGGAAGGCGTTTTAGCATGAACAATGGAATCTTATTATAGGTCCAAACACCAAACACACAGATATCGGACTTGGTGACATGAAGTTGTCCTTGAATTTGGAAGTACCAATCATGGTTTTTGTTAATTTTAACTTCACCGTCGTTGTCAAAATACCAACATTTTATGTTATTAACTTTAATTGCTGCCAACGGCTCCATACCATATAAGTTTTGGAACGCCATTTGTTTACAATATTTAAATTATTATACTGAAAAAAAATACAAACACTAATTAAACAAAGTGAATTAGCAATTATTAAATAAATAATTTTCTTTTCTTTGAATCATAACGATAATAGCTCAATTAAATACTTAAATGATTACAATAATTAATCAACATAATAATTAATATAAAATTATTTATGATAATTATAATAATTAATAATAATGAATCATTTGCACAGCCCTTACACCTTTGTCCAATGTAACATGATATCTGCGAATATCGGCGAATATCGTTTCAATAATGTATTGTTACCGTGGTCTCGCTCTGACATACCCACGGCACCACGCAAGAGAAAGAGACCACAATACAATTAAAACTTGCTTTGTTGTTCCGAGTGATAAATATGTACCCTGTGCGAGGCTATTTGAAGGTAACACCTAAGAAGGTACAATATATGTGAACATTCGTGTCCTGGATATTCTAGTTATTTTGTCCCTTTCTACGTGCTCCGTTTGAAAATATTAAAAAGGACTCTGTTTAAATAAAGTGCGCGCTACCCTGTGCGAGGCTATTTGAAGGTAACATGTGAGAAGGTACAATATACGTAAACATTCGTATCCTGGGTGTTCTAGTTATTTTGTCCCTTTCTACGTGTTCCGTTTGAAAATATTAGAAATGACCCTGTGCGCGCACAAAACAGCCAACACATCAGAAGTTACAATATACAAGGAAAGGCCGCGTCCTTGGCACTTCCGTTAACTAATTCCTTTTGACATGTTTATTATTAAATGATAAACGGGTACAATGTTAAAAACTTGCATACTACGCTCGTCTGTCCCTTGCTGCGCACGTTTTTGAAATCCTTTTTGACAGGCTTCCTTCAAATTACACGAACTCATTATACAGTTTGGTTTCATTCATACAGAGTATATGTATTACATCGTAATAACTAATACACTTATGTTTTTCAACACAGCTTTACGGAATAGAGCGTCGCAGACAACCACCCGGTAGAAGTGTGTCGTTCCGGCCGGAACGAATCCAAAGATTCCGAGTCCGAATGCGTTTGATTCGTTCCGAGTCCGCAAAATGTTATGAATCAGTTCCGGAGTCGCTCGCACTCGGGCGAGGTTGACGCGGAAGGAGGTGTGCGACGCGGGCCGGGCGGCAGGAATCATTTACGGGAGGAGGTGCGCGGCGCAGGCCGGGCGGGGATTTGTCACTCTATCACTCGGGAACGAGTGACAGAGTGAGAATACAGGAATCATTCACGGGATGAGGTGTGTGGCGCAAGCGGGGCGGCGTTGTATTGCTCTAGCGGGGCGCGATGACAGCGTGAAAACATTTTTCGAAAAGAAATAGCATTATATCTTAGTCAAAAGATAGCAAGGAGTACTGCTTTTTACCTTTTGTCGGTCATCACGGAGCAAATTTGCCTTCCCGCAAGTTCGCGCCGGTGATACTCTGGTGAATTACTAGTTTTATGAAGAACGTAAAATATCTAACTAACCATCACGCCGTTTCGCCGCAGGGGTTCTTCTCATTCCTGAGAGGAATGACCGCCAAACAACTCGATCTTGGCACACACTCCTTGCCTCACTCACATTCATACATCGTCTCAAACATACTTTTATTCTGACTTTTGACATGGCCCGACTCAAGTATCTGATTCACTTGGTCTTGCCATGTCTTCCCCGGGCGTCCCCAACATCTTACACCATTCACATTTTGCCATATATTCTCCTTACACTACTTTCTTCGTTCATTCGCTCTACTTGCCCAAACCATCTGAGGGTCCCCTTCTTAATCTTACTCATTATGCTTACATCAGCCTTACATTATTTGCGGATCTCCACATTTCTCTCACGATCATACATAGTTTCACAACATATACGCCTCAGGGATCTCATTTCAACAGCATTCAGTTTACTTTCATCCTTCCTCTGCCGGTTCCATGGCTCACTGCTATACAAGGACTCCACTGTTCGTAAGTTTCAAATTTATCGTAAATATCTTACACGGTTCTCATAAAGCCGACAAAGATATCACTCATGTCAAATACATTATTATTAGCTATATAAAGATAAGACTTCTCGCTCGCAATAAACAATAGCATGTTAATGTACACACGCCCGGCTACTTAAACACACATAATTCCTTAACTCCGTAACGTTCCACGATTCCACCGAGTACGGCGAGTTCAGCTGAATCAACTCTCGGCATTGAATCAGCAGGAGTCAAATTGAGTTTGGTTCCGGCCGATTCAACGACTTCGGCGGAGCGCCACAATGAGTTTGGTTCGGCGAGTCCGGCGGAATCAACTCTGGCATTGAATCAGCAAGAGCCAAACTGAGTTTGATTCCGGCCGATTCAACGACTCCGGCGGAGCGCCACAATGAGTTTGATTCGGTGAGTCCGGTGGAATCGCCGGAATCAAAGGAGCGAGTCCAGTGAATCGAGTCCACTCAGTCGAATATGGGTCCGGAATTGATTCCGTAAAATGAGTGAATCAACCCACTTCTACCACCCGGGCGGAGAGACTTCCGCGTCATGACCAGAATATCGAAACACCATAGTTTTTATGTATTTTGTATGCTCAGGAAAATTGAATATTATCAAATAAATCGTAATTTTTTTTTAATTAGTTTATACATTGTATAGGTAAAACACTGTTTTATTGGGTAATATTTTTATTAAACAAAAAAAAGGTTTTTAAGTACAAAAAATGACTTTAAAGTACTTTGATTTACGTAGTTTAAAAAAATTAAATACGTTATAATTAAGCTACATAATAAAAATATATAAATAGGCGGGTATAGGTTGATATGTGTCCTATAACAAAATATTTTTCAATATTTTTTTTCTTTTCGTATATGACGACAGATGGAAAACAATCAGTGGTACAATGACGATTTTTTGAAAACTGATCTTTTATAAAGAGTTATAAAGTAAGAAAAAGTATATTTTTAAATATTTAATTTTAGCTTGGGGCATCGAAAATGCATGTATCTAAAAAAATATAATGACAAACTTTTTTTTTGAGGTGCTGTTATCGACACAGATGACTTCGAAAATACGCAAAAATACGAAAATAACATTAAATATTGAAAAATCCCTCGCGGGTTCTTAACACTCCGGCCACAAATTGTTCTGGAGAAAGGAGTTAGCGAGTGACGAATTATCAAAGGTCTTCATTGTCTCAAGAAAAACTTAACTCTTTGGCTATTCTAGGCACAGAAGCAGAAATAATAAATACTATAAACTATGAAGGTGTTATAGATGATTTTGTTAATAAAAATTACCGTAAAAAATTGTAATTCTTGTTTCATTTTACAGTTTTACTTTATGACTAATTCATTTAGAATACTTACTTAACCTATATTTGAATATTAATTTTGAAAATGTCACCTAATTAAAGCCTACAAGTGAGTGTTTATGACAGGTGGCTCTTCTAAGAAAGAGGAAGGGGCGGCGCAAATGAAGTGGCCTATACTTATGAAAAGTATAAATCCGGCCCTGCCGTCAATGAATGCTCCAAAAGGAGGTGTAGAGTGCGTGAGCAGGGACCTAAGCGATTCCTTCAGAAACTTGTTTAGGGTGCTTAGGGTGTGATCATACTAAAAGTCCTGACGTCTAGGTGGTGAGCTAGGGGGAGGGGGGGGTGAGGGGGGGTCCCATTTTTCGGGTTTCCGCTTATATATATATAAATAAATCTCCAACCAGTAAATATTTACAGCAATTTTAAGGTTTTTCGTAAAATGTCGTCATTTTCAGAAAAAGCTGTTTTTATCTTATTACTGACAAACCGACGCGCAACGACGATTATGCGACGCTCTGGCGTATGGTCAGATATGACCATTGAAATCACATCGATGCGATCATTCAAAAGCCGAGGAGGCATAACAGGAGGCAGAGGTGTTTCGCACAATGTACCTACTCAGCAAGTGGTTAGTTGGTGTGAGCGCAACTCATGAGATCTGCACTTCCCTTGAAGAGTATTGTGGAGTCTTCTTCACGTCAAGCGCACCTCGAACTAGCCCACCGAAGTAGATTTACAGCAGACATTTCCAAACTCTGTCAGTGGTTTGATGTACATCCTCCCTTCCTACAAGCCAGTGAAATAATGTCAAACCCCAATGTCTTCAAGAGAATTAAATTCTTTACAACTTCTTTCAAATAAATTTCTTTCTTTGATGAATATTTTAGACGATATGAAGGAATGTTTGATGAAAAATGTGAGGTAAAATGATTTTTTTCGAAAATATCTACATTTGTGGAGTGTGTAACTCAAAAATGGCTGGGATTTCAAAAATTCTGTATAGAATAAAAGTTGTAGATAATTTTATGAGCTTTTACTTATCCTTAAAAAAATTTCCTCTGCGATGCACCGTTTTTGAGATATAAGCGGAAACCCGAAAAATGGGACCTTCCCCTCCCCCCCCCTAGCTCACCACCTAGACGTCAGGACTTTTAGTATGTTGACACCCTAAGCACCCTAAACAAGTTTCTGAAGGAATCGCTTAGGTCCCTGCTCACGCACTCTACACCTCCTTCCTTGACTGGACTAGTTACTTAGAACTGATAATACACCCACTAAATTGGTTTTAAACTGTTAACTCTAAGGACCTGCGTACTACGTACCAAGAAATATTTGGGATCCAACTCTTTTCCATATAATATTTTAACGGGTTCCAGGGAGTGTGGTTAGACTGGTGTCGACATTTTGTGAAGTTACAAGAACAGGGTAAACAATTGTAGCAGCCAGCCTCTGCTACCGCATGCTTTGGATTGTTTTCAAATCCAAAGCATGAGGTAGCAGATAAATTTATCTGCAAATTATATTTTTAGTAGAACTAAATAAATATCTTACAACACGCAACCTAACAGTTCTACACAATAAAAATATACATGGTTAAATAAGTATTTTAAATGTTTAAAAAATTTGCATTAGGCACAATAATTTCACAAGAATTGGAGATTGGACCCTGTATGGAGTTTGGTTCTGCCCGAATTAGGTGATTGATGTGCACCCTTCTCCACACATCATCCCCAAAGATGACAGAGGCCCCGGGAGGAATTATTTACCTCAGGGCCTCCTGTGTGATTTCTTTGATTCTCTTTGATTCTAGCGGCACTTACATTCTGAACACAAAACTGGTTTTAATTAAATCTGTATGCGGTGAATTGAAACTACACTCAGAACATGAAAAGGGTTTTTCTTTGATTCTGCCGGCACTTACATTCAGAACACAAAACTGGTTTTAATTAAATCTGTATGTGGTGAAATAAAACTTATTTGGGTACATCAAGCGGCGGGGGGTGGGGGGGGAGGGGGTTGTAGTTGGAAATCCTATTTTTTATTACGACCTATTTATATAAGAGCCGGATTTTTCAATAATCACATTTGACGAGTATTAATGTATAAACATGTTTATAAATTCTACTCCAAAGTTGATTGATTGATGCTGCGTTAGAGTACCCAAATAATAGTTACACATGCAACTATCAATTTCTCAGAATTTTACAGCATTATGTAACTCAAATGTAAAACTTCACTCGATGCACGATGAATCTGCAACTCGTTATTTAATTTATCTTTGTATTCTGAACACAAAACCAGTTTGTATGCGGTGAATTAAAACTACACCAAAAACATGAAAATGGTTTTTCTTTGATTCTGGCATTAAATAAATAGACTGCAACTAGAATTTTATAACTGCACATCGAATAACAGACTGTTTTCCTTCGAAATGTGTCAGCAGATGAATCCAACTGGAATTTTACATTCTGTACCTGGCGAATTTAAACTACACTCAGAACATGAAAATGGTTTTACTTTGCTTCTTTCAGCACATACATAGTCTGCAAATAAAATATTACAACTGAACTTCTTGCATACATTTTTCTTTTTTTATTAACAATCATGCATGCAGGGACATTGAAGGGCCTAGATTCGTTTCAAAAATAAATGTAGCTTCCTTTTTACAAAAAATTAGAGTCCTGACGTGTACTGCTAAGGAGGTTAAACAATCAGTTTCCTCACACAGCCGTGGGAAAGTGTTGGGTCCCCTCCAAAGAGGATGTTTTCCTTTGAAATGTGTCAACAGATGAATCCACAACTGGAAATTTACATTCTCAACACAAAATTGGTTTGAATTAAGTGTGTATGCGACAAATTAAAAGTACACTGAGAACATGATAATGGTTTTTCTTTGATTCTGGCAGTACGTATAGAATATAGAGTCTGCAACTGGAATTTTATATTTGAACTTCGAATAAGATAATATTTTCCTTTGAATTGTGTCAGCAGATGAATCCTCAAAAGGAATTTTACATCCTGAAAACTGGTTTAATCCTTCGAATAATAAGAAAAAATATCTAGAAACTTTTGGCTTTCAATGTTTGCGCACAAAATTTTCGGTTCTTCCCATGAATTTAAAATGTTCCTTTTTATTGTTTTTTTTATCCTTTTGCAAAAAACAAAATCGTTCTAAAATCTAGATATAATATTTTTTCGATGTACTTATTAGAACATTATTGTTTTTAAATATTAAAATTTTGATATTGGAAATGTGGATTGGCGTAAAAATACACGCCTGCAAATTTTCGAATTAAAGTACCTAAAATAGAATAAACTTAAAATTTTAAATATAGATTCTTTTTCTTTAAAAAACATGTAATAAAACTGTATCTTAACTCTTTATCGCAATCACAAATTTATTTTAAATTAAATGTGTGGGACATAATTTCACAATTTTATTTTGAAACAGAATATGAAAATGGTTTCTCTTTGATTCTAGATCTTGCATCTAGAATTTTATAACTTCACTTCGAATAAAATAATGGTCTCTTTCGAAATGTATCAGCAGATGAATACACAACTAAAATTCATTCGTTAATACATTCTGAACACAATTCTGGTTTTAATTTTAAGAGTGAATCTGTTTGCGAGTTATCAGCTTTAATTAGTATTACTCTTATAATATGCGTACGGTTTTCCTACGAATTGCGAAATTTGCAGCTTAAAAAAAATGATTATTGTTATTTTAATAAATAATTTTTAAAAAATGGATTCGTAAACGAAAGTATCGTAGAGCATTTTTAAATAATGATTTGAAATGGTTTAAATTTTTCCAAGATAATATTATTTATTGGGAAAATTTGCCGCTCCCCTTAAATGTGCCGCCGGGGGGGGGCCGCCCCCCCCCCCCCCCCCCCTCTACGCTACGCCACTGCATATATGTATAAATCTATGTTACCGATCCATCGCATCCATTGACCAAAGATCGCATCCCCAACTCCAACACACAGGTTTTCAACATTTTGATTAATGACCCCTTTTATAATAGCCAAGTCATCATGACAATCTCACTCGCCGATTTACCCGCTTTTAAACTTAGTAGATAGTAGCTTGTAAACTCGCTCAATGTATTCGACGCTTAAGTCTATAAAACACTTGCGTCTCGCTTTCAAGTTGCCTAGGGGCCTTGAAACGAGAGCCTCTTCGCAATTCTACGCAATAGAGAATTTTTATTTATTGAATACCTAATGACCTTCTGACTTCAAAAACTGCATTTTTATTTTTATTTTTAGAGTTAGTTTTAATAGTTAAAATAATTGTCAAAGTTTTAATTTTTCAAGACCCCCCGAAAACCACCGTATGTACGGTGAATCGTGTGACGTCATCACTCCTGAAAAATTACTATAGGATCGGGCAATCGGCTGATCATCTGCCGCTATTTTGAATTATGTTCGAAGTTTTCTCCCTAGAAGTTTTTTGTGCAGTAGTTTTTGAATATTTTCAATAATAGAGATAAATTAATAAGAGATACCTTTATTTTTGAAACATTATTTAGGGCTAAATAATGTTTCAATAAAAAACTAAATCTCTATAAACAGTATGTAAATAAACGAAGAAATTAATACAATGGCTTGTGTCATATCATACATTCCCACACAATGACTTTACGGTGACGTCACGACAAGTCGAACAGTGACGTCACCACTAAAATTTCAATAATGCCAACTTGACGGCGTGTTTTTACGATCCGATTAAAAAAGAACTTATTAATAATTTTTTAAAAACTCTGCTTTTAATATTATTAAATAAAACTTATGTATTCAGAATCAGCGTTTATTGGTCTATATATGAACATATTTTTTTAAAGCCATAATATTTTTCACTGGAGTTCCTTATCGCATGGAGTAGAACTAGACAGTAGAACAGTAGTCAGTAGATAATAATATTAGATGCCAACACCTGCCTATTCTAGTTATTGAATGACGAAATCTCCGACTGACCAAAATGTGTTTTTTCGTGAAAGTATGTTAAGAGGGAATAATCAGAGAAAACCGGAAATATGTCATTTTTAAATCAAATTTTAGAATTGACTCTTTTCCACAAAAAAATATAAATTGATTTCGAAAGATTGTTCTTTTATAGTAAAGGTATGTTTTAAATTTTGAGAAAAATGTTCATTTTTAGTATAATAAGGTTATACCAAAGATGTTGAATTTGAATATCTTTGGGTTATACCATAGGTCGTGGTCAGATTTGTTAATTCAAACAAAATTTTGTATTGTACAACACACATTTCAAATCATATAATCATGCAGTAAAACAAATCAATAAATTATCTGGGAAAGCTATGTTTCAGATTTTTAATTTTAGTTTAAATAAAATCATCAAAAAAATTTGTGACGAAAATACTGCAGTTTGTCTATTTATTTACGTACTTACAAACTAATATATTTCAGATTTTTGTACATTCTAATTTTGCTTAGACATTATTAAAAAATTATAAATACTTATGATCAAAAAATAATTAGAAAAAGTACATAATTTTAATAGTTTTATCATCACACCTTTCAGCATTTTAGAAGCTTAGGTATATGTTAAACAAAGTCCGGTTAGTTACACCATTTATAACTCGAGAACGGCTGGACCGATTTTTATGATCTTTGATTTGTTTGATTTGTCTCCGCCCCGAATAGCAGAATAGCTGTTAAAACATCGGGAAAAAATCCCGAAAAAAAATTATGAATATCTAAATGTCTTTTCCTCATACATTTTGGATGAAGCGAAAACAAGGGGTGGTGGGGGAGGGGGGAATGGGGGAAGGGGAGGGGGAGGGGAACTCGATAGGGTGGTTAGCGGATGGGGGGGAGGGGAACCCAGAAGAGGGGAGGGGAAGTCGGGAGGGGGAGGGGAACTCGGGAGGGGGAGGGGAACTCGGGTGGAGGGTTCACTGGACGGGGGAGGCGAGCGAGGGGAGTGGGGAGAGGGAAGGCCGAGAAGGCGGAGTGGGAACGCTAGAGGGGAAGGAGACGCGGGAGAGAAAGGGGAGGCGGAAGGGGAACGGGAAGAATAGGAAAGGACACGCAGGGAGAAACTATTGTATCAAAAAGCATTACGATAAACAAAATGTTTTAGAAATACATTTTTTTAATATTATTTATTCCAGTTCGAATTCAATATTCATTGCTAAGACAGGACAACATCTGTCGGGTCAGCTAGTATAGGTATAAATTAAACCAAATTTTGAATTAAATAAAATCGATAGAGAGTTATTATTTTAAAAAGCTGGTACGGAGAATAATCAATCTTTCTCATTGGAACCGCCCTGTACGATCGTAAGAACATACTTCGACGAAATTTGGATTCTCTGCCGCTGGCTGGAAAGGTCTTTAAATAAATTTCTTCATTTTTACGATGGAGAATCATCTAGAAGTATTTTTATTGATTTATACTAATAATATCTAATAGTTCAAATTTCAAATCGACCTAAAAAAATAGCGGAAACAATTTAACAGCTTTTACAATTGTGATAATAAAATTTTATTAATACTCGTACATATATACGTTTTTAGTTAAGTATTGTAAAATTGTGGTGGTTACGAAATACACACTCGTTACATCATGAATCTATTCATGCAAGCACACATTTTTTTCCAGTGATTAAAAATTGCATAAAATGCCTTAAAATAATAACCATAATAACCAGGATGTGCATGGGGAAGTGCAATCCAATACATTCCGTATTTTGAAATAAATTAAACAAAAAAATTATAAAAAAAACATAAAAATGAATGGAAGCAGCCGTTAATGGAGGGTATATGACCATCTCCGGCCAGTGGCGTAGCTAAGGGGGGGGGGGAGTCCCACCGCAGGTGCCACCCAATGGGGGGGTGACACTCGATCGTAGAAAAAAAATTACGAAGGATATTGTCACAAAAATATTGTACACATGAACACGGTCTGTTATTTATATATTCGAAGCTCTGTGGCTCCCCGTGGAGTGACCCGAATTTTTTTGTGTCGGATGGTCTTTTTATAGGCGAAAATAGCTTATATTTAATGAGAAATTTTTATTCCTTGAAATTCTCTAATTTTTTACACAGTGTTTTTATTTTTATGAAGTCAAATTTGCGTTTTGAGTTTCTCAAAGTCAATTATAATGGGGGGGAGGCGGGGGGTAACACCACGCCCCGGGGGTTGACATCTGCCCTGGGTGCCACCCATGTTAGCTACGCCGCTGCGTCTCCCGTCTCCAGAGGGCTATTAGGGGGACTCCGTCCGCAGCCACGGCAGTGATGATTGTATTCTTAGATTTTTTTTACATGAGCTCCACACAGGAGCCCCTGAGGAAAATAATTTCCCTCAGGGCCTATGTCATCTTTGGGGATGCTGTGTGGTTGGTTTTTTAAGGAAAGGAAGGAGAGGAGAGTTCTGGGAAGGTAGAGCGTTTAAGGGGTGGGTTGGAATCTGGGGTTCAGTGTGTCCTGGTCATCCACCTTCAAGACTTAGATAAACCTCACCCTATGAACCGGGGCACCCCTGCTAAATCACCAAACGTAGCGAACCACTTGGGGTGACCTATAGCAGAGATATTGGTTATCCAATAAAGGTTTCCGGGGCGGCGGTACCCATTCCCGCCTCCCAAATGGTACCCATTCCTGGCTTAGTCTGTGCCATAATCTTCTCATGCGGTGGCGGAAAAGTGTTCTGTAAGTGTGCAGTCGACCCTCCTCAAAAACCTCACCGATTTTACAGTTTTAATAATCGGTTAGCATTTATCTTTTTTGCGTTTTATTTCAACAGGTTTTCTTTACATGAATGATGTAGGTTGGGTTTTCTTTTAAATTTCTACTTTTTTTACTTACCTTCATACATAACAAGAAAAGGACTTCGGCTACATTAAAAGACATTCAAACGATTTGTTCATTTTTGCATTTATTAATAATAATCTCTTGTTACCATAAATTGATATAACTGAAAGCATTTATAAATGAACTGATCCGGCCACACGTTACTGTGGCTAACGAAACACAACGCCATCTACTAACAACGCCATTACCCATCCTTATAACCAACGCCATCTGTTAATTTGCATTCATATCAAATCCACACCGCCCGCTTGCCAACCCGCTCCCTTTATATATTATATATTTCAAACAATTTACACATAACCTTGACAAATTAAATACCTAAACCTTCCTCATGAATCACTCAATTAGTTTAAAAGATCTAAGCGTACAGACAGTGGGACTCCCGCAGTCTGCGGGAGCGACTTTGCTTTATATATACTATGTAAAGAAGATAATACACGATAAACATGGGCGTAGCCAGGGGGGGGGGGTGGGGGTTCAAACCCTCCCCCGAAAAGTTAAGATATCAACATCAATAATATTGAAAATAAGGAGGTGCGGAGAGCGGCATAACTTATTTTATTACTAATTATTACACTAATAATGCATTTTGGATTCGCCCTCTCTACCACTCGCCGCTGGCCGTCATTGATTATCCGATCGCATTCGGTAACCTTTGTACCTATATTTTCGTGCCGTCTAGGGAAATTTGACTAGATCTAGGGGAGAAAAATATTTTTTAGGGAAAAGGGAAATCAGCACTAAATCTACGGAAATTTCGACCGAGTAAATTTTTTATTGCATATGACAATATTATTGGTATTATATACCCATATGTTTTTTGGAATTCCCATGAATCTTAAATATTGTTGATGTACTTACAAGCAATTTTTTCAAGCAATGTTATTTTTAACACTGATAATTCAAAATCATATTATGTATCTAAAAAGATAAATGGGGACCTCTGAAAGAAAGAATTAATTTAACTTGCAAGTTCCGTTTTTTCGGTGATTGCGGTTGATTTTTATTTGGAATTCCGTTTCTAATCAGGTGACTGCTTAAAATAAGATTTATTTTCTATATACATTTGTTACTTTAATTAACCAATGTACATAGAAAATAAAAAAGTTTTCAACATAAAATGTCCACAAATTGTTATTAGTTAATGCTCAAGAAATACAAAGTCGTCGTCTCCGCCCCCCCCCCCCCCCCCCCCCCGAGTTTTGATTTTTGAACCCCCCCCCCCCGATACTAAAACCTGGCTACGCCCGTGATGATAAATAATAACAATTTATCTCAAAGGCACTCTTCGTAGCATTGGTACACCGTATAGAATGTTTAACACAGCGTTTCCGACATGCTGAGAGAATAAGATAATGCTGGTGATTTTAGCTTGGAACTCCTTCATCAGTGGAAGTTTAGGAGTTATCTTCGTTCCAGCGTCCTGCTCCTTAAATCCCCGTTCCTTGGAGATGACTTTGAGCGTTGCATTCATATAGGTATACATGTAGCAGGCGGGATTTAGGCCTACAGTGTGAACCCGATGGAAGGTCCCGGTGTTTACGCGAACACTCTCCCCCTTGCTTAGATGAGAAGCTCTGCTTTTGCCTGGTTTACGACTCACTACTTTATTCTTGTTTATGAAAGGCTCGTAGAATACTTGACCTTCCAGCACCGTCAGAGATACGTTGGAAAGGTCGGTGGAGATGTAGTTTTCAAGATGTAACCCTGGAATTAAAAAAAGAACAAACAATTATACATGCAATAATTTTTCCGATAAGCCAGTTTTTATCATTTGAATTGATTTGTTACCAGGATAATCAGCCACAAAGAGGACGTCGGAATAGTTATTCCAAGAATAAACATGATCTTGAATGTCTTGCATGGTTCTCCTCCAGTCGTTAAGTTCTGCTAGTAGTGGCATCAGCCAATCCACTTTCCTGAAGGGAGACCAGTTCACTTTCAGAAGATCCACATTCGGATCAAACATCCTCTGCTGAAACCGCCCGTTGAGCGAGCACCAAACATCGATGTAAATTGAAATATCTTTTGAAGTGATTTCATCGACTGACTTTTCAATGATCTCTTCTTCAAAATAGTCGCAGTTTTCCATTCCCGATCTACAGTCAGGCTCGTGATTATCTTTGTTAGATAAAGCATTATATTTTTGAGTGATCACCTTCTTATCAAGATTTTCGTTTAAGTTCCTCTGCAGGCATTGCGCATACTGGTACATCATGTCTCCGTGTTTGGTCCACCTCTGGTTGGGCGTCCATGCTTCGGGGTCCAGAAACATTTCAAACTTTGACTCGTTATCGACTATTTTGACAAGGACCAAAATGGTATCCCAGTTGTGAACCATCATATCCCAAGAATATCCGTAAAGTCCATTGGTCCAATTGTTGAAACCCTTCATAAGAGACAAACTTACTAAATTTAAAACATTTTCAAAATAATACCGTACTTATCTTAAAGAAATATACTACTTTTATGAGTACCTTAGTAATGAAATGTGAATAAGGCAGGAAGGCTTGTAATCCCATGTATATCATCAAAAAACTGACAAGCAATTTTTCCTTCCAAAGTCGCTTTTCTTTGTTATTTCCTTGTTTCTTCATAGTGGATTGTTTTTTTACTTTGTCGTGCAATACTGCAGACTTAAAAACTTCACATTTTTTATCGTTTTTTTTCAACTGATCATGAGAATCTGTACGACTATGTTTAGCAATCAACTGCATTTTTTCTACTTCAGCATTTTCCGTGTAAACATAATTATCAACTTCTTGTTTATTCTCTTCTTGTTGAGAGTCAATTATCTCTCTTATATCATCTGACGTATTTAATCGTTTGTTCGTTCGAAGGTCAATCGGATTCTTTTCCGTCGAAGATATGATTTGCATTCTGCAAAATATTTTACATTTCTTGAATGTTGTTTGAACAGCACCCATCAATATTTTTGGCCAGTTTGGAGGGCAGAACAAAGGCATTGTGGCCAAGCAGACCCACGGAAACATACCTGAAAATTAGAAAATCATCGGTATCAAAAATTTCCGTAATGTGGTATCATTGTTAATAGGTACCTACATAATCTATTGTGTAGTTATCACATCTTGTAAATTCTAATACATTGTTATGATTCATCCACTGGGTGGTGAAAAGAATCAGTCATTGGTTGATTGTAAATCTAGTGACAATTAAAACCTGCCGGGCGGCGGTTTCGACGAGTTCGGTTAGAAACTATAGGTGGATATAGGTATAATATGTGTGACCACACAAGAGTTCCAACTGAATGAAGGGACTAAGGCATTTTCATTTGGAGAACATTGTGAGGGACATGATGAGAAGAAGTGTTATTATGTTTGTTCAGAAGTGTTTGGTTGTTCAGACGTGGTCACTAAATATGTATATCTGAAGCCTTTTGAAGCAATCAAAATATGCAAATATTTGTAAAGTTTAATAACAATTTATTTTGCTCTTGCCAGGTTTTGAACCCACCACCTCTGGTTCCGGCCTTGCTTCAAAATAGGCCAATTTCAGTAGTTCGGTAAATCTTTTTGCGACTTCGTTTCAGAATTAGGTTATCTATCGAATGCTAAAGGGGTCAATGTCGAATTATAAATGCTTATAAATTTTTTATTGATTCGTTTAAAACTTGATAATTTTGGTGTATATTATAATATCCACTACTATGTTGGGATGAAATGAAAAAAACCAAGTGGTGAATTTAACTCTCCATGTAGTGACGGAGAAACAGGTCCGGCGAGAGTCCAACAAGTTTGGCAAGTCCGATGACTTTGAGCAATTACAATAATTTGATTACCAATGCTGAAGAGCCGCGAGTTCATTAGATGAAAGGAAGCGCAGAAGACCATGGCCACTGGTCTGGTATACCAATACATCATCCAGAAACAGACGGTCAAGTCAAACACAAATGCAAACCAGTGGACGATCATGTAGTCGATGCTTTCTGTCGTCAGAACTATCCTGAAATAAGACATAACTTTATTTGCACAACAGCTTACAAACCCTTATTGATATAGAAAAATGAAATAATACAACTTTGTAAAAACCACTTATATAATGTGCAAATCCGACCGGTTTCGGAACAAACGTTCCCTCGTCAGGGAAAGCTTATACTAATTTGACAGTTTCGAACAATGTTTGATTATTTTTTTTTCATTTTTTATTGGAAAAACAACAAATTTTGAAATCAGAATCAAAGAACATTTAATGTGTTTTAATAATAATAATTTTTCTGAGTTAAGTTAGCTAACCATATCATTGAAAATAACCATAGTTTTGAAAAAAATACGGGGATAAATATTCTTCATATTAATCATAAAGGAAAACGTTTAGATAACTTAGAAGCCTTGGAAATTAAAAAATCCCTTAAAAATAATGAATCTATTATTAACAAACAAAAAATATTGTCATATAGCCCAATCATGGAATTGTTCCCCTACCCACCCACTTTACACTAATACCTACCCACCCAATCTACATTATTATCTAGTAACGGCTCCACCCCTACCATAATAAAACATTGTTCGAAACTGTCAAATTAGTATAAGCTTTCCCTGACGAAGGAACGTTTGTTCCGAAACCGGTCGGATTTGCACATTATATAAGTGGTTTATACAAAGTTGTATTGTTTCATTTTTCGATAATGGATAATAATAATAATAATAATAACATTATATTTGAGTATTTCTCAAAATAAATGTACGTAACGAAAAGGTTGTTACGAAATAGTCCTAAGATGTAACTAAATAGTAAACATAAAGCTTGTTATATACAAAACAAAATTTTTAAATTTATTTTTATTTATTTTGTATTATTTATTTATTTAAAAAAATATTGTCTTTTTTAAATGTACGTAATTATCCTTTATTTTTTATTTATTGTATATACTACAAACATACATAAACTCACGACCCAAATACTTGTTGTATCTATTGCAAGGGTTTAAAATTATGATTAATGAGTATTAATTAATGTTTTTTTAATAAAATTATCAGCTTCCCAATTTTAAGTACCTAACACAATATTCAACTAATCTTTAGAAATTAAAGAACAGGCACTGTTTAAAACATTTAAAAATTTACTAATTTGAATCACTATCGAAATAGCTATTTTAAATTTTTGTTTATTTACAATTTGGTTTGTAGCTACTTTTTTAGTACTTTCTTTTCTCTGGGATCTATTTTATTAAACTCTGTCTTTAAAGAATCTGTAATTAAATTTAGCAAAATTAGCAATTTTTTTACCTTCTCTTTTTCTGCCATGGATACATTTGGTAAAGTTTCTTCTAAGAAACTTCTAATAATCTTTAATTAAATGAAGACAATATTAGCGAAACTCAATCGAAAATCTGAGACAGAAAAATCAGAAAAGATATTGGCTCCGCTGGTTCACGAACCCAGGACCCTTTGCTTACATGGCAAGAGCTCTACCGATTGAGCTACGGAACCCTTATGAAATTCGGTCACTTTTAACTGTATCATACTTCGACTAAGAACTACCAACATTATCTTCATTTTCTTAACGCACGTATTATTGGCTGCTATCTTTATATATGATTGCAAGATTCAACTCGAACTAAATGCAATCTAGATAGTGTCTGGATAAATTTTTTTATCCATTTTATTTTTAATTCGCGACATCTATTGACTTTTCTGCAAGTCTAGGATGAATAATTAATTTGAGATTTTACTCATAAAGTTTAAAAAAATTAAAATAAATCTTCTATTAATCTTCTAAGAAGCTTTTTGCCTTCCGGCATTGGTTTTTTGGGGGCATTTCATTCCTAAAATTCCTAAAACTCCTTTAAAAAGTAATCCTATAGCCGGGATTATAAGAGTAAATAATATTTGTTTTTTATTTAAATAAGATTTTATAAAAGCTTGAGGCACTAATTCATAAAAATGCTTTCAATTTGAAAGGGACAACTTACATACTTACAGACACACTTACAATATAGTATTCTTAACCTGAGAATTTAAACAAATATGGAAAAATAACGCTGGACCACATGATACCTAATTGCTTAAATATGTTACTTACCGAAATTAAAACATGTACAAATGGTAAAACAAATATTGTGTTGAAGAATTGGCTGGCCGAAATAAATAATTTGTATTAGACTCTGACACAAAAAATTCTAACTGCATAATAAAGTAAAATAAGTTTATTTATATCTTCAAAGTAAAAGCACTCATTGACAAACTACTTAAAATAGTTTATTCTTTTCTTTTTTCGATAAAATATTTTTATTTTTTCTGTCATATTGTATTACTATGTCTTTATAATAAATAAAATAAAAATCAGGTTGTAACTGTATACACTCAGCTTTATATTGTACTTTTTCGTAACGTTACGAAATTCCTAAAAAAGGTTACGAAATTGTAAGAAGAATTAGACAAAATGGGGTTATAAAAAGTCAATGGTTTGATAAAATTTAAAACTGTAAATATGTAAGCTTAGCAATGTTCATACCGCACGTATTACAAAAAGATGATTAAAAAAAGACTTACCGTTTTGTCAAAAAAGGCTTTAATACTTCCTGTTACGAAATTGTAGTCCCACTAAAGAAACACGTTGTTACTGATTTAAACAATTAATGTTATGGCGGAGACGTTAGATCAACAACCAACCAGAAAGAAGCTAGTGTTCCCCTTGTAAAATTTAACAAATGGGTTCAGAAATTACGGTAGAAGTAGAAATAAAACGTAACTAAAGAGTAGTAACTAAAAAGTAAATGACTATGTCTCATTTTCATTTTTGTGCATAAATTATTAATTTACTATGAAACCCCATAAAAAAATTACTTTGAACAGAAACTACGTTTAATTAAGACCCTAAAACTTGCAAAAATTTATATATTATAACATTATTATCGCATTTTATGAAGTATAAACACATGAAGTAGGTAGGGTGGCAATTTTATTTTGTATGAAAGGTAAAAATCGTTATTTTTTAAAATATATATATATTTGCGAATTAACACGATTGTAATGTTTATTATGCGTTATTTTAAAGCCTAATATTTATTCTACAAAATGGTGCATATTTTTTTTGTGTGATTAAAAACATGTGTAACTTTTGAACTGTTTCTAGGCACACTTTACTTTTCCAAAATGTACACTTTTTTTGAGAAATACTCATTTATATAGCGCAGTTTTGTGACATTTCACTTCAAGTGCGCTTAACTATAATAAATTTTAAAATAATTCTACAGTGCTCCTTATAATATTAAGAAAATAATAAAAGAATAAACAGTATTTACAAAATAATGACAGAAGAACAAAATTAACTAAAGATTATACAGAATTTACAAAACAATGACAGAAGAACAAAATTAACAAAGATAACTAACTAACTAACTAACTAACCAACCATCACGCCGTTTCCCGGCAGGGGTAGGCAGAGAGGACGGACCGCCAAACATCCCGGTCTTGGCACACATTCCTTGCCTCGTTTACATTCATACAACGTCTCATACATTCTCTTCTATTATTCTGACTCTTGACATGGCCCGACTCAAGTATCTGATTCACTTGGTCGTGCCATGTCTTTCTTGGGCATTCTCGACTTCTTCTACCATTCACATTTGTGTCATATATTCTCCTTACACTCCTCTCCTCGTTCATTCGCTCTACATGCCCAAACCATCGGAGCGTTCCTTTCTTGATCTTACTCATAATATAACCACAAAGTAATAGCTACATTCAAAAATATACCTTATTGATATGTTCTGCATTAATTTATAGGTAGGAACCTGAATATTTCGTGTTATTTTTTGGAGAAATTAGCATTATTTTCGCGAAAAACAGGATAATTTTTCAGCAAAAGCGATGATATTTTGCAACATCAACGATGTAATGTTCCCTTTTTGATAGGTGGACTTTTTTTATCGAAAAACGAATGACAGTAGGTACACGGCGTTGTGAAGCTATCTGCATTCTATTTTATGGATATTCTAACACTCCTAAAACCTCTCCTCCAAGCCTAAAATATAGGTTATTTAGAACTGGCTGAAATTGCCGGGCTTTAGAGGCTTTACGCAGTTTTTCGAAATCAGACGTAGACAGTAATTATCCTCTTATTTTCAACGTCAAGTGAGCAAAATTTTACCAAATACCAAAATTCTGCTTTAAGGGGTGGGTGAGGGGATAAAAGTAATTTTTCAAAATATTTTAAAGACCTTCTTTTTTTTTTACATGATCTCCACACAGGAGGCCCTGAGGAAAATAATTTCACTCAGGGCCTATATCATCTTTGAGGATGCTATGTGGAGGGTTTTTTTGAGGAAAGGAAGGAGAGGAGAGTTCTGGGAAGGAAAAGGGTTTAAGGAGTGGGTAGGAATCTGGGGTTCAGTGTGTCCTGGTCATCCGCATCCAAGACCTAGATAAACCTCACCCCCATGAACCCGGGCACCCCTGCTAATTCACCAAACGTAGCGAACCACGTGGGGTGACCTATGGCAGAGGTGTTGGTTATCCAATAAAGGTTCCCGGGGCGGCGGTACCCATTCCCGCTTCCCAAATTGTAATTTCTTATTTTGAGAGTCAAGTTTATAAAATTATAGATTTGTATAAACAAAGTTTGCTCGCCCGCCACGGGCATAGTTAGATATAATTTATAGATGGTAAATAGATGTATATATCATTACATGGTATAAAATGTAGTCACTCAAAATGTATGTGCGCATAGATCTTTTAAAATACGCAACGGATTTTCATGCGGTTTTCACCAATATATAGAGTGATTCAAGAGAAAGGTTTATATGTATAATACATGCTTATTATAGAAGAGAAAAGCCGAGAAATTCAAATATTCAATTCAGGCAGCGGGCAGCTGGCAAGCGGGTGGTGTGGATTTTATAAAGGTTAAGTAATGGCGTTGTGTTTCACTAGCCACAGCAACGTGTGGCCGGGTTTGCTTATATATATATATATATATATATATATATATAATAAAATAGAACATTGGCACCATATTAAACCGTGTGAAAAATTACGACATTCGCGTTATCGCAAAAGTCATTTTTTAAGGTCTCTAGAAATGGAAGAACAACGTATTTGAATAGAAAATCTTAATTTTGCAAGTTTCGCAAACATAATTTGCATAAACAAATAACGCGAAACTTGTTCATAATATTAATCGTAAATATTGATCTTTGAATGAACGTCATTCGAAAATTTGCGGACAGTCGCAGGACGCAGTATGAAATTCCAAAGTGTTATTTTTCTCAACTAGGAGGTGATCTAATGTTTCTAGGAAGGGGGCACCACTCAATGAGTATGTGTCTACGTACGTACTGCCGGGTACAAGATGAGGTGGGTCCATGACGTCCATGTCCTCGTTGTAAGGATGAGCATTATTGAAAATTATCCAACGACGGAAATATTGTTTCTAATTAACGAGTTTTTTTACATTCATGGGTGTTATTGTCTGAGACTGCTTATTAAATATTGTTTAAACATTAGATATTAGTTACATGCTCTTTTTTTACTGCGCTTTTAAGCAGAAATCTGTTTTTCTACTTCAGATTTTTTTTTTTTTTTTACATTAACTCCACACAGGAGGCCCTGAGGAAAATAATTTCCCTCAGGGCCTATGTCATCTGGGATGCTGTGTGGAGGGTCTTTTTGAGGAGAGGAAGGAATGAACATTGGTCTTGAAGAGACCCATGTTGTAGGAAGGAGGAAACACAGAGGCCGGCAAATCATTCCACAGCCGAGCTGTTGAACACAAGAATGAGTCGAAGAAACGACCCGTTCTCATGTGACAAATGTCAACTGTGTACAAATGTTGGGCACGCGTTTGGCGTGTTTCCCGACTATGCACCGGTGCCGAAGGGATCAATGATGCTAGTTCCTCGGAGCATCTTCCATTGTAATACCGGTAGAACAAGGATAGCATTCCCACCCGACGCCTGTGCTCTAAAGATTGCAATCCGTCTGTTAAGATGGGAGAATCTATCAAACGGACCGCCCGTTTCTGCACAGAGTCGAGGGTATTTTTCAGGTATTTTGGAACTCCAGACCAGAGGTGGCTGCCAAATTCAACCGTGGGGCGCACTTGCGATTTGTACAGGGTTAGCAGTTGTGTACTATTAAAGTATCTGCGGGCCCTGTACAGTACGCCCAGTTTTTGGGAGGCTAGCTTTACTCTGGCTTCGATGGAGCCCCCATACCTGAGCTGGTCACTTAGGGTTACACCAAGCATATCAATGGAGGGCCTGTTCGGAAGATTGCTTCCGTTGAAAGAGACTAGATTTTCATTTCGATCCCTTTTGGACGTAATCAGACAAGATTGGGTCTTTGAAACATTAAATTCAACGAGATTATTTTTACCCCAAGAGAAAACACTCTCGAGGTAGCCGTCCATTCTTTGCTTCAAAGCCCTACGAGCTGTTGGAGTTTGTGAGCCCTTTGGGGGCTTGTCAAACAAAAAGCTATCATGAACTGTACTGTCGTCCGCATAACAGTGAATTGGTGCACATGACAAAAGGTCGTTGATGTGCAACAAAAACAAAGTTGGAGACAGAACAGATAAAAAAACCCTCGACCGGTAGGCTTTGTTTGAAATTTTTAGGTCAACGCAACTATTTTGTGCCATGAAGTACCTACCCCTCATTGCTTGTTTCATATTTTCCAACCCAATTTCGTGAACCTTTTATAATTTTTTTTTTTAAATTCGAATTACTTTATTTTTATTCTTCAGAAAATGCCCTGTTCCTGGAAATATTCGTGATCACATTTTATTTGTAAAACGTTAAAATAAATTTTGCTAGGGTATTTGTAAAAATGTCTGTAAAAATACGAAAAATTCTTTTTTACGGACATTTTTAATTTACGGCTAGTTCAATTTCACATAAAATTTCATGCCTTGTAGGTAGGTACAGGAAGGTAATTACTAATTACGAAATGTCTTTAATTCTTCAAAGCACGGTAAATTATAATTACCCAGAGTGGTGGGCATAGAGAACAGACCGCCACACATCTCTGTCTCGGCTCACTCATCTTGCTTCATTCACTTTTATGCATCGTCTCATAAAAACTCTTCTGTTATTCTGACTCTTGACATGGTCCGACCCCAGTATTTGATTCAGTTGGTCGTGCCATGTGTTCCCCGGGCGCCCCCGGTTTACCATTCATTTTCACGTCATATTAGGTATATTTTCCTTACACTCCTTTCTCTTTCATATAAACTTACTTAAAAGGATCAAAGACCCAATGATGGCTGAGGCTTGACATGGCGTATCCAGAGAGCCACTCGATGTCAGATTTCTTCAGACCAGCCACAAAATACAGAATAAATAATTGGTATTTTATTATGAAGTAGTTCCAGTACGGAACCGGTTTGCCTCGCTTGGATTCGTCGCAGTAACCATCGATGGAACTGGAAATCAAAATTGAAATATTAAAAAACATTTCTAGAAAAACACATACACATTACTCCCGGATTACAGGCAAATTAAGCGGACACAAGTGTACTTAAATATTATTGATAATATTATTTGTTTTTGTATTTATCTTGATAAAATATTAAAATACAAATGAATTTTCAATGCCTGTCTCACTGGGAATTCCTGTGTCGAGACAAATGTACATCAGGGTGCTAGGGACGTATATACCTACTTAAATTTAAACGATTGATTCCTGGCGTTATTTGGATTAAAAATGTAAATAAAATTTTGATCTCAAGTGACTTATTGGTGTTTATTTTATTTTTTTTATTAAATCTTCCTCATATCATCACAGGTCAGTCAGCCGAGTAACCGCCTAACCCATCCCCCCGACCCTAACTATCCAATACCTAGGAACTGATTTTTTTTATGTTTTATGTCATTGAAGGAGTAGATTATGGAAATAACCTTCAAAAGTTATTATAAAGGAGAGTTATTCTAATGAATTATTATATATATATATATATATATATATATATATATATATATATATATATCTACATAATATATATTTTACCTGAAATATTAATTTAATTGTCTATTGAAATTTTCAAAATTATTGTATTGCTAATTGTGATTGTTGATTGAGAAACAGGTTATCATGCGTCATCAGAAAAAACATTGTTTTAAGATACCTTCACCCAGTACCTACACACACACGTGTGCTAAGAACCTTGGATTAACGAAGTCTTTTTGTATTAAAAAAAAGGATTTTTTTTCTTCATAGGCTGTTTTGTGGGAAGTACTATTTATGGAATATTTTCAAGATCAACGATTTGATTAGGTTTCTTGTTTTTAAATAATATGATGTTATAAGTTGCTGATTTTATTTTCTTTTTTTATGATAATAAAATTTATAACGAACAAGAGTCCCAACTGCTTCCGTCTGGAGCCATTGAGTCTATGACGTCCCCAACTGGGGTACGTTGTAGGATTGAAGGTACTGGGGAGGGGAAGGAGATGGCGTAGAGGGAGGTGGGGAAGTGCCTGACTATAATGTTTTGATTAGTCTATAATTATAAAAGAAAGATTGTAGAATTCTTACCAATATTATAAACGCGAAAGTTGGTATGGATGTGTGTGTGTTTGTTACTCTTTCACGCAAAAACTACTGAATGGATTTTAATGAAACTTTACAATAATATAGCTCATACATCAGAAAAACATATAGGCTATAATTTATAAAGCTAGCAAGGAAGGGAATGCGGGAAGGGAACGGGGACGTACGGGAAAGGTGATTCAAGGAGAAACAATGTATCTCTATATTATACAATGTATATTATAAATTTGCTCAACGCTCTTGAGGTGATTTTGCACAAAAGACGGCATTATACAAATCATGCAAATATTATTATTTACATCTGGTCACCATACATGGCTAAACCCATTTCAAGCAATGTTTCAATTCTGAATGGTGGTCTATCACCAGGGCGGTACTGAGAGTATCTTCCACTCTGGAACAAGCCACAAAAATACTACATATTATTTATTAAAATTTAGTAATTGCCGAATAACACTAATTAATAATTTGGGCACGCCGGGATTTGAACCCGCGACTTTCGGATTGCTGGTCGAGAGACTTACCCCTCGGTCGCGTAGTCCATGAAAGGGTAAGCCGTCTTCTATTATGTTTAATCAAGGTTACCAACCTTCTTAAGAAATGCAAACTTCGATGAGTTGTGAGTTTATCTAATTACGATTCATTAAATAACCTGCGGGACATTATTATTTATACATTATATATAGACTTGAAACAACCTACTAATGTTATAACAAATTGCATATTATGATAACATGTAGTCATAATTGAGAGAAAAACAACTAAAAAAAGTGTGTGCTTTAGACTGTAGACCATGGGTCGGCAACCTTTTGTGGTCCAAGGGCCAAATATTTGACGTGGGAACTTGCGCGGGCCGCACTTACAAAAATTCTCTAGTCACCACCCCCCCCCCCCTCCCCGGGGACGGATCTCACATTTGACTAGGTAGTGGCCAGGTCGAAATTTGCTCCAAGACAACTTTAATGGGGGGGGGGCTGACACAACGGCTACATGGGATTTGACTTAATATTTGCTTGCATTTTTGATGTGGAGACGCGTAGTATTGCAAATATAAATGTGATAATCGAGAACAGTGTTTGTTTTTCCGATAATTAAGAATTGAAAAAGTTTGCTCACAAATATACGTACTACCAAACATGGTAATTATTTGCTGAGCAAACCTTTTTAATTCTTTGTACTTTCAGAAGGCAAACCCCCGTAGAAATCTACCAAGTTATTTTTTCCTTAAATGCCATTTTAATGATATTATCACTTTGCAAATCTATCATGTTGATTTGCAAATAGCTTAGTATATTATCGATATCCACTGCGAAGGGGTTTTCGAAAATCTCCATCTTACATGAGATTTTTTTTAAATCAGCAAACCGGTTTTCAAACTCAGTTTGAAGTTGTAGTAATGCATTTTTCATGTTAGTGTTTTCCTAAATAAAATTTATCCCAGCTTCTTCTACTGCTTTCTTGCAATTCGGAAAATGATCGAGTTTCCTTTCATCGATATGCTTGATACACAATGATAGTTTAATTTCAAATGATTTAACATCTGAATACGTATGGCATATCAATTTATTTTTTCCCTGTAAACGAGTATTGAGTAGATTCAGTTCGGCAGTCAAATCAGTTAAAAATCCAAGGCAAGTTAAAAGTCACGTGCGTTGCGGCGAGAATCTTGCGGGCCGCACTAAACTCCTCGCGGGCTGCATGCGGCCTGTGAATTTTTTCATACATATAACTTGTAAAATAACTGAAACAAGTGTGTTAATAATAATTTTTGGAGCATACTTTGCAATTTTTTTTTCTATCGAGGGAATTTTATATAATTTGCGTTTCGGCGCGGGAAAAGTCTAGATATTATCTCCAAAAATAACATATATTTTTTGAGAGCTTTAAAACTTACCGTGTTTAAGAGAATTATGTAATAAATCGGTACAAATCCGGGTTGCGGGCCCTTTAGTAAAACTTCTTTAGCTCCATCTATATGACAGGAAGAGAGAAAGAAAATGTGCGCGCGCACTGCTCCCCCTTGCTCCTACAGTGTGATACATACAGTAGTCCTGCACTTTGTCTTAGATATACGAAACGTAACTGGCTATGAGAGAAAGAGAGAAAGAAAATGTGTGCTCGCACATCTCTCTCTCGCCCCTACAGTAATATACGAAACGTAACTGTCTTTATATCTTACTAACTTATATCTCCCTCTCAACTAACGTTCGCCTCGCTTCTCGCAACGTAACACATTCACCAGCTTTCTCCCCAAGTCAAGCGTGCGTAAAGAAGTTTTACTTCAAAAATTATCGTGTTGAATAGATTACATTTCACGTATTTGAACAATGTCAAGTGTAGGACATAAACGCGTAATATTTATTCAGTAACAGAATTATTTGTATAATTGTGTAGGTAGGTAAGTTCGTTGGAAATGGTATTTCATGACCCCAGTAACAGAAATGTAAGATCCTAGTGGGTTTTCACATAGGTACCTACCAAATAAATTATTGAGGGAATTGGCATCCCAATGAATCGCAAATATTCTTGCAGTCAAATATCATGTTAAAAAAATTTATTTGTGAAATGTCAATTAGTTAAATTACCACACTAATAAAATAATGTCCTTTGTGGTCCAGCGGTGAACACAGCTTCGGATTCGTAGATAACAGGTTAGGGAACGTACCCATACTACGTGACACGTTTAGGGGGGGGGGGGGGTCTTCAAAATGTCACGCTTGGTACAAATGAGCGGCGGCGGGCTTAGGTTTTTGATCACGGGGGGGGGTTAAAAATTGCAAAAAGTTGGTCACGTAGTATGGGTACGTTCCCTTAGGAACCCGGCGCGCGCAAATAATTTTCATTTGTTTTATATCTGTTATTTCATGGTTATTTCCAATGTGATGTATAGCTTATTTATTTTTGTTTTTTTACAAAAAAAACAAACATTCTCGGATTAGAATAACCCAACAATGTTTGAAAATCTCCTACTACCACCACACTAAGCGGAAAATGTTGCTTATGTCGTGGTGGAGGGCTTAGCCAACCTAGGAATCGAACACGCGACGCCCCGGTGGGACCCAAACGCGATGCCCACTCAGCCACTGACCGGTCATCAACCCCAAAGGAGGCCCAGAGGAAGGAGTGAACCTGGGTCTTGAAGAGACCCATATTGTGTCTTGAAGAGACCCATAAGGAGGAAACACAGAGACCGTCAAATCATTCCACAGTCGAACTGTTGAACTCAAGAACAAGTCGTAGAAACGACCTGTTCTCATGTGACTATGTCAACTGAGTGCATACGTTGGGTGCGCGTTTGGCGTGTTTCTCGGCTATGCAACGCAACCGAGGGGATCAATTACACTAGTTCCTCGGAGCATCTTCCATTTTAATACCGGTAGAACTAAGACAGCATAGGTACTTACCTTACGCTTGTGCTCTGAGGATTGCAATCCTTTTGTTGAGATAGGGGAATCAAGTCGAACGGGAGTCAAGGGTTTTTTTCAGGTGTTTTGGGGCTCCAGACCAGAGGTGCCGTCAAATTCAACAGGGTCCCCCAGGGTACAGGGATTTATACAGGGTCGGCAGTTGTGTACTATTTGCAGTATCTGCGGGCCCTGTACAGTGCGCCCGGCTTTTGAGAGGTTAACGAGACTCTGGTTTCGATTGAGCCCGTACACACAGTACAGAGTTGTAGATACTTTTAGTTTCACCATGGTAAAAAAACCACGTATGTTTTTTTTTGAGAAAAAAATTTCCCTCAGGGCCTATGTCACCTTTTAGGAGGTTTTTGAGTAGGATCTTTTTGGGGAAAGGAAGAAGTAAACATGTCTTGAAGAGACCCATGGAACACAAAGACTGAATCTCGTGTGATAAATGTCAACCGTGTACATATGTTGGGCGCGCGTTTGGCGTGTTTCCCGGCTATGCACCGGTAACGAGGTTTATGGCGCTAGTTCCTCAAAGCATTTTCCATTGAAATACCAGTAGAACAAGGATAGCATTCCCACCCGACGCTTATGCTCTGAAGATTGCAATTGTTAAGAAGGGAGAATCAATCAAACTGACTGTCCGTTTCTGCACAGAGTCGGGTTTTTTTTTTTTTAAACGTAATGTTTTTACATTAGAATAACTCTCTATTATAATAACTTTTGAAGGTTGTTCCCAATAATGCAAAATATTATTGAAGAAAAAAATAATACTAAATCTAAACGAAATATGAAAAATAAAATTAGTCGATAATATTCACTAATTTTATTTTGTTAATGAACATAATAGTGTTATGAATGAAGATAATATGAGATTGACAAAAAATACTTAAAAATAAGAGGCTCAGTAGCCGAATTGGTTAAGGCGTTCATATCGGTAAAACTAGAAATCCTGGGTTCGAGTCCCAGTTCCCAATTGCCACCGTTAGCGTTTTATTTTTCTGTGTCTTGTTCTTTTTCGTATTTCGTTTACATTTTTTAGTATTATCTTCTTCTTCGATGATAGAAAACATAAAAAATCAGTTCCTAGGTATTGGATAGTTAGGGCCGGGGTGACGGGTTGAGCGGTTACTCGACTAAAATGGAGCTCCTGTATTGTATGATATATATTTTTTTGAATAATACATGATGCTTACATGTAATTGTGAGCCTGCGTCCCAGCAAACAACAGTCCCAGCAGCCCAAACAGGTAACTATGATTGTTCCAGTAACTCTTATCCATCAGCAGGATGTACCAGTAAGGGATCACGAACATCACCGAGCTGATCCTGAACTTGTACCCTAGGGCGATGCCCAGGGCACCTAGAACAAAACAAAAGGTGACCTAAGATGTTATTGGACAAAACGACAACATCCAGGGTACCTAGCACAAAACAAAAGGTGACCTAAAATGTTATTGGACAAAACGACAACGTCCAAGCACCTAGAGCAGAACAAAAGGTGACCTAAGGGAACGTACCCATACTACGTGGCCAACTTTTTGCAATTTTTAACCCCCCCCCCCCCGGTGACCAAAAACCTAATCAACCCGCCGCTCATTTGTACCAAGCGTGACATTTTGAAGACCCCCCCCCTAAACGTGTTACGTAGTATGGGTACGTTCCCTAAGATGTTATTGGACAAAACGACAACATTAAAAAAACGACAACGTCAAAAAAATTATTACAAAAATAATAATTTACTCTTCATTTTTTACCCATTATTTAACCTAGTTAAGAACATATTTTATTTTACATAAGTATAAAAATGTAATAAAACGTAAATATTAAACCAAAGAAACAATGGGAAACCACTGAGGCGCAGCCTGTGTGAGACTAATTTAATCAAAAAATAATTAATTATTGACAACTTGTCCTGATGAAGAAAACATTGTTTTTGAAACATGTTTTTGAAAACGTTATTTTTGAAACAGTGGTTTAAACTAAGTTATTTGTTTTCATTATATCGATAATGATACCACAAGGATTTGCAACATTTGAAGAAGAAATAAAAAATTATTTAGTAGTTGGATTAATTATTAAGTTTTTTAAAATTTTATTTCAGTTATAATTTTATTTGTATCTTATAATTTTTTTATGATTTATACTGCTGGTCCACTAAAAGTATTTGCTTGTAGTTGTAAAGAGGTGTGTACATTTGAAAAATGATAACAGAACAAGAATAATTTTGTGATAACATTCCTGATTCAATTAAGGATACAAAAAAATTTTTGTTAATATGCTTACATCGTAATCATGATTATGAAATCAAGAGATGTAAGTATTTATGTAATTAGCCAAAATAAAACCAAAAATTTATTGTACGTTTTAATTTTTATTAACCCTTTTCGTTATTTGCCAAATAATTCTTTTTACCCAATTTTTTAAACTTTCCGAATGTTTTCTTATGTTCCAGCTAGTGTTCAAATCCTTCCAATTTTTTAAACCAACAATGTAAAAATTAAACCATTATTTTTTTATACAACACATAACTCTTCTTAAAAAATTTATTGTTTTTTCTAAATTTATTTCGTGAATATATTTTCTGAAAACATGATTTTTATGAAAAAAAAATGAAAGTGATTGACTTTTTTTTAAATTATTTTTGTCATCTGAGCACACATACATAAAAAATAAAATAAATCTTATTTTTTAAATCTAAAAACTCGTGCATTGAGGTTCAAGGGTTAAGAATATAAATCTAGGTAATTACGGTACCTACTGGATTTAAAAAAATCAAAATTTGATTTACATTAGCTCCACACAGGACGCCTTGAGAAAAATAATTTCCCTCAGAGCCTGTGTTATCTTTGGGGATGATGTGTGGAGGGTATTTTAAGGAAATAAAGGAGAGGAGATTATAAGAAGGAAAAGTGTAATGTACTTAGTGTGTCCAGGAGTATGCCATTCTTCATATTGTAGTAATATCGATTTTTTTTAATATTTTTTTTTATTGAAAATTTTTGATTCAATACATATAAAAGATACATAAAAAATGTAAAGTATATAAAAAAAAGCTTAATACAATAAATGTACGAACAAAAAATCCCACAAAGGCAATGTCAGTGCGTGGGTATGATATTGATTTTTATTTTTATTTCTATGGTTAAAGTGAAGATTTTAAGTGTATACATAAATTAATAAATTAAATTATATATAAATTAAATACAATAAATAGCAACTGAATAATTACGATTTAAACTACAACATAATAATAGTCTGCAATGTTATTATCGCATTTATGAATGTTTTACAAGTGCAATTAAACGATAAAAAAAAGCAAACATTATAATATAATATATGTACTCTAAAATCTGTCTAATGGTAAATATAATTAATGGTTTTTTAAAACTTATAAGAAAAAAATATCTATTTCAGTATTTTTAGCCAAGTTTTGGTATATTTTTTATAAGACTGAAGATTTTGACATGTGTTCTATTTAAACTAATATGCCTTTGAGACAACCTAGTTTTGCAGTGGGGTACAGCATACTTACAGGCGCCACGTCTTTGGCTGGTACGATTTGAATTTTTTTAGAAAGTTGTTAACTCATTTTTGCTTTGCGAATTTTACGCGTGATACGGCTCGTTTCCCATTTTGTTTCCAGTGTAATAAATCATGAGGACAGATAACTATAAAAATAATTAATCTTACATTTGATAAAAAATAATGTGCAAGACGATGCGTCAATGATTAATTATGGTAAATCGTCATTCAATGCTATTTTTTAAATGTTGACGAAAAAATGAGTAAACTTCCAAAATGTAAATTCTTCAAGTTTCATATTAGTTCAACACCGAAAGGAATACCAGGAATCCCACCTTATCTTTGATTAAACCTACCAAAATCATCCGACAAAAAATACCTAAATATAGAATATATTACATGTACAGGATTGAACTTTGATTCGTATAATACGCGATGTGGGTAAGTCCCAAAAAAATAGCCAAATAAGTATAAGTTAGTACATATAAAATAGACTTTGGCAATCAGGATTAAGAGCACTTGAAAGATAAGCAAGAAGAGTCGTATTACAGATAAGTTACTGTAAGTAAAAAGTTAATACCTATAGATTATTTTAACTTTCATTATTACAGAAAACAGATTTTATCTTGTTTACATTATACCTACAAAGCTACTGCAAGTAGCTTGTCGACTCTTATAATCTTCGTACATGAAAAAAAGGTTACAAAAAACTAGAATTTCAGAGTTCTTTACCGTTCAGTGAGTTAACAATGGAAAATGATTTTCTCGTAAAATAGTAAAAAAAATGTTGACCTTTGATAGCATTAAATGCATATTGAATTATTTTGATAAGTTTTTTATATTATTTGCTTCATAATTTTGATAAGTATTTCCAATTTTTTATTACTATCTATTAGTAATACCTGAGTACAAGAATCAGACAAAATTGAAGGTAAGTACTGGCTTTTAGATATTTCGGTAAAACCAGAAGCTTTGCATGCAGATTTTAACTAGCGTTTCTTCAGCATATTTAGAGTTAAAAATGTAGATATCATCTTCTCATAATCTTTTTCAATAAAAAAAATATTTTTTTGTTTTTACACGTCGCAACTGAATAGTCAGAAGAGTAGCGCGTTTATAGCCTAGTGGGTCACTTGATAAGCATTGTGTCTCGTTCCAGCAGCACGATAATACATAACAGCACGCGTTTCACATGATGCCGTCGCGACGCGACGTATAGGAGAGTGATTGAATTTTTTTTTGTTTTTTATAGAAAAAAATAGCAGCAAAATTGCATCTAAATAGCAGCAAAATGACATCTTCTTTTTTACTCCTAAAGTGCTCAGGAATCGCTAGTTAAAATCCTTCAGTGCACTGATTTTGACAACCTTCCAAGCTTCAAGCTTCAAGCTTGACAACCTTCAAGCTTCCCTCTAGTCTAGATTTTCATTTCTCTCGATGAAATAATAAAATAAAAATCGTCACACGGGACGCCATATCTCTGACTCGGTATTTATCATTAGCAACTACTAAACAACTAGACAACTAACCATCACGCCGTTTCTTGGTCTTGGCACACACTCCTTGCCGCATTCACATTCGTACATCGTCTTCATCTGTTAGTACTCTTGACGTGATCCGACTCAAGTATCTGATTCACTGTGCTATGTCTTCCTCGGGCGTCCCCGACTTCTTCTAGCATTAACATTTGTTAGAAACTACATAACTAGTAAATAATCAAAAGCTATATTTTCTGACAGGTGGAACTAGTCCAGGCGAGAGCTCGTACTGACATCATAGACTTTCATCCTCTTCCTTCTCACGCGTCTTGTATGAAAACGGAAAAGACATAAGATACTAGAACTATGATGTCACATATGATCTTTCGCTGGGACTAGTATACTTTACCAGGACACAATTTGGAAGGCGGGAATGGGTACCGCCGCCCCGGGAACCTTTATTGGATAACCAACACCTCTGCCATAGGTCACCCCAAGTGGTTCGCTACATTTGGTGATTTAGCAGGGGTACCGGGTTCATGGGGTGAGGTTGGTCTTGGACGACCAGGACATACTAAACCCCGGATTCCTACCCACCCTCTATAATAATAATAATCTTTATTCCAGGATGTGGGGAGGATAGTGCAATCCCACACGTCCCATATAGTTATACATATTTATATATTTACACAGTAAAGAAATAAGATCATAAATAGAAAATAAAAATAAAATAATAATAATAAAAACAAAAATAAATAATCAAGTATGCAGGGCGTGATTTTGAGTGCGCTCGGGCCCATCGCTCACTCAGGAGTGGAGCTTGGTGCTGGAAGGCTGCGGTCGCCAACGTGTTGTCGGAGGCCATTAGCCGCATCCTGGCTCCAGTGACCCGATACCCTTTTCTTATACTATACTCTTTTTCTTCCCAGAACTCTCCTCTCCTTTCTTTCCTTTATAAAAAAACCCTCCACACAGCATCCCCAAAGATGACATAGGCCCTGAGGGAAATTATTTTCCTCAGGGCCTCCTGTGTGGAGCTCATGTAAAAAAAAAAAACTCCCGCTAAGTCACCAAAAGTAGCGAACTATTGGAGTTATTCAATGAATAGTTAAAATTGAGAAATTATTGCTTAATGCATTATTAATATTATTACCAAACCACATAATTCCGTAGACAACGGCCATGTAGGGGAGGGTGAGGGTAGGCAGAGGAAATAGGGGGAAGTGGCAAGAGTGGGGGTCCCCCCACCGCAGGTCCACCTCAGCACCCCCTCTCTCTTCCGCTCCATCTATCAACATTAGAAGACCTGGAAAAAAACAACGTTGGATAATATTAAAACAGCATTATTTACGCACATCCCTACGACCGTGAACTATCCCAAATTGGAACCGATGAATGTCTGAATTATCAAAATCGAAAATGAATTTTTAAATGTAGGCACGTTATATTTAATAGCCTGCCGCTATTTAATGTTTTTTTCCAGGGGTGTCCACTATTAATTTTTAATTATAATATTTTTTTAAGCAAGATAAACATTTCCAGGTTACGAATAACCTAACAATATTTGAAAATCTTCTACTACCACCACAGTAAGCTGAAAATGTTGCTTGTGTCGTGATGGAGGACTTAGCAAGCCGAGGAATCGAACAAGCGACGCCTGGTGGGACCCAAACGCGATGCCAACTCAGCCACTGATCAATCAATAATTTATTTTTAAATAAGTAATTTATGATAATTATTATTCAATAGGCCACTCGCGTGCACTTTATAATGACTAGGGAAAAATCATGTGGATAGATATTTCTATTAAAATTACGAAAATGATTCTAAAAATAGTTTCTTCATAATAAAATAATCAAATCGGGTTTTTTAGTGAAGTCACTATATAAAGTGTTCGGTGTACGATTTTCTATATTTATTTAAAAAAAATCCAAACTGTTTTTTTTTTTTTTTAATATGTCCACAGTGCGACTTTAGATGACATAGTATGACTTGAAGTTCGTAAGTTGAGTTGACTTCCAACTTTAATAAAATCAAACTATGTAATAAGGGACTCCAGTGAAAAGTATTATGGCTTTAAAGAAATATGTTCATATAGACTATCGACCAATAAACGCTGATTCTGAATATATAAGTTTTATTTAACAATATTAATCGTAGAGTTTTAAAAAAAAATATTGAAAAGTGCATTTTTAAACGTCTAGTTAAAACACACTGTAAAGTAGTAAAGTAAAGTATTATTGAATGTTTAGTGCTGACGTCACTCCTCACCAGTCATTGTATATGCATTGTATTGGAATGTAGGTATGACACAAGACATCAACATTTCATTTTATTCGTTATTTCATATTGTTTATAGAGATTTAGTTGTTGTGTTTATTGAAACATTGTTTAGACCTAAATAATTCAGTATCAAAAATAGAGGTATCTCTATTAGTTTATCTCTATCATTTAAAATATTGAAAAACTTTAAACTGTACGAAAAAATCGTATAATATGCTTTATCATAATGCTACCTACTCCATGGCCAACTCTGCGAACTTCGAAATCCAAAATGGCCGTCATCGAACGGCTGATCGGCGCCGTATCTTATTTGCCTACAATTGTGCAGGTGATACTCCGTTTTCGATAATATTGATTTTAAAAGCTAAAAAAAAAAAAAAATTCAAACAATTTTATACCACTCTCCCGTAATAATATTGAAAAATAAAATAATATAATAAATAAATAATTCCACCTAAATAATGTTTTAACTTATCGAATAGTACCACACTTTCTTCCATATAACTGTCATACAAAATGAACACCTGTTGAAAATAAAAATAACTTATACGTAGTGAGTGATTACGTCACACGATTCACTACACATACGGTGGTTTTCGGGGGATCTTGAAAAATTAAAACTTTGACAATTATTTTAACTATTAAAACTAACTCTAAAAAATATAAAATATGTGCAGTTATTTAAGTTAGAAGGTCATTCATTAAAAAAAATTTAAAAATGGACTGGAGTTCTCTATTATGTGTGCATGAGTAGGTATAATTTAAATCTGACGATTTGGATAACATCAAATATCCAACGAGAGTTAAAATATTAAGGCATGTTTGAGAACTATATTGTTTAGCTGTTCAAAATTCTATATAAACCGTTTATTATAATGTAATCGTAATAATGTAATAATCGTAATAATGTATCTCGTAAAAAAAACCCATTCCTGTTTTATGTAAACCTTTTTATTCGCTTTTAATACATTTAATATTGTTCGTAAAGCTCCTATTTTTATTTATTTTTAATGTTAACCTTCCTTGTTCTTAAAATATTTAATGTGAAACTTCATCGTGATTTTTTTAATTACATATTTGCAACTTTTCTTCCAGTGGCTTCTAATTGCATATCTAATAGGTAACTAGGTATCTATATAAAGATGGTTAAAGTATAACCTTTTTGTTGCATTTTATCAAAAAACATTTAATCCACGATTTCAACAAAGTTTAAATATTGAAGGTTAGCATACAAAGTAATATTTTGGCATAGGCATGTCATTGGCTAGAATTAAAAAAAAAACATCAGTCGATAGCTTAAAGCCAAGGCCCTGTATATTTACTTTTCTCGTAGTAGTGTTTAGTTTATAACAGAGCTAAGATGTGTTATGAACTAAACACCAATACGAAGAAATCAAATTCAAATGTGTAAAAATATGGCATCCCCAAGGGCCCTATTTCACAGTAGTCCAGTCAAGGAAGGAGGTGTAGAGTGCGTGAGCAGGGACCTAAGCGATTCATTCAGAAACTAGTTCAGGGTGCTTAGTGTGTGAACATACCAAAAGCCCTGACGTCTAGGTGGTGAGCTAACGGGGAGGAGGGAGGTGGGGAAGGTCCCAATTTTCCCGTTTCCGCTTATATCTCAAAAGGGGCGATCGCAGGGGGAAATTATTTTAGAATAAATGAAAGCTCATAAAATTATCTACAACTTTTATTCTATATATATAATTTTTGAATTCTCAGCCGTTTTCGAGTTACACACAAAAAAATCATTTTACCTCACATTTTTCATCAAACATTCCTTCATATGGTTAAGTTTTAAGATTTTCACGGCCAGAAGCATTTTCGTTATATGTTTTTGGGGTGTTGTGCCGTGTTGCGCTACCTCCTTCTTTAGCCAATGTTTCGGACATCGTTGCAGTGTCCATCATCAGGGCAGATCCGGCAGATCCGGTAGATGTACCGGATCTGCCGGATCTGCCCTGATGATGGACACTGCAACGATGTCCGAAACGTTGGCTAAAGAAGGAGGTAGCGCAACACGGCACAACACCCCAAAAACATATAACGAAAATTCCTTCATATGGTCTAAAATGTTGTCAGAGAAAGAAATTCATTAGAAAGAATTTATGTAGAATTTAATTCCCTTTAAGAATATTTATAGATACATATGCAAATTAATCTCAACTGGTCAACATAAGTTTTCTCGGAAAATGTTAGCATTTTCAATAGGTATTTGTTTTTATGACTTAAAAAATAAGAATATACCTACAAGCCATTTAAAATACGTTCGAAAAATTCCAAAACTCGTTCAGAAAGTATAATAAAACAAGTACATATATATATTCAATAGATAAACAACCCACTTTGACTGTGTAAGCAACGTGTATGACTTTCCATGAACAATTTTTTGTAATTTTTTTATTAGTTTTCACATCGATGATCCTTTATCATTTGAATAAAGTTTTCAAGACGTTTTTTAGTAAGGCGGTATGTTAATATACCAGTTTGTATTTACTTTGAACTATCTATTAAAAATATTTAATTGATAGCAATCTAATTTAGACCTAAGAACAATTATTTATTTGGTTTCCGTAATACGTATTTTGCGGCGTATTTCGTTCAAATACCTATTACAATAACTTGGCCATATTACGATATAAGTAACCATCTTTTAGCTACGTAATACCTAATTTACCTGTTTGCTCGAGGTGACAAAGCTCGTAACATGTCATGCATATATATTTTTTTCCATTGGGGGTTTTCAAATGCGTAAAAGCTATGATAATATATATATATATATATATATATATATATATATATATATATATATATATTGATTGTTCACGTATCAACATTTTTGTTGAATTTCTTCAACAAACCCATGCAATCCCCATTTTAAAACATAATGAAGTAAATACAACCAATCTAAGGACGTCATTCGTTTAAATGCGTCACTCATGGTCACTACATGGTACCTACCTACAGTGACAGACGATGTTTTTACTTTATTTGCTGCACTCCTTGCGACCATTTGACTAAGGTACCTACGCGAATATTATCTTAGTCTATCGATTTTCCAAACAAACAAAGAATTCATATCATGTAAGTATGAACTTTGACATTATTTTTTTCCAGAACGTTACAAATAAATAGGTGTAGGTACTAAAAATTCTTCAAAACCTACAACCCCAAGTTTAAAAATAATTATCGAACAGTATTTAGACCAGAGACTGTACGGTTGAATTTTTTATTATTACCGGTACCTCTCTAAAGTAGGGCAGTCAAGGTTCGTAAAAAAATATATTTAACAAAATTTTCTACGAACCTTGTAGGTTAGTAGTAAGTACCTACCTGAATATATAATAACATTTTTTTATAAAGTTGTCATCTTGCCTGTTAAATATTGAGGAACAAAATAACGGAATCTAAGTAGGTACGTAGCAGGGGCGGTGTTAGACTTTTTGTGAGCTAGAATGCTAAGATTGTAAATACGTCAGTATTGATGTTGTAGCTGAAAACGAATTTTATTTTTTTTTGTCCGAAGGTTTTTCAGTTTTTAAAATAAAAAATCTGTGTACAAAAAAAAAAAATGTATAAAAAAGGGTACTGAGCACTCCGTCTCGTTCCAGCAGCACGGTAACACATGAAACGGAGAAGGATCGTGATAGAAAAATATTTTTTTTGTTTTTAATTGATCAAAAAATATCATCGGACAGCAAAATGATATAATCTAGCTTTTTACTCCAAATGGTCGGGGATCGCTGGTTAAAATCCTTCGGTTACGTTCGGTTACACCCTGTATATAATGTCGTTTAGATAGATATGTGATAATAATAAAATTTTCGTAGTTAACTGATTATAATTAAAACTTAAACTACAAAGGATAAACAATTATCTACGAATGGAAATTTATTTGTGAAAACTTGCAAAATTGCAGTGGAGATTTGATGTCGTAATTCGTAATGTTTTATGAATTTTTAGTGGAATAAATAAAATTATAACTTCAATAATTTTTGGTTTACACCTCAAAAGGTATTGGGAAGAGATATTTTAAAGAAATGAAAAATATATTTTAAATAAATATAATTATAGTTAAATTTTTTTTAGGACAGACAAGGTAGAAGTGTCAATTTTTTAAATTTGAGTTAATTTTATTTATAAAATCATTTATTTTTCAATACATTTTTATATATTTATAAATCTTATTTTTTTAAACATTGATTCTGTTGACAAAAGTTTTCGAAATGTGAATTTTTTGGCTAATTTAACTTTTTAAAAATTAGAATTTTTTGGAAATTTGATTTTTTTTTTTTTTAAATTTGAAGTATTTTTTAAGTGTGTGAGTGTCGTGTTTTATCTCGATTCGCAACTCAAAATTAGTGACGTCATCGCAACTCGCGACTAATCGTAACTCTTATGTGACTTTATCATGAGTCGGTAAAGGATAGATAATTTCTTATGAATGAGTCCGTGTGAATGATTTCGAGACTCTCGTGAATCGTTTGTGAAAGCTTAACGAAAATATGAATGATTTACGTATTTTCGATGATGTAAAGGCGACTTTTCAGAATTTTCCATAAAAAAAAAAATTTATAATGTTGTTTTAAAAAAAATTTATGATTATGTAATATATTATCATATAATCTTTATATATTAAATATTTCATTACACCGGTACGCTTTTTTAGGTACAGCTTAGGGAACGTACCCATACTACGTGACACTTTTAGGGGGGGGGGGTCTTCAAAATGTCACGCTCCATACAAATGAGCGGCGGGTTGCTTAGGATTTTGGTCACCGGGAGGGGGGGGGGGGTTAAAAATTGCAAAAAGTTGGTCACGTAGTATGGGTACGTTCCCTACGTGGACACAACGCTAACATAATATAAAAAAATATAAGTTAAATAAATGATCAGACCCGTATGAAAACTCGATTCCTGGCAACCTTTTATTTACGGATACGAAAGGTTGCCAGGGACATTTAGATGTTTTAAAAGTAGCAGATAGGTTATGATATAACCTTTCTGCTTTACTTGCCTACTATAATATAAATACAAATTTCATGTCTTCGTATATTTATTTGCAAGCGGTTTTTGTAGCTACTTTTGTGCAAAACGCGCCGTTTCGTTGGCAGGTAGGTATTTACTTCATTGAACTTTTAATGCGCATATTTTGATGAATTTAAAAAAAAACTAACAATAAAGATATAAAGAATGTCAAAAATTGCTCTCTGGGCTTGCGACGATGTATGTATTTAATCAATATTTACAGCGCGGATACCCACTCATTTGGACAAATATAATTCTATCAAGGTAGGTAAATAAGAAAGAGATAAAAGTTTTTCTTACCGAAAAGCATTCGCGAAACTCCGAGGCTAGAAGGGTCGGTCGGTCTATACATGTGCTCAACAATAACATCGAACGAGATTTCTCCGTAACTATAACCCGATGCTTTCTTGAAAACATCGTCGAGCCCCTGGAAAAGTTTAGAAATTCGGGCGAGTTGTATCACCATAACCGGTGAATTATCCACGAAATGTTTATTTACCCCCAGGAGGTATTTAGAGGTGGGATGTGAACTGCGGACTGTTTCGTGCAGGGGCTTTCCGCCGACTGAGGAGGCTGCGAATTGGATTAGCGAGCTTCCGTTCAAGATGGCGGCTAACTCCCCCGTTGCCATGGTTACACACGGGTGGGTTTAGGGTGGATTCTCAGAATCACGCCGCGCCGGTGGAAATGGATATTGCCGTCTATGAAAAAGGTATGCATTGTATAAATATTGTATATTACATCTTTGTTTCTCGCTGTCTGTAATGGTTTTGGTACGTTTAGGTAGGTAGGCAATTTATTATTCTTTAAATAAAATATTTGGGAAACAAACAGTTTACATATATTTTATACACTATTACATTTCTGGAGTCAGTGAGACTATAGCATCCCCAATTGGGGTATGTTGTGAGACTAAAGGTAGTGGGGAGAGAAAGGAGATGAGAAAGAGGGAGGTGGGAAAGTACCTGGCTATTCGGATCTGGCCAGCAAACACGCTTAAAGCAATTTCAAGCAACGATTCAATTCTGAATATTGGTCTTACCAGGACGATACTCGGAGTATATTCCACTCTGAAACGCGTCGCAAATATAGTATATATTATTTTTAATTAAATAATTGTGAAATAACACCAATTAATCATTAATTATTACCTGCTAGTTAATTTATTACTAGAAGTTGGTCCAAAAATATGTTTCTAATTTTCTCTTATTTAATAAATCAAAACAAAAATTTACTCGGAAATCGTAAGCTTGTAGGTAATTAAATATCTACCTACTAATTCTACATTACATATATAGATACATTTCAAGTAAGTAATTACACAATTTTTCCGAAGAAACGTCACTATCTTAATGACAATTATTTTTTTCAAACGATGATCCACACTTCATGAAAAATCTGGCGGGATTGAGTCATTGATTCCTCCGGCACCGGTGCACAGTCGGGAAACACGCCAAACGTGCGCCCAACATTTGTAAACAGTTTACATTTGTAACATGAGAATGGTTCGTTTCTTCTCTACGTTTTTCAGTTCAACAGCTCGCCTGTGGAACGATTTGCCGGCCTGTGTGTTTCCTCCTTCTTACAACATGGCTCTCTCCAAGACCCAAGTTCAACCATTCCTTTCCACACCCAAAAGACCCTCCACAGAGCATTATTTCATATTAGAAATTATTTTCCTCAGGGCCTCCTGTGTGGAGTTAATGTAAAAAAATTTGTCTATTCAAACGACAACCAAACGTTCCGGTTGTAAAGATTGCAGTGCGTTACGAATGATGATGCGGTGACACTATTTTATTGGGTCAGTGGCCCGCGAGCCTATTTCATGTGGCGGCAAAAAATTGCGGCAAAGAATATTCTACTATTTCTATTCTGTTTGGTAAAAGGGTTTAGCAGAAAATATCAGTTTTTCTTCAAATTTTGAATCAGTCGCTCAAAATAATAATATTTTTCCTACATGTTAACACAAAATTTCTTAGTTCGACCAAACCGGTGTAAAAAAAAATTACCTTCGCAGCGCACCGAGTTTTTGATTGGGATCTGTGTTAAAGGTTTACGTTTTATAAAATATCAAATTTTAATTCGCTAAATTTAATAATTAACGGATTGCAATTCAATACATGTTGCCGAAAATTGGAAGCTGCTATTTTTTTAATGTTCTTTAATATTTCGGCGGTACCGAAGAACAATGACAGAAGTTTCATTTCTGCATTTGAATGTTTTTGAGATCAAGAAATATATTTGATATTTTTCATTTCATTTGCAATTCTGAACATACAGACTTTTAAATCAACAAAATAAGCCTAAATAAGATTTTCAATCCGACATTGTTCTTCGGGACCGCCGATTTGTGAATGATAACCGACAATATAGGTTTAGATTTGTTTTTTGCATTCTATAATTTTGTTTTCTTTAAAAATTATTATCGTTTTCGAAAATAAAAAATAGGTTTGCGACACCACTAACTGCATATTTCACAATGTCAAGTCGTAGAACCCTACCCCCTGTAGTCCGCGAACCAATTGAAAATGAATTAATTGGAGTTCCGGCTAAAAAGGTTGATCATCACTGGCCTAGGCTGAATTTGAGGAGATTAAGGAAACGATTATTTGATTTTTTTATGGTCCATATGGCCTTTCTAGAAATGTGGTTGGAATTGATCCGCAATAAAATCCAAATTATTTATGGGATCCATAGTACAATATCTATACAATTTCTTGTAGAATTCTACGATGATTTTTTAATTAAATCAAACGTGCTTTCAGATCAAGGTGAATAAGTGCACAGTTAATAAGTTATCGCGACCACAGTCGACTCAAACACAGTATTTATACAGATGCATTGCTTGCATAATAGAGTGCTTCAACCTGGCAATTCGATTCAACGAGAATTTCTGTAAAATTGAAAAAAAAACGAATATCCTACTAATATTATAAAGGTGAAAGTTTGTATGGATGTATGTTTGTTACTCTTTCACGCAAAAACTACTGAATAGATTTTAAAAATTCTTTCACTAATAGAAAGCTACATTATTTGCGAGATCTATAGGCTATATATACTGGTAAGCTCTGGCGTTATGAATAATCTCTGGCGTTATGAAATTATTAATCATACGTTTTCTGTCGCTAACAAAATCGATTTATTGCAAACGCCAATTGTAGCCTTGGAAACGATGTTTTTTTTAATTAGGTTACTATAGACATCCCTATGATGTTAAAATTCAAATATGTATTTATAAAATACTAATTCCTACTTTACTGAATGGATTTTAATGAAACTTTACAATAATATAAACATATAGGCTATAGCTCAAAGCTCTGGCATTACGAAATTTGTATGAAATAATTGCAATAGGTGACACGATTAGTAAGATATCTATAATTCTTTAGTCGATTCAAATTATTAGGGAAGTAGGTACTTCAAATAAATTGGCTAATTTAAATATTTTCTAAAATAGAATTTTTATAATAGAATCTTTTTTTTGCAAAATGTCATTCTCAAATTTTGACATTTTCTATCACACAACAATTATTGTTTTAATTGGATAGACAGGTATTGCATTTTTTAAGTATAAAACTGCCATACTGGATTTTTTTGTGGAATATAAAAAGAAGAATAATAATTCGTACTTAATAACTATCTCTAAAAATGAATCACCGAAATATATGTATGCGCATAAACCCGAACGGCTGACCCAAATTGGATAATTCTTTTTTTGTTAGTTTTTTTGTATAAAACTACCGTTGCGTTCTGGCATTATGAAATTTGTATAAGAAATTATAATAGGTGGCTTGCGAGCAGTTTGAAACCTGAATGTATCGGGAATGAATGTGTGGAATGCGAGAGGTGAGTGGAGGGAGTGGGGAGGGGGTGTTGGGAGGGTGCTGGTGGAGGGGTAAAGGGGAGGGGAAGGAGGGTGGGGGAGGGAGTTAGGGGAGGGAAGTAAGGGGAAAGGGGAAGGATGGATGAGGGTGTATGGAGAGGTAGGGGGTGGGGGGAAGGAGGTTGATGGGGGAGTAGAGTGGGGAAAAGGAATGTGGAGGGGTAGGGGATGAGGGGAGTGGTGGGTGGAGGGAGAGGGGGAGGGAGTTGATGGGGGGAGTGGAGTGGAGAGAGGGAAGGTGGAGGAGGTGGAGTGGGGTGGAAGAGGGGGGAGGGAAGGAAGGGAAGGGGAAGGGGTGGAGGAAGGCGGGGGGATGTGGAGTGGGGAGGGTGCGGGTTGGGGGAGGGGTGGGTGTAGGAGGGGGCGGGAGAGGGGGGTTGGTGGAGGGGGGAGAGGGAAGGTGGAGGAGGCTGAGAGGCAATCCCCTAATACTATGCGAGCGAAGCCGCGGGAATAAGCTAGTATATTACATTATCCAATGTGCAATAAATGTAAATGACCTCCGCCGCTTTAACACACTAAAATAACTTATTTTGAAATACAGAGCTAAAAAAAACATTTAATATTTATAAAAACAAATCATTTTATTGTATTTATAATTTTCTTTAAGTTTTGAAAGTACACATATGTTTATTTAGTACCTAGAGTCTAAAAAAACATTTTTTGTGCATTTTTAGCACTCTGATAATTCGTTGTGAATTGGATTGTAAAAAAGTTTGGAGTAATCAGGTCATTTTAAACACATTTAAGTGTGTAATAGAAAATAATTTTTACTTATTTTCGTTTTCTTTAATTTAAAAAAAATGGTGACTTTGAAAATAACGTGACGTTGAAAATGACTTATTTAGAATGATTTATTTTAATTTTTAATTTTTTAAAAGAAAGACAAACATTCCCGGGTTACGAATAACCCAACAATGTTTGAAAATCTCCTACTACCACCACAGAAAGCCGAAAATGTTGCTTGTGTTGTGATGGAGGACTTAGCCGAGGAATCGAACACGCGACGCCCGGATGGGACCCAAGCGCTATGGTCACTCAACCACTAACCGGTCAAAATGAAACATGAAGAAATAAAAACGTAATTTCCTCCAAACAGACACAAAAACCATCTTTCCGGAAAAAAATAAAATTATATCTACCTATTCTAAAAATTAAACATAATTTTCCTTTTTTATAAATTGGAAGGCATAATTAAAATTTAAGGTTTACACATTGTTTTTTTTTACTATTTAATTAAATGACGACAATATTAGCGAAACTCGATCGAAAATCTGGACAGAAAAATCAGAAAAAGATATTGACCCCGCTGGGACACGAACTCAGGACCCTTTGCTTACATGACAAGTGCTCTACCGATTGAGCTACGGAACCTATATCAAATTCGGTCACTTTTAACTGTATCATACTTCGACTAGGAACTACAAACATTATCTTCATTTTCTTAACGCGCATATTATTGGCTGCATTCTTTATATATGATTGTTTTTTTTTCCTCTTCGGTTTGCTGTGTTTTTTTATATATCTTTAAAATGCAATAAATGTTTCCTTTCATTAAAGTTGTCTTGGCCAAAACCACAGATCATAAATCTACAATCCAAGGTACAGGTAAAATACAAGGTACAATTAGAATTTCATAACACAATAATTATTATTCCAAACTTAAAACAACATTAAGGTGATGCACCACGTATGTAAAATTCGGAGGCGTCACTAATATCTACAGGAATTCCAAAAGCTGAAAAAATTGAACTAATATCTATGAGAACCAAAGTGTTGACGAATATCTACAGCTCAAACTGTTGACTAATATCTATGAGAATCAAAGTGTTGACGAATATCTACAGCTCAAACTGTTGACTAATATCTATGAGAACCAAAGTGTTGACGAATATCTACAGCACTGGCAGAGGTTGGATTTGCAATAATGTATAGCATATTGGAATAACATAATATTGCGTATGCAGTTTGAAAAACTGAATTTATGTAAGTATGTATGTAAAAATCCCTAATATCGGACTATTGAACACATTTAGCTGATTAGTCCAACCTACGCTCTGTAGATATTAGTTCAACCTACGCTCTGTAGATATTAGTCAACACTCTGAAGTTCGTAAATATTAGTTCAACATATGAGCTGTAGATATTCGTCCGACATACAGGCTGTAGATATTAGTATCTGAAGTCATTTGAAACACGATGAAACGAAAAATACATATATCCAAACACATATATCCATAGGATTTAAACAGCGAGAGAATGAGATAGCATAATCGGTCTCCTCTTTGTGCGGTGCTTCGTAGTCTCCCCACTCTTGTCTACTTTAGTTTTCTGAAGGTTTTACTTCTACCGCGTGTAAACTGCACACTTCTATTTTTTTTAATGATGCTAATTTGTTTTGATGTAGATCCGGTAAGACCTACATTACATTTCCTACCCACGTTCTCACCGTTTCCATCTTTTCCACTTCTTGTGGTCTGTGATTCTATTTTACATTATAAATATTATCTTCCCTTGTCTTATCAGATAAAAATAATATCACAACTTTCGTAAAATTATCATTTGTGTCAGTTTAAAGTCGAAGCTGTCATTCGCTTAGTGGCTAGACATTCTGTTTATAGATAAGTGACAAATAAAATTACTTCAGGCCGAAGAGGTATACGTCAGACTGGAATAATTAGGAAAAACTGCCGTACTTAGCTAGATCTATTTAGATTTTGCAGACTATACTTAATCGATACCTACCGCATCGAGTCATTCACGGAAAATCTCGAAATACATCGCGCCACAGACCAATCAAGGGAAAGTCATGAACTAAATCAAATCCTTCGTCCCATTTCCTATGCCCTTTAGAAGGAACGGCTTTGCGACGTTAGGGAACGTACCCATACTACGTGACACGTTTAAGGGGGGGGGGGGTCTTCAAAATGTCACGCTCCATACAAATGAGCGGCGGGTTGCTTAGGATTTTGGTCACCGGGGGGGGGGGGGGGGGGTTAAAAATTGCAAAAAGTTGGTCACGTAGTATGGGTACGTTCATTACATACTATTAGACGAGGGGTAGAAATCTCAAAGTGGGAAGACAAGAACAAGACAATTGTAACGATCTCGATATCTAGTACTTTAGTTACTTTAGTACTAAACTGCTACGCGTCGAGTAAGGTTGCGTCTTACCAGCACTTACCAGTAAGTAAATTGCGTTTTAAAAAGTGTCAAAATGCCCTCCTGTGTGATGAGAAAATGTTTCAATTACTCGGCAAATAATAGTAAAGGCGAATGAATAACATTTCATGTGTAAGTACACGCAAATTACTTAATATTATCGATTATTATAAATATTACAATTAATTTTCATGTTTCCCGCTCGCGGTTTTACATGTCATTAGAGAAAATTCAAGTCCTGCTAAAGTAAAGGGTCTGGACGCGCAATAGCCAAATTTCTGTTGCTAAGTAAACTTCACTGTTTTAAAGTAAACTAATCAGCCTAAACACTCTGTTTATTTGTTTGCTTGCGGTAAAACTACACAAAACGTATTGATGACAATCGCCACCATTTGAAAACTGCTGTTGCCTTATTGTATTTATTGTATAGCTCGACATATCAAACTCCGACAGGCAGCCGGACCTTTTATTCTAGTGGGCCTCAAGAAAAGAAGACAACGAACGTTCCATCAAAAAGTGACAAGCAATACGCCGCCCGCTCCTATATTCATTGCATTCATACACACACATTATTTGATTGTCTATCTTTATCACACAGGAACAAACTTTTGAATTAAGAAATTATACTGAAAATCGCTGAAAACAAAAGAGCGTTCCTTACTTTCCACATTATATTGTGAGTATATGAGACTATGGCGAGTCTATGGGCTTTGCCTGTTTCATATATACAAATTATTTTGCATTTAAGGCCTAAACAGCCAACCAAACTGAAAATTATTTTTGTAATCAAAAGGTATATCAAATAGCTAGTACTTTATTTATTTGTGTTTTAAATTATAAAATAGAGGCCATTAAAATTTTTTATATTTTATGATTTTAGATGAAAATTGGGTAATTATTTGTGAGTAAAAGATTGATATTAAAAATGATAATTTTACTACAATTATAAAAAAGTGATGAAATATAAAATAAAAAACTTATTAAAAAAAGCATTTTGATGGGCGTAAACTTTATTTATAAATTACCTAATTTTGACGGAAAACAAATTTGTCGTACCTATAAATTAAATTTTTAAATAAATATTTCTTCCAAAAAATACGCATTCTTTAGCATAGGTTTTATTTTTTGGTTTTACTCATAAAGTTTAAAAATAAATATTTATTTTTCATGTTATTTTTTCATTGAATTACAGAGTAGATAAGGGAACGTACCCATACTACGTGACCTGTTTAGGGGGGGGGGATCTTCAAAATAGCACGCTTGGTCACAATGGGGGGGGGCTTAGGTTTTTATCACGTAGTCAATCTAGAAATCTTTTTATATTTTTTCCATTAACTTTTTAATATTTTTTCCACTTGTAATTATAGGTATGCATGCACTCTTGCCGTCATGCAGCAAGCGCCGTATTAATAAAGACAAATATAAGCCAATCAATTTTTTAAAAACTTTTTGTTAGCAAGAAATGTATCAAAACCATATTTATGATTTACTACGTGAAAACTGTAGGGGTAGGGGGGGGGGGTCTTGGAATATACTACACGTGGTCACCGGGGGGGGGGTTAAAAATTGCAAAAATTGGGGCACGTAGTATGGGTACGTTCCCTAAGCCAAGATATTTTTTATAACAATTACAATTACCTAACTCACAAAGTTTTTTTTATTATATGTATTTGAAATACGATGTACATAACGCAATGCATTGTTATGTTCGCATCAATATTCTAGTATTATTTTGGAAACATGGGAAAAATTTGACGGTAAATATTCCACTAACCGCCTTATTACGCATAGATTTTGGAAATTACGCTTCATTTCAACTTATTACTTAGGTACTACAAGAAACAACTAATTACCTTTGGATATATCGTAAAAGATGCATTAAAATTCCATTTTTATACAATCGAAGTTCAAAATTTTCCGTGTAAAATGATTCCTTCGCTTCAATTGTTATTTTTCATTTAAATCTAAATCCGCCTACTTTGTTTACCCAAACTAAGAACATAATAATCTATTTTGGGCTTGTAAATAATAATTGTTAAAACGAGGTGGAAATTCCATAATCGGTGCCTAAAAGTGCGGTGGTCAGTGGAATAATTACCGGTAGGTAGGTACTTACATAAATACGTATTTAGTAATTTATGAAGCAAATGCAATAGCAGGTGTATAGCCGGCGCCAGACATGTGTTCAAAGATGTGTTCAAATATGTGTTCACATGTGTGGCACGGGCAAATGATACTGTGTTCACTTATTTGGGCACATATGAGCGCTTTGCCGTTCCGTGTCGGTTTCTTTAGCGCACATCAAAGGGATCAGCGTCGAAATGTTTGCATGCCTGCCACACTGCGCGAAGCTCAGTTGCGCGAGCGTCGCCGTGGAGAGTGGAGAGTAGTCGTGCGTGGACAGCCAAACGAACTAACGATGGAGTGGAATAATGAGAGCATTTTCGAGTTTATAGAGTTGATGCAAGTAGAGCCAGATATATGGGATCCGAAACGTAAAGGGCATAAAAATCGAAATAACATCAATGACGCCTGGAACTCAATTAAACACCACTCTTCAATACCTTGCTCTATCGAAGAATTAATTAGATAGATATATTTAGATAAATATATAATTAGATAGATATATTTAGATAAATATATTTAGATACGACCTCCATAGTCCAGTGGCTAAGACTCTTGACTCACATTCCGGAGGTCGCGGGTTCGAACCCGGCATGCGCAAATAAATTTTATTTGATTAATTTGTGTTATTTCACAATTAATTCATTTAAAATAATATATAGTATATTTGCGGCATGTTCCAGAGTGGAAGATACTATTAGTATCGCCCTGGTGTAAGACCACCATTCAGAATTGAAACGTTGCTTGAAAACGGCTGTAGCCGTGTTTAGTGACCAGATCTGAATAGCCAGGTACTTCCCAACCTTCCTCTTCCCCACCTCCTTCCCCTCCCCACTATCTTCAGCCTCACAACATACCCCAATTGGGGATGCCATAGTCTCACTGGCTCCAGACGGGAGCAGTTGAGATTCTTGTGCGGTATTCACTGTAAAAAAAAAAAAAAAAAGATAAATATATTTAGATAAATATAATTAGATAAATTAATTAGATAATATAAATAATTAGACGCACATAAATAATAGAAGCAAACTGTGTCGACCAAATCGTCGACCATGTTGTGTGAAGTCTATTTGAAAACTGTGAGCTCAAAGGAGTGATCAAATCTTTGAACACATATCTGGCAGAGACACACATAAGTGAACAAAGGTGTGCGCAAAGTCTTCAAATGTGTGAACATATCTTTGAACACATGTCTGGCGCCGGCATGGGTCTGTACAATGATAAAGTTATGTTTTCGTAAAGCTGTTGAATTTTGTAACGTCATGACATCGGCCGTCAACGATACAATATCCTTAATCCTTATTCAACGTTACAAGGTAAAATGTCGTATCATTTGAATACGTAGGTACTTTACTAATACTATTTTATGACTTTTGAGCGGTGGGAGGACATCCGACCTTAGATGACCTAACCTCGTGGTGGGATAGCCGTCTTTACCTTTACACTAGGTACTTCGGTTGATAAACTGGTCACGCTAGTCTAGGTACTTTTAGAATTTAGATGATATCTAAAAAACCAAAATAGGTGCTCATACATAACACGTTTTCGGAAAACACGTGGATTTCCCAAATTTGACCTTGAAGTAGGTACAGAGTTAAAAATCAGATAGTATTATTATCTTAATGTAGCGCCCTCTATTATTTTCAAAAATAACCGTCGAAATTTTCAAACAGCGAGAGAATGTTAAAAAAAAGATTACAAAACTTGGAATTTCTCAATTTCAAAAACTTTTATACAATATTTTTCAAATTTTCCCGGAAGAAATTTTTAGTATTTTTTTCCGGGATAAAAATTTTCCATCATGAAAAATTTCCATACTTCACACAACAAAATCAAAAAGATAATTTTTGTTTTATAATTTTCCAACATTTTTTTCCAGCAAAAATTTCCGATAATTCCAATTTTCCTGTAAATTTTTTTTTCAGAAAAATTTAAATTTTCCAAAATGGAAAATATCCAAACAACACAATTACAAAAAAATAAATGTCCTTAAAAAAACACAATTTCTACAGCATTCTTTAATTTCTTGAGTTCTGATTCGCTGTAAATTTGAATTTGTTACTTACATAGTAGAAATGAACTATATTACGTAAGCTTTTACAAATGGATTTTATTTGGATAGAAAAACCGAATGTAATAAAGTTAATTTGTGCACACATTCTAATAATTGCGGTTGTACAAAGTTACAAACAAAGAGGCAAAACTGGTTTTTATGTGCTAGTTCTAAATATTTTGTGTAAAATATGCTCGTGCTATGCAATTGGTACTCCACGACTTTTCAATGAGTAAAATACGAAACACGCTGATTATTTCATCGCAGTGTTATATCATAAAATACCTGCTGAAGTCCGGGAAATCCGATGTAGTAATTTTCCTCTTATTTTGAACATCAAGTGAGCAAATGTCATCAAGAAGTATCAAAATTCTGCTTCAAGGCGTGAGGAAAGACCTATGAAAATACTCTACAACAAGAATTGACTCTACAACAAGAATTTACTACAACAAGAATTGACTCTACAACAAGAATTTACTACAACAAGAATTGACTCTAAGACAAGAATTGAATCTACAACAAGAATTGACTCTACAACATCCACCGAGAAAACCAATTTTGGGAGTCAAAAATGGAAACAAAACTTGTTCAACTTTATATGGATTGTTTGCTTCCAGAATTGATAGACCCGCGTAGGTATTCCTCGTTCGATGAAATTTAGAAAGCCATCATATTATGTTCTAAAAGCTATAGAAGAGAGGAAAGAAAGGATGACACACGCTTTGAATGTATACATTGGGGCCATTGGGCCAAGGGCGGAACCAGCTTTGGCGCCAGGGGGGGTCACATAGCGCCAGGGGGGGTCACATAGTCGTGGTCAAGTAACTAGATGTTATAATTTAATTTTGATAATAAGAGATACAAGTAAAAAGTAGGTCCACCTAAGTCCTGGACCCAGCCCGGGGGGGGGGGGGGGGGGGTCATGACCCCCATGACCTCCCCCCTGGATCCGCCCTTGCATTGGGCGTAATGATTGGCATGGCAAGGGATGGATAATTAAGATTGTCATGCCAGGCTTTTAATTATAGAAATTTTTTGTAAATTTGTTTTTTTTTTCAAATGTTTCTGGTGTTCACTCTTCAGGGGTGTTCTAGGTCATCGTTTTAAATTATATAGAGAGAGAAAAGGTGAATTTATATATTAATTTTATTTAAATGGGCAAATTTCGAAATAACATAAAAGATAGGAGACGATTTATTTTTTTTAAATGTGAATACCTCACAAGGGTCTCAGCTGCTCCCGTCTGGAGCCAGTGAGACTATGGCATCCCCAATTGGGGTACGTTGTGAGGCTGAAGGTAGTGGGGAGGGGAAGGAGATGGGAAAGAGGAAGGTAGGGAAGTACCTGGCTATTTAGATCTGGTCACCAAACACGGCTAAAGCCATTTCAAGCAATGTTTCAATTCTGAATGGTGGTCTTATACTGAGAGTATCTTCCACTCTGGAACGTGGATTATTTTAAATGGATTAATTGTGAAATAACACAAATTAATCAAATAAAATATATTTGCCCACGCCAGGATTCGATCCCGCGGCTTTCGGATTGCGAGTCAAGAACTTACCCCTAGACCGTGCCGGTCGTCAGAGTTCAGACATAGAATAGATGAGATGTTGAGTAGAGGGGAGCCATTTTTAGATAAGACTTGATAGAAGAGGAGAAGAGAAGAAGTCAAATCTGAGTACTTACCTACAATCGGGGGTTTAGGATCACAGGGGCCTAACTACAAAAATTGGTGTTTTGAGTTAAGCTTGGTTTCGGTAATGTTATAATCATATCTATTAGTGACACGAAGCTCTATCTCGAATATACAGCCGTTTAAGAGATAATGATGAGCAAATCTAGAAATTTAGACATAAAATTAGAAGCACAAGGGCATATCGCCTGTTATGCCTTTGTGACATTACACTAAAATCTTATTAGTAGCGTCACGCTGACCTAACACTTATTATTCAGTGAAGAACATAACGTTAATTGGCTGATTATCAAATAGTTTCAATAGGTACCGAAAAAATAATCCACACATGATATAATTTTGATGAAGCATTTAGAACCCTTCTATGAATTTGAAGAACTTTCTCATTTCTGGTTTACGAATAAACTGATAATATTTTAAAGACTACCACTACCATCACAGTAATGGGAAAGTATTGCTTGTGTCGTGATGGAGGACTTCGCCGAGGAATTGAACTTACTACTCATGGATGGGATTCAGAAATCCAGACGTAATGCCAACTCTGCCACTGACCGGTCAATATAATGCTGCAATACCATTTACAGTGGAAAATATTAAGGATTTGAAGGATTTTTGAACAGTGGGTATTATTCTGCCAGTGGAAGCTATCTTCCCAATAAGCTTTCCATTGATATGCATGGTGTTACTCTAAATGACCAGCTCAGGAATGGCGGCTACATCGAAGCCAGAATCAAGTTAGCTTCTCAGAAACAGGTCGTACTGTATAGGGCCACCAAATACTGCGGATAATACACAAATTCTAACTATGTACGAATAACCCCATGGTTGAATTTGGTAGCCACCTTTGGTCTGGAGCCATAAAATACCTGAAACAAATTCTTGACTGTGCAGAAAAGGGCGATGCATTTGATGAATCCCCTGTCTTTACAAACGGATTGCCATCTTCAGGGCAAAGGTGTCGGGTGGTAATTCTTTCCTTGCTATACCGATATTTTAATGGAAGATGCTCCAAGGAAATATCGTCATCTTTCACGTCGGCACCGGTGCACAGTTGGAAAACACGCCAAAACATGTGTACACAGTTGACCTTTACCACTTGAGAGCGGGTCGTTTCTACGACTCTTGAGTTCTTGAGTTCCCGACTGTGGAATGATTTGCCGACTTTTGTGTTTCATCCCCAAAGATGACATAGGTCCTGAGAGAAAATATTTGGCTCAGGGCCTCGTGTGTGAAGATAACGTAAAAGGAAAAAAATAGCTCTGCCCTAGAAAATACTGATATTTCATAGATTTTGTTAAAATGTTATGATATTTATATTATTTCTCTATTCATAAAAAAGGAATCAAGAGGGGTTTACATGTTTGTAAATAATAATAATGGCTAAATATATAGGTAGGGACACACAGGCATATCTCAATAAATTTATTCAATTGTACCGGGCCCAAGATAATTATTATAAAAAGTGTTTTTTATGCAGTGTGCTGGACTGATAGCATCTATATTTTCTGAGTTTAATAGCATCTAAAATCTTCATCTCAAAACTATGTTTTTGTAGAAAGGTCCCTGTGATCTATATCACCCCTTGTTAAAGTATTGCTGAATATTAAGGAACACGAAGGTCAATCCGTCAATTTTTATAATTTTATATTTTTAGTTGCCAAAATATTTTTTTGTGTGTAAAATGTGTAATTTATGAAATGTGACGATAAATGTTACGATATGTGACGATATATGTTTATTGATATAAAAGTATTACACTTAAATGTGTTTTAATTTCTGAGTTTCAAAGTATCAACACTGTAGATATGCCCCTGTGATCCTAATTCTCTTGTCAAGTATTGCTGTATAGTTAGGAACACAAAGGCATATCTCAGTCGTTTTTCACAAATATATTTTTTTAATCATCACAAGTCTTTAATAATTACTTAAAAATATGTTTTTCAAAGAGTGTGATAATATATTCGTTGACAAATATTTTTTGTTTACTAAAATTCCTTTTATTTTCTGAGTTTCAAAGCATTCAAAACTTTAATTGCGTTTATCTCAAAACTATGTTTTTGTAGATATGCCCCTGTGATTCTAAACCCCCGCAATACACGTGAATTTTAAGAAGGTCATAAGAGACGGAACAATGTTCAATTCTCATTTGAATAATGGGGAAACCACAGTTTCGATGTTATAACCCTTTATTGGTGACCGGCCAACTCAGAATGAAACCAACTCAGAACCACCCCAGAAAGGCCATAAAGAGTTAAAAAAAAATGTTAAAAAATTGGATAGGTTACGTTAGGTTAGGGTTAACAGCTATTTTAAAATTATTTTTTTCATATCTTTTAATGACTTTTCAAAGAGGTGTTGAGTTGACTTGATTCTGAGTTGGCATGGATGTTCATGTTGATGTTCATTCAGTTTTCATTCATCCCTTTATTTTGAGACTTATGTCTTATGTGGATGTTCATTCATGTTGACGTTCATTAAGTTTGCATTCATCCCTTTATTTTGAGACTTATGTCTTATGTGGATGTAAATTCATGTTGACGTTCATTAAGTTTGCATTCATCCCTTTATTTTGAGACTTATGTCTTATGTGGATGTTCATTCATGTTAATGTTCATTCAGTTTGCATTCATCCCTTTATTTTGAGACTTATGTCTTATGTGTATGTTCATTCATGTTAATGTTCATTCAGTTTGCATTCATCCCTTTATTTTGAGACTTATGTCTTATGTGGATGTTCATTCATATCGACGTTCATTAAGTTTTCATTCATCCCTTTATTTTGAGACTTATGTCTTATGTGGATGTTCATTCATATCGACGTTCATTAAGTTTGCATTCATCCCTTTATTTTAAGACTTATGTCTTATGTGGATGTTCATTCATGTTGATGTTCATTGTTTACATTCATCCCTTTATTTTAAGACTTATGTCTTATGTGGATATTCATTCATGATAACGTTCATAAAGTTTGCATTCATCCCTTTATTTTGAGACTTATGTCTAATGTGGATGTTCATTCAATTTGCATTTATCCCTTTATTTTGAGACTTATGCCTTATGTGGATGTTCATTCATGTTGACGTTCATTAAGTTTGCATTCATCCCTTTATTTTGAGACTTATGTCTTATGTGGATGTTCATTAAGTTTGCATTCATCCCTTTATTTTGTGACTTGTGCCTTATGTGGATGTTCATTCATGTTGATGTTCATTCAGTTTGCATTCATCCCTTTATTTTGAGACTTATGTCTTATGTGGATGTTCATTCATGTTAATGTTCATTCAGTTTGCATTCATCCCTTTATTTTGAGACTTATGTGTTTTTAGTTTTGGCTCTGTAAATCATCATTTTTTAAATGATATCAATGGGTATCACCTGGAGAAAGGAACAAAATTTTGTATTTGTTATGTAAATTTTTGTTTTTACAAAATTAGAGTCTTATGAATACAAAAGGGGCTAACACATATTGCTCGCATAATACCTATGTTATTTTTTTAAATACATACATTATTTGAATTTTGATTTTGTTTTCTTGATTGAAAAAAATTATTGAATGAATGAATAGTGGAATCTTGGAAATGGAAATTAACCCACTTCCCTCTAGCTGAAACTCGGCAGATAGACTCGTTGTTGATGACAATGCATTCTGTCAATTATTGGTGACGATCACGCACACACTCGCGGACATAAGTATACTCATTTCTCTGAAATTCAATGACATTTCACTAGTTATATACTAAATAAATGTCAGTCTTGACCGATTGTGATTTGACTCAGTTGGCAGTGTTGTTGACACCAGTCCGTGGATAGGAAGGTTCAATCCTCAGCCAAAGCATTTTTTAAATTTACTTTAAGTTTTAAAAGACATTTGAAAATAAATTCCTTCTTGTTGATTCTCTTTATTTAATAGTGGAAGCTCCCATCATAATTAGGACGGGTTGTTTAAAAAATTTTTGACGGATTCATCAAATGTTTGATTTTATGGCGGTAAACAACCCTAATAATGTTTGTTTGCTCAAAACTCACATTTTAATAATTTCCGGCAAATTCGTAACTATAATAACTTTTTTATTCCAACATAACACTGGGGATGTAAGTTCTTTGTATTTAAGATTAATAAAAACAATACTTTAGCTTTAATATATTTTACGTATAACGATTTTAAAACTTTATAACCCCTTCTACAACTATAAAGTTAGCGGTAAGCACCAGATTTTATTTTTCTAGACGATGAATTAATAATTTCGGGAGTGGGACATGGAGACACATTTTAAATATTTATAAAACGTTCTTCAGAATAAATTAAAATGAACGCGGCGGAAAGGTCGAATCGCCAGTCTGCTAGGGTGAATTCGACCGTACGCCTATGTTTATGTTTACATGCTTTCTTCACTTACGTCGTTAAGATTCCCACATTATTTGTCTTCTTCTTCTTTTCTTTGATAGGGCAAATTCGACAGTAGGTCCAATACAGGGGTGGCGAGTCGCAATTTGTATAGACGGCTTCTTTACTTACGTCATTAAGATTCTGAGTATATTTTAGGGTATATCGTCGTCTTAATTTTCACATTCTATGTAAATTCTGTAATTATATCATTACAGACCAGTTGCTTCATAAAACTGAAATAATCACAGAACTTGTATAGAACTTACACAGAATGTGAAAATTAACTTCAAATATTTGATGAATTCTACAAATTATTTGAAACAACCATCCTTAGTTTGCTTATTTTTAGTGTCCGACCGAAAGAGGATTTTCTACCGAAACCGAATCTTCGGTATCTGTCTTAGTTTCGGCCGAAACCGAACCGTTTTTAGATATGTAAAAAAATATATTGTTTGAAATTTGGCTTATACGCTTATACAGACAGTTATAATATAATAATAATAATAAGCCTATTTATTTCTTGTTTTACAATAGTTGGTGTTATAATATTACAATAAACTCAAATTTGATTTATATTAGTAAGTTAGCTTAGATTATGTTAGTAATATAAGTATATGTTTTAAAAATATTTATGAGTTAACAGGAACCCCGGTTTGGGTAAAGGCCTCCTCCAAAGATGCCCATTTTTGTCGGTCTTGTGCTATGGAGTACCAGTTTATGCCAGTTGATCCTTTCAGATCGTCTTCCCAGCGGGCTAAGGGTCTCCCCTTCCCCCTCTTGCCTGATGGTCCTTTCCACTGGGTAACTCGTGTGGTCCATCTTCTGTCAGACATTCTCGCTACATGGCCAGCCCAATGCCATTTCAGTTTTTGAGCAAAGGTTAAAGCGTTTGTAACTTTAGTGATGTCTCTTATCTTTGTGTGTCTTATTTTGTCGATTTTCTTTATGTTTAACATGCTTCGTTCTAAACCTCTTTGACATGTATTGATTTTATTCTTGACTTGTCTAGTGAATTTCCAAGTCTGGCTTCCATAAGTTAAGCTTGGTAGTAGACATGAGTTCATCACTTTAGCTTTGAGAGTTATTGGTAAGTTACTTTTAAATATTTCTTTTAGGCTCCAATACTTATTCCAGGTTTGTTGGACCCTTCTCTCTATTTCTATTATGTTACTATTTTTCTCGAAACTTATTCTTTTTCCCAGGTAGATATAGTTTTCTACATATTCTAAAGGGTTACCGTTGATAGTTATAGGTCTTATTTGTGTATTAGTCATTATCTTAGTCTTTGTTAGATTCATTTCTAATCCAACTTTCGCGCACTCGCTTGTTGTAGAGCTTCTATCATGGATTGCATCTCGTTGGCTGTCTCTGACAGAAGTATCAGGTCATCGGCGAACCTCAGATGACTTAGGTAGACGCCTTTTATATAGAGTCCTGTCTTACTCCAATCCAACTTGTTTATAATGTTTTCTAGAATGGCTATAAAAATAGTGGGTGAGAGCGGGTCCCCTTGTCTTACCCCTCTTTCTATATAGAAGGCGGGGCCTAAGGTTTCAAGTTTTATTCTTCCTTTGTTGTTATTGTATATACTTTTAATCACATTTATGTATTTATCTGGAACCTCTTGTTCTTTTAAACTCTCCCATATACTTGTATGTGTGACCGAATCAAAAGCTTTTTGATAATCAATAAAAGTTATGTAAAGAGGTCTCTGGAACTCTTGGTATTTCTCTATAATTAACTCGATGGTGTGGATGTGGTCAATGGTAGAGTACCCTTTCCTGAAGCCGGCCTGTTCGACAGGTTGTTTTGCCTCTATTATCGAGCTTAGTCTATTATTTATTTATACAGACAGTTAACACGTGTTAAATGAAATAAAAAAACAATAATTGAATTCGGTAAGTGATTTTTTCTTTTTTTTTTAATACTACTCTAAAACTAATAAAAAATATAAAAATTAACAAAACATGTTAACTACTTCTTGGAACTAAATTTGTCAATAATCAACACTTACATTATTAAAAAAAAAATTCTACACTAACTCTACACAGGAGGCCCTGAGGAAAATAATTTCCCCCAGGGTCTATGTCATCTGAGATGCTGTGTGGGGGATCTTTTTGAGGAGAGGAAGGAATGAACATTGGTCTTGAAGAGATCCATGTTGTAGGAAGGAGGAAACACAGAAGCCGGTAAATCGTTCCACAGCCGAGCTGTTGAATACAAGAACGTGTTGAAGATGCGACCCGTTCTCATGTGACAAATGTCACCCGTGTATATTATAAAGGAAGGACTTCATTAATTGAGTATTTTAATTTTAATTATGTTTACAATCACAACATTCTTATCATTATTGTCATTAACGCAGAGTTTTGGTGCGGCCGAAGATTCGGACGATTTTCTGCCGAAACCGAAACTGATGCCGAAACTGGATTTTTTTGCCAAAACTTGCCGAAATCGAACCTTCGGTCGGTCACTACTTATTTTCCTAACTTCTCCTTCAAAAATCACCAAAACAGTAGGTAGGGAATAAAAAAATAATGGGTAGGTTCTAAGATCAAACATTTACCTAATTGTTTGAATTTCGATAAATTACATACACAATATCAAAAGCGGTGAGACCTCTGAACTAAAAACACCAATTAAAAACTTAACATGGTAGAATACAAACTCTAAAAAGGTCATTAACTTTGTGAAGGAATATTTCTCTAGTGTTTACCACAAAACCACTTTATCCCGCCAACGAGTTCAATAATACATTTTAAAAACCCATAAAACTTTAATTACACACAGTGCCATTGACATTATAACACACTGTGCAATGTACAATGTGGTCTTAGAATGCGGTGCCCCAGTAAAGCAAACATTTTTCTATTCTCCTTTTGTAATCTGTAAACTACACTAATTATATAATTACGTAATACATGTTTTTTAATACCCATCACCTTTAGATATGTCAAATATTGATGCAGAATTATAGAAGTAGAAGATTCACACAAATAACTAAAACGAAGATGAATAAGAAAAACAAAAATGTAATAAATTAGCTCAACTATTTTATTACCCCCGTGCACTTGTGCGTCCTTTGATTTGGTTGTGTCGGAACACGCCCGCTCGTAATAATAATTGGATAATTTGTAGAGCGCTGTTTTTTTCAAAAATCATCTCAAGGGGGCTGAACTTAACATATTGTTTGGGTAGCACAAAGACATGTTTTTATTACAACAATAATACGTCATCTTGTAAACAACCTCAAATAATTGCTCTGACAAAATTTCTGAATTCTAAGTATTAAAAGTAACGGAAAACATTAAAAAAGTGCACAAACTAACGCAAATTATTGTGCTTCTACATAGTACTCTAATTTATACCAGTGATCTAACACATCTAAAGTTTTAATACCTGAAACAAAAAAAACAGTGCTCTGGCTAAACTAATGAATTCTAAGTATTAAAAGTTACTGAAAACATTAGAAAAGTGCGCAAACTAACACTGAACATTGTGTTCTACTTTATACCAGTGATTTAACACATCAAAAGTTTAAATACCTGAAACAGTGTTGTGACTTCACATATAAACTTTGTAAATTATACTCTAAAAATGAACTGCGAAGGTTGCCTCAACTTGATCTCGAATAATGACTTTGCACTCACCTGTGCCATCTGCAATACCGCGTTTCATAATACCTGTGTCAACATCATCGATACAAATTTCAAAAGAATGGCGGTTAAAAATAAATTAACTTGGAACTGTCCGAAATGCAAAAGCCGATCGAGCTCACCGTCCTCGAAGTCCGGTTCAGAAACTGATGTCTTATTCGAACGAATCACCAAACATTTTGACAACAAAATTACTGAAATGAAAAAAATGTTTGAAGAAGAAATAAGAGACTTAAAGAAAAGCAGCGAATTCATCTGTAACCAGTATGAAGACCTTGTGTCGAGCTTCAAACAAATGCAGGATCTGCATAAAGAAACCAAGTTTTTACGTGAGGTGAACGATAAGAATAACATAAGAATTTCTAGCCTTGAGTGTAGACTTGCAGAACTCGAGCAAGAGAAGTTATCTGACAGCGTGGAGATGGCAGGAGTGGAGTTGCAGCCGGGCGAACAACCTACGGAAGCTGTACTACGGGTAGCCAGCTTGCTGGGCTTGCCCCTGCTACAACAGGACATTCGTATGGTGACCAGGACCCAAGACCGCAGACGTAACACCCCGGACAAACTGCATATCTCTTTTTGCAACCCTAAAACTAGGGATTCGATTCTCTCAGTAAAAAGTGCGGCCAAAACACTTAACTTGAGTTCGCCGATTTATATCAGTGAAGTGCTTTCACCTTACTTTAAGGAACTATTGTGGAAAACCAAACAAACTGCCAAAGAAACTCTTTTCCAATTCGTGTGGTTCAAAGCGAGTAGACTGCTTGTACGTAAAGGACCCGGGGAAAAAACCATCCAGATTAGACACGAAAATGATCTTAAAAAAATGGGGACTCATCCATAAATCACTAACCCATCAAATTTACATTTTCTAATTTACTGAATATTAACATGGCTGACCTACTGAAAATGAATCTTAATAACTTGCACCACCATTACACTACTGCGGATCAGAAATTATGTGATACAATCCTCACTAGCCCACCTTCACTAACTTTACTAAATCAAAACATACGTTCTCTCAACAAAAATTATGATGAACTCGACATCCTAACCAACACTTTTACTACAGATTTTAATGTCATTATTCTTACAGAATGTTGGATTACAAACGCCTTCACCCAAAAACACAAACAAAATTACACCCAGTACCACACATCAAATAATAAAAAACAAAACGACGGTGTTGTGGTCTATCTTCATAACAACCTTAGTAGTTTAGTTTCTGAAATTTTCATTGATAACTCAAACTGTTTACAAATAATCGTCAACCAAGAAACATGTATACTTGCACTATACAGATCACCATCCACCTATGATATCGCACCATTCATATCTTCCCTTAATAGTCATCTTAATAAATTAAATTCCTTTAAAAATATCATAATAGCCGGAGACCTTAATATTAATCTACTGCCTAATGGTCACCCACAAAACCACGATTACCTTTTGATGCTGATGCAACATGGTATCTTCAGTACTATTAATACCCCCACTAGAGTAACCAATAACATGTATAGACCACATTATGGTAAAATCAAAACATTATATCAAAAGCATAGTCTACGAATCCTCCATTACGGACCACTACACAACTTTACTAGGCCTGACTACACCAACTCCAAATTTGCCTACTCAACGCCATTTCACAATTAAGAATATTGCCTATGACAACATAAAATCATGTTTAGATGAAGAATCATGGGAGCATTTAAGGAGTATAACGTCAACAGATAAGGCTTGGCACTACTTTATTACATACTTACAAACCATCATCACGCAAAATACTAAAACATCAACAAAAATTATTCCCCACCGCCAAAAAAAACTAAAAACTTGGATAACTCAAAGCATCTTAAACTGTATTAAAAAAAGAGATAAGTTACACAAACAAGTCAAACTCAACCCTTCTGATACTACTCTCTACTCATTCTACAAAAGATATAGAAATCTATGCACCCTAATTATACGAAAAGCTAAAGAGCTACACTTCAAAAATAAACTGATAGAATCCAATTACGATCCCAAAAGTGTATGGTCAATACTAAAGGAAAGTACTTGCACTCATAAATTCGATGATGATAATATCAAAAATATTGTCATTAACAATGAAGAAATCCTCTTCCACGACAATCCCACACTAGTTTTAAATTACATTAACAATCATTACACAAATATTGGAGGCATTCTGGCAGAAAACATTACAAGTACTGTGGCAGAGAATCTACATTCATCTATCCAACAAGATACTCCTAACTCCAATAATGATATACAATTTAAACTCCAAACCATCTCATGTGAAAATACATCTAAAATAATACAATCCTTAAAGAATAGCTCAGCTGTAGGTACTGACTACATAGACGCAAAAACCATTAAAACTCTAAGTGACCAACTCCTCAATCCACTTACATACCTGATAAATCGAAGCCTAAAAGAAGGTATTTTCCCTAGCTGCTTAAAAAATGGACTGGTAATTCCTATCTATAAGTCAGGACCTAAAAATGACATCAACAACTACAGACCCATCACTCTTCTAAATACTATGTCCAAAATTCTGGAAAAAGCCATCAAAGAACAGCTCTACCACTACCTAGAAACAAACCATCTACTCTCAAAGAACCAGCATGGCTTTAGAAAGAACAGTAATACTCAACACGCTTTAACCTCATTAACAGACTTTATTAACTCTAACCTTGACTCAAAGAAAAAAGTAATCTCAATATACCTAGACTTATGTAAAGCCTTCGATACAATATCTCACAATATACTTTTTAAGAAACTTATTAAACTTGGCATAACTGGAAATGAACTTAACTTACTGAAAAGTTTTATGTCAGAGAGAACTCAACAAGTCATTATTAACAAAGTGAAAAGTGAACCCCTTCCGATCAGTTACGGAGTGCCCCAGGGTAGTGTTCTAGGTCCCTTAATGTTTCTTATCTACATCAATGATATCTGTGAACTAATTACAGAAGGCAACATTGTGACATTCGCTGATGACACCGTAATACTTTGTCAAGCTGACTCATGGATCAAGGCATTCCTTAAAGCTGAGAAAAATCTTGCTGTCATCAAACAATGGCTCAATGAAAACAAACTTACTCTAAATACAAAAAAAACTAAATTCATAACACACAGTATAACTCAAAGAGGTCAACCTCCTCCAACCTTCGCTCTGAAAATACACGACTGCTCCCAACCCTTCTCAATATGTAATTGCGAAATCATAGAAAATGTCAAACAAATAAAATATCTAGGCGTCATAATTGACGAAAACCTACGCTGGAATGACCACATCAACTTAATTACATCCAAGCTTAAAAAAATCATGTATCTCTTAAATAATATAAAAAACATCTTCCCACGCACTATACTAAGATCTATTTACTTTGCTCTTTCTCAATCTATAATCATGTATGGTCTTCTGTCTTGGGGAAGTGCAAGTAATATTTCTCTAGATCCACTAGAAAAAGCACAAAAGGCAACAATCAAACTAATTCTTCAAGTAGCATATGATACAGACTCTGAAAAAATTTACAAGATGCTCGACGTTTTGTCAATCAGACAACTCTACGCTAAATCGTCTATTCTTCACCTCTTCAAATTCAAACTGCATATCCCTTTACTCTCTCAGTCCTCAATAACAAGCCGGTCTTCAATAAATCTAACACTTAACATCCCGCTAAAGCACACGACCCACGGACAAAGATCCTTTAACTACTATTCCATCAAACTATATAATTGCATGCCACCTTCTTTGAAACAACTTGCTGATTATTCACCAACATTTAAACTAAAAAAACAAATCACAGACTGGATAAAAACTAAAGGAACACTATTTTTCCAAAACCTATTTACTCCAAACCAAACATAAAAATTTACTTGGTATTTAAATTATACCACTAGATCTACAAAATAGATTAATATTGCATAACTATTTTTAAAATATTGGCACTAATATCATCTACTTTTGTTTGTTTCTTTTATTATCTTTTCGTCACAACTGCTCTCAAGTTCACTCTTCTTGTATATTCTTTATTTTTTTCTTTTTACTATAATGTATTATCCATTGCGACTTTAGTATATTATGATGCTCAAATTACCTCAACTTACTACATTGTGTCTGTATAATATTATGATGACTATCTCAACACAGCTACCTACACCTACTATATGTACAATACTGCCACCATGGGTGGTACTACGGAATCCTCCTTGAGAGTCTCAAGGGGGATGCTGTGCTATCACTTATGATGGCATAATAATACATGCGTACACCTCAGCACGGGTTCTCCCAGTGAGGTGTTCACAATCCATAACCACATTCGTTTTAACTAATTACATACAGTTGCCGATCATATTTCACTCTACTACCTACTATGTTTCATATTAAGAATATTTTTGTTTTACTTCCATCTAATGTCATTGTCATTGCACTTATTAACTGTATATCATTGTATTAATTAACTGTATGTAAAAGCATAGAAATGAATAAAATAAAATAAAAAAAATATTTGGAGAAGTAAAAATTAGAGTGAACTCTCGTGAGATGCGTACTAGGTACCCTTAATTGTAATTGTGCTTGTGCATGTCTTAACTGCACTTGAAATAGCGGTAACATTTTGTTCAATTGTAATTGTGCTTGTGCATGTCTTAACTGCACTTGAAATAGCGGTAACATTTTGTTCAATTGTAATTGTGCTTGTGCATGTCTTAACTGCACTTAAAATAGCGGTAACATTTTGTTCAATTATAATTGTGCTTGTGCATGTCTTAACTGCACTTAAATAGCGGTAACATTTTGTTCAATTGTAGTTGTGCTTGTGCATGTCTTAACTGCACTTGAAATAGCGGTAACATTTTGTTTATATCTTTACATCTCTTGTTGTAGCGATATTTGTCGGTTCCAGACGTTCTCCATTTGTAATGTAGCTCAATGTAATATAAAACAAATATGACCCACACTTCAGAAGTTATAGTTATTTTACATGAAACGTAATTTCGCATGCGAATCTTAAAACATCAGGAGCTTTATAGAGGAGATTGATACAAAACCAGCCGCATGCATTGTGTTAATAGGTTTGCATGAAGCTGTTCACAAGTTGTTCAAGCTGAACTGTTCTGTTTTTTGTCGCTTTGTCGTTCTGACATGAGTCCCACTAAACCCCGACCCCTAGACCAGTCGCAAAGAAGCATGCACGCAGCATCTGCTTGATAACCCGATTTTTTGTCATCCGATTTTGTAAATGGAAGTGGAAACAGGACCTTAGGTTTTGACTGAGCCGGGAAATAATACTCAAATTTTGCCAGACTGCGCTTCTAAAAAGGTTGGGAAACGCTTTATTAGGTTAATGGAAGGTTAGAAAGGAAATATTTTTAATAAAACAACATCGTGGAATTTAACATTAGGCGATAAATAATAACGACTAGTTCTGAATTGCATAATTTATTTTGACTGATATTCACTAATGCCTTATACATTTAATAATACAATAAATATTCTACATAAGATTCACAATATAAACTACGAAATTCTAACACACCATTCAATGTTTATTGTCAACAATAATTGTCTTTGGGAGCACATTATCACACAGTAAATACTGCCTTAAAAGTTTTAAAACATTCTTCCGGAAGTAACATGTTGCCTCGCAGTAAAGGCATTCATATATTTTTTAACAGCATTTCAACTTTCATTTCGATGGATAAACAATTTGGCAACCATGAATCAAAGGCAAATAAAATTTACAGAATATCTAGGTACAAGGGTACCTAATAATTTTATGATCATTTTAATAAATTTATTATTATTAAAAGTATATTTAACATTTTTATAATTCAATGTTATTTGCAAAGCAGCAGTGAAAATTATTTTTAAATATGTGCGATGGTTGGTTTTACTTTTTTTAAGAAAGAGAAACATTCCAGGTTACGAATAACCTGACAATATTTGAATTTATTTTACCACTACCATAATAAGCGAAAAATGATGCTTGTGCGAAAATGGAGGACTTAGCCAGATAGAGGATTGAACCCGCGACGCCTGGGTGTGAACCCGACGCTTTGGACTGCCCCACTAACTAACCGATCAAATATTTCATTTTGAATAACAGTACTGTGAGTGTGATAATGTCTTAACATCTAAACATTTTAACAACACATTTAAAATTTCTTCATGCATGAATACCAATTAAATTTAATTTTAATGTATATTGACACATACTTTAATTTTTATAACATGTAAATTTTATTTAAATAAAGTGCAAAGTATTGAAAATTCTTATTTTACTTTGTTTTAATTAAATCTCAACAAAAAATAATCCCTGGGTACCGGCATACTGACGTATTTATACCCTCAAACCACATTAACTTGAGCCCCGTTGATCAAACTTTGTGGCTTTGAAATCCAAGTGACTGGTAAGAGAATAGATCCACTGGATTGTTCCAGGCGGGGCTGCAAGGTGAAGATTGCCTTCATGATAGGCAATCTCCGATTGGCTTAGAAGATCAAATAAACAATAATCCGATGAAGCAATAATTCTCCCATGATCTGATATAACATACATTGATATCTAAAAGTCAATAACAGCGGAACAACAATTTTGTGTTCAACATTTACAACGCTAGCCGTTTCAATGCAATCTATACCATCATGCGGCACATTTTGACACAATGTATGTGTTTTAGTGAAACATCATGGATCACATATGAGACATCCGCGTACGGGATTGGCCGCCGATGGGATCACATATGTGACAGCGGAGTGTATCAGGTTAAAAGAATGTCCTCACCGTATTACTTTTTTTTGGATATAATCAGAATGTAAATCAATCAAATGAGTTGTACAAGCTTCGCAACAACTCCAAAATAATATTAAACACATTCAAATTCATACTAAACATTTTACATTGTAATTCGATTTCAATTAAATAAAATTTAGAATTAATTGACGATTTTCATCAGTCAGATCATTCATAAACCTAATAGAAACTTTGATTTAATAAAAGGAATCTCAAAAACCTAAATATGTATAACACAATTAACTTAATTATAAGATGTTAATAAATTAACAACGTTAAAGGCGTGTTTTAACAACCCATCTTACAACACTTAAAAGCACTATTATATAATTTCAATAACAAACATTTAAACTTTTAACCTCGGCACCACTGACGTTAGAATCATTACTTTTTGCTCGGCACACATTTCTTGAGAAGTTACATATATTATAATAATAAAGACTACATGTGGACTTTTATTTATCACATTGGCACAATATTGACAAATAATTTATTCTCAAAATCTCAGTGAAATTTGTTTTGTTTTATACATACATTGAACATTTTTCACAGACTGGTTTTCAATTCGTAAAAAAATAATACAGTTCTCAAAGAAATTTAAACACGGTTTATGCTATAATAAATGGTAAATAGAAATTAATATAACAATTACTATCCTGATCATATTTATTTCTCAATGAAATTGAAATAGATCAATGGGGTGAAATGCAGATCCCGCCAATGTCTGGAAATTAAATAAAAAGCACTTTCTAGATGATAAAAGTGTGGAAAAGCTGAATAAAGCAAAAATTTAGGCGCGCTCGGCAAAATTGAGGGAGATACAACCGTTCAAAGTATTTAAAATTTCACTTCGCGAGTTGATATTGACAATCCGTTCGCCATTTTTTCATTGCTTATGTTGGATCCCAGACCTAATACAGAATTAATAGTACACCAGAATCACAAACCATGTTACTCAAACCTAGCGTAGCCGCTAAACCACTTGAAAACTGGGATGTTTTTCTTGCCTTGACGTGAGTAGGCGTTATAAAGGGGCACTTTTTTTGTATCACAAACCATGTTTAGCGTATTAGGTTATGTCAACATGGCGGGCGGACTGTCAATATCAACTCGCGAAGTGAAATTTTAAATACTTTGAACGGTTGTATCTCCCTCAATTTTGCCGAGCGCGCCTTAATTTTTGTTTTATTCAGCTTTTCCACACTTTTCTCATCTAGAAAGTGCCTTTTTATTTAATTTCCAGACATTGGCGGGATCTGCATTCCTCCCGATCAATGATTTATCATTACGTTGTTTTGTGCATCTCGTAATAAAGATACCTTTATAAATACCTATCTTAAATTAAAATTAAAAATGGTTGATCTATGATAAATGTAATAAAAAATGTGTGCTTGATTTCATCAGATGGCAGAAATAATAGAACACTAGAAATGCCTTCAAATAGATTTGAATGGAAACCAATATTGCCACTAGCTTGGTACCTTTGGGTTCTGGCCCATTCAGCAAGCGCTGTCTTTCTTACACATCTTATATTCTCCTTTATTGTATATCACAATATAATTTAATTTTTATAATGATGGTGAAATACAGTTTTTCATATATGAAATTTAAGCAAAGAATGGTCAGACTTTTGGATCTCGAAATACGTCCGTCGTCCACATGGCATTTCTTGTGTTCTTCTTTATTCTATGGCGAAAATACAGTGGAAAATGTTTTACATGAAAAAAAATATTCTGGTCTTAGTAAAATGCTATGTAATTTCATACATATTATAGCTACTTTAAAAAAATATATATAATAGGGTTGTTTAACTGTTTAAAAGTAAATTTTTTCAATAAATTTCTGTATCCATGGTTCCATATTTAACAATTTCTATGTTGCGTACTGAACTTATAATATAAACAGCAATTAGTGGAAAGGTAGGTATTTATACAGGTTTTTTTATAAAAGTAGAATTTCAACATGTAACAATGAGATATAATTTTTAAAAAGCCACAACAGTTCATAAACACCTAGAAAATTTAACTACAGTAAATTTGTCCTTAATCTATAAATTTAGACTATGCGAAGATGGCGATAGAGACTTTAATCTCATTTAACTTTTAATCCACTATTCCTGTTTGATGCAACACTAACCGATAACCATAGTGATTACTCTAAAGTAAGGAGTGCGCCAATTTAGCTAACACAACCTCAAGTATTGTCTCGCAATCTTTTATATTAAAATATGAGCTAATCTGCAAACACATTGGAATATTCAAGAGAACAATAAGTTAGTATTGAAATGAAGTAATGGTGACATAGAATATATACGTATATGTATATTGTAACTGATATGTTTTTATGATGCGAAAACTGTGCGCTTTCGTGTTATGCAGAAGGAATGTTATCATTTCTCATGATAGTGGACAACATACTTTTTTTTAACAAAAAAAAAACAGAATTATTAAATGTCATGGAATGAGTTAATGCCTGGTTATTCACGATAGCATCGACAAGAAAATTAGAAAAAAAGCATTTTTTAACCAAATGGGAATCACATTTAAATTAAATTCAATCCTAGATTTTTCATTTTAACCATTACAAAGCTGGCATTTATCATCGCACTATGATGTGAGACATAATGTACGTGAAACTTTGTGGATCACATAAGCGACATCCTGCACATATGGGGATAGCCGCTGATCACATTTGCGACAGCCGCGTAGGTCAGGTTAATAATTTTATAATTCCGTATAAATGTCAAGTAAAAGCAAAAAAAATAAAAGCTTGTTAAACTAGAAATACCTATAAAGCAAAAGTAGCTTTTAAATTTGAAGCCAGTTCCGTAAATTCAAATGAAAATAAGTTTCGAGTTGGATGTTTACATATTAATACTAGAAATTAATACTCTACTATTTACGTTGTGGAGACGACTAGTTAACATGAATATCTGGGAATCAGTGTGACACGGTAGATCTAGAGTGAGGGGTTTATAGGCCCAGCACGACGCCTCCGGGCACGGGGAGGTTGGAGTGTTCGCCGCTCAGGAAGCTGTCCACGGCGCGGGCGGCTTGGCGACCCTCGCTGATGGCCCACACCACTAGGGACTGGCCTCGGCGGCAATCTAAATAACAAAACAAACCAAAAATCAAGACAATTCAATAAAATGGAAAATAGAAACCTCAGTGAGGTTCAACTAAGACGAAGGACCAGATTGCTGCTTCTTCACTTTGTGTAATGCGCTGTTATGTTTTTGATTATTATTGACATATACAAAAAAATTTCTAATATGAGCGCTAGTTGTCCGATATTTCAGATTTGATAATGGGTTAAGTGTAATAAAAGATAAAATATATTTTTTACCTCCAGCAGCAAAGACGTTGTTGATTTCGGTGGAATACATGTTCGATTTAAGGGTTTCAATGTTGCTTCGGCAGTCCAAAGGAAGTTCTGAAAACAAAATTAAAAGTTGGTTTCCTATTTCATGAATACATGTCGTGAATACATTCTTTTTCTGCGTGAAAGCTTTTGCTTTTAGATTCTGTAATATTTGTAATGATTGTAAATTAAAAAAAAAACATTTAATAAATTTTTCTAATGAATATTTGGGTGAAATGCAGATCCGGGCACAGTTTGGAAATTTAATAAAAAGGCACTTTCTAGATGAGAAAAGTGTGGAGAAGATGAATAAAAAATAAATTAAGGCGCGCTCGGCAAAATTGAGGGAGATACAACCGTTCAAAGTATTTAAAAATTCACTTCGCGAACTGATATTGACAGTTCGTTGTTCGTTCGCCATGTTTTCACTGCTTAGGTATGTTGGATCCCAGACCTAATACAGAATTAATAGTACGCCAGAATCACAAACCATATCACACAAACCTAGCGTAGCCGCTAAACCACTTGAAAACTGGGATGTTTTTCTTGCCGTGACGTGAGCAGGCGTTATAAAGGGGTACTTTTTTTGTATCACAAACCATGTTTAGCGTATTAGGTTATAAAAAAAATGGCGGGCGGACTGTCAATATCAGTTTGTAAAGTGAAATTTTAAATACTTTGAACGGTTGTATCTCCCTCAATTTTGCCGAGCGCGCCTTAATTTTTGTTTTATTCAGCTTTTCCACACTTTTCTCATCTAGAAAGTGCCTTTTTATTAAATTTCCAAACTGTGCCCGGATCTGCATTCCTCCCGAATATTTTCTAAAGTTGATGGAAAATGTAATTTACCCAGTTCATTAGCGACATATCTCTCAGGGCCAAGGAATCCCATGGCCAGGAGAACCAAGTCTGCCTTGAACACCTTCTGCGTCCCCGCCAACTCCTTCATCTCCCACCTTCCTCCCGCCCCCTTGGTCCACTCTACTTGCACAGCACTGACTCCGCAAATGTTGCCAGCACCTGGAAAATAACCAATATTATTCAGTGCTGCTAGTGTTGAAAAATTGTAATTGGTAAAAAAAAGGTACCTACATATTTAGTTCTTTTCAAGTCAGATAATAAAAAAAAATACTTTAAACATTTCCATTTATGAATGAGCTGAAAAATAAGTAAACAACCAAATACCCTAGAATATTAATAATACACCCAACTCCAGTAAAATACTGGCAGAATTTACTTGAATTGACGGCCGGCGTAGTCCAGCGGTAAGGTTCTTGACTCGCACACCGAAAGTCATGGCAAATAAATTTTATTTGATTAAGTTGTGTTATTTCACAATTTATTAATTTAAAATAATATATATAGTATATTTGCGGCATGTTCGCCCTGGTGTAAGACCACCATTCAGAACTGAAACGTTGCTTGAAATGGCATTAGCCGTGTTTGGTGACCAGATCTGAATAGCCAGGTACTTCCCCACCTTCCTCTTCCCTATCTCCTTCCCCTCCCCACTACCCTCAGCCTCACAACATACCCCAATTGGGGATGCCATAGTCTCACTGGCTTCAGAAGGGAGCAGTTGGGACTTATGTGCGGTATTCATATAAAAAAATAAATAAATAAAGAACTTGATTTAGCTGGCAACTCTGGCCGCTAGAGGCGCCAATAAAACTTGGCATAAAATCCATTAAAATACATGAAAGAAAACCAAGCCGCACAACTTGCCCCGCCAGGAGGCGCTAGTGTAGCATATTGCTATCGGAGCACATAAATGGGAAATTTCAGAAGTTGGAGGTAATATAATTCTTCTCTACAGAATTTGATATAACCAACACCTTCTTATGTAAAATATGCCTAGGCACTGACAGCACCTCTAGCTACAGAAATATGAATCTTCGTCTAAATCATACTTTTGGAGTTCATTTCATATTTATAATTTTTAACATTGTATAATTCTATTTGGTGCTGGCTTTGAAATTATTGGGGATAAGAATTCGAGCAAATAAATAAACATCCACCATCACAACGGCAGATAGTCTGGAAAGCTTGAAGCAGATGGTGTTGGTGTGGTCGAGGGTCTGCATGCTGTGTGATATGGAGTAAAAGATATTTAATGAATATGGCAGTTAGAATTTCAAGACTTAACCTATTTCAGCTTGTTTTCCCTTGAATGCATGTCTCTACACATTCTTTGACTCGTTGAATGCCGGGAGTAAATGGGGTTGGTTGTAACCAATTAGCGTTCGCAAAAAGCGGCAGCCATGACACCCAATGTCCGGCGATTCTGACAGCGTCCTTGAGAAATTTCGTACATAGAAAGGTCAAAGTTGAAGACCAAAGAATTTTTCCCGCGCATGCGCAAGAACTGCGCACGTTCCCACGCTCCGGTAAATCATTAATATAAATTATATGGAGTGACCAAGCGAATTGCGGTTTTCTCTATGGTAAAGAGCGATAATAGAGCAAGCGATTCTGACCGTGTTCTTCATACACTTTCTTTATACATAAGGGTTAAAATCGCGTGTAAAGTCTCACGACACGCCGGCGCACGAGCGGCACCTGAGCGGTTAACAGAATAAGATGAGAAATAATAAATTTCGCTGCTTTATTTCAGATTGACGGCATAGAAAACTTTTGTAGAAAATTCTCATCACTGCATAGAAATAAACAAATATTGACTACTGGTATGATCGCCAACTGCACCAGCGCCAACGGCTCGTTCAAGCGTTTCAAATTACTTGCCATTGTAAGAAATATGTTTGAACAAGATTGTTTCCTAAACGGCGGTCATCTTGGTTGTCAGTTTCTAAGTATATCTAGAAAGCTCTTTTGACAGAACACAAAGTTCTCTTTGACATTTTTGTTTGATTGTCATAATTAATCATGAAAAAACAAATAAATTCAGTATTATTTAGTTTAAGGATAATTACCATCATCCAGGTACTCCTTGGTGAGGGTGGAGTATTTCCTGGGGTCATTTCCGAACTTGACTCGCACTTCTTCGTGGCCGTACTCCACGCGGAATGTTCTGGGCCACTGCGGCCACGGGTTGTCCTGCCCCCTCTTGGCCTTGGGTTCGGGCAGGATCTCAAATGTTGTGATGGACTTTGCACCCTGACGCAGGGATGTGGCGATGCAATCACACCTGACATGATGATAAATTTATTAATTTAATATATAACTCTATTTAAATTCGATGCAGAATGCCAACAAGCAACCAATGTGAAGAATGACGCATATCTAAGAATGCAACAGCGACATCGTACACGGCAAGCAGAGATGGAATACAGAGAACTAAGAAAGCATGAGAAAAAACTGCACAGAAGGAAGAAACGAGTATTTCTCGAGAACCAAATCAAGGAAGTGGAACTAGCCAAGGCCCAAAACAGAAGTCGACTTTTCTATCAGAAGGTAAACCATCAAAGAAAAGAATACAAGCCCAGAATTACAATGTGCTACGACAGCGAGGGAAATATTTTGAATGAAAAGTCAAGAATTCTGAATAGATGGGTGGAATATTTTGATGCTCTGCTAAACGGAAGTGTAGATGAGAGTGTGGGTGAAAATTTGACAAGGGATGGAAACATCACTGATGGTGGTACTAATGATGATGACAATGTCGAGCCGCCACCAACATTAGAAGAAGTAGTGGGTGCCATTAAAAGTCTACATAACAATAAATCACCTGGAACTGACAACATCTCTGCAGAGTTATTCAAATATGGCGGAGAGAACCTTCAAGTCCATATATATAATATCATTAAATCCATCTGGTGCTCTGAGACTCTGCCAAGTGAATGGAACTGTGGAATAATTTGCCCTCTTCACAAGAAAGGAGACCCTATGAACTGCTCTAACTATAGGGGCATAACGCTGCTGAATATCTCATACAAGATCCTATCAAATGTACTGTGTGGTAGGCTTATGAAATATTCGGATGGCATAATTGGCCAATATCAAACTGGGTTCCGTAAGGGGAAATCTACAACTGATCAAATCTTTTCACTGAGACAGATACTGGAAAAAACAATAGAATTTAATGTTGATACATACCATCTCTTCATAGATTTTAAGGCTGCCTATGACACGGTAAATAGAGAAAGACTGTACAGAGCCTTGGATGAATTTAATATCCCAAGAAAACTGGTAAACTTAGTAAGGCTTACAATGTCTAATGTTGAGTGCCGAGTCAGAATACAACAGGATCTGTCAGACACCCTAAAGACCTTCAATGGACTAAGACAAGGAGATGCACTTGCCTGCATTTTATTCAATTTAGCGCTGGAAAAGGCCATCCGAAATGCAGGTATACAAACCACAGGCCATATTTTTAACAAGTCTGTTCAGCTCCTTGCTTATGCTGACGATATAGATATCATCGCACGCTCAGAATATGAACTAAAATCGGCGTTTAAAAGCTTAGCTACGTCGGCAAGGAACATGGGATTGGTCATCAACGAGGGGAAGACAAAATATATGCCCGTACATGGACGCCAGAAACCACCAAGTATACAGATAGATAATTATACATTTGAAACTGTCAACGAGTTTGTATATCTCGGTACTATGGTGACAAATGACAACAATGTATCCAGCGAAATCAAAAGAAGAATAGTAGCTGCAAATCGATACTACTTTGGGCTACAGAAGCATATGAAATCTCGCCACCTTACCAGAAGAACTAAAGTCCTGCTTTACAAGACCCTTATACGACCTGTTCTTATGTATGGTTCGGAATGCTGGACAATCAGTAAGGGTGATGAAGGAGCCCTAGAAAGTTTTGAAAGGAAGGTGCTGCGAAGGATTTACGGCCCAGTCTGTGATAATGGAGAATGGCGTATCAGATACAACCAGGAGCTATACGATCTTTACGAGGACCCTAATATCTCCAAGGAAATCAAAACTGGAAGACTCAGGTGGGCTGGACATATCCAGAGAATGAGCGAAGGAGATATTCCAAAGCGAATTATGGATGGTGCACCTGGGGGTCGGAGAAGAGTTGGAAGACCAAAGCTTCGATGGCTGGATGGAGTGGTGAAGGATGCAAGCACCATCGGCATCCGAAACTGGCGCAACGCAGCACAACACCGACAGTCATGGAGGCAGGCTCTGCTGGAGGCCAAGACCCGACCTGGGTTGTAGAGCCACAGATGATGATGATGATGATGATTTAAATTCGGAGAAAGAACAAGAAACACAAAGCTTACACCTAAAACACTCGTGCAGAGGTACAGGAACTGACATCTTGTATCAATATTATTAAGCTGCAGCTAGAGAACACTTCAATGCGAACCGCGCATGTTGCTATTATTGGCGACCCAGAAACCCTTTGAACGTGCTATCAGCACGGCGATGATCCGGGCTAGCCGTAAACAAACTGTTCCCATTCTGATTGCCAGTAATTATACAGCTCGAGTTTTTAAGTGTTTCTTTCCCATTGGTTAAGCACTCTTGATTACGTGATTCCTTTGATTTTGAGATTTTGAAAAAATTTGTGATAAATTTCAATTTATTCACTGGAGCCATTTGTTTACGAGGAGTGCTTATAATTTGTTAAAAGTATGTGTTTACGAGGAGTGCTTATAATTTGTTAAAAGTATGTGTTTTTTTACATTAGCTCCACACAGGAGGTTCTAAAGAAAATAATTCCCCTCAGGGCCTATGTCATCTTTGGGGATGCTGTGTGGAGTGTATTTTTAACAAAGGAAGGAGAGGAAGTTCTGGGAAGAAAAGGGGTTTGAGGGGTGGGTAGGAATCTGGGAGTCAGGGTATCCAGGAGAGATCATCATATGAATCCATCTCTCTTACTGCGGTGCAAGGCGAGAGAGTACAGCTGGAGAAATCAAAGGGACTCCCTCAACCATTCTCACCCGATAAGGCCTTCCATGCAGCTGGTTGGCAGAAGCATCGGCAGCCAAGACCCGGGCACCCCTGCCAAGTCACCAAACGTAGCGAACCACTTGGAGTGACCTATGGCAGAGGTGTTGGTTATACAATAAATGGGGGCGGCGGTACCCATACCCGCCTCCCAAATTGAACATGTGCGTGTTGTAGTTGAATAAACTAATGTTATTGTCTATGCAACTTAACCATAAAATGTATAGAATATTAGAGCAGTAAATAATGAAATTTGTTACCCGGTATCTCCTCCACCAATGACGAGGACGTGTTTGTCCTTGGCGCTGAGGATGGGATTGGTGCTGGGACGTCCCTTCTGCCTCTTCTGCCAGTCCTCCAGGAACTCCATGGCGAAGTAGATCCCGTTCAGCTCCCTCCCCTTCAGGGGCAGGTCTCGGGGCCAAGTGGCCCCCATGCACAGGACGACAGCCGAGTACCTAAAATATAATGTTCAATTTATAATTTTTTTTTTTAATGAGTTTTTGAGGCAGAGATGAGTTGTTCCTATATTAAGCACATCGTACAGTTGGCACATCACTCTATGCTTCACAGTTCAATCCGACTCTAGCGAGCTATTGCTTCATATCAACGCTGAGAAGGATAAATGGCTAAAGCCATAATAACATGTGGTCCTATTTAACATCCTTGTTGCTTTAACTGACGGTTAAAATTTAAATCTAGTTAACGATTTGTTATTTAGCACAATTTAGTGATATTTTTCACTCTTTTTATGTTATGTAACGTGTTATTAAAAATTCATAAAGAAATGTACAAACTTACTCATTAGCTAATTCCTTTGCGGAGATATCCTTTCCAACATTGATGTTAGTTTTGAAGACAATCCCTTCCTGCCTCATGAGTTCTACTCGCCGAGCCACAACTTCCTTGGACAGCTTCATGGAAGGAATGCCGTACTGCAGCAGGCCACCGATACTGTCATTGCGCTCAAATACTGTCACCAAATATCCAGCCTAGAAAAGAATTCAATCACAGTTGGTATAATGGCCCCAGTAGACGTTGGCCCAATGCGCTCGGCCAACGCGTTGGCCAGATTTTTGTGGTTACCGTTCACACGTTGGCGTGTCTCATTCTGCGTCGATCGCTAGACGGAGATGGACGTCAGCGGAGCCGCTGCAATATACTTTTACAGCGCGATACGATGTATTCTGTATGTAGCCATTAACTTGTTGGGGGCCGCTTGTGACCCGGTAAACACGCGAGTTATTTTAAGAAAAAATCACTTTTGAGATGCGATTTTGACCCTAATGTATAAAGAAAGTGTATGAAAAACTCGATTAGAATCGCTAGCTCTATTATCGCCCTTTACCATAGAAAAAGCTGCAATGCAGCCGGTCACTCCGAATAATTTATATGAATTATTTTCCGTCGGGCGGGATGTGCGCAGGTCTTGCGCATGCGCGAAAAAAATATATTTTGAACTACGATTTTTACCCTTCTATGTACAAAATTTGTATAAGAACACGGTCAGAAATGCTAGCGGCAACATTCCCTATGGTATGGGTAAAGATTTCATTCATTTTGTAGCCACAAAATATTTTAGAATAATTTTTATCTGTGGGCATCTCGAACTGTCATTGTGGCGGCCGCGTCACAAAATGCCGATGCGTGACCTCAAATAACATCATAAAACCTATCAATTTACGTAAATAACGCAAGTAATGTTATTTTGGTAAATAGTTTATTGTTGTAGAAATGTGTTTCAGTCAATAAAATATACGATAGGTAAAATTTAATCCACAAAACATTCAATTGAAGATCGTAAAATTTCCGTGTTGTTCTGACCAAAAGCCTGGCCCTCAACAAGTTAATGACTCTTTTTTTTAAATTCAGTTAGTGGAATATTCATATTATCTGCTATTCTACTCCAAGCATCATTACACTGAATTTTTTTTTTTTGGTAGGTAAACTTACAGATTACCACATAGAACAGTCCAATAATATTTCAAGAGGTTTAAATAACCCATCAATATTGGTATGAATTATCATTATGTGTCCGACTTAAACCATTTTCCTTCCCAGAACTCTCCTCTCCTTCCTTTCCTTAAAAAACCCTCCACACAGCATCCCCAAAGGTGGCATAGGACCTGGGGGAAATTATTTTCCTCAGGGCCTCCTGTGGAGGCTCCTCCTGGAGCTCATGTAAAAAAGAACAGTCCAATAATATTTCAAAAGGTTTAAATAACCCATTAATATTGATATGAATTATTATTTTGAATATTGATATTTTTGAAATCGATCTAATAGTTTTGAGTTTATTCGTTACAAACTACAAAAATACAAATCATTCCTCATTATTATATTAGTGTGATTATCATTACTAGTGATAATAATCAATTAGCCTAAACATTTCATCAATACTCCATGACGCCATGTTCGTGAAACGATCGTTGGAACAATTAAGCGCGACAAACAGCGTCCGCTCCGGCCGACGCGTATTTATGAACTGAGCGCTCGGCCAACGTCTGAACGCTGTTTGTGGCTTGCGACAAATTCCTTTGATTTGTGCACGAAAAACCGACACCCATCGGCTCGTCGGCGAGCGTTGGCCGCAAGCGCCAAAAACACACAAAATAGCCCTGTACACGTTGGCCCAGCGCGTTGGCCCAACGTGTACTGGACTCTTAAAGTAGTTGGCTGATTTTGTTACAAAAGAAAACAGCTGGTGCCATCTGTGTTTGAATTACCTAATTAAATACCACTTTATGTTTTCCTGATTGAAAATCTATGTTTTGTAAGTTCCCGTTCTGTTCATGCAACCATGTAATATGTAATTAACTTAATGAAATATATATAACTGTTTGTTTCCCTAATAAATAAAAAATAAAACAAATGATTGAAGCTGCAAAGTTAGTCAATCCCGTAAAGGTGGCAGGTCGAGCAGTTTCCTCTCTCGATCTCCTGGTCCCCTTTGTCCCCCAGTCTCGGTCGTGACGCCCACCGCCACCTTAATGATTTGCTTTATTTTGATTCAAAAGAAAACATTAGTGCCATCTGAGTTTGAATTATGTAATTAAAAGTATTGATTGAAACTACAACCAGCCCGGTAAAGAAGCGAAAACAGTGGTTCGTCTTATTTTGATGCAAAATAAAATAGCCATCTGTGTTTCAGTTATTAAACTATTAATTGAGACTAACAGATTGTCCTTACCTTGTTAAGTTGATGAGCGCAAGCCATTCCTGCTGGGCCAGATCCGACAATACCAACTGTCTTTCCATTGCGGTTTGTGGGAATCTGAAATAAAGACATATTATAAGTTATAATAATTGGATTCTCATAATGCTCAAACAATTACTAAACCATTATTTTAATATATAAAAAGAAACAAACCTCTGGAAGAATCCATCCATTTTCAAAAGCATTGTCAATGATGGCACATTCAATGTTCTTGATGGTTACAGGGGGTTCAGAAATGCCAAGGACACAAGCTCCTTCACATGGAGCAGGACAAACACGACCCGTGAATTCTAAAAATAACTAAAATATTAGTATATATAAAACTAATTTCAAGTATTTAATTAAATCTACCCTACACTGTCATTCCAAATACACTGAATAAAAAAAGAAAATAAAAAAAATAAAAAAAAGACAATAAACATCATATATATTGAAAAAAAATTTCGGCCATTTAACTGGTCACAGGCCGGAGACGCGCCGGCGCGCGCGTCATATGCGCATGCGCGAGAAAATAATTCAAATATTTGAATAATATTGTCGACGAAAAACTTTTGGTCTGTGATTTTGGCCCTTCTATGTACATAATTTGTATGAAGAACAGTGTCAGAATCGCTTGCGCCATCATTACTCTAGGTGATGCTTCATTCACCTAGTCACCCTGGAATATTTTTAAAACGATTTCATCCGTGACAATGCGCTGTCATAAATTGCCGCGAATTTAACGGTCACAATAAATGAGTGTATCGCGAATAAAACATCGTAAAACCTATTAATTTACGTAATAAATGCAAGTAATGTTGTTTTGGTAGATAGTTTATTGTGTTGTTAACGTTTTTCAGTCAATAAAATATACAATAGTTCAAAATTAATCAACAAAACATTCAATTCAAAGTTCAAAATGGTGCTTTTTTAGTGTTTTTTTGTGAAGTTTCGCGAATTTCCGCGAAATGGCATGGCCTGTGACCGGTTAAAAAAACGGTGAAATTGGTACAATACTCAGATTACTCATAAACACCACCAAATAAATTTTAATGCAGTCACTTGAAGGATATTTCAAATGTCATACTAATGTACCGTCTGGTACGCCTCCCGGTGTTATTTTGTTGCATATTTAATATGTACAACATATTAAATAATATTGGATTTATGGTGAGCATTCAAATATTGCTTTCTTAATTATCTCAAAACTTAGTATTTGGAGATGTCTGACTAATTAACCGGACGATCGTTATATAAACTTGAAATAGCAAAATTATTTATTAATATTAATGGAAATTATGACAGTTTCGGTAGTGGGTGAGAGCCACAATCATAATATGCGCTTTTACTGCGACGAAGCTTTTACTACCATGAATCATAGGAAAGGAACGAGCCAAATGTAAGCGGCGGTTCGATATTGATTCATTAGTTTTCCAAGATAATCTTACGCAATCTTGACTGATAATACGGAAACCTTGCCGGCAAAAAAAGTTGTTCGTTTACCAGGGCCTTCTGCATCTCTGGTAGAAGTGTTGTGTACCTGGGAAGTTGTTGGTCTGAAGCAACTGCTTAAGGGCCTCCTTCCAGTTTCCTTGGAAAATCAAATCGTTCCACTTGGGAATGATGTTGCCCAGGGGACAGCCATGGATGGACTGGCAGAAGGGCACACCGCAGTCCATGCAGCGGGCGGCCTGCATTCGGAGCCCCCGTCGGACATGTGGCTTGTCGTACACCTCGTCCCAATCCTTCAGTCGCTTCTCGGCTGCGCGGTACACCACTGTCTCGCGTGGGTACTTCATGAAGCCACTGAAAATAAATTGAATTTGAAGTTAGTTGTGAAAACTTCACTGGTTCATGCAATCCAGAACTTGCAGTACATCAAAAGTTATTTATTAGGCTAGCTTTAGACAGCTTTAGACTCATAAGTAAAATTTACAACTTTGACAAGTTTTTGACAAGTTACTCACAGGAGCGTTATCATATTTTTTTTACTTAATGTAATGATACAATCAGTTACATGTTATACATCAAGTAAAGTTTTTTTTAATTAAAGATACATTTATTAATAATTTTATTTACACCTGTAAACCGCAGTTTGACAAAAAAAATATTATTTATAGAACTAATAATGAACAAGAAAAAATATAATAATATTTTTTTTTTTTCAAAATAATAGAATAAGTAATATAACAGAAAGAAGAAGAGAGAAAAAGAAATAATAATAAAAAAGGATATCTAATATTATAATTGAGTTGTATCATATAGTATTATTAGATGTAATGATTGTAATAAGTAATTTATAGAGTGTTTTATTGAAATTTTTATTTTTTATAATTCATTTCCAATCTTAATTTCAAGGGTAATTCGTCAAACCATTTAACTCCAATATATTTGTAGAATTGTTGGGCTGTGGTGGTGTAACAACATGCATCCGACTTGGGGTAATTAATGCTCACGGAAGTTGTTCAGAAGTTCAACTTCTGTAAATGCTCGTGCGACCTTTTACATCTGGAAATTTATTTGCAGTAAGATGGCTTCCTGTCAACAATGATCCTGCTACCGTCAAATTTATGCGATTTTGTCAATAAAGACAAAGAGGCCCAAATAAAATGATGAAATAGAATTTGGCTTTAATTAAACAATTCTCCACGTGCTTTTGTGCGGAAATGAATGGAGTTCTTTCATTTTATCCGAATGACAGCAACCTACTTGAAAAATTGAGGATAGAAAGGATTGGACCGATAATTGGATAGAAGGATGCTCTTTTTCAGAAAACTTAAATAAGTGTAAATAAATACTACATAGTTTTATGGAAAATCCTATGAAAAAAACTGTCCTTTAATTTTTGACATCTTGCAAAATGGCACATTTTTGTACCATTTCTTGGGGCAAGTCTCTGAGCTTATCAAACTGATTTTGTAAGTTGTAAGAAGGCTGGAAGTTCAGGTGGACGCGATTAGACCTTCAAAAAACTCGCGAAAGAACAACTTCTGTAACTTGCTATAAATCACATGAAGTGACTTTGGGTGTCGTTTAAATTGGTAATTTGGCCATAAATCGCTTTCGTGAACGATTTACGGGAAAAAACTTATGAGTGTAAAGCTAGCCTTAAACCTTAAAATTATGTCCTCTTCTTGAATATCTACATCTTTTCTTTCATGAATACATTGCTAAATTTTTAGAACATCATTTCAAATATACAGTGTGTATAGGGAAATCATTTTAAAGAGACCTTTGCTTGTGTAGTGGTGTACCACTTACAAGATAAATAATTTTTTTTTTAATTTAATAATTTTTTTTTGTAGTTGTTTGGAAGCTGAAGAATGAAATAAAAAGAACATTGTTGAATTGAGTCTAAATTTTAACAAAATTGATAAACATCACCACATACTTTATCTTTGAGCATTTGCACGGTAAGAAAGAACTATGGGTGAGTGTTCCAAACTAGTTGGAAAAATTTTTGGTTTGCACAAATATGTAAACTAAAATGAGTTCTCTTTAAAATGATTTGCTTGTTAATTATGGTGATTAACTAATCATTTTGACATCTAAAGTTGTCAGTTTCTTCCACAATCTTGAAGATGTTAAATTACATAAATATATTTACCGTGTCTTATCGAGCAGTTTCTCCAAGCGCTTCTTCTCCACAGTGAGATCCTTGACAGATTCTTCGATGTCGGCGATGGGCGCCGAGGGAACGGGAGCGGGATGGACATTGTTGGTGATGGCCGGCACCACAGGCTGCAGAGCCATCTGCGTCAGGGCGCGCTGGTACTCGATGGGGAACACCTTCACAAACTGGTTGGTGCAGGCGGGCCAAGTCTTCAAGAGATCGGAGGCAATGATGGAGCTGAAATTATTAACATAAATTGCTTTGTAATTTTTTTATGAGAATATCACACAAGAGTCCCTCTCAACCTTCTGTAGCCAGTGAGACTATGGCACCCGCAATTGGGGTATGTTGTGAGGTTGAAGGTCGTGCAGAGGGAAGGAGTTGGGGAAGAGGAAGGTGGGGGGAGAACCTGAATATTCAGATCTAGTCACCAAAGACAGCTAAAGCTATTTCAAGTTAAAATTTTGAATGGTAGTCTTGCACCAAGACGATTTTGTATCTTCCACTCTGGAATATGCCATAAATACATTATATTTTATGAATTCATTGCAAGACAACACAAATTAATTTGAACCTGTGACCTCCTAGTCGAGAGCTCTACACCTCGACCGGGGAAGCCGTCATTATTATAGTTACGTTAAAGAAAATCGAAAAATTAATATTTATTATAATCAATCTATTTTCAAGACTTATGACAATTTATTTGTATGTATTTTAATTTTTTTTTTTTCACTAAAAAAACTTTAAAAGTTCAGTGACTTTGTTAATGTTATTTTTATATCCCCAAAAGCCATTTTTCATAAGATTAAGTGACAAACATTGCTTAGCTTACCCAGTGTATTGGACAAATTCTTCAAGTAGTGTCTTGACGTAATCCATGTCCTCCTTCACATCCAGAGGGTACAGGTGAACCATCTCAGGGTTGCATTTTATTTTGAAAGAGCCATCTATATCAAGCACATATGCGATACCACCTGCAATAAAACAATAACAGTTACACATAAGTTTTTAAACCAAATATTATAAATTATTCAATTTATTTAGATAATTTTTTAAAGTTATACACATCAATGTAATATTTAATCGTTGAAGAAGAAGATAATATTATTTTAAAATCTAAATGAAATATGAAACAGAAAATAAAAAACTTGTGTGCAGTTCAAACGCGGTAGAAGTGAAACCTTCAGAAAACTAAAGTAGACAAGAGTAGGGAGGCTACGAAGCACCGCACAAAGAGGAGACCGACTATTCTATCTCATTCTCTCGCAGGCTACATCCTATAGATCTGTGTGTTTGTCTCTTTTTAGAGTCGCTTTTTCATTTCATCGAGTTTCAAATCACAAGAGTGCTAAAGAAGTTTTCACTTCAAAAGGTAACGGTCGCAACTGAGCATTGAACCCAAGACCTCTGCCTTACTGGGACAACCCTCTGCTACTGGGATGCCCAGACACTGATTTTTCTATCATTTCAGCTAAAAAAACATGAGAATTAATTGAGGACAATATTGACAATTCTTAAATTGAAATATGATAAAAATGATGGAAAATAATCAGGTCTCAGTAGCTCAGTGGTAGAGTGTTGTCCCTGTAAGACAGAAGTCCTGGATTCGATACCCAATTGCAACCGTTACTTTTTTATTTTCTGTGTCTGTACTGTTTCACATTTCGATTAGATTTATTAAAATGATATATTGTCACCGTTTAGGCAAGAAAGTCACCAAACCCCATGCACAATTTTTGTGATATCTAATTTAAATGCTTTCAATTTTTTTTCTATTACCAGCTGACCCTGCAAACGCTGTTCTGCCGTACAAATTATTTCTAGTGAATATTTTGGTTGTTAAATAAAAAATAACAAATGTATTGTAAGTGTGTGGGGATGGGATCTATGACAGTAAGAGGAATGGAGCGCTGTAGAAGATGACCGCCGGTAAAAACAAAAAACACCAACCATTAATTTTTTCAATTCAATGTATTTCAAGTAACGGACATATTTATTTTTCAAAACGGATGGGTGGGGGGTAGGAGGGTGAAAAATTGTGGTTATTTTTATGCCAAATATAAAAAAATGCAAACAAAAAAAAATTGTCAAAAGAAAAATTTTCTGGACAGGGACACAATAATCACCTAGCGGTATGAAATATACTTTACGAACTATTCTCATACCTACTGTTTCGAGCCTACGAGCCGTTTCGGAGGAGTGCGACCATAAACACCGTGACACAAGATTTTTATGTATAGATGTATTATGTGGAAATTTAAAATTTAAACTTTAAAATTTCCCTCACATAAACTTTAAAACTGTATTTTAATGTTTATACAACATATTTCAGCTTTCAAGTTTGCAGAATCTCAAAAATGTGTTTTGGTTTGATGACTTCTGCCTGAACGGATATGAAATATTATAAAGTACACATTTTGATGGTTATATTATGTACCTGTAGGTTCACAAGAAAACTGGTGTCAGTAAAAAAGAAGACTTTTAAAAAATCTATTCTAATTTTCGATAATGTTCATAAAAAATGCAGTTTTTATTTACCGCTCATTCCAGCACCAAAGTTCCTTCCAGTGAGCCCGAGAATGAGCACCACGCCACCCGTCATGTACTCACAGCCGTGGTCACCCACTCCCTCTACTACAGCCACGCAGCCAGAGTTACGCACGCAGAAACGCTCCGAAGCGATTCCCCTGGAAACAAAAACAACAAAAGGTTAATAGTGCAGGTCACATAAAGTAATTTGGTAAATATATAAATAGGTGGGACCCAGCTAATAGGAACATATTGTTTTTAAATCACTTTGTATCTGTTAGATAACAATTACGGTTTGCAAATCCCCAACCCGTGGGATTGCTTGAATTTTGAAATTTGCAGATTTTTATTAAAAGGTATTAGATTGAAAGAATGCCAACATTCTTTAATTATTTGGTATCAACTGACTTTGATAATAGTCTTTACACAGTATAAAGCAAAGTCGCTCCTGCTGTCTGTACGCTTAGATCTTTTAAACTATACAACGGATTTTCATGCTGTTTTCATCAATAGTTAAGAGTGATTTATGAAGAAGGTTTAGGTATATAATTTGTCAAGGTTTTGTGTAATTGGTTGAAATATATAATATATAAAAGGAGCGGGCTGGCAAGCGGGCAGTGTGGATTTGATATGTATGCAAATGAACAGATGGCGTTAGTTATAAAGGTTGGGTAATGGCGTTGTCATTAGAAGGCATTGTGTTTCGTTAGCCACAGCAACGTGTGGCCGGGTCTGCGAGTATATTATAAAAATAGACATTGAAAAGATAACATAGAAAGTCATTTAACCGGTCAAAAGCCGGAACATTTTGCGGAAATTCGCGGAACTACACTAAAAAACCACCACTTTGAATTTTGAATTGAATGTTTTGTTGATAAATTTTAAGCTATGGTATATTTTATTGACTGCAACACGTTCACAACACAATAAACTATCCACTAAAACCACATTACTTGCATTTATTACGTAAATTAATAGGTTTTACGACGTTTTATTAGCGATACACGCAGTAATTGCGACCGTTAATTCCGCGGCAAAATCTGACAGCGCATCGTCATAGAAGAAATCGTCTTAAAAATAATCCAGTGTGGCAATTCGAGTGAAATCTTTAACACTACCTAGAATAATGATGGCGCAAGCGATTTGGACACTGTTTTTCATACAAATTCGTACATATGAGGGTCAAAATTGCAGACCAAAAGTTTTTCACAGACAATTTATTTCAAATATTTGAATTATTTTCTCGCGCATGCGCAATGTAGGCCCGCATATTCGAGTACTTGGCCTTTGACAGGTTAAGATGACTTTTCGAATCAATCATCTTTCATACTAGTAATATTGTAGTAAGATATTAAAAAGATAACAAATTGTTTGGGGGAGAAGTCTAAAAGCATTATGATTGGTAAATGGAGGGAAAGGCCAAAATGTGTTGTTATTCTGTGAAGTAAAAATTAGGCGCCAGCTCTCGTGAGACTTAACTCTTGTGAGTGAGTGTACTAGTACCCAGCAATTCCTACAATTATTGTCGGGTGGTAGACTGTGCTCATAAAACATGCACTTGAAATACAATAACATAGCGGTCACATTTCATTTTTATCTTTATATTGCCTCAGTGTTGTGGCGATATTCTTTGGTTCATGACGTTCTCCACTTTCGTTTGTCTCCATTCCGCTATATTCAAAAGCTATGAAAAAAATCATTTTAAAATAGCCCATAACCCTAACCTAACATATTTAACCAATTTTTTTTCATCACTTATAATGACTTTTCTGAGGTGGTTCCGAGTTGGTTTCATTCTGACTTGTCCGGTCACGGTTACAAATTATTTTTATTAAAAAAAATATTCCTAATTTCGTGTACGATATATTCGTAATTGATCATTATTTGTTGTGTTTGAAAAGTTATTTGTTAAATATTGTATACATACAGGGATAATAAAAATTTGTGACAAGACATAATAAAGGATTTCATTTGACTGAATTGAAAGATACAATTTTTTTAAATTTAAATATGATCAATAGTTCAGAAGTTATAGCTATTTTATGTGAAACGTAATTTCACACGCGAATCTGAAAAAATTGCCCGCTTTGATAGATGCGAGGATTGATAAAAAACGAACCGCAAACATTGTGTTAGGAAGACTTAAAAGATTATAACAAAAATATAAAACGTAACTGTCACTGACAGGGCTCTCCACAGTAATTTGAGATCAATTATTATCTTTGATACTAGTAACATTATACTTGCAGGGTGGAATCAATATCACGGCTTGTGTAAATATTTTAAATTGCATATCATGTGCGCATTATGTTGTGTGTATAAATTAGGTTGCGTGTCCATTATTATTATTTGTACTCATATGATGTAATAAAATTCACCTGAAGTAGGCTCTTCCAGTTGTTGCTCCATACAGACACACATTTCCAACAATAACGTTCAAGTGGGATTCAAATGGAGAGGTCTTTGGGGGGTAGATGATAACGGTTCCTCCAGAGAGTCCCTTACCTAGAGAGAAAAAAAAGATTATAGTAACCGTAACCTAAAATGATTGTGTATAATAAAATGTAAGGTACCAACAGTTCTTACTTTCACCCATGTAATTTTGTAATATGGCAATCAAGTGAAGTGATTTTTCTAATAAATTAAATTTAAGTAGGTACCTAAGTAACAAATTTCCTACTTTCCCCAATATGATATAAGGGAACGTACCCAAACTACGTGACCAACTTTTTGCAATTTTTAACCCCCCCCCCCCCCCCCCCCCCCCCGGTGACCAAAATCCTAAGGAACCCGCCGCTCATTTGTATGGAGCGTGACCTTTTGAAGACCCCCCCCCCCCCCCCCCCCTAAAAGTGTCACGTAGTATGGGTACGTTCCCTAACTAACAATACTGGTTGAAAAGTGATGCGATTTTTCTAAAATGTAGATTAAATTTAAGTAGGTACCAAAGTTCCTACTTTCCTCAATGCTGGTTGAATCACTACTCAACTCGATTTTTCTTACCAACATAATCATTAGCATCTCCTTCCAGGGTAATGGTGACCCCCTTGACAAGGAAAGCACAGAAGCTCTGCCCAGCAGATCCCTGGAGGGCGATGTTTATCTCAGTTCCATCAGGCAGACCGGGTTCACCAAATTTCCTAAAAACAAAATGGTCTTCATTTTACAAATCTTGCCCTTTCTAAAACAACTTTTATAAAAATAAAGAGTTATTGCAATTTGCTTACAATGCAAGATGATAAGACAGGGTGGAAGCGAAAGCTCTGGCTTCATTGTGAATGTTCATTTTGATGTCAACCAAGGTTTTGGTGCCATCCAGAATTCCTTGGCATTTCTCAATCAAGATGTTATCGAGCCTCTTTTCTAGTTGGAAGTCCTGTAAAATAAATCGAATTTCTTATAAACACATCAACATTAAATCTTAACTTTGTGATTAAAAATTAGTAGCATTGTCAAAATACATACTTTTTAAATATTCTATTTCATATAATATAATGAAATCTGAGGTCTACAAAATAAACCTTAAAGTTTTTGAAATATTATATCACATACACATACAAATAAATATAAAATTTTTGATATTGTTATGCATATTTTCATAATCTTATCCTTACGCACTTCTTTTTCTCTTTTCTTTTTGTATTATAACTTTTCCAATTTTACCATGTGTTTACACTAGACTTCACTCAAAGTAACTATCTTTAATTGATCACCATGAAACAGGCAGCCGCCTAGTATGGTGATTTAATAAATCTAATCAACTTAAATGTCTAATATATGTAACATGTATTTTATAAATAAATAAATAAATAAATTATGTACTTATAATTTATTTACCTGCGATTCAGAACCTCCAACAATATTAACTCCTGGTCTCATGTGAAGTGCGTTCTTCAGGATAAGTGAAAGATTCAGCAACTTAGCCTTAGGGTTGGAATTATTTTCCCTTACTTTGAGAAGGTCTGTGCGACCGATGAGATCTTGGAATTTCCTCACTCCCAAGCTGGCCATGTGTGAACGGACCTTTTGACATAAAAACAAATATCATTATGTAAAAAAAAAACATTATTCTAAGAAGTACCTAAATTCGTTTCACCTGGCCACTGATAAAATGAGCTCATTAGCCAAATAAAAAAAATAAAAATTAAATATGAACTACAGTGAAACCCAGGGGGTACATCTCCGCTCTAACCTTGAAACTCCAAAAAAAGATCCAATTTCTTATAGATGAAGCTAATTTGTAGATAGTAATAAATTTTGATAACACGCCATCTTTCGCTCGCTACCAGAAGCTCGAACCTCATACATTAACTGAAGCTATTTATTTACGTTTCCAAGAAGTTTGTTTATCTTGCAAATTTTGAATCAAAAAATCATTGTACATTGAATTTCAGAGGTGGAAAATGGTTAAAACGTGTCGACAATTTGTCAAGTAATGAGGTAATTATATAAAATATTAAAATTCACTTTAATTTATCCGTAAATCAATTCGAGGTTTAGTAACGTTTGATATTCCTTTTCAGATCACTCTTTCAATTTTTTTTCAATAATAACACATAGAAACCCAGGGTTTCCTTGTGTTATTATCGATTGTCTTTCTGAAAATAAAAGTATTTAAAGATGTACTCTTGAGTTTTTAATATTTAATATTTTTCTGTTTCCAAGCATTTATATATTTTAAAATAATTTATTATGAATTAATGGAGTATATGCCTGTGTGTATGAGCATATGTCTATGATAGACAAATGGCCTTAAACTTCTTCTAAAAAGATCCGTTTCAGTTTTCCGTGATAAAGTTGATGAAAAAATTTGACCCTAGAAAAGGCCCGAAGATATCGATCTAGGGATTGATTTATTTATGATGAAACCTCTATTGTTTTCGAAGGGAACTATTGAAAAAAACGATGAATGTGGGTAAACAATGGATGCGGGAATATAGATGAAAGTGCTACTTTCATCCGAATTTCTTATCACATGGGTGAGCTTGTACAGTTATATTTACAAATCATAAACTATTTTGTTGTTGTACGCCCATTGCTGCGTCAAGATCCACAAATAAATTTAATTGTTCCTGGTCGTACATGCCTCTTTGTTTGCATAAAATTTTACAGATAAAGTTTTCATATTCTTAAAACACTAGGCCTTAGCGATTTGTCAATGACGAGGGGCTCGCTTATTTTCATGAGTTCTATCACTATTGCAAAACAACAGAAAGATCTTCTCTTTCGATTCTTTAGCATGTCTTTCTAGTTTTCAAAGATTTGCCACACAGCACAAAGATCGCACCGCTGTGTTTAACGCCGGCGCTGCAATGACACAACGACATCTAATGACTAATGTCAAAAATTTCGATTGTTCGCACATTGTTTAAGAGTACCATTAATAACTATAACTAAGCATTTATCTATGAAATATGGTTTTGTATGTTCACATTTTGAAAAAAGATTGAACGATCAAAATATTCAGTACAAAACTGCGTGCTTTAAACGATCAATGCGGTAAAATAATATATAGAGTAATAATCGAAGCAATCTATTTTTGCGAGTTTGGTTTGAAATTAATTCGGGACTGGAAGAAATAAATAATAAATGCGGGAAAACGATTACTCGGGGAACGGTCGATCGAGATTTCACTGTACCAACTTTTTAATAAAATTCAAATAATTTTCACAAGGGAAATCAGGCAAGGCGAATTTTAGCGAGTTTTGTTTTGTGGAAGAAATAAATGACAAATGCAGGAAAAAGATTGTTACACAACACGACAGTTGTTCGACTGTTACAAAATCCAAAAAGAGTCGCCCTAGTATCGCATCACCACATATGCGCGCCTCCATAGATTTTGAAATAGTCGCTGCCAATGACATTACAAACTTATTACTTATACAAGTATTAATTGCCATCCTTTCGACATAATAATAAACTGTCAAGCGTTGTATGAGATTGTTTGCTATCTCTAACCAAATTACATAAAAAGTGGCAAAATGCCCTCATGTGTGAAGAGAAAATATTTCCATTATACGACAAACACTAGTAAAAGTCAAGGAAAAGGATTTCACTCATAAAAATCAATGGCTAAATAAAATACCCTAAGAGAGGACTTGGTATACCAATAAAACATTCAGTCCAAAAAATAGTTATAAAAAAATGACGGCCAAAATGGCTGCGATATAGATTGTTAATGGTTACCAATAGATATTATTCAGTGGCTTTGGATATCCGGCGTTACGGCCATCTTGGGCGCCATTTTTGTACAAACCGTTTGGATATAATGTTAAGTATGTATTTGGATCAGTACACCAAGTCCTTCTCTTAGGTATTTTGTTTAGTCATTGATAAAAATAGACACATGCAAATTACTTATTATCATAAATAATACAATTATTTCGATTGATTCATAAATAATTTAAGTGCCTTTAGAGAAAGTGAGAAAGCAAACGTAGCAACACAAACGTATAAGAAAGACTCGAAGGACTTTCTCGAAAATAATGTGTCTATAAGTTTTGTAATATTAGTCATTGAGTGGGATATGGAATTAATTACCTCCTCTGCCAACATGAACAAGTAGTTAATGACATGTTCTGGTTTTCCTGCAAACTTCTTCCTGAGTTCAGGATCTTGCGTTGCAATTCCCACGGGACAAGTGTTGAGATGACACTTGCGCATCATGGTACAACCTGAAATCATATTATTTTCAAATTGCTAAAATGCAAAAGGTCTCATATACGGTGGGATGATTTTTAATGTGTATAATATTTTTTAAATTTATATTTAGCTGAATAGTTTAAAAAGGTAGTTACCAAGAGCAATAAGAGGAGCAGTACTGAAGCCGAATTCATCAGCACCAAGACAAGCAGCTACCACCACATCAAAGCCGGTCCTGAGTTGTCCATCGGCCTGGAGCACCACTCTAAAAATACATTGAAACCCATCAAGCTCATCCCTCATACACAAAGTAGCTTTTAGCTTTGAGAAGACAGTAGATAATGTGACTTGTTTTTACAGAATATGTTTGGTAAAATTAGAAATTCACCTTGAGCGCAAGTTATTGAGGACCAATACTTGATGTGTTTCGGCCACTCCGAGTTCCCACGGGAGACCAGCACTCTTGATACCGGTCCATGAACTAGCTCCAGTGCCTCCATCATGACCAGAGATCACAATGTGTTCAGCTTTGCCCTGAAGATAAGAATATATGACATACAAATAAATACCAATGTACGCTATAAAACTAACAGGTAAGAAAATGAACAATAGGCCACTTGCATCACATTTTTTAGATTTGTTTTCCAGTTTAGGCAAATATTCTAAGACATTCTGTTTTTTTTTTTTTAAACGTATTTTTGAAACCTTGAAAATTTCAATCTGAAAAATCAGACCATTTTTCATTAACCGGAAAGACGGGACATAATTTTATGGATGCGAAAAAATGATGTAATCATTGTAATGTTCAACGTCTATATTACTAAATCCAATGTAATATACTTGTACTTAATAATAAAAAGAATTTTATAAAATTTGATTTTGTTAAAATCAGCACCATTACCATTATATCTCTAAAACACGTACATACAGCATAAAATGTACGAGGTTCTCTTCATAACATCTATCAAAAAGTCAAACCAAATGATAAGTTCGCAGAGAATAAACAATAAATCTAGTGAACGTTAAATGTCAAATTCAAAAATTTGCCTGAAATCGAAGTGTTGCCACTTAAAAAAAATAAATCAGTGTGGAATTTTACAAAATTAATAGGAATATTTTCAGAGACGGGACATTTTCATGTAGTGATGTCGCGAGCCCAAATAATGGATTTACTTATTTAAAAAAAAAAAACTGTACATTTCTAAAAATTTTTACTAACATTTCGTAATCTTAGTAAAAAAATCTATCAACATGATTTTTTCCAAGACGTTATGAAATCCATGCAAGTGGCCTATTAATAGTCAATGAGAAATTGAGAACCTTCAGTGATAACTGCCCCAAACCGGTCAAATTTTAGGTCAAGGAGTCGTATACCGAAGGAGGTGAAATCAGGAATGAAGATGTAATTTATTCTTACCTTGGCAACACCAGAAGCCACAACACCGACTCCAACTTCGGACACAAGTTTGACACTAATGCGAGCATTGGGATTGGCACACTTGAGGTCATAGATCAACTCAGCCAAGTCTTCAATGGAGTAGATGTCGTGATGGGGAGGAGGGGAGATGAGACCCACTCCAGGAACGGAGCATCGCACAGCGGCAATGGCCGGTGTCACCTTGTAACCTTAAAATATGTACAGCTTAATGAGATGTTTGATTTGAGATTTAAGCTACAAAATACATAGAGCTACAAATATGAAGCCATTGCTAGGTTCTTTGGGTCCCAAACAATGATATTACAAATCTAGACTTGTCAACTATAAACATGGATGTTTCTTTGTTTGTCCCTTATGCGCTCCTAAACTATTCGTCCGTTTGTGATGAAACTTTGGTGGGAAAAAATTCAGTTGATGGGCGAAATTCTTAAAAAATATAAAACTAGTTATCTTTATACTAACTTTGGGCCGGAGAATCCGAATCTGAAAGAATTAGGTTGGGGCAAGCAAATATAAACTGAATAACACGACTTAAAAATTTTGAATTAATACCCAGTTTACAGGCCATTTTGACGTTTTGATACTATCAACAATGCCATAGAAAAAACCAAAGATATTTTATGTTCAATCACAGAAAATTAAGTTTTGCCATAAGCAATAATATCAATAACGTAAAAAAACATGTTTATAATTTCAGTAATTATTTTTTATAAATTTTATTCACTTTTGTATCACAAACCATGTTACACAAACCTAGCGTAGCCGCTAAACTACTTGAAAACTGGGATGTTTACTTGCCTTGACGCGAGTAGGCGCTACGAAGGGGGCACTTTCTTTTCTATCACAAACCATGTTACACAAACCTAGCGTAGCAATTCCCCGACCCAAAGTTAGTATAAAGATAACTAGTTTTATTTTTTAGGAATTTCGCCCATAAACCGAACTTTCCCCCTTTGGTGTTTTGATATGCGCTTGCCTGTGATGGTTTCTATATACAATAATGAGCTCTGGCGTTATGAAATTATTTCCTATACTATATGTGAGCTTTGTCATTTGGGGGGGGGGGGGGGTTCGCGGGAAGGGTGAAAGCAGAAAAGGGGAGGGGAAGGTGGAAGGGGAACGAGAGAGGGGAAGAGGAGGTGGAAGGGGAACAGGGACGAATGGGAAAGGACACGCAGGGAGAAACAACATCTTTATTTAAGTGGCATTGCAAAGATAAAAGGTGGCAAGTACAAAAACATTCAGATATTTCCAATAAATTCTTAATTCTAAGTTGTTCATGTATGACAAAGACAGACAAAAAAATATGTATGTATGAACGACATAAACGATAGGACCGGGCGGCGTTTCCGTACTCAAAAGTTGCGTCGAAAACTAACTCACGGCCGACTAGATTACAGGCCTGGGCCCCTGATAGATTTTGAGGTGTCAAGAGGTTGAATCAGTGCCTTGCCATAATATAGCAACGACAGTTTGCAAATGGTGGCGATTGTTATTGATACTCATTGTTACTGCTGATTTAAAAAAAAAAATTACCGCAACCATATAAATAAACAGTGACCGGCCAACTCAGAATGAAACCAACTTAGACAACCTCAGAAAGGTCATTAAGAGTGATGATAAAAAAAATATTAAAAGTTGGCTTAAGTTAGGTTAGGGTTACTGGCTATTTTAAAATTATTTTTTCATAGCTTTTAATGACCTTTCTGAGGTGGTTCTGAGTTGGTTTCATTCCGAGTTGGCGTGAAACCAAATAAACAGTGTCTAGACTATTTTAAACAGTGAGTTTACTTAGTGACAGCAGTGACTTCGTAATTGGCAGTTGTGCGCCCAGACCTGTACTCTAGTCAGCCTTGCATTTTCTCAAAGGATGCAAAAAATCTTCGGGTGGGAAAAATTGTATTATTTATAATAATAAGTAATTTGTGTATACTTACAAATTAAATGTTATTACTTGGCTTTTACTAGCATTTGCCGAGTAATTTAAACACTTTCTAATTACACACAAGGGCATTTTGGCATTTTTTAAGGCAAATTACTTAGAGGTAGCACACAACCTTTCGCGACGCGTGACTGTTTAGTACTAAAACTACGTAATCGAAAACATAACAATTGACATTTTTGTTTGCCACTTTGAGATACAGCACATCTATATATATTGTAATGTCATTATGGAATGTTTGCAGGAATATATCACATTACTTCCTAACTTACCTATGCACCAACACCCGAAATTAGTATATTTAATAGTATGTACAAACATATTATGGTCTTTTATAGTTATTTATATGTATTTTTTATTAGTTTTAGTTACCTGGCAATTCACCACCTTCTCCAGGCTTAGCTCCTTGAGCCATTTTAATTTGTAAATCATCAGCGTGGGCAAGATACGAAGCGGTTACACCGAATCTACCTGACGCTACTTGCTTGATGGCAGACCTTCTGTTGAACTCAGGATCCTAAAAAAACAATACATATTATGAAATTACACACACGACAACAAGCTATTCCTTAAAAGAAAGCACTTTTTTTCAAAAAAATCTTTCACAATGTAAAGCAACTAAAGGTATTGAAATATAAGGAGATATGGTTTTATGGCCGCCCGACTGTCGGCGGACTACAGTCTAATGGTCCTAATTTGAATATGGAATTTAGTTGAATTTTTTTAAAGTGTGCAGTAGTATTGGTTAACAATATTGGCGACACCAGGAGCACAGTCCCATCCAGTAAAAACTGCCGATAGCACATCTCTTATATTTAAATATCTTTGAACGCAACGAACCACTCGAGCGACAGCTACCCAAATTTAAGTATGTGATTTTTATGAATTAAAATGAATTATAAATGTAACGATAAAATTTTGTTTAATAAAACTAAAAATGTGGAATAAACGGTGAAATCTACGTGGATTTATTGGCTTTAATTCATTATGTTACCTTATTAATATTTGGAGGTATGATATTAAATAAAACGAATAGCTGAATCGAAAACCGAACACCCGGAATTCTTCATCACTCAGGTGGCTAAGCAATGTGGTGAGGCTAACCTGGTTTAAGTAGCGATCGGCATCCTCTCCTCCCTCTCCTGTGTTAGACTTTCCTCCAATACGGTTCATGGCAATAGCCAGGGCAGTATGTGTCTCCAGAGAAATAGATCCAAATGACATGGCACCTACAAACAATAATTAAATCAAAGTGTTCCTTCGTGAACATAATAATGTATTGAATCAATGAAGGCAATATTAATCACTCATCGAAAAATGTGAAACAATAAAGACAGAAAAGATTTTGACGCCTCTGGAAATTGAATCCACAACCTCTGCCTTGCCGGGGCATTGCTGTGACCATTGTGCTTATTCGACCATACCAACTTCCGACATTTTTAAGTGTATCTACTTCGACCAGGAACGTTAATATTGTTTTCAGTGATTAAATATTACACTTTGAAATTTTACTCAATGAACTCTTTTATATTTACCGTGATGATTCTTGGTAATGCACGACGGCAAAAAAAGGCAATAAACATACGTTCCTTATCACTACAATGCTGCAGCTCTTTCTTACACACTAAATAATGGTGAGACACACAAAATAAAATACGTGTGACTATTTCCTCCAAAGTACTACTTTCTTGCAACGGGAATTGGGTTTCATTTTCTTTATATGTGTGAGGGAGATGTATGATAATGATTGTATGTTTCCTTTGGGGGGTTGCAGACATATTTTCACCGTTTGTCTCATTTCGACTGTTGTTTATTTAGTGTGTAAGAAAGAGCGGCAGTATTATATGAAACAAACGCAAAACTATTAGCGCATTGACATTTGGCATTTTTGAATTTTTGGAATTCACTCACACTTCAATATAATCCTTGAAACTATTTTCCATACTTTCAAAATTATCGTCACCCCAAGTAGTATTTGTAGGGGTTTACGGAGATGTCACGGTGCGGTATGGGAGAGATGCAAGAAAATTATGATTTTTTTCCTTTGGAGGAAACAGACCTACGGACATTGTGTATCTCATATTTTGAAAGAGCTGCAGCAATATTGTGATAAGGAACCTATGTTTATTGCCTTTTTTATGTCGTCATGGTACCGTTCCGTGAATCATCGTGGTAAATATAAAAGCATTCATTAAGTTATTCCATCACAAAATTTTTTTATGAAATATTGAATTAATAACTCAGGTACGCCTTATATGTTATTACATTTGACCGTGTTGCAGGTAACTTAAAAACAACCTAACGGGTCCAAGTGGTTAAGATCTAAATTCTGTAAATACTAATATTTAATGATGTTTACCTGTAGCGAATCTTTTGACAATCTCAGCAGTAGCTTCTACCTCATCAACGGGAATGGCCTGATCCATTATTGCAAGTTCAAGCTGTCCACGAAGTGTGCAATCTCGGATTGATTCCATTGAACTCTCCCTGTATAATAAAGAGCATTATTTATTTATCATAAATTTTGTTAAATAATCCTAATGAAATACCTTAAAATATATAGAGATTTAACCTGTATTTGTCGTAGGCGCTCAAACTGTTCAGAGAAGCTGCCTCTTGTAAGTTGGCGATGGAAGTGGGGTCATTGATGTGCTTTTCTCCTCCAGCCCTCCAGTGGTAAGATCCTGGTGTCCTGTTGGTGTCAAATTACTATTTACTGATGAGTGTATCAAATGAACTCAATGCATTTGGTTCATATGTCGTGGTGATGCAAGGAAAACCGCTCAACTTTGAAAATTGGCTTCAGAATAAAGTGATTTTGAATGCACGTAGTTAACTGAAAATCTAGTTTAGTTACCTCAAAATAATCATATCAGCTCTGTCCCTGTAAGCAAGACTATGGCGCTCCAAAATTTCATTTGCGAGAATTTCCAAATTCACGCCACCTGTGAGATAAAGTAAAATGTTTGTAAGTTAAGCCACTGAAGAAGTGCACAAAAGAACATAAAGAATGAGAGAATTCAATGGATAGTAATAGATAACTCATAATTAATTACCAATTCGCGATTGGGTTCCCTTGAAGCAACGCTCAATAACATCGTCATTGAGGCCAACTGCCTCAAAGATCTGTGCCCCCTTGTATGATTGTAAGGTGCTGATTCCCATTTTAGCCATGACCTAAAATAAACAATAAAAGAACATTTAAACAATTGTACAGATATACATATTGTGTAATACATTTAAAGATGTGAATGTTACTATTAAATGAAAGTAGACAAACACAGACAAACCTTTGAAATGCCAGTTTCCGTTGCTTTGGCATATGCCTTGTAAATGTCATCGTTAGTAATAGACTGGTCCAAAACTCCATCAGCACGCAGAGATTGAGCCAACTCAAATACGAGGTATGGGCAAATAGCATCAGCTCCGTATCCTGGTCAAAGAAAGTACATAATTATTACATGATTATGGAACATTAGGTATATTAACATGTCTACCAGAACAGAGACCATTAATAATAATAATAATAATTGGATAATTTATAGAGCGCCGTTTTTGTGAAAAATCACCTCAAGGGCGCTTTACAATTTATGAATCTTAGGCTCTATCTAATTTTATTATTTTCAAATAGATACAGAAACATACTTAACTGCAGGACACTTCCGATAAAACACACTTTATTAGAAAGTTTGTTTGTACATATTATCATCATTGAATTTCTTAAATTAACTTACCAAGCAGAACGCATATATGATGAACTTCCCTGGCTTCGGCTGTTTCTAAAATCAATCCAACTTTCATTCGTTGTCTGGTTTCAATGAGGTGGTGATGAACAGCTCCTGATAAACAAAAAAAAACTGAATCACAAAACTGCTGTGGTATTTCACTTATTGCATCGACACAGGTATATCCTAGTGTGATAGGCATCAGAAAACCCAATCTACATATACTTTTTTATAGATAAATAAATAAAAAAAATATACATATATTTAATATTTCATGTCCAATTTTACTAGAATATAATGTGCGAGACGTGCTTATAAATATGTGTAAAAAAAAAAAACAAATTTATTACAATAATTATGTACATACAATGAAAACATTATTTGTGTAGGTAGATACATTTTTATTTTTTTTATTCAATGATCATATTTATCACACAACATACACACATCAAAGTCCCAATGGGACTTGGTACTTACTTATTTTGTGGGACAAAAAGGCAGGAACTGGAATGAGGGAGGATAGTGGGAGACAGGGAAAATGATGGAGAATGGAAATTCATACTGTTCGTGAACAATGGAGATTCATACTGTTCATTCAGGGTAGCTAGTCTTTACGAGAAACATTTCAAGTCAAGGGTGGAGGAGTGATGTGTTGTAAAAGACCCTCCCGCTCATGGTCTGTATCATCTTGTGGGTGTATTCAGTGTGGAGGGTCTTTCAAAGGAAAGAAAGGAGTGGTAAAGAAATGTTGTAGAAGTTCAGTCACTGCTTAGTTTACACACTTAAGTGACATACCTAAAGCCAGCAGTGTGCTAACAGGAACCCTGTCCGGCCCTGCCCTGCGATCGGACAGCACAATGAGCTGGTAGCCGGCACGGCTGGCCTCCTCAGCCTGCGTGCACAGGATGGCCAAGGCTGTCTCCAGACCTGCAGCGCCCTCCGTGTAGTCATACGAACCGTCCAGCACTTTGCACTAGAAAAAAATTCTTGTTGTTATCAGAATATGAAAAATGTGTGTAAGAAACCATTATCCGTAGTCAAGAAACAACAAAAACATATTAGGTAATGTTATTTAGGCAGTAAAACTTACACAGCTCATCGATAGAACAGCTATCTGTTTTTGGCTTATTGAAACAGAATTGAAATTTAGTTTAAAGGATACTTAAATTGCATTAAAGCCCTATGAAAATGTGAAAAAGACCCTGAAGGAACGCCATCAGCATATTAATAATACATATTGTATAATTCATTTTAAACTTAATTAAAACAGGGCCGACCCTGAGTCAAACGGTACCTGACGCTAATGAAAACCTAAAGGGCTCTGTATTTAGAGTTAGGTACTATCAGCACCTTGGCTCCTTGGTGTCTTAGCAAATTGGCACTCCAAGTGGATTGCTCCAATTGTGCCGGCATGGTATTTTATCATAATTTTAAGGGCGATTAACCAGCGGCCGAGAATTCAAATTTCGTCAAAAGACGGGTCTTGCAATTGTGCCCTTGCAACTGTACAGGACGGTCCCGATGAGAAAGATTAATTATTCTCCATACCAGAAGCATCTTTAAATAATATCTCAATATCGATTTTATTTCAATAAGAATTTGCTTTGATATATACCTATATTCAAAAATGCTCAAACGCGAGATGATAAAACTATTAAAATGATGTACTTTTTGTAATTATGTTTTGATCATAAGTATTTATAATTTTTCAATAACGTCTAAGCAAAATAAAAATGTTAAAAAAAACTGATATTGTTTAGTTTGTAAGACCATAAATAAATAGACAAACTGAAGTATTTTCATCACAAAAAAAGTGCCCGGATCTTTTTTTTAAAGATTTTTTTTTTAACTAAAATTCAAATTCTGAAATGTAGCTTTCCTAGATAATTTATTGATTTATTTTATTGTATGATTGTTTAATTTGAAATGTGTGTTGTATAATACAAAATTTTGTTTGAAAATTTAACAAATCTGCCAACGACCTGCGGTATAATCTTATTATACTAAAAATAAACATTTTTTCTCAAAATTTAAAACATACCTTTACTAGATAAAAAAACAATCTTTCGAAATCGATTTATACTTTTTTGTGGATAAAAATCAATATGTCTAAAATTTTATTTAAAAATGACAAATTTACAGTTGTCTATGGTTATTCCTCCAATAAGTTTTTTCACATATCAATGTCACAACCAAAATCATAGTTTTCCAAGATGGGCTTGTGACTTTCAAGATGCTAAAGGCTGATGAGAGCTGGCTGCTTCGGATGGGTCAGAGACCCCAAGATCGACCAACTTAGGGATTTTCGAGGGAGGTCAGACACCAGAAGACTAATGAAGAAGGAATAAGAAGATTTAATACCTTCCACCCCCTGTGCTTGGTGTGCTTGATGACCTGCAGGTCCGGGATGGACAGGATAGGCTGCGGCAGGAACAGACGGTGCACAAACTGTGCTGAGGGCTGCAGCAGGTTGCCCACGGGCCCGATGGGGCACAGCAGGGACATCACCACCTTTTCCCTGATGACATGTATATTATATACCGTACAGTTGACATGAGCTTGAGCATTATTGGAATTCTGTATGACACTCGTTTAACATTTCATGCTCATATTGAAAAGATCTGCAAATCAGCCGCAAAGATGTTGGGTTTTGTCAAACTTATTGCAATAGTAATAATACACACAATTCAAAGGAGTTGACCAAACTTGAATTTATAAGGCTGCTTTACTTTATCTTAGTGCGTCGAATTCTCGAGAGTGGATCTCAGGTATGGGGGGGGGGGGGGGCTTGAGTACTGTTTTTACCCATGGCTGTTTCCAACAGCATTTAACTTGGAAACGCTGGGTATCTGCAGTCTTAGTTCTAGAAGGGATGTCACATTACTCCTGATAAGCTTAAAAACTTCGGAATGGTTAAATACCAATACCAGACATTTTGACTAAAATAGGATTGTATGTCCCAGATAATTTCACGCGAGGTCGCCAATACAGGCTTCTGATTCTTCCCAAGTGCAGAACTAACTTACCAATGGTGGCGCTCATGGGAAGACTTACTATGTTAATTAACAGCCTCGCATAAAATGTGGGTTTTTCCACATGCCCAAACAACTTTAAGCACGAAGAATCATTTAAGTTTTAATTATTATGTACTACAGGGAACCATTTATTGGATAACCAACAACTCTGATATAGGTCACTCCAAATGGTTTGCTACGTTTGGTGACTTAGCAGAGGGGCCCGTGCTCATGCGGTGAGGTTTGTGCGGGTCTTGGTGACGGATATGTCTGCCCACCAACAAGTGGCAAGCTAGATTGACTGAGACAACTGGTTGAGGGAGACCTTTTGACCTCTCCAGCAGGACTCTCTCGGAAAATCTCCTTGCGCCGCAGTGGGAGGGATGGACTCATATGTCCGTCACTCCTGAATGCACTGACTCCCAGATTCCTATTCACCCTTCATGCCTTTTTCATTCCCAGAATTTCCTCTCCTTCCTTACCTAAAAAGACCCCCACACAACATCCCTAAAGATGGTATAGGCCCTGAGAGGAATTATTTTCATATTATGCATACTACTTTCTAGTATCTACACGTAATTTTTTTTATCTTTCTTATCTATGCTCACTATTTTTTTTTAAATTATTTTATCGCTTTTGAAATGTATTGGTTTTTGTATGCTTTTGCAAAATAAATAAGATGGTCAGTAGGGTGAGTTTCTCACAAATGTAGGTATTTGATTTGAATGTTCAAATCAATAGAGAATCTTACCTGAAAGGATCGATGGGCGGATTAGTAACTTGAGCGAAAAGTTGCTTGAAGTAATCGTAGGGGAGAGGTTGGAATAATGACAGGCAAGCTAGAGGAATGTCATTTCCCATGCTTCCCAAAGCTTCTTTCCTAAAACGAAAAGCATAAAATTAATATATATAAATAATTGAACACATTTACAAAAAAGGGTCAAAATACGAAATACTATAAACATCAATATTTTAACTAAAAAAGGAATGAAAAGAGTCACCGAAATCTCTTACTTTATTTAATTTGAGCCTCTTGAAGACCTGCATTAAGAAATTCCTTACAACAGCCCCTTAATTAATTGAATGATAAAATTTAATAAGATTGATGGCTTCCGTGGTCTATTAAGAGCGTTTAACCAGCCAGCGGACGAAAATCCACATTTCGTCGAAAGTTGTTCTTACGATCGTGCAGGGCGGTTACAATGAGAAAGATTAATTATTCTCCGTACCAGCTTTTTTAAATTATAACTCAATATCGAATTTATTTCAATTCAAATTAGCTTTAATTTATACCTTCATCCAAAAATGCTGAAAGGCGTGATGATAAAACTATTAAAATAATGTACTTTTTGTAGTTATTTTTTGATTATAAGTATTTATCGTTTTTCAATAATGTCTAAATTTAATAAGAATGTTAAAAAAATCTGAAATATATTAGTTTGTAAGTGCGCAAATAAATACACAAACGGACCAATTTTCGCCAAGAAACACATGTACGTACATATTTTTTAATGATTTTATTGAAACTAAAATTAAAATTCTAAAACATACGTTTGCTAGATAATGTATTGATTTATTTTACTGCATGATTTTATTATTTGAAATGGGTGTGGTATAATACAAAAACTTTTTTGAAAATTGAACAAATCTGCCAACGACCTATGGAATAACCTTATTATACTAAAAATTAAAAAATTTTCTCAAAATTTATTACATACGAATGCTAGATAAAAGAACAATCTTTCGAAATCCATTTATAATTTTTTGTGGAAAAGAGTCAATACGTCTAAAAACTTTTTTGAAAATGACGTATTTCCGGTTTTCTCTGGTAATGCCCTCTTAACCGAGGTCTCCGAGGTCCTATGAACCCGGAGGTGGAGGATTCAAATCTTGCACAACTTCAAATCATTTAAAACCCAGTGTGCACAAGTTAATTTTATTTAATTAAATTTTGTTGTTTGACAATTAATTATCCGCTTCTCTACGCAATATATGTTGTAATTGAATTATGTATCAATATCAACAATAAAAATATATTGATACTGAAAAGGATAAATGTGTTTCCATTGCAAATTCCAGAATCGATATAATATATTTGCGCCACATTCCAGAGAGGAAGATACTTCCAGTATCGCCCTGGTGAAAATCCACCATTAATGACTTTAGCCGAGTTTGGTGACCAGATCCGAATAGCCAGGAACTTCCCCCACCTTTTTCTTTTCCCTTCCCAACTACCATCAGCCTTACTGCATACCCCAATTGGGGAAGCCATAGTTTCACTGGTACCAGACGGTTGCAGCTGTATTAATATTGTGTGCGGTATTAACACAGAAATAAAAATAAAATTAATATTATTTACTTGTTCTGAATCATGGGCATGATAAGCATATTGATAGTCTCGATGGTGTAGCCGTACAGGGGCAGGCGCTTGTCAGCCATGCCGCTGCACACAGTTCCGTACCCATTCAGTCCGTTGATGCACGCAACTCCATTGGTGATGGCTTCGTGTTCTTTACGCAAGTCGTCCATTACAATCTAAAAGTTATTCAATCATTTTTAACACTTTTTTTAATAATAAAAGCTTGTTCCTTTTGTTTGATAACAATTGAAGATGTCGCACCAACAACAGTGAAAAAAACAACGATCCACGGATCATAACGAAGGTGTTTTAGTTTTTCAAACTTTAAATTGGTATAACTGAATGGCAGATACAGACGGAAAGATAGAGCAGAAAAACTGCTTTACCGGAAAATATCAATAAAAATCAAATTTTACCCACAAACAGCAGTTTTTCTTATTTTCTTAGTTTCGCTCATACAAAAACAATGTTGTACGGCAAACGTGGTTCTCGTATTAATTTTTTTATTGACCCGAACAGCGCTATAAGGCACAGTTAGTTCATCAGTATTCTTGTATGGGAATTTTTCATTTGATATTTTAATTAATTTGATTATTTTTACAATAGATAAAAACTAAATGCATTTTTGAATTAAAATACATTAACAAAATCCCATTCATAATTTTATTTACGTTTTATTAATTCTTCAACATTTTGCAAGTGAATCATTCATTGTTGTTTGTGTAACGAGTCCAATTAAGTATGGGTATTATAATACAACATTATTATTATTTGTTGATGGATTAACATCTGTCTACTTATTGGCGTAAAATTTGGTGAAAAGCGTTAATTAAATCATAAATGAGCGCAGGAGTTTGGTCCCTTTCTTTCAACATTGTACTGTAACCATTAATCACATATTTTCGCAGGTCTCAGATATGAAAACATATAGATGCATATTTTGACGGTTCTTTCTGTCAAATATGCCATCAAAGCCTATGTCAGACAACGCCACAGCGTTTTTTGGGAGTGGCCATTACAGATTATATGTGCTGTAGTGTCGCACGAAGCTATAATCTTCCCCCCCCCCCCCCCCTTAGGCTGTAGCTGGAGGAGGAGTGGGAGAGCATGGAATATTTCTTTTACGGAATCTGTCACCTTGATAGCTGACAACCGCATGATCATGGCAGCTCCCTAATTGATCTGACTACAACTGGAAAGGGGTGGCTCATTTTCACATATTGCCCGGCTAGCAGGCCACGGCACCTCATCTAGTCCACACATATCATCTGTCTCATGTGACATGCCTATATGGGATTCTATGTTGAGTGATATGGTGATACAGACCACGCCCAAAAAACCCTCATATAGCGCCATTTGACACAGGCATAATGAGCGTTCTTATCGGTGAAAACTGTTAATATATCATGATTGACGGCAGTTTGTATAACTGTCAAAATATGTATTGGCAGTTCCTTTGAGAACTGTCAAAATATGTAGTTAACGGCAGCTCCTCTCTTTGATAAATGTCAAAATAATTTTTAGTAGTCATGGTAAGGCTTGGTGCACACGTCAGGGTTCATGCTATCGCTGTGCAGTGTTTGTGTGCAATGCTGTGCGGTATGTGTGAAGTCCTTAATATCCGCAATGAAATGCGGAGTCGCAGCGGAAAATACCCTGTCATGTGCACTGAGCCTAAAGTGGGCTTGTAATAATAATCAAAATAAAAGATAAAGACTTAGGCCTCAGGTAAAATAACTATTATTGGGGATAGAACATGTAGGTATGTTGAAAAACATCAAATTGATTTGTGTGTAAAAATAAAGATTTTTATAAAATTAAATAGTTGTTTTGCCTTATAGTTAGCCTTTTAGCCCATGTTTAGTTCAATGGGATTAGAATCTGGAACCAAAAATTCCTAGTTAATTTTTACTAGTCTAAATTTAAATTTATAAAATAATTGATGAAAACCATTTGTTGCATAAGAAAAAAAAATCGTGATCTAGTCTATGACGTTACATACTATTAGACGAGGGTTAGAAATCTCAAAGTGGGAAGACAAGAACAAGACAATTGTACCGATCTCGATATCTAGTACTTTAGTACTAAACTGCTATGCGTCGAGTAAGGTTGCGTCTTACCAGCACTTACCAGTAAGTAAATTGCATTTTAAAAAGTGTCAAAATGCCCTCCTGTGTGATGAGAAAATATTTCAATTACACGGCAAATAATAGTAAAGGCGAATGAATAACATTTCATTTGTAAGTACACGCAAATTACTTAATATTATTGATTATTGTAAATATTACAATTAATTTTCATGTTTCCCCCTCGCGGTTTTACATGTCATTAGAGAAAATTCAAGTCCTACTAAAGTAAAGGGTCTGGACACGCAATAGCCAAATTTCTGTTGCTAAGTAAACTTCACTGTTTTAAAGTAGACTAATCAGCCTAAACACTCTGTTTATTTGGATAAGTTTTAAGATTTTCACGGCCAAAAGCATTTTCGTTATTTGTTTTTGGGGTGTTATGCCGTGTTGCGCTACCTCCTTCTTTAGGAGAAAAACAAATAACGAAAAAAAACTCTGTTCATTTGTTTGCTTGCGGTAAAACAACACATAAATCAGTAGTTATAACAAGTATTGATGACAATCGCCACCATTTGAAAATCATCGTTGCCTTATTGTATTTATTGCATAGCTCGACATATCAAACTCCGACAGGCAGCCGGACCTTTTATTCTAGTGGGCCTCAAGAAAAGAAGACAGCGAACGTTCCATCAAAAAGTGACAAGCAATACGCCGCCCGCTCCTATATTCGCTACGCTCACACATTATTTGATTGTCTATCTTTATCACACAGGAATAAACCTTTGAATTAAGAAATTATACTGAAAATCGCTGAAAACAAAAGAGTGTTCCTTACTTTCCACATTTTATTGTGAGTATATGAGACTATGGCGAGTCTATTTATTTATGTAACGTCATTGGATCTAGTGGGTAAATAAAATATAACAAATAAAATAGTGATATATAAAATATAATGGTATATAAAATATAATAAATAAAATAGTGCCACGAAATAAAAATGTAACGCCAAACACAAACAGTCATAAAATATAATAAATCATTGTGTCTTAACGAATATAGCTGCAGCAAACAATAATTTTTGTAACAGAAGCTGAGTAAACATGAATATTATTATTTAATGTGATTGCAAATTTAATACGGTGTTAACTGTCAGATTTTTTAACTCACCATCTGCAAATCAGGATTGGATATTTGAAAAAGAAAATTTTTTGACAAATATTATAATCAGACACACAATAATAATTATTAACTTTCATACCTTTTACAGTTAAGGGTTTAGTGTTAGATTATATTATTAACAGATTCATAAAGCCAGCTAAGACAAGAAAAATGAACATAATATTATTATTAAATTAGCCTTTTCATGAGTAGCATAAAGGGGGCGTTCAAGTATTACGTAATGCAATTTTCGAAGATTTTTGACTCCCCTCCCCCCCCCCTGTAACGCGCCGTAACGTTTTTCTGTTTGTCTCACTAAACCTCTTGAAAAGTGAGATCTAGAATCATCCATCTTGCACAAATTTTCTTTATAGAGTACAGTTTTAACCCGAGAGTACTCACATATAACTTCAAAACCCAAGCGAAAGGTAAAAAGACCCAAGATTTTTATATTGTATATTTATTAAGAAAAGATGGCGCATTCTGTAAAAAAGTAGTCAACTTGTCACAGTAAGAATTGGCACGGTTATATTATATTAATAAATGCTTCAAGGATTCACAGCGGATTAGTTTACCTGTTCTTTGAGCCACAGGGAGTGCGGCCGGCTAGAAGAAATGTGCAGCTTCAGTTCAACATCCTGAATCATTTTCTTTTCTTCCGTATCCACCAGCAACATACGACCTGGCTTCAAACGACTCTGAAAAATAAGGTTTCACAACTTTAAAATTGTTCTGAAACAATATATTTCTATTAATTAAAAATGTTTAAGGACAATACTAAAAATCCATAGTGATATGATGATATTAAATATTGAAACAATATTAATAATCATATGTATTAGAAAAACCTGTTGAAAAAATGAAGTTGCAGCGAATGTAATTTGATCTCGGGACCGCTATTCAGATTTCTGCTCTAAGCAGTGAGATATAATGTCAAATTGTGTATTTGATCAGATCGAGCGTTAATTTTTTGATAAGCTGGACGGCTAATCACAATTTGACCAAAAACTTAATTGGCGGTTAATTTGAACTGTTTAAATGTCAAAAGTTCAAAATGGAGCTAGACGTCAAAGATATCTCAACATCCCAACATCAGTATTAAAGCACCTCACGATTGAGGAGGTCAAGGTCGATGCGATAGCTCGGTGATTAGAGCAGATGCTCGAATAGCAGAAAGTCCTGCGTTCAAATCACCTTTACGGCAATAACCTATTTTATCATGTTAAGTAATGTGAATGATGATTAAATACTGTTTCAATATTTAGGTTCTGAAACAAAATTTACAATTATATATGTAGATTTGTAGAGTTGATAAAATCAGCTCTGAAATTTTCTTGCTGATGTCGAGACAATCACATAAAACCATTTCCATATCAATATTAGAAAGTATCATTTTTTTAATGAGCGCGGACAAATTCCAGCGCTCAAGGCATATTTTTTGCAACTGTCTTGGCGCTCTAGTGGTTATGTTCGAGGTGTTCCAAACAGTTTTTCGAGACAGCATATGTGGAAAAATTCCAGAGCGGGTTTTGCAACTCCACAACCCATTTGATGAGAGTTGTCGGCTCAATGTGGACATCCAGCTCTGGTTAAATTACGACTATTAGTAAATACAAAATACAACACACCTTGAGGATAACATTAGCGGGATCAACATCATAAACACCCACTTCGGAAGCCATCACCAATACATTGTCAGTTGTTATATAAAACCGGGAGGGTCTCAAACCGTTACGGTCTAAAATAGCACCTGTAAATAATACCATCAGAAAATATCAATATCTGATAGACACCAGTAAAGTTCCTTCCTCTGATTGTACTAGTAAACAAATTCTGACAAAAGGGTAATGCTGAAATAGAATAATTAGAAAACAAATAAAAATATATTTTGTACATGTAAAAACCACAAATTACAAGGCGTACAGAAACAAACGTGGCAGTGTCAGGCAGTTAATTGGATATTTACACAAATAAGAGATACCTCCGTGGTCGACGGGTCGACTAGTCGCGGGTTGAAATCTCAGTGTGCGCAGAGAAATTTTATTTGATTTATTTGTGTTTTCACAATTTAATCGTTTAAAATAATATAAGGTGTATTTGCGGCACCTTCCAGAGTGAAAAAACTCTCAGTATCGCCCTGGTGTAAGAACACTATTCAGAATTTAATTAGCCAGATACTTCCCCACCTTCCTCTTCCCCATCTCCATTCCCTTTCCACTTGTCTTCAGCCTTACAACATACTCCAATTGGGGATGCCTTAGTCTTACTGGCTCCAGACGGGAGCAGTTGGGACTCTTGTGAGGTATTAATGTAAAAATAAATAAATGTGGAATATTCAAAGAATAATTTATTGATCCTGATAGTCATAAATGCATATCCAAATTATTTGTGCATGCCCCCGCATGCGACACATTTCATATATACATGTTCGCAAGAAAAATACGCGTTTGCAACAATATTAATTATTTACTTATTTTTTCATAAAAATTAGTTTTCAATAACAACTATATGTTTTGTTAAGAACCCACTATGTACTCTCATATTATTATTATTATTATAATCTGCTCTGATTGATTGCTTTCTAGTACCCCAAATCTAAATCAAATAAAAGTAACATATTCTGTTCATATAAAATCACAAGTTTTCGTATTCTTATTCAATCTCAGCTCAACGTTTACAATGCAGAGAAGCCCCACACATGAAATTTAGGGAAAAAAACTAGCTATGGGGAGAGATATTGCCATGACTACCGACATGGTTACTTCCAGCAGTTATTCTACTTCACTACTACAAGGTCTTCTTAACTCCGAAAACGAACTATGTTCATAATAAATATCAATCATGGCCGATACAGATAATAGAAACAAGGGTAATGAACCATACATAATATGAAATTGCACTCTCAAAAGTGTCATCGACATCATTCACTGAATCATATGATATGAATCATGGATAACCTTGCCATCATCAGCACTGATATTAATTTACCAATTTCAAACCAGGTGCCCTAGCACAGTTGATCAATAAGGATTGATAGGATTGCTTTCAGTAACTTCTCATCCTTCACAAACATTATTGCAGATCGCTAACGAATTAATAACAGTTCATAATGACTAAGGACGGGTGGTTTCAAAAAATTTGAACAAAATCATCAAATATTTGAGGTCAATTTTCACATTCTGTGAAAGTTCTATTCAAGTTTCGTTATTATATCCAGTACCGGATTATCCCTAAGGCAGAGTAGGCAACTGCCTAGGGGCCCCGCATCGGCTAGGGGCCCCGCGTCCCGAGAAAAACTGAATTGCTTCAATTAGTGAGCAACGAAGTTTCGGAAAAAGTCAGTTTTCAAGATGTTTTCAATTTTTTTATTAGAAACATTTACAGGTTAATAACATTAGGCACACGCATTAAAGAAAACAACAAATTATAATAATAATTAGCTTATAACCCAATAAATAACTAATGTTCATATCATGCACAAACAATAAATAAAAAGTCTATAATTAAAACAATTATATAATCATAGTTGTATTTTACTTTTCTTTCCTTCTTTTTTTGCAACATTACTTAGTATCTGAAGTGATTGAAGGTGCCGTGTGTGGTTTATATTGGCATAGTGGCAAATGGCACTTTAGTGACAAGACGGCTCTTTGTAATAATTTTTTTAACAATGTACATTTTTGTTTCTACATAATATGTATGTGTCCTTTTATGTGCAATAAAGGGTTATTATATTGTATTCGTTTTCTTTATTAAATGGGGTGATGGCAAAAGAAAAAAAAAATTTGGAAGTTAGAGAAGGGTAAAGTGCAGTGGCGGACTAAACCTGTCAGAAACCCCGGGCGGCAAAGTTGAATGAACCCCCCCCCCCCCCCCCCCCCCTTAGTGAAGTTGATGTAATTTTACAAGTTTTTTATTCAGTTCACAGGGGCCTCTGACTTCGGGGGGGCCTCTAAACGCCATCATGTTCCCTTGATCAAATCCTAAACAAGGCTTTAAGGACACTGCAAAAAAATATTTTTAATTCATTTTCTGAAAGATGTATTTGTTAATAATGCTCTCACTATTTGAGGAAATTGGTAAAATTGATGGAGATACAGTATTTTATATGAAACCGTTTTAAACAGTTTGTGTGTTGAATTATCCTCCGCAAAACTTTGAAAGCCTTTTTCTCGAAAGTTTTTTAACACGTTTTTCAACCTGGTTGACAACATATTAAAAAAAACTATACATTCGATTTGCATGCACCAAGTAACGTAATACGTTTTCCTAGGTAGTCAGAGGGAGTTTTTTTTCGATTTTTTTTTTATTTTTGGCAGCATTTTGAAGTGAAAAACGCGATTTTCGCTAAAAAATTTCGGTGAATTTGTTATTATAAAATGGTAAAAAAAACTCATCGCATCGATCAAGTCAAGATTTTGAGTTATGATAGTTATGATGTTCACAAACTTCAGAAATATTGTTTGCGAGAAAACCGATTTACAACTTTTTATACTCGAAATATACTTGATATACTTGAATCGAGCATGAGGGCCGGTCGCTTGAAACGCTGTACCTTCGTTAGTTTTGCTCCGATTTATTTGAAATTTTGACACAATACTCAATATACTGACATGTTTTACATTCTGAAAAAAATAAAGTTTTAAAACCTTACCTACCCTCCCCCCCCCCCCCCCCTCTTAAAGTTTGGTTAAGGTTTTGATCAAGGGAACAAGGAGGCGTTTGGAGGCCCTTTCAATCCCCCCCCCCCCTCCCTCCCTCCATCCCCCGTTAGTCCGCCATTGGTAAGGGGGGCCCCGAGACGTGCGTTGCCTAGGGGCCCCGACATGGTTAATCCGGCCCTGATTATATCATTGTAGGCCAGTTGCTTCATAAAACTGAAATAATAACAGAACTTGAATAGAACTTTCACAGAACGTGAAAATTGATCTCAAATATTTGATGAATTACTGGGTAAAGACAATTCACAAAAATACCAAGAGCTTTAAAAGACCGGCGATACGAAGATAAGACTCGAGGAACTAAAATTATCAACATTAAAAGAAAGACAAGAAAGGCGTGACTTGATTAAGAGTTTTAAAAAATTATCTGGACATTTTAGTTGCCCTAGTATTCAAGAAATCTTCACCACCAATACAAATGTAAATCTCCGTGGACATTAAAAAAAAATTAACAAAACATCTTTTGCATCCAATCGTAGGAAACTCTTCCTTGCAAATAGAGTAATGGAATCATGGAACGAACTTCTACAACATGTCATCGATGCTACAATAAGTCAATTAAGCTCTATTGGATTCTTATTTGAATAGAAGAAAGAATTGTTTTCATTTAAATTAACTCAAATACTGATAAACTTACTGTGAAATAAGATGTGAGCGCATCACCGGAAATCTGCCGGCTCATTATTATTAATTGATTTTATGCGTACCAATGTAGCGTCCATCGGTGAAGGAAATAAGGGCCGGTCCATCCCACGGCTCCATGGCGCAAGAGGCCCAGTTGTAAAAGTCTTTTTTGGCTGTGGGCATGGTGACGTCATTCTGCCAGGCCTCAGGGACCATGGTCATGACGGCCTCTGGTAGCGGCCTTCCTCCGGCACGAACCAGAAACTCCAGAACACAATCGGCCGAGCCAGAGTCGGACAGGTTGGGCTCTACCACTGGGTACAGTTTCTTCAGATCTAAAAGGAATCGGCGAAAAGAAACCTCATTGAATTTTAGACGTCAAAGTCATCAAAAGGTCATTCAACGCCATCATGTTTTTTTTTGATAGACGAAAGCATACCGTTAAATGCCGTTTCAGCTTTCAAACAAATTGTGATCAGCAAAAGAGGACAACTATCCATGTTTTTAAGCTTGTCAGCTTATTACAATTTGACAGAAAGCTGAACACACCTAGAATCGGGGTTTTATGGGAACCCTTCAAATGTCGAAAACAAAATGGCGCTTAGTGGCCATTTGATGACAATGTTACATTTGAATTTCTGTGAAACAACTGGGCTTTTAACTTAACAGAAAATCTAGAAGTATGATCTGTACCCATTCAATTTACATAAGATCTCAAACTCAAAAAAAAAGAGTTTGACCAATTTCACAAGTAAGATTGAATTGACCTTACTTCGGGGACACAGACACGCCCACAACATAAATCCTATCACTTCAGCACATTTAATGGATTATTATTTAACAGTAATAAATCTCAGACTATCTAGAAAGAATTTAACTAGCAATTCCAGAGTAAATTTGGAGTAAAAAAAGTAGATGTCGTTTTGCTTTCTGATGATTAAAAAAAATCTTTTTTTTTCTATCACATGTCACCACTGATCACACTGTCACACATCGCAATGGATAACTTGATATACACTCTGTCTCGTCTGCACAGTGCTACTGGAATGAGACTCGTGTCTCACATGACGCGCTAAGTTGTACCCAGTGGATGAAAAAATATTTGTTTTGTTTTTATTTGAAAAAAGTATCATTTGTATACATATTGTGCACTTGGAATGAATTATTTATTTTTTAATCTATTGTACAATAGAAGAAGATCAGGAACTTGACTCACCATCTCCAAAGAGTTCACTCTTCATCACTCCTTCACGGGCCTTCATCAGGTTAACATTTCCTCGAAGTGTATTGATTTCTCCATTATGAGCAAGGACTCTGGAAATAGATACATTGTTCATTAGTTCATATTTAGATCAGATAGATCTTAACAAACGGATTTAGCACAGTTGTTAAGTGGGAAGGCTGTCTTTGTTCTACCGGTATTTCAATGGAAGATTCTCCGAGGAACGAGCATCATTAATCCCTTTTCAGCAACAGTGCACAGTCGGGAAACATGCCAAACGCGCACAAAACATTTATACACGGTTGAAATTATTTGTACCATGATAACGGGTCATTTTTAGGACTCATTCTTGAGCTCGGCTGGGGAATGATTTGCTGGGGAATTCCTCTCTCCTGCAACATGGGTCTCTTCAAGATCCATGTTCACTCCTTCCAATCCTCAAAAAAAATCTTAAAACAGTATGCAAAGATGATACAGGCCTGCGCAAAGTAAGGTAATATAAAAATAAAGATATGTGAACAGTGAAATTATGTAATGCGGTATTACCTCAAAGGATGAGCCCTCTCCCAGCTGGGGAAGGTGTTGGTAGAGAAGCGTGTGTGTACCAGAGCTAAGTATGTATCATATGCGGGGTGGCTCAAATCCTTGAAGTACACCTGGAAGTTTGAGAAACTTGCGTTAATTTCAGATTCTCTTGTCAATCTATAAAACTTTAGAGACTACTGCATAGTCAATAATTACCCAAAGTTGGTCGGATGTCAAAAGCCCTTTGTAGACAATGGTTTTCAGGGAAAGACTGCAAATGTAAAATCTGGCTCCAGGAATGCTTATTTCATGTGTTGCTCTTTTGCGCAGGACGAAAATCTGGAAGAAAAGAAATAATTAAAAATTTTAACAAACATATATTTAGGCTTTTGCCAAGATAAAATGTAGCATACGAGTATGAAAATCTACTAATTTAAACATTTACTAATTTAATTTTAATTTTAAATAATTTATTTAATTTGGAAAGTGCATTGTTGTTTAAATAACGTAGGTAAGTAACATAAGTTGGTTACCTTTTACATACATCTTCAAGAATGTGCAAATACAGGTTTTTATATTGAAATTTGAAAAAGATGTTTTATATTGATATTTGAAAGTTACGTGTTACACTTTTAAAATATGTTAAATCCTTTACTTTGATGAACTCATGTGGTTTGAGATACCAATGGCTTTTTTCTTTGCAGATAAAGTTAATGTTTTTATATTGGTGAGAGTTTTGTGCGACATCTAAGTTGTTTTGGACATTACATTTCTCTAATTTAGGTAATCCTAGAAAATCTCCCCCCAATCTAAAACTTTTCCTCAAAAACCTCGCCGCAAACAAGCGAATGCAGATAGCGTTAATATTAAAAAAAAAACTATTATAATTAAGTGAAAATATTAATTTAATAAAACACAACTCATTTAAACTAGAGCAAAAATCTCTTGACAAATGCGTTGAATTTAAAGATACGCTGTGAATTTTTTAATAGGTATAACATGTAAACATCAGAACAAAATGTGTTTTTAATAATTTTCAAAGCATATTTTGCAGTTTTTACTATTGAGGAAATTGCATATAATTACAATTTTGGCTCTACAAATGTACAGATATTATCTTAAAAATAACATATATTTCTTAAGGAACTTAATAACTTACAGTGTTCAAGAGAAATATGTTATAAATAATAGGAATGCAGGAGCTTATTGGAAAGGGCTACATAATGCTTATTGGAGATATGTTCGATTTTACCATTTATTTTAAACTGTCTCTTTTACCATTTTACATAACTTAATGACTGACGAAATGGGCGATGTCCGGTTAAAATGGAAGATATAAAATAAAATTGTAACTAATAATATCCAAGTGTTTCTGCAAAGGGCAAAAAGAGTATTAAAAGCGAGATCGCTCTGCGGTATATGTACCTCAATGTACCCCAATCGGGGTACCCCAATGAACCCCTTCGGGTGTTGCGTGTTTTTTTACCTTCAGGTATGTAAAGTTTTTTATGTAATATTCCCCACGAAAGTCATATGTTGGATGATATTTCGAAAAGTCTCTCGCAATTTCATAGAAAATTATTTTTAAATAATTCAGAGAAGCTACAATAATCAAATAGTACCTAGGTCCTAGATTGAAATTGGCGCAAGCGATTCTGCCTTATCCTTCGTACATTTTCTTTATACATTAGGGTTAAAATCGTATTTAAAATAAAGCAAAATTTTTTGGGCCCGCCGGCGGGCTTGCGACAGATGAGAGGTTAATATTCATAAATTTGATTGATAACATCCATTTTAACCATTCTTCATACCTGTCTTGTAAGTTCTTCCGGTGTGGCAAAGTCTCCGGTGATAAACACCTGACGCATGAAAGGCTCAGAGTTCTGAGCAACTTGTCCTGGAAAAAAAACATTTATTACAATATAAAGTCAATTCTGTTTTTACACGGATCACAACATTATATTATGCACAATATCCATTCTTATTAGAATCCTAGATTTTCTCCACCCCTGTGCAGACACAACCCAATAATAGTATCGGAATAAACAATAATACGTTTGATCATTGATATTCAGAGTTTTTTCATACGATGTACTATATTTTTGACACAGTATTCTGTGGAACGTTTCCCCCTTGTAAAAACAGAGTTAAGCCAAACATTTGTACACAGTTGACAATTGTCACATGAGAATGGGTCATTTCTACAACCCGTTCTTGAGTTCAACCGTTCGACTGTAGAACGATTTGCCAGCCTCCGTGTTTCCTCCCTCCTACAACATGGGTGTCAAGATCCATGTTCACTCCTTCCTCTCCTCAAAAAGACCCACCACACAACATCCCAAAGGTCCTGGGGGAAATTATTTTCTTCAAGGCCTCTCGTGTGTGAAGTTAGTGTAAAAAACGTGTAAACTGTTTTTTTTAAACAACACGCTTAATACCATATCTTAATTTCAAGTAGGCGCTAAAATGTCTCATGGTAATCTTTTTCCGAGCTCAAGCGATTAAGTTAGATTAGTGAGATTTCCTTCTGTCTGGGTAAAATGATAAAATCACAATGTAATAAGGTAGCTGAATAATAAAACGTCTAAAATTGAGATTACCAGAAAGATTGTACGTGATAATGTGAAGTATAAAGAGATTAGAAGGAGGGTAAATATTTATACACTTTAATGCCACCCCGTCCTTAGAGTGTACAGAATTAACAGACTCAAAGAATATGGCTAACATTCACGGGATAAAACGCAACACTCACAAACACAAACGGATATAGGAATACATGGGAGGATCTGTTCGCCGAGCGTGCTCGTGAATATAGTACCATAAAACGGGGTGATTTTGATCATTTTAAACTTTGAAACGAAATAACTCTTTTGTCAAAAAAAAAACATTTGTGTCAGATAATTTTATATCACACTAGCAGACCCGGCCACACGCCATTACCCAATCTTTATAAAATCCACACCACCCGCTTGCCAGCTGCCCGCTGCCGGCTGCCTGAATTGAATATTTGAATTTATCGGCTTTTCTCTACTTAAACTAATTAACACGCCACTAATTTATACAATGCTTGCAATGCAACACTGGATATTTGAAAAGGGAAAATCAAATACCTACTTACTCTAGGACATCTATTTTCCAATTTCTTCCGTAGAACGAATTTCAAAAGTGACTATAGTACGGTCCGCCAGCCGTTTTAAATCACACAAAAATATGTTTTCTTTAAATTTCTCGGCTTTTCTCTAATATAATTTACATGTATTATACAAATCAACATTTCTCTTCAATCACTCTATCTGTTGGTGAAAACCGTATGAAAATCCATTGCGTAGTTTAAAAGATTAATGCGCACATACATTTTGAGCGACTTCATTTTATACTATGTAATGATGATTTATTAAACAACTAGCTGAAGTCCCTGGCATTACCCGGGCTTTACACGGTGTTTTTCGAAATCTAATATGGATAGTAACTCCATTAATGGAGAACTGAATGCCGTTGGTGCTAATAAAAAACTGTCAAAAAAAGCGAAGCTAGCAGTCCACAATGGAGTCCTGGTACCTACCCTGATGTATGGCAGTGAGGCATGGAACTGGCAGAGGAAGGATGAAAGTAAACTGAATGCTGTTGAAATGAGATCCCTGAGACGTATGTGTGGTAAAACAATGTATGATCGTGTTAGAAATGTGGATATCCGCAAAGAATGTAAGGCTGATGTAAGTATAATGAGCAAAATTAAGAAAGGGACCCTCAGATGGTTTGGGCACGTAGAACGAATGAGCGAAGAAAGTAGTGTAAAAAGAATATATGATGCAAATGTGAATGGTAGAAGAAGTCGGGGACGCCCGAGGAAGACATGGCACGATCAAGTGAATCAGATACTTGAGACGGGCCATGTCAAAAGTCAGAATAATAGAAGAGTATGTATGAGACGATGTATGAATGTGAGTGAGGCAAAGAGTGTGTGCCAAGACCGAGTTGTTTGGCGGTCCGTCCTCTCTGCCTACCCCTGCGGGGAAACGGCGTGATGGTTAGTTAGTTAATATGGATAGTGACTTTAATCATGTTTTAAAGGTCAAGTGTACGAAATTTCATCAGTCTCGGAATAAAACTGTTGAATCGTATAAAAAAACAAATCCACGCCGCCTGCCCGGTGTCTGCTCGCCCACCACAGACACACTTTTTTTATATATATTTATGTAAATAACACGAAACTACTAATCTTTGAGGAATTTATAGAACGCATTCATATTTACATTTATCACTGTTTGAAAATATCTAGAAAAAACAGCTTCTAAACTCAACCGAAAATAAGTTTGAATATAACTAAAAACTAATTCATTTTACACCTACATTCTTGGAGCAACATTTTATCCACATTGCACAAAAAAATCTTTAAAAGGAAGCCAGTAATCGGAATGTTAGCAGGAATTATGCAGTATATCCGCGATGGTCAAATTTCACCACCCGATTCAAAAGTCTCCTCATCTTACGGTATGTAACGATGAGTTGAGTAGACACCTACTTTATCGTTCGACATTTTCTTAGAGAGCAGAATAATTATTTTACATTATATGTATAAATTTAATAAATAATTATTGATGGTATCTAATGCGGATACAATTTCAAAGTCAACACGTATTGGTAGGCACTCAAAATCCATTAAACTTATTCTTTATCAAAATGACCTTGGTCTACTCCTAGAGTGCCTAGTACCTTCTTGTACTTATAGATTATGTGCACAGACTATAAACGCTACTTGGAAAATGATAAGAAATGGGACATTAATGTAGAGTTGCACTCAGAGTGCAACATAAAATTATTAATATAATCTAGGCGAGTGATAATCAAGTCAAAATGGCCTTGAACGAGGGTCTTAGAATGTCACTAAAGTGTATTAGAACACAAATGGGTTTGCAAGATGCGTGTGACCTTGACCGAGACCTTTAAGTATGGTGTTGAATCGTTCCTAATTCCTACATAATATATTCATTTAGTTTATGTTGTATTACGTATCCCTTTAGTTCAGGGATGGGCAAACTACGGTAAGCAAAGAATACTATATGGCCCATACTTCAACCAAGTATATCTATTAAGGCCAGTAGATCTTAAAAATGACACCGGAACCAAAAATATTGGTTTACGAAAACATTTATCAAAAAGAAAGCGGATTATCTCGCTGTCAAAAGAACGCAGGATGCATTGGTTTTTACCTTTTGTTGATCTGCACAAAGCAAATTTGTCTTCCAGAAAGTTAGCAGCAACAGAATCACTATCATTTTTCAAACACAAAATTGAGGCAGTCAGAAATATTTTAGGTATCGCGAACTTTATTATTAACAATTTTATCGGTTATATGATTACTTCAAAATATATATAACTATCAGAAAGATTCGAAGCAGCATATCGAGAAAAGTAACCATTGATAAAAATGTTAAATTTCTTCCTAGCAAAACAACTACATCACGAAATAGATGCGACGGAATTCCATGGGTGTGAAATTACTCATAGGCGGTTTACTACCTATCGATTGAAATTAGATATGGGACGGCTAATCTATAGTTGTTATATCAATAGGATTATTATAATATCAAATATCTTAAAAGAAATTAATAATACTGGGTTTTCCAATAAGAGGTGTTATTTTGATATTCAAAGAAAAATGCCATTTTTTAATTTAAATGATCGGATGTTTATTTCATTATAAAGAGGAAGGTATGCCGTTAATAGTGAAAAACATCAGGCAAATGACCACCATGACCACGCTTACAGGACCATATCCTTTTCATGAAATTTTCCATAGCCAAATCGCAAAGTGGCTGCCCTATGTCCTCGATAGCCTCACGAATTCCATATTTGAGGTCTTGAATCGACGCTGGGCTGTTGGCGTAGACTTTCTCTTTCACGTGGCCCCAAAAGAAGAAGTCGCAAGGTGTTAAATCACAAGATCTCGGTGGCCAATTGTGATCACCTCTTCGAGAGATAACACGGTCCGGAAACTTTTCCCGTAAAAGATCAATGGTTTCGTCGCTTGTGTGGCACGTAGCGCCGTCTTGTTGAAAGTAAACGTTGTCCAGATCAATACCATCCAATTCCGGCCATAAAAAATCATTAATCATCTCTCGATAGCGCAATCCATTCACCGTAACTGTTGCTCCAGCCTCATTTTCATAGTGAATTTTAATAATTTCAATGCGTTGTTGAAGCATGTATCGTTCCATTTTTATTAATGGCGTAGTTTCTACTTGTCAAATGTCAAAAAATGGCAGCTTTAAAAGTGACATCTACCGAAATAGCGGGCTATTCAAAATAACACCTCTTATTGGAAAACCCTATATAATAAAACAAAATTTGAATTCAAAGCTAATACAATGATTGTATAAACTTATATAATCAGTTTGCATTGTGCATTGATTTCACTGCCATTGTTTCACAAAATAATGCTTCAGTCGGCAATTTGTTTTCCTTTAATGTTGCTTTATTTTTTTTTAAATTATTATTTTCTAATGTACGCTATGAATATGGTCAAGAATCTTAGAATACAATGTTCTAAAAATTTACAATATGTTAACATTTTAACCAATCCAATAAAAAAATTATGAACCAATTTTCAGGAGAAAGCCATGTTGAAAAAATGGGTACGTAAAAAAGATGTTTGCAATCTTTTTTTCTGATTTTTTCTGTATTTTTTTGGGAATATTAAATTTTTTTTTCTCTGATTTTATAATCATATTTTTGTTTTTTTTTCTTCTAACATCAAAATAATAATTTTATGTATACATATCGATCGTCCAGTTGATTAGTCAGACATCGCAAAATATTAAATTTTGAGATAATGAGGAGAGCAATATTCGAATGCTCACCATAAATATAATATTATTTACATGTGTCTGTGTTTAACATATTAAATATGCTACAAAATAACACCGGGAGGCATAACGATCCGGAACATTAGTATAACATAATGAAATATCCTACTAGTGACCCAGAAAACATCAATATTTTGTTTAATTCACCACAAGTTTTTCTGCATTAAAATTGATTTAGTGATGTTTATGAGTATCTGAGAATCGTACCAGACAGAGGGTACACTTTTACATACAACTGTATACTCAACTCAAATTTTTGTCTAATTTTAATATTTTCATTCATACGAAAAATCGCACATTCCGAAATGGTTTCAAATGGCTACAATGCATTATGACATAGAAAACGCCCCTGGCTGGTACACGGCTGTCACCAACATTGCCCGGCGTGACGTCAACGCCGCCGAATTTAGAAATAAAAACGAACAAACAAAAAGTTGACGGCAGAACCATACGTACCAATGGTGGCATTATTAGTGGGAACAGTTCTCCAGCAGAGGATGGATATCTTGAGACTCTCGGCCAGCACCCCGAACTTCTCCTCCATCTTCTGGTGGTGGGACTTGTCCAGGTAGAATATTCCCGTGGCATACTTTCCGAATGGCGGCAAATCTATGTGCTGGGTTTTTCTGTGGAAAAACAAACAAAAAATAGTAAGTACTTATTTAATAATATTTTAATAATCTCTCTAGGTGTCTATAAAATAATAATCTTGCACATCCAAAACCAATATAATAGTCACCAAGAGAGGTTTCTTCTGTCTTTTTACATACAAAATGTATGAGAAGGAAAAGGTGATTGTTGATGGTGTAGATACAATCTCTCTCTGGGACTACTTTAGTGGGAACATAAACATTTTATTTTATTTCCCGGGCAATAACAATTTCTAGACATTTGTTTTGAAGAGTTTTATTTCACATGTATTTCATTTATTTTTGACCCCCACCCCCTCCCCCAAAATCACCCCACCCTTTACCCCCACCTAATAATCAATATATATTATAAAAGAAAGGGTACAAAAGTGTGCGGTGCGTCCTGCTAAAACTCAGAAACGAATCAAAAACAGAAAAGGGAGTTATATGGTGTGGCAGCACTCTACCCCATCCACGAAGAAGGTTCCTGTTTTTACTTGAAGGGCGTGCTTTTGAAGATATAAGGGCTGTAAATCAAAAAAAAGAAGTTTGTAGATATTAGTTCAACATATGAGCTGTAGATATTCGTCCGGCATACAGGCTGTAGATATTAGTAACTGGAGTCCGAGCATCAGTTCAATTTCAAATCAACTCCCTAAGCTAAGCAATGCCAGGTACCCCAGCTAGAAATAAATAAAATCTAATCATTTCTGTACTTGTGTAAGTTAGATTTAAGATTGCTAGTGAATGACGTAGATGTGTCGAAACCGGTAGCAGATAAATAAAACTCTTCAAAACAAAAAGGAACATAAACAAATAAGTTTTTATTTCTCCATCATAAATCGTTTTTATTTTATGATGACTTTCTATCTAAGGGAACGTACACATACTACGTGACACACTTTTTGCAATTTTTTACCCCCCCCCTCCCCCCCGGTGACCACGTGTAGTATATTCCAAGACCCCCCCTACAGTTTTCACGTAGTATTTCATAAATATGGTTTCGAATCATTTTTTGCTAACAAAAAATAAAAAAATTCATTATTTGGCTTATATTTGTTTTGCTGCGTGACAGCAAGAGTGCATGCATTACAAGTGGAAAAAATATTATCAAGATAAAACTTATGTCAAAATATATTGAAACCGGAACGTAATTTATGGAAAAGAAAGTCTTGTTATTTTTATAAACATTTTTCATCTCAATCATCTTCAACAAACACGTTCCCTGAACTTTTTCACTTATTTGAATGTACGAGGGTGGGTTTTTAAGTTTGCGGATTGGGTAAGGAGTGGAAATAAAACCCAAAATTATTTTTCCTTTTCAAAATATTCACCTATTACCCTAATATATTTTTCCGATCTTTAAATTAACTTAAAGGAACTTTATAACAGCGCGGAACTCAATTTTCTCCACATTTCACAATTTCTTCCCGATTTATCACTTACCTTCCCATTCCGCGAACTTAAAAACCTCCCCTCGTAGCTCGAAAAAAAACGCGAGATTTCTAGATTGACTACGTGATAAAAACCTAAGCCCCCCCCCGTTGTGACCAAGCGTGGTATTTTGATGACCCCCCCCCCCCCCCCCCTAACCAGGTCACGTAGTTTGGGTACGTTCCCTAATCATGATAAAGTAGATTTCAGTCAGTGAAATTATAAAAGTTAAAAGAATGACTTCTTTCGAAAAATCTCTTCATTCACATTACTTTAATGCCATAATAATAATAATAATGTAGTATTTATATAGCGCAGTTTTGTGATATTTCACTTCAAGTGCGCTTAATTATAATACATGACATGACCAATGATCCGTGACCCGTGACTCAACAAAGGAGAAAATTTCGTAAAATATTTACGATTTTAAGGTAGGTACAATTCAAAGATATTGAATACCTTTGGAATAATTTAATTCAATACCAAATAATTTCGAGGAAAAGGTGTTTTTAAAAAATATTAATAATTTTTTTATGCTGTGAAAAGTATGTATATATTCACATGTAGTTACAAAACACGGCTATAACTATTTCAAGCGATGTTTTGTTTCAGATTAGTGGTTTCGACCGGCCATGCTGTTATGCTTGACAGCTGTTGACAATTTGATCAAAGGCTGAAACGGGCCGAGAATCGACGTTTAACCGGAACCGTTGTTCAAATGTTATATCAATATAACTCATATCAATATAACTATCTTCCATTGGTCACCATGATACAGGCAGCTGCCTAGTATGGTGACCTAATGTATCTTCTCAAGTAAATGTATTAATCATGTAACATGTACTTATAAATAAATGAATATATAATTCAAAATGGCGCTGAATGTCGATTTGATCATCAATCGAATGCAACGATGAAAACTGTGGAAAATAAAGCACTGAAAGAGGGAGTTCAACTTTCCAAGTTTAATCTCTATGTGAAACTGAATAGGGAGAAACAAGAATAATTTATTAGAATAATAATATAGGCCAGTGCAATTAGCGATCCGCGATCGGAATTATTCCGGTAGTCCCAATTTTTTTATATGTTTTATATACTCATATCCTGATGTAAAATCTGAGTTTTCAACCTTGGGTCGCTTGAGCTTTCGCCGCCATTTTGAAAAAACCAGGCGAAATCGCGCCAAAATCCAGTTTTTCTCAAATATCTCGTTTCCAATAAAAATTTCGGTTTAGTAGAACATAAAATTACCTACAATTTTTATGAAAAGAATTTTCTTCTATCTCTAATAAACATCGAGATATGCAGTTATAAAAACGTGTATAAGTTTATAATAACAGGTAAATTGTCCGACTTGGTTTGGTTTTTTGTGCGTATCTCTTTTCCAGTACAATTTTGTGAAAAAATTACTGATATCAATTTTGTAGATAATAAAATTTCATAAAAGACGTAGGTTTAATGTTTTTATCGCAATTGGGTATCCAGGTTCTAATAGAAAATTTTCATATCTCACCTATAACTATGTATGTAGTTACAAACCTACCTTGGCTGACACCGACTCCAAAAATAACAATCGTGTCTACATATTGATGAGTAGAAAAAGCAAGTTGATTATTAAGTTGTAGAAGAAAACGAAATTATTTTTTTACTTTTTAATGCATTTTTGAAGTAGTTTTTTTTTGTTTTGCTAAATTTTTTGATTTCTAGTGAATTTGAAGTACACTAACTAATTTGTCTGAATATGGGTAGACCTATTAAACATGCTGCTCATATGAGACAGACATTACTCGACTATAACGACGTTACGGTAGGTGACTCAAAGATCCAGATAGCCTATAAAAGATTGGGCCGAGAATCGTTAGTTTGCTCCTAAGAATTGAAGAGTTCCGTTACTTTGTCATGGATCCCATAATTAGAACCTAACCAAACTCTCATCAAACTACCCCTGAAGTACATCCTTTCCAATAAAAAAGGAATCATCGAAATCGGTTGTCGTGATATTGAGTTATTTGTCGCGCACATACTTGATGCAAATTTAAAACTTATATGGTTTTCTCATGGATGCCATTGTCATAACTAGACCAAATTGAAATGGGACCACACGGGAAGCACCAGCTTTCAAATAAAAAAAGAATCACCAATATCGGTTCACCCAGTCGAAAGTTCTGAAGTAACAAACATGAAAAAGAAAAAAAAATACCGTCGAATTGAGAACCTCCTCCTTTTTGAAGTCGTTTAAAAAGAGGGAAAATTAAAATAAAATAAAAAAAATGTTATAAAGAAATATATGTTTTTCGGGTTCTTTTGTAATTTGGTTAGACTTGTAATGTAGATAGTTCCTGGACACCGTGAACAATTTGTGTAACCTCAATATTATGTACATTGAACATATATTATGATACAAATATTGTGAATTGTTTAGACTGTGATAACGAGAAGAATGGCTTTAATCTCTTTGTCTACCCCCCCCTGAACCAGAACTACTGAATCAAGTCGGTTTTTACTGATATAAGATAGAATGGCTCTATACGATAGTTATATAGGCGGATCCTATAAAAATAAGGGGCCGACTTGATTCAGTGTCCTGGCCTGGGTTGAGGTGGTTTTACGGGTCGGTTGTGTTTGTTGAGTGGAATTGATATATGGTATTTAATGTGTTCATTTGACACCAGGCCAAGAGACCCCCCCGTTGGAATCGACCTCCTTATCGATGTTCACGGTCGTTTCAATTCATACTTCATACCAGTCTATGTGGTTTGTTTGTTTGTAATGAGACTTCGTCGATGAATAATCTTTAGGTGTGACAGCTGTCAGAAAGAGACTTATTCAAGCAAAAAACGTTCGTGTAAACACGGTTTCAAGATAGTAGAGAACGAAGAAATAATTAAAATTACGATAAATATCCACCTACGATCTGTCTGGACATCGTCAAAACGTACATCTATTTCAGCCTCCGGAAAAACAAAATAATGTATTTTAATGGCTATTTAGTTAAAATCAAAATTGACAAATTTGTCGTGTTTATTTAGCGGACGTCTTTAAGGCTCCGCAACCGGACTCGAAAAGAAGAAGATGAAGAGAAACGAAATTACGAATGTTAGAGGAGAGCGCTAACATTTACAGCGACAAAATCGACGCGAAAATTCCGAAAAACTAAATAAATAAAAATGAATCGCCGAAATGTATGTACGCGCATGTATGATGTATGAACGACTGCACCAAATTGGATAATTCTTTTTTTTTTGCTTTCGGTATTGTCAGGACAAGGTTTCAAAAAAATTGCAATAGGTGGCACGCGAGCTGTTTGAAAACTGAATGTACCGGGACTGAATGTATGGAATGGAATGCTGGGGGGGGGGACTCGGGAAGGGGGTTCGCGGGATTGCGAAGGGGGGGGGGGAGTGGAGTGGGGAGAGGGAAGGTGGAGGAGGCGGAGTGGGAACGGAACGAATGGGAAAGAGCACGCAGGGAGAAACAATTTATTTATTAAATGGCATAGCAACGCATGTCGGGAACCAGCTAGTGTTTAATAAAACACGACTCTCTTAAAATAGAGCAAAAATCTAGCGGGCATTATCTTAAACAGCATTTAAAGAAACACTGTGAATTTTTTCAAACATATAACTTGTAAAATAACTGAAACAAACGTGTTTATAATAATTTTTAAAGCATACTTTGCGATCTTTTTCTATCGAGGGAATTTTATATAATTTACGTTTCGGCGCGGGCAATGTCTAGATATTATCTTCAAGAATAAGATATATTTTTTTAAGAGCTTTAAAACTTAACGTGTTTAAGGGAGATATGTAAGAAATCGGTAGAAATTCGGGTTGCGGGCCCTTAATGCTCGCTATTATATGAAAATAGGTTAAGGGGTTAAAAATCTACACTATGTATTAACGAGTGCAGTTCACACGCGGTAGAAGTGAAACCTTCGCCCACTAAATCTCAACCAATAGGAGCCTTAAAAAGTGAGCTCATAATCAATTTGTCTCTTTGTAGTGTCGTTTACGTTGCATCCGAGTTTTAAAAAGCAACGGTGCCAAAGAAGTTTCACTTCAAAAAAATATATCAAAAAATTAGTTAAATAGGTTACGTTAGTTTAGAAAATTTAACACCTCCTTTGAAAAATCAATAAATGCGATGAAAAAAAGGTTTAAATAGGTTACGTTAGGTTAGGGGTTATGAGCTATTTTTCAATTTTTTTTTCATAACTTTTAAAGACTTTTCAAAGGGGTATTAAAATTGCACGATTATGAAATGTCATGGAACCTAGTTTTACGTAGGTATATACATATACTATGTTTGTCAAAACATGGCGTAAACAGAGGACGATAAATTATCCATTTTTAAATACATTATTTTGCCTCTCAAGAGAATGAAATAGCTCCTCAATGTTATATCTGATACCAAAATTACATTGAAATCGGCTAGATAACGGAATTTTCCGCCTGTATCGCTGTGGAAAAGTGATAGGTATATTTAGGGCGGGGTCTTTACTCTTTACTATTTGTGTTCCGCTGAAGTAGTTGGGACTGTCTTTTGTAATGTCGCAATACAATTCCATTGACTTCGCTGATATTATTTATTTATTAAACGAAAATAACTTAGTTTACATCACTTTATTTTTTTTATATTTTATACTATCAACATGTTTCGTGAACCATGTTCACTTCTTCAGGAATAAAAGTATAGGTACTAAAGTTAAAAAATTAATTATAGATTACATATGGAGAGAAGAAATTGAAGGAGGGGGAAGGGTTGACAATGGTGGGAGTTTCGAAGAATTAGGGATTACCAAGCTATTAGAAGTAAAAGGCCGGTTAAGTGGGAAGATATTTAAAACAGGGTTTATTCAAATCGTGATAAAAACCAAAGTATTAACGCGAACTTAAATATTGCTAAGAATATTTCAAAAATTGTGTAGGAAGAAAATTTAATCGTCACAAAGGCTGATAAAGGGAACAGTGTTATTATTATGGATAGAGGTGATTACATAACCAAGACTATGGACTTTCTGCAAGGAGATAATTTCGAAATTATCCATATTAACCCAATTAATAAGTGTCAAGACCTGTTGAAACAAGCAGTAAAAAATTGTAAAAGTGACATTTTTGTAAAGTTGAAAAATGATAAAAAATTAATTTTAAGTAACCCACAGATTCCTAAGCTTTATAGTCTGTTAAAAATACATAAATTGAATAAACCAATTAGGCCAGTCGTTTCTAATTGTAATGCCCCAACTTTCAAAGTAGCGTCAACATTAAATAATGTAGTTATTAATACTAATGTATTCCAACCAACACACACCGTTAAGAATTCGTTGGAATTGGTTAATTATTTAAAGGATTTGGAAATCCCTAACCACGCTATGTTGGTTTCTTTCGATATAGTTAATTTATTTCCAAGTATTCCAACCATTATAAATAATTTGTTAAATTCTTCAACTTTGCCGAAAGACCTAATTCATGATTTTACTTTATTATTTGATGTTATTTTTAAACAGAATTACTTTCAATTTAATAATGCAAAATTTAAACAAAAGGATGGCTTAGCTATGGGAAGTAGTACGAGTCCTTTGATTGCAGATATTTTTGTTAATAATTTAGAAAATAAGATTTTTAATAGCGGTGCGTTATTACTTAAAAATGTGTATTGTTGGAAAAGATATGTTGACGATATATTTTGCATTTGGTTAGGTTCAGAAAGACAATTGAACATGTTCTTAAATTTTTTAAATAAATTACATAAAAACATTAAATTTACACTGGAAATTGGTAAAGATAAAAGTTTAAATTTTTTAGATTTAAATTTAACATTAACAGGTACAAAAATAGATTTCAATATTTTCCTTAAAGATACGTATACTGATATTGTTATACATAATTCTTCAAATCATCCCTTTTCTCAAAAACTAGCGGCTTTCCACTCTATGATTAATAGACTAATTACAATTCCTTTGTCAGCTCTTAACTATAATTTTGAATTAAATCTCATAAAGCAAATAGCAATTAATAATGGCTATTGTACTAATTTGATAGATGAAATACTAAATAAAAAAATTAAACAGAATTTTTTCAAATTATATATTTACCCTATTTCTAAAGATAACAATAAACATTGGCGTAGAATTTTATTTGTCGACAACGATACGTCAAAAATTATTAGTAAAAATATTCCCGGTACTATTCAACCAGCGTTTTACACAAATAACAAATTGAAGAAATATATACTCAACAATAAAGATAGCGAAATTAAAACAAAAAAAATCAGGGGTTTACAAACTCAATTGTAATGATTGTAGTTCGTTTTATATAGGTAGAACTTATAGAAACTTTGAGATTAGGGTTAAAGCAGTGGCGGCGTAAGGGGGGGGCGGAGGGGGCGGTCCGCCCCGGGTGCCAAGCTCCAAGGGGTGACAACGACAACTCACTCGTACAGCCAAAGAATGCGTTTAAAATCTCCTTATGTAAAGACATATCAATAAATAACTACCTAATCTTCTACCTAGCTAACTACATACTAATATCATATTTTGAAACGCATTGCAACTATATTTTAATTTTTTTTCGGATAAAATTTCTAATTCCCTAAAATAATTAATTCATGTTACACTTGGTCTGATCTTATACCGCGAGTAACATCGAGCGCGGTGGGAAAAGTTAAAATTAATAAAATCTTACTTAAGGTCCACAATGAGCGAAGCGCGACTAACCAATCTTTCGATTTTATCAATTGAAAGAGACGGGGAAATCAATTTCGAATATTTTAGTAAAATAAAGTCTCGTAAGCATGTTTAGTGTGTGGGGTTTTATTTTAAGTAGAGGTGCTCAATACAAAACCGCCCCGGGTGCCAATCTACCCTACGCCGCCACTGGGTTAAGCCTCGGTTCTCCCAATTTCAACCGATTTCTTACAAATCTCCCTTAAACATTTGAAGTTTTTAAGCTCTTAAAAAAATATATGTTATTTTTGAAGATAATATCTAGACATTTATCGCGCCGAAACGCAAATTTTAGAAAATTCCCTCGATAGAAAAAAATCACAAAGTATGCTCCAAAAATTATTATTAACACGTTTGTTTCAGTTATTTTACAAGTTATATGTATGAAAAAATTCACAGCGTTTCTTTAAATAAAACTAAAGACAATTATCGCGAGATTTTTGCTCTTTTTTCAATAAACCGTGATTAATTAAATATTTCATCAACAGGAGCTTACGTTTTTTAATTCTAAAGATAATATTCACCGGCCATCTCTATCTAACGTGCGTGTAACCTATGTGCCTTTCAAATATTCGTCATTCGCTGTCCAGACAGCTCGCCACACAGACGTGTAGTCCTACGTTTCATGATTTGTTTAATATACACGTACGTAAATAATAATATTGTTTTGCGAAAATGGTAAGACAATAACAAAAAAGTCGTATTTCTAAGCGTAAACATTATCTCCTGTGATCATAATTTTATTAATATAATACATACTCGTATTATTTACTATTATGTAATATTTATTATAAAAATAAATTTTCAATTTATTTGTGTATTATATAACAAAGGTGACAGTTATTGTTTTATTTTTACAGAATGCGTACTTTGGGAAATAAATCTATTTCCAATGCTTCGGAAACTGAAATTCCCGGGCAGGTTTTTAAAAATTAAATTACGTTTTTTTTTTAAATGACCATTGAATGCAAAAGCTTTTATTTTGCTCATTTATTAAAATTATAGGACATAATAATAATACATTTTTACGGATCAAGCTGCTAACAAAAATCTGCTTTAAAAAATTACCTTGTTTTTTTACAGTAACTCCACATAGGCCCTGAGGATTTTTTTCCCTCAGGGCATATGTCATCTTTGGATTTGCTGTGTGGAGGGTGTTTTAATGGAAAGGAAGGAGAGGAAAGGATAAGGTTATAGGGGTGGGTAGGAATTTGAGGGTCAGTGGGTTTGGGTGTGACGGACTTTTGAATCCATCCCTCCCAATGCGGTGCAAGGCGATGTTCCAAAAGAGTTCTGCCTGAGAGGTCGCAAGATCTCCCTCAACCAGTCTCTCCCGATCTGGCCTACCACGCAGCTGGTGGGCAGACACATCCGCCACCAAGATCCAAACCCGGGCACCCCTGCTAAGTCACCAAACGTAGCGAACAACTTGGGGTTATCCAATAAATAGTTTCCGGGGCGGCGGTACCCTTACCCGCGTCCCAAATTGTTACGGACAAGGAAATATGTAATTATCATCATTCGTATTATTTTATTACTACCTATTATTAGATGTTCGTTGGATAATAAAACCAAAATGCGTTACGTAAATGTAAGTAAATAAAAGTTTCGCTTGTTTACTAAAACCAACTACATTGTTATAAGTAATTACTTTGACCTTTTTATAAATGTTTAATAATTTAGATTCCATCGGTTAACTAGTCCTAGCAAAGCTGTAGTTAGCTGATGTCCACGCGCCCGCCCGCCCGTCCTTTACGCTCGTAGCTTTGAGGGCTGCCACTTCATAAATTTCTACATAAACTTCGGGAGGTACATGATGGTGAATGTAAAAAAGACAATTAACTTTTTTCTAAATTCAATTTTTTCCCTATACAAAATTATTTTTCCACAGAAGAATATTATTTTTTTCATACAAACAAAAAAACTTTTTTACCCGTAACTACCTTAGAACGTTTTGAAAAAAGTTTCGTACCTTTTTTTACGTGTACTGTCGTGCAGAATTACCTCCCGTAGTTTGTGCACTTGACCCCCGGATATAAATAAAGAGCGAAAAGGTGCATGTAGGCAAAAACAGGTTATGTCAAACTCAGTCAGTGGTTTGATGCACATCCTCCCTTCCCACAAACCAGTGAAATAATGTCAATTTTTGTGGAGTGGAGTCGTCGGAGATGCCACAATAACTTGCTAAGATGCTGTTCAAGTTGGTGAAGATTCATTAAACTAATTTTTTTAGGAACTAAATGATGAAATAATAAATGAAATCTAAGTCCCACAATCTCAAACAAAAGTGGTGTGTCAGTAATAAGATAAAAAATGACGACATTTACTAAAAAACTTAAAATTCCAGTAAATATTTACTGGTTGAAGATTAGTTTGCAAATGTATACATATTATCTAAAAGGGAATTAAATTCTTTACAACTTCTTTCAAACAAATTTCTTTCATTGATAAATATTTTAGACGATATGAAGGAACGTTTGATGAAAAATGTGAGGTAAAATGATTTTATTCGAAAATATCTACATTTGTGGAGCGTGTAAGTCAAAATCGGTTGGGATTTCGAAAATTACGTATAGAAAAAAAGTTGTAGATAATTTTATGAGCTTTCACTTATTCTAAAAAAAATCCTCTGAAATGCACCGTTTCCGAGATATAAGCGTAAATCCAAAAATTGGAACCTTCTCCCCCCCCCCCCCCCCTCCCTCCCCTAGCTCACCACCTAGACGTCAGAACTTTTAGTATGTTCACACCCTAAGCACCCTGACCAAGTTTCTGAAGGAATCGCTTAGGTGCACTCTACACCTACTTTTGGACCATTCATTTTTTTTACATGAGCTCCACACAGGAGGCCCTGAGAAACATAATTTCCCTCAGGGCCTATGTCATCTTTATGCTCACCTATGATGCTGTGTGAAGGGTTTTTTTAAGGAAAGGAAGGAGAGGAGAGTTCTGGGAAGGAAAAGGGTTTAAGGGGTGGGTAGGAATCTTGGGTTCAGTTTTGTACTGGTTTTGGTTTCAGAGGTATTGGTTATCCAATAAAGGTTCCCGGGGCGGCGGTACCCATTCCCACCTCCCAAATTAAAAATTGACTGGACTATAAACAAATATGATTAAAATGTGCACTTTACTTAGTTGAAAATTGAAAAATGGGTCGGGTCAAGATGTCGCGGGTTCAATTCCTCTTTCAATGTACAAGCAACATCTTCCGCTTATTATGATGCTGGTAGGAGATTTTCAAATTGTCAGGTTATTCATAAACCGGGAATACGAATTATGACGCTTTTTCTTTAAAAAAAAAGTAGTACCCAATAAATAGATAAGCCTCACCCCATGAACCCGGGCACCTCTGTTATCCAATGAATGTTGCCGGGCGGCAATGGTCGCCTTCCAAATTGATACCTCATCCCATAACCCGGGAACCCCTGCTAAGTCACCAAACATGGCAAACCACTTGGGTGACCTACGGCAGGGGTGTTGGTTATCCAAAAAATGTTTTCCGGGGCGGCGCGGCAGTACCCATCCCGTCCCGTCTCCCATATTGATAAGATAAATTAAAGAGAAACAATGATAATAGTAGTTCCGTTATAATAAATAATATAGCTTTGTTTTGTGAACGGTCACCTCAAGTGTACATTACACTTTATAGGTAATCTAACGTAATACATTGAGAAAATAACAGATATTTTCATAAATATTATGTGTATTTTAAAATTGTGGCAGCCCTACATCTATTATCAACTTCTCTGGAAACGAATGCTTGAAATGAAATTATTAGCCAAGTTCCAAACCAGACCTTTTGTAATAATAATGCGCGCGCGCTGCAGATACACCTCCTGTCGAATGCGTTAAATAAAAATAAAAAATAGTTAAATAAAAAGCAAATTTCACGAATCGTCCGAAATGTTTTTTTTTTGTGCGGAGAACGGGGCCTTAAAGAACACCTCAGAGCACTAAATGGCAATAGCGATTCTGAGTTCGCAGACCATTTATTAAAATATGATCATAGCTTTGACATAAATTCAGGTCTTCAAATATTACATACAGCATATAAAACATCGCAAATCAAATATTTAGAAATTTTAGAAATAAGAAAAAATGTAAATTCCAAAGCTGACATAATTAATAAGCAAAAAATTTTGTTAACCCTGTTTTAAGTATCTTCCCACTTAACCGGCCTTTTACTTCTAATAGCTTGGTAATCCCTAATTCTTCGAAACTCCCACCATTGTCAACCCTTCCCCCTCCTTCAATTTCTTCTCTCCATATGTAATCTATAATTATTTTTTTAACTTTAGTATACTTTTATTCCTGAAGAAGTGAACATGGTTCACGAAACATGTTGATAGTATAAAATATAAAAAAATAAAGTGATGTAAACTAAGTTATTTTCTTTTAATAAATAAATAATGACATCACAAAGTAACAACCTTTTAGAAGAAGTTTTCTTCGAAAAATTGATATTATTTATTAATAGTTAAAGCCATTGCACGTTTAATTTTGACGAAGCCATAACTAACGAATATTTCGTTATCGATGAAGTTCAGGGTCCTGTTTTCTTCAGGTTATTTATTATCTACATCTCAATATGTAGGTATTGAAAATTTAATGTTTCTAATTTTGTCTTAGGTACCTACCTAATAAATCAAAACCAAAATTTCCTCTGAAATCATAAGATTTGTAATTAGGTACTTAAATACCTACTTAGTTTCAAACCAAATATTTGATGTAACATTATTTTTAATTTTAAACAAGGAAACATATAGTTTGTAGAAAAAAACGTCATGATAATTCTTTTTTCAAATGAATTATCGTGGTGGGTGGTAGAAGAATATTGAGAAATTCAATTAAATACTACGATTTCACGAAAAGACTTTACTGAACCTTAAAACGGCCACCATCTTGAAACGGAAACGGAACGCATAAACAAATTTACAGATAGACGATGTGCAAAACGGTTGAGTTAAAACAGGACTTGCCTACGCTCAGTCAATTATATAATATTTCATATAATATACAAATTACTACATAATATGTATTGTGATTTCTATTTCTTAAGAAAATTTTCTCCAGTTTTCTTGACGTAAACACATGTAGGTACCTACCTATCTACGTAACTGACGGAAAAATCCGAGAACAATTTTATTGTTGTGAAATACGAAAGATTGATGATAAGGTTTCCAATTATTATTTTCCACGAGATCCAACAATCCAAACGAAAGCCTTCGTGGATTTTTCCAACGTACAACAAACAAAGCGATAGAAAAGGTAATAATTTCGGTCCGAAAAACCGACTTGGTAAGAGAAAATACAAATTTTATAAACAAACACGTATTTCATATATAACATATAGAAAATAGTATCACTGAAAGCTCCATTGTAACCCCTAGCCTTTTCTCCTAAACGGCGCATGTGCCAGAAAGAGAGGTTTACAAACGGATCTCTCAGCGGCAGCACCGTATTTGCGTTTGTGGAAAGGTCATAGGGCAAAATAACAACGTCATACCCCCCTCTACCACCCGGATCTAAAGGGTTGGTAGAGAGGGAATGAATTGGGATGAAGAGGGGGAATGATATCGATCTCTCTAATATTCCTGACCTACTGTAGGTCTCAGAGCCACTGTTACTATTAAATTTTATTCTTCCCGCAAATAGATTTTACGAGCACCCTCTTTCATTTCATGGTAATAGCAGTAAAGATGGGATGTTTTCGTGACAAAGTCACGAACAGCGATCGAGATTGCTGGAGGACATGTCCTCAGACAAAAACAAGCTAATAAGATACGCCGCTGAGTGATTAGAAAAAAAATACTTTAACAAATTGGTAAAGTTCTCGGCACAAAAATTTCGGCACCAAACACAAAATAAGGAACATAAATGGATTATATGGACGACGACGACGGGGTTGGGAAGAAAAAAGCTATAATATACGTAATGTCTAAAATCAGTTCCATATGGTTTCTGTATACAATAGTGAGCGCTGGCATCATGAAATTACGCGTTGCTAAACCGTTCATCCGATTGCGATGAAATTTTGGGGATTCGATGTAATCCGCCCATAGTTTCTGTAAACAATAGTGAGCTCTGGCATCATGAAAATTTCCGATTTCATCCGATTGCGGGGGATTTGTAGGGTGGAGTGGGGAGGGGGAGCGGGAGGGGCGAGGGGGGAGTGGTGAGAGGAGGGGGAGGGGGTGGAAGAGGGAGGAGGGGTGGGTGGAGGGGGCTAGGGGTGTGGGAAGAGGGATGGGTGGAGGGGGTTGGGGGAGGGAAAGGGGGGAGGGGAAAGGGGAAAAGGGGAACTCGGAAGGGTGCGGAGGGGAGGGGTAGGAGGGGAACTTGGGAGCGAGGAGGGGAAATAAAAGCCGCCCGCAGGGAGTAGCAGCAAAAATCTGCGGAGCGGGTTTTTAACTAGTAGATAATAAATAAAAATGAAATAAAAACAATAAACGGTTTTTTTTTCTTATTTGGTTTTATTTCATTTATAATTATTTCACTCTATCACGTGGATTTATAGATCAAGCAATACGTTAATACTGTTTCAATTTGATTAAAAATATTTTCATGATATTGTCACTACCGGAAAATATTCCTCCATGATTCCAACTCATTGAGATTCATTTTGGATTAACGTTGTTAAATGTTACTACAACACGATTATGTATTCTAATTATAAAAAAAAAAAACAGTTTAACTTCACGAAATAGGTATGTTTTTTCACTCTCCCGGGCATTTTCTTAAAACTAATGATTTTTATAGTACGAGTAACTCATAGGTAATCCGACGGCATTATTTTTTGAGGAGAATCGAAATAATGAATCTCGTAACAGCTTTGACTTTTCAACACTAATTAAAGGTTAAAAAGAGTTTACGTAACTGTTAATCTCCCTTCTGTAACGGCGTAATTAAATAAAATGCACAATTTTATCTGTAAACACAATTAGACTTCATTTTGGGTACTGGGTACAATCAATTTGCAAATAGGTATGTCACGTGTTTAGAGCAGTTCAACAATAGAAAGACAGTATAATATACTTACCAACAACTTTATCGGTTCACTCCCAAAAGAAACTTAATTGTTACCTCAATCGTCAATTTTACCGTTTACCAAAACGGCTACAACGAGTATCTTAATTATAGGTTATTTGAAATTATTTTAGGTCCTGCCTTTTACCTGAAGATGCGCGGGAAGAACCGGAAAGCAACTTAACTTTCTAGAGTTAAAACATGACCTTATTGCGGTCATCCGAGCTGCGCATCCCTTGGCGGGGTGAAAATTAACCAATAGCATCCCAAGCTCTGTTAGTAAGAAACGAAACGATACGGGAATGAGAAAGTATTGGAGATCGAAGAACTATCAACATGAACATACGCTCCGAAATACGCATAACAATTAGATGTTTTGTTACACTACTGTGAAAAACGAACAGTAAAACAAATATTATGGAATGTTTACATTTACGAAAAAGATCTAATTTATAGATAGCATTATGATCACGATCAATGACTTGCAGTAATTGATCGAATTATAATATAAACAACAATCAGCAAACCGATTAACGAAACAATATGAAATACTGTTTACATTTACAGTATCTCGACAAGAGTTGAGAGCTTATCTGACACCAGAGGTACAGACCAAGTACCAACCCACACACATACATAATAATAAAATAACGTAACACCTAAACTATGTACGTATATCTGACAATGTTACAATATACCTAGAGACAAGTTTGGGTTTTGGTGATTTTCAGTCGCGGTTTCGCTTTCAGCCAAAAATTGAAATTGAAACATCGGCTCAGCAGAAGTTTAACTAAAATTCACTTATTCTATATCGTCTAACATTCATTGGTTAAAAACCATAATATATAGTTTATTTTTATTGTGGTTAGTTTATAATTACATAATAGTTTTAAATAAGTACCTCGAAGACTGCGTTTCGTGCTTTTACGTATTTATAATATGCATTAGGAAAGGAAATTATGCATAGGAAAGGAGTGTAAGGAGAATATATGACGCAAATGTGAATGGAAGAAGAAGTCGGGGACGCCCGAGGAAGACATGGCACGACCAAGTGAATCAGATACTTGAGTCGGGCCATGTGAAGAGTCGGAATAATAGAAGAGCATGTATGAGACGATGTATGAATGTGAACGAGGCAAGGAGTGTGTGCCAAGATCGTGTTGTTTGGCGGTCCGTCCTCTCAGCCTACCCCTGCGGGGAAACGGCGTGATTGGTTAGTTAGTTAGTTAGTTATAATATGCATTAATTGCTTACCCGAATGCGCGGCAAATGGCATTCAGTCTATTTTGAATGAAAAATAATTTTAAATAAGAGTTCTCTGCCTATTTATTGCGGCTGAAAATTTAGTTTCGGTCTGTCACTATATATGCACATCCATGGAAGTATTTTAATTAGACGAGACATAATGCGGTACCCATATTAATTTGGGAGGGGAAGGGAAAAATCACTTAACCCAAAAAGTTGGCCCACTTACAATCCTACATCGACAATATGACTTTTTAAAACTTATTTTTATTTTACCTAATTTGTTTTTTAATTACAAGATATAATGTCTTATCGACCTACACGAGTTCACCTGTGTTGCGGAGGACATTTGTCATGGGTAAATTAATTCAGGGTAGTGTGTGCTTTTGACTTTCAGTTCGGTTAATTTCAAGAAAATCGGCATGGTCCGTGATCTGCGCACAGTGGGCAAGAAATTACATTGTCATACAAGAAACAAATAATGAAAGAATTTACAATAACGCTTCGTTTTCTGCGAAGTGCTTCTTTAGCTGAAGCACAATAGCGTTAGCAGGTAGACACGACAGAGGACAGACCCAACCCACTACCCGCCATACCAAACCCAACCCACTACCATATATCAATGCCCGCTACCCATTTATAAATGAAGTGATGACCACCTGAATAAAATATCCCTTTTGTAACTATCAGAAAGAAGAATAAGCACAGATATAATACTATTGCATACTGCTGCTTTACAAAATTGACTGACCTGCATTGCTTCAATTAATCAACATACAAAAGATCTGGCCGATATTTATTACCTTTTATTTTAACAACATCGGGACACCGGCTTATCAAAATGCCTGATTCCGAGACTTAAAGTCTCGGAAATAAATATTCTGATCTACGAGATATATTTCAACTTAAAAATAAATCAATATGAATGTTATTTATTCCAATATTTTTATTAATCTAGACACAAATAGACAAATCTATATACTTTCCACTATTTTTGTTATATTTAATAATTATTTACGTGAGGATTCTTATTAGTCTCTGTTCACGTTCTTACATTAAAAATTTTTCTTTATTTTATATTTTCTTTTTTGTTTTAATTTTTAAGTATTTACAATAACAGTGATACAAACTACTTATAAAATTTTAAGTAAAAGCCCATTAGGGCGTGTAATAAATAAATAAATACACCAATGCATTACTTATTTTAATTTACAAATTGGGAGAATGATAAAAGTGAATTGTCGAATATTGTGTCACACCAACCAAACACTCTTTGACAAAGAGAGAGAGAGAGAGAGAGAGAGATGTTAAAGTTCTCCATATCTGCAGTACAGTACAAAAACAAAAACATCAAAAATGTCACCGGAGACCAAAATTTCATTAACATTTTTTACTACAAATAATGTCGGGAATCACAGGTCAACATTATATCTATGTAGGTCAAGTACTTCCTACGACACCCCGAATACACAATGTTCGAAAACTCGTAGTAAAGGGGGGAAACTGTGTATCTACATCACATAGAGTCGATTTGGTGGTAAAACTTTTATTTGAACTTTCGTTTTCGAATAAATCGGGTCCAAAGTTGAAAAAAAGTTAAAATCGAAAAAAAAAGTTTTTGGGGTTCTATGTCTGTGCTGACAATTCGCCAGTTCCCGCTTATACTACGATTTTCCGGACACCGCCCGCTAACATTAACTAACATTTTTATTTTTGTAAAACTTAACTTGCCACATCGAAATATTCATATTAAAACTTCTCTACTAATGACAATTATAATTACTTATACTCTTGTCTCAGTGTGTGGTTTGTTAAGTATGGTTCGACCGGCGAATGCGAGAGTCCGCTCTACACACCGCATATCTCAAAACAAAATGGAATACTCCGTCCAATCTCTGCTGTATTTTCTAACTCTATGATAGGGGTGCCGATAATGGTGTAACGTTATAACACCGGAATAAGCTGCGGGGTTTAAGTGAGAACTCCAGATTTATTGTCGGTCGGTGAACATAACGAGACGGTGATGTCAGTTCTGTAAGAAGCTAAATTTTCAATATACAGCGAGCATCGGATCGATACCGGGCGGGGAAATTCCGCTGACCTTTGGCATTTTCCACAGCTTCCCTCGCTCATCAGCGGAGGACAAGACCTCCCAATGCCACCCGGTGACCTTAAAGGCTCTCCACGTAGCGACCAAATCATTGTGAAAGTATTACTAATAATTACATATGTATGTATAAGATTCAAAGTCTTGGCCGTAAATTGCAATAAATATAAAATGCAGCGCTTTTACAAATATTAACATTTTTTGTCGACTTCAATGCTATATCTAATTATTTAACTAAAAACCTTAGGATTAGGAATATTCACTGAATAGAAGATCTTATAATCCCCCAGGATACAAATCGAAGGAAGCCAAGGAAGAAGGAAGCTCATTTTTTTACTTTTGTTGAAATTGATCAAAATTTTAAAATAGTTAGAATTTTTTATAGGATTCGAAAAGTCTTACGTTTTTTTTTGTAAATAACAAAATATCGCCAGTTTATACACGGTGTCTGGAAACTCGTAGATAGTATAAGCGAGAAACTGGTGAATCTACATCGTACAGAAAAACAAACAAAAAAAACTTCAATTCAACTTGCTTTGATTTTAAATAATTTTTTTTTTTTTCGGCTACTAAATGGTTAAAACCTTTTGGAACCGGCCTACACTTATGTTTATAGACTTACTCGTAGATGCATTTAAAAGTCATTAAACAGCTAATATTAACCCCCTACTGTTTAGAAGCTACGTAGCTCATAATGGAAATTATTTTAAGCTGGAAATAGAAAAATGCTGCGTATATTTCATGACTCCGAGACTAAGACTGACTATTCTAGAGGTTTTGCTGCCTTTGAATAACAGATTTTCAATGTTATAGATTTACTATTCAGAAACGAAACGTTGTTTAGATTTGAATAGCCAGGTAGGTACTTTTCAACCTTCCTCTTCCACATCTCCTTCCCTGCCCTACTCCCTTCAGCCTCACAACATACCTCAACAGAGGATGCTACAGTTCCACTGGTTCCAGACAGTTTGGCTTTTGTGCGCTATTAACATAAAAAATATGTTTTCTCTACGGCTCGGGTGGACAAGATTCATAGAATAAAAGATATATTTAGAAAAGTGGGCCGCGGTTTTTCGATCCCTTCTCGTCGGTAAGAATGGTGTAGTATCTATTTTAAGCGATACCCAAAATGATACTTTAGAACCCAAATAATTTCCATGCACGTGGCTCCAAATTTAAGGAAGGTACGCAAAAAGCCTACGGCGCGCGGCGCGGCGGTCACTTTTCATTCATTGAGTAAACCAGTCAGAAGCAGGTGTGTGTTGAAAGCGTTAAAAGGTTTCCCGTAAAATATATATAATAAAACAGAACATGATAAAGCAGGCCATACAAAAACAGAACAATAAAAAATAAAATAGCATTTGCTTTTTCCATAACTCGATATTATAATTAAACAAGTCATTTAAATTCTGAAGATAACTAAAACTATATTATACGTATTAGGATCCATGACAACTCAACAAAGAATTTCAACAACCCTTTTAAAAATCATTGAAAGTGATGAATATTTTTAAATGGCCAATCTAAACTAATTTAACAATTTAACCAAGTTTTTTTTCATCATTTTTACTGACTTTTCAAAGGAGTGACAGAAGTTGCATATTGTTGAGTTGTCCAGTCACTAGGTTAAGTTTTTTAGTGTCTTATAACATCTTTTGTAGTTTATTAATTGATATGTTTTATCTTTGTTCTTTATCATTAGGATGTTTTATTTTATCATTAGGGTGTTTTATTTTATCATTAGGATGTTTTATTTTATCATTAGGATGTTTTATTTTATCATTAGGGTGTTTTATTTTATCATTAGGATGTTTTATTTTATCATTAGGAAGTTTTATTTTATCATTAGGGTGTTTTATTTTATCATTAGGATGTTTTATTGCGTTTTAATTGTTCTGTTTTATCATTGTATTTTTCTTTCATTGTTTTGTTTTATCATTGTTCTGTTGTGTCATGTTCTGTTTTATTATGGAACCGTAAAGATACATGTTTTATCATATCTAAAAAAACATGCTCTTATCGCCAAACCTACTTAGTAATTACAATTACCTTAGGCTCGAGTGTTGATATGTTACCTGGTTCAACAATGTTCGCACAAAAATAAAAATATTGTTACTGAAATTTTGGTCGCTTTTTTTCACAATGGAACTCTTGTGTTACATAACTACCACCCTAAGGGGATGTGATGTATTATCCATCAGGGTGGGGTGAAAATATATATAGTTCGTACTACAGCCTCAAGGAAACGTGATGTTTATCCATTAGGGTGGAGAGAAATAACCTTCCTCTGTACTACGACGCAGTAGGGTGTATGTACACATTGCCACATTATCGGGGTTTTGCTTCACAACTGTTTTGTGTTATGTATTATAAAATCGTGAAATAATTTCACGCGAAAATTACTGAAAGTTATTATTTTCATTATTATTTATAATCTCTTTAATTGTCGCCATTATTGTGATAATGAAGTGTTTCGATAATATCTACAAAATATAAATATAAACAAATAGCCGTTATTGTTCATCTTATTTTTTTAACATTGAAAGCATGGCTGAAGATATACCAATCTTTTTTAAATAATTCTTTTGATATATAAAATCTTACGCAGTTTGAAGCACTAGAAAAAGGCATAAAAAGAATTTTTTAATAAAATCAAAACAATTGTAGGCTGTTTTTCGTTTGTGCAAAAAGGAAATAAGTCGTTTTTACTCGGTTAGATGGTTTGGGCACGTAGGGCGGAAGAACGAGGAAAGGAGTGTAAGAAGAACATATTAATATTAATCGTGTATCAAAATATACCTACTGTTACTGTACTACATATTTATGATCTCATAATGAATTTCTTATCACTTGGGAATATAATACAAGCTATGTATTGTACATGTACGTTTTTATTAATATAAAAATATTATACAAATTAAATTCACAAACAAAAACTACTCTATAGCTGGTCGTCACCGTTACCGAAACGATAGGTTTTGCAGATGATTTAGCCGATTTAGCGCAACAAAGCGCGTTGGCGACTGAAACAGTATAGGTTTTTGGAGGACTCACCACTTACCCGCCCTGGTATAGGTAACAGATGGTTACCCCTTCAAGGCTCTTGCAAGGACTCTTTAATTTTTTGGTAAAAACGACTCTACATTTGATAACGAAACTAGACCTCTAATGTCCCCGCATATGTGGTCAGGCAGCAGTATGCAAGTGCTACTATGTACAAAGGTAAGTATGTAAGGATAGTAGAATGAAAATCTTACCTTGACCTCTTTTAGGTGATGGAAATAATAAAGAAAAACAAAAGTAGGCAGTTTGCCTACTCTGACAAATTTATGTGCATATAAACATTAAGCATGAATTGAGTATAAAGATAGTATCAGAAGTAGTGGGTATCCAGAGACGGAGGTGGAACGACGCGGATCGCCCGGCAGTCCTGTTGAGAGTTAGGCCCTTGGAGATACTTACAATCTACGTAATTGTGACGAAACCACAAGTACCCTGCTGATCTGATATACTACTTTTTAATACTAGTCTCCGTACACGGCGCTATCCGAAATATACTGAACTTGATCATTTTTCACGTGCAGCCGTGGAGTGAACACGCTGTCATGCGATGTCAAATGACTTTTTTTCCAACATTAATCCATGCCTTCTCCACTAAATCATTTCTTACATATTCTGGTGCATTTACCAGATGCATTTTTCCACTTTCAGAACAAATCTAACATTACTTTCATGTTCCGACGCCATTTCTGTCAAACGAATAAGTATCAGACACAAATGATGCGACGCGTCGCGTGCGGTCGGCACTGTCGGTATCGTGATAGCCGTGAACGGGCAGCGTACCCTACGGCGTTTCAGTCACTTTAAATTTTCAATATCAAAATTTAAATATTTAGAATTAAAATTATTAATTTCTAATATACACGTTGGAAAGATTATTTTATCTAGGTTTTAGAATAATTTTTGTTTTTGCAAAGTGATAAAAAATTATCAATGTAGAGGTGTATTTACAATATATGGGAATAATATTAAAATTTAAATATTTAGAAACAAAATTATTAATTTCTAATATACACATCAGAAAGATTATTTTATCTAGATTTTAGAACAATTTTTGTTTTTGCAATGTGACAAAAAATAACCAATATAGAGGTATATTTAAAATATAAATTGTCGTTACCGCGACTGAATCGGTATAGGTTTTGTAAATACGCCGGACACCAGCAAAATCGTACGGGAGGTTCTTACGATCGGCGCGTATGATACGCTCACAAGAATCGAGTATCTTGTAAGTATCTCCGTGAACGGAGGCACTTAGTCGGTGATCAGGCAGACCGGATACGAGGTTCAGATTCCGCGCCCCTAAGCTGACATCCCGGTGGTGCTTCGACGATAAGTAAGTGGGAGGAGGGAGCGTAAACGCCCGAAGACCCTGAGGAAGTGAGCGTCGGGTGTCGGAGGCGGGGAGGAAAGTATAGGGTTTGTAGATGATTTTGTCGCCGCTGCGACTGAACTGGTATAGGATTTGGTAATACGCGATCTGGCTTGCCATGCAGTTGGTAGGATTCGCCGCCAAGACCTGGGCAAACCTCACCCCTTGAACCCGGGCACCTAAGTATGCTAAATAACCAAACGAAGCGAACCACTTGGGGTGACCTATGGCAGGCATGAAACACTGGAAAGTCGTAATTATTGTGACATTGGCAATAACAATAATTCCTATCAGTCGGATAAATCGAATGTTAGTTGGTTGAGCAATAGGCGTAGATTGCGAACAGTAATCTAGTTGTTAGAACAAAGTTTCTGGGAAATATGGATTAAATAAGGCCGGTAATTTAATTAGCCAATCTTGTGAGCCCTAATGAAGAAATGACATGATTAGCGATGGATACGGGGTGTTACGGGTCGGGGGGTCGGGGGGGCAGGGGGTCGGGGGGCCAGGGGGGGTCGCGCCCGCAAACTCATTACTCAGATAACACTGGAAATAGGACCAATTACGTTCCATGTAACCCGAGGCTATATATTTGTTATACTTATGTATACATCATGTTCCACGATCATACCGCGAAAATTGTTTGGTTGAAAAAGTTAATAAAAAACTTGGCAATTAAATTATTTTTTTTTCGTTAGTTTTTTTTTTTTTTATTTAGCTTGACTCAGGAGGCCCTGAGGAAAATAATCCCCCCTACGGCGTATGTCATATTTGGGGACGCCGTGTGGAGGGTCTTTTTAAAGAAAGGAAGTAGAGAAAGTTCTGGGAAGGAAAAATGGGGGTCAGTGTCAGTGTCCAGGAGTGAAAGGCGTATGAATCCATCCCTCCCACCATCCCAAGGCGATGTGTCGATAGCAAAGATAATATAATCGAGAGTCCGGTTGTAGAGATAAAATGGTCTCCCTCAACCAGTCTCTCCAAATCCGGCCCGCCACGCGGGAGATGGGTAAATGCAAAGATATTCAAATACAAAAGAGATATTTTTTTTTTACAGTGAATACCGCACAAGAATCTCAACTGCTCCCGTCTGGAGCCAGTGAGACTATGGCATCCCCAATTGGGGTATGTTGTGAGGTTGAAGGTAGCGGGGAGGGGAAGGAGGTGGGGGAAGAGGAAGGTTGGGAAGTACCTGGCTATTCAGATCTGGTCACTAAACACGGCTAAAGCCATTTTCAAGCAAAGTTTCAATGGTGGTCTTACACCAGGGCGATACTGATAGTATCTTCCACTCTGGAACATGCCGCAAATATACCATATATTATTTTAAATGAATTAATTGTGAAATAACACAAATTAATCAAATAAAATTTATTTGCGCATGCCGGGTTCGAACCCGCGACCTCCGGAATGTGAGTCAAGAGTCTTAGCCACTGGACTACGGAGGTCGTCAAAGATATGCTATGATGTCCGCGCAACTGTCGGCCTAATAAGGGTAGTTTGCATACGAAAACAATATGTTCATTTCGTTGATTTTTTGAAGGTGTACATTAGTACCTATTGGTTAACAATATAGTTTGAATATGGAAAAAATTCGTTCATTTAGTTTAACGTTCTTTGGTCTATTCGTTAATTATTCGTTCATTTAGTTTATTTATTATGTAAACAATATCAGCGACACCCGGGAGAGTGCAGTCCCACCTAGTAAAAACTGCAGATAGCGCATCTATTATATTTCAATATCTTTGGGCAAATGCATGTGCCGACAAGACCTAGACAAACCTCACATAATGAACCCAAATCAAAAAGTTTAGATAAATTTCTTATTTATGTGCGTTTTACAAGGCGTTCATATAAAAACGCCTTTATTATAATTATTTCTCCGCGCTTAGCCACCTCGTTGAAAACAAATTACATTGATTTATTTATTACGGGTTGTTTAAAAAAACTTGAACAATTCATCAAATTTTTTGAGTTAATTTTCACGTTCTGTGAAAGTTCTTTTCAAGTTCCGTTATTGTATCATTATGGTCCAGTTGTTTCACAGAACTGAAATAACCACAGAACATGAAAATAAACCTGAAATTTTTGATGAATTGTTTAAATTTTTTGAAATAACCCATCAGGGCGATACTGAGAATATCTACCCCTTTGAAAGTTCACCGACTTTCTTCGATAAATGGTAACAGTGAATAATGTAAAAATAATTTAAATATATTTCCAAAAAGATCGCTCACAACTCATTTTACCGACCGTTTAATTTATCAAATAAACGCTCTACATGAAAAACTCATTAAGATTTTCTCTTAGATTACCGTCCCTTTTTTACTGCGTTTACCAATTATTTTTCTGAAAAAAAAAACGATGTTTCCTGGAAAAATGCGGAAATTTATGGTTCATTTTCGTTTCATCATTTGATTCTTGGTGTGCCCACGCAAAATTTTCGCCGTGCTCCATCGGTTTATATTTTCAACATAACTTTTTTTTGCAAAACTAGGTTTTTGCTCTACCTTATGTAGGTTTCCCAGAATACCTAGTTATCGGAGAAATAGTTTTTTAAACGCATCCAAAGATCCTTATACGAGTTAAATTTAAAACGTGTCTCCACTATGAAAGATCTTGGTATTTTGTTTGATAGTAGGTTAAGAGCGTTTAACCAGCCAGCGGACGAAAATCCACATTTCGTCGAAAGTTGTTCTTACGGTCGTGCAGGACGGTTACAATGAGAAAGATTAATTATTCTCCGTACCAGCTTTTTTAAATTATAACTCAATATCGAATTTATTTCAATACAATTAGCTTTAATTTATACCTTCATCCAAAAATGCTGAAAGGCGTGATGATAAAACTATTAAAATAATGTACTTTTTGTAATTATTTTTTGATTATAAGTATTTATCATTTTTTAATAATGTCTAACTTTAATAAGAATGTTAAAAAAATCTGAAATATATTAGTTTGTAAGTGCGCAAATAAATACACAAATGGACCAATTTTCGTCAAGAAACACATGTACGTACATATTTTTTTTATGATTTTATTGAAACTAAAATTAAAATTCTAAAACATGCGTTTGCTAGATAATGTATTGATTTATTTTACTGCATGATTATATTATTTGAAATGGGTGTGGTATAATACAAAATCTTTTTTGAAAATTTTAAAAATCTGCTAACGACCTACGGAATAACCTTATTATACTAAAAATTAAAAATATTTCTCAAAATTTATTACATGCGAATGCTAGATAAAAGAACAATCTTTCGAAAGCAATTTATAATTTTTTGTGTCTAAAATCTGATTTGAAAATGACATATTTCTGGTTTTCTCTGGTAATGCCCTCTTAACTTTTCATGCTCATATCATAATGACGTGTAGTACTTCACTGAGAATGTTGGGTTTCGTACTACGCACTGCGAGAAACTTCAGAGACACCCGGGTTCTCACAGTACTATACAATGCTTTGGTTAGGAGTAGGCTTGAGAGTGGGTCGGTGGTTTGGAGCCCACACCAAGTGAAGTATTCCCTCATGTTGGAGAGGGTTCAGAAGAAATCTCTGAGATTTCTTTACCTGAGGAAATATGGCTACTATCCGTGGCTCTACCCTACCCACTTTCTCTTGGGCATGCTTGGTGAGAACCTTCTACGGGTCAGAAGGGATGCGCTCATTGTAACACATTTCTTCAGACTGATTCGTGGAAGGTTCGAAAACTCGGCTATCATGGAGAGCATTAGTTTCTATGTTCCCGATGGTTATCTCCGTCATCGACAGCATAGACTGTTTTATCTCCCGGCTTGCAGAACTAACTTGCCAATGGTTATGCCAGTCGGGAGAGCTGTCTTGTTGTTAAATAGAATCACTTCGAATATCGATATATTTAATATAAATGAAGCACAATTCAGACAACAAGCGTTGTTGTTGTTAGTATGATTGTGCTTCATTGAAATATAAATTACTACCTGTTTAATTTTTTTTATATTAATACTCTTTTAAAACGCATTGAAATTTTATTTTGTAATGTTTTAAAATTAATAAATATTGAATTTATGAATAATAATTAATTTAATTTAAATTATTGTTATTGTCTTTAATTATTAAAAAATGCAAAAATCAGTAATTTTAAATACATGTAGGATTACAAAAGATTTTTTAAATATTTATATTGAGGGATCAGTAGGATTTATAGGTTCAATTAGAAATGCCACAGAGCCGAACCCTCTTATATGAAAATATCTGGAGTCGGTGAATTATATTCCCATTTGGTCTCTAGTAGGTTGACATGTTGTTCTTGTATTGTTTTGTATTTATAATACTTATATAGTGCAATTGCATAGCGTGGATTCACTAGATGATCATTTGGGGAAGTGTGTGAAAGGGTTTAGTTTTTCCTTCTTTTTTTTTTTGGGGGGAAAATTTAACCCGGACATTTAAATCTTGTCTTTCAATAACTTTTTTTTCTAATGATGTAAATATGTCAAATAATGTTTGTATTTATCTCACAAGTCTTTGATCATTGTTTACATTTTTCATTAGAACATTATTTTTTGCATGTAAATACTCCTCCCATAAACACGATCTCCTAGAGCTCAAATTATGGAGTAGTAGAATAATAATTTATATAATGAATTATTGTATAACTTTGAATAATGTAATCATTTGTAATGTTAATTTTTTCTCTTGAAATAAATAAAAAAATAAAAATATTTTTAGAAGGCATATATATTTTTTTACTTATTTCGAAACATGCGAAAAACTGCGATTACCAATTATTTTTCTCAAAAAATTATGTTTCCTGGAAAAATGCATGAATTTATGGATTATTTTCGTTTTATCAGTACATCTTTTAGCCACTGAAGCGTTCCGCAATATAATCAATTTCAGCCTTGAGCCCTCGGAAATTTTTAAGCGTTAGTAGTGTCCGACCGAAACTAGTTTTTACGGCCGAAACCGAAACTGTGTTTCGGCTTCGGTCTCAGGTTCGGCCGAAACCGAAACCAAAACCGAAACTTCCACATAAGGTCATGTTTTCGTGGAAAAAAAATTGTCATCTTAATCAATCAGCCTTTATTTTTAAATCATATATTAATCATTCAGTTTCTGATATTTGAACTAAAAATAAACATTACATAATTATCACTCCTTATTTCAAAAAAAAATATTTATATTATTGTAGAAAGCAATCACTTTGTGGTTTGACATATTTAAAAAAAATTAAATACTTTTTTGTTCAAAACCTCGAGATTTATTAATTTATGAACCAACCGGTTTCGCTTTACTTAAGTTTTTTTTAAGATGTTGGTTTCGCTCTTAAGCATCTTCAGGGTACAAATTAATACAGTATTAATTTGTACCCTGAAGGTGCTTAAGTAAAGCGAAACCGGTCGGTTCATAAATTAATAAATATCGTCGTTTTAAACAAAAAAGTATTTTATTTTATTAAATAATTTATGCTTTTTGAAATCGTAATCGTAAATAATATTAAAAAAAGAAATAGTTGGTGTTACCTATTTGAACATTATTAACAAATAACAAAATAAAAAGCAGAAAACAAAATACTCTTTCATCTTAAGGACAAAATAATTTGGGAGGCGGGAATAGGTACCGCCGCCCCGGGAAACTTTATTGGATAACCAACACCTCTGCCATAGGTCACCCCAAGTGGTTCGCTACGTTTGGTGATTTAGCAGGGGTGCCCGGGTTCATGGGATGAGGATTGTCCACACACATTGGACACACTGAACCCCAGATTCCTACCCACCCCTTTTTCTCCCAGAACTCTCCTCTCCTTCCTTTCCCTAAAAAAACCCTCAACACAGCATTCCCAAAGATGATATAGGCCCACACGGAAATTATTTTCCTCAGGGCATATCATGAACTAAATAAAACTTACCTATTTCGAAATAATGTTAAGCATAAACACCTCTAATTTCACAACAAATAAACCAAACTACCGCAAAGCTCGCGGAGCGAACACAAACAAGTGAATCAAGTCCTGACACGACTGTGAGCGCGAACGCAGCAAAATGACACTTCGTGGCTCGCAGTTCAGTGCACCGAACATGTCCGATCGCAGAACGAAACCTCCCAAATTCAGTTTCGGTTTCGGCTTTAGTTTCGGCCGGATGGTGGCCGAAACCGAAACTAAGCCGAAACACGATTTTTGGCCGAAACCGAAACCGAAAGTTCGGTCGGACACTAAGCGTTAGGTTTGGAAATTTCCCGCCCTCTTTCAAAAAATCATATCTCCGAATTTTAATATGGATTACATATAAACTGTTTATAGTTTTAAAAATATATTATTGAATGCATCTAAATATATATTTAACCATTTTTTTCATTTTAAAAAATCGGTAAATTTACATACGTGTGAATTCTGCATATTATTTACTTTAAAATTGCTGTTCGTGGTACCTACTTTTTTATGTGAATACCGCCCAAGAGTCGCAATTGCGCCCAACCGCCTGAAGCCAGTGAGGCTACGGCATCCCCAATTGGGGTATGTAGTGAGGCTGAAGTCATGGGCGTAGGCACGGTGGGGAATAGTGGGGCATTTGCCCCACCCGGCCTGCCCGACGCATGACCTTTGAGATTGACGACCGGGTCGCGTTTTCTAATTTACAGCACTTCATAGGATGGTTTTTCCTTCTTCCGTTCATATGTTTTTATAAAGACTAAAGCAAGAATATGTTGTAGAAGCCAACTTTTTTTCGGTACATACTCTAGATTTTTATTTTTTGCCCGCCCTAAATTCAAAACCTGGGTACGCCCATGGCTGAAGTTAACTGGGGAGGGGGAGGAGATATTCAGATCTAGTCACCAAACACGGCTAAAACCATTTCAAGCAGCGTTCAATTCTGAATGGACCTACTTGGAGCAATATTAAATATAATGACTTCTGATAGATTTCACAGATATAAAATTCAATATGTTGTTAGCATGACCGCATATACGGCCATTTGCTAAACCAAACCTGGAAAGGACACGCAATAAATAGGCCAACAGAACTAGCTCAGGAAGCCGGCGCAAGCAAGGTTCCTCTTAAAACCAAGGCGAGTGTTGTGGTTCGCTTGTGAATTCCTCCTCCTCCTTTCCTCACAATCTCCAGGTCTCTTTCCTCAATCAGAACACAGTTTTGCACGTAAAGGGTTTATTCATTTAGAAGGAGACAGGGTTTTACAATTGCCAGCCTCGGCAAACTACACATGGGTACTTGCTAGGACTAGTATTCTAACATGGCGGGGAACTTCTCTCTTTTAACTCTCCACACGTGTTAGTGAATTTAAACGCGGGATGTAGCACACAAGAGGGGGCAAAGATTCATTTTACTCACAAAGCAGGAAATGAGGTAGTCGTCAGACAGGCTACTGGTGGGCTGGAGCCTTCTCGTGCACAATACACATTATAGAAACAATCACGAGTCTAGAGTCTCGGAGAGCGCCATAGCGCAATTACTTGGACACTGTTGTCGCGCCAGGGGCAAGCGGTTGAATGAATGCCGGGTGCCGATCGGCACTCGGACCACGGACCTCCGCGTGCGGAGAGGGGGGCGGAGAGGGGGGCGGAGAGGGGGGCGGTGCGGCGAGGTGTGCACTGGGACCCAATTCACTAACTCCTCGCAACAGGAATAAAGGACTCTATTCTTTATCTTTTGTAACTTAACAATGTAAACACAGATCAATGATTTTATAAGCAAAAAATAAATAAATCAGAGTGTGTAATTCACACGCGGTAGAAGTGAAACTAGAGAGATGCGTTCTTTTCTTTTGCCTGTTTCTTTAAAGTAGTTTGAAGATTGGATAATGATTTCACAAAAATAAAAATGTTTTTTTTTTTGGATTTCGTGGGATTCGAACCTCCGTTCGCTTGATGTCTGTCTCTCTGGCCCACTGCGCTATGGGAGGCTCGCGCCGAGGTGCGAATTTACCGCATTATATTAGAACCGAGTATTTGTGTAGAACTGAGTTGTGACGCATTTCCGTTTCATCCGAATTTCAAATCACTAAAGGCGCTCAAAAAAAATTTCACTTCAAAAATTTAAATGATTTCGGTTCGCGGAATGTCAATAACAGGTATTTCAGAAGAGATGCGAGACATCTCTTGTTAAAGTGTGAAAGTCTTAAGTTAGCTTTGTGATTAATTGAAGATTCCAACGCGCGGAAATTTTTCAAATAATTCCAATAAATGTTTTTAAATATCTCTTCAAATCAGCAGCAGACCAAAATGTGGCCAAAAACGCTCCAGTTGTTAGATGATTTAGCATAATTATTTATTTCGAAGCATAGTTCTATTTGAGTTGCTAAGATTGGCAAATCAAAATGAATCATGGCATGAATACACATAGCAATAAAAATCAATTGATCTTTATGATACAAATTTAGCGACGACATCGCCGAACGAAACGTAATACACATTGATTTTTTTATTGGAGCGAATAAAAAACATCGACCGAGAAACCGATCAAGTTACTACCGAACACTAGGTACTTACTGATAAGACCTTGAACACAACAATACATTTATTATTGTTATGCCTGCTCTACACTCGCAACCATTTATTGGATAATCAATAACTCTGTCACTGGTCACCATAAATGGCTCGCTTCGTTTGGTGACTTAGCAGGGGTGCCCGGGTTGCGTATTTCCAATCCCTAACGCGGTTGAGTCACTCTAGCGACTGAGCCGCGTTAGGGATTGGAAGGCGTAAATCGCCTTACAAACACTACCGCATTTCAGTCGCGCTAGTGACTGAACCGCGTTAGGGATTGTTATGCATAAATCACCTTACAAAAGCTATACCGATTTAGTCACCTACGCGCTTCGTTGCTCTATCAGTTTCTGTGAGGGCGACGACCGTAATTATAGAGAGGTTAGCAGAGAGGATGGACAGCGTTTTTTTAGTTAGCATTTTTTTTACATTGAAAATTTATTTTAAGTTAAAAAAAACGCGGGTTTTTTTAACTGAGGGTGACGACCGTAATTATAGAAGGGTAAGCAGAGAGGATGGACTGCGTTTTTTTTTAAATTTTTTTTTTAACATAGAAAATTTATACATATAATATATATATTTTTAAATATATAGGGTAAGCAGAGAGAATGGACCGCGTTAATTTTTTACTTATTTTTTTTTTTTACATAGAAAATTTATATTTTAAGTAAAAAAAACGCGCGTTTTTTTTTACTTAAAATATAAATTTTCTATGTAAAAAAAAAAAAAAATAAGTAAAAAATTAACGCGGTCCATTTTCTCTGCTTACCCTTCTATAATTACGGTCGTCACCACAGATAATAGAATTCTGTTATCTGTGGTCGTCACCCTCAGTTAAAAAAAAACCCGCGTTTTTTTTAACTTAAAATAAATTTTCAATGTAAAAAAAATGCTAACTAAAAAAGCGCTGTCCATCCTCTCTGCTAACCTCTCTATAATTACGGTCGTCGCCCTCACAGAAACTGATAGAGCAACGAAGCGCGTAGGTGACTGAATCGGTATAGCTTTTGTAAGGTGATTTATGCATAACAATCCCTAACGCGGTTCAGTCACTAGCGCGACTGAAATGCGGTAGTGTTTGTAAGGCGCTTTACGCCTTCCAATCCCTAACGCGGCTCAGTCGCTAGAGTGACTCAACCGCGTTAGGGATTGGAAATACGCGCCCGGGTTCATGAGGTGAGACTGTTCCGGGTCTTGGCGGCGGATGCGTCTGCTCACCAACTGCGTGGCGGGACGGTTCGAGAGAGGCCGACCGTTTTGGAGAGCCCCTTTGACCTCTCCAGATGGTCTCTCTCGACCCATCATCTTGCACTAAAATTCCTATGATCTAGTCTAGGAGGTTTTGCTTGCACCGGAGCAGAATTGATCGATTCATACTCCCATCACTCCGGCTCGACACCGTCACTCCTGGCCCCTAGATCGTCCGTCACACTAACCCCTAGATTCCTACCTACACCTACAACCTTCTTCTTCCCCATAACTTCCTCTCCTTCCTTTCCTTAAAAAGATCCCACACAGCGTCTCCAAGATGACATAACGTAAAATTATTTTCCTCAGGGCCTCCGGTGTGGTATTTTTTTAATTGAATTGAAATACTAGTAATAGTATAGTCCGGTCAGTGGCCGAGTTGGCATCGCGTTTGGGTTCCACCTAGGCGTCGCGTGTTCAATTCCTCGGCTGGCTAAGTCCTCCATCACGATACAAGAAACATTTTTCGCTTACCGTGGTGGTATCAGGGGATTTTCAAATATTGTGAGGTTATTCGTAATCCGGGAATCTTTCTCTTAAAAAAAAACTTTAAATAAATAAAACCACTCGGGGTTGCGCTGTGCTGAATCTGTCACCAAATTACTCTTTCTCATATTCTCACGTCTCGGGGTTACGTTATGCTGAATCTGTCACCAAATTACTCTTTCTCATATTCTCACGTCTCGGGGTTACGTTGTGCTGAATCTGTCACCAAATTACTCTTTCTCATATTCTCACGTCCTCATAAAAGTCGTTCTATCTTCTTTTCTACTATGGTCAGACATATGATATTAACAGTTTTAGAATGAGAAAATACTAAGCGTAGGTACTCTTTGTATTTAAAACATTGATCAAATTTATGAAAATAAATGTCAGGCGGGAGTATTTATAAAAAAACCTCTAATCTGACAGCTTTTGTAACTAGCACGACTTTAAATACCTGAAAAGTTAATAAAAATTGGGTAATACTGTTCTAATTAATATACTACTCGTATGTATCTAATTACATAACTCAGAATTTAGATACAAGTTACATATTAAAATAAAGAAGAGCGTCCGTGGCGGGTGGTGTGTATTTGATGAAATTTTGAACCCTTGACTTCAAAACAAGGGGAAGGTCACTGGTTAGGCATAACAATATGTTTATTTTGTTTGTTCTAATATTTAAATAAATCTATTTATATCACAAGGATGGTAGTTAGGTAGGTACTCTTTGGATTTAACAGAGACACCTGTTGGTTTGAAAATAGAACTTAAAGAAGTAAATAACTGACTTCATCTGTTTTTATGGAAAATTTTCTTGTCATTGTGAAAAACTTACGAGTTGTGTATTAATAGACAAATCTGATCTCTTGTACAAGTTTCAAGTCACAAAAGGATTGCACTGATTGAACTTAACTATTGATTGGATGAAATTACGGATGCCTCCAAGCTACAAGAACTACAAAACAAGGTTGGTGGATCTGTTATTTTCCCTGGAGTTTTCTTTGTGCCATTCTTTGTGATATATTTGTCCGCGCAAGTTGAGTTTTCATAATCATATCTTTGGGTATTAAGCCCAGAGGGTCTGGGGTTATTTACACACCTCAGGCCCGCATATTATAATGCAGTCACTGTCTACATTAGATTTGGAAAAACTCTGTGTAAAGGCCGGGCAACACTGAGGACTTCAACTAGTACTTTATAAATTAGTTTATTATTACATATCGGGTCAAATAGGAAAAAGTTTTTTGATTTAACAATTTTTTGACGATTTGTCATGAGAAAATATTAGATACTAAATTGTGGGGATCCTTGATCCTTGCGGAGGATTAGTTTGGCATTTTGAATTTTGTTCTGACACATTCTCATATGGGGTTCCAGAAAAGTCATATAGAACGATTACGCATAAAAGGATACCGCGAGACTATTTTTGTAGGGAACTTTTGAAAATGATAGGTTATGTATATTTATGTTGACGAATATATTCTCTATAACGATTTAAAATGTACCATATTCGATTTGTCGCTCAAAAGACATTTATTTATTTATTTATTTTATTTACGCCCTTTTACGGGGCTTTTACATAAGTATGAAATTTACAAATTACACTATGATTAAATAATATATAAATACTATTTCTTTAACAAAGAAATATAGTAGGTTTTTGCAACGCAATATATAGTATTTATTGTACATGACTGAACTGCCTCAGTAACAGTATTTTGTATTTGTTTAAAGATAAATTGAAGATGTCCACTGACTTGGTATAATTATTTCCCTCCATTAGTATTCTGGGCAAAGAGGAATACATATGGTAGTTAGTTCCAGAATTTCTGCACTGAAATAAATCCTGACTGACATGTTCATTTTTGTACGAGAATTGCTGAGAATAGTGGCGAATGTATTTCCCCCCTTAAATGGTAATGGACGAATGCTTCCAAACAAAAACAGGACGATACAAACGTGAAGATTGAGCAATATAATCTCTAGCTGAGCGTGTGGAGTGTAGAGCAGGATTACAATAATAAAAATAACTAATAACTTTTATGTTGTCAAGTGTAAAGTGTTTACATGTTACGAGTTGTGATGTTATATAATAATAACTGCACTACCTCCCAGCATTTGGCACGGATGACTAGAGCTCTAGATGTAGCTGTTATTCAATGTGGCTTGGACATTTCACACTCGGGTGAAAATCATAATTATATTATTAATCGTGATTGTAACACAATGATGGCAAATGCAATATCACACTTGAAACCACATCGAAACGAAATTATAATAATACTGCACCGTATGAGGAATGGTATGAGCCAATGTACTGTGAGGAATTTTACTCCGTATGGAATCTACGAAATAACACATTTATTTAAATTGATACAATTTAGTTACATAAAATGCATTGGGCAACATAAGCATGATGTGTTTGTTGTAAGGTCATGCCGTTCAAAGTAAGTTAATATTTGGAAAAATACTCATTTAAAATACATTAAAATCAACTTAACAAAAATGATAATAGCAATAGATCATTAAAATATGAACATCATATTTTAAATACTTGAGTAATTACTGGTTTGATCATTGATGCATTTTTAAGTATTCCGAATTTCTACCGACATAATATAACTTGTATTATATAACATCCTAGCTTTTGCCCCCGGCTTCGCTCGCATAGTATTAGGGGGGTTTCCACTCCGCCTCCTCCACCTTCCCTATCCCCACTCCACTCCCCCCCTCTCCACCGCCTTCCCAACCCCCTTTCCCCCTACCACCCTCTCCCCATGGCCCTTCACTATTTCCCCATCCCTCCCTCACCCTCCCCCCATACCCGTTACATTCGTTTTTCAAACAGCTCGCGTGCAACCTGCCGCAATTTTTTATACAAATTTCATAATGCCAGAGCTCTGAGCTACATGTTATTCTATGTTATTCTGGCGTATGAGCTATATTATTGTAAAAATCCATTCAGAAGTTTTTGCGTGAAAGAGTAATAAACATACATACATCCATACAAACTTTCGCCTTTATAATATACTAGCAGACCCGGCCACACGTTGCTGTGGCTAACGAAACACAACGCCATTACCCAATCTGTATAAAATCCACACCACCCGCTTGAATTGAATATTTGAATTTATCGGCTTTTATCTACTATAATAGGCATTTATTATACATATAAACTAATTAACTCGCCACTAATTATACAATGCTTGCAATGCAACACTGGATATTTGAAAAGGGAAAATCAAATACCTTCTTACTCTAGGACATCTATTTTCCAATTTCTTCCGGAGAACGAATTTCATAAGTGACTATAGTACGGCCCGCCAGCCGTTTTAAATCACACAAAAATATGTTTTCTTTGAATTTCTCAACTTTTCTCTAATATAATTTGCATGTATTATATCTACATATAAACATTCCTCTTCAATCACTCTATCCATTGGTGAAAACCGTATGAAAATCCGTTGCGTAGTTTAAAAGATTAACGCGCACATACATTTTGAGCGACTTCATTTTATACTTCTTTCGTATGGTGGGGGGTCAGAGGGGGACATCTAGGTCTGCGAGCCAGTCTAGGGCCTCAGGCGTTGCCCTGTGGACCTCATCAATCCCGCCGGGGAATGAATGGAGCGGGCATTCGTTGACCACATGTTCGGTGGTCTGCACCGCACCGCATTCACACGTCGCCGGCTCTTTAAGGCCCCATCTATGCATCATGCGAGCACAACGGCTATGGGAGCACCTTATCCTATTGATGGCATTTATACTATGTGATGATGAAGTAGGATGTACTTTCGTTGAACACTTAAAGTTTTATGTTCCTAAATAAATAATATAATAACTTACGTAATTATTTTTTAAGATAATCTATATTCAGAAGCCGAGTTAAAAAAGTAATTACTAATTACATATTATATGGGGCATACATTGATTACGTGAGCAGTTTTTCTTCCAATCTAGACCCCCCCCCCCCCCTTGGTGAGATAAATTTGGCCACTTCGAATATTTTTTTCAAGTTACGTGAGATTTTGCTGGACCCCCCCCCCCTATTGAGCTCACGTAATTAATGTATGCCCCCTATGAAATTCCCCTGATAGACAAAAATCGCAAAGTAAGCTTCGAAAATTATTAAAAAACAGACCCGGTTCGGTTATTTAACGATGTATAGTGTATACGTATTAAAAATTCAATGTTTTTTTAAATGCTCCCCTCATACGTCAAGAGATTTTTGCTCCATTTTAAATAAGTCGGGTTTAATAAAATATTTCCATGCGCCTATTAATTATTATAATCCTTTTTTTACATGAGCTCCACACAGGAGGCCCTGAGGAACATAATTTCCCTCAGGGCCTATGTTATCTTTATGCTCACCTATGATGCTGTGTGGAGGGTTTTTTTTTTAGGAAAGGAAGGAGAGGAGAGTTCTGGGAAGGAAAAGGGTTTAAGGGGTGGGTAGGAATCTTGGGTGCAGTATGTCCTGGTCATCCGCCTCCAAGACCTAGACAAACCTCACCCCATGAACCCGGGCACCTCTGCTAAATCATCAAACGTAGCGAACCACTTGTTTAGCATTAGCCCGCTCCCTCTATCATTCGTATTTACGTATAGGTATGTATCTCGCTTTCAAAACATCTTCGCGTTTGAGAACGTTTATAATTCATAATTCATAATTATAACGGAGCCTTGTTATGATTATCAGCAGCTTGTCCCTTGAAAACCCCGGATGCAAAGTGTTCAGTAAGTGGAAAACTCGTAGGTAGATTTTATGTTCATTATTTAAACCAATAATGGCGTTTTAAAAATATCTTAATTTTTTATTAAAATAAATCACTTAAACTCCTCAGGCTACTTTAGGCTGAGCTTTCAATTTGGGAGGCGGTCCATAGGATACTAGGTTCACTACGTTTGGTGAGGGATGCCCGAGTTCATGGGGTGAGGATTGTCTAGGTCTTGGCGACGAATGACCTGGACACACTGAACTTCAGATTCCCCTCGGTTCCATGACAATTCAACAAAATAGCCTTTCAACACCCCTTCGAAAAGCCCATAACCTAATCTAACCTATTTAACCTAGTTTTTTAATTATTTATTTTTCCTCGCTTTTAATGACTTTTCAAAGGAGTGATGAAGTAGCATATTGTTGAGCTGTCCGGTCACACCACCCCTCATACCTTTCTCCTTCCCAGAACTTCCTCTACTTTCTTTCCTTAAAAAGACCCTCCACACAGCATTCCCAATAGAGCCTAGGGGAAATGAATTTCCTAGGGGCCTCCTGTGTGGAGCTAATGTAAAAAAGTATCGTTTTGTCATTAACACCAATTACAGTTTCGTTTACAGCACTTTTAGGTAGTTTCAGATATGTACATGAATCGTTACAGGTGCACTTTCAGTTCACCTGTTTGGGTTTTATTGATCGGCCTAAAAGGTCACCGTATTACGTAAGAAAAACTGCCACCTGCCGCGACTCTCACATTATTTTCTACAAAACCGTGAATCAATATTGCTCTAGAGACCTATATTACAATATATACCTACTTACTTTCGACAACAGTCTCCACGGTTGAGGGGAAGGATCTCGACTACGATCCGGAGTTCGCGGGCTCAAATCACGCCGTGCGCAAGAAAACTTTATTACATTCAAAAATACTTAAAAAAACTGATTCATAAAGTTATGTTCTAGAAAAATTTAGATATTCAACTTATTTACTTTATAAGGAATGTAATGAGGGAGGCGGGAATGGGTACCGCCGCCCTGGGAACCTTTATTGGATAACCAACAACTCCGCCATAGGTCACCCCAAGTGGTTTGCTACGTTTGGTGATTTAGCAGGGGTTCACGGAGTGAGGTTTGTCTAGGTCTTGGAGGCGGATGACCAGGACATACTGAACCCCAGATTCCTACCCACCCCTTAAACCCTTTTCCTTCCCAGAAGTCTCCTCTCCTTCCTTTCCTTTAAAAAACCCCCCACACAGCATCCCCAAAGATGACATAGGCCCTGAGAGAAATTATTTTCCTCAGGGCCTCCTGTGTGGAGCTCATGTAAAAAAAAAATGAAATCTGATTCCTAAAATTGTATTAAAGAAAAAAATTAGATATCCAACTCATTTACTCTTGAGGCGATTTTTCGCAAAAAGAGCGCTATATAAGTTGTCCAAATTTATTAATATTATTATTAGGAATGTAATGTCAGCTGTGAATATAAAATATCTACAGCTCTGTAGATTTTTAAATAACATTAATATCGCAGAAATAACACACCAAATTCATACTACTAGAATTAACTCTGGTCTGAACTTTGTGGTAAAATGATCGTTTAATTATTTGTGTTAGTCAAGGATTACAAACTTTTTTTTTCACTTTGTTCTTTCTAAATAGCGTAATTATTGTATTTTTTCCTCCTCGTCCTTTTTTAATGAATAGTATAGTATATAATATTTCAAAACAAATCAACGCATGGTTACACTACACTTTTACTCAATTAATGTGTATTGTCCAAATCTGCGCATCTACTGTAACGCTGTCCGAAACATTGGCTAAGGAAGGAGGTAGCGCAACACGGCATAGCACCCCAAAAATAAATAACGAAAAAAGTGTATTGTATCCTTCGGCCTAAGGGAACGTACCCATACTACGTGACCTCTTCGGGAGGGGGGGGGGTCTTCAAAATGTCACGTTTGGTACAATGAGCGGCGGTTTGCTTAGGATTTTGGTCACCGAGGGGGGGGGGGGGGTTAAAAATTGCAAAAAGTTGGTCACGTAGTTTGGGTACGTTCCCTAATATGTACCCATTATTTGTAAGTGACGACATTGTTCGTCCGATATATAATTTTTTGTTATTTTTATCTATATAAATAAAAATGAATCGCTGAATGTATGTACGCGCATAACTTCCGAACGACTGCACCAAATTGGATATTTCTTTTTTTCTTATGTTCGTTATTGTCAGGACAAGGTTTGTATAAAACTACTGGTGAGCTCTGGCATTATAAAATTTGTATAAAAAGTGCAATGCATGCCACGCGAGCTGTTTGAAAACTGAATCAGGATTGAATGTATGGAATGCAGGAGGGGGAGGGAGGAGGAGAGCCTGGGAGGGGAACTCGGGAGAAGGGTTCGCGGGACGGGGGAAGGGGAGAGTGGTGTGGGGCGAGGGAATGTGGAGGAGGCTGAGTGGGAACGCAAGAGGGGAAGGGGACGCGGAAGGGGAACGGGACAAATGGGAAAGGACACGCAGGGAGAAACAATTTCTTTATTAAATGGCACAGCAACGCATGCCGGGTACCAGCTAGTTATTTTATAAAATTAAATGTAAACATGTACAGAAAAAATTTATTATTCTGACTTAACGGCAATTCAGTCACGCGTGTGATATAAGCTATTATAGGTAGGTTCATTTACAGTAAATAAAAATAATTGTAATAAATATTATTATGTCAAAGGTTATAAAAATCTTTAAACGATCTGTAGTAAATAACAGAAAAATAAAATTCTTCACGAAGCAAAAACAAAATGAAAGTACGAGAGGAAAAGATAACAAATTAATATAAATTGCACATAAAACGTCAGAAAATTGATCGATTAATCGAGTGTTATTATGATTAATTAGTAATTAAATCTTTACTATTATTAATAATTCGTCATCAAATTAAGTTTAAAAAAACAGATATTCAGTTTTAATGAAATTAATATTTGCACATAAAATATACAATCCAACTCAAATATCTGCCATTAAACTGTCCATTCGTGTTTTATTTGCCGAAATCGGAAAAACTACAAAGTTATTTTTTAAAATGCATGAAAAATTGGAAATTTATGGTGAGATCGTTAAAATGCATTAAAATAATTATTTTAATTTTTAATACCACGTTTTCTACATCTCACGTTAAAGAAAAAGTTGTACGCATTGCATTTGCAACTTCGCGTAAAAGCCTCACGATCGAGTGATTTTGAAGCAGTTTTTTTTAATATTGCTTCTTAATATAATATAACGTTTTACTTCTTTTATCCTGTAGAGAAAATAATATTATAATCACTCAAGACAATATTAGAGACTCCTTAAGAGTATACGTTCGTATCTAGGAATTGAACCCAGGAGCTCTGCCTTACCGGGGCGTTGTTGCTCTACCACTGAGAATGGGACCCAAATCCCTTTCGGTCATATTTAACTGTATCACACTTCGACTAAGGAACTACCAGCATTTTCTTCATTTTCTGGACGCATACTTTTATTGATCCTTTTCGAACAAAATATCGATAGTATAATAACTATAATAAGTATAATAACTAGTGACCGACCGAAGGTTCGGTTTCGGTTTCGGCAAGTTTCGGCAAAAAAAAACACTAGTGGTCAGTGCTCGGTTAACTAAACCAGTACCAAGTCAAGAGAGCCCTCTGGGTCCTCCTTGGGAATTAAAGAAGTATAGCCGGACTCCCGGTTGAACTAAGCAACAGCATCCTAGTGGTCAGTGCTCAGTTAACAAAACCAATACCAAGTCGAGAGAGCCCTCTGGGTCCTCCTTGGGAGTAGAAGAGTAGCCGGTCTCCTGGTTAAACTAAGCAACAGCATCCTAGTAGTCAGTGCTCGGTTAACTAAACCAGTACAAAGTCGAGAAAGCCCTCTGGGTCCTCCTTGGGAATTCAAGTAACAGCGCCCTAGTGGACATTACTTGCCGGGAAACCTTAACCCAACTAAGAGACCGCGGTTCCTATGTTGGGGGTATGACGCTGAGTGTTTAGCGAGGACAATAGTGAACATTGTTTAAACTCTAACAGCCTTACTAAAAAAAAACCACAGCACGCCCGATAACCAGTGTTGCTGCAGCAACATGAATAAAACAAAAATACACTAAAACATGAAATATTACTAATAAGGTTTGTTCTTAAAATGTATTTTAAATCTGGCAAGAATGTAATTTTCATAGTGTAAGCACTAAATTGTTTGTTTTTTTATTTATTTTATTTTTATTTTGCAGAAACAAACAGTACATTATTACATAATGGAAAATAGTTACAAAGTTATAGAATTAATACAATAATTGGTACCAATGACATGTCGCTGTTATATACTTATATTTTTGTGAGATAAATAATACATTATACCTAAATTAAGTTAGTAACTTACTGAAGGAGAGGGGTGTGTGAGAGTGTTTGTATGTATGTAAATGCGCGTGTGAGTGTGTGGATGTGTGTGTTATGTGTGCGAATTCAGTGTGCTAAAAATGTTTTTCTTAAATAGAGGGAGGGAATCAAAAAATATATCGGTATTTGTGGTTTTTTGAATTGAGTTGAATCTTTGAAGGATGCGGGAAATGGGGGAGTTGGCTGCAGCGTTCGTATTATTACTGGTTGTGTAAAAAAGGTTGGTGTGGCGAGTTCTTTTAGATGGGATGTTAAAATTTATTTGAGATAGAAGTTCTGGGCAGTCTATTTCGTTATGTATAATTTTATGGAGAAATGTCATGTCAGCTACGGTTCGCTTGGATTTCAGGGATTGGAGAGTGCAGATGTAATTATTGTTATTATTGTTATAATAACAATTATTGTTATAACCGAGATACTTAATAAATTTATTTTGTATGCGCTCTATGTTATTGACGTATTGGGTGTATTTGGGATTCCAGACAGGCGATGCAAATTCCAGTGTACTTCTGACTAGTGAGGAGTAAAGCATTACTAGAGTATGTGGATTTCTAAATAATTTACTCAGTCGTAGTATAAAACCCAACATTTTGTAAAATCTATCAGTGATTGAATCAATGTGCGTTTTAAATATAAGTTTACTGTCTAAATAGACTCCAAGGTCCTTACATTCATTTTTTGAGATCACGGGTTCATCGCAGAGTGAATATGAAAAGTTAATTAGATGCTTGTTTCCAGTAAAGGAGATAGTGTGGCTTTTAGAAACATTGAGGTCTAAATAATTAGCTGTGCAATAGTTGCAGAGCCTATCTAAATCACTTTGTAGCTCTTGACAGTCCGATAGAGAGCGAACAGTTTTGTAAATTTTCATATCATCTGCAAACAATAAAAATTTAGAGTAATTTTTTTCCTTCATAACCGCCAGGTGGCGGCGCCTGCGCATTCGGCGTTCGGGCTGAAAGCGCGAAAAAAAAATCACTCCTCGGATGTGTGTGTAATATTACTCAAATGTGGTCGTAATTTCTAATAATATGACTAAATCGCCATTATATTCGTATAATTGATATATTTACCGTGTTTTCGTGGTTTTTTTTAAGTTTTAGTTAAGTTATAATAAAAATAATCATACTTTGAAAATTGAAATGTCATAAAGTATTTTATATAAAATATGAAAATTTAAATTTACATTTAAAGGATTTTATTTTATGAGAATTTCATAAAAGTGGTGTTTTTTTAATATTAATATCTAATACATGTGTTCCTAAACGTATCAAAGAAATTAACGTCTTTAGAGATGCAAGAAATCTGTTATAAAAGTCGGTATCATTTTTTAGGTTAGTTTTTTGGCAATAAAAAAACTTTGAAATTTTTTATTATTTTTTTTATTGTATGCACGAGGAAAAAGTGAGGTGACAGTTTCGTTCCAAATTCATTATATAAAAGGTCTGCATTTTTTAAATTTTGTTTTTTTATAAATTTCTGTACACATTCATCAAATATGTTTTGGTAAAATAAAAATTCCATTTTTTTTCGCGTTTCAATCTTAATATATGGCAGGTTTTTTAAACTAAAGCGTATTTCAATTACACAAATCTAAAAGGTAATTTTATCTGGTTTTCATAAATGGTATTTGTTTTTACGACATCTTCAAAAATAAGAAATATATAGAACATTCAAAATACTTTGGGAAAATTCCAAATTTCGTTCAGACATCATTACTAAAACAGAGATAACTACCCTCTCAGACTGTGTAAACCAAGTGTATTTTTTTCCATGAACAATTTTTTTAATTAGTAATGTTTTCACATCCGCGGCCGTTTGTCAATTGAATAAAATTTTCACTGGGTTTTTTAGTAAGGCTGTAAGTGACTTTACGTTGTACTAAAACTGTTCTGTACTCTGTTTTTACTATAAGCTGTGAACCGTATATAAGAGAAATAAACTGAACAACGCCTAATGACTATTTTCTTATATAAATACCCTGCCACACTTGTAATTTACATGTGTTAAATAACTCATTTGTGTAGGTCTGATTATCACTGACCTTGACATCTTCGGAAGATTCTATTTACAATATTTAAGTATAATAAATATATTATAAACATAACAGGGTGAGACACTTGCATTCATGGTTATATAGGAGGTCAATTGAGTTTAAACATCTTCCGATAATCGTTTTGCACGCATTATTTTTGTTTAAAATGCCTTTTGTAGGTACTTTCAAGTGAAACAGTCAGCTATTATTTCTACCGTCTAATTTCTCAAGAATCGTGCTGAATAATGCGGGCAGAAAATTATTGCATTGATCTAATAAAAATATTGTCACAAACAGATTTCATTAGCATAAAAAAGTTAGACTTTCGAAATCGCTGCCTCGCTTAGTACTAATATTTAAATTCACCTTGATTACTGTAAAATACAACTGTTTGCATTCGGGGCGATGGAAAATGCTGCATTCAAAATTTCATTTACGTAAAATGAAAATTTGCATTGACAATAATTTCATAGACATTTTATTATGTTGGTATTCCTGATACCATAACTTAAGAGACGATATATATTACCATATAATCTCAAATGCTTTCTCATTCCCGCATCGTTTCGTCTCTTACTAATACGGAGCGAGAGATGGTATTGGCTAAATTTTACACCCCGCCGCGTCTTTCTTTTTTCTCTCCCGTTCAGCCATACAGATGAATACAAAGTCTTGTGATACTTCGAAAAAGTTAAGTTGCCTCCCGATTCTACCCGCACATCTTCAAAGAAAAATCTCTGAAACTAAAGTACCCATAAAGTTGTTGTTATAGTTTTGAAGTGTTTTACTATTATTGAACAGTGACTGACATACTTGTAAATTGATTGTACCTACTTGAAATAAAGACTATTTGTGTTTATCGTAAAATAATTGTACATTTTATTTAATTATTCCGCTGCATACGCGTATTAGGTATATATACACTAGCGGAATTCTGGAAATAAAATAAATGTTTTTAGGCAAGTTTTTTTTACAATATAAATTTATTTTTTTTTGGTTTAAAAAAAACTCTTCACTCAATAAAGGAATGACTGATTTGTTTTCTGATGAATCTAAAATGATCCGTAAAACAAAAAATAATGTCTTTCCCAGTGTTACATTCAGAATTGTTCCCCACTGCATATTAATTTTATTATGCACACATAAATGAACACAAGTTCCTACACAATTACCATGTATTAATTAAACACGCAATTTACATTTTCAATAACCACTGATAATTTAATAACAATAACTACATCTATCAATATATTGCAGCATAACCAAGACGATAATATTACATTTATTATTTTTAATGCGCATCTTAAAGAAGTAAATGTATGTTTTCTCAGATTGCTGTGATTACTGTGCCTACGACAGGATTTTTTAAGGAAGCTTGTAAAAAATAATATTTTTGTTTGAAAACGAAAAGGACAGAAGACACTAGAACAGGCATTTTTGCGACCCAAAATGAAGTCTTCAGCTTTCCATATTTTGGATGTATGTATACATACAAAAAAAAAGAAAAACTCGTTCTTGTAAATTTATCACTTTCATGTATACATATTTCGGAAATTAAAACTTTCTTGTTAAGAGACCTCGGAATCACGGAGGGGGTTTTGATTTATTGCTTAAAAAGTGCCACGGCATGGAATTTATTTTAGCAATCAATTTCAAATTCCAACCGGTATATTTTCCGCACATTTCTCTATAGATTCTCGAATGCAACTGATCTGATTTTAATAAGTGGAGGGCGAATGCAAAGGACACACATAGGCGCGTGAATAGTCAGTTTATGCCTTCTAGCATTGAAGGTCGCGGTTTCACAATAATAGCAATTTAGGACACCGTAAAAATGAACAGTAAAGTTTACCCTCCCGGGTGGCCCGCCTATGCTCGGTAATATTTTTTTGGCCCGCCAAACGATTTGGTTTTGGCACCATTGTACTAGAACTATAACGTCAAGTCGACCTCTCTCTGGGACTAGTCGTATCCCAAATCCCAACAACAAACCAACATAATTATATCGGTTCTGTCGTTACCTCAAAACGTCTCGTCTACATGTTGGAGTTTGTTTTTTGTTCAAACGATTAGACCGAGACGGCCGAGGCGGTCACGAGAAATGGACTTGTCTGAATCCTTGGCCTGTTATTGGGAGAGCTATAGTTACAAGTTAACCCTTCAGCTAAAAGTACTTATTCAGAATTAAATAAACAGACAAATTGGGAGGCGCGTATGGGCACCGCCGCACCAGGAACCCTTTATTGGATAACCAACGCCCCCTGCTATAGGTCGCCCCAAGTGGTTCGCTACGTTTGGTGCTCAGCAAGGAGTCCCGGGTTATCTTTTACGTAAACTTATCTGATACTATGAAGTCCAGAATAAAATTTATCAACTCTCTCTCTCTCTCTCTCCGATGGCGCTACAGCCCATATCGAGCCTTGGCCTCCCGCAACAATCGCCTCCAGCTACTCTGTCCTCAGCGGCTGACTTCCAGTTTGTTAGCTGGAGAAGCTGTGCTGCATCCCCTCTTACCTCGTTTCCCACTTCAGTCTGGGTCTTCCCACTTTTCTCTTTCCACCTGGGTGTTCAGTCAAAATTCTTTTTGGGACACGTGTATCCGGCATTCTCTGTACATGCCCAGCCCATCTCCACCTGAGGAGTCTCATATAGGCTGAGATGCTAGGGGCCTGATATATATCATACAGTTCTTTGTTGTGTCTGATGCGCCACTATTCGCCCTCGAAAACGGGTGAAAACGGGTCCACATATTCTTCTCAGCACTTTTCTTTGAAAAGTATCCAACAAAATTTATCAACGGTCGGTCGGAATATCTCTTACCAATTGTTGACCGTATTCGCAAATATTAATAATACAACAATAACGTAGTGATATAGGGTTTTATCGATCGACCATGCTAGACCTCCTGGTGTAACCAGAACTTCTAAGTAGCTAGTAGATACGATGTAAAACTCTTCATCAATGCAGAATGCGGAATTGCGGACACGGCAATGAAACGTGCGATAATTTCTACAATGTAGATTGTAGGATTGCACATTAGGCAATTTTATCTTGGTAAAACATTCCATGAATCATTACTACGTGTATTCTATTATACTTCAAACATAATTTATGGAATCTTTTTACTATCAGTGTGATATTACATAGAGTTTCATATTATTGGAAGTCAGAAGCAAAATAACTTCAAGATTAGTTAAAACGCAGGATAGGTTCTATAGAAACCAGTCAACACTATGTAGACAGAAATTCAGTGGTCATAACAAAATCTAATCTAATCTAGGCAAACCACAGAATAACTACCTTTTACGAACATGTGATTTATTCGTGCAATCTAGGCCCTATTCCTGGTTAACTTATTGGATTAGGCACTCGTGCACGAATATAATAATTATTATCATTAGCATGTACTGATACCGTGTTAATATTTGCTCAAAGACTGGTGTAGGTCTCACTTAATCCCTAAGTCAACAGCCAGCAGCGTCTACCGTACGTCCGTACGCCCGTGTAAACTCAACGTATTATTGAAAGGGTTAGCACGGATTGCGGCGCAGTTATTAAATTTAATGTGTAACGTCACCGCATACCAACCGATGCCTTTCCGCGGCCAATTGACCGATCGTTGTCCCGTCATTTTGTGGCCAATTGAGATCGCGTAAGACACTTGACGAGTGAGAAAAGAAATACATGCTGAAATGTCCTTGAAATTCGGGAGTAATAAAGTCGTCTTCTCGCACGTCACGATAAGGATAAAATTGATTCGTCGTATCGATCACCAGGGGGTCAAGCACAGAGAAATCGATAACTACAATATAGATATAACTTCCGACGATATCACATCGATAAACCGAGTACGGTTTTTGACAGTGAATAAATAAGAAATCGATATATTATGCTGGCAACACTGGCGGACCTGACTACGAATTCACATCCCGAAACGTCAAACGCCAATCAATTACGTAAAAATATTAATAAATTGGAAATGTTGAATTGAAATACTAACCTAAATATGCTTTGGCAGTCCGCATTTACTTTTTGACACTAACGAGGTCTTTCATTCAGATTTCAAAACAATTTTCGTTTCTCAAAGATCGAACGGAATAAATTAGTGTTAGATGCATTATTTAATTCTATGGATCGATTATACGACTTCTTTCATTTCTAAGAGCTTCGTTAGTTCAATCCGTTTATTTATTTATTTTTTTTATTTATATAGATTTCTCACCATACATGTGTTCTTATTTTTTTTTTTACATACAAAAATATTAACCTCACTAGGACTAGCAGCCTGTATTGAGGTTAAATTTATAAATTTGAGTGGTGCATTTACACACAAATCATTAAAATACAAAAAAATCACTAAAATACAAAACACTACATCCAAAACACTAAAATATTATATGCGGAAAGTAAGAAATAACAATATTATATTGGGTGACCAGATGGGTAATTTGTAACAATATAGACCATAAAACAAATCCTTAATTACTATACCCACCAAGAAACAAAGGTAGTTCAAAACAACTAGGGTGACACTCCGATTTTGACAAATGGGACTCAAATAAAATCTGGTTATTTAAAAAATATGTATGTATATATATATATATATATATATATATATATATATATACATCCCGCTATCATTGCTGCGTCTTCTAATGGTCCACTTTCATTCAATCCTGCGTCCGACCGTCATTCTGCGTCCGGTATACGGACGCAGGATTGAACACATGTAATTTCAAGTTTTCCCCACTCCTCTACCCTCATACAGTCCAAAACCGAAAATAAGCCAGACGCGGTATTGGTACCTAAATCAACTGAAATATGCTATTTTAGTTCAGGGCTTTGTCACGCGAGCGGCGAGCCGCGGCGCTGCAGTAGACGAGCGTATATTTTTAGCAAAATATACGTTTCATTGACTAGCGTATCGCAACTCCTACATTTGGCAACATCGCTTTTTAATAGCGTTTCTTCTGATACAGATCAATTATAGTAAAAACATCGCACATTGCAATTAAGATAAGAAAAAACAAGATTTCATTCGAATTCAGCTTGTCATTATGTTATTATTGTACAGCAAATATTTTCGCAACTTTATTTTTTTATATGATCATTTTTAAACAAATATTGGTTATTTTCTTATCCACAATTATAAATTCCTACATTGCTTAATCGTGTGCCACGCCACTCTATTATTATTAAACAAGATAAAACCAATGCGCTTAACATATTAGTAACTTGAAAACCTACTACAAAAAAAACAATTTTCTCTTCAATTTATGACTGATTTGAAATTAAAAAATATATGTGAGATACTTTGAGATTCACGGAGAATACAAGACTGATGAGTGTAATGAGATAAGAATAGGACTCTTAGATGGTTTGGGCATGTAAAGCCAATTATCTAAAGAAAGGTTGTAAGAAGAATATATGACGTGAACTTGAATGGTAGAAAAAGTCAGGGATGCCCGAGAAAGACATGGCATGATTAAGTAAACCGAATTCTCGAAAGACAGAAGAAAGGAGCGATGTATGGATGTGAATGAGGTAAAGAGTGTATGCACAGACCGAGTTGTTTGGCGGTCCTCTCTACGAACCCCTGCAAGGAAACAGCGGGATGGTTAGTTATAGTTATAGTTATTGTGAGATACTGTTTATTTATTATTAAAGGCATGTTATTTTATGTGTTTACACAGTTTTATGCTTTCGATTTTCCTTTTAAGAGATTTAACATATATTTTCCTCCCAGGAGGCCCTGGGAGGAAAATAATTCCCCTCAGGATCTATGTCATCTTTGGGTATGCTGTGTGGTGGGTCATTTTTAGGAGAAGAAGGAGTGGAAGTTTTGGGAAGGAAAATGGTATTGGGGGTGGGTAGGAATCTGGGGGTCAACGTGTCCAGGAGTAACAGTCAAGGAGGCTCTCTCAACCGATCTTTCCCGACTTGGCCTGCCATGCTGCTGGTAGGCAGACACATCCGCTACCAAGACCCGGACAAATCTCACCCCATTTACCCGGGAACCCCTGCTAAGTCACCAAACGTAGCGAACTACTTGGGATGACCTATGGCAGAGGTGTTGGTTATCCTATAAATGGTTCCTGCGGCGGTTGTACCCACACCCTCCTCCCAAATTGAATTAATTTTAATATAATATTCGCAAAAGACGTAATATTTCTATCGATAATCATGTTGCAGTAATAATTACCCAATCTGCCAAAGCTGCAAGTAATTTGAAAACTATGACTTTTCTTCTTACTCGCAAAACGTGTTGAAATTCATTGTTAGATTAACATTTAAAAATCAAGACAAGTGATGCTGTATTCCGGATTATTTCTAATAATAGAAATAGTATTTTTCCAAGTTCTCCTACTAAACTGAAAACGTTCAGGTGAACTTCATAGACTAATCGAGAAAAACTACTAAGAATTGGCTATTGGCGATTTTAACCAACTGATAAATATTAGTACATTTTTTAACGTGAAGTGTATAATCATAGAGAAAAGACCCGGTTCCATTTAATTTAGACGTGCAAGAAAACCCAAGGACAGGAAATAACGACCTCCGTGGTCGAGGGCAAAGCTCTCTATTAGCAATCCGGAGGTCTCGGATTCAAATCGCGGCGTGCGCTCATAAAAATTTATTTGATTAATACGTGTATTATTACAAAATTTATTAATTAAAAATAATTGTATTAGTAGCTATATTTGTGACTCCTTCTAGAGAAGATGATAATTTCAGTTTCGTCCTGGTGTAAGACCACCATTCAACAAATGGAGCCAGTGAGTCTATGGCATCCCCAATTGGGGTACCCATGTTGCGGTATTGAAGGTAGTGGGACGAGAAGGAGATGGGAATGAGGTAGGTGGGGAAGAACCTGGTTATATAAATCTGGTCACCAAACACGGCTAAAGCCATTTCAAGCAACGTTTCAATTCTGAATGGTGGCCTTACACCGGGGATTTCAATTCAATTTCCTTTTTTATTTTTTTTTTAAAGAAAGACAAACATTCCCGGGCTATGAATAACCCAACAATGTTTGAAAATCTCCTACTACCACCACACTAAGCAGAAAATGTTGCTTGTATCGTGATGGAGGACTTACTCAGCCGAGGAATCGAACAAGCGTCCCCCGGTTGCGTCTCTCAGTCACTGACCGTTCAATTCTGAATGGTGATCTTACGCCAGGGCGATTCTGAGAGTATCTTACACTTTGAAACGTGCCGCAAATATACCTTATTTTATTTTAAGTGATTAGGGAACGTACCCAAACTACGTGACCAACTTTTTGCAATTTTTAACCCCCCCCCCCTCCCCCCCCCCCGGTGACCAAAATCCTAAGGAACCCGCCGCTCATTTGTATGGAGCGTGACCTTTTGAAGACCCCCCCCCCCCTAAAAGTGTCACGTAGTATGGGTACGTTCCCTTAAATTGCGAAATAATACAGATTAATCAAATAAAAAAAACTGCGTGGAGCTATGTAAAAATAAATATTCGCTCAGTTTGCGATTTGAACCCGTGACCTCCTGATTGCAATTCGAGAGCCTTACACCTCGACCACGGATACCGACAAGGTAGAACACGATGAATTTCACAGCAGGGTACCTGGCATGGTCGATTGACATAGGTTTTATCGAAAATATCGGTAACTTGTCATCGCTCCTGAGCACGACTGCAGGCCGCTAACGAACAAATGAAAGTTCACAACGACTAACGGTTCCTAATTTATTTGACTTTAACTGTTATTTGTTCGTTAGCGGTCTGCAGTCGTGCTTTTTTACATTTTCGATAAAACCTATGTCGATCGACCATGCTAGGTACCCAGGTGCGGTTGATGTCCTCGATAAGTAGGTATCCGCTGTCGTTGAGAGATACTGTACTGCTGTCAAAAATGTCGATTAAAATCGTTATCTTTTTAATGGCATGAACCGTCCATTAAAGTAATCGGCAATACTCCAGAAGACAAAATTAATGAATGAATCTCTTGTTACTTAACGGGTCTCCTAATCCATTATCGAGTTCTAGGAACCACATTTCAAGTGTTTGGATGTGATGTATTTGTTTATAATATTTATATTACAAACAAATTTTTCATTATTAGGTCAAGTTCGTGAACCAGTACACTAAGTGTACACCGTACAATTCTTGATGGTACATCCCATGCAATGTTGAAGTAATAATTAAGCTTTTTAATTATCATCTGATATCAATGTTTTTCAATCCTCTGTTGTTTAGAATTCATTCTTCAGAACTGGCATAAATAGACTGGCTACAATCAGACACTCAAAAGTTAGCACGTAAGGAGCCGCAACCGGGCTCAAAAAGAAGAAGATGGAGAAATATGAAATTACGAGTGCTAGAGGAGCGCGCTTGTATTTAAAGCGACGAAGTCGATGCAAAAATTGTGAAAATGTTTAATAAAACACGACTCGTTTAAAATAGAGCAAAAATCTCGTGGGGGTTGTCTTAAACAGCATTTAAAAAAACACTGTGATTTTTTCATACATATAACTTGTAAAATAACTGAAACAAATGTGTTTATAATAATTTTTGGAGCATACTTTCCGATTCTTTTCCATGGAGGGAATTTTATATAATTTGTTTTTCGGCATGGGGAATGTCTAGATATTATCTTCAAGAAAAACATATATTTTTTAAAGAGCTTTAAAACTTAACGTGATTGAGGCAAGGAGTGTGTGCCAAGATCGAGTTCTTTGGCGGTCCTCTCTGCAAAGAACAGTGTCATTGTTAGATTAGTATTAGATTTAGTTATTAACTTATTATCCGAAGTCATATTATATTAATTGTTTGGACAGTTTTATGCTTTCGCTTTTCTATTTTCCCCTTTTCCTTTTACAAGGATTTATCATACAATTTAGTTGTTAAAAACCTAAGCCCCTAAAACCCCTAAAATTGTTTCTCCCGTGAACGAAAATGCATCGTCAAGTATGATAAGAATTTTTTTTTTAAAGAAAGACAAACATTCCCGGGTTAACGAATAACCTGACAATATCTGAAAATCTCCCACTACCACCATAGTAAGCCGAAAATGTTGCTTGAGTCGCATGGAGGACTTAGTCAACCGAGGAATCGAACACGAAGCGCCTGGGTGGGACCCAAACGCGTAGCCCACTCAACCACTGACCGGTCTATAATTCAAAATAATAATATATATAATTAGTGACCGACCGAAGGTTCGGTTTCGGTTTCGGCAAGTTTCGGCAAGAGTACGGCTGGAGAATCAAAGGAACTCCCTCAACCATTCTGTCCCGAACCGGCCTTCTATGCAGCTGGTGGGCAGACGCATCCGCTGCCAAGACCCAGACAAACCTCACCACATGAGCATAACATATTATAGGGCACATAATATTTCTACTGATAATCGTGTTGTAGTAATAATAAGCCACTTATATCTAGAGTGCATTCTTTAAAATTAACACGAAAAAACTGTTTTTGATGAGAAAACAATACAGGATTCCACTGCACTGATATAGTCATAATATGGTAATCACTGTCGTAATCAAAATGGAGAGAAGAGGAAGCATAGGAAGATCCCAGCAATATACATCTAGTTACTAAAAATAACAAATAAAACACTTCAAGCAACGTTTTAATTCGGAATGATAAGTCTCAAAAAAATCTCATACCAATTTAATAAATTTTACGTGGGCATTACCGCCGGGTTGATTAGATTCCGCGACGTATGGGCCAGTCATCTTGGCGCCTTCATATTCTATAAATACCTATACAGTCGTCAAACCAAAAACTTGAACAAATAAGCGGCAACGTCGCAAGACCTCGGTTTGTCGTTAACATGAAAATGAATATATAATTGGACGCTATATTGTGGACCAAATTAACGAAAATATACGCAGGATGCACCACTGCATTGAATATGAAAGGAGTTCAGATTGGTGGAACAGTAAAGGGCGTTTTTATCGTTTTGTATATTTTTAAATTAATGTTTTTCAAAAATTTAAATACCTAACTACAATCAAACACTGAAAAGATAGTATATACTTTAGTTAGAACTATGTAAAATCAAGTCCTTCAGATAGACGCAGTAATGTCGATCTGATGAAAGGACGCAGAAATGATAGCGGGATGTATATATATATATAATATACGTTACAACAAAATATACGTTACATTGACTAGCGTATTGCAACTCCTACATTTGGCAACATCGCTTTTTGATTGCGTTTCTTCTGTTTCCTAGAACGACGAGAACAGATCAGTCACAATAAAACATCGCACATTGCAAAATATGATTTTATTAAAATTCACAGAGTAAAACTTTAAATCATAGTTTTGTATAGAAAATGTGCAAATCGTTGAAATTATTGATACACATAAATTAATTCTAATGTTCAAATGATGTTTTAAGCATTAAACCCGACCATTATTTGATTTATTCGTTGATTTTAATCAAAATTGGCGCCAAATACGACTCCAATAAATATGCACCTTGTCAAACATACATATAATAAAAATTTTAACATCGCTAAAACACGCCGTTGTTAATCAAGAGTTTTTTTATTAATATTGAATTTGCCGAGCGTTTTATTTGAAAAGTGAATTAAAATTTATGGTTTAATTTCGAATAATATTCAATCACGGCTTATTTCTAAAAATAAGGACGTTGCCTTAACTAATTTACTAGAAATTAGAAATGTTATTTGTTCAAGTTCTTCTAAAGATCTTCAGAGACTACCGTTGCATATTTATGAAAAATACTGAGTTTAAAAATGAAAATAAAACTAGCAGAATTTGATAGTTTATTATAATAATATTTAACCTAAATTTTTATCGTTATAGTAAGTAGTAAGTAGGAAAGGAATGCCGCTTTCTGTGTGTTTTAGTTAGTTAAGACGTACAAGAAAATCGAAAATTACTTTAATCAGGAACTGACTGCCTCCATGGTTGAGAGGTAGCGGATTCAAATCTCGGAGTGCGCAAGTAATATTTTATTTGAATAATTTGTGTTTTTTTTTTCAGAATATAAATATTCATTATTAATAATTTGTAGTAACTTTTTCGGCTCGTACGAAAGTAGAAAACATTCCGAGTTTGACCCCGGTGTAAGACCACCATTCAGAATTGAAACGTAGATTGAAATGGCTTTAGCCGTGTTTGGTGATAAGTGAGAGGATTACTGAAGATGCTTTAAAAGGGAGATATCATGAAACAATTACAATTAATACACGTAAGCGATTGTTCTGAAAAATTTAATAAAACCCGATTCACTTAAAAAAAATCTCTAGGTATTTGAGTTAAGTATCATTTAAAGAAACAATGTGATTTTTTTCATATTAATAGCATGTTAAATGACCGAACTGTGGGAGCTTTTTATAATTTTCTAAACATATGTACCTACTGTGATTTTTTTTTCTAAAGAGGGATTATTTATTGCGTTGCTTCGTGAAATTACTATTTTCGAATAATTTTTAAATAGAATAAGTAAAATTATTTTAAACATTAGCTCCACACAGGAGGCCCTAAAGAAAATATTTCCCCTCAGGGCCAATGTCATCTTTCTGGATGCTGTGTGGAGGGTATTTTAAGGAAAGGAAGGAGAGGAATTTCTGCGAAAGAATAAGGTGTGAGGGGTGGGTAGAATCTGGGGGTTAGTGTGTCCAGGAATGACGGACGTATGGATCTATCCCTCCTACTGCGGTACAAGATGATGTTCCGAGAGAGTCCAACTGGAGAGGTAGAAAGGTCTCCCTCCACCAGCCTCTCCCTAGACAAAAGATAAACCTCACCCCAAGAACCCGGGAACCCCTGTTAAGTCAACAAACGTAGCAAGCCACTTGGGGTGACCTGTGGCAGAGGTGTTGGTTATGTGTAGTAAATGGCTCCCGGGGCGACGGTACTCAGACCCGCCTCCTAAATGGAAAATTATTAAAATGCGAATTATACCTACGAGATGAAACATGAATGTGATCGAAGACAAAGAGCGTAAAAATGTATGTGTTATTTTACCTCCACGCAGCACACTTTTTCATCTCATCTCGCCGACTAATAATATTTTTTGAACTGCAAATTACGCATCCTTATCTTAACTAATCATGCATAACTCAAAATAATTGTTTTGAGGCGATGTTTATGAAAGCATAATTAAATATTTCCGGGCAGATAAAACATTTATTGACTGTCAACGCCGGACGGGCCTCTTTAGCGTTAGCGTTTGATTTTTTTATATCCCATTATTTTAAATCTACGCGCTGATATTATGAGCGATATTATAACCAGATAAATATTTGTATTCCAGAAATAAACAATCCATTAAACAATCGTTATACATTCATATTTGACAGTGTTAGGAATTTTTATTTCGATGACCAATAAAATTACGACACCAAAAATTATATAAAAGTATTGGCCAGAAAAAAATAAATAAAATCACTGTGTCCAGTCTTCTTGCTACAAAAACATGCCTGTTTCGCATGTCATGGGTCGAGTTTCATGGGACATTCTTTACGCTCCACAATTTTTTTTGAACATTAGCTCCACACAAGGGGATGCTGTGTGCGAACCACTTGGGGTGATCTATGGCAGAGATGTTGGTTATCCAATAAATGATTCCCGGGGCGGTGGTACCCATAGTCGCCTCCCAAAATGACTGTACTAGGCTGCGTTTACATGCGTGTAACACGAACTACGAATTGTGGGAAAGGAATGAAACAACCGCAAACGGCGCGAAACGCCACTTGCAGATACTCCATTCCTTTCCCAAAATTCGTGGTTCGTTTCGCGTTGTTACACACATGTATGCTTTCATACTTGTAGGTGCTAGGTATCTAATATATTAAATAATGTGTTAAAAGTATTTTTAAAGTGAAAACTTCTTTAGCGTTGTTGTAATTTGAAACTCGATGAAACGAAAAATAACGACAGTAAAAAGAGACCATCTATAGGATTTGTAATCGGTGATGAGAATGAGATAGTGTAATCGGTTTCTTCTTTGTGTATTGCTTCGTAGCCTATCGGTCTCCTATTTATGCGTGCGCCGTAGCCTCCTCAATCTTGTCTTCTGAAGGTTTCACTTCTACCGCATGTGAATTGCATACTCTGACTTTGTTTTTAATTTTTAGATAATATTTTTTATTTTTTTGGTATCAGTAAAACAAACACGAAAATAGACTATGTACGCTAAATTGACGTTTACGCTTCAATTATTTTGTGTTTTCTACAAACCATTAGATATTAAATGGCAAAAAAATACTAAAAATGAGTGACTTATTTATTTATTTATTTATTTATTTCTATGCTCTTACATACAGTATAAATACAATGACATAGAGTTAATAAATGCAATGACAATTACATAAGGTGGAAGTTTAGTAAAACAAAAAATATTCTTAATATGAAACAGTAGGTAGTAGAGTGAAATATGATCGGTAACTGTATGTAATTGGTTAAAATGAATGTGGTTATGGATTGAGAACACCTCACTGGGAGAACCCGTGCTGAGGTGTACGCATGTATTATTATGCCATCATAAGTGATATGATAGCACAGTATCCCCCTTGAGACTCTCAAGGAGGACTCCGTGGTACCACCCATTGTGGCAGTAATGTACATATAGTAGGTGTGGGTAGCTGTGTTGAGATAGTCATCATAATATTATACAGACACAATGTAGTAAGTTGAGGTATGTTGAGCATCATAATATACTAAAGTCGCAAAGGATAATACATTATAGTAAAAAGGAAAAAAAATAAAGAATATATTTTACAAAGTGTGTTTTTTCATTTAATATATAAAGAATATACATGAAGTGAACTTAGAGAGCAGTTGAGACGAAAAGAGAAAAGAAAAAAACAAAAGTAGATGATATTAGTGCCAATATTTTAAAAATAGCTATGCAATATTAATTTATTTTGTAGGTCTAGTGGTATAATTTAAATACCAATTTAATTTTTATGTTTGGTTTGGAGTAAATAGGTTTTGGAAAAATAGTGTTCCTTTAGTTTTTATCCAGTCTGTGATTTGTGTTTTTAGTTTATTTGTTGGTGAATAATCAGCATGTTTTTTCAAAGAAGGTGGCATGCAGTTATATAGTTTGATGGAATAGTAGTTAAAGGATCTTTGTCCGTGGGTCGTGTGCCTTAGCGGGATGTTGAGTGTTAGGTTTGTTGAAGACCGGCTTGTTATTGAGGACTGAGAAAGTAAAGGGATATGTAGTTTGAATTTGAAGAGGTGAAGAATAGACGCTTTAGCGTAGAGTTGTCTGATTGACAAAACATCGAGCATCTTGTAAATTTTTTCAGAGTCTGTATCATATGCTACTTGGAGAATTAGTTTGATTGTTGCCTTTTGTGCTTTTTCTAGTGGATCTAGAGAAATATTACTTGCACTTCCCCAAGACAGAAGACCATACATGATTAAAGATTGGGAAAGCGCAAAGTAAATAGATCTTAGTATTGTGCGTGGGAAGATGTTTTTTATATTATTTAAGAGATACATGATTTTTTTGAGCTTGGATGTAATTAAGTTGATGTGGTCATTCCAGCGTAGGTTTTCGTCAATTATGACGCCTAGATATTTTATTTGTTTGACATTTTCTATGATTTCGCAATTGCATATTGAGAAGGTTTGGGAGCAGTCGTGTATTTTCAGAGCGAAGGTTGGAGGAGGTTGACCTCTTTGTGTTATACTATGTGTTATGAATTTAGTTTTTTTTGTATTTAGAGTAAGTTTGTTTTCATTGAGCCATTGTTTGAAGACAGCAAGACTTTTCTCAGCTTTAAGGAATGCCTTGATCCATGAGTCAGCTTGACAAAGTATTACGGTGTCATCAGCGAATGTCACAATGTTGCCTTCTGTAATTAGTTCACAGATATCATTGATGTAGATAAGAAACATTATGGGACCTAGAACACTACCCTGGGGCACTCCGTAACTGATCGGAAGGGGTTCACTTTTCACTTTGTTGATAATGACTTGTTGAGTTCTCTCTGACATAAAACTTTTCAGTAAGTTAAGTTCATTTCCAGTTATGCCGAGTTTAATAAGTTTCTTAAAAAGTATATTGTGAGAAATTGTATCGAAGGCTTTACATAAGTCTAAGTATATTGAAATTACTTTTTTCTTTGAGTCAAGGTTAGAGTTAATAAAGTCTGTTACTGAGGTTAAAGCGTGTTGTGTATTTCTGTTCTTTCTAAAGCCATGCTGGTTCTTCGAGAGTAGATGGTTTGTTTCTAGGTAGTGGTAGAGCTGTTCTTTGATGGCTTTTTCCAGAATTTTGGACATAGTATTTAGAAGAGTGATAGGTCTGTAGTTGTTGATGTCATTTTTAGGTCCTGACTTATAGATAGGAATTACTAGTCCATTTTTTAAGCAGCTAGGGAAAATACCTTCTTTTAGGCTACGATTTATCAGGTATGTAAGTGGAATGAGGAGTTGGTCACTTAGAGTTTTAATGGTTTTAGCGTCTATGTTGTCAGTACCTGCAGCAGAGCTATTCTTTAATGATTGTATTATTTTAATTGTCTTATCACATGAGATGGTTTGGAGTTTAAATTGTGTATCATTATTGGAGTTAGGAGTATCTTGCTGGATAGATGAATGTAGATTCTCTGCCACAGTACTTGTAATGTTTTCTGCCAGAATGCCTCCAATATTTGTGTAATGATTGTTAATGTAATTTAAAACTAGTGTAGGATTGTCGTGGAAGAGGATTTCTTCATCGTTAATGACAATATTTTTGATATTATCATCATCGAATTTTTGAGTGCAAGTACTTTCCTTTAGTATTGACCATACACTTTTGGGATCGTAATTGGATTCTATCAGTTTATTTTTGAAGTGTAGCTCTTTAGCTGTTCGTATAATTTGGGTGCATAGATTTCTATATCTTTTGTAGAATGAGTAGAGAGTAGTATCAGAAGGGTTGAGTTTAACTTTTTTGTGTAACTTATCTCTTTTTTTAATACAGTTTAAGATGCTTTGGGTTATCCAAGTTTTTAATTTTTTTTTGCGGTGGGGAATAATTTTTGTTGATGTCTTAGTATTTTGTGTGATGATGGTTTGTAAGTATGTAATGAAGTAGTGCCAAGCCTTATCTGTTGACGTTATACTCCTTAAATGCTCCCATGATTGTTCATCTAAACATGATTTTATGTTGTCATAGGCAATATTCTTTTTTTTTTTTTTACAGCGAATACCGCACAAGAATCTCAACTGCTCCCGTCTGGAGCCAGTGAGACTATGGCATCCCCAATTGGGGTATGTTGTGAGGCTGAAGGTAGTGGGGAGGGGAAGGAGGTGGGGAAGAGGAAGGTTGGGAAGTACCTGGCTATTCAGATCTGGTCACTAAACACGGCTAAAGCCATTTTTCAAGCAACGTTTCAATCCTGAATGGTGGTCTTACACCAGGGCGATACTGATAGTATCTTCCACTCTGGAACATGCCGCAAATATACTATATATTATTTTAAATGAATTAATTGTGAAATAACACAAATTAATCAAATAAAATTTATTTGCGCATGCCGGGTTCGAACCCGCGACCTCCGGAATGTGAGTCAAGAGTCTTAGCCACTGGACTACGGAGGTCGTCATCTTAATTGTGAAATAGCGTTGAGTAGGCAAATTTGGAGTTGGTGTAGTCAAGCCTAGTAAAGTAGTGTAGTGGTCCGTAATGGAGGATTCGTAGACTATGCTTTTAATATGATGTTTTGATTTTACCATTATGTGGTCTATACAAGACTCAGTGTTATTGGTTACCCTAGTGGGGGTATTAATAGTACTGAAGATACCATGTTGCATCAGCATCAAAAGGTAATCGTGGTTTTGTGGGTGACCATTAGGCAGTAGGTTAATATTAAGGTCACCGGCTATTATGATATTTTTAAGGGAATTTAATTTATTAAGATGACTATTAAGGGAAGATATGAATGGTGCGATATCATGGGTGGATGGTGATCTGTATAGTGCAAGTATACATGTTTCTTGGTTGACGATTATTTGTAAACAGTTTGCGGTATCAATGAAAATTTCAGAAACTATACTATTAAGGTTGTTATGAAGATAAACCACAACACCGTCGTTTTGTTCTTTTATATTGTTGTATTGTTTTGTTCGTCTTATTGTTCCGAAGTTTCTTTATAATTAATAGGTTACATAATATTTCTACTGATAATCGTGTTGTTTTAATAATTACCCACTTATATTCAGAGTTAATTCTTTAAAACTACATAACATTAACAGATTTCATTTTATTTTATACTAGCAGGCCCGGTCACACGTTGCTGTGGCTAACGAAACACAACGCCATTACCCAACCTTTATAAAATCTACACTACCCGCTTGCCAACTGCCCGCTGCCCGCTGTCTAAATTGAATATTTGAATTTCTCGGCTTTTCTCTACTATAATAAGCATGTTTTATACATGTAAACCTTCCTCTTGAATCACTCTATTTATTGGTGAAAACCGCATAAAAATCCCTTGCGTAGTTTAAAAGATCTATGCCCACATACATTTTGAGCGACTTCATTTTGTACGTATTGATAATATATTTAATTTATTTTTGTTCTTGCTTATTCATCAATAGATTTTACGTGCGCATCGCCGCCGAGTTGGTTAGATTCCGCAACGTATGGGCCAGTCGTATTGGCGCCTTCATATTCTATTAATACCTTTAAAGTCGTTTAACCAAAAACTTGAATGAATAAATGGCAACGTTGCAAGACGTCCGTTTGTCGTCAACATGAAAATAAATATATAATTGGACCCTACATTGTTTACAAAATGAAAGAAAGAATATGCAGGACGCCTCACTACATTAAATATGAAAGGAGTTCAGATTGGTGAGTCCTTAAAGGGCGTTTTTTTCGTTTTGTATATTTTTAAATTTAAATTTTTCAAAAATTTAAATACCTAGCAACAATCAAACACTTACAAGATAGTATATACATTAGTTAAAACTATGAAAAATCGAGTCCTTCAGATAGACGCAGTAATGTCGATCCGATGAAAGGACGCAGAAATGATAGCGGGATGTATATATATATATATATATACATCCCGCTATCATTTCTGCGTCCTTTCATCAGATCGACATTACTGCGTCTATCTGAAGGACTTGATTTTACATAGTTCTAACTAAAGTATATACTATCTTTTCAGTGTTTGATTGTAGTTAGGTATTTACATTTTTGAAAAACATTAATTTAAAAATATACAAAACGATAAAAACGCTCTTTACTGTTCCACCAATCTGAACTCCTTTCATATTCAATGCAGTGGTGCATCCTGCGTATATTTTCGTTAATTTGGTCCACAATATAGCGTCCAATTATATATTCATTTTCATGTTAACAACAAACCGAGGTCTTGCGACGTTGCCGCTTATTTGTTCAAGTTTTTGGTTAGACGACTGTATAGGTATTTATAGAATATGAAGGCGCCAAGATTACTGGCCCATACGTCGCGGACTCTAATCAACCCGGCGGTAATGCCCACGTAAAATTTATTAAAATGGTATGAGATTTTTTTTGATACTTATCATTTCGAATTAAAACGTTGCTTGAAGTGTTTTATTTGTTATTTTTAGTAACTAGATGTATATTGCTGGGATCTTCCTATGCTTCCTCTTCTCTCCATTTTGATTACGACAGTGATTACCATATTATGACTATATCAGTGCAGTGGAATCCTGTATTGTTTTCTCATCAAAAACAGTTTTTTCGTGTTAATTTTAAAGAATGCACTCTAGATATAAGTGGCTAATTATTACTACAACACGATTATCAGTAGAAATATTATGTGCCCTATAATATGTTATGCTCATGTGGTGAGGTTTGTCTGGGTCTTGGCAGCGGATGCGTCTGCCCACCAGCTGCATAGAAGGCCGGTTCGGGACAGAATGGTTGAGGGAGTTCCTTTGATTCTCCAGCCGTACTCTTGCCGAAACTTGCCGAAACCGAAACCGAACCTTCGGTCGGTCACTAATTATATATATATTATTATTTTGAATTATATTATAGACCGGTCAGTGGTTGAGCGGGCATCGCGTTTGGGTCCCACCCAGGCGCTTCGTGTTCGATTCCTCGGTTGACTAAGTCCTCCATTGCGACTCAAGCAACATTTTCGGCTTACTGTGGTGGTAGTGGGAGATTTTCAGATATTGTCGGGTTATTCGTTAACCCGGGAATGTTTGTCTTTCTTTAAAAAAAAATTCTTATCATGCTTGACGATGCATTTTCGTTCACGGGAGAAACAATTTTAGGGGTTTTAGGGGCTTAGGTTTTTAACAACTAAATTGTTTGATAAATCCTTTTAAAGGGAAAAGGGGAAAATAGAAAAGCGAAAGCATAAAACTGTCTAAACAATTAATATAATATGACTTCGGATAATAAGTTAATAACTAAATCTAATACTAATCTAACAATGACACTGTTCTTTGCAGAGAGGACCGCCAAAGAACTCGATCTTGGCACACACTCCTTGCCACAATCACGTTAAGTTTTAAAGCTCTTTAAAAAATATATGTTTTTCTTGAAGATAATATCTAGACATTCCCCATGCCGAAAAACAAATTATATAAAATTCCCTCCATGGAAAAGAATCAGAAAGTATGCTCCAAAAATTATTATAAACACATTTGTTTCAGTTATTTTACAAGTTATATGCATGAAAAAAATCACAGTGTTTTTTTAAATGCTGTTTAAGATAACCCCCACGAGATTTTTGCTCTATTTTAAACGAGTCGCGTTTTATTAAACATTTTCACAATTTTTGCATCGACTTCGTCGCTTTAAATACAAGCGCGCTCCTCTAGCACTCGTAATTTTATATCTCTCCATCTTCTTCTTTTTGAGCCCGGTTGCGGCTCCTTACGTGCTAACTTTTGAGTGTTTGATTGTAGCCAGTCTATTTATGCCAGTTCTTAAGAATGAATTCTAAACAAAAGAGAATTGAAAAACATTGATATCAGATGATAATTAAAAAGGTTAATTATTACTTCAACATTGTATCGGATGTATCATCAAGAATTGTACGGTGTACAATTAGTGTACTGGTTCACGAACTTGACCTAATAATGAAAAATTTGTTTGTAATATAAATATTATAAACAAATACATCACATCCAAACACTTGAAATGTGGTTCCTAGAACTCGATAATGGTTTAGGAGACCCGTTAAGTAACAAGAGATTCATTCATTAATTTTGTCTTCTGGAGTATTGCCGATTACTCTAATGGACGGTTCATGCCATTAAAAAGATAACGATCTTAATCGACATTTTTGACAGCAGTACAGTATCTCTCAACGACAGCGGATACCTACTTATCGAGGACATCAACCGCACCTGGGTACCTAGCATGGTCGATCGACATAGGTTTTATCGAAAATGTAAAAAAGCACGACTGCAGACCGCTAACGAACAAATAACAGTTCACGTCAAATAAATTAGGAACCGTTAGTCGTTGTGAACTTTCATTTGTTCGTTAGCGGTCTGCAGTCGTGCTCAGGAGCGATGACAAGTTACCGATATTTTCGATAAAACCTATGTCAATCGACCATGCCAGGTACCCTGCTGTGAAATTCATCGTGTTCTACCTTGTCGGTATCCGTGGTCGAGGTGTAAGGCTCTCGAATTGCAATCAGGAGGTCACGGGTTCAAATCGCAAACTGAGCTAATATTTTTTTTTACATAGCTCCACGCAGTTTTTTATTCGATTAATCTGTATTATTTCGCAATTTAATCACTTAAAATAAAATAAGGTATATTTGCGGCACGTTTCAAAGTGTAAGATACTCTCAGAATTGCCCTGGCGTAAGATCACCATTCAGAATTGAACGGTCAGTGACTGAGAGGGCATCGCGTTTGGGTCCCAACCGGGGGACGTTTGTTCGATTCCTCGGCTGGGTAAGTGCTCCATCACGATACAAGCAACAAACATTTTCTGCTTAGTGTAATGGTAGTAGGAGATTTTCAAACATTGTTGGGTTATCATAGCCCGGGAATGTTTGTCTTTCTTTAAAAAAAAAATAAAAAAGGAAAAAGAATTGAAATCCCCGGTGTAAGGCCACCATTCAGAATTGAAACGTTGCTTGAAATGGCTTTAGCCGTGTTTGGTGACCAGATTTATATAACCAGGTTCTTCCCCACCTACCTCATTTCCATCTCCTTTTCGTCCCACTACCTTCAATCCCGCAACATGGGTACCCCAATTGGGGATGCCATAGACTCACTGGCTCCATTTGTTGAATGGTGGTCTTACACCAGGACGAAACTGAAATTATCATCTTCTCTAGAAGGAGTCACAAATATAGCTACTAATACAATTATTTTTAATTAATAAATTTTGTAATAATACACGTATTAATCAAATAAAATTTTATGAGCGCACGCCGCGATTTGAATCCGAGACCTCCGGATTGCTAATAGAGAGCTTTGCCCTCGACCACGGAGGTCGTTATTTCCTGTCCTTGGGTTTTCTTGCACGTCTAAATTAAATGGAACCGGGTGTTTTCTCTATGATTATACACTTCACGTTAAAAAATGTACTAATATTTATCAGTTGGTTAAAATCGCCAATAGCCAATTCTTAGTAATTTTTCTCGATTAGTCTATGAAGTTCACCTGAACGTTTAGTAGGAGAATTTGGAAAAATACTATTTCTATCATTAGAAATAATCCGGAATACAGCAACACTTGCCTTGGTTTTTAAATGTTAATCTAACAATGAATTTCAACACGTTTTGCGAGTAAGAAGAAAAGTCATAGTTTTCAAATTACTTGCAGCTTTGGCAGATTGGGTAATTATTACTGTAACACGATTATCGATAGAAATATTACGTCTTTTGCGAATATTATATTAAAATTAATTCAATTTGGGAGGAGGGTGTGGGTACAGCCACCGGAGGAACCATTTATAGGATAACCAACACCTCTGCCATAGGTCATCCCAAGTAGTTCGCTACGTTTGGTGCCTTAGCAGGGGTTCCCGGGTAAATGGGGTGAGATTTGTCCGGATCTTAGTAGCGGATGCGTCTGCCTACCAGCAGCATGGCAGGCCAAGTCGGGAAAGATCGGTTGAGAGAGCCTCCTTGACTGTTGCTCCTGGACACGTTGACCACAAGATTCCTACCCACCCCCAATACCATTTTCCTTCCCAGAACTTCCACTCCTTCTTTTCCTAAAAATGACCCACCACACAGCATACCCAAAGATGATATAGATCCTGAGGGGAATTATTTTCCTCCCAGGGCCTCCTGGGAGGAAAATATATGTTAAATATCTTAAAAGGAAAATCGAAAGCATAAAACTGTGTAAACACATAAAATAACATGCCTTTAATAATAAATAAATAGTATCTCACAATAACTATAACTATAACTAACCATCCCGCTGTTTCCTTGCAGGGGTTCGTAGAGAGGACCGCCAAACAACTCGGTCTGTGCATACACTCCTTGCCTCATTCACATCCATACATAGCTCTTTTCTTCTGTCTTTCGAGAATTCGGTTTACTTAATCATGCCATGTCTTTCTCGGGCATCCCTGACTTTTTCTACCATTCAAGTTCACGTCATATATTCTTCTTACAACCTTTCTTTAGATAATTGGCTTTACATGCCCAAACCATCTAAGAGTCCTATTCTTATTGGTTTTATCTTGTTTAATAATAATAGAGTGGCGTGGCACACGATTAAGCAATGTAGGAATTTATAATTGTGGATAAGAAAATAACCAATATTTGTTTAAAAATGATCATATAAAAAAATAAAGTTGCGAAAATATTTGCTGTACAATAATAACAAGCTGAATTTAAATGAAATCTTGTTTTTTCTTATCTTAATTGCAATGTGCGATGTTTTTACTATAATTGATCTGTATCAGAAGAAACGCTATTAAAAAGCGATGTTGCCAAATGTAGGAGTTGCGATACGCTAGTCAATGAAACGTATATTTTGCTAAAAATATACGCTCGTCTACTGCAGCGCCGCGGCTCGCCGCTCGCGTGACAAAGCCCTGAACTAAAATAGCATATTTCAGTTGATTTAGGTACCAATACCGCGTCTGGCTTATTTTCGTTTTTGGACTGTATGAGGGTAGAGGAGTGGGGAAAACTTGAAATTACATGTGTTCAATCCTGCGTCCGTATACCGGACGCAGAATGACGGTCGGACGCAGGATTGAATGAAAGTGGACCATTAGAAGACGCAGCAATGATAGCGGGATGTATATATATATATATATATATATATATACATCCCGCTATATATACAGACGCGGTATTGGTACCTAAATCAACTGAAATATGCTATTTTAGTTCAGTGCTTTGTCACCGAGCGGCGAGCCGCGGCGCTGCAGTAGACCATCGTATATTTTTTGCAAAATATACGTTTTTATTGGCTTTTATTGACTCGCGTATCGCAGCTCCTACATTTGGCAACATCGCTTTTTAACAGCGTGTCTTCTGTTCTCTGCGAAAACAAAGCAATCATACTAATATCGCACATTGCTAAAGATTACATTGAAATTCAGCTTCATCACCTATTCAAAATTGGCGCCAAGTATGATTCCAATAAGGATGGATCTTTGTCAAACGTGTGTAATTAATATTTCAATTTCACCAAGACAATGTTGCAACAATATCGTCGTTGTTTACGCATTAAATAATAGTTTTCTGCTGATATTGAATTTGCCAAAGCTGCATTTTTTTTAAAGCAATGATTTACTTCTTACTCGCTAAATGAATTGAAATTCATTGTTAAACTAATATTCAATCACGGCATCTATGCTTATATCTAAAAATAAAGACGAAATTGCCTAAACTAATTTACTAGAAGTGGTATTTTTCTTTTAGTTTCGTCTAGTCCTTCTGACTTTTCAATTTCGATTTGAGAGTCGGACATGGGTACCGTCGCCCCGGGAACCATTTATTGGATAACCAACACCTTTGTCGTAGGTCACCCCAAGTGATTCGCTACATTTGGTGACTTAGCAGGGGTGCCCGAGTTTATGGGGTAAGGTTTGACCGGGTCTTGGCGTTAGATGCGTTTGCCCACCAGGTGCATGGCAGGCCGGAACGGGAGAGAATGGTCGAGGGAACCATTTCGACGACTTCTGACTTCTTCAGTCGTTTTTTCTCGGAACATCGCCTTTCACCGAAGTGGGAGGGATGGACTCATACATCCGTCACTCCTGGACACACTAACCCCCAGATTAACCAACCCAACCTTCATTCGCTTTTCTTGCCCAGAACTTCCTTTCGTTCCTTTCCTAAAAAGACTATCCACACGCACCCCCAAAAATGTCAGCGCTAATGTAAAATTAATATTACTAAACTGGCTCTTCAGAGACTACAATTGCACATTTATGAAAAAGCCGGAGGAAAATTAAAAAAAAAAAAAACTAGAATTTGGCGATATTAACCAACAAAAAAATTTTGATGACAATTTTTTGTAGTGTAGTAAGTAATCAGATGGAACGAAAAGAAGAGATGTCCTGGTTCTAGTTAGTTTAGACGAGCAAGTAAACAGAAATTACTTTAAAGTCATGAATTGCGGCTTCCGTGGTCTAGAGGTCGCGGGTTCAAATCCCGGAGTGCGCAAGTAACATTTTATTTATAAATTAAACAATATATCTTTGTTAGAACCCCTTATATATTTTATTAACGCCGACCGGTTTCGGAACCACCGTTTCTTCCTCAGGGCAAACATATAAATGACTTGACAGTGGGTTGGTACAATGTATTATTACTAAGGGTGGGGGTGTGTTTTGTGTTATTTCATAATGTACCTATTCATTAAAAATAATATGTTGTACTTATTTGCAGCTTGTTCTAGAGTAGTAAATATGCCCGAGGAAGACACGGCATGATCATATTAAACAAATTCTTGAGTCAGGCCAAGCCAAAAGTCAGAAAAACAGAAGAGCGATTATGAATGTGAATTGTGAATGAGGCAAAGAAATATATGCCAATACCTAGTTGTTTGCGTGATGGTTAGTTAGTTATTGCTAAATACTATTTATTTGTTAGTGACGGCATGTTATTTTAATTGTTTACTTATACCGTTTTATGCTTTCCCTTTGTTGTGTTTTCCTTTTTTCCTCCTAAAAGAAAATAATGCATATTTTCGTTTTAAGGTCCACAAAAGAATCTTAAAATTGTTTCTCCCGTGACGAGAATGCATTAGTTAACTTTAATTTGAAAAGATACCTACTGTCAAACATGATAGATTTGATAAGCATTTATGTAATTCTATGTTGATTTTAATGACATTAAAAAATACTCATAATTACTGTGGATTAAAGATATTTTTTTTTTACTAAATGATTATTTAAAAAAATTCAACACACATGGCTGAAAAATAAAAAAGACTAGCATAACCAATTTGCGTATAAACGCTTTTTTATGGTTTTTTATGTAAATTCCTCACAAGAGCCCCAGCTTCTCCCGTCTGGAGACAGTGAGACTATGGCATCCCCAATTAGGGGTATGTTGTGAGGATAAAGCTAGTGGGGAGGGGAAGGAGATGGGGAATAGAAATATGGGCAAGAACCTGGCTTTTCAGATCTAGTCACCAAACACGGCTAAAGCTATTTCAAGAAATTTTTGAATTAATTTATTTTGAATGGTGGTCTTACACAAGGGCGATACTGAGAGTATCTTCCACTCTGGAACGTGCCGCAAATATACTAGATATATATTATTGTTAAGGAATTAAATGTGAAATAACACAAATTCGTAAAATAAAATTTTTTACCCACGCCAGAATTGATCCCGCTACCTTGATTGCGAGTCAAGAGCCTTACCCCCAGACCACGCGGTTGTTGCTACTTACTTTACTTTATTAAAACGTTAACATGTATTTTTGCTCATCTTTTATTATTTTTTTTTCATTAACTCTACACTGAGGAAAATAATTTCCCTCGGGGCCATGTCATCTGGGATGCTGTGTGGAGGGTTTTTTTGAGGAGAGGAAGGAATGAACATTTGTCTTGAAGAGACCCATGTTTTAGGAAGGAGGAAACACAGAGGCCGGCAAATCATTTCATAGCCGAGCTGTTGAACACAAGAACGAGTCGAAGATTTATGATACAAATGTGTGTGTATCTATCACCTCTGTCTATTTAAACAATTTTGCCATATTCCATTCTGAATTTCTTCCGAAATATAACATAATTCTCTTGAACACTTAAAGTGTTTGAGCTCTTAAAAATATATATGTTATTGATGAAAATAATCCATGAATTTCTTTACATTTTGAAAAAGTAATTATTTAATTATTTACCTACCTATTAGAAAAATGTTTTTCGAAATATGCTCCGAAAATTACAAAGAGCACATTTATTTCCGTTATTTAACATGTTATATAGGTATGACAAAACACCTTGCGTCTTTTTTCTTCTTTTAGCGCGCTTACCAGAAAGCCTAATAATCATATTCTGATGATTTGTATAGGGCCGTTTTTGTGAAAAATCACCTTTAATCAAGCGTTGTACAAATTTATCTTTCTTCTAACTAAGGACTAGACACTAGACAAACTATTATCACAACTTGTGGGTAACAGATTGCATTCACCGGTTCGACGATCACCAAAATAAAACTGTAGTATTACAATGCATTTGACCAAAGAACGTAATGCTGCATTAAAATGAACGTATATTGTTTTATTTATATTCTGCACAGGCAGAAAACATATCGGACCATACTTACCTGGGAGGCCACTTCAGATTTACACTCTATTGTTTTTTTTTTTTTTACATTAACTCCACACAGGGGGCCCTGAGGAAAATAATTTCCCTCAGGGCCTATGTCATCTGGGATGCTGTGTGGAGGGTCTTTTTGAGGAGAGGAAGGAATGAACATTGGTCTTGAAGAGACCCATGTTGTAGGAAGGAGGAAACACAGAGGCCGGCAAATCATTCCACAGCCGAGCTGTTGAACACAAGAACGAGTCGAAGAAGCGACCCGTTCTCGTGTGACAAATGTCAATCGTGTACAAATGTAGGGCACGCGTTTGGCGTGTTTCCCGACAATGCGCCGGTGCCGAAGGGATCAATTACGTTAATTCTTCGAAGCATCTTCCATTGTAATATCGGTAGAACAAGGATAGCATTCCCACCCGACGCCTGTGTTCTAAAGATTGCAACCCGTCTGTTAAGATGGGAGAATCTATCAAACGGACCGCACGTTTTTGCACAGAGTCGTGGGTATTTTTCAGGTATTTTGGAGCTCCAGACCAGAGGTGGCTGCCAAATTCAACCGTGGGGCGCACTTGTGATTTGTACAGGGTTAGCAGTTGTATACTATTAAAGTAATTGCGGGCCCTGTACAGTAACGCCCAGCTTTTGAGAGGTTTTATACCCTTTTAACATTTTTATAAGCTTTTATGCATTTTTATGAATAAAACAAATCATTTGGGTTCCTACATTGAAAAAAATTTTTAAGCTTCTAATTTTATTTTATGTAACTAATTCAATTTTGTTCATCTTTAAGCAAAAGCAAAATAATGCCCATCTTATTGTGACACGAGAATTCTGTGAATGTAATGGTTGACTGTTGAATGTTCAATGACCCATAGAAAGATAAACAATAAAAATGAAATAACTTGATTAAGATAAATAATTATCACATAATGGATATCAATTGTGGTCGGAAAGAATTTAGAACGTTTTACGAAGCAGTTTGTTTATAATTAAGGATACGCATAAACACTTGAGATGTAAGTTATGAATGGATCAGCTGTCCCAAGGACGCTTATCACATAATAGTCAAACATTTATTTTTATTGTGGCTTGGACATTTTTGTTTCAAGTTACGATTAGTCGACGCCGATAAAAAAGATATGGTGTTTTTGTATTTTATTCACACGTATGACCCACAGAGCAGTACATTCGACCGGTCAATGGCCGAGTTTGGATCCCACTCAGGCGTTGTATGTTCAGTTCATCTGTGGCTAAATCCTCCATCTCGACACAAGCAACAATTTCTGCTTTCTGTGGTGGTAATTTTGGAGGCGGGTATGGGTACCGCCGCCCAGGGAATCATTTATTAACCAACACCTCTGCCATAGGTCACTCCAAGTGGTTCGCTACGTTTGGTGACATGGTAGGGGTGCCCGGGTTCATGGGGTGAGGTTTATCCGAGTCTTCGTAGAGGATGCGCCTGCCCACCAGCTGCATGGCAGGCCGGATCGCGAGAGAATGATTGAGGGAGTTCCTTTAACTTCTCCAGCCGTACTCTCTGGGAATATCACGTTACACCGCAGTGGGAGGCATGGATTCATACGTCCGTCATTCCTGGGTACACTAAACCCCGATTTCTACCCATCCCTAATACCCTTTTCATTCCCAAAACTTCCTTTCCCTAAAAAGACCCTCCATACAACATCTCCAAAGATGACATAGGCCCTGATAGAATTCTTTTTTCCTCAGAGCCTTCTGTATGGAGCTGATGTAAAAAAAGTAAGATATTTTCAAATATTGTCTGGTTATTCGTAACCAGGGAATGTTTGTCTTTCTTAAAATAAAATAAAATATATATCCTTACCTATGTTTTTATTTTTAACTTTATGAACCCTCAAATTATAACATTTAAATATGAATGTTGATCGAAATATAAATATTTCGATCAACATATTAAAATCTTGCTATCTTTTTCGATCAACATACCATGTTGATCGAAAAATCCTCAAAGATGTAACGAAAAATCCTCAAACATGTAAAAAATAATTCAATGAATAGAGAAAACTTTTATAAAATATATATTTACATGAAGACAATATAAGCGAAACTCATTCGAAAATCTGGAAACAGAAAAATCAGAAAAAGATATTGGCAATATCGTATAATACGAGTAGGTAAAGTATATTTTCGGTACGTTCCAGAGCGGAGGATACTCTCAGTATCGCCCTGGTATAACGTTGCTTGCAATGGCTTTAGCTTTGGTGACCAGATCAGAATAGCCAGGTACTTTCCCACCTTCCTCTTTCCCATCTCCTTCCCATCCTCACTACCTTCAGCCTCACAGCATACTTCAATTGGAGATGCCATAGTCTCACTGGACCAGACGGGAGTAGTTCGAGACTCTTGCGCGGTGCTCATGTAAAAAAAGTGAAATCACTTCCATATTGCAGGTCACGATTCCTTTAAATTTTCTAGATTCTCCTCGTACCAATTCTCAGCATCTCCTTTCGTTCGTTGTACAATAAAAATACATTTACTGTATATTTTAAATACTGTTTTAGCCTTCCAATCTTTAAAACATTTTTGGAATTTCGGAAAGGTTCCCATTTCCAAATTTACTCCCTTCTATACCCTACCGTTACTATGTCACCTTTGCAATCCCTCCCTCTGCTATCCCTCGTCCTCCATCCCTTACCCTCACCCTCTCATGTGTGTCCTTTCCCATGAGCCCTCGTTACACTCTCGCGACCCTCACCCCTCTTGCTTTCCTTTCCACCTTCCCATCTTCCCTGCTTTCTCCCCTTCCGCGAACCAATCCCCAAATTTCCCCTTCCCCTTCCCCTCCCTCCATCACTCCTTGAAGCGAAACTAAATGAAAAACATACATTTCAAACAACTCGCACGCCACTAATTGTAATTTTTTATCCAAATTTCATAACGCCAGAGCTCACTATTATATATAGAAAAATTCACGGATGTGCGCATAACAACTCACCAAAGTTTCATCGCTATCGGATGAATGCCAAAAGAAATAATTTAATAGCGCTAGAGCTCACCACAGAAACCATCGCGGGCATGCGCACGACAAATCTCCAAATTATCATCGTAATCGTATGAATGCTTTAGGTACATAAACATTCGTTTTTAAATAAAGATTATTTTTACATTAGCCAGGGGGGGCAGGAGAAATTTCCACAGGAAGCCCTGAGGTAGGTGTCCAGGAGTGATGGACATATGAATCCAATCCTCCCACTGCGCTGCAAGGCGATGTGTCGAGAGATTATGGCTGGAGAGAATAAAAGACCACCTTCAACCAGTCTCTCTCGATTATACCCACCATGCAGCAGTTGGGCAGACGCATCGGTCACCAAAACCTGGATAAACCTCACCCCATGAACCCGGTTACCCCTGCTAAGTCAACAAACGTAGCGAACCCCTTGGGGTGACAGCATTTATATGAAAAGCATTAATATAATTATAATTTAATTCTTCATTCATTATTAAAATAATTTTCCTCAGGGCCTATGCTATCTTTGGCGATGCTGTTTGGAGAGACTTTTTAGGTGAAGAAAGAGAAGAAGTTCTGGGAAAGAAAGGGATACCCGGGGTTGGTAGGAATCTGGGGGAGTGTGTCCAGAAGTGAGGGACGTATGAATCCATCCCTCCCACTGCGGTGCAAGGTGATGTTCCGAGAGAGTACGGCTGGAGAATCAACCAACCAATCCCTCAACCATTCTCTCCCGATCCGGCCTGTTATGAAGCTGGTGGGTAGACGCACCCGCCGCCAAGAACCAGATAAACCTCACCACATGAGCATAGAATATTATAGGGCACCCCTGCTAAGTTACCAAACGTAGGGAACCACTTGGGGTGACCTATGGCAGAGGTCTTAATGTCAAGATTATCCAAATGGGTTCCCAGGGCAGCGGTACCATACCCGCCTCCCAAATTGAGTCTTTCGGAAGACTACGGTTTCTTTTTAAATAATAGGTCGCAAAATATACCTACTGATTATCGTGTTGTAGTAATAAAGTCCTTATATGGTAATCACTGTCGTGATGCGAAATCAAAATGGGGAGAAGAGGACGCATATAAAGGTCCCAGCAATACAGATCTAGTCACTAAAAATAACTAATCGCCCTTCAAGCAACGTTTTAATTCGGAATGATAAGTCTCAAAAAAATCCCATACCAATTTAATAAATATTACGTGCGCATCGCCGCCGGGTTGATTAGAGTCCGCAACACATTGGCCAGTCGTATTGGCACTTTCATATTCTATTAATAACTTTACAGTCGTCCAACCAAAAACTTGAACAAATAAGCGGCAACGTTGCAAGACGTTGGTTTGTCATCAACATGAAAATGAATATATAATTGGACGCTACATTGTGGACCAAATTGAAGAAAATATACGCAGGATGCCTCACTGCATTGAATATGAAAGGAGTTCGGATCGGTGGAACTTTGAAGGGCGTTTTTTTCGTTTTGTATATTTTTAAAATCATTATTTTTAAAAATATAAATACCTAGCTACAATCAAACACTTAAAAGCTAGTATATACTTTAGTTAAAGCTATGTAAAATTAAGTCCTTCAGATAGACGCAGTAATGTCGATCTGATGAAAGGACGCAGCAATGATAGCGGGATGTATATATATATATATATATATATATATATATATATATATCTTATTATTTTAAAATATGTTTTTTTTTTATTATTTAAAAAAAGGCCAAGGATGAAAAAATAGTATGCCAATCCTCTGACAACACAAAAATCTTAACATTTTTTTTTAATTTCGCTAATGAATTGGAAGACTTTATGTAATCTGGCAGAATATTAAACAGAAGTGGAGCCTGATATAAAAAGTTTCTTTGGCCAAAAGATGTTTTAGTACTTATTGCGACAAAGTTCATTCTTGAGCCAATTCTAGTGGTATGGATTTGTTGGGTTCTTTCTGCAGAATAAATATTGATAAAAAATTTACAAATTATTTTAGAGATGTACAGCTGTTTTATACTCATAACGTCAGATTCCTTGTAAAGATGTTTCGATGGATAACGAATTTTTTTTTTGTACATGACTTTAAGAATTAATTTGTGAGCAATATTTAGTGGCTCTACATTGGACTTTAGACAGGATCCCCAGCATACAATATTGTAAGAAAGTCGAGATTGTACTAAGGCATAATACACAGATTTTAATTTATCTTTATCCAGTATATGACGAAGTTCTTTAAAAATATAGGTAAGTCTCCTGATATTTTTTGTTAACATGTCAATATGGTCATTCCATCTCAAATATTTATCAATATTTACTAAATTTAATTTATTTATTAAATAAGCCAGTAAGTTTGCATAACGAACGAATAAAAATATGTGTGTTTGTGTGTATTGATACTGATACTTAACAGAAACTTATCTTATACGAGTACTACGGAGGCCGCGCTAAAAATTATCAATCGTCGATCAGTCGCAAATATTGATAACTGACCATAGATGACGGATTTGGTCAATATCGTTTTGATTTTGACCATGCTAGACCTTCTGTTCCAGTTCACATAACAACTGCCGGCTTTCCGTCGCCATTTGATCGTCCTTTGTCCTGTCATTCTGTGGCCAATTGAGAATTGAGACCGCTGCAACAACTTAACCACACTCTTAGTAAGAAAGAAAAGATACAATAATGTTCTGAAATGATCATGAAAGTCTAGAGGGATCACGTACACATCGAGCTGGTCGTTGTGAGATTGAAATTTATTCGAGGAGTTGATCACCGGTTTCGAATTACATAACAATAGAAGTGACCATGCCCATAGTTCTTGCGCAGGTCGCGATAGGTCTGCATTTTTAGTCGAGCCAACTGTCTGTTTTCAAAAACAGTGGGTACCCCAACCTATTCCACATAAGTCGAAGTAAAAAGGTCTATAAGTCTATAATATAAACCTTAAGGTGCGATTCCGTGCCACGCGGCAGTCGGCAGACGGCGACAGCAGACGGCGACTGCAGTGCCGCCGACGGCAGACGACACTACTTAACTCTATGCACTTGTATTGGACCGTTTCCGACGCACCACTGCAAGTGCCGCGCGGCACTTGCCATCGATGACTGACGCGTGGCGGCAGACGGCACTCGGATGCAAACATAGTACTGCCGTCGACTTCAGACACAATGGACGTGTTGACAGACGGAGAAAGCGAGAGTCTTATTAATTTGGTGTCTAAAAATCCGTACTTGATTGCAAGAATGTTCATTATAGATTACAAAATTAAACTGTTTTTTACTTAAACGACAATAACTTCTGAAAATGTCTTCACTCTCATTTAGATGTCTTTTTATCAAAGTTTCATAAGCGCCTTCTTCCAGTCTATTTAAGTACATTGGCAGTTTTTTTTTATTTTTTTACATGAGCTCCACACAGGAGCTCATGTAAAAAACATGTACCGTCATCTTTGGGGATGCTGTGTGGAGGGTTTTTTCAGCTCATGTACTGTCATCTTTGGGGATGCTGTGTGGAGGGTTTTTTTAAGGAAGGGAAGGAGAGGAGAGTTCTGGGAAGGAAAAGGGTTTAAGGGGTGGGTAGGAATCTAGGGTTTAGTATGTCCCGGTCATCCGCCTCCAAGACCTAGACAAACCTCACCCCATGAACCCGGGCACCCCTGCTAAATCACCAAACGTAGCGAACCACTTGGGTTGACCTATGGCAGAGGTGTTGGTTATCCAATAAAGGGTATAATAAAGTATAGGCTTTCTACTTGAATAATAATACAATAATAAATCATCGTCGTCTTCTTCTTCTTGCAATAACACTTGCAGCATTTTATTATTCATAATTTTAAATGGAAGACACAACCGTCGGGCAGTATGCAGCGGACGCAACTGCAGTACTGCAGTGTCGTCATTCGTCAATGCCGTCGACTTTGGAACCTGCGCGTTAGTGCCGCCTGCCGTCGGCGGCACTGCAGTCGCCGTCTGCTGTCGCCGTCTGCCGACTGCCGCGTGGCACGGAATCGCACCTTTAGGGTTAGGGTATAAAACTACGCGGGAACACAGCAAACACATTTTACTATGAGCCTTGTATTACGCAAACTACACGAGCGGTTCTCCCGTCGCGGGTGCTCGCGGTTCACAGGCGGGAGAAATTCGACCGCCACATGAAGCGATTCTCCCGCCGCGGATAACCGCCACGTTCAAACTACACGGGCGGTTTCCCGCGATTGCATAAGGATCGGGCGGTCTCCCGCGGCGCGCCGCGGCGGTAGAACCGCACGTGTAGCATGGCGGGAAACCGCCACCCCTGTAGTTTGATATGAGCCGCCAGCTTTCTCGAGCGGTTTCCCGCGGCGGGAGAACCGCTCGTGTAGCTTAGGCCTTAAATATAAAAATGAATCTTTGTTTGTTTGTCCCGTAAACGCTCCAATACGAGATGAAATTTTGGTGATTTGTTGTGCGTACGCCCACGAAGGTTTTTGTATATAATCGTGAGCTCCAGCATTATGAAATTCTTATAACTTTTTTACATTAGGTGATGCGCGAGTTGTTTGAAAAATTTGCGTATTTCGTTCAGTTTAGCGACAGGGAGAGGAATCCGAGAAGGGAGTAGGGGAAAGAAGAAGAAAATATGGTTTACGGGAGAGAGGATGAGGGAGGGGAAGAAAGGTAGGGAAGGTGAAAGGAGAACGCGGGAAAAGGAAGGGAAGGGAACGGGGACGCATGTGAAAGTTGGGGTGGAGAAAGAGGGGCAGAAGTAGGAATTGTAAAGGATACGTAGTAGCGGTATGCGATAGCAGCGGGTAAATTTGGAAAATCCACGCTACTCACACGGACAGCTGTGTATGGCCAGCTCAAACGTCGGAAAACCTTCTGATCTTATTTACGCACCAGAACAAGAAAAACAAAATTTGTGTACTCAAAAGAACTCCAATTCCAACAGAATTAAAGCAGAAACACTTTCTCTGAGTGGCGTTGCAACGCATGCCGATGCACGCTAGTTATAAATAAATAAAAAAGGTTGAAAAAATGTATCGACTTTAAAATAACAGATTGATGCTATCGCCCTGACCTTACATACGCGAATTATAATCACGGGCGCCAGCCAAGTTCAACGCTCAGATAAAAAAAAATCAAAATAAAGTGTGCGAACGGTGAGTGCGCTGTGCAGTGTTGCCATCCTGACGGATATCCCGCCATATCTGGCGGATTAAAGTGCCCTCGAAACAGGAGAATTTTGTGTCGGGATTTATAGGACGACGGATTTCCTGGCGGAATCGATTAAAAGAATATAGCATGTGTCACAAACAGCTGTAAAAGATCATTTGGCTTGGCATATTTCGGCATATCGCTCGCCTTACATTCCCATGGAAATTATATGGCGAGCGATACGCTGAAATAGGCCAAGCCAAATGAAATTACTTTTTTATAGCAGACCCGGCCACACGTTGCTGTGGCTAACGAAACACAACGCCAAACCTTTATAAAATCCACACCACCCGCTTGCCAGCTGCCCGCTGCCTGAATTGAATATTTAAATTTCTCGGCTTTTCTCCACTATAATAAACATGTATTATACATATAAACCTTCCGCTTGAATCACTCTATCTATTGGTGAAAATCGCATGAAAATCCATTGCGTGGTTTAAAAGATCTATGCGCACATACATTTTGAGCGACTTCATATTATACTATGTAATGATGATGATAATGATAATGATGATAGCTAAGTGCGTTCGCCACTTAAAGCCCGGCTTCCCACATTTCTACCGATTTATTATATATTTTCCTTTTAAATACTTTTTAAAGCTCTAAAAAAATATATGTTATTCTTGAAGATAATACCTATACATACATTCCCCACGCCGAAACGGCAATTATATGAAATTCCCTCGATAGAAAATTATTATAAACACTTTTTTTCATTCATTTGTTTGAAAATGGGATTTTTGCTCTATTTTAAACGAGTCGTGTTTTATTACACATTTTCACAATTTTCGCTTAAATATCATCGTTTTTAACCATTAGCGCGCTTTCTCTAATATTCGTATTTACACGTCTCTCCATCTTCTTCTTTTTGAGCGGGTATAAAAACATACTTTTATCGGCGACAATAGCCTCTATCTCCTAGCATGCGGATGCGGAAATGTTCAATGCTTTGGTCAACACCGGGTGTTTGACGGAATTCTGACGGATTTTCCTGTAGTTTTAGCGGAAATGTAGATTCCAAGACGACGAGTCTGACTTGTCGGTAGTTGCCAAAAACTAGTCCCCAGACGCGTCTCGGCCAGAGGAACAAATCTACCGATGAAATAATATTATAATTCGCACCCAGTCACCATTTCCACCCACAGATTAGGAATAGAAACACGTGTTTCACTTTTCTTCTAAGATTCTTTGACGCCAAAAAATGATATTACTTAGGCTACGAACGCACAGGCAGGTGGCTGGCTTAGCGCCTAGAGCCTAGTGGCTTGCACTCTGGCTACTTGCTAGGATACATGGTGGCCGCACTGAAGGTGGTTTGCGTGGTGCCTTGGTCATTTGCTTGTCGGCACGTTGACGAGATGTCACTTTCAAAATTAGTTCTAAAACTGCTACTTACAATCAAATTCATTTTTAAAATATTCATAATCATGTACGTCTTTAGATTTTCACGGCCAAAAGTATTTTCGATATTTGTTTTTGGGGTGTTATGCCGTGTTACGCTACCTCCTTTAGCCAAAGTTTCGGACAGCGTTACAGTGTCCATCACCACTATCATCAGGGCAGATGAGCTGCAACATGGCATAACATCCCAAAAACAAATCACGAAAATTCATAACCACAATTAACTTCTCAATGTAAAAAAAAATCTCATCATAAATAAATCACTTTTTAGTACTAACCATCTTTTTCTACTTAGATTGCTATATCTTCCCATAGTTTCTGACAACTGTCTAATAATATTTCATCCAATTTTTTCTTCTAAAATGCCTCGCGCCTAGTGGCAAAAAACCAACACGTTGGTTTACCTGGATACAAGCCAAGCGACTATCTACTACCTATCTAGGCGCCAAGCGCGTAGTGCGGCCGGTCGCTAAAATTCGAGAACGTTCGTTTTACTAAGCTACTCGCTAGGTGACTCGCTAGGCTCTAGGCGCTAAGCAAGCCGCCTGCCTATGCGGACGTGGCCTTATAGAATACTTCATCGTTATTAATTTTTGGGTTATGCCGTGTTGCGCTTCCTCCTTATTTAGATAAAGTTTCGGACAGCGTGATAGTGTCCATAATCAGGGCAGATGTGACACCATGTGATGGTGACACCGTAACGCTGTCCGAAACTTTGACTAAAGAAGAAAAGGCAGCGTGAATAGGGATGCAAGGTTTTAAAAAACATCGATATCGATATATATCGAATTAAGCCGATATTGATATATTGATTTATCGGTCTAGTAGGCCGATATATCGACATTTCTTCCTTTGTTTAGAAAGCTCATAGAAATCCAATGTAGTTTTAGTTATGTCAAAGTTAATCGATAATGTATGTATATAATTTTTTATACTTACCTATGTGAATAATCACAAAATTTTGGTAGGTATATAAAATATGCTTTTTTTATAAATTTATTTAAAAAATAATAATTCCAGTTTTTTGTACCAGCTATCAAAATAAAAATAGTAGCTTTGACAGTCTGCTTCCTTGTAGCCGGTTTTTTCTTTGAGTTATAGTGGTTCCTGCCTTTGAAAAAAGACGTTCAGAAGGAATACTCTTTATTAACACTGTTACTAAATGTTTCTTGCATTGTTTATTTCTTTTGTACGCCGATGACATAAAAATATTTGCCATTGTCAGGAATTTAAACGATTGTCTGCTAATCCAAAGCGACTTAGTAAGGTTCGAAGCATTCTGCAATGAAAACAAAATTTACCTTAGTTACAACAAATGTAAACAAATAAGTTTTACTAAAAATCATAACGCCATCATACAGAATTATTGTATTGGTAACTATTTACCCGAGCGCGTTTACTGTATAAGAGATCTAGGCGTACTTTTTGATTCCAAACTCCATTTCGATGCGCATATTGATAATATTGTGAATAAAGCTTACTGCATGCTAGGATTTGTCATCAGAAACAGCCGTGAATTTCGAAAACCTGAAACATATCTTCTTCTTTACTACACGCTGGTCCGTTCTCAACTTGAATACTGCACCTCCATATGGAATCCACTTTACGGTATCTATAAAGAAAATATTGAAAGTATTCAAAAGAAATTTCTGCAGTGCCTCAATTACAGAATGAGCGCACCTAAACGCGGGTACATAAATATGCTTTCGAGTTATAACGTCTCCACGCTATCTAACCGACGAACGTACCTTGATCTCATGACTCTATATAAAATCTGTAACAACGTTATTGACTGTCCCGACTTACTGAAATTAATAAACTTTAAAGTACCACCCAGAGTAACAAGGCTTAACGACTTATTCCACATTAGCCGGACGCGTACAAATGCTGGTGTCAGGGACCCAATCAGAAGAATGTGCGAATCACTTAATCAGAATCAAAAGCTCAAGGATTCTGACTTATTTTTTGATACACGCAGTACTTTTAGTAGAAAAATGAAGGCTGTTTTCCTACAAAGTTCAAAGTAAACAACTTAGACATACATTCGTTTATATATATATATTTTTTTTTTAAATTTCTGTATAACATTGTTTATCTATATTTATATTTTTTTGTTTCAAAAATAATTTGTAAATTCTTATAAGGATATTGCGCATTTATTTCATATCTCTATTTGTAAAATAATATTCTTATGTACTTATATATTTTTTCCCCTATTTATAAGACATAATATTTGTATATGTTTTTAACTGCTGTTTAAGTCAATTCGTGAGAAATAGTTTGGATGCAGGTGAATTCTCTAGTTGATGTTTTGTATATTCTTGCCAATTAATATCTGTATCTGTATTTTCTCCTAAATAAATAAAAAAAAAAAAAAAAAAAAAAAAAAAAAAACTTGTTGCCACAATTGGTAGATGTAAGATGATATTATAACTCAACTTAACCGATAATATACCTCAACTTAACCGATCCTCCCCCCTCCATCCCCCCATCCTTCCCCCTCCCTATTCCTACCTAAATAACTCGGCTTTTAAAATGTAATTTTTCATTTGTAATTTTTTTTTTGGAATCACTACACTTGTATACAATACCTATGTGGAAACCTGTAAATGGTTCAATTATTGTAACTCAATTACTATATGCTGTTATTAATGTAAACTGTCGGTATCCCAAATAAATAAAATAAAATAAAAATGACTCATTGCTACTTTAAAAAGACTGGGATAAACACCTTGCATCTCTTGCCATGTTTCAAGAATGTTACTTTTAGAGTATTTACAGGAGCAGAAAGATATAACATAAGTTAGCGTCACCGTCAGCTTTTTTTCTTTTTATTTTAGTGTGACCCACAGATTTATGGTGCTCTCACCTACCACAGTTTAGAGTAGAGAACAGAATCAATTTTTTTAGAAAGTTAGTGTTGCCAGTAATAGCATTTTACCCGATTTTGTGAGTATTTTAATTTGGGCGGGTTTTTCGATATTTCGATAGGTACGATGTATTGAGTTTTTCTATACTGATATATCGATATTTTTAGGGGACGACATATCGATATTTATCAGTTTTCCGATATATCGTTGCATCCCTAAGAGTGAAACAGCATAATGGAGAGACTACCCGATGCAATTTAATTACGAGCATTTAGCGTCCCGTCGTCAGCGTTCCGTCTCGTGGCGGTTTTTGTGCCTGAAAAAGCTAGCAGCTAACACAGCTACCGGAACCAAAACGAATCTATGCAACCATCGATCAAGCAACAACCGCTCGATACTAATGTGTAGAGAGAAGCATTCGCATTGGGAAAAGTCTGAGTGTAGAATGACAAGATATTAAAGAAGATGGGAGGTATTACCTGAGTTCGTCGGAGTAGAGATGATGTGGGATGGCAGTGAGCACCCCGGCTCCATCCCCAGTGTCATTGTCGCAAGCGCACGCCCCGCGGTGCTCCATGCGCCGGGCCAGCGTCTCTGCATCGCGGACGATCTGTCAACAGAACAATATGCATCAACACATCAACACCATATCGTTACTTCACATTTACATTGTCTTTTCATTTTACATTATTTCGGTAGGTAGGTACTTTCCATTATCATACGTAACCTTTTTTTAAGTGAAACTTCTATAGCACCGCTGTGATTTGGATTTCGGATGAAACAGAAAATTCGATTACCGCATCTGCGACGCATCAACTGCGTTCATCGGCCGCTTTGATAATGATGTCACTTTTAAAGGCTTCTATTACCGCATCTGCGACGCATCAACTGCGTTCATCGGCCGCTTTGATAATGATGTCACTTTTAAAGGCTTCTATTGGTTGAGATGTGAAACTGAAATTACGCGAGGTCGAGGATTATGACCTCAATTTTCAAGTATTGCTTAACTGCTCTCGAATTTTTTACATTAGCTCCACATAGGAGGCCCAGAGGAAAATAATTCCCCTCAGGGCCTATGTCATATTTGGGGATGATGTGTGGAGGGTCATTTTAGGAAAGGAAGGAGAAGAAGTTCTGGGAAGGAAAATGGTAGTAGGAGTGGGTAGGAATTTGTGGATCAGTGTGTCAAGGAATGACGGACGTATGAATCCATCCCTCCCATTGCAGTGCAAGGCGATGTTCCGAGAAAGTACGACTGGAGAAGTCAAAAGGGACTCCATCAACCATGCTCTCCCGATCCGGTCTTCCATGCAGCTGGTGGGCAGACGCATCCGCCGCTAAGATCCGCACAAACCTCACCCCATGAACCCGGGCACCCCGGGCAAAGCACCAAATGCATTTGGGGTGACCTATGGCAGAGGTGGTCCAAATACTCGCCTCCCAAATTGAAAATTATTTGGGCATTTTCGCAAGCATAATGGTATCTCATAGAAATCAGTAAGTATTATTTTAGAACAGTATCATCCATCGTCGTTAGTATCTAAAAAGCCAAACGCATCTGGTAGTAGGGCAGACACCATCAGTCTGTTGACCCGCAGCGACAGAATAACTTAGAGCCTACTGGAGTAGGGACGTCTGGTCCAATTAAATATTCTTTGTAAACTTTGCGATAAAGTAAATAAAACAAATTGTTATCTAATAACTAACCTCGATCTTATTTGGAAGTTTCCCGACACATTTCAAGTAGTCTTAATTATTGGGATTATCAGATACTACAATATGTTTTATATGCATTCCATTCCGATATACTTTAACGTTCCACTTTACAATTTTCCGCCAATTAAAGTTTCGGAATGGAAGCATTCAATTGATAAAGTATATGTAGGTATAGGTAATTATATAAAGTCTGATTTCGTAATTATGTTTAGGTGTGATTAAATTTGCGATCAGCCATGCGATTTGTGTGAATGCCTATGGCTTTCAATTGCTTTTTCTACAGACTGGTGGACTGATATGTCAGCTGTCATAATTCAACTAGTTTAACACAAAATGCTGCAAGTATGCATGATTATTTACTCATTTAATGTACCTTTAAAATTGTATATCATGAATTTAGCATATTACGAAGTTTCATTTCAATCTAAATACGCGTGAATTGCTTAGATTAATAATTTGGAAAAATTAAGTCATTCAAGCGTATTAAGATTGAAACTTCGCAAAAGTCAAATCCATGCTATACAACAATCCGTAGAAAAAGCAATTGAAAGCCATAGGCAATCCACAAATCACATGGCTGATCGCAAATTTAATCGCACCTAAATTTAATCACACCTAATCGCATAGCTGATCGCAAATTTAATCACACCTAAAAATAATAACAAAATCAGATTTTATATAATTATGTATATACTTTATCAATTGAATGCAAGGGTGGGACACCTTTTGAACTAAACATCTGATAAAAAATATATACAGCTTCGACAGATGTATTAAACTGACTAAAGTAAATTCATAAATTTGCCTGTTAAAAACGTATGAATTTCCAATGTTCTATAGTACATAATTATGAAATTATCAAAAACGTTGGACATGACGAACGATGCAATGTACCTACAAACTTCGGCAAAAATGCCCGTTTTCGTCTTCAACATTATTACGTGAACAGGAACAGTGAACGACGCGACGTTCACTGTTCGTGTTGGCCGACAGGTATATTATGAAAGTTGTGATAATTTGACTTAATTGGTCGTTTAAGAGCTTCAAATTAACCTACTTGCCGCAAGCAGATCCACACCTGTAAGAGAATGAGTCAAATAAACAAACTGCCCATATTACACAATACCATAATAAGAACCGCTATAAAATGGATCAAACAGAAATAAAATGAATCGAGAACTCGGGAATCCAGTTGAACAAGTAAACCACACCAGTTGAATCGATTGTGTCTGACCAAAAGATGCGACAGGCTGAACATTTTGAAAGAATGCCAGATCAAAAATCTAAAATCATGACCGTGGCCCAGTGAAATCCATCTAAAGCAGAACGAAGAAGAGCTGAACTGACTGCATGGAAGAAAATTGAAATCGATTCAAAGGCAGACTGAAGAAGAGTTGAATTGGCTGTGTAAAAGAAGATTGGAGAATCCCAACATCGGGAAGGTCTAAATGCCGTAGGATGATTGGCTAGGACCGGAGCCAGTGGAGAACATTAATGTATGGAGGGATTTAGCACCATGGTCATGTTGATGACTTACAGATGTTAGTGTAAATGCTGGACGGCACGGATATCGAGAAGTGATCCTCGATAATCCAAAGAACAGTGAAAGGATTTTTCCATATTCGACGACTTTTTTTACGAAGTATTTTATCCCAGAAAACAGCTGCAAGTGAAGAAAACCGAATTCATTATCTAGTACCTATAGTATGAGCGATCTGAATAGATCATTGGCGCGACCGTTATACTGGAGACGGCCGGCATCGCTAGACGTCTACAAAGAAAACAATTAATAGAAGACGGTCTATTTTCATCGCTTTCAATTCCTGAATGACGGTCAGTGTGAAAACTATACTACAATAAGATACAGGTGGAAACTATAGGTTATAATTCGTACAACGTACGAGTACTATGATAGCAGCACATAAAAAAAACTGTAGGCACGAAACAGCAATATTGTTTCTTACACATTTCTCAATTGATAGTTCAATAAGTGAAATTCAAGCTATGTCGGATAGTCCAGTTAATTAAAAATCGTATGAAACATAATGAAAAACGCAGCATCAACAATGCTACCGTTTCAAAGATTTAAATTACGCTGATACCATTTTTAATCAGACGTTTGTGGCCATAAAAATAACTCTTGTATAAATAGTACAATATTGCTAGCACGTTAGCAGTTACTAAACTCGACTTTGCACAGGATTTTATTTGTTCGTACTACTGTAGATTCCAAAACGATTTTATCCAACTTTTATTATTATGTATTTTAATAATATGGAAAAGTATGGAGCGAACATTATGCCGTGTAGTAATACATATTAGATAATATTTTACAGGAAAATGGACATTTCAAAACTTCATAAATCTGTTGGAATTGGAATATTTTTTAATAATAATCATTTCAAAGATTCTGAGGTTCGTATAGCTTTTTATTATCATATTTGTTTGGTTTAGGTACCTACCGACTTTTCATGAACATTCTTTTCCAATCGAAGAACGTCTATCATCGGGACAATGTTCATCATCTGCGGGATGCAGCTCAGAAACTCGTTTGGGAACAAATCAGCAGTAACAACGAGTATCAACAACAATCGCCGCCATTTGCAAACTATGGTTGCTGGATGGCACTGAGTCAATCACGTGATACTCAAATCCGACAGACATGTACTCTAGTCGGTATTAGAAGGTTAATGTTCGTTTTGATGATTAGTTTAATCAAAACAATGTCAATATTGATTTTTAGGATCTGGCTAGAAGGCTCCCACGTTAGCAATTATATAGCAGTGTTACTCTACTTGTCAGTGCTCCAGTCCACTTGTTCGATCACATTCAGTCCCCTTGGCTCGAGTTAATTCGTACTTGATGCGAGTGGCTGGTAATCTGATCGGCAAAGAGCTACAAAACCCATCCATCATGCAATAACAGCTGTGACACTTGGAAGCGCAATACATGATTATTACATGAGCTCAAATCGGCGCAATGCTTCCTGCGTCACGCCGTCCTAACATATCAATAATAATATTATACTTTATAATATTGTAACTTAAGGACATTGTTATTGTTAGTTACATAAATATATTATATCGTCGATAGCCGGCTGCACTGCAAAGTGGCTCAACGAAGATTTACGTCTTGTACAAGTCATTTAGCTTCATAGTTCTGGTGGGAACACGGTATATGGTTCTGGCTTTAGCACTTTTGCAAGGCAGCTTTCAATAAAAAATATCTATACAATGACGATCTTCAAAATAACTTACGTGCATGACGTCAGGCGGTTCGGAATAAACCACATTGATGTACAAACAACTTAGATAAACATGGAATATTGTGACAAACAATGAACCTAATTCATGATCTACAAAACAACTAATTAAATTTGAGATGTTAATGTTCAAGGTAAAAAAAAAACATGAAGAGCAAAACTTACCTAGTAAGGTACATAAAACTTGAGAAATAATATGGTTCGAGAGTTCAGAGAGAATCCGATCAATTTATGAATCCAAAACAACGTCGGTACTTAGGTACATAAAAGTTGATATTGTGGTACCGATTTATGCAATTAAAAACCTGAGATTAGTTCAGATTTGACGATAGACATGAAAGCTTAAAACAGAGGTTCCCAATATTTAGGGCCCAGTGCCCACTTTTCAAGTAGGTATAGTTTTCTTCGAATATAGTTTTCCCCTCCTAAATATACAAAGCCCCTATAAAACGGAGCTTATTCAAAATATCAATAATGGCGCTGATAAAGAAAGCGCCGCAGGAGAAAACTTTACTGGGGTAAAAGAGAAACCAATGAATGCTGTTGATTCAGAAAGTCACATTACATAGAAAAAAATTTGTCACGTAATATTTTGGAATTTTATTTATAACACCTAAGTATATATAATGTAACTATGTATTTATATTTGACTTTTCATGAAACGTAGATATCAAGGAAAAAGCGCTGAATTATCTAGTGTTCATAATAAATTAAGTGCATACAGTATGCTCATCACCCAAAATCATATTAAAAATCATCCCCCAAAGCACTTCTAACTCATGATCTCCCACGAACGATGAAAAACGCCCACTGTTGGGCAATATTGATTCGGAATCACTAGAAAGGAAATAGTTTTATCGGACATACCTTATGACTTCGTTTTCCATCGATGGCAACCACGAAACCAACTCCACAAGCTTCATGTTCATTCTGGGGGTCGTACAATCCTTGCTTCTTGGGAGCCTCCCACTCCATACCTGGGGACAAACCATATTACACTGTAATTCTAAATAATGTAACATATAGGTACCACAGCCCCTTTCACGGCGATAACATATTATTTCAAGTCTATGCTAGTAAGCAAAATCAATACTCTCATGCAGTTACCTATTCTTGTGTCTGTTAAACTATCAATAGTCTATGTAGTAGTGATCAATAGGGCATTAGGCGTGAAAAGAAAAGAGAAATTCGAAAAAAAAATTATAATACTTCCACATGACCGAAAAAACAAGTTCTTACAAATGTCCAGAAAAATGCGAGTATACTTCTAAATGCCCAGAAAAATGCAAGCATTCTTCCAAACATCCAGAGAAATGCGAGCATACTTCTAAATTTATTTATTTATTTAAAGCCCAAAGGGCTTTTACATGTTTGGTAGTACAATTAATTCATGACAGATGATATTTAAACAGATAAAGAAATAATAAAAATAAAATTAGATAAAAGCACACAAGTCATAAAAATACAAAAATACAGCGATTTCATAGGTTAACAGAAATACATATATGTTTAGGAATAGTTTTGGAATAAGTTTTTAACAAGATCAACAAAATTCGCCAAGTTTATGTTAAATATGTCAACATCACCTAAGTACTGATTTCCCATGGTGTGAAATCGTTGTATCGGAGAGTGGGCAATGTAGTTCCGCTTATGAATGCTACAGTAGAATAGTGTATTTTGTCGTGTAGTTATTGTCGGTATTCGTAAGTTTATGAGTTGCAGGAGTTCGCAACATTCAAATTTAGAGTTAAGTATTTTGAATGAAAATGTTAAGTCGTTTGTTTTACGCCTGTCTTCTGGTGTGTATTTTTAAAATATTTAATAATAATTTATATTTCAAGTCTTCTAATGGGATATTTAATTTAAAATTTATAAAACGCAGAATTTTTTTTTGTATTCGCTCAATGTTTTTAATGTGAATTTTGTAAAATGGAGACCAAACTACCGAGTTATAATCCATTAGGCTTCTAACTAGAGATACATATAATAATTTAATGGCTTGTATGGAATTAAAGTTTTTGGTTGTTCTTACGAAGCCGAGTGTTTTCACACCTTTAAACTTAGTTTTTCATCCAAAATAATTCCAAGATCTCTCATTTCCGTGACTCTCTCTAAAGCTGTGTTATTGATGGAATATTCGAATAAAACAGGATTTTTATTTCTGAAGAAAGAATAAATGCCCAGAAAAATGAGAAAGCATCCTTCCGAATGGTCAGAGAAATGTGTATAGAGGTATACCATATCGATGGAATAGTGCAGAAACGTGTGAGGTGTAATTTTATGTAAATACAATTACCACTTTCGTAGCGAATCTCTAATGATTATTCAATTAGTAAATAAATGTTTCATGCTAAATTTACATTACCCGATTCATAAAAAAATGATATATTAGCATAGATAATAAATCATGTTGCTTTAATCCTTGACATTAAACTTGTAACGTAATCATTTTTTAATTATTTATAAAACATAAAAGTGAGGTTATCTCTGTGTACAGTTATTAGGTTAAGTGTTAGTGAACACTTTTCCTGTGAACTGTGCGTAGATATGATGTATTCTATATTCTGTGCAATGCCTAGCCAAAATGTGAAAACAGCCACAACTCCACATTGCCTTTCAAGGCATTCTGTACATTTCCTTGGCATTCCCCAGAATGCCTGATTTGATTACCATAATTAAACAATCTGCCCGACTTCTCAGAGCAATATGAATAATGCTTGTACACTTTGCAAAATGTCCTATGATATTCACGTAGCCCATAACCAAACGTCTTCTACAAAAAATAAATTGCTCTGACAAACATATTTTTAAATGGACAATAGACGTGTTTACAAGTCGTCAAGTACCGACGAGTCCTCCATTGCTTTGTCAATTATCTTCTCGCCGACATAATATTTAAATGAAAGCAATTCGATTATAATTTGAGTGCTCAGCAAAAAATCAAGTCAATCATATTCAGCAACAGCTTCAGAAGATGAATTTTTATTATTGCAGATGAAGCATTAGGAGCGCTGTACCTACATATTATACTTAAAATATTGTTGGAAACTTTCGTGGTACTTTTCCGCTCCAAAAAAAGCTTGTCTGGAGATTGAAACCTGTTATTCGTCCGTCTGGGCGCCTAGACTAACCCCTCGGTGGATAATTATTCTAATATATTCAAAGGATCAGTCACATCGCACACGTGAATTGGTTTTGCAAATTCCTGCGAGCGTTCGCGTGCGTATTTGCGTAGTTAAGAATTTTTGAATCTATTTTACATGAAAAATGAGTCTTGTTTGAATTGCTAAACCCAAATATTTTTACAAAATTAAAAAAAAAAACATCGCCAAAAAGGGTATTTTACTTTATTTTGCGAAGCTCAAGCACAAATATTTACGTTTTACGATCATTTTGTAAAAAAATTATTTTCACATTGTACAATAAAACCATAACCGAAAAGGAGATCGTAAGTAGGAGATTTTGAACTTCAAAGTGCTTTCTGTGCTTATATAAATACTAACAAAAAAAACAAGTGTGCTTTAAAAAGTAAAACTAAAAGTAAAACACACAACAAAAGTAAAAGTAAAACACGCAAGTAAAACTTCTTTAGCTCCATCTATATGATAGGAAGAGAGAAAGAAAATGTGCGCGCGCACTGCTCTCTCTTGCTCCACAGTGTGATACAGACAATAGGCCTGCACTATGTCTTAGATATACGAAACGTAACTGGCTATGAAATAAAGAGAGAAAGAAAATGTGTGATCGCACCTCTCTCTCTTTCCCCTACAGTAATATACGAAACGTAACTCTCTCTCTTTCTATCTTCACTAACTTAAATCTCCCTCTCAACTACCGTTCGCCTCGCTTTTCGTAACGCTCTCGTCACGCATTCACCAGCTTACTCCCCAAATTAAGCGTGCGTAAAGAAGTTTTACTTAAAAAAATCGACTATTTCAAAGGCAAGTATGCATTTTATTCGCAGTATTTAATTAAAACATCTAAAGCAATCTAATTTTCAAACCAAAATCACATGATTTTGTTTAGTTGTGGGTTTGGACGTTTTCTACGAACCGTGAAATCGACAATTAAGCACTTAACCAAAAAATGTGCAGGTAAATTAATCGATTGAATTCGTAGAAAAACGAGACGGTTTTTCTTCCGCAGCTGGCGAAGTCACACTGAGGACCTAGGCCACAGTAAAATAACTGTAGATACAGTTCGTGTACGTAATAAATTTATTATGTATTACAACACGCATTGTGCAACCAATAATCAGTATCAGTACTCTACTTACAGTACTTAGTGCTTACCCTGGAGAGACCTTGAGATAACATCTAGGACAGCGGTCTCAAACTGGCGGCACATAATTTACTCTTTTTGTTTAACTCAATTAGTATAGTTCGCGCAGTGAGGTTTCTCTATTTTTTTAATGAAAATATATTGTAAAAAAAAGATAAAAACAGTTTTTCGATATCGCAAAAAATTAAGTAATTATGAATTTCAAAGTGAACTTGTATCGCCAGCCCGGGAACCATTTATTGGATAACCAACACATCTGCCATAGGTCACTCGAAGTGGTTCGCTACATTTAGTGATTAGCAGGTGTGCCCGGGTTCATGGGGTTAAGATTGTCCGGATCTTAGCAGCGGATGCGTCTGTCCGCCAACTGCGTGGAAGACCGAATCGGGAGAGACTGGTTTAGACCTTGCCTTTTCCTTCCCAGAACTTCCTCTCTTTCCTTTCCTAAAAAGAACCTCCAAACAGCATCCCCAAAGATGATGTAGATAAAAACTTTCCAGGAAAGGAATTTTTTCTTTTTTTTGTGGAAAGTTTATGTAAAAATAAATAATTTAAAAATGGTGAATATGTATAGGGATATTTCCGACAGTTAAAATTGAGAGGGGACAACAAACTTGCCCAAAGCTCCATGATACTTAATAAACCTTCACGATTCCGTGCAAAGGAGGGCGGCCCGTCTGTTTGAAAATCAGTTATTAACAGACAGATTGCCATCTCTAATGCACAGACGCAATGTAGTCATGCTGAGTCTGTTCTACAGGTATTTTATTGGCTTCCGCTCTAAGGAGCTAGCAGTGGCGACATAGTTCCCTCGTCTTTACGCAGTACAGACAGAGGCACTCATGTGAGGTGTCTCATAAAAAAATCACATTTCAACTATCACGGGCATATATTATTCATTAAAATATCTACTATACGTTACTTTAAAAATTGGCCAAATAAATACGAAACTTATAGAAAAAAAAAATTAAATTAGGCAAGAGTATAAGAAGAACACCATATCAGAGAATAACCAAGAATACCAGATGATAAAAGCATATCAGAAGAACAACAGTTTTTTTACCTATATCTCAAAATATTTATAACTAGCATACCCGGCCGCGTATTTACAATCCCTACCGCGTTTCAGTCGCGCTACGGACTGAACCGCGGTAGGGATTGTAATGCATAAATCACCTTACAAACACTACCGCGTTTCAGTCGCGCTACGGACTGAACCGCGGTAGGGATTGTAATGCATAAATCACCTTTTTTTTTTTTTTTTACAGTGAATACCGCACAAGAATCTCAACTGCTCCCGTCTGGAGCCAGTGAGACTATGGCATCCCCAATTGGGGTATGTTGTGAGGCTGAAGGTAGTGGGGAGGGGAAGGAGGTGGGGAAGAGGAAGGTTGGGAAGTACCTGGCTATTCAGATCTGGTCACTAAACACGGCTAAAGCCATTTTCAAGCAACGTTTCAATTCTGAATGGTGGTCTTACACCAGGGCGATACTAATAGTATCTTCCACTCTGGAACATGCCGCAAATATACTATATATTATTTTAAATGAATTAATTGTGAAATAACACAAATTAATCAAATAAAATTTATTTGCGCATGCCTTACAAACACTACCGCGTTTCAGTCGCGCTACGGACTGAATCGCGGTAGGTCTATCTGTTTCTGTAACGACCGTAATTATGGAGGGGTTAGCAGAGAGGATGGACCGCGTTTTTTTAACTTACAAATTTTTTTTAACATATAAAAAATTTATTTCTGAAGTAAAAAAAAAAAAGTTTTTTAACTGAGGGTGACGACCGTGATTATAGAAGGGTAAGCAGAGAGGATGGACCGCGTTTTTTTAAGTAAAAAAAAAACGCGGTCCATCTTCTCTGCTAAACGACTGAAACGAGGTAGTGTTTGTAAGGTGATTTATGCATTACAATCCCTACCGCGTTTCATTCCGTAGCGCGACTGAATCGCGGTAGGGATTGTAAATACGCGACCCGGCCACACGTTGCTGTGGCTAACGAAACACAACGCCATTACCCAAACTTTATAAAATCCACACCACCCGCTTGCCAGCTGCCCGCTGCCTGAATTGAATATTTGAATTTCTCGGTTTTCATCTACTATAATAAGCATGTATTATACATATAAACCTTCCTCTTGAATCACTCCATCTATTGGTGAAAACCGCATGAAAATCCGTTGCGTAGTTTAAAAGATCTATGCGCACATACACTTTGAGCGACTTCATTTTATACTATGTAATGATGATGATTAAACCAGTCTGAAGATGGCTATAATAGGCTGAAACCGGTAACGTCAAAAATAAATTAAGCGGAAAAAGTTTAAAATTGTTTCAATATATATTATATCAATCAATCAATATCGAGAGGTGGCCATTTTCGACATTAATCGTTACTAAACATGCCAATTGGCGACATAATGTTTATTTGAGAACCGCATAGATCCCACTCTAGGAATTTTTGAGTCATTGGTAGTAACAACACCAATAAAATAATGATTATGATTATCAAGATAATCGCAACCGTCCAACTCCAACGACCTCCATCAGGGGTCAGAAAAACATTTAAATAATAAAGGAATTATCTTACATACTTTGGACCGCGGATATTTTGTTTATGTTAGCGGCCCGTGCGAATTAGAAGTTTGGGAGCACTGACCTAGGGTTCTTGAGCTAAATGTTTCTTTTATCTACCTGAATGGACGGTTATGAAGCCATTTGTATCAATAATTCTAAATTATTTATAGTCTGATCGTGACATTGGTGACTGGAGCGCAATTAACTTTCCAATAAAATGAATTTAATTACATACCGTATTTCCAAAACAAGTGATATATGTACCTTGTTCTGTTGTACGAAAGGTTACATTACATTCAGGGCTGGGCAGTATTTGAATTACTTGTAATGAAATACGTATTTGAAATACAAATACGTATTTTGTATTTGTATTTCAATTACTTCCTAAAAATGTATTTTGTAATTGGTATTTCAATTACCTGATGCTGAGGTATTTTGTAATTTGTTTTTCAAATACTTATGGCTTCAAAATACATTTTCAAATACATTTAGCGATCTTAATAATGATAATGAAAAATTAACTGACATAGATAATACATAGACTAAAAACGCTAGAATCCTGTACTATTGTCTTATTGTCCTGTAACATAGCACTCTTGATTATTTGTAGTTCTCTTATAATTGCTTTATAATGAACTGTACCTTTTTTATGTCATGCTAGTTATTATTATTGTCCTGTGGTATGATAGCACTGTTATTGTACATTTTATAACATACATATTATAATATTATACTTGTCATTGCTTTGTATTGTACATTTTTGTATCATAGTATTAAATCAAGCACTATAGGAATAATTTGACTGAATACTAGATTGTTTTTAGGTTAATTACTTGAAGTGAAATAACACAAAATTGCGCTATATAAATGTCATCTATATATATAAAAATGAACCCCTGTTTCATTCCCTTGGTCACTTCATAACTTCAGAACGACTTTACCTATTTCATTTTTTTTAAAGTTTTCTAATACTTCGGTAGAAGGATCTTGCGGAAAAAAATTGAGAAAATCATGCAGAAAATTGGATGATTTCAGAAAACTTAACGACTATTTTAACTTCGCACGTTTGACAGTTCGCGCGTTTGATGAAATTGAATTTAGCAGGCAGCTGTTTTTTTTATAACAATATTAATTGTCATGAATTTTTTTTAAATTACAGATATTTTAATGATATCTACCTATGTTAGGTACCAGATTTGATTGATTGTTCTTATAATATATAAAAATGAATATTTGTAATATAAGAAAAATTAAAATTTTAATAAAAAAAATTTAACAGCAGGCACACGAGTTGTTTTAAAACTGAATGTATTGGGACTGAATGTATGGAGCGCGGGAGGGGGGGTTGGCGAGACGGCGGAGCGGGTGAGGGGAGAGGGTAGGCGTGGAAGATGGAAGGGAATGAGGGAGGAGAAGGGGATGCGGGAGGGGAACGGGGACGCACGGGAAAGGACATGCAAGGAGAAACAATTTATTTCTTTGAATATGGCGTTGCAACGCATGCCGGGAACCAGTTAATAATTATTATTATTATCTAAACCTGGGTCCCATACCACAAAACTTTACAAGTGGAGCGGAGTCGAGATGTGTCTTCTGAGCAATACGATTGGTCAATTTTTGCACGTCTCGTTTCACTCTGCTCAGCTTTGTTTCTGTGGAAACGCACCCTTACTAAAACCAAGTGTATTTTGTAATTTGTATTTTGTATTTGAAATAAAAAAAATGGTTAAAATACTGTATTTTGTATTTCAAATACACGACTTGAAAGTATTTTGTACTTCGTATTTTAAATACATGCGAAAAAGTATTTTGTAATTTGTATTTTAATTACAGCAAAGCATGTATTTTGCCCAGCCCTGATTACATTATTGTATTCTAGAATCTAGCGGCGGTGATAAAATAAAATCCACAATTATTTTACGGTAAACAGAAACCGTCTTCATTTGGAGGAGGAACAATCAATTTGCAAGTGTGACACAATAGGCCACTTGCATCAAATTTTTTAAAAAAAATTTCCGGTTTAGGCAAATATTCTAAGACATTCTGTATTTTTATTTTTTTTTAATCGTATTTTTGAAACCCTGGGGATTTTTTGAAAATTTCAATCCGATAAATCAGACCATTTTTTATAAACCGGAAAGACGGGACATAATTTTATAGGTGTGAAAAAACGATAATTACATAGCCGAAAATCATTTGAAAAAAAAAATAACGTTTTCCACACGAATGGCACAAGAGAATAACGAGGCATACCAAAAATATTACATCTCATAAATATTTTTTTTCTTTGATCCATCTTATTGACCATAAATCATTATAATGAACAGCGTCTATATTACTAAATTCAATGTAATATACTTGTACTTGTAAATTATAATAATAATAAGAATATTATAAAATTTTATTTTGTTAAAATCAGCACCATAATCATTATACCTCTAAAACACGTACCGACATCATCTGCACGTTCTGAAGAGAACCCCGTAGATCATTAAAAGTACGGGGTTCTCTTCAGAGCATCTGTCAAAAAGTGAAACTAAATGATAAGTTCGCAGAGAACACACACTAAATCTAGTGAACGAATTCAAAAATTCGCCTGAAATCAAAGTGATGCCATATAAAAAAATAAATCAGTGTGGAATTTTAAAAAAATAATAGGAACATTTTCGGCGACGGGACATTTTCATGTAGTGACGTCACGAGCCTAAATAATGGATTTATTTATTTAAAATTAACAAAAACTGTACATTTCTAAACAATTTTACCAACATTTTCTTAATCTTAGTAAAAAGATCTATCCACATGATTTTTTCCAAGTCGTTATGAAATCCATGCAAGTGGTCTATTCAATAATAGTAAAACAGTACAAAAATAACAATAACTTTATGGGTACATAATAAATAACCCAAACCTTTAGCTTGACTTTAGCAGACGTATTTCAGACCTGCCAGAGATTTGACTTGAAGATGCGCGGGTAGGACTGGAAGGCAACTTACTTTCTCTAGGTACTACATGATCTTATATCGGTCAGACCATCTGTGGCATCTAAACCAATAGCACCCTTCTTAATTATTAGCAAAGATATTGAAATATAAGTAGATGTGCTATCTGCTGTTTTTACTATGTAAGTCTGCGCTTCCGGGTGTCGCCGATATTGTTTACCAATAAATTAACAAATAACCTAAAAGAACAAATAATTAACGAATAAACCAAACGAACGTTAAACTAAATGAACGAATTCTTTCCTTATTCAAAATATATTGTTAACCAATATTAGTGCACATTTTCAAAAAATCAACGAAATGAACAAATTCTCTTTGTATGAAAACTACGCTAATTAGAGCGTAGTCCGGCGCGGACACCATAGCATATCTATTCTGTATTTGAATATCTTTGATTATTAGTAAGGGACGAAGCGATGCGGGAATGAGAGAGTATTCGAGATTGAATACTTATCAAATACGTTCGAAAATAATTAAGATTTGCTACAATACTAATGTCATATGTTCAATAATACAGTGTTATATGTTTACATGACATTGTTTTATTTACCTATTTAAATCAAAATTTTGACCCTTCGGGGCGGATATTTGGTTCCACGGCAACTCAGAAGCAACCTCTTTGAAAAGTCATTAAAAGCTATGAAAAGAATAAATTGAAAAATAGCCCATAACCTAACCCAACGTAATCTATTTAACCAATCTTTTCATCACCTTTAATAATTTTTCAAATGAGGTGTTGAGTTGAATGCATTCTGAGTTTTCCGGTCAGCGAATATTTAGTATCTACGAATTAATGAGTTCCACGCATAATGCGCACCCATTAATGTAATTAATAAAATTATTACATCATACATTTTGTTTACTTGGACTATCGATATGTTTAAACAATGTTATTTGTGCAGGCGGTCAAAATAAAAACTACCAATTGTTTTTTTTTGCCAAGAATATCTACATAGTCTCGAATACATAGATTTTTTTCTATTGGCTCCACACAATATCCCTTAGGGTTAACGTCATCTTTGGGGACGATAGTTGGAGAATCTCTTCAGGAGGAAGGAAATACAGCGGTCCTAGTAGTCGTATAAACGACCCGTTCTCATGTGACAAATGTCAACCGTGTACATATATTTCTCGATTATGCACCGGTGCCGGAAGGATCAGTAATGCTAGTTCCTAAGAGCATTTTCCATTGTAATACCGGTAGAACAACGACAACATACCTACCTAACGCCAGTGCTCTAAAGATTGCAATCAGTTTTAAATTGGGGATCTATCAATCGAACCACCCGTTTCTGCCCAGAGTCAAGGGTTTATCAGGGATTTTGGTGCTCCATACCAAAGGTCAACAGTGGGGCGCACCTGTACAGGGTTTTAACATTTTTTACATTTACGTAAAAACTGTATATTTTCCAAAAACATATTATGTAAGTTATTTAAAAAATCACCAAATTAATCTTAGACTTATAAAATTAATTACGAAATCAGAATTTGTTTCTTTTAATGTAGAAATGGGACATTGAAAAAAGGGTGACCGGACAACTCAGAATTAAATCAACTCAGAAACTCCCAGAAAAGACATTAAAAGTGATTATAAAAAAATTTGTTAAATAGGTTACGTTGGGTTAGGGTTATTTTAAAATTATTTTTTTCATTGCTTTTAATGACTTTTCAAAGAGGTGTTGAGTTGACTTGATCCTGAGTTAGCATGGAACCGAAAAAAAAGACGTTTGATCTAAATAATTAAAAATATATACAGGTTCGACAGTTGTATTTCACTATTTAAATCAAGTATATTAATAAATTTGCATGTAAAAAATTCATCATTTTCCAATGTTCTGTTACACATGACATAACTATTGAAAAGCCAATCAAAATCATGGGAAATGACGCAATATACAAACTTTGGCGAAAATGCCCAAATTTCTAACTGTCTGAGTGAACAAAAATTGGGCCTAGCGCTTTGAGATCAATGACTAGCACCAAATACGCTAGCCAAATTACATTATTTATCTTATATTGTCTTTAAAATAACATGCTTAATTTGAGATAACAAACAAGAACCGGTTATTTCTTATCAGTGGCGCAAATGAATGAGTAAAAACCGCTTTAAAAATGATAACTTTCTTAACCTAGTACCGGGTCCAAGCGGACATGTGAATTCTGATTGTTGGGATTTACTTTGGCGTGTTTTCTCGTGGTTTCTCACGCTACCGCCACGAACCATCGCGATAAGTGTGAATGATGATGATAAAGTATTTTTTTTTATAATTTGCTTACTTTACTTTTGAATAAATATTTATATTATGTAGGAAATGCGTACATTGTTAAAGATGACCTAAAAATGCAGGTTCAACGGCAAATGGGTACAAAAACCATTAATATTGCACTAATGATTTGCAGAAAACATCCTAGAGTTTTGTTACTTCATCTTTAGGGATGCAGTCTGGGAAAGGAAGTTCTGGGAAGGGTGGTTAGGAATCTGACGTCGTGTGTCCAATATATGTATACGGTTGACATTTTCATCAGGAGTGACGGTCATAAGAATCCATTCTTCAGAGGTCTAGATTAGGTCTCCCTCAACCAGTCTCTCCCAATCCTGCTCGCCACATAGTAGGTGAGCAAACGCGTTTGCTACCAAGTCCTAGACAAACCTCACCCATACGGGCAGCCCTGCTAAGTCACCAAACGTAGCGAACCACTTGGGGTAACGTTTGGCAGGGATGTTGTTTATCCAATAAATGGATTCCGGAGCGGCGGTAGCCAAATTAAAGCTGTAGTTATAATTAAATTATTTTCAAATATTATAAATGCATATAAAATATCATTAAGAGGAAATACTAGCTGCGTTTTTCCATACAAACGTATTCCCCGTTTATCTCTCTGGATTTTGACCCTAGAGCAAAAATTTTTTTTACATAATATAGATATCGACCACTAGCGTGTCGGTACGTTTTGCTTTTTTTGATAATTTACTTCTTATAGAAGTTAGGACCTTCCAAAAATGAATAAAATTGCCTAATTTAAACGCCGTCAAAAAACGTTCAGTATACAAACTAAACAATGTATTTTGAAAAAAAGCAAAACGTACCGACATAGAATATTTTCTTTTAATACAGTTAGTGAAAAAAAAAATTAAAATCGGTCCAGTTTTGGAGAAGAAAAATGGGGAATACAAAACATCGATTTCGAAGATTTTATTTAGGTATTTTCGGCCCGACGTGCAGGTGTCCCTTTCGCTCAGTTCTCCTGGGGGGGCCGGGGAACGAGGGTGTTGACAAATACATATAAAGCGAAGTAGTGATGTAACGAATTTTATCGGTAGACTAGTGTTGTCCTTGCCCGAGTAATCGATATTTTTTATTCGTTTTTTTTTCTGTTCAGTGACTCAGCGCGGTATACCAATACTGACCGAGCTTTCATACTAAAATTGTGCAAAATTAAAATTGTTTATGTCAAGTACTATAATAAATTTTTAATTTGGGAGGCGTTATAGGTACCATCGCCCCGGGAACCATTTATTGGATACCAACACCCCCGCCACTTGGTCACCCCAAGTGGTCCGCTATGTTTGGTGACTGAGCATGGGTTCCCGGGTTCACGGGTAAGGTCTGCATGGGTTTTGGTGGCGGATGATTTTGTCCACTTACTGCGTGGCGGGCCGGATTGGGAGAAACTGGAAGTGGGAGATCTTTTGATCTCTACAGCCGGACTCTCTCCACCATCATTTCATACTTTTACCTACCCAGAAATTCCTCTCCTTCCTTTCATTAAAAATATCCTCTACACAGCTTCTCCAATGACTTTGCTATACTATAAGGGTATTTAACTTAAAAATAATTTTTATATTTCATTTTATATGTATAATTGCATTTTGTGATATTTTTAAGTAATTAATCACCTCTCCCTTTAATATTTTGTCTATAATTCTCATATGCCTATACTTGTTTGTCTTTTAATATTAATCTTATCCTGACGAAGAGAATACTCTGTTTTCGAAATATGTTGATAATATTGATTACATAAAGCTGTTTTTACAAAGTTATTTGTTCTCATTTTACTAAAAATGACGCCACAAAGATTGGACCCATTTGCAGCATTTCAAGCTGGGTCGCCATAACCAATTCGTTTGTGCAATTTCAATCAATGCATTTCTGTGTTTCTCGAGAACCCTTCTATGGGCTTACACGTCATTAGTACTTTTACGCCAGTTTTTTAAACATTTGTGGTCAAAAACATCCAAGTAGTGTAGTTTTGTAGCTCTAGCACATATGAAGCTGTATGACTTTTTATTATGGTATAATTATTATTATGCATATATCCAATTGTATATCCGCATATACATTATTTGGCTTAATATAGTAACTATGTTATTTTCCACATCAAGTATATAATAAATAGATGCAAGAATGTTTTTTTTTGATAAATTAATAACGTATAAAATATATATATATATATATATTTATTCTCAAAACTCTTGAGAAAATATCGTCGTTGCATTCACAAAATATCCCATGTGAGGTTTTCGACCAAATTTTTTTTTGTTTACACCATTTGATTCACCACGGTTTCCTAAATAATCTGACAAATATATCCCATTTTTCAAAAATTCATCTTTTTAATCATTTTAGAGGCAACTCTGACCATTACTTGTAATTAATGGTAATTATTTAAAAAAATATACTACATATACTACAGAAATATAAAAAAATATAAAATTATAAAATTAAATCCCTATATACTACAGAAATATAAAAAAAATATAAAACTATAAAATTAAAATGAGAAAAAAAGTCTTTTTGTGTGCAAGAATTCGTATTATTTTTTTAACTCAAATTTGTCGCACATAAATTAAAATTACCCAAAGAAATGTTTTTTTAATAATATACACACAGCATCCCCAAAGATGACCTAGGCCCTCAGAGAAATTATTTTCCTCAGGGCCTCCTGTGTGGAGCTCATATAAAAAAATAATAATAATCTCAACAATCTAAAAAGAGTATACTATGCACTAATCCAGTCATTAATTCAATATGGAATTATTGCATGGGGGGGGGGGGTCATACAACAATATTCTAACCCCGATCAAAGTAATCCAGAAACTAATCATTAAAGTAATCCTAAAGAAACCCTCCACTTATCCAACAGAAACGCTTTTCGCAGATTTCACGGTGCCTCGAGTAGAGAATATCTTCAAGAAAAATGCAATTACCCAAATTTACAAAGATAATATCATCAAAAAATTTTAAACTAAAATCAAAAAGATATGAAGATAACATCAAAATACCAAAATTTAATACCAAACTAATGCAAAACAATTACATCTATTTAGGAATAAAGTTTTTCAACAACCTTCCCATTGAAATAAAAAAAAACCAAAGACATCAATAAACTGAAACTCAAACTTCATCAGGAATAATTAACTAAATAATTACCTGTTTTTCTCATTCTTTCTATTTATTATTAATCTATATTCACCTCTATTTTATTTAGATTTTTCGAATTTCTCCCAAGTGCACAATATTTTAGTATGTAACCGTATCCTATGTACATATGTACACCATATGTAATTTATATAACTCCACTGTACAATTATACATCTATATTAAATATTAAAATATATATATTTTCTTCAATATTAACTCAGTAGGTAAAGCAAAAATATTTTTTTAATATTTCTATTTAACTGTCAAAAAATTACCAAAAAATTAAGTTGCATCCAAAATCATACGAAATTCATTTTTTTAAGACCAATATTTCGTAATTTGAAACAAAAATAAATAAAATAAAACATATTTATCAGCACAAGATATTTTCTTTACCTTTTGCTAAAAAAATACATTTTCAATTTATTTGGGTGTTTTGGTCACAAATCCAAATTTAACCCCCCCCCCCCCCCCCCCCCTCGGCTATTTGTTAGCTTTGGGAACAACTCATATCGATCTTGTGTCTCCCTTACTATTATGTTGAGAAATAAGTTTTAAACGGTGTTCGAAAGAGAAAGAGAAAATATCAAACTTTATATTCAAATTCAAAAGTTAACCACAAAATAATGGAATTGTACACCTTTATAAAACCAAAGTTTATGAAACTTATGGAATTTTGTATCTATTAATTATTTTTACATGAAACAATAAAAAAGTGAGGTGACGGAAATGTTAACAATACATGTGTGTAATAAATATGTACGTGTTTTTATTTTTTTCGTTATCAGTAATTTTAGTTAGAAAAAACGTAAGATGAGTCATTTTAAAAAAAATTATGTGTGCGTTCAAAATTTTTATATTCGAAAAGCAAAGGTTTATTTCGGATTTCAAAATTTAAAAGCGTATTTCATCGCCTTTCAAAAACAATTTTTAGTTTTCGGATACTATCAGAAATATTCCATTTATTTGGATTTTATTGCAAAGCGGAAATATTTCGACCTTATGAAAAAATATGCCCGAGGCCTGAGGGATATGGATCCTATGAGAAAGGTCAAGTTGCCTTTCCTACGTTTGCTACACAAAATATCATATGTGCATAAAAAGTGCGCACAAAAATCCTGAAAGCAAAATTTAAGAAAAAATTGTCGGTTTTAATAAAAAAATGTATATTAAGCCCACTTGTTTTCACCCAAACATGGTATCAAAAATAACTCTACAATTAATGAAAATAAATAAAAATATGGGTCCCCAATTTTTTTTTTCGGTTTTTTTTTATTATGTATCCTAATATTCTAAAATACCCACAGGATATTTTGTGCGCGCAACAACGATAAGTAGCTATAATAGCATATTCATAGGACGCTTACAATAGGACGCCCCTGCGAGCGGTCTTGTCTCTACACATTTGCAGATTGGAACATGCGTGGTCGGCAGAAATAATAATTCGACACGGGTGAAGCGCGTAGCCCACACACACAAGGCCTGCATTCACTCACACATCTATAGCGCGATTCTGACTACTGTCAGAGAGTGAAATAAAAGAGATTTTTAAAAATACCTATTCATAAATGTTCGCAGCGACCGGCAGCGCTCTTAAAGAAGAAGATAACAATAATAATTTAAACGAAAATATGAAAGAGAAGAAGACACAGAAAAAAGGCAATGGTCGCAACTGGAACTCGAACCCAGTCCTCTCGTCTAACCGGAACGTGCGCGTTAACCAATTTCGCTATTGCCACCTTTCTGTCAAACCGTCATAATTGTCAATCTCATATTTCAAATTTTTAGAATTAACAATGTGAATATAATTATCTTCAACTAATTATTTTTTTCCATATTATGGTTATATTATTATTTTGTCTCTGTTAGACAAGAGGTCTGGGTTCGAGTCCCAGTTGCGACCATTGTCTTTTTTCTGTTTTTCCGTGTCTTGTTCTCTTTCATATTTTCGTTTAGATTATTATTGTTATCTTCTTCTTAAATGATAAATTGCATTGACAGGAATAACCTTCAAAAGTTATAAAAGAGAGTTTTTCTTACAAAAATTGCATATAAAATACTTTAGTTCAACTAAAATGCGCAAGTGCTTAGGAAGAAGAGCTACAAGACAGTCTTGTACGGGTACGGAGAACCAATTTGCAATTTAAAATTATTTCTATTTTTAATTCTATAATTTCGATAAAATGAGTTTAAAATTGTTTAATATTTCATTACTAGCATTATACCAGTAAGCTAAGAAACTATGGCTATTAAAAAGATAATGTCGGTGACCTCGGCCAATTTTCAAATCGTTCAACACTAAACTTATCCGTAGCCGTAGAGGAAAATAAAAATAAATGCGTATTATATAATATGAAGGCCGCCTATTTTTAGTCGACTACAAAAACCTCAGATGTTCGACATCTTTTATTCTCAGTAAATATACTACAGGGATCCAGGAATGATATTTTATTGAAAGACAAGTTATTTTTTTGGCAAACATTCCAGTATTACGAATAAAGAACTCCGGTGAAAAATATTATGGCTTTAAAAAAATATGTTCATATAGACCAATAAACGCTGATTTTGAATATATAAGTTTTATTTAATAATATTAATCGCAGTTTTTAAAAAATTATTAAAAAGGTAATTTGTAATTTTTAGGCCTAAATAATGTTTCAAAAATAAAGGTATATTTTATTGTTTTACCTCTATTATTGACAATATTCAAAAACTACTGCACAAAAAAAATAGTAATGCTACTTCTAGGGAGAATACTTCGAACAACGTAATTCAAAATGGCGGCAGTTGATCAGCTGATTGCCCGATCCTATAATAATTTGTGACGTCACACGATTCACCATACACGATGGTTTTCGGGGGATCTTGAAAAATTAAAACTTTGACAATTATTTTAAATATTAAATCTAACTCTAAAAATAAAAATGCAGTTATTTAAGTTATATGGTCATTATTCATTAAAAAAAATTTTAAAAATTAGACTGGAGTTCTCTAATATGATAGTTTTTGATTTCCGTCTGCTACCATCGTAATAAGCAAAAAATATGCTTGTGTAATGATTAATGATTAATTATGGAGAACTTAGCTGGCAGAGGATCGAACTATCGAACCCTCAATGCCTTGTTGCGAACGCGAACCCGACTCTTTAGACCGCTCGACTGTAAGTCGGTCAAAATATTGTTTCAAATTCGTGAAATAACCACGCGAAATATGTTGTGATCGAGTGTGTGTGCCGAAATAAATCGATAAAATTGTTCCTAACTTCTGCTGAAATTTATAAAACCTTTCAAACAGATGACAAACAGATTTCTGATAAGGCTCTCGACTAGCAAACCGAAGGTCGCGGGTTTAAATCAAATAAAATCAACAAATCACTTTTAATTGATTAGTTTGTATTATTTCACATTTAATTAAAAATAATATAAAGTATATTTGCGACCGTAGAGTAGTACCTAAAGATGTATCGCTCTGGTCAAATTGAGAATTGTAATTCAGAATTGAAACGTTGCTTTAAATGGCTTTAGCCGAGTTTGGTGACCAGGCCTGAATAGCCAGATATATCCCCAGTTTCCTCTTTCCCATCTCCTTCCCTCCTCACTACCTTAATCCTCACAACATACCCCATTTAGGGATGTCATAGTCATTCTGGCGCCAGACGGAAATAGTTTGGACTCTTGTGCGGTATTTTCTTAAAAAATTGAGCAATTTCATTGGCCCGTCTGGAACCTACGAGTTGGAAATAAATTATAGGCGACTTCAGTTTTCTTTCAGATCGCTATTACAGTCCACACTTATAGGGATTATCGCTTGTGCGGAAAAAACCAAATCAATTTTATATAATTTTATTTGCTCACGTCTACGTTTGACTTCGCAAAAATATATAAGGGTGTATCTACTGTGTTTAGATGAACAGCTGGAGTCAAGGGCCTTGGGCGCCCATTGATTAAATCCCCATTCCCTTGTACGCCCTTCACCCTCCCCTCTCCTCGCTCCCCCTGTCCGACGCACCAGATGTTACATAACCCTGTAGTATGTATGTATGTATTGTGCAACCTTCAGCCCTGCAATGGAGTCAATACGAACCACGTAACAACTGTGTGTTGTAACAGCTGGTAACTGCACCACAGTTTTGTTATATTATTATTATTCATTATACACACGGTGTTCAGAAACTCATAGTACAAGAAGGAAACTGATGAATCTACATATACATCATATTTAAAGTAGATTTTGTGGTGTAACTTTTCTAAGGGGCCGTTCAAGTATTACATAACGAAATGGGGAAAAACTAGAGAATTAAAATCTTCCAAGTTGGCGATCCTTTTCGTTCTCGAAATCTCTTGTTTTATTTATTACCGCAAACGCGATTAAAATAAGAAAAAAAGGTATTTAAGCGACTTTCTAGTACTTTGCGCAACTTAATTGTGACTTTCAGGTAAAAATTGTCACTTGGGCGTTACGTAACGTTTACGGGGGTGGGGGGGGGGGGGTAAGGAAAAACGTTACGGCGCGTTACATGGAGGGGAGGGGGGGTCAAAAATCTTCAAATTTTGCGTTACGTAATACTTGAACGCCCCCTAACTTGGCCTTTCGTTTTCGAGTAAGTCGAATCTGAAGTAGGAATGTTTTAGTTTAATATGAAAAAAAATCGGTTGCTAGGGGGTTAATGCCAATAAACTGTCATTTTTAAGAGAAATCCACGAATATGTAATTTTTAAATCAGATTTTAGACGTATTACTCTTTTCAACAAAAAAATATAAATGGATTTCGAAAGATTGTTCTTTTATACACATAACATACGCATGTTTTAAATTTTGAGAAAAAAATGTTTATTTTTAGTATAATACGGTTATACCATAGGTCGTTGGCAGATTTGTTAAATTTCCAAAAAAGTTTTGTATTATACCACACCCATTTCAAATCATATAATCATGCAGTAAAATAAATCAATACATTATCTGGGTATCGCACGTTTTAGAATTTTAAATTTAGTTTAAGTTTAGTTTAGTGTATTTCTTGACGAAAATTGGTCCGTTTGTGTATTTATTTGCGCACTTACAAACTAATATATTTCAGTTTTTTTTTAACATTCTTATTTCACATAGATATTATTGAAAAATGATAAATACTTATAATCAAAAAATAATCACCAAAAGTACATTATTTTAATAGTGTTATCATCACGCCTTTCAGCATTTTTGGATGTAGGTATAAATTACAGCAAATTTGGAATGACATAAAATCGATATTGAGTTATAATTTTAAAAAGCTGGTACGGAGAATAAATCATCTTTCTCATTGTAACCGCCCTGCACGATCGTAAGAACATCTTTCGACGAAATGTGGATTTTCGGCCGCTGGCTGGTTAAATGCCCTTAAGCCCATCCACTCATGGGGCAACTGAAAAAAAAGTAAGTCACGTAGTATGGGTATGTTCCCTTATGATTGTTAATTGATAAATTATATTTTTTTAGCAAGGTGAAATTATTACTGAAATCGTATAAGTTTAGTTCCGCCATGAAATGAGTTGCCAACCAGTTTAAGTTTGGTTTCGGTTTCTCCATGAGTGAAGGGCCTTAATAAACGAAGCTCAAACCCGGTTTCAAAGGTTTTTTTTCAAACCTTTATTTGACAAAACAAATGGAAAAAGAAAAAAATCGAAATGCTAAATTCGAAAATATTGTTTTTTGGGTTTTCCGTAGAGGCACACCATTTTCCTGCTTTACTACGTCTTTCCGGACAACGTTTGGTCAATAAAATAAAATTTAATTCGGTTGAATCGAAAATATGGATTAACCATTGCAAAAACTATGTACCTAGGTACATATTTTTATTTTAAGTAAACACCGCACAAGAGCCGCCATTGCCCTAAACCAGTGGTATTACGGCATCCCCAACTGGGTTTTCATTATGAGGCGAGGGAAGAAGGCTAGTAAATAGGTAACTGGCTATACAGAACTAGTCACAAAACACGGCTAAACTAACTTGTTAAAATTCGGAAAGATATTTGTTTCTGTTAACTAAAAACTGTTGTAAAGTGAACTCTGGCGTGATGAAATGTTGAGATTTTACTTATCGAACACTTCGCAAGGCATTTCCATCGTGAGCTATAAAATTAGAATGTTGAATAATATTTAATAAACAAAAAAGACGATAAAAAAGATTGTCGATATCCTGAGAATTCCGGGTAGTGACTAGGTACTAACCGAAACGCGGCCTAGTTTATTGATATAATTACTGAAAATTTAAGTTATTATTTGCCGAATGATAAGTGCTGTGAGCGCAATTTAAATTTAATAAGGTTTAAATTAAATTAAAAGTAATCGTACTAGGTACCTACCTACTTTACCCATATCATTCTTATTTTAAAGTTTTATTTAGGTAGGTAGGTAGGTACCTTCCCCAAAACGAGCATTTGCCCCTATTTATGATTTTCCTGCCGTTTTTATGAAAACCGCTCTATTAGGTAGGTACTTAGTTTACTTTAAAAAGGTAAATTTATACAAAGCCGGGACCAGCTCATTTTGGACAAAAATAAATAAATATATACCCCAGTAGATAGGTAATAATTAGATGTAATTAATTCCGTGAGCGGAAATTGAAAATAATGTATATTATCGTCAATTTCTTAAATTTAAAAATACGAAAATGTCATTTTTCAATGACCTCCATGTTGTTATCTTTACTTTAAAAAACAGCCTACGTTTTTAAATGGTTTGTCTGGCTACGCAGGGTTTGTATAGCGGGCTTGTGAATATTATCTTAACTTTAAAAAACAGCCTACGTTTTTAAATAGTTTGTCTGGCTACGCAGGGTTTGTCTAGCGGGCTTGTGTGACAGATCGCCATGTCAGTTTCGAAGACGCGAAGTGAATTTTGATTTTACGCAATTGAAATTTAAAATGCATCATTTTCCGCCTCCCCCAATGCAAAAAGTTTCCGAAATACGTAATTCTAACAATTATTCAACTTCTGCAAAGTGTTTTTTCGTGAAAAAGTGCATATTACCGCTTTTGCACTTTGAAAAATGACATTTTCGTATTTTTAAATTTAAGAAATTAACAATAGTGTACATTTTTTTCAATTTCCGCTCACGGAATTAATTACATCTAATTATTACCTATCTACTGGCATAAAAATTTATTTTTTTTAGTGTAAAATGAGCTGGTCCCGGTTTTGTATAAAATTAATAATAAAAAAATGCATAACGCAACCCAGCGCAATAATAATGCGAACGTATAATAGTAATAATAATCTTGGAAGAATTATAAATAATAATACAGACTAATGTTAACGTCGCACTTATTACAACTTTGTGCTAATGAATCATTGCAGATTTACTTATTGTAGGTATTGTGTCGTGCCCCGCTTTGCATATTTATAGTTCCTACCATAGTAAATACACGTGTAGATTTTATTTATAGAACGAAGAGTGGCCACGGCGCGGCGGCCCAAGGGAATAATAAATTATATTATGAACGTAATAGTCTGAAAAGCATTGCACAACGGGTAGCTGTATTTACCATTCAACTATCAAACTAACCTACCACTATCCAATAGCTGATAACGACGCTGATAAAACTTCAAAATCCCATTAACCCATACAAAATAATAGTTATGGACGAAACGTCAAACTTTGCCAATTACCGGCACTTTGGCGCTCTGAAATAAATCAAATCAGTTTAACAATGCTCTTTTTAAAAATATAAACCATGCGTTCTCAAAATAGCAACGTTGTGCGAATAAATTAAAAAAATAAAAATAATCACCTCTCGTTCAGTTAGAACTCGCAGTCAGAATTTTGATGACAACAGAACTTAACTGACTTTTATTTCACTTTGGTGTTCACTTTATAATTCAAATTAGCTTTGATAAGCTAAGAGAAAAGGACAAGGATGGAGGTTTATCTTTTATTTATATGTGTATTTGTAACGTTCACAAGGGCAGCTAGTAAGCAGTATTACTCGCGCGGAGTAATATTACGGAATAGACGTTGCACGGAATTAAGTAAACGAAGTTAGCATGCGCTCGGTAGGGGAGCTGTCCGCTATCGATCTCGAACTAACTTATACTGAGCGACGGAGAACGATGCGCGCATGCTCAGCGCCCTCTGGGGCAGGGAACGTCAAACTGTGGGCAGAGAATGACTCCAGATACTAATATCTACAGCCTGTATGTCGGACGAATATCTACAGCTCATATGTTGGACTAATATCTACGAACTTCAGAGTGTTGACTAATATCTACAGAGCTAAAGTCGGACGAATATCTATGACGGTCCCAGTGTTGACTAATATCTACAGAGCGTAGGTTGAACTAATATCTACAGAGCGTAGGCTGGACTAATATCTACAGAGGGCAGCTGAGCAAGATGTTGTACGGAAAAGCATAAATTACTTCAATTACGTAATTACTAATTACGTAAAGGCTTAAACGTTTAAAGTACGTGCATGAAGTTTTTGCATAATATTACGTATTTTGCTGTTTACGAGGACAATAATTTTTTGAACAAACATGGAGGTTATAATACAAAGATATTTATTTATTTCGAAATACACGGCACCACAACCTAACCTAACCTAACTAACATAGAAATGGTCATGGTAATAGACTAAATAATTTAGAAGCATCTAAATAAAGAAAGCTGTTAAAATCCTTAATATTCAGCTAAATGTGTCCAATAGTTCGATATTAGGGATTTTTACATACATACATACATACATAAATAAAGTTTTTTAAACTGCATACGCAATATTACGTCATTCCAATATGCTATACATAATTGCAAATTCAACCTCTGCCAGTGCTGTAGATATTCATTCGTCAACACTTTGGTTCTCATAGATATTAGTCAGCAGTTTGAGCTGTAGTGCTGTAGATATTCGTACGCACTTTGGTTCTCATAGATATTAGTCCAATTTTTTTGGTGTTTGGAATTCCTGTAGATATTAGTAGACGCCTTCCAGAGAATGCTGGAATCGGCAATAAACACACTCGAGAAAATGACCATAATCCTACATAGCAACGACAATTTATTATTATCTCATTAGAAACATTTTATTTGGAAATATTTGGCTTCAGTTATCATCGTTATCAGTCTGTGACCCACGAATGTGAGTCATTAATCGTTTTTTTTCAGAATGCACGGCTTTCCCACGTGCGTTCATTCGTGTTAAAGTTAGATGTAAAAGAAATGTTCAAAATTAGACTCTTCCACTTTACAGGTGCCTAACTATGGTCTAGCTACGTTGACACTTCATCCTCCTAAGCCTGGCCGCACTCGTCAGGTTTTTCCATCCGATTGTTTGATCAGACAAAAATGTGAAACGATTGGACGGTCCAATCCGGTCCGACAACGGGCGTGGTCCCGGTATTACAACCAATCCGGTTTTCGAATCGATTTTTGTCTGATCAGACAATCGGATGGAAAAACCTGATGTTTACGGCCAGCCTTAAGCGTGACCTCCGACAGTTGCCCCCCCCCCCCTCGATAGGTGGTAGGTATCCGAAAAGTTGTCCCCTCGGACAGCTGATGAGTATAGCGTATTTTCCCTAGCTCGGCGGTATGGCCGCACCGTATACTCCTTCGGGGACACAGCATTATTTTTTTTTTAAATACGTGTATGGCGGATTTACACTCAAGACGCCATCCTTTCCTATCAAGTTTATATTTTTTTTATGCGGTCGTATATCCTCTTTGCGTACTCACTTTACCAATAAGGACGTAAAGCAGAAATATCCCTCTGGGGAATCAAATGTCCGACGGATCAACTGTCCGGTCAACTCACCCCAAATGGTTCCCTACGTTTGGTGACGTAGCGTGGGTGCCCGGGTTCAAGGAGTAAGGTTTGTCTAAGTCTTGGCGGCGAATGCGTTTGCCCACCTACTGCGTGGCGGGCCGGATCGGGAGAGACTGTTTGTGCGAGACTAAAACTAGACCTCTCCTGCCAGACTCTCTCGATACACCGTCTTGCACTGCAGTGGGAGGAATGGATTCATACGTCTGTCACTTCTGGACCAAGACACATTGACCGCCAGATTCCTACCCACCCCTCACACTTTTTTCCTTTCCATTACCTCCTCTCCTTCCTTTCCCTGAAAACACCCTTCACACAGTATCCCATAGATGACATAAGCCTTGGGGGTCATTTTGTATCACGTGTATTTTTTTTAGTATAAAGTATTTTTAAATTTTCAGAACATTATCACGAAAAATAAATACACGTGATATCTCATTATACCCCCCCCCCCCCTATCGTGATATCTCGTGATTTTTTCCGAACCCCCCCCCCCCCCCCCTTTTGAGCCTCACGTGATTAATGGACGACCCCTTGAGGGATTTTTTGCCTCGGGACCTCTTGTGTAGAGTTAATGTAAAGGTCGGACACTTGGGAATAGTACTGAACATAAGTCTCTAATGAATGTACGACGCAAAGTGAGATATAAAATGCCAGTACATACCTATAATATACGCTTCTAAGTAGCTCTCTTCCATTATGAACGTCAACAGTTTTGTTGTACTTTAAATATTATATTAGTTATATCGACTCGGAATCCATAATTTACCTTCAATTAACAAAGTTACCAAAATAATTCAATTAACAAAATAAAATACTTTTAATTAATACGTCATAACACAAAATGCAAAAAATTCTATGTTTATAAATCGTATACGAGTTTATTATACGCACGTCATTATATTAATGAATATAATACATTTGCGGTTATGTGAAAAGAACCACACAAAAGCTATTATATCGATTATGTATTAATTACACACGTGATACGTTAGCAAATATATATTTTTTTTATAAGCACTGAGCAGGTAACTTACAGATATATATATAAAAAAGTTGTGTATTGTTTGTTAACTATACCTGAAAACACGTAAAAAAATATTTAATGTTTTAAATACTAACATACACGTGTTGTACCTACTAATAATTAAGCATGGTAACGAAGTAATAGTATCACTTTGCAACGCTCGTAAATATGGTATAATTCTGGCTATGAATAGCAGGAATCTCTTTCTTTTTAATAATACCTTTTTTTATTTAGTATCTATACATTTATTATTTTTTACATTTTTATATGAAACATGTTAGATCCTGCTGAGGGGGACTATGGTTTGGATAAGTTTTCAGCGACTTCTATAGTTTAACTTCATTGTTTGGATAAGGATTTCCAGAAACGGTAAATTTTGGGGATCGCTGGCAACGGTTAATACGCACTTTTTTTTGAAAAAATCTTTTGATTCACCTTAATTACATTAAAAGACAACTATTTGCACTGGGGGAAGTGGAAAATATTTTTGTGTAACATGGTTTGTGATACAAAAGAAAGTGCCCCTTTATAACACCTACTCGCGTCAAGGCGAGAAAAACATCCCAGTTTTCAAGTAGTTTAGCGGCTACGCTAGGTTTGTGTAACATGGTTTGTGATTCTGGCGTACATTCTCACAAGACGAAAGCTAATTTTAATTTTACGTAATGAAATTTAGAATGAAATATTTTCCACTTCCCCCAATGCAAATAGTGGCCTTTTAATGTAATTAAGGTGAATCAAAAGGTTTTTTTTTAAAAAAGTGCATATTAACCGTTGCTAGCGATCCCCAAAAATTAATCCAGAAACTTCTATGACGATGTTTTAAGTATACAAGTAAGTTCATTTTCCGATAGTTCCTTCAGCCAACATTTAATGTCCTTAATGTAGCTATTTTTTGTTTTAATTTGTTTGGTACTAAGTGGGAGTTTGTTATATAACTTTACTGCTAAAAATTCTGAACTTCTTTGTCCAAATGAAGAGTTACACTTTGGTTACACCTAATAATATTACTTTTTAATTTTTAAACGCAAAAAACAATCGGAAGAAGAGGAGCGCTGTTGGATTATTTCGGTAGCAGGGGGTAGCAGTGCAAACTCAATTCTACACAAATACTCGGTTCTAATACAATGCGGTATATTCACGCCTCGGCGCGTGCGTTCCATAGCGTAGTGGGCAAGGTGCCTGACAAGTCTCAGCGGCCAGAGAAAGAGAGACATCAAGCGAACGGGGGTTCAAATCCTGCAAATTCTGAAAAAAAAATCATTTTATTTTGTGAAATCAATGTCTAATCTTCAAAACACTTTAAAGTCCTTTTGTTAGTTGCAATAAATTTACCGTTTGACAATCCTTGCTTCACATCTGTGCCATTCATTTCTTTTTTTCTCCTCGTTTCAACCCATTTCGTACCACTCCGCAGCCGCAACTCGCCGCCTGTTCGTCGGATGGGTATCTTCAACTTCAGAACTCCAAGTCCAAACCACGTCCAGACAGTCTCACTGTCGCAAAGCAAGCCTCTATTAATATCCACGCGAATTCGCAAATAATTATGTTGCATCACAGATCGTGAAACGCTTAGGGTTGAGAAGTCAGAAGCGGACTGGAAATCGAAATTAGGTCAGGGTGGTTAACTGATTTTTCGTTGGTTATTCATAATTATTTCTAAGAAGGTGAGTGAGATCGCCTAAGGTAAAAAATAACCATCCCCATACTGGAAAGGGGGTGAATTGTCCACTAATTTCCTATAAAAACAAAGATACTTATTTAAATAGTTTTCACACTGAGGTACCTACTTTCATGAGTTTTTTTTTTCAAATTTATGGAGAAAGATGGATGTTTAAAGCACTTTATTACTTTATAGATCGGCTGACTACTTCCCGGCGTTAACACCGTGGTTTGGCCAGTCTACTGTAGAGCTGTTCCGGGCCGCAGTAAATAAAGTCCGCATAGCCAACATGATAGCCAACGTCCGTTGAACGGCAGGGCACGAGAAGAAGGAAAATCTGAAAAAGAAGAAGATGGAGAGATGAAATTGCGAATGTTAGAGGGGCGCGAACATTTAAAGCGACAAAATCGATGCGAAAATTGCGAAAAAGTTTAATAAAACACGACTCGTTTAAAATAAATCAAAAATCTCGTGGAACGTGTCTTAAGTATCATTTAAAGACACATTGTGAATTTTTTAACAACTATAACTTGTAAAATAACTGAAACAAACGTGATTACAATAATTTTCGGAGCATACTTTGCGATTTTTTTTCTATTGAGCGAATTTTACATGATTTGCGTTTCGGCGTGGAACGCGTCTAGATATTATCTTAAAAAATAACATATATTTTTTTAAGAGTTTATAAAAGAAATGTAAGAAATCGGTAGAAATGCGGGTAGCGGCGCCTTCAATTAAAATTGTACCCCCCCCCCTCTCACCCCGGATACGAATTTGAATGAGCCCCCAAACTCAGCATGCCCAAGGGCCCTCTCACAGCCTAAGGCGGCCCTGCTTATAGGCATTTTATACCCTCTGTACGACCTTTGATTCATGAATCTAAACCAAATTTTGCTTGGTTACACTTTTGGCCCAAAACATGGCCTCCCTTCCCCAACCCTGAGCTACCCCAACCGACCTCCGATTACAAAAGTGATTTATATTATGTCGCACCCGTAAGTTACTGTGTCCACAAGACAAGAAAAAGCACTCCAAAAATAAACGTTCCTGAATGTTCTAAGTATTTCTACGAAAAAATATCATTTTAGAATTATCTTGCTTATTATCAAGAATAAATTATCATGAAGACAATATTAGCGAAACTCAATCGAAAATCTGGAGACAGAAAAATCAGAAAAAGATATTGGCTCCACTGGCTCCAGATTTTCGATTGAGTTTCGCTAATATTGTCTTCATTTAATTAAATATTATAATTTGAGATTTTACTCATAAAGTTCAAAATTAAAAATAAATAAATAATCACGTCATAATAAACATGACGTTGTGGTTCCCGAACAATACCAGGGTATCTAGCATGGTCGATCGATATAGGTTTTATCGAAAATGTCGGTAACTCCCGAGCACCATTTTTTTCATAGGTAACTTTGACAATTTTGCCCTCGTGCTGTTTATACATTGTTTATAAATACTGTTTGTATCCTGTTTAAAATGAAATATTAAACTAACCAACCATCACGCCGTTTCCCAACAGGGGTAGGCAGAGAGGTCGGACCGCCAAATAACTCGGTCTTGGCACACACTCTTTGCCTCACTCACATTCATCGTCTCATACATTCTCTTCTATTATTCCGACTTTCGACATGGCCCGACTCAAGTATCTGATTCACTTGCTCGTGCCATGTCTTCCTCGGGCGTCCCCGACTTCTTCTACCATTCACATTTGCGTCGTATATTCTTCTTACACTACTTTAAAATTTATTTTATTTTATGAAATATAAAATAAAATAAATTAAACATTGTAAAAAAAAAAGAGTTTTTTGGGTTGAAATTTAAGATTTACTTACGAAAAAATAGTATTGTGTTTTTATTTTCTTAGTACCGAAAAATAAAAATTTTAATTAAAAAGCGATATGTAGAAGTTTTCGCACTTCGGAAAACAGCTTAAAATAGATCTTCTCTCCAAATAAGGGAACGTACCCATACTACTTGACACTTTTAGGGGGGGGGGGGTCTTCAAAATGTCACGCTCCATACAAATGAGCGGCAGGTTGCTTAGGATTTTGGTCACCGGGGGGGGGGGGGGGGGGTTAAAAATTGCAAAAAGTTGGTCACGTAGTATAGGTACGTTCCCTAAGATTAGTGGGATCATTTTTACCTAATGTTGCTTAGTAATCGTTATCTCATAGTTACGGATTATCAGTGAACCACCACGTTTTCAGGGCAGCGGCCGCCACTGGTTGGGACGCTTGTGCGGTATTCACAATATATGAATGGCTCACACACGCAAAAAAAACATTTTTTGAGCAGTTGGGACGCTTGTGCGGTATTCACAATACAAGGTGTCCGAAAACTCGTAGTACAAGCGGAAAACTGGTGAATCCTCATCACATTTGGAGTCGATTTTGTAGTATAATTTTTTTTTATTTGAGCTTTCGTTTTCGAGTAAATCGAGTCAGAAGTTGATTTTTTTTTTGGTGAAATTCTCATAAATTATTACTGACTATCATAGTACCTAACTAAAAAAAACTCTTTAAAAGAAAACAAACAAAGAAATCCGGATTTAAAGCATTATTTTGAAATAATCCATAATTTTATTCCGTATTTTTCGGTCATTTCACGGTTAAAAACAGCTGGCCTAATATTAATTTCGCGCTTTCGTCAGAGTGCAATGCGAAATTTGCTGTCCCTTTCTGCGCCCGGTTTGATGAACACAATTAGAAGAGGTAAGCTACATTTTTCAAAAAATGACTTGACCTTGAACTGTGAGCTCACGAAACAAATTCTTTGCCCGAGAAGCATACGGATGCAAGTCCAAAAAGGTAAATGTTCAGGAGCGCCAAAAAACTATTTTTCTGTAACTATGGTCTCATAACTGCTAACCCTGTACAAATCGCAAGTGCGCCCCACGGTTGAATTTGGCAGCCACCTCTGGTCTGGAGCTCCAAAATACCTGAAAAATACCCTCGACTCTGTGCAGAAACGGGCGGTCCGTTTGATAGATTCTCCCATCTTAGCAGACGGATTGCAATATTTAGAGCACAGGCGTCGGGTGGGAATGCTATCCTTGTTCTACCGGTATTACAATGGAAGATGCTCCGAGAAACTAGCATCATTGATCCCTTCGGCACCGGTGCATAGTCAGGAAACACGCCAAACGCGTGCCCAACATTTGTACACAGTTGACATTTGTCACATGAGAACGGGTCGTTTCTTCGACTCGTTCTTGTGTTCAACAGCTCGGCTGTGGAATGATTTGCCGGCCTCTGTGTTTCCTCCTTCCTACAACATGGGTCTCTTCAAGACCAATGTTCATTCCTTCCTCTCCTCAAAAAGACCCTCCACACAGCATCCCAGATGACATAGGCCCTGAGGGAAATTATTTTCCTCAGGGCCTCCTGTGTGGAGTTAATGTAAAAAAATAATAATAATAACTTCTTCGGATATCCGTGCTGATGATAGATAACAAAAAAGTAATTATTAAATCAATTAGTTTTGTTTTAAAAACGAGCAAATGAATCGAAATATTGTATAGTAAAGCCTTTAAAAATAGTTGTTTAAAAAAAAAACGCTGACTTGAGTCAAACAAAAACATGGACTTGAGTCCTACTGCCTCTAATTGAAGTGGACTAATAGATATAATAAGATAATTTACTTCAAGTCTGCATCAAAAACTCATTTCTTCAAATTTTGGACTTGCATTCGTATAATCCTCGGGTACACAAACAAACATGGCCGCCATCAATGGTCGTACGATACAGTAGTGTTCGAAACGAATGTGAACAAGGTTATTATCATTTTTTTAATAATGTAATAATTAGATTGAAAAAAATAGTATAAAGCTAATTTTTTCTCCATCGACTACTACCATTTAGACAAGTGCTTAGCCAAAAATCCCTGCCCCTACCCCTCCTTGCTTCCCCCCTGTGCCCCCAAAAACATGAAGAGTGTAAGGGTTTCGTAAATCACGTCCATCTCGATTACTAAACAACATATTGGATTGCAATTTTTGATATTCTCTTTGCTGTAACATTGTTTACAATTAACGTCCAGTTAACTTCCGTCGTAACTTTTACCGTTTGTTTGTAATTCGTATGAAAGGGTAATTTTTTTTGGCACGTAATTTTACTTTTTGTCACAGAACTTTTTACGCCGACATTTTATGAAAAAATATTTCCTACAAAAGTTTTAGCTCCTACAATAGTTGATAAAAGGCAGATCGGTCTGTAATTGCTCATCTCATGTTTGTCTCCTTTTTTAAATATCGGAAATTATTGACGAACCTTTCAAAGTCTTCATTTGACATCTTTGCTTGTACGCTCAACATTTGTTTTAAGTGTATTTGTGCGGATTTGGCGTAGAGCAAATGACCAGCAGGATGCAAATACGGTATCATTTGCTTGACTGTATTAATGTGCAAATTCCAATCGCCGATTCTCTCCGCCAGAATAAAGTCTAGAACCAAATTCACCAATTTAAACTCTTGTAGCCACAGTTTTGAATTTCTACTAGTTTTAACCAAATCTTCACACACTTCTTCTAGTCTTGTCATTATTTCGTTTGTTTTAGTGCACTAAAGCTATGTGGAAATCGTGAACGTGAAATACTCGTGTTAGTGAGGGTTATTCATAATGGAGCTAGTTTATCTTTTATTTAGTTTATTTTACTTCTTCAGTAAAACCAAAATTTAAAACAATTGACAAAAAATACAATTAATGAGTTAAACATCATACATGAGTAGTGCGGTAATGAATCGGCTGCCGCGGAGCGACGCAGAGATGGTGAACCAAGCATTCACGGTTGATATCTGGCGTTTTCTAGCCATAAAGTACACATTCAAATAGATAATTTTACAGCTCATAGAAAGGACTACAATCTTTGTAGGAAACATTTCTTCATAAAATGTCGGCCTGAAAAGTTCTGTGACAAAATGTAAAATTACATACCAAAAAATATACAAATTTTTACCTTTTCACCGAATTACAAACAAACGGTAAAAGTTATGACGAAAGTTAACTGGGCATTAATTGTAGACAATGTTACAATAAAACAAATAAAAAAATTGCAACCCGATATGTTGTTTAGTAATCGAGATAGACGCGATTTACGAAACCCTTACACTCTTCATGTTTGTGGGGTCACAGGGGGGGGAAGCAAAGAGGGGTAGGGGCGGGGATTTTTGGCTAAACACTTGTCTAAATGGTAGTAGTCGATGGTGATTCAACTGGTGTTCTACGACATAGGCTGACTGGACTATTAATTATATTCCACCGCCATGGGAGGAATGAATTCATGCGTCCGTCACTCCTGGATACACTGACTCTCAGATTCCTACCAATCCCTCATACCCTTGGTAGGTATACCTCTTATTGTTTGATGTCCACAATAATTAACTACAACAATCATGTGAGATCAGTGGTGTATCTGGGGTTCCAGGCTATCCCATCCCGCCCCATGCTATCCCATTACGCCCCCCCCCCCACCGTTGAGGTAAATATGATCGCGACAATACGCTGAAAAACTGTTCAAGATTTGGTGAGATTTGGCTGGACTCCCCCCCCCATTTTGAGGTCACGTAATTAATGCCCCCTAAGTTAAACTCTCGAACAACATGAGCATTATTTTTGTATGTAAATGCACTCGTGAGTAGCTTAACAAAAATGCAAATAAGACGTAAATTTAACCTAGGACTACAAAGGCCGATTAATTCTAAGTGATAAGTTATAGGACAAAATTAAGTCGTACCGTATTTAAACTAGAAAGTTGGTTTCTAATTTCATATTATTGTTGAAAGTTATTGTTTTGATTAAAAGTGAAAAAATAAGTAAATAAACTAATAAAAAAATAAGTGAATTAAGAAAATAAAACAATACTTAATCATAAATGTCGTAAGTGAGTTCAAAACTGCAAATTTGGAATGTTAAATAAATTAAAAATAATATTCCCAGTGTTCAGCGCAAATTGAACACTACTGCATGGGGAACACGAATAGCAAGCAATGGGACACGGGAACAGCCGAATGCGGGAGAAATATTTTTTCATGTTTTTACGCAGTTTAGTATGTGTCAGTGTCTTGATTTCGTCAAGTCGACGACGTTGACATCCCTTTGTGTTTTCAAACTGAATTTTCAAAGTGAATATTTGTGAATAACAGTAATTAATTTCACCGGTTTTTAACAAACTTTTGTGTTATTTTCATATTTAGAATATTGTGGATTGTAATGGAAGTTATACCAACGCATGTTAATGCGTTTTTTGTGATGTACCAATGACATGTTTGTGTTTTTTGTGATGTACCTACCTAGTGTTTTTGGATTATGGAACGTTACAACATAATGTAAGTTAGAACACACCTATGCTAATAATTTTTCTCACTCGGCTTGTTCGTTGTGCGAATTGATGCAGTACTAAGTAAAGTACCTAGCGAGAGAGTTAACTAGAGGTCCACACTATTCGCGAAGTTGACCGAGGTTAGCCGAATACGATAGTGAGGAAAGGCACTTCGTCTATTTTCGTCCAACCTTGGCTCGTCTCGGGCGACCTCCAGTTTTTGTCGGTTTTTGTGCCCGAGTCAAAGGACTCGAGGTTGCACGAAGTGCCTACACGAAGTGCCTTTCTACACTACTCGGTTAACTTCAGTTCGCTTCAATACGTCGTCGTGAATAGACGTGCGCGCTAGTAATTATTTTTTATTAGTATTGTCATACGGCACGATTATGAGTGGAATACAGTGGTCGCAGGAGCAAATTCTGTTGCTCCTGCGACCAGGGCATGTTAGAATTACCCGTAGACGAATTAAAGAAAAATAAGGATTCGCTTTTTGCTATGTACAGGAGCTACCGTAGAAAAAAAGATGCGTCAATAAATAATAATAATAATGGTTTATTGTCTTCATTTCTTAGTAACAAGTAGAGATAATGATATCCCCACTCGGATCTCCCGTGCTGAGGATTTCACTTACATATTATAATTTAATTATAAGAAATTAATATGAAATAGACATAACATATATCATGTAGCATATATTTTTTTAAATAATTATAAATAAAATAAGACAGTGTTTTCTTTATTATTCAGTTCACTGGATTTGGTTTTAGTCTATTTGATATCAGTATATTTTCTATTTCTGATCTCCTTATATTTAGTATCCAGCTTTTTATTTGAAAATTAAATGTTATAATGTTGAGGTTTTTGAGTGAGAGTGGTATTTTATTGTAGAGTTTAATGCCATAATATACGAAGCTTTTTGCCCAAATGTTGTGTTAGTAGTTCCTTCTTTTATTTTTATATTTCTTCGTTTGATAAATATGTACATAATAAGCGAGCGTGCACATTGCAACGGCAGCTGCTACTTGAGCGTCCATGACGTGCGAGCCGTGCCGGCACCACCGCGCGAATGAGCTTCTCGCGAAGTTGAACGAGAGTGTAGCAACGTACTTCGAACTTCGGTCAACTTTCCCGAATATTTCGTCGAAGAACTTCGCGAGTAGTGTAGACCTAGCATTAGAGAGCATCTTCCCTCTAAAATCACGAGATTTCCGTGTATCGGAAAAAAACTTTAACCCTCATATAGCCGAAAATTTTTTTTTTTTTTTTTTTAAATTTTAAATATAAAAATGCTTAAATTGAAAATATTTATGTTTATTTGGGTTCTCTATGTGATGCAGGTTCACCAGTTTTCCGCTTGTACTACGAGTTTTCGGATATATGAATGGCTCACACACGCAAAAAAACAATTTTTTTGAAGAGTTGGGACGCTTGTGCGGTAATTTACAATAAAAAATATTATATTGATTTTTTTTGTGCAGTTGGTACTCTTGTGCGGTATTCACTGAACAATACATAATTTAAAATAAAAAATATTTAGAAAAAAAACAGTTTTTTGAGCAGTTGGGACTCTTGCGCGGTATTCACGTAACAATAATTTACAATAAAAAAATTTCAAAATTATAAAAATTTTAACACAAAAATATTCAATGAACATGAAATTTTGCGTTCGGGCAACCCTATAGATTTTTACAATCGTAAGGCTTGCCGCACAAGCACGTTTTCCTTATTCGATTTCCGAATTCGTTTTCCGTATTCGGAGACCGGAATGCATGGAATCAGTAGAAAATACATTAACTGACGCACACGTTCGGTTTTTTTCCGAACGGAAAAAATTCCGTACGTACGTTCCGAATGCAAGCCGGCGCGTTCGGAGAAACCGAACGGAAAAAACCTAATGACGTCATGCGGAACGCAGCGCTTCCATACATTTTGTTTGGGCCGGCGCATACGTTCGGAAATTTCTATTCAGTATCGCATCGGCACCGCGTGCATCGGACGTATTCTTTGTATTTGTTACGCATAGAATCGCAACACGATAATGTGTGAGGCAGAAACTTTCATTATTAATTCATTATTTTTCATCATTCCATTATTTTTTTCTTCTTCATTATTAACAGAAATGCAATTGCTAATAAATCTTCGACCTCCATCGTCGTGCGTTCACCACGCTATCACTATCTGTACTGACGTGTATACATTCCGAATGAAGAAAAACGAACGTTTGCGCTAGTCTCACGGAATTCCGAATCGGAATTCCGCATCAGGAAATCGAATAAGGAAAACGTCCATTTGCGCCCAGCAACAAGGAAATCGTATCTACTAAAGTTTCGTTTTCAATTTGTCATTTCAAAATTGTCTAGGCTACGGTTGCGGGCCGAATGAGCTCTGAATTTTGTGTTTCCTTGGATCAGAAAAATGTTGGAATGCGAAGCTGTAAGTTAATTAATATTAAATACTTACTAAAATTATTTTTCGATCAAAATTATTTATTATTTGTGAATAACGTCTTAGCAAAATAAGCATGCAAAAAATCTGAGATATATTAGTTTGTAAGTGCGCAAATAAATACACAAACGGACCAATTTTCGTCAAGAAACAAGTCTACGCATTTATTTTTTATTGATTTTATTTAAACTAAAATTAAAATTCTGAAACATGCGATACCTAGAAAAGTATTGATTTATTTTACTGCATGATTATACGATTTGAAATGGGTGTGGTATAATACAAAATCTTTTTTGAAAATTTAACAAATCTGCCAACGACCTACGGTATATCCTGATTATATTAAAAGTAAACAATTTTTCTCAAAATTTAAAACATGCGAATGCAAGATAAAAGAACAGTCTTTCGAAATCAATTTATAATTTTTTGTGGAAATGAGTCAATTCATCTAAAATCTAATTTAAAAATGACATATTTCTGGTTTTCTCTGGTTATGTCCTCTTACATCGACCAATATCCACCTCGTTCACGGAATGATTTGATAAACGTCAGACAGCATTTGGATAGCCAAAATATGAAGAAATTAAACTGATATTAATTTAATTTATAGATATATTCTTTATTTGATAATTTTTAAGCTAATATTAAATTATGACATTTTTAATTCGTAATTGTGAACATTTTGGACTTGTTTGAACTATGAATCATGGTATAAGGATGCGTTCCCGGAATGACTATTTAGGCCTGTTTTGTTTAAAATCAAGTAAAATATTATTATAGAAAAATAAATATGCTAAGTGCCTTGTAATTATGCACAGTACTTTTATTTTGAAATAAATATTATTGTAATATCATGTTATTTTATTTTACATTGTCAGAAGCAGTAGCGTAGTAGGGGGGGTAGCAGTAGTAGGGGGGGCGGTGGGGGCGGACCGCCCCGGGTGCCACCCGAAGGGGGGTGCCACTGGACCAAGATATTGCATATACGTAACCAAGATATTGCATACGCATGAACACGGTCTGTTATTTATATTTTCGTAAGGCGAAATAGCCTATATTCTGGAATTCTTTAGCCACCTCCCCCCCCCCGCAGGACGGACTAATTTTTATGAAGTCAAAATTAGCGTTTTAAATTTCTCAACTCAACCTACATAGGGGGAGGGTGACACTACGCCCCAGGGGGTGACTTCCGCCCCGGGTGCCACCCATGCAGAGGCGGATTACATGGTGAGGGCGCCCTAGGCAAGCATCTTATCGGCGCCCCTCTATTTTTCGCCCGGATATTTTTTTTACATACCAAGTTGCATTGCAATCGGTTAAGTCATTTTTTGCATGAATAAGTAACATAATTATTAAAACATTATACATATTTATTTCAACATTACACACACACACATACACACTCTCGCAATTATAATATTAGTATGGATAATTAATAAAATAATTTAAATAGTTTAGAAATAAAAAAATTAAAGTTATTTTTATTTTTATTTTTTTATTTTTTATTTTTTTATTAGTAATAGAAGGTACATAAATTACAAATAAATTTTATACAGTAATTAATTACATAGTAGAATATTTGATGTACCCCCATAATTAAGCAAGGCTTGCGTGTATGGGGGGGTATCAATTAGTTATTTAAAAATTGGTGTCTACTAACCACATGAAATGACAATTGTTTAAAAGAATTAAAAATTTCTGCGTTTACATTTTTGTCTTGCAAAGTTGTTAATAACGTCGTCGTAGTTTAAAAATAGTAAAAAGTTTGATTCAATGTTAAGTTTTGCTAACGAATTTAATCTCTTATCCGTCACGGAAAAGCGAAGATAATTTTTCACTTTCCTTAGACAGGAAAAACTCCACTTGCAATTGCTAACTGCCGTCGATACGCACATTCTTAAGGCTATTTCAATGTTTGGGTAAATTAGGTCGAGTTATTTATTTCTTGGAACATGTTATATCGCTTTGGTTTTTCGGGGCAGTTCTCCATGTCGAGCTATCGCTGTTAAGTAAGAACGTAGATGGATAAATTCATCAACCAAGCAGTTTTCTAAATCACCAGAATATATGACATAGCGATTTTAACTCATGGACTAAACTGGAGTGAAACTCAGAAAACGGCTGAACTAGATATAAATATAATAAAAAAATGGTTTGATCAAAATCTACTATCTCTAAATACAGAAAAAACTTTTGTAATACCATTCACTCTGAATAAAAATGCTACCCCTGAGAATCTAAACATATGTATACACTCATATAATTTTAATCCAAAGTCATATCTATGTAAACCTAACTGCTCTATACTCACTGTTAAAACAAATGTAAAATACCTCGGTGTAATTACAGATAGTAACATAAAATGGAAATTACAAATCAATACAACAGTAGAACGGTTAAGAAAATTAATTTACATTTTTATTAGAATACGTAACATACTAAATATTGGATTATTAAGAACCATCTATTTTTGCCTAATTCAATCAGTATTACAATATGGAATTGTTGGCTGGGGTGGTGCATTCAAAACTTCTCTTTTGCCTTTAGAAATTATCCAAAGAATATTAATAAAAATAATTCTAAAAAAGCCATACGATTACCCTACCATCAAATTATTTCAGGAATTCAAAGTCCTTTCACTTCATATTATTTATAAAAAAATTACGCTTTTACAAATACACAAAGATTGTCTCAATAATGTTAACACTCTTTTTTCGAACAGTAATAGAACAAATATCCTTGGTTCTCTGACTATACCTCGCTGTTACACCACCACAGCCCAACAATTCTACAAATTGTTATGACCCTCTTTGCTGGCTTCAAAACCAACACCCTCTCCGGGGCCAAGGGGGCCCTAACATGTCCCAGGCCAGCTCACAGCAGAGACAAAAGTACCCTCTATTCCAGGGGCAGGTCGCACGAATGCTTCAGAATTCTCTCTCTTCCACGGGCGTCTGGGGAATTACACTCTAGGAAATACTCCTGCCGAGGCAGATTAACAACAGGATTGAATTAAATAGATTCATGTATTGCAAATTCAAAACACAGTACATAGGTCATTACAGTACAATTCAATACAAGAAATGCATACTACACAAACCTAGCTATCGTGTTTATACCTCATGATCTCTGAAAACGAAACTCTCTGAGTGATGGCTTTTCGCGGGAGTTTACAGTCTATCGTTAAATGACACAATCAAAAGAGGGAACAATTGTACAGCTTACATGATGTTCGAGGGTCTTCGTCTTCCGGCTTCAGCAGGGGCACCTCTCGAGTTTAGGACGGACCGAAGTTTACACAGGCATGGCGAAATACCAGCGCTAAACCCGTAGGTACTTCAATTAACATCGCAGATGTATTTGCGTTCAATTCGATCGACAGGAGTTGGCCGCGAACTCGGTGATTCAACCCGACGAGCGTAACGTGCGCCCGAGGCGGCTTGCAATTCTCAACTGTGGGCGGACGCGGTGGTGCGCGGGAGTGCAGAGGGGAGAGGAAGTAGGAAGCAGGGAAACAGGGGGGAGCGGGGTGTTGTTGAAACTGCCGCGGAGATTTTAGGGACTCGAATTCTCTGTCGTTTAGGGCGTACCATAACACTTCCCCCCGCGCTTGGAAAAAAAGCGACGTGGCAATGGAGCTGTAGGAAAAAAAAATCCTCTTATGCTTCCATCGGGGTTTTTGAGAGATTCGTTGCTTGAGAGATTGCCTAGCTAGAACATACAGTTTATGCTATAGTTTAGGTCATAATGTTTGTAAGGAATGGATGGGGGTACATACAATGTTTGGAAAAGACAACTTTGGGGAAAGTACATGGTGTAAAACAACATACAAGGTTATGCAATTGAGAAATAACAATACACATGGTTATGCAATTGAAAATAACAATACACATGGTTATGCAATTGAAAGAATGACAATACATTTGTACAAGAGAAGAGAAAAAGTGTGATTCTAAGGTTTCATTGGTCTGGGAGCTAAGTTTGCGTAGCAAGAGCTAAGTAGCGTGGATTTGTTTGGTTTCGGAGAATTTCGAAGAAAAGGACGTGGTTTCACAGATTCTAAGGATTACATTATCACTGTAATCAGACCTATTTGAGATAACACTCAGGAGTACACTTAGGCCTTAGAAAACACTTGGTTTGGTCGAAGACGTCGAAGTTCACGAAGTGGAGACTGTGGTTGCTGTGCCGCGACTATGGTTACAAAGGTCATTGGAGAGAAGCGTCCAGTGTCTGCAGACATGCCAGTACGAATCCTAAGTGTTATTATGGTAAACACGGATCGTATATAATGGTTATTGAAGCATAATGTAGCTCAAGATAACTTGTATTGGTACGCATTCAGCGAATACTGGTGGGTCAAGGTAATGATGGTTTACACATGACGATGTATGCGTCACTGCATGACAGAGCAAGAGACGGCAAGGTTGGCATTGATAGCAAGAGTAAGAACAAACCTAGGAGCTAGCGTGCCCAAAAGGTAGTTTAGAGTGTCATAATGTATAGTGGGACAACTCAGCTTGCTGTGGCACGACAAGACAACATACATATGAGCGGTATGGTCTGTGCTTTCAGGAACAAATGCGTAGAAAATGGCAGCAGGTGGGACCTTGTAACCACAGCGCGTGCTGTCAGGAAGTGAAGCTCAGCTTGGCTGTTGGTGATGACATTCGCCTGGGCCTCTTTTTTAAATCCGGGAGAAATTATTATTAGAGCAAAATTCTTGAAGTTTACCTGCCTAGGGACCAATGAAGAAAAGGTTTGGAGAGAAACAAAATGTGTCCAGATAATGAAATAAACGAAATTTTAACCACCGACCCAGAGAGTGACGAAGAGAGAGAGATTCCTAACTAAATTGTGATTACATGAACATTTTCCTTTGCCAGGATGACTTGGCGTTTGCCTAGTGACAATATGTCTTGGTTAAAAAACAACCGGCCCTCTATGGCCTATGTTAACATGAGATGGTAACATTTTCGTAGAATTTCAAAGAACAAGACTGTTATAAATTGATATTCAGCAGAAGGACGTCAAGGAAAAACATCTGGTTTCAATGGAGGAATTCCTGGTTTTATTCACAAAGCACATTTGTTACAATAATTTGTCCCGACCCGACAAAACACTAAATTTGGTCACTTTGACCACTTGCTAGACAATGCTAGCTGTTTATAGGAGATCCACGAATTAAGAGAGCGTTAAACTGGAAAAGCAGACTATTTATAATAATGTTTTCTAACACAATCAAAATAAACAACACTTTCGTGTCACCATAACACATTATACGATATAAAAACCAGAGATCTACTTTACCGTCTAACATTTCGTTTTAGTTTAGTCTTACGTCGCTAATCTGTAAAATGCAATATCAACTAAAAATATGCTACAAAAATATGCCGCTAGATGGCAGTAGTCTTCACTCTTTTTAACAAAGACAAAGAATCGTGAACTAGTCACGGCAAAGGGAAACCAATTCATGAATAAAGGTTGTCAAAAGGAGACAGACGGTACGCCAAGTGCATATCGTACATATCCAACATTCATGAATGTGTTTCGTAGAATTGAGAAAAGAGAAAAAAATGGTGAGACATATGCAGAGATTGAGGGGGAAAACCTGTAGATAACCGGACAGTTACCTATTCGAACTCCAAGTGAGGGCGAAATATGGTCAACGACAGATTTTTCACTTCATAACATAAGTCTGAAAACATGGGGAATGGGAGGAGGAGGGGAGAAGGGAGACGAGTTACGAAATTTGCTAGAGACTGGACTAATTTCCAATTCAAACTCTATGTGAAAATGAAACATAATCAACCAGCAGATTTCCTGACTCTTTACATTTATCAAAAAGGATGAGGAGAAATTTGAATACACATTATATCAAAGAGGCTAATCTTTCGCGTGTATTGGGCAAAAGATTAGGGGTCATTTTAAAACTTCTACATGATTGTGAGAAAAGACAGACCCTTGCTCCAATTTCACAAACCTGGGGGTTTTCTTATTCGTTCTCCAGACAACGAGTTAGGTGGTTTTGTGCTCAATCGATTAACTCCCACAGCACTATGCCCCATAATTGACAGTGAAGCTGAAAACTAGTCCTTTTGGGATAGTAGATATTCCTGGGCTTCTTTCCTTTTTGCAAAGAAGTAAAAAACAGGAAGTCCACGGGCATTGGCGTTGAACGACAAAAGGGTTGTGGACTACATTTCGTAGATCGCACACAAAAGGTTTGATATTATTTCGTTCGCACGACTCATGGTAAGTGTTTTAACGTCTCCACGTATAGTGTACAAAATGTGTAAGTACATAAAAGATATAACTCAATTATAGACAGAAGTCAAAGAGTTTATACAATGCATCTTAAAGAAGATGGCAAAGCCGATATTATGTCGTTCACACGAATCACGGTAAGTATTGTTATTACGTCTCCACGTCTCGTGTACAGGGGTTGTACACAATTATACATAAAAGCGGTACTCATGGCAAATAAATGACACACGACCAAAATAGGATGTTCAAAACGGGTGGTACTCATGACAAATATGTCACACGACCAAAATAGAATGTACAAAACGGTACTCATGACAAATATGTCACACGACCAACTCAATAACATTTAGCTATGAGCAAAAGTGATTATGACGAACTTCTCGTATCGTGGCAGGTATTTTAAGGATCCCTCCTATAATGTAACAGGGTTACGTTTAAATACAACACAATAAACGTTAACAATGCTTGTTTTAACACAGTTTATAAAGATTCGTTAGATTAACTAACTCCGTAGCCCAGGAGCGTACGATAGAATAACAAGGAGGTAAACAATTTAATGTCACTTCGTATGTTATAAAGGCGGGGTGATGACAGAGTACATTTCTGTTTACACCATGTGACAAACAAAGACAGACCTATATGGTTTTACATACTGTCTATTGTAGCAAACTTCAGTGGGGACAAACAAAAGGGACCAATTGTGGTTTTACATACCCTTTGTGCAGTTACAACATACCAGGTTATGTGCAATTTAGGTTGCAAATACTTGGTTAAATGGCGAAACAGGAGTTGAATGCCTATGTTTGTAAAACGATGATCAAACAAAACATTGATGATTTACGTTAAACTGCGGTTATTTATGTACGGAAATCAGGGCTGCCGTTAGGTTTTATTAACCTTTTCCGTAAGGGTTGAAGCATGTAATACAAGACATACATGTTGTGAAGAGGAACAAATCGAGGACTTCTTATAACAACAAAAGACCGAGTATTTGGTTTTACGTACTTTAGTTGAAACGAGCCCATGAGGATTTGTATAAGGATGGAAAGACCAATTTAAAGGCTTTTCCTTTATTTATATACATATGATTTCAAAATGGACGTGTCAAAATCCAATTTGTTAGCAAAGAGCTCGGGTAGGACGCCATCAATTTTTTAACATTTGAGAAAAATTGAAAACTACTATACACAAGGAATGTGATTATGTGAGTAACCACTTATCTTTACCATGATGAGTAAAATATGGAGCATGTTAAGATGGTTTACTAGTCCTGGGTCGTGATTTAACGCTTTGGAGTTTACCAAATCCGACTTTAGAACGACGCTCCAGTACTTACAGAACATAAAAAAAGAAAAAAATTGAAGAGATTCCTTCCGATATGATGAAAAAACAACAAACAAAAATGGTGAAAATTACAATATTGCATTACATAGCAAAGCGTGCCATGGCATGAACGTTGCGTAGTGTGAGGGTTTGAGAGGCAATGATTGGGTTCATGACTTCCCAAACATTGTCACTCGAGGGGTGTCTCTGCTCTAAAGTGATCAATTTTGGAACAGGTGAGAAAAAAAGAAAAAAAATAAAAAAACGTGTGAAACAAAAATTACGGTGGTTGCCAATTCACGGACATGAACGGGGCAAACTACACCGTGGAGTGTACATAAATTTATAAAAATGATTTTTTAACAATATTCGTTTTATCAACGAAAGGGTGGGCATGTAATTGACACTTTACACGCCAGCCATTGTAAGACTTGATGTGCTTACAAAAAGGTTGTGGTGATACACACTGGATCATTTTGAGTTTGCTGAGATAGTGGGGGCAGTTTTACTTGACTCCTCACTTCCAGACTTTACAATATCCTTAATATGGTAATTACCAATGTGTTTTCCAGAGGAGTCAGACAAGGAGTACACTAGATCTGATATCTTTCTTAGAACTTTGGCCTTCACGAAACGTGGTGCCAGCTTGGCAGAGAAATACATGGCTCCTTGGGAAAGTGTGTTGTTCTTTCTCCAAACTATGTCTCCTGTATTGAAGGTGGCATGTTTCCTACGTAGGTTGTATCTGTCCGCACTCTTTTGATGAGCCAGGAGCAAAGCATCAGTGACTTCACTGTAGATGGCCGACAGTTCTTCCAGACGATGGGCATAGTCCGCGGTAGGGTTGCTTGTGGTGGCAATTGACGTAGGAAAGTTTGTGTCCCTATGTAGAGAACCATGAACAACTTGTTCCATACCGTGTTTTAAGAAGAAAGGTGTGTAACCAGTGGCCAGATTAACAGTGTTGTTCATAGCAGCCTGAATTTTATCTAGGTTTTTACACCAAGTACGTTGATCTTTATCAACTAGAATAGCCAGAGCTGTGTTGATTGTTTGGTTATAACGTTCGACAGTGTTATTTTGTGGAGTATACAAGGTATTATAGTAAATATCCTTGATTCCGTATTTGGCAAGAAAATCTTTGAATTCTTGGGCAATAAATTGTTTTCCGTTATCAACTATTACGGTTCTGGGTGTTCCGTAAGGTATAAAAATGTGTTTTTCCAGAAGTTTGATGATGGCGGACGCGTTGGCTCTTTTTAAAGGAAAGATCCAACAGAATTTAGTGAAAACATCCACTACACTAAGTATGTGCATGTGTCCGGCATAACTTCGAGGAAAAGGTCCGACGAGGTCCATTGACAATGATTGTAGGGGTCTGTCGGCACGTTTGGGATTACCCATTAGGCCGGCAGGTGCTGCCGTGCTATGTTTATAAGCTTTACAAGTTTCACATTTAGAGATGTAATTGCGAATTTGCTTAAAGAGACCAGGCCAGTAATACTTCAAGGCGATCTTTTTATACGTCTTGAAATTTCCTGGGTGTATGGAGTCGGGAGCACTATGATTGTCAATGATTATTTGTTCTCTACCTTCGAGGGGAACGACAAGTTTCCACGAGTAATCTTCGAGGATGGATAGTGGTACCTTGCAATTACGGTATAGTTGTCCTTCTTTTATGATAAAATTAGGAAACTTTTGTTGGTTATTCTTACAACCTTCGAAGATTTTCAAGTACCATTCATCTTTTGTAGATGGAGGGGGGGCAATTGTGTCAACATTTAATGAAGCCAGTTCAATTCTTGAGAGGGCGTCGGGAACAATATTGTCCGCGCCTTTACGGTGAACAACATCAAAATTGTATTGAGACAAACGGGAGGACCAACGAGCGAGCCTACCGGAGGGATTACTTAAGGAGATCAACCATTTCAAACTACTATGGTCTGTGACTACAGTAAATTTGCTACCGTCTATGTAACCGCGGAAATGGTGAACAGAATCCAATACAGCCAATAACTCTTTCTCGGTAATTCCGTAGTTTTTCTCGTGTTTATTTAATGTACGGGAAAAATACGCTACAGGGTGTTCGCCATCTGGGAATTCTTGAGTAAGGACTCCACCGATTCCTACATTGGAGGCATCCGTGTGGAGGGTAAAAGAGAGTGCAAAATCCGGGCAATTCAGAACGGGAGCTTTTTGAGGGGCATTTTTTAAAGTTGTAAACGCTTCTTCAGCTTCAACAGACCATCGGAAATTGCTGACACCTTTACGGATGCCGGTAATTTTATTTATGGGGGCTGCAATAGTGGAAAAGTCTTTGATGAATCTCCTGTAGTAACCTGCAAGTCCAAGGAAACCTTTGACTTCCTTCGCGTTGTTGGGTCGGGGAAAATTTGCCATTGCTTCCACCTTAGCGGGGTCTGTTCTTAGACCTTTTTCGTCGACAATGAATCCCAAATAACGTAGACGGGACTTACAGAATTCAGACTTCTTCAAGTTGATGGTTAAACCAGCGAACTTGAGTTGTTGAAAAACTTTTTCCAGCATTAATAGGTGTTTTTCAAAGGTATCGCTGACGATGATGAGGTCGTCAAGGTAACAAAACAGGCTGTTATCGACTTCAGGACCGAAAAGTTTGTCCATCAGTCTTTGTAACTCGGCGGGGCTGTTTTTTAAACCAAAGGGTAATCTTTTAAAATGGAACATTCCCCTACCAGGTACAACGAAAGCAGTTTTTTCGCACGATTCTGCGTCCAAGGGTATTTGCCAAAACGCTTTGCTGAGATCGACAGAAGAGATGAACTTGGCGTTACGCAGCTTGTCTAAGGTTGCGTGAACGTGAGGTAAGGGATACGCATCAGCTTCCGTGCAAGAGTTTAAACGTCTACTGTCGAGACAGAAACGTGCAGAGCCGTCTTTTTTAGAAACCAAAAGAGTTGGGTTGGTCCATGCACTTCTGCTGGGAACCACCACACCCATTTTTAACATTTCGTCAAGTTCGTTTTCTAAAAGTTTAAGTTTTTGGGGGGCTAAGTTGCAATAACGTTGCTTTATGGGTGGGCCATTGGTTTTGATATGGTGTTCAACCAAATTTGTCAAACCTAATCCACATTTTTCGAAAGATATTGACTCGAATTTATTGACCATTTCCTTTAGTTGGAGAGCCTGGTCCGTGCTTAAATTTTCGTGAGGTATTATTGTGCGGATCTCACTAATTTGAGCAGCAGTGGAGGTTTCGCCAAGAGTATTAAATACTTGGGGAGCAACATTGAATGCCTTCCAGAAGTCAACGCCAAGGATGAAATTCTGGGATATAGAGGGCACTATTAGAAAATTGATTGTAACTATTTTATTGTTACAATTAATTGGCAGGGCAAGGGCACCGATGACCGGTTGGGAAACATTATCCGCAGTCGTCAGGTGTGTCGATTGGGGCGAAATTCTAAAATCACTGTTAACAAAAGGCAGGTGAGCATTGTTGCCAAGACAGCTGACAGATGCGCCACTATCAAGTAATCCGGAAAAGGGCACATTGTTAACAGAGAAAAAAGCATAGGGTCTCCCATCTTTAGCTTGTTTGCAACAAACCGAAGAAACATTTAAGGTCTGGTTAAAATACTTAATGTGTGATAACCAATCAGTCCATTCTTTAGACCTTGGTTCAGAATGGGTGCCTGAGAGGTTATTATTTAGTTTTTTGGCCTCTTCATGTAGAAATTTGGTGGGGGCTTGGAGAAATCCACCTGAGGTCTGACATCGCTTGGGTTTTGTAACCTTTCCATGTTGTGCCTTGATTTCTTGAAAATGTTGCGCAGTTCGTCGCGTGGAGGAGAGCGATCCTTAGAGTGATGCCTCTTGAAAGTTCGGGGTTCCTTGGATTCCAGAAACCTCGCTTGCTTTAAACAAGTAGTGGCCAGATGGCCTACTTTTTTTGCAAAAAGAGCACACTTTTTTGTTGTCGAATTCTGGTTTTAAACCAGACGAACGGCTTGGCACAACTACATTATTTGACACATTCTTTATGTTCTTCCTATCCTGGTACGATTCCAGAAGGAGACAGACTTCGTTTAACTGGGCCAGGGATGCAATTTTCTGCGAGGTGATGATGTTCTCGTATTTGCTTAAAAGGCCATCAGTTATGACTGGTAATAGTTCAGCTTCTGAAACAGGATGTGAAAGCTTGATGTTAATGGATTCAGCCCTTTCTATGAATGTTGCCACAGGTTCATTTACTAGCTGTTTAATAGATAGTAAAGATAATTTGATCCGGTGCTGGGCTTCCGTTTTTCCGAAGCTAGAGATTAGGGCAGATCTGAGTTTATTCCAATCTTTGCATTTAGTTTTTTGAATGCGGTGCCAGGGTATCAATTTTGGGGAGATGAGTTCTATAAAGTTTTTTCGTAGAATCTCGAATGGGATATTTTTGATTGTAGCCGTTTCTTCAATACGGTCGATGAAATCCAGCACATCGGAGGCGCCATTATATTTGACTTTCCAAGAGGATAAATCGTAAGTTTTATCTTGTGTCAAGGTGGGTGCGATGTCCTGTTTTATCATTACTTGCGGCATAGGTTCTTTGTTAGGAACAAGATTATCCAAAACTTGCGTAGCCGAGCGTGAATTATTTTCGCTTGAGGGGGCGAGGTTTATTCTCTTAATGTACTTTTTGTTGAATAAAAGTGCATAAGCCTTTAATGTAGATTTAGATTTGCTTGATGGCGAGAGTCCTCTATCCCTTAAAGCAGTTTGTAAGTGAGTTTTGGATAAGTTGTGCACGTTGGGAATGATACCCAAATTGGATGATGCCATAGCTTGATTGTTTTCCATTGTGAGTTTCCCGGGTGGTGAAAAAAATTGCCAGGGGTTTCCTTTAGTAAGTGCAAAATTAATTTTGTGAGGCACTTTTCACTTGGTAATCACTGGTTGGCACTTCTAAAATAGTTATAGAAAACTGTATTCCATACTACAATTTGGTATATATGACACCAGAATCTTTGTCAAAGGAAGGCACAAGAAAAAAAAATTTGCGTGGAAAGACCTTAGTAGTAAAGGTTTCTGTGTTTCACTGACCACTTTTGAGAAAACTGTGAAATTCACAAGTATTTATTTATTTTCAAAAAATTTGGCCAGGGCTGACCTTTAGAAAACGGCTTTTTATTTTTTTCACTTCACTTTGCACTGAGAAAGGCACTAAAATTCACAAAAGGCACTCTTTTGGCAAATAAAGACAAACTTTCGGATGAAAATAACTGAATATGGGATTCGTTACGTCAACCATATTAAAATTATTTTATTTATTCATGGAACCAATCATTGGCTTCATTATTATTTCACTTTTCTTTATGTAAGGAAAAAAACACAATTCACTTTACCTTATGCTGAAAAAAAGCGGTACCTATAATGTAGAATGGGGAAAGAAAGTCATTATTTTGTCCATTTGGTGAAATATAAGTTGTACTAATTTGACAGACACAAGTGGGCCAATTGGTATATTGTGCAGAAACAACAAAAAAAAACGTAAGTCCGAAATTTTTGATTAAGGAATTCGCAAAATAACTGGGGTTCCAGAATCAAATTTATAATAATCATTTCCGTTGCTATCCGGTTCAGTCATAAAAAGGCGATTTGATTATAAACGCTACATAGCAACAGTTAATTATTTCGTTCCGACGGGTTTTTCCGTTGGAATTTTTGGCGCGGGACAAAAGCACTTGCGCGCGCAATCCAGAGAATAGGTATTTACCGCGTGAAATATCGGACCGTTGGTTTGGCGCGAGACTGTTGCCGCCCGCCCGTTGTTTTGTGACGCGTGCGCAGTCAAGTTCGCGGTTAAAAGTATTAGCGCTTTCGGGCGTCCAAAATGGCCGTGTTTTTTTTATCTGCGACGCAATTCATAGTTCCAATCAGATCTGTGTTATGGATCCAATTTACACATAGATTTCTGTGGTTTTTTCACAGAATTCACTGTTCACTGGGTGCAGAATATCAAGGCATAATTAATGTTCACAAAACAATTCCTATGCAGGGAGGATTTCGACAGGTTGCATTCCGCATAGCGACCGGGATAGAAAAAAAATTCTGAGCCCCACGTTATGGCGACAGTTGTTATGACCCTCTTTGCTGGCTTCAAAACCAACACCCTCTCCGGGGCCAAGGGGGCCCTAACATGTCCCAGGCCAGCTCACAGCAGAGACAAAAGTACCCTCTATTCCAGGGGCAGGTCGCACGAATGCTTCAGAATTCTCTCTCTTCCACGGGCGTCTGGGGAAGTACACTCTAGGAAATACTCCTGCCGAGGCAGATTAACAACAGGATTGAATTAAATAGATTCATGTATTGCAAATTCAAAACACAGTACATAGGTCATTACAGTACAATTCAATACAAGAAATGCATACTACACAAACCTAGCTATCGTGTTTATACCTCATGATCTCTGAAAACGAAACTCTCTGAGTGATGGCTTTTCGCGGGAGTTTACAGTCTATCGTTAAAGGACACAATTAAAAGAGGGAACAATTGTACAGCTTACATGATGTTCGAGGGTCTTCGTCTTCCGGCTTCAGCAGGGGCACCTCTCGAGTTTAGGACGGACCGAAGTTTACACAGGCATGGCGAAATACCAGCGCTAAACCCGTAGGTACTTCAATTAACTTCGCAGATGTATTTGCGTTCAATTCGATCGACAGGAGTTGGCCGCGAACTCGGTGATTCAACCCGACGAGCGTAACGTGCGCCCGAGGCGGCTTGCAATTCTCAACTGTGGGCGGACGCGGTGGTGCGCGGGAGTGCAGAGGGGAGAGGAAGTAGGAAGCAGGGAAACAGGGGGGAGCGGGGTGTTGTTGAAACTGCCGCGGAGATTTTAGGGACTCGAATTCTCTGTCGTTTAGGGCGTACCATAACAAAATATATTGGAGTTAAATGGTTTAACGAATTACCCTTGAAATTGAGATTGGAAACAAATTACAAACAATTCAAAAAATCAATAAAAACTCTTTTTATACAACTTACCAACATAACAACTCAAATATAACATTAGTTATCCTTTTTCTCTCATTATTTTTTATCTCCTCCGCTTCAATCTGTTGTTTTTCATATCTATTATTTGTTTTGTACATATATATAAAAAAAATAATTTATATATATGAACAAAAATGATTTTTTCTTATTTTCTGTTAATTATCTATTTTTTGTTTTATATATTTAAAAAAATATTATTTTTCGTTTTCTAAATTGTGTTTAACATGCGTTTATCCGCCCTGTGTAAAGCGTATTATTAAATGTATTTTAATAGAAAACTTTATTTAATGTAGGTATATAAACATGTAATTGATACTATTTTATTAAATAAAAAAAATATATATATATCGTTATTAGCATACAAGTAATATTTTGAACTTCTTCAGAATTGACCAAATTCCTTAAAAACGTAAATTTACTATAATTAGTTACCTACTGATCACGGTTTTCTCAAGTGTGACTAAATATGTAACTTTTTACATATCCCTTCGTAGCATGGCAGCACATGAATAGTTGCAGTCGGGACATGAAAAGGGTTTTTTTTCAACTGTGGATAAACACGTGATGCTAAATACATCATTTTGAAGAACATGAATAGTTGAAGTCAGGACAAGAAAAAGGTTTCTCTCCACTGTGAATCAGCGAATGCGTTCTAAGGCGTCCCTTTTGAGAACATGAATAGTTGCAGTCAGGACACGAAAAAGATTTTTCTCTGTGGATGAATATGTCACGTTTTAGTTGTTATTTTGTAGAACATGAATATTTGCAACCGGGACACGAAAAAGATTTTATCAACCATGGGTAAACGTGTGATTTTTTTAGGTTTTTCTCCATAGTACGTGCATACTTACACTGAGAGCATGAAAAATGTTTTTCTCCACCGTGAATCACGCCGTGAATTTTTAAATATCCCTTTCGAGAACTTGAATAACTGTATTCGGGACAAGAAAAAGGTCCGGTCAGGTTTTTGTCCGCTGTGGGTAAACATGTGATTTTTTTGCTGACCTCTTTGAAGGGAGGCGTCTACTAATATCTACAGGAATTCCAAAAACTGAAAAAATCGAACTAATATCTATGAAAACCAAAGTGTTGACGAATATCTACAGCTCAAACTGTTGACTAATATCTATGAGAATCAAAGTGTTGACGAATATCTACAGCACTGGCAGAGGTTGGATTTGCAATTATGTGTAGCATATTGGAATAATGTAATATTGCGTATGCAGTTTAAAAAACTTAATTTATGTAAGTGTGTATGTAAAAATTCGTAATATCGGACTATAGGACACATTTAGCTGATTAGTCCAAACTACGCTCTGTAGATATTAGTTCAACCTACGCTCTGTAGATATTAATCAACACTCTGAAGTTCGTAGATATTAGTTCAACATATGAGCTGTAGATATTCGTCAGACATACAAGCTGTAGATATTAGTATTTGGAGTCCTTTGAAGAATATGAATAGTCGCAGTGGAAACATGTAAAAGGTTTTATGTCACTATAAGTCCGCAAATAATTTCTAAGAAGTTCCTTGGTACATCATGAATAATTGCTGTCGGGACATGAAAAAGGTTTTTGTTCACTGCGGGTAAACATGTGAATTTTAAGATAAAATTTTGTAGCGTATGAATAGTCGCAGTCGGGATATGAAAAAGGATTTTTAATACCTGTGAGGCACAAGTGCCGTTTTAGTTATTTTTGTCGAGAAGAAGAATAGTTGCAGTCAGGACATGGGAAAGGGTTTTTCTCCATTGAAGATTTCTCTTCGTAGTACATGAACAGTTGCAGTCGGTATATGTAAAAGGTTTTTCTCCACTGTGAGTCAGCAAGTGACTTCTTAGATATCCCTTTTTAGAACACGAATAGTTGCAATCCGGACATGAAATAGGTTTTTCTCCTCTAAGAATCGTACTGTGGATTTTAAATCTTGAAAAACCCTATACATGCAATAGGTGTTATCATAGCAATAGGTGTTAATAAATGTAAATATGTATGTTAGTCGTAAATAATTTTAAGACAGCTGTTGCAAGTCATAATACGAATAGAGCAGTAACAATATTGCTATATTCGTTTAATAACTTCGTATTATGGCAGTAACCATTACAAAATGTGATTATAAATGTAAATAAGTGTGTTAGTCGTAAATAACTAATTGTAAGACTGTTGCAAGTCGTGGCACGATTAGATCAGTAACAATACTGCTCTCATAAATATACAAACCACCCACACTGCTCTGTTTATGTTATGACTTGCAAGTGCAAACTTGGTTATAAAAATATGTATAGTTCTAAGTCACTAGTGATATAAGTCTTAGTTGTAAGTCATTTATCAATCTTAGGTGTAAGCCACTTGTAGTATATAGGCATAGATTAAATGTATAAATGAATTTTTAAAGCGCCCTTGAGGTGATTTTCTCACGAAAATGGCGCTATAAAAGTCATCCAATTATTATTATTATTATGCGCCAAATGCTTAGAGCTTTCCAGATTGATGCAATTCGATAAATATAATAATATGTCGATTATTTTATTGACATCACTAGCTATGGCGTACGAGCCAGTGTTGCCAGATGCATATTTTTTACCATGTTTTCATGGTTTTTGGGTCATTTATACTTCCAAAGTAAAAAAACCGTGTCGAGCAAGACTTGTATAATACTTTTGAGTGAGATACGATATTTTCACACGGGTCACGTGGGTGAAACCCCGAATTCAGACATGTAGTTCTTGAACCTCAGTACGTGATTACGGGTTCACAACGTTTCATTATCCAATTATCTATTATATTATCTTATTATCTTTAACAATAAATAAGATGAATATATTAATAAAATGAAATGAATATATCACATAACTTTAGGTACCCACACTAACTAGGTAGTGTAAAATGAAGAAAAATATTATTGTAGTTGTGAGAGAATTTTGTTCACCGTTATCTTTTTTTATGAAACTATTTTTTATTTTAATATTAGCATTTAATATAAAATAAAGTTATGAACATATAAAAATTGATAACATAAAAGAAATTCCAAGTTCCAAGGTCATTTGTAAGGTATTTAAAAAATAAATAACACATTTTTTCTTGTTACTCAAGGGAATATTTTGAAATTATTGTTTTTAATAAAGCATTAAGATCATTAACGTTGATACTCTTGTTTTCTTTTTTAAATTCTCAATAAAAAAGTTTTCCAAAAACATGTTTTTCACATGGTTTTTTATCCTTAAAAACGGTAAAACGGGATTTTTTACCCCCGAAACATGGTTTTTTATTTTTGGGACATGGCATCACTGATACGAGCAGCTGTCAAAACTTTCGCGATTATCTATGCATGTGCGGCAACCTCGAATCGCGGGATCACGTCTCTTCGCCAGTCGCTATTTATTATTTATTTATAAATTGCTGGTAGTTGTGTTTGTTGTTAGTTCCATCTCGCGGGAGACAATTATTTTGCCGATTATCTAAATATGCCATAATTCCTGTGTATTTGATAGATTGACAGCGAAAGAGTTACTTATATCCGTTTGCTTGATGTATCGTTTTCCGTGAAAAAGAAGTAGGTTAATCGTCAAAACTTTCTCCTTTTAAACTTTCCCATTTACATTCCCGAGGTAATCAGGTGTTCATTCGATTGTTCTTGTGATTACGATAGAGATAATCCTATCAAAGATGAGTTTCAGCCGTTTAAATAGAACGCTTCTGCAGAGGAGTAATCTTACGAGTATTTTGTTAAATCAAAATAATGTTGGTCCGCAAGGACTTCGGATTTCACATGAAGCGAGTCGTAGATATTTGTCGATATCCTCCGCGCATCGGGCTAGCTATGCTCAGCCGAAACCCGATTGGAATCGGGCAGTGAGTGAAGCCGAAAAGATTGTGGGTTATCCTACGTCCTTCTTGAGTCTTCGCTGGTTATTGAGTGACGAAATTGCTAACGTCGCACTTCATCTCCGGAAACTGGTCGGAAGTAATCATCCTCTACTGAAAACTGCGAAGTAAGTGACACTTGATTTTTTTCAAAATTGAAAAATTTAACTTTTTTTTTCCAAAAATGTCAAGTATCAAATTCTTTACTAAATCTAGCACATGGTTTTAGCAAGATAATGGCACCTTATAATTTATTCAAATAGAGGCGCGGAATTCTCAATTTCCATCATGAACACAATGTTTATTTATGAGTCAGCCAAACAGGTTTTTAAATTAAGATTTTACCTTAAAATGAATTTCGCATAATTTTTAGTGGTTAACAATTCTGTACTATTTTTTAGTCATAGATATTCAACAATTTAGTTAAATTAGATATTATACTTAGGTACTCGATACTTTTTGGTTTTTTTCTAACAATAATAATATTTGAATGATTTGTATTCGTATATTTTTGTGAAAAATCACCTCAAGGGCGCTAAACCTAGCCAAGCGTAGGTCATGTGTATAAGAACTGATCGATGTTTCTTTTGGTAGCAGACAACATCTTGATACCTGTTTAGGCACGAGTAAGATTCCGTGGCCCCGCGATTTGACGACGTATTCAGGTAAAACAGTCCAAAATGAGTAGAAAATGAAAAAAAAAAAAATTTCAATATCGCGCTTAGTTTTCGAGATATTGATACTTGTTTTTAATTTTATTTAGAAAAATACCATAGATTGTGCTCAATGCTACATCTCTAATACAAACTTTAATCGCGGTGCCACGAAAATCGTACTCTTCCCCCTTTTTAAGCTAACAAAAACTATCCAAACCATCGACATAAAAACTATAGATTAGGCCTCCAATTCCTAATTTGGGTGAAATGCAGATCCCGCCAATGTGGGGGATTTTAATAAAAATGCACTTTCTAGATGAGAAAAGTGTGGAAAAGTTGAATAAAAAAGAAATTAAGGCGCGTTTGGCAAAATTGAGGGAGATACAGCCCTTTAAAGAATGAATAAAATGACACTTCGTGAACTTATACTACTCAATTTTGGTAGGGTCACGGGGATGCATATTTTGTTGGGAAGTATGCATCAGTTAAGTACCGTGCAATGCCATAGTTGCATTCCATTCCACTAGCAACACTACCAATAGTCCTACCCCTAGCGTCCACGTCCGCGAGCCCTGGGCAATGTGGCCACTGGCAATGCCAGCAGCCATAGCAGATAGGAGAGGATGAATGGCGAATGTCCGACGCCATAAAATCGGGCCCCCCCAACTAAGGGAAGGAAAACCCCTACAGAAAAACCCTGGTCCTCCTGGTAGGGGGTTGAGCAAGAGGCCAATAACCTCTTCTCGTAAAAAAACCTATATTACGAAGCCAAACACAGAGCCTCGGACAACAACTACTGGACTTCGGAAAAGACCCGGCAAACGGATAAAGGATAACGATTTTAAACTTGCTACTTGGAATGTACTATCTCTGTATCGCGCAGGAAGTTTAAGAATTCTCTTAGACGAACTTGCTAAATATAAAACTGACATAACAGCAATCCAGGAGATTAGATGGATAGGAAAGGGAACAATCGAAAAGCGTGACTGTACCATCTTCTACAGCTGTCACGAGAAGGATCATGCATTTGGAACAGGTTTTATTGTCTCAAAAAGGGTAAAGCATTTGGTCAAAGGCTTTACCGCGGTTGATCACAGAATATCACTTATTCGTATATCTGGAAAATTCTTTAATTATAGTATTATTAATGTCCACGCACCCACAGAAGACAAAAGTGATACAGAAAAAGATACCTTCTACGCAAAGCTCTCGAAAACCTATCAGGACTGCCCAAACCATGATGTCAAGATAGTGATAGGGGATTTTAATGCAAAGATAGGAAGGGAATCAGTGTATAGACCTACAGTTGGAGCACATAGCCTGCACGCAGAATCTAATGATAATGGTACAAAATTAATTGATTTTGCAACGTCCCACAATATGATTGTGAGTAGCACATGTTTCCCAAGAAAAGATATATATAAAGGAACATGGAGAACACCAGATGGTAGAAATGTTAACCAGATAGACCACCTACTTGTTGAGGCAAGGCATAAATCTGATTTAATGAGCATACGAACATACCGTGGAGCAAATGTTGACTCGGATCATTACCTTGTTATCTCCAAAATACGGAGTAGAATATCAAACGTGAAGAAACAGAGGGGATCACGCACAAATAAATTTGATATTGAAAGCCTAAAAGTACCAGAAACAGCAGAAAAGTTCATTACAACCATAAATCATAAGTTGGATGACATCAGCGACCATGTGGAACAACATGATATTAACTCATACTGGGATGGTGTTAAGTCTGTGATTACCAATGCAGCTGACGAAGTTCTGGGAAGCAGGCAAACACAACCAAGAGAATTATGGTTCGATGCAGAATGCCAACAAGCAACCAATGTGAAGAATGACGCATATCTAAGAATGCAACAGCGACATCGTACACGGCAAGCAGAGATGGAATACAGAGAACTAAGAAAGCATGAGAAAAAACTGCACAGAAGGAAGAAACGAGTATTTCTCGAGAACCAAATCAAGGAAGTGGAACTAGCCAAGGCCCAAAACAGAAGTCGACTTTTCTATCAGAAGGTAAACCATCAAAGAAAAGAATACAAGCCCAGAATTACAATGTGCTACGACAGCGAGGGAAATATTTTGAATGAAAAGTCAAGAATTCTGAATAGATGGGTGGAATATTTTGATGCTCTGCTAAACGGAAGTGTAGATGAGAGTGTGGGTGAAAATTTGACAAGGGATGGAAATATCACTGATGGTGGTACTAATGATGATGACAATGTCGAGCCGCCACCAACATTAGAAGAAGTAGTGGGTGCCATTAAAAGTCTACATAACAATAAATCACCTGGAACTGACAACATCTCTGCAGAGTTATTCAAATATGGCGGAGAGAACCTTCAAGTCCATATATATAATATCATTAAATCCATCTGGTGCTCTGAGACTCTGCCAAGTGAATGGAACTGTGGAATAATTTGCCCTCTTCACAAGAAAGGAGACCCTATGAACTGCTCTAACTATAGGGGCATAACGCTGCTGAATATCTCATACAAGATCCTATCAAATGTACTGTGTGGTAGGCTTATGAAATATTCGGATGGCATAATTGGCCAATATCAAACTGGGTTCCGTAAGGGGAAATCTACAACTGATCAAATCTTTTCACTGAGACAGATACTGGAAAAAACAATAGAATTTAATGTTGATACATACCATCTCTTCATAGATTTTAAGGCTGCCTATGACACGGTAAATAGAGAAAGACTGTACAGAGCCTTGGATGAATTTAATATCCCAAGAAAACTGGTAAACTTAGTAAGGCTCACAATGTCTAATGTTGAGTGCCGAGTCAGAATACAACAGGATCTGTCAGACACCCTAAAGACCTTCAATGGACTAAGACAAGGAGATGCACTTGCCTGCATTTTATTCAATTTAGCGCTGGAAAAGGCCATCCGAAATGCAGGTATACAAACCACAGGCCATATTTTTAACAAGTCTGTTCAGCTCCTTGCTTATGCTGACGATATAGATATCATCGCACGCTCAGAATATGAACTAAAATCGGCGTTTAAAAGCTTAGCTACGTCGGCAAGGAACATGGGATTGGTCATCAACGAGGGGAAGACAAAATATATGCCCGTACATGGACGCCAGAAACCACCAAGTATACAGATAGATAATTATACATTTGAAACTGTCAACGAGTTTGTATATCTCGGTACTATGGTGACAAATGACAACAATGTATCCAGCGAAATCAAAAGAAGAATAGTAGCTGCAAATCGATACTACTTTGGGCTACAGAAGCATATGAAATCTCGCCACCTTACCAGAAGAACTAAAGTCCTGCTTTACAAGACCCTTATACGACCTGTTCTTATGTATGGTTCGGAATGCTGGACAATCAGTAAGGGTGATGAAGGAGCCCTAGAAAGTTTTGAAAGGAAGGTGCTGCGAAGGATTTACGGCCCAGTCTGTGATAATGGAGAATGGCGTATCAGATACAACCAGGAGCTATACGATCTTTACGAGGACCCTAATATCTCCAAGGAAATCAAAACTGGAAGACTCAGGTGGGCTGGACATATCCAGAGAATGAGCGAAGGAGATATTCCAAAGCGAATTATGGATGGTGCACCTGGGGGTCGGAGAAGAGTTGGAAGACCAAAGCTTCGATGGCTGGATGGAGTGGTGAAGGATGCAAGCACCATCGGCATCCGAAACTGGCGCAACGCAGCACAACACCGACAGTCATGGAGGCAGGCTCTGCTGGAGGCCAAGACCCGACCTGGGTTGTAGAGCCAAAGATGATGATGATGATGAACTTATACTACGCCATTTTGTTACTATTATGTTGGTTTCTCAGACTTTAAAAGAAGGTTGATACGATTGTAGCTAACTTCGTGTGATATACACGTAATTATGAAAAACAGAATTAATAATGGTCACAAACCATGTTACACAAACCTGGCGTAGCCGCTAAACTACTTGAAAACTGGGATGTTTTTCTTGCGTTGACGCGAGTAGGCGTTATAAAGGGGCACAAACCATGTTACATAAACCATGTTACACAAACCTAGCGTAGCCGCTAAACTATTTGAAAACTGGGATGTTTTTCTTGCGTTGACGCGAGTAGGCGTTATAAAGGGGCACAAACCATGTTACACAAACCATGTTTAGCGTAGTCTTAGGTTAGGTTACTTTAATTTGGAAGGTGATAAACAGTTTAAAAAATCGTTGAAAAAAAGTCCGCTAGAAAAATTTCATAATTACGCATCTATCACATGAAGTCGGCTACAATCGTATCAACCTTCGTTAATAGCAAGTCTGAGATACCAACAAAATAGTAACAAAATGGCGTAGTATAAGTTCACGAAGTGTCATTTTATTCATTCTTTAAACGGCTGTATCTCCCTCAATTTTGCCAAGCGCGCTATAATTTCTTTTTTATTCCACTTTTCCACACTTTTCTCATCTAGAAAGTGCATTTTTATTCAAATCCCCCACATTGGCGGGATCTGCATTCCTCCCCCTAATTTCAATCCATAAATAACACCAACTATAAGTAATTTCATAATTGAATCATCGATAATCCATCGAATTCGCATGTCTTGCAGGACGTAGTTGTTTTGTTACAAAGAAATTACATTTTTTATCAAATGTTACTTTTTTCAATACGCTGCATCGATCTGTATGTTACGTATTCATATAACTGATTAAATTGTTAATAATAAAGTCTGCGATGGCCCATATCTGAAATATATTTAACTGCCTCAATTTTGTGTTTTAAAAATGATCTTCACAAACATAGTGATTCCGTTGCCGCGAGCTTGCTGGAAAAAAAATTTACTCTACGCAGACCAAACAAATGTAAAAACCAATGCAATGAGATCATGCACTTTCTTTTTGATAGATGCTTTCATAAATAAATATTTTTGGTTTCTGTGTCATTTTTAAGATCCAGATTGTCTAGATATACCTGCCAAAGATCCTAACCTAACCTAAACTATTTTATTGTAATCTCCTTGAAGTCGGTGCAGCCCTGCATAAATGCCGTTTTATTTTCGTTTGTATTTTGCACACAATTTTAGGTTTTATTTTGCGAATACAAAATGAAATTTTTAGATTACCTAATGCATACAGATTTACAATTTCTAAACAATCCAGTAGGTACTCAATGGGTTAATAAATTGTTAGTTTTATGTTTAGCAGTTCTTTATTGAAAGTATCTACTTCACGGGGTTCTCTTTGCCCAAGAAGGTCATGTCATGTTTTACAAAGGCGTAATATACAACCTTCACAGATGAAGAGATTTTGTATGGTTATAACAATTCTTTCACACACTCTACCTATATTGAATAAGTATAGAACCAAGGCCAATTAATTTGCTTTTATCAGCATTGCTAAATGTAATTCTGTACTTGCTTATTATGAAGTAACAGTTAAATTTGATCATTAATTTTATTTTTATGCGCAATATTGCACAATCCCAACTGTAAAAAGTCAGTGGGACTATGGAATCCCCAATTTAGGTATGTTATGAGACTGAAGAGAATGGGAAGAGGAGGTTGAAAAGTACCTGGCTATTCAGATATATTCACTAAACATGGCTAAAGTCATTTTAACCAATGCATAGATTCTGAATGGTGATCTTTCACCAGGGCAATACCGAGGTTATCTACCATTCTACAAATCAATAAGTTCTTATAATAAAATGGTTTGCTTTGTAAACTTTGGATTAATTGGAATTCGCATCCAAGCAATGGTGTATAATATTGGTTGATATATTATTATGTATAGTAGCTTTTAAACAGTTGAGCTTACCCAATTACAAAGGCAATAGATTTTTTAAAATCCTATCAATATTAATAGAGATGACAGGACTAAACTCGACACTTTGTAACATCCGGTGTGGGATGGTTGATCCAAAGCCAAAAAACAACATTAAAGAGGTTTTACCACATATCATCGTCGCTCCTTTGACTGTTCTTGAGTTCAACGGCTTGGCTGTGGAACGATTTGCCGGCCTCTGTTTTTCCTCCTTACTACAACATGGGTCTTTTCATGGCTAAAATGCAGATCCTGCCAATGTCTGGGAATTTAATAAAAAGGCACTTTCTAGATGAGAAAAGTGTGGAGAAGTTGAATAAAAAAGAAATTAAGGTGCGCTCGGCAAAATTGAGGGAGATACAGCCGTTCAAAGTACGTATAAATAAAATTTCACTTCGCTTAATTTTTGTTTTATTCAGCTTCTCTACACTTTTCTCATCTAGAAAGTGCCTTTTTATTTAATTTCCAGACATTGGCAGGATCTGCATTCCTCCCCTTTTCATGACCCATGTTCACTCTTTTTTCCTCAACACAGCATCTTCAAAGATAACATAGGCCCTGAGGGAAATTATTATCCTCAGGGCCTCCTGTGTGAAGTAAATGTAAAAAATAAAAACCCAGTTCAAAAATAAAACGTTGCTAAAGGAGGAGGTAGCGCAACACGGCATAATACCCCAAAAATACTTTCGGCCGTGAAAATCTAAAATCATAACCAGCATAATAATTGTTTATTTGTTTATTTGTTTGTTGGCAGAAATTTGCTGTACAATGGTAAGAACAATATGCAGGCATGGGGACTCATTGTCCTGTTGGTATCTAAGGCAGCTGGGCATAGTGCAGATATCCCTGATATGGAACAAGACAAGTCTGCTGGAGTTCTGCACAGGTAAACACATTCCACAGTTTGTATGAATTCATGATACCGCACAGTTTTCCTATACTGCTCTATTCGCAATTCTTATATCTTCAGCCTGATGAATTTCCTCACCAGTTTTTGCCTCTACAGATTGTTGTGAAAATCTGAATGTTTTCCAACTCTGAATATGAAGTCTCTTTTATCTCCACGGAATATTATATCGAGCATTATGAAAATGTGGGAACTGTTAAATGTGGTCACAATCGTTTAACTCTATATAGGCCAAGATACCCAAACATAACTTCTGGTTTATAAATGGGTAATTTCTATTACTTCTAAAAAATTATAGTACATTTATTAAAAATTAAATAGTCATAAATGCATTTCGAATTCATATGTCATATGTTGGTGTATAAACATGTAAATTCTAATTATGCAATTGCAAATGTTCCACAAAATAACCTGGAAAACTATTAATGTAATTAAATGTAAGGCCTTTGCAATTTCATAGAAAAAAAATTGTAAATTTTTTTTACCTTAAATGTTAAATTCAAAATTGGATAGTTCCGTACTCCTGCAACTGGCAGAAAGAGGTACAGGAGGTAGGTACCTTCGATACATTGGCTTGACACTAACAATGTGCTTAAGTGTTAAAGACAATATGGTTAATGTTGCAATTTTGCAAACCTTTGTTTGATCACTTACTTTTAAATTTTCGTTGTTTGTATTTTTGTATTATGTACGTATTTTTTTTATCGTAACATATTGATGTTGTATATCTCACTGTACAATTTTTTTTTCGGCTTATATTTTTATTTCATTTATATATTTTTTATTTCCATTCCTTTGTTTATAATATTATGAACTAGATGTGCAATTTGGCTGTCCTGAAACGGGTATCCTTCCCAGTTGGACAGGCAAAGTTTCATTGTGTAATGTTTTGTAATATATATGCATGTATAAATAAATAAATAAATAAATAAATAAATAACTAAGTGGGTCGGCCGATGACCCAATGAATTTTTTTTATGGGCTTTTAAACCATGGAGATTTGTTTTTTTTGTTGTTATTTGTCCATTTATTGGGCAGGGAATATTACCTATATTTGACAAAATATTTTTTCCTGTGATCAACGATTTTTTCACATTTTTTTTAAACGGCACATTATGTATTAATCCTTTGCGCAAGAATACCTAAAATACTAAAAATATATTTCATGTATTTAAGTAGATATAAGAAGGATAGTAATTTTGGGGTCCCCAGTTGGCTGCGGAAGAGTTAAACAAATGAGACGTAGGGCATAAAAGAAAGTCTGTTAGAATCTTTAGTTAGAAATTTCTGTAAATTATTGCGTATTAAAGCCAATCTGCGATGCATAAAATTGTTTGCCTTGTATACCGCGGATGACCCTCCACTTGGCATCTGCGAAGATGACATAGACCCATTGAAGATGACATAGGGGATTTATTTTCCTCAGGGCTTAATGTGTAGAGCTAATCTAAAAAAAGAAAAAAAAGGTAGTAATTTCATCTTAACATATCGTCGCCGTAGATGCCAAGAGAGTCAAGCCACAAAACCACAAAGCTGAGAAAACGGCCCTCAAAGATTTTTGGTCGCAAAAAAATGTAATTTTTTTGTCATAACTTTTTTGTTTTTATAGTTAGAAGGGTGAAACTTTTGAAATAGATATTTTGTGATGTTATCTTTATACCATTTGGATTGAACAAATGTAAAAAGCAGTATTTTAAAAGTTATGTGGGTTAAATCTATTGACCACTGAATTTTGAAATAAACGGATGGTACATTATGTAGTAGTCAAAAGAGTTAAGCCTCTTACGCCTGAGAATTTGTAGACAAAGTACTAACATTTTGTGGGCTGATACTCTAAACTCTAAAGTAAAGTCTATTAACTATCTAACCACCGCACTGTTTCCCTAATGGTTGAGCTGAGAGGATGGATCGCCAAACAGATCTTTGCACTGCTTGCGTCATTCACATTCATACATAACCCTTAGGTTATTCTGACTCATGACATGGAACGACACCAGTATTTGATTTACTTAATCATGCCATGTCTTTTTTGGGCGTCCTCGACTTTTACCATTAACATTTGTTTCACATAATATTCTCCTATCTACATGTCATTGTTCATCCACTCTACATGCTTCGTTAATCCGATCACATGCTCAAACCATCTAAGCATCCTTTGATCCTTTTCTTAATCTTTTGCACTACGCTTGCATTATTTGCGAATTTCCACACAGTAATTATATTTTATTTTAATTCAGTTTATTTTATTTTGATTTAACTTTATATTTCATTTTCTTTTTTATATTGGAGGCACCGCTAAATAATAGCTGCGTTCCAGGAGAAATCCTGAATTGTAGCTGAGCAGTGAGTGACCTTTTCAATAGAATCAATGTGTGATGTCTACTTTGTGCGACTGTTGAATCTGAAAAACTCCAGATTCAACAAATTGTGTGGTAATTATTTATTAATGTGGGTGTGCTTCAATCTTGCCAGTATGGTAATATTCTACGCTTGTTTATACCGCTCACTGAACCTTAGCAAATCAGACATGTCCGAGCAAACCAAAAATTTAAGTAATACTATTGATGACCTCTTGCCCCACTACCTTACCGCAGAATTTGTGGTCCTGGATCAATGTTCATAACGAACCTGGTTGAAATTCTCAGGATCAAGAGACTCTGCTGGAAGAATGGCAGAATCCTTTGCCCTTTGCCACGAATTGGAGAAAAAGGTTTAGGAGGAGCCTACACAGGTTCTAGATGTCCAGATTCACCGCTCCAATCTGCTAGACCAAATTTTGACCACTCAAGACTGAAGTCACAGCGCCTTTAGGATCGTCTGACCATTGCCTGGTGAAGACGTCAATCCCCGTTAACTTCAGACCGCCAAACGAAAGGCTGATGAGAAAAGTGTGGCACTATAGGTCAGCAGATGGTTCGGTCAGCGAACACATAATGCTTTTCCGTGGTCATCTGTACGTTTTCGGACCCCTCAAGATGTGCCCAGAAAATTGTTGAAGTCATCACATCTGCGCTGAACGGATTCATCGAATCCACTGTTAAAGAAAAAGGTGCGGGTTTAAAGCCATGGTTCAGTCGACAATGCTGTAAAGCAGTGCAATGAAAAAACGCAGCTTACCGAGCCAACAACACGTCTCGAACAACCAAAGACAAAACAGCATTGCACAAAATGGCAAAAAAAACCAAGAAAATCATAAATAGGTCAAAATTGAGCACGACCTTCAGATCATCCAAAACCTGGCTGGTGCCCGCAAGGCAGCAGAGCAAGCATTCTGGTCGCTTACGGGCTTAACAGGTCGCAATTTCTGCAAATCCAGTCTGCCACCTCTTACCAGACCTGACGGCTCACTAGCAAACACCGCCACTGAAAAGGCTAACCTATTAGGAAAAATGTTTGCGAAAAACTCAACCCTCGATGACCAAGGTGCTGTACCGACGTCGGTTCCTCACTGCGGTTTTCATATGAAATAGCCGAGGATCCGGCATCGGGAAGTACTTTAGAGCTATGAAACGATTTGCCGACTTTTGTGCTTCCTCCTTCCTACAACATGGGTCTCTTCAAGACCAATGTTCATTCCTTCCTCTCCTCAAAAAGAGCCTCCACACAACATCTCAGATGACATAACATTTTATTTTTTTTAAACTCTACAAGGAGGCCCTGGGGAAAATAATTTCCCTCCGGGCCTGCTGTGTGGAGTTAAATAAAAACATAAAATGATAAAAGAAAAAAATGTGTAATATTGCAAAAAAGAAAAAAAAATTAAAATAACACTAGCTGACAGTTTGGGACTCGCGATACCGCGACTGTATCGCGAGACGTATGCCCAAGCGTTAAAAATTCGACAAGATAGGCATTTAGTTGAGTTAGAGGAGGACAACACTATAAATCATTGTCGAATATGAGCAGAGGCGCGCGCTTTCTCACAAATTTCGTGTTTCAGTTTCAGTTGCCAATGGCGTCAAGCCACACACAATATTACATTATTCGGAAGTCAATAGATCTATGCGGCTTGTAGTTATTGACTACATTGAATGTTTTAATCAATGTGGGTTAGATCTTTTGGCAATTATCAAAATACTCATTAAATAGAGTGTTTTATGACCCAAATTCATTGACCACGGCAACTTTGAAGGTTTTAGAACACTTCTGCATACTTAACTCATTTTCGCCAAATTTGTGGCTTGACTCCCTTGGCATCTACGGCGACGATATTTAAATAGAAGTTTCATGTTGTTGTTATGTTTCTAGCCAGCGCGCCCTGGCTGAGGTGACAGAGATGATCCGCACCTCCCACCTGGTGCACAAGGGGCTGGTGAATCTGCAGCATGTCAACGAGCAGGGGGGGAAGGTCCCCACCGACTTCGGGGACATGACCTTCGGCAACAAGATTTCACTTCTCAGTGGGGACTACCTGCTCGGCAACTCTTGCGCCGAACTGGCTGGACTCAGGTAAACATTTACAACGCTGTTTTTAAACACAATTTATTAAATCGCACAGACACGTTTCGACATTCTATATCGTCCATGTAAATTCAATTCCGCATTTGAGCCAATAACTTTAAAATATATTTTGGCGCTTCCAGTTAAATAGCACAAGCCGCATTGATTGGTGCTTTCAAATTGTGAAATTGACCAATTGATTACTTGAACTGGGTTAAAATCAATAACGAGAAAGGACTATCCCCAGCACATAAGCAAACAAGAGAGTGTATATCCCTGTATATTTTTTTCCCTCCTGAACATTTTTACAAATGGTTCTTCCGCGATATTGGACTTCCATTGACAATGTGTTTTAGTAAAACTTCATGGATAACATAATATGCGATACGGGGACAATCGTTGATGGATTACAGATGTAGTAGTATAGGTTAAAATGGAAGCTCTTCTTCTTCGTCTGTTAGGTAATTGAGTTTATCAGGACTCACTTGGTTCAGCACAGATAGGCCCCCAGGGAACTGATGAAGGAGACATTCTTCTAAAATGTTCTGTTATTTAATATATCCACATTAACACGGTAAATGTATAAAAAATTGCATAGTTTTATTACCTGGTTCCAGAAAACCCCAGAATGTTGGTCACGCTATGAGAAGCATCAAATACAACCAATAAATTTTCAAGATTTTGGATGAGTTTGTCAAATCTGAAGATTAAATATTTGTTGATTTATTCTTTGAAGATGTTTACACATTGACTAATAGAGTAAAACTAAGCCGAAGTGAGTGCCAACATATTTGCATACATACATTTCTCGGTTTGTTCTTTGCCTAATCAAACAATTTTGTTAATATTTCAGTACATGTATTAAATTAAACACTCTCTTTTCGAAATATTTTTTCTTATGATTACAATGGAAAAATATTGAGTAAACAATAGTGTAAATAATATTATTGTCGCTTGTCTTATTTTGTTAGTTATAGTCAACCCATCAACATAATACATTCCAAAAAAAGTGTTTTTATAATCCAGAATATATAAAATTGTATAATACAACTCCCCTTTGTACTTTATCCTGGAAATGTCATTGCGAGCTGTAAATAGTTGCATTGGCATAAAAATCCTATGCAGAAAATGCTGTACAAAATGCCAGAGTTCACCGTTTGAGAGTTTTTGCTGCTTCAAATAAACAAATTTAGATTTCTTCAGATTGTTAAAGTGACATAAAAGAGATGCTTCATTAATTTGTTGTATTGTTTTGATAAGTATCTATCAAAACATGTATATTTTAACTAACTCACCTCATTGGTATGCAAAGTTCAAAGTAGGAAACTAACTAGAAATCATGAAACAAGGTAGCAATAATTATCAATACGTGTCATTGGTACTTTCATTGGCTTCATAATGCGTGACACCATCTGCTTCTGTGAAAATATACATAATCATTAATTTGTAGGTTTATAAAATCCCTTTGTGTTGGCATTACAGTCAGTCACAGCATTAGATGGAACCTATTTAATTTCCCAAGTTAGGTATATTATTCAATTTATTAGGAATAACCATAGACATCAGAATCAATAGACCAGAAGATACAGATGAGGGGTAAAACCAAACTATGGGGGGCGAAGAGAGGAAAGATACTGTGATTCGTTAAAAAATCAATCTGAAAGTATATAGGCATCTCGCATTATAATATCACCATTTAGTTCTTAAAAGCAAAATCTGCTTTGAATGAATAGACCTTTTTACATGGGATCGCGAATTGCTTGCCACGTTAATAACATATTTGCTAAGGCCCCGAAAAGATTCGCCCCAATTTACATAGCAATATTTTATTGCCATGTTTAGTTAAGACACTTTTACAAATGTTTCATAATTTACTTACCCCTGTAACGAGCGACGAGGACACTGGAGAACCGCCCACATTCGCTATGTCCATATAATATGTGCCTATAATGTATAGCACAAGCTACCGTTTTTGGCGTGTTATTTCATAAAACGTATGGACGTTAGTTCCGCGCTGGTCACTACAAGAATAATGACGTCACATATTTTAGATTCAAGCGTGGCTCTCTCCCCTCCCCATGGAGCGAGCTGGCGCCAAGGCGGAGCTATAGCTGGCTCCATGGGGAGGGGGAAATAATACATTTTTATCACTTAGGGCAGGTCCAGATATATTCATATGTCCGTGGGAATAACTAATGGGAGCTTATAAACCTCATTGTAATAACAAAGAAATTAATACACGTCAACAACTCTCAAGCATCAAGCAAGCACTTATCTGTTGAATCGTGAGCGCTTACACTTATGTGTTGTACCGTCACAGGATGCTATCAATTATTTCTTCCTATGGTAGGAGAGGCAGTCAGATGAATTAGAGAGCTGTCGCGAAATGTCATTTCTTTGTACTGGATTACAGCTGTCATCCGCTTGTTTACGTGGCTCCGTAATTAAAATGACCCCCTCCCCTCTTTAACGGCGGAGAGAGGGTCACATAACTTTTTGCATATCGCCTCAGCAGCGGTTACGGCAGATTACAGTGTATAACCTTGAGCTTCGAGCACATCATCTGCGTAAGTGTGGCGGGTCTATATGGGATTGTATGGAGAGTGTTATTGGGTGTGCGATGATCTTTTATCTCTGCATGTGGCACCTACATCAATGAAAATATGGAAGAGATAAAAACACGGAAAATAAGAAGGTAATGGTCACAACTGGGACATCAAGCCCAGATCTTCTTTTGAACCCAGTCTTACCAGTACCAAATAGTCCTCTGCAAATAGAAAGTCAATATATGTCCCAAATAAATAAAATGGGATAGGTATTTCTGAGACATCATCTGGGTTGCAAACATGTTTGGGTAAAACTTTGCAATGAACTTTCCAGCTCAGGTATGGGGGCTCTATCGAAGCCAGTCATGTTAGCCTCCCAGAAGCATGGGGGCTCTATCAAAGCCAGTCATGTTAGCCTCCCAGAAGCTGGGCGTATTGTACAGGGGCCATAGATACTTTAATAGTGCACAGCTGCTGACCTTGTACAAATTGCAAGTGTTCCCCATTGTTGATTTTGGCAGTCAACTCTGGTCTGGAGCCACAAAGTATTTGAAAAAACCTTTGACTCTGTGCAGAAATGATCTGTGGAATGAAGCAGGGCGATCTGTTTGATAGACTCCCCTAACTTAACAAAATGATTGCAATCTTTAGAACACGGGCATCAGGTGGAAATACATTTCAATAGAAGATGCTCTGAGGAACTATCGTCATCCATTCGGCACCGGTGCTTAGTCGGGAAACACACCAAACAAAGTTAATGTAAAAAAGAAGAAAAAAAAGTTTCCTGTAAGTATTTACCAAAAAAATGACTGTGTTTTAGGAATCAGGAGCTCAATGAGCTAATATCATCGGCTGTGCGAGATCTGGTGGAGTCAGAGTTTATGGGCGAGCGAGACATGCAGAACAACCCGTTGCCCTCCAAGCCATTGTCAGATGGTGGCACTCCTCCTCTCAAAGGTATTTATTCTGGCATACATCCAACAATCTCCACGTAGTGTGGATCCATAAATCTGTTTATAATTTACTATGAACTAATGTCACATCGGAATAATCAATATTATGGTACTTACCGGCCTGAAAAAAGTTTGAAAAAAGAATTGTCATTGAGATTTTGATATTGTTTTTCTTTGCATGATTTGTATAATTCCTTTTTTTAAATTAAAAAATGCTAATAAAATATTTATGGTTTGTAAATAAGTACAGTTTGTCAAATAAGAGTAGAAAATATATGAGGGCGCCACTGTTGATCAAATGGCAATACTAAACACATAACTCATGGTGTTAAAGTAAAGCTGTGTAACCTACATTTTTATGAAAAATTAAAAAGGCATAATAGTGGAAAAAATATTTTTTCATTGCAGTATAGATACCCGCCGATTCCAAAATTAGAATTGCGTATAGGTATATTATTATTATACCTTTGCAAGTTTGTGATAACATAGTGAAGAAAAACTATAATGTAATAAAATATAAAGCACAGTTTAGAAATTGCTCACATTTATTTAATACTAGATAAAGTACCTAGCGTTGCCTGGGCTTTAGATCATGTCTCTAATTTTAGATCTGAATATATTTAACTCATTCAGATCTAAAAGTAGTGTAACTAAACTCACCATTAGTGATTCTTCCTTTCTATCTATTGTTAAATTCAAATTTATGTTAAATTAAATTAAAGCAAATCGCTTTTAATCAAATTTATGTCATGAAGAAAAAATGTTTTTTAAAATGTGGTTTACTGTGTTCTATACATTCAGTGTCATTGCACTTCAAAAAAATATTTGACAGTTAAATTGGTGTTGCCAGTCTACAAATTTAGTAGTTCAAGTTTTTATATTTTCTACTCTTATTTGACAGACTATAGGTAGGTTTTTAAGTAAGTACCCACTTACAAATCTTATAATTACAGAGGAAATTTATGTTTTGATTTATTAAATAAGATGTCATTAAAAAACATATTTTTTGGATGCGAGGTCTACTGTTTACAGAACTACTAGTTGCAATTATCAGATTATCCCTAAAACTGTGATTTATACTGATTTTTTTAGATACGATAATGCCTGTATGTATTGTAATGTTGCAGTGCATATTTCAGAATGGAACTGCCGCCTGGAGCCGTTGAGCGTGTCGGGGCTGCTGGGACACGCCGCGCCCGAGTGGACGGCGCGCCACGAGCTCAGTGCCGGCACTCTGCTGGGCAAGAGCTGCCAGGGAGCACTCATCCTCGCCAAGCAGCCCAGGGAACTGCAGAAACTGGTAAGTCTGAATGTTTTAGCCGGAATTGTGTTCTTGTAATTAGAGTGAAACTACCGCTGACATTGCTGTCATTGGCTATCATTTAGGCATCTAGTCTTCATTTCAACGGTATAAAGATAAGAATAGGGTTATTAACTGCTTAAATCAGTGTGTAAATAAGCCCAGTCAGCCTCCATTTGTTCTTCTTTTATGTTACCACAAGTTTTAAGTCCACACAGGAGGCCTTGAGAAATAATTTCCATCAGGGCCTAAGTCGACTTTGGGCCTAAGTCGTCTGCGTGGAGGGTCTTTTTGGGGAATAAAAGGTGTGAACATGGGTCTCGAAGAAACCCATGCTGTAGCAGAGAGAAAACACACGAGGCCGGAAAATCATTCCACCGCCGAACAAGTTATAGAAGCTTTCTATTTTCATGTGACAAAAAATGTCAACCATGTGCAAATGTTGGGCGCGCAATTGGTGAGTTTCTCGACTATGCACCGTTACCGAAGGGATCAATAACGCAGTTTCTTCAGAGCATTTTTAATGAAACACCATTAGAAAAAAGAAAGCGTGGTTTTGAAGAGTACCGGATTCAAGAAGATCGTCAGTAGCTTGTTCCATATGAGCGTTACATAGGAATGAGTTAGAAATAAAGCTATTTATTTGGTTCACTCCTATCTACTGAGACTGCAATGGAGTTATATTTTAACTCGTTGAATGCCGGGGTATGCCAGCAAAAAGCACCACCAATTAAAACGTGGCCGGCATTATGACACCACGTGACATTTTGTGTCTCGTGATTCTGACACTGTCCTTGAGAAATTTAGAACAATAGAAAGGTCAAAACCGCGGTTAAAGGAATTTTTCCCGCGCATGCGCAAGAACTGCGCATGTTCCCGCGCTCCGGTAAATCATTAATATAAATTATATGGAGTGACCAGGCGCATTGCGGTTTTCTCTATGGTAAAGAGCGATAATAGAGCAAGCGATTCTGACCGTGTTCTTCATACACTTTCTTTATACATAAGGGTCAAAATCGCGTGTAAAGTCTCACGACACGCCGGCGCACGAGCGGCACCTGAGCGGTTAACAGTCGCTTCTATTTTTTGTAAAGATTCTCATCAGAAATACCATTTACATTGAAACCCACTTATAAAGTTTTCAAGCCTAAGACTTTCCGGTCCTTTGGAAAACTTAAGTTCACAGTATTTAGTTTCTACAACGTGCATTTTGTCATTCCAGGGATACCTGTTTGGTAGCCACCTGGCCCTGGCCTGGCAGGCCTGTCTGGACCTAGAGCCCTTCGCGGGACCCTGCGCCGGCCCCTTCTCCCTGGTGGGCGCCCCTGTGATGTTTACCCTGGCGCACCGCCCTCACCTCTACAGCTACATCGAGTCTGCACGCGATGACATCGGCAATGTGGATTATGATAGTGTAAGAATATTATCATTACGTACATATTTTTGAATCTTTTGTTTTTTATTTCCTTTTCTGTCGTTTCCTCATTGCTGAGGATTGTGATTCTCATTTTATTGTCCTGAAAAACAAGGGTATACGAAGTGCTTTGATGCAGAAGATGTATACATAGTCTACAGTTTCATCTCCTCCTGCTTTGAGTGTGACCATGACTTTGTAAAGGTTATATTTGTCAGCTTGGCAAGTGTTTGTGTGTTACTCAGGATTTTTAGGGATCTCAAAATTAAACATTATTTTGTTGTTAAAAGAAGCAATATTTTTGCAAAAGTCAATTTTTTTTTGGATAAATTTTGCATTATTTTGTAGTGTTATTTTGCAGCAAAAGTTATGATATATTTCCTTTTTGGTATTTATGAGATAAAAGAGTGATTGTTCATTTTAAAACAATACTTTTTTTTATCTAAAAAGAAAGACAGTTCGCAGTGTTTTCAACATGAAGTTAGCTGCTGTTAAGAAATTAAAGTTGATATTTAGTTGAGCACAAATGTTAGGTTTTGCTTCGATTAAAATCAAATGTAAAATTTTAGGTCTTAAAAACTTCAACAAGAATTCCAAGGTAGATCAAAGATAAATTTATTGGCAAAGAATATACAACAATCCAATATTAATATCTCCCCAACGGACCGATAATATAACGTTTCCTTTTAAAGGCAAACTAATGCAGAAAGAGGTAGAAAATAATGAATTCATCCTATTTATAAATTTACAACAGGGTCCATTTGGGAGGGAAGACTATAGCCAACCCTGACATCTATGTGTAAATCCTCGAACCACAACTATGCCTGACCTCTTTGTTAAAAGCGGAGAAACATTTCAACCCTTGCTCAACTAAATATCAACTTTAATTTCTTAACAGCTGCGTTCCATTTTATTGGTATTCAACAAGGTTTGTAGAAAATGCGTTTAACAACCTTAGCTCATATTGGCCTTTTTCGAAAAAAAATTCATCAGGCCGTTTTTGAATACGGAGGATTTCGTTCCTCACATTTTTTTTGTCCTTTGGCCAGTGCAGTGGAGTGAAAAATTTAAAATCATGGGTTGAAAATATTATACAGTACTGTGATAATAAATAAAAAAAACACATTTAAAAAAAAAGACATTATTTTTTTCATTTTTAAACATAAATAAATATTCAATGTAAACAGTTGGAGGTAAGACATGTTAGTGATAAGGCATCTATAGTCTGTCAAATAAGAGTAGAATATATAAAAACTTGAACTACTAAATTTGTAGACTGGCAACACCAATTTAACTGTCAAATATTTTTTTGAAGTGCAATGACACTGAATGTATAGAACACAGTAAACCACATTTTACAAAACATTTTTTCTTCATGACATAAATTTGATTAAAAGGTGATTTATAAAGCGATTTTCTTTAATTTAATTTATCATAAATTTGAATTTAACAATAGATAGAAAGGAAGAATCACTAATTTTAAGTTTAGTTACGCTACTTTTAGATCTGAATGAGTTAAATATATTCAGATCTAAAGTTAGAGACATGATCTAAAGCCCAGGCAACGCTAGGTACTTTATCTAGTATTAAATAAATGTGAGCTTTATATTTTATTACATTATAGTTATTCTTCATTATGTTAACACAAAATTGCAAAGGTATAATAATAATATACCTATACGCAATTCTAATTTTGAGATCGGCGGGTATCTATACTGCAATGAAAAAATATTTTTTTCCATTATTATGCCTTCTTAATTTTTTATAAAAATGTAGGTTACACAGTTTACTTTAACACCATGAGTTATGTGTTTAGTATTGCCATTTGATCAACAGTGGCACCTTCATATATTTTCTACTCTTATTTGACAAACTGTATATGGCCAGAGTATTGTTTTTAAATAATTTAAAGGCTTTATATTATCAGACCAATATTATTTTCTCTGATTTCAAATAAACTTATATCATCAATATCATATCATCATGATTCCAAACGATGCCAAAATTACTTTTTAGTGAACCCTGAGGAAGAGAGAATCGCTCTCGAAACATGGTTAAAACAAAAAGTGGTTAAAACAGATTCTTTTATTTTCAATTAAAATGATGCCACAAAATAAATTTGCTGTATTTGAAGAAGAAATTATAAGTTTGTACACGCCCTTGATTTGATTTTTCACATAAACGGTGCTATACAAATCATCCAAATATCATTATTATTATTAAATCTCAACAGATGACATTCACACCTACTTTTCAACAAACAATTATTAGGGAGGATACTACAACTCATCAATTCATCTTCTCTATACTTCCAGCTTCATGCCGAGGTGTTGGCAGGGCCCGGAGTGGAGAGGGCGCGTCTCCTGCAGCGTGAGCATAGCACGGCCGCCACGCAGGTCCTGGAGAACTTCCCCAACTGCGACGCTCGCACTGCGCTGCACAACATCATCCTCGCCATGCAGGACGTCTAATTGGCCAACAGGTATCTTAATCTTAAACATCTGCCAATCTTCACTGTTAATCTTTTATACCAGTTATTCAAATTTTTATTGTTAAGTTTCTTGTAAATTGCAGAGCACATGGCCCTTTATAATTCCTTCTGGGACTGTGAGGGACCTACAAAGATGTATGTACCTATAAGACAAGGTTTGTAGAAAATACTTTTAACAAGAATAATGCTTTTATCGAGGGGGTAAAAATTTGGTTAATTTTGGCTAAAAATTCAGCGTGACATAGCTTGCATTCCATGTCCACCGGGAGATTTGAATTAACTGCAATACCAGTGGCAGTGCTTTACTTCAAGCAGCGTCACGCATTTGAAAATTCGATAGCGGCCGGACGAGTTTTTTTTTCGAAAAAACCCCAATGACCTCACCTTGTTAAACGTATTTTTTATGAACCTTGCCTATAAGATGTACTTTCTTGTATCTCTGGCAATCACCACTGTTATTTTTTCAATTTCTTCAAATAAAGAAGAATTTTAAAGTTTATTTTTCGGAAAGTAATATTTCATTAGTGATCTGGTATCAAATATTGGACAAATATTTATTATAGATTTTATGTTGACCCCTTTGCTGTCATCAAACTCTAAAATATAATCTCTTATCATTGTAGGTAAAATTTCACAACATCATTTCATTGCCATATTTTACAGAAAATATGTTATTACATTTTTTGTTATGACTTTACTATTATATTAAATTGTTTGTTTTATGTCATGTATTATAGTATATATATGTGTTGACCAATATTATTTAAATATGTATGCATTTAGAGTTTTTTTTTCCATTTATGTTTATTCATAAAACATATCACATAGGTTAGTGTATAATGATTTCTGACTTCCAAATACATACGAGAATGAATTATGTATGAATTAGAGTTATAACTCACCCTTTACCTGAGTTCTGTAGCTCGAAAATGTATTTATTTTTAAGTGGCAGAAGTTATTCCAGTTACCCGTAAAAGACTTAATATTTGTTAGATAACCCAGTTACCTATATAACTCTTTTTATAATAAATGCTCAATTAATATATCCCTGTGACAGTAGACCTAAGTTCCTAAGCATTACTTAGGATGAACAATAGATTTTCTGTCACAAACTCTCAACAAGGTTCTAGTATTTTTTTAAGAAAAAGTGAACTCGTAGTGAACTGTAGTGTTCCGCTATATGTGTAACCGATTTCAACCTCGAGTATTTGGGAATTTTTCAGAATTCACTTGAAAATTTCCTGTCCTCTTTCAAACAATCATACCGAATTTTAATATGGTGACTTATCAACTGCTTGTAGTGTTAGAAAACCATTGAATGCGCCTATATTTATCTGTTTATCCCATATTTAAGGATTCAAAAAAAAAATCATTAAATTTATAAATGTATGAATTCTGCTTATTATTTATTTTAAAATTAACATACGTAGAACCTACTTGGAGAATATTAAATATAATGACTTCTATATGTTTTTTATAGTCTCGTTGATAATCACAGATATAAATTTAAATTCGAACCTGCATTTTAAACATATGATCAATGATATGTAACAAAAAATATGTCAATAATGTTGTTTCGCAAAATGTCTATAACAAGTAATTCAGTACAGATGCGAAACATCTCTTGTTAAAAAGTGAAAATACTAAGTTATCTTTGTGATTAATCAAAGTATAAAACACGCAGGAACTTTTGAAATAATAATTAATAAATGTTTTAAAATATCTCTTAAAATTGGTCACGTTTTGGCTAGAGAATGCTCGAGTGTGTTTGCAAATTGGCCAAAATATGGCCAAAAATGCTCCAGAGGTGAATCCTTGTAATGTTGGATTCGGGCATAGCCTTACGAGTACGAGTCGCAGGTTAATACACGAGTATTCTTAAAATTAACATTCAGTTTTTATTACAAACATACAAAAGATTCATTTACCATTTTTATATCTACATAATTATATCTTATTGTTATTTACTTGTATATAATTTATTAATGTTAAATTTAACATAATTTTCAAGTCCAAATTATTTATTAATTATGCTTTTATTTCAGTTGGGTAGCAAAAATACTTTTTTAATAATTGGTAACAATAATTCCCATTACTTTGTTCTCTGCTAATATATATGTCGGTGGCCGATCGTAAGATTAGGCAGATCATGATGCGCCTAGCTACTTCGTGAAGTGCCTGGCGGCAGAACGTGAAGTGCCTCAGGCGCATCATGATCGGCCTGATTTTACAATTTGCATGCGACATATACATGGTTTCCAGAAACCTGTAGTACAAACTGGTGAATCTATATCACACTTGCTATCGATTTTGTGGTACAAATTAGGGATGTTACGGAGCTCTGTAACCGTAACCGAAACTATCGGATATCCGAAATAAAAAAATATCCATAACCGTAACCGAAACCAATATAAAAGTTTCAGGTAGTTTCGGATAAAATCGAAGTCTAAATGACAGGAATCGACTCACTGGTAATAAAGCTGCAAAATTACTTTTTGTTAAATATATAATTTACCTTTGCTCAATTTTGATTATTAAAACTACAATTAAGGTTAAAGTTTATTAATAAACATTTTCTTATGGTTTCATTACATAAAAAATTCATTAAGAACTGTTTTTTGTTATTATATAGGTACTTAGATTACAGTAAAAGTGTACCAAGGTTTTATTCCAATATTATTTTTGTTTATTGTGATTTTGTTTTTGTATTTTTAAGTACATACCTTCGTAGGTACCTACATAGCACTGAAAGTGGTTATAATAATAGTTATTTATTTGACTGATAGTAAAAACAAATGATAATATAGACTAGAAATGAAAGTCAAATTTTGCTAATTGTATTTTACTTTCATAATTTTAAAATTCTGATATCCGTAACCGAAATTATCCAAAACTAGCGGATAATCCGAAATAATTTCATATCCGTAACCATATCCGAAACCGATATAATATTATTCCTATATCCGTATCCGCATCCAGATCCGAAATTTCATATCCATAACATCCCTAGTACAAAATACGTTTTTCATTTGAGCTTTGGTTTTAGAATAAATCGAGTCCGAATTTTTTAGTGTTATTTATTGTTACATGAAAATATTTTTAAAAAATCGATCGCTTAGGAGTTAATATCAACTGTTAAATATAAAATGCGTAGACCTGACACCAAAATTTAATAATTTAATCCTTTAGTAGCCAAAAAATAGAAAAAGTTAAAAAAAAATCGAAATCCACATAGATTCAGATCATAGATTCAGCACTAAATTAGTTGCACTGTGAGTTTCCGGATACTGTGTATTGACTTCTTCTTTAAACAGAGAATACCTAAAATATGTGTACAACATCACAAAATTCCTTGCTGTGTTTTATAAATAATATATGTACTACAAATTGTAAGTTATATAAATTAATGTAATTAAGTTTATTTAAATAAAGGTGCTTGGAAACTTAATTTAAGATAATGAATGTCAAACAGCTTTAGATTTTAACTTTATTTGTACATACATAATATATTATTCACTATGAATAATAATTCATTCCGTCCTTAGGCTAATTTTTCATTAACTTATTTTGTTAAATCTCTATTAATTTTTATTTTAAAATGTACCCGTTTTGTACACTGAAAAAATATACCGATAGAAGTGTGTTTGTGTCTGGTATGCCCGAAGTAAGGCCCATTTATCCGTACTTTGTGTAAAGATTGATTAAACTATTATATTATTGAAGAAAAAAATAACACTAATAATCTAAATGAAAATATTAAAGAGAACATGACACAGAAACATAAAAAGATAACGGTCGCAAATGGGACTCAAACCCAGAACAAAAAATAGTCAAAGATGATTGAAAGATGAGATTGACAAAAATGACGTTTAATTGAGAGGTCTCAGTAGTCGAATTGATAAGGCGTTTGTCCAAGTAGGACGAGAGGTTCTATGTTTGAGTCCCAGTTGTGATTGTTATCTTTTCATTTTTCTGTACCTTGTTCTCTTTCATATTTTTGTTTCAATTATTATTAGTGTTATATTCTTCGTCAATGATATATTACATTGATGGGAATAACGTTAAAAAATTATAAAATGAAAGTTCTTCTAACAAAAATTGATCAAACTGTTTTTACTATCAATGTCTTCCATTTAACATATTTCATTGAAGAATTAAATAATAAAATTTATGTAAATCAATTTCATTGGTCTTAGGTCCAGGAGTTAGAAGGTTTTAAGTATGTGAATTCATGATATGTATCAGTTTTCTTTCAAATTAGTATAGATTAACTTCTGTTTTAGGGATCGTTTGTTCGGTTTTGTATTTTGTATAATATTACATACATTTCACATTCATTCTTCAACAATGATAATTGTTATGTATCAATGTTTATTTCATTTATATGCAACTTCTGTTTTAAAAATCATTATCCGTTATTTTTATATAATTTTAATTTTGTGTTAACCTATATACAATTATTATTTTTTGTTGATAATAAATATTTTTATATTCTATATTACTTGCTGTCTATAATTTTATTTTTATGTGAACAAAGTTCGAAGCTGGTGAGACTGTGGCATCCCCAATTGGGATATGGGAACGTACCCATACTACGTGACCTCTTCGGGGAGGGGGGGATCTTCAAAATGTCACGCTTGGTACAAATGAGCGGCAGTTTGCTTAGGATTTTGGTCACGGGGGGGGGGGGGTTAAAAATTGCAAAAAAATTGGTCACGTAGTATGGGTACGTTCCCTATGTTGTGAGACTGAAGGGTAAGGAGATGGAGGTGAGGAAGGTTGAAAAGTACCTGGCTAAGTACTTTAGATCTGGTCTCTAAACATGGCTAAAGCCATTTCAAGCAATGTTTTAGTTCTGATTGGTGGTATTTTCCAGTGTAATACTGAGAGTATTTACCACACTGTATTGTGTCATATAATTATTTTTCTCTGTATGTTGGATAAGAGATGATTATTCTGATATTTGACTGCCTTGGCGTTCAATATTTATTTTATTTATAATTTCTCACCATACATGTGTTCTTATTTTTTTTACATACAAAAATATTAACCTCACTAGGACTAGCAGCCTGTATTGAGGTTAACATTCATAAATTTGAGTGATGCATTTACATCACTAAAATACGAAACACTACATCCAAAACACTAAAATATTATATGCAGAAAGTAAGAAATAACAATATTATATCGGTGATCAGATGGGTAATTTGTAACAATATAGACCATAAAACAAATCCTTAATTACTATACCCATCAAGAAACAAAGGTAGTTCAAAACAACTAGGGTGACACTCCGATTTTGACAAATGGAACTCAACTAAAATCTAGTTATTTAAAAAAATATTATTATTTAAAAAAACAAATATTATTTAAAAAAATCTTATTATTTTAAAATAAAAATAATATATTAATAATAATATATTCTGACACGAATTGGAAGACAGGTAAAATATAAATTTATGACCCATTATTATTGTTAAGTGGCATAACACACAACGAGAAGATAATTTGTTTTTGCTGAAGCACAATGTACCTAAATAATAGTAATAATGATATGTGGACGATTTGTATACTCCTGTTTTTGTAAAAAATCACCTCAAGGGCGCTGTACACATTTATTATGCTCTATCTTATTTCTAACTATAGACTAGACAAACTATTATGACAGCTCATGTATAAAAGATTGCATCCACTGGTTTGTCGATCACTAGTACAAAACTAAATACACAATCAGTGGCCGCCCCCCTTATTTAGGTTCCCCAGATAGAAATCTGTGTTTAGAACATAAGGCAGGTTTTAACTTAAGATTGATTCTTCGTAAGAGTCCCAAAATAAAAATTACATGCGGAACAGTCAATTTCTCAGTATTTTGCAGCATATGGCATGCAACTCCAATGTAAAGCTTCACTCGGTAAATGATGAATCTCCAACTTGTTATTTAATTATCATTATATTCTGAACACAAAAATGGTTTAAATAAAATCTGTATGCGGTGAATTAAAACTACACTCATGAACATGAAAATGGTTTTTCTTTGATTCTGGCAGTACATAAATAGTATGCAACTAGAATTTTATAACTGCACTTTGAATAAGAGAATGTTTTCCTTTGAAATGTGTCAGCAGATGAATCCACAACTGGAATTTTACATTCTGAACACAAAACTGGTTTAAATTAAATCTGTAAGCGGCGAATTAAAACTACACTTAGAACCTAAAAATGGTTCCACTTTGATTCTGGCGGCACTAGTAGTCCGCAACTAGAATTTTATAACTGCGCTTTGAATAAGAGAATGTTTTCCTTCGAAATGTGTCAGCAAATGAATCCAACTGGAATTTTACATTCTGAACACAAAACTGGTTTAAATTAAATCTGTATGTTGTGAATTAAAACTACACTCAGAACATAAAAATGGTTTTTCTTTGATTCTGGCAGTACATTTCGTCACAGAATAAGTAATGAAAAATTCCGTGCTCATTTCAACCGGTCCGAATCGAAGGTGTGACGAAAATATGAAATGAAATGGTTAAAATTTTTACAAGATATTATTTAATGTGAAATTTTGCCGCCCCTTAAAAGGGCCGCCCCCCCCCCCATGCTACGCCACTGTGTTCAATGTATTTGACCAATGAAAGTGATGCTGGATTGAAATGTATACATTTATCATATACCTTAAGCGGTTCGCTACGTTACAACAGGGGTGCCCGGGTTGATGGGGTAAGGTTTGTCTAAGTCTTGGCGGCGAATGATTTTTCCCACCTACTGCATGGCGGGCCGGATCGGGAGAGATTGGTTAACCTAGACCTCTCCAGCCCGACTCCTGACCCATTGGGAGGGATGGATTCATGTCCGTCACTCCTAGACATGTTGACCCCCAGATTTCTACCCACCCCTCATACCTTTTTCCTTCTTGGAACTTCCACTCCTTCCTTTCTTTCCCTAAAAAGACCCTCCATACAGCATTCCCAAAGATGACATAGGCAGGCGCGTAGCTACCTAGGGGCTACGCGGGGCAGTGCCCCGGGGCCCTCAAGCTCAGGGGGCCCTCGAATCCTTACCAGAAATCTCGATCGAACTGAACTTTTGGAAATTTCTCCCATTTTCAAAATAAATATGACAGGTTGCAACCCCACTTTAATCATGACAACTCAGTTGAGAGAAATTCAAAAGTTATGCCTAGGGAATTCCCCTAAATTCTTTCTGTAGGTTGGCAGTGTTATCAATTTGACAGATTTGATATGTCAACGACACTTGTAGCGTATCAGTGTGTTTCTCTTTCCTTTTATTTTACTTTCGAATTATTCAAGTGCAAAAACTGCAAAAAAATATGGTATTGATACCCATTTTCAAGAAAAAAGGCAAAGAAAAGTTAAAAAACATTTTGATGAATTAGCTTGCTGATCACCGATTTCCAAACGGAGAAAAAATATTTAAAATTGAGATTTTCAATAATGTACTAGACACAGTAATATCTCAATTAGATACACGTTTTATTGGTATGAGTGCAGTCTGTCATATATTCGATTTTCTAACACCAACATTTTTATTACATGTTGATGAAGTAACTTTGTTACAAAAGTGTGACGAATTCCAAAGAAAATATTCAGATATTATAGTTTTTCACTTCAATTTATTAATATTTACCATCTAGTTTTACCTCAACTAAATCAAGCATGGACTGTTCACCAATTATGTAAGGAAATAATGAGCAAATATGGAGTGCTAGAATGCGACCTAACGGAAGTATTTACAGCAATGTTATTATTCTTTCCAATTCCTGTCACTTCTGCAGCAGCTAAAAGGTCATTTAGCAAATAAAAAATAATAAAAAATTATTTAAGAAATAAGATGGGCCAAACTCGACTCCGACATTTATCGCTAATATCAATTGAAAACAAAACCGCATCAAGCCTGGATTTAAACGAAGTCATTGATACTTTTGCGAAAACTAAAGCTAGGAAAAAATTGTAAATATAATTGTTATTTAGTCAGTTGGTAGGCTCGACCTTTATATGTATAATAAACCCTTGATTCTTCTCTATTTCGTTTTATTAGCCAAACCTACACCAAGTTTCAATTGTAATTTATGTTGTTACTGTTTAATATTTTTATTACCTGCCCTGCAGTCTGCAGTGCACAAAAAAAGCTTAAGTAGCTTAGCATTTTTAAAGTATTTGTATATTTCATATTTTTATTTGATAAAACCTAATCAGTTTACATAGCAGTGGGGCCCATAATGTTCACAATCTATTTCTTGCCTTCATTCTTCATATTAATGAGCATTACCATGTATTTTATTTTGCCAGTTTCCTATTGCTTTTATAACATAAATTTTCTAACGTCAACTGCCTTGCTTCTCTCTTTTTTTTTTAACATTAGTTGCTTTCTGATTGCTTTGAATTTATTTTATGTAGTTGTTAAAAAATGTATAGGTACAATGAGGTTGAGTCCTAATTTTTTATTTTGATGAAAATGTATTGATTTATTAACAGCAGTTTAATTAGTTTTTCGATATCTCCAAAAATGACGAAGTTATGAGCTTTCAAAGTAAACTTTGGTAAAACGTATGCAATTATGTCTCATGACATCACATGAGAAGCAATTTAGTACAATCTATAATTCGAATGGCAGTGCTGCAGTACCGCTGAGCATGTATGAGTGGCGGCTGGAGAGCACTTCTTTGATGGTGGGGAGTGGGGATTGATATTTTTAAGTACACCTGTACCATTGTACTGTAATCTCACCACACACAGAATATAATATAAAATTTCTCAAACAAAAATGTTGATGGTCAAATCATGCTAATCGGATATCTAAATACAAAAGAATATAAAATGTCTGTAGATGTACTTATACCATTTAATAACAATAATATAGTGTTATATAAATAACGCTTTATCTTGCAAGATTATTATCGAACTTAGTTTGGAAGCAAGCAATTCCCGCTCGAAACTATGCAAACAGTTCAGAATTTTGTCATGTGGGGATATATTGGATTATCCCCACAGTATTTAAAATTCACACACGAATGCGCATGCGCGGTTCTCGGCTTACCTGTGATCGAGAAAAAAATGCAAAGAATTAACCAAAATAGCCTAAGGGACAGCTCAGATTGTCCCCCAAGTGCGCGGTAGGTTCTGCGCACTGAGAAATGGTTTGTGCGCTGGTCGGCTGTCCGCTGGTCAGCTTCGGTGGTCGCAGGTCGCATTATTCATCCAGAATATTTTTTTATATTTTATTTCTGCAAATGTTAATTGCTTTTATGTTTAAGGAATTCATTCATTTTGGTGAAGACAATATCAACTGTTATTTCCTTTAGTGGGTTTCGGGTGTAACTGGTGGGGCTGTCCCCACTGTCCGTGATTTCATGTCTGATTTTACAAATTTTTCGTTTTGACGGTTCATATATTCGGTACTATTTGGTATTTTCCAAACATTCAATAAGTTATGTCCTCAGCATGCTTTAATTAATATGATAAAAATGTTAAAAAAGCATGAAATTTCATTGTAGGAAATAACTTCATTGTATTGCGGGTATATTTTATTGTTCCTGTTTGCTTTTTACCATGTTTTTGCTATTCTTACACTTCTTGAGCTATCTTATTTGTTAATTATGTTCTAGCACATTTATTTTATTAATATCCTTACATACGTATAGGTACATCAAAAAAAAGGTTTTTTTTCCCCAGTTTTTTTAATATAACTCAAAAACATTGGGAAAATATATTCTTCACTAAAATAATTTTCATAAAATTTTCCATATTTAGGTGCTAACAAGTTATTTCGCCATGCAAACCGTTTAGATGCAATTGCTAGTGGAAGTTTGATGAATGTTTGGCTTACCTGTTTAGTCCAGCCAATATAGCACAAAACTGGCAATTCCGTGCTACAGTAGAAATTTTAGGCAAATTAATTTAGTGAAGAACATATTTTTCGCAAAGTTGATAGTGTTTAAAATAGAAAACCAGGAAAAAAGTTTTTTTTTCATGTTTTTTGACTAAAACTCAAATTCAAACATTTGGCAAAATTCGGATTTGTAGTCAGCACCCCAAAACACTTACATGAGGAAAAAATCAGAACTTCACCAGAATTTGTTTGAAAAATTTGTTGAAACAAATTTTGGTGAAGTTCTGATTTTTTCCTCATTTGAGTGTTTTGGGGTGCTGACTACGAATCCGAATTTTGCCAAATGTTTGAATTTGAGTTTTAGTCAAAAAACATCAAAAAAACTTTTTGACGAGACTAAGATTAAAGAAACAACAGTTAGGCAATTGGGGGTGAGGGGAAGAAACTAACATGATCAGTGATTTGCCAATAAATGTATCTGACAGTCTGCAGGCAACTCGCATTGTAAAAGTACTTTAGTCTTCAATGATGTAATCTGCTTAAGAGCAATACATTATTTTTTACAACGGTGCACGAATTCCTTGCCCTCCTTAGCCGTAACCTTTGATTATATAAATGTCGCCGTAACTAAAAATCCCAAATCTCATGAAAAGGGTTTTATTTATTATCAAAAACCGAATATTTTGTATGTGTAACTAGTTTTCCCTTTTGCAATTGTCATATATTTAACTTACCACACTGAACTATCACTTTGCTGTGTGGAGGGTCTTTTTGAGGAGAGGAAGGAATGAACATTGGTCTTGAAGAGACCCATGTTGTAGGAAGGAGGAAACACAGAGGCCGGCAAATCATTCCACAGCCGAGCTGTTGAACACAAGAACGAGTCAAAGAAACGACCTGTTCTCATGTGACAAATGTCAACCATGTACAAATTTGTGTTGCTGTACTTACGCTTTGATAGTATGAGTGCCACTCACTGACATCTTGAAAACTGTTCATTCTAATCTAAATATGCTTAAAATGACGTAAAATAACACTTACGACTGTATTGTCTTTACCATTTGTTGCACCCAAAACTGTTTCCGAATTACAGCTTCTGGAAATGGACTGTAAATTACTAAAGTAAATGAAACGAAATGGTGTTTACTGGAATTGGGTGATAATATGTGTATGGGAAAAATAATGGATTACAAGGATAACCAATCACTTATCTCTGCGAAGGCAAACAACACAATTACAAATACAGTTTATTTAGTTCCACCGTGGTACCTCAAGGTAATCGCCACAACCACACAGATGTTTAAAACGATCTTGATACGGTCAAAACACCTTCTTTTAGTTCATAAACAAATATATATACGAACCAACAAAATGCTTTCAATGTAGTCCAAAATCTTCTTCTGTTTTTTCAGAAACAAAAGCACTTGAATTCACACTTGTCATTTTCAAATGCTTCAAATTCCATTTTCAAATGCTTTTCCATCAAGGTGATATGTTTAGGGAGGGTAGGTACTGGATAAATGACATCCCGGTAGGAACTGTGCATATCATCATTTCAAAACCAAACAACATTCGTATATTTACTCAGTTTAAAAACATAGGAAACACATGAGCCAGGAGTTAATTATTTTAATAATTTATCAGGGTTCGCTCACACTCCACCCCTGACATCATGTTGTATTCAGGATTCAGGTGTCATAAGAATTATGAACTTTTATAAACACAGTGATATTTATTAGACCGGTTCCTGCTGTACTTTTTGCAAATGAAAGGTGAGAGGAAACGGTACGTTTTCATAGACAATGATTACAATAGTAGCATAGATAATGTAGAGGTAGAGTAATAAACTCATATACAATTTTACCATCATCATGAACATTAAAAAAGTTTTTCTAAGTATTGTCCCATTTTCCTTCAAATTATTTGTATTAACTAACTAACTAACCATCACGCCATTTCAGCAGGGGTAGGCAGAGAGGATGGACCGCCAAACAACTCGGTCTTGGCACACACTCCGTGCCTCGTTCACATACATCGTCTCATACATGCTCTTCTATTATTCTGTTTCTTGACATGGCCCGACACAAGTTTCTGATTCACTTGGTCGTGCCATGTCTTTCTCGAGTGTCCTCTACTTCTTCTACCATTCACATTTGCGTCATATATTCTCCTTACACTCCTTTCCTCGTTCATTCGCTCTACATGCCCAAACCATCGGAGCGTTCCTTTCTTGATCTTACTCATCACGCTTACATCAGCCTTGCATTCTTTGCGGATCTCCATGTTTCTCACACGATCATACATGGTTTTACCACACATATGCCTCAGGGATCTCATTTCTACACCATTCAGTCTATTTATTATTTGTATTCAGGCATATAATTCTCTCACTGGTCACTTAGCTTTATTTGGAGAACAAATCTCAGTTCTGAACAATCCATAGCCATAGTCCTGACTAGGGATGCAACGATATATCGACCCCTAAAAATATCGATATCGACGATACGCCGATATCGATATATCAATATCGAAAAACTCAATATATCATATCGAAAAACCCGCCCAAATTAAAATACCCACGAAATCGGCTAAATTCCTATTATTATATCTTTCTGCTCTTGTAAATACTCTAATGCCGGCGCCAGACATGTGTTCAAAGATGTGTTCACACATTTGAAGACTTTGCGCACACCTTTGTTCACTTATGTGTGTCTCTGCCAGATATGTGTTCAAAGATTTGATCACTCCTTTGAGCTCACAGTTTTCAAATAGACTTCACACAACATGGTCGACGATTTGGTCGACACAGTTTGCTTCTATTATTTATGTGCGTCTAATTATTTATATTATCTAATTAATTTATCTAATTATATTTATCTAAATATATTTATCTAAATATATTTATCTAAATATATTTATCTAAATATATCTATCTAATTATATATTTATCTAAATATATTTATCTAAATATATCTATCTAATTAATTCTTCGATAGAGCAAGGTATTGAAGAGTGGTGTTTAATTGAGTTCCAGGCGTCATTGATGTTATTTCGATTTTTATGCCCTTTACGTTTCGGATCCCATATATCTGGCTCTACTTGCATCAACTCTATAAACTCGAAAACGCTCTCATTATTCCACTCCATCGTTAGTTCGTTTGGCTGTCCACGCACGACTACTCTCCGCACGGCGACGCTCGCGCAACTGAGCTTCGCGCAGTGTGGCAGGCATGCAAACATTTCGACGCTGATCCCTTTGATGTGCGCTAAAGAAACCGACACGGAACGGCAAAGCGCACATATGTGCCCAAATAAGTGAACACAGTATCATTTGCCCATGCCACACATGTGAACACATATTTGAACACATCTTTGAACACATGTCTGGCGCCGGCTTTAAAGTAAACATTCTTGAAACATGGCAAGAGATCCCAATCTTTTCAAAGTGGCAATGAGTCATCTACCAATTGTGTCAACAAGTGTTCCTTCTGAACACCTTTTTTCAAAGGCAGGAGCCACTATAACTCAAGCAGAAACCAGATACAAGGAAGCAGGCTCTCAAAGTTACTATTTTTCAGTTCGATAGATGGTACAAAATAATGGAATAATTTTTTTTTAAATAAATTTATGAAAAAAAAATTATATACCTATTAAAAAATTGTGATTATTCACATAAATAAGTATAAGAAAATACATAAATAATAAATATAGATAAACGTTTCGTATAACTAAAACTACATTGATTTCTATAAGCTTTTAAAAAAAGAAGAAATATCAATATATCGACCTACTAGACCGATATATCGACCTACTAGACCGGTATATCAATATCGACTTAATTCGATATAATATATATCGATTTCGATATATCAATATTTTTAAAAACCTTGCATCCCTAGTCCTGACCTACTCGGTACAAAAGTCTCACTGCATTGTAAAATTCAATCTGCATCCATGCCAGGTTTGACTCAACTCTGTGTGACTTTTCCCAACAAATAAGTTTTTTACAAAAGTGCATGTTACAATGTAACGCTTTGAATTTACACTCTATATTTATAGCAGAAAAAAAGTGCCCATAGCCGTTTCTTATGCAGGGCCCGTAGGCCAAGGAAAAGTGTGGAAAGCCAATGACGTTATATAATGTAGACGCGTGGTAGAAATCTAAGTGGGAAGCCAAAAGTAAGGCAATTGCACTAGTCTCGTTTTCTAGTATTTTACCAGTAGGTAAATTGCATTTAGAAAGCGCCATAATGCCTTCCTGTGTGATGAAAAAATGTTTCCATTACATGGTAAACAGTAGTAAAAGTGAAGAAATAATATTTAATTTATAAGTACACGCGAATTACTTATTATTATCGATTATTATAAACAAATTAAAATTACTGAAAACTGCCGAAAACAAAAGAGTGTTGTTTACTTGCCACATTATATCTTGAGTTAGTGAGACAATGACAAGTCTATTTTATAAAACATCATCAGATATAAAACCGGGTAGGTGGAGTTAGGCAGACCGCACATGAGAGACTAGTTGTGGCAACAGTTGCGTGCATCAAAATCCATTACGGTGTATGGATATGCACACGAGCGATGCGGTACTAGGAAGACTGTGTGAAGTCTCATGTGCGGACTGCCTTATTATATCTTCTGTAACTTTTGATATTGTTGTAAATGGTTCTTGATAATATGATAATGAAAACTCCTCCACAACAATTCACATTCCTTTTTATTTAGACTTAAAACTCTTATACGGACACTGAGTCTATAGGAACAGCATTATGTCAATTTTCTTAGACTCTTAGAATCTCTCTGTTCCTCGAATCCTGACTGCCAGCTCACCTCGGTTCTGAATATGGAGGGGAAAACCTATATACTAGAGACACCTGTTGGTAGAACTATATTAACGCTATGAGCTGTACTAACAGTGGAGCCATCTGTTCTACGTAGCTCGAACTATCACTGTGTACCTACTTAAAGTTTATTTACAGTCTACTCCTTCGAAATACCACCATAAAAATCTTTGCAGTTCTTTTTACTCAAATTATTTTGCTCCTTTCGGTTCAAAAGCAAAGGGGAACTCAATAGTTTCAAATTAAGAATGTGTATGGACCAAATGATGCACTGATTAATGCATTGAAAGTGTGTAACCTCTTATTCCTTAAAATTTTGAATGATAATAATAATATTGGAACTGTGATATCTGCATATTTATTTATTAGGAATATTTATTGTAGAAATGGGTTACTGTTATTGGGTTTTCAAAACAGACAAAAGAGTTAATTTTGTAATAATATATTTTCTGAATATTTAAAGCAAAATATCAGATGAGACTGTTACAAACTATGGTCGTATTAAGTAAATTATCAACATATTGACATAACTAATATTAACATTGATACACATAGGGTAAATAATATTTAAACTAAAAAAAACATAAATTATTTGTCATCAACAAATAGCATTTACACGTGATTTTAAATTATGTTATTCTTGCATAATTCACTATAATTTACAAATTTACACATACAAAATACCAATATTTAAAATAAGACTACGTACATGTCATCTCAAAAGCGAAAATTGAAAAATATTTAAATATTAGTAAACCAATGTAAAATTCATTGTTAAGGTCACACGTGAAAGTATAGTAATTCACAGACATAATAATATAATGGTTGTTAGGGTGGTAAGCGGGGAAAGGTTATTTTATAAAATCTCTATACAATATTCTCTAAATACAACAATAAGGCAGAGTTTAATAATAATTGACGCAGTTATAGAGGCACTTTGAATACTCAACAAGTTATATAAGGGCTTGCGGGATACTCAACAAACTGTATAACGGATTGTGGGATGCTCGACAAGGTAGAGGCACGTGGGATACTCAACAAGTACTTCAAGGGCAGTTAGAAGACCTAGGTATTAAAAATACAAAAGACGTTAATTCAAACCTTAAATTATATTTTTGACGCACATCAAAAATAGCCGCTTCTAATTAACCCTAAATACTTCTGACGGGTTTACTCTAAACTAGGGTATATTCTTTTGACTACGGTACATATATAGCGCTAAGGTTTTTAAATGCGATCATTTCGTAAACGTTAGATTCATGTTTAGGAATATACTCACGTTTTATCCAGATACTTTGAAAGCACTAACACAGGCGTCTAAAGCAAGAATACTCTGGTAATGTTCTGTTTCAACAATACAGAGGTGGAAAACTTCAAGCAATAATCAATAGATTATTCCTACAAGTTAACACAAAACTTCTCGTAACCTAAAGGACATTGATTGCCTTACAAATACTTTTTTTCTAAAAATGGTCTGATTATATTGTCTAAATTAATTATGCAATTAATTGAAATTTTATTAATTTATCTTATTTTGAAAAGAAATTTATTGCTTCTTTTCAAATTATAATTTTGTGAATTTTTGATCGAAATTTGATATGTTGTTTAGTATCAGAATTTGGCACTAGCCACACACTATCTAAATTTGCTGGTACATTTATTTTTGAAATGCATAAAGGCACATTTATAAGATTCCGCAATGGTCGTAGTAAAAGAAATAAAGTTTTTATGTTTATTTTTATAATATAATCTACGACACAAAACGCACATATCAACAAAAATATAATTCAAATATGCAATACAAACACTACATTATGAAACAATTTTTTATTTTGTATATTTTGATTGTTTAACTAAAACATACTTCTCGATAATATGGTCCTTATTAATAATAATGTAGATGTTGGCTTTAAATGCTTTAGGAAAAATTGTGGTATTAAATTAAAAGAAATATTTATTAGTCAAGGAAGTTAGTTATTCCAAAAATATGATCATTGGTGTTAAAAAGTCTCTTCTGAAAGAGAAAATAATAATTTATCCTCGGTTGAACACCCAGTTTTTATTAAAATTAACAAAATATTGCGTGAGACAAATTAATATAAAAATGTCAAGCTTTTGATTGAAAAGTAATCAAGGACTAAACATTTAAATTGCAAGGTGGTACTGCAGAATCTTCAACTGGTTTGTGCTTGTCAGCATTTTGGGTGAATGATGTTGTGTTGATGTTGGACAGCACCGGTGTTGATGGGGGATGATCCGATGCGGTGGTTGGTGTTGTTTGTTTACATGAGCTTCTGCTTGGCGCACTCGGGGCAGATGATGTCCTCGGCGTCGGTGATGAAGCCCCTGCCCACCAGAGAAGTCTTGCACAGAGCGCAGATGAAGCACTCGTTGTGCCAGTGGCGGTCTTCAAACGAGATGAAGCGCGTGCCACCGATTCCTGGAAAACGAACAAACGTTATACTATTATCCTTCAATTCATTCAAAGCATTTATTTACAGTTATTGCACTATTCATTATTGTGAGTTAAAGAGTTTCCGGCCTCTTTTCTAGTCGAGGAAAAGGAAAAATCGCCGAACAACTCCCGCTTGAACACTTCTGTTAGATTCCATACCAAACTGAACTGAAAAAAGTCCTGTCTTGAACAATTCAAAATTGTTCCTTTTGTGTTAACTGCAGGTCTAGTAAGTTCCTCTACGAAATGGACCTTTGGAATACAACGTAATGAGGATGTCTCCTATATCGAAATTTCATGTTATTGACAATTGTATCATACACCGAGGACAGAACTTTTGAATTTATCGAAAATACCAAATAGTACCGAACTCTTTTAACCATAAGCCATCAAAATGATAATATTAGCGGCTGGTTGAAAAGGTTGTGAAAGCAGCACTACCATTTGAATTATGAATGGTACGTCACGAGACACAACCGCATACATTTTACCAATGTTCACTTTGAAAGCTCGTAACTTTGTCATTTTTGGAGATACAAAAAATAAATTTATTGTCATTATTAGCTCTTTAAATATAATACATTTTCATAAAAAAAAATTAGGAGACTACCTCAATATTTAGAATTTATAGACCACCAATAGAGCAGTGCTATTTATAAAACCTAACAAAGGACAGTTATTGTCGTCAATAATTATATTATAGGCCCAAAAAGAAAGCTACCAGAAAAAATAATTATTTCATAAAGCTTTCAAGAAGTGAAAAATCTTTTAAAGAAGAGCGTCCATGAACTGTGGTGGGCGGGCGGCGTGGATTTGATTTCTATACAAATCTACAGTTTTATTCCGAAATTGTTGAAAGTTTGCACACTTGACCATCAAAGCGAGAGGCAGGTCATTGTCTCTACATGAAATTTCTAAAAACTCTGCGTGAAGTCCGACAACTAGAAAAGACACAAAGGAAACTAGAAGATGTTTGAAGGGGAAATTAGTGTTTACGTACCGGTGATCGGCTTCACGCAAGAAGTACATCTCTTGGCGAACAGCTCCCCGAAGCACTCGGCGCAGTAGGGCTTGTCATCCCTGGAGGTGAAGCGCTGACCAGCCAGCGACGTGGAGCAGTGCGTGCACGTGAAGCACTCGCGGTGCCACGGCTCGTTCTTGTACGTCACTCCGCCCTGAGTGATGATCTGAAACACACAAATGTGTCGTGAGTCATTTGGAATGATGGGATGTTACCTACGTCAGGAAAGGAGTCGGAAATAATGGATCCATAACACTAGTGACAGACTCTGTTATAAAAGTGCCAGCATTATTTGGCTAGGCCTATTTCAGCTTATCGCTCGCCATACATTCTGACGGGATTCCTGAGTCTATCACTAGCAATAATACAGAACAGTGACAAAGCAAAACATTGGAAGATGTGAAAAAAAATCTAACCTAAACTATTACATATTGTTTTATCCAGAATAAATTTATCTTCAGTTGCATCTATTTATTTTATTTTTTTATATGAATACTGCACAAGGGTCCCCTGACTGCTCCCGTCTAGAGTCAGTGAGACTATGGAATCCCTAATTGGGGTATGTTGTGAGGCTGAAGGTAGTGAGGAGGGGAAGGAGATAGGGAAGAGGAAGGTGGGTAAGTACCTGGCTATTTCATTTCAAGCAACGTTTCAATTCTGAATGGTGGTCTAGACCAGGACGATACTGAGAGTATCTTCCACTCTGGAATGTGCTGCAAAAATACTATATATTATTTTAAATGAATTAATTGTGAAAAAAACTATATATCAAATAAAATTTATTTGCGCACGCCGGGTTCGACATCAGTGTTCACAAATCATTCTCTAGCATGTTGGTGTACTAACCTCACCCTGTAAAATGCATGGGACGTATCTGACTTAGGTACTTTAGTCAGCGATTCCTGACATTATTTGGAGTTAAAAATGTTAATAAAATTATAGTTTACGGCGGCTTGTTCAAGGCACCACACCACTGTAAATAAATTTTTTGTAATTTTTTATTTATTTCATTTTCTGAAAGATGCATTTGTTAAGAATGCTCCCACCAAATGTTTTAAAGAAATTCGTAAAATTGGCGGAGATATAGCATTTTATGTGAAACCTTTTGAAACAGTTTGTATGTTGAATAATCTTTCAGCAAAACTTTGAACACGTTTTCTCGAAACTACGTTTTTCAACCTGGTAGACAATATTTAAAAAACTACACGTCCAATTTGCATGCTCCAAATTTTTAAACTGTTTGAAAATCCAGGCTATATGGTATCATGTTCGGGTTTTTTTTATAAAGGGCCCGCCACTAATTTTTTTTAAGAAGGATTAAAATTTTCTATTAAAAACGGAAATTAAACTCCCTGGTCCCTCCATTTTTTTTAGATATCGAAATTTCCCTAAGCGATGTTGTAAACCTATAAGTCTGGTTTCTAAATATATTTTTATTGTATTTTTCAAATACATCACAGCAATTTCGTCGGAGTGTCCTATTGGAAGTGGTGTACATCGCAAACTATAAAATTTGTATACAGACTTCTATATTATGTATTGTATATTGACTATGAGTATTAATGAAAAAAAATTCCATTCATCGTTTGCTTGAAAATAATTACGAAAAATATACCTACCTACCCTTATACCGCGCACGAACCGTGGTTTGGTGCCTTAATATTAAAGAAAATATATTTTTCTTCAAAACAAAAATGTCTTCCACATGTCATCACTGGTCACTCAGCCCCTCACCCCGACCCTACCTACACAATATCTACTGATTTTTTTATGTTTTGCTAAAGTTAAAAAAAAAGTCACCGGAGACCAAAATTTCATTAGACCAAGGAATCACTGGTTAGTAAGTAAGTCAAGGTGGTAACACCCTGTATAAGGGAACGTACCCATACTACGTGACACGTTTAGGGGGGGGGGGGGGTCTTCAAAATGTCACGCTCCATACAAATGAGCGGCGGGTTGCTTAGGATTTTGGTCACCGGGGGGGGGGGGGGGGTTAAAAATTGCAAAAAGTTGGTCACGTAGTATGGGTACGTTCCCTAACCACTCACCAATTATTTATAAATCCTGTAACTGTAGACTGTTTACTTTACCACTCATTTTATCTACATAGGTACTCTTTGTTTCTAAAATAATATAGGTATATATTTTTAAATATGCAAATTTATCTAATTTCTTCTATTTCTCTTTAACATGTTGTTTTTTCACCTCAGCCAATTAGTATTTGAGACGATTATTTGCACAAAGCTTTGTCCATCTCATCTCATCTCGCCCAGTCAATATTACGCAACTCTATGTATGTCAACTGTCAAGCGTACGTGAGCATTGAGCATAATAAACATGCTTGAAAACGATTGAAAAAGCTCCATCTGTCCAATTTACGTGATTGCGTCGAGTATTTTTTCAATCAAGTTAGACAAATATTTATGTCATACGGGTTTTTCCACATGTAGTGCGTTATTTGCACCTCGTGTCAGAATGGAAGATATTATATAGGTACATTGCTTCAAATAGTTTTAGCTTGTGTTTAGTGACTAGATATGAATAGACGGATACTTTCCTCTCTTTCTAAGTCTCATTCTCACTCTTTTCCGTTGATTCACTCCAGGCAGATGAAACTCTTGTGTTGAATTTGGTATAAATCACTAGAATGTTTGAAAATATTGTACACTTCTTTAGTAAGAAGCCAGGTAGAGTATAATTCGCCCATTTGGTCCCCATTGTATAAAATACATTCCGACAATATAGAAAGGGGGGTACTTCCCTCTCTTTCCAAGTCTCATTCTCACTCTTTTCCGTTGACTCACTCCAGGCAGATGAAACTCTTGTGTTGTATTTGGTATAAATCACTAGAATGTTTGAAAATATTGTACACTTTTTTTGTAAGAAGCAAGGTAGAGTATAATTCGCCCATTTGGTCCCCATTGTATAAAATACATTCCGACAATATAGAAAGGGTACAGCACAAATTTCTAAGATTTATTAACTTTAAGCTGAATATTCATTCCAATTCAAAATATTAACTATCTTCTTTTGACGAAACAACTCAACTTAATTACGCTGTCAGATAGGCGGATCATCTCTGACCTTGTACTAAGTAAAATCATTAATAATTGCATTGACAACCCTGAAATTCTCGCCAAAATAAAATTTTACGTACCGACCAGAAATATGAGGCAAAGTGCTACCTTCTTCTGTGACAATTTTAAAACAAACTATGAGGCTCATACGCCTATAAATAGATTACATCATTTTGGCAATAAATTTGGAAATATTGTACTCCATGTTTGCAGATTCTGTATTAGTTATAAAACGAAATCTTTATAATTACTTTAATGAAATGTATGATTTTAATTTTAATTAATTTTATTTTTTACTATTAATTTAATCATTATAATTGTGTACTACGTACCTGCCTAACTATTATTATCTATCTTTGTAAAAGCCCACTAGGACGTAAATAAATAAATAAATTATATAAAACTAGCAGATAAAAACTAGCTTACATTTTCCCATCGGGCTGCTGCTTGAAAACTTCAACCGTTCTTTTTGAAAATAACAGAAGGCTCCACTTCCGTTTACAACAATCCCAAACCGTAAAGAAGTACGAATAATAATACTATCAGATAACTTTGTGGAAAATATCTGAGCCTGGACAAATAATTCTTTAGACATAATTTAATTGAAACTTTTGAGTTGTTTTACTTATTTCATTCCTGTTTATTACGCAAAGTATATTTTACAGTGTTGGAATTTGGAACCAATGCGATATAAAGAAATAAGTCGGTTTAGTACAAAGGAAAACCGTTTGCAAGGAGCCGCACCTTTTAATTTTGATACCGAATCCATTAAGATAGTCATTCTGTAACTTCAGATCAATTTATTTCCCATTTATCGGTGACATCACTTCATCCATCTAATCAGGAAGGCGATGTTCAATTTATTTTGGTTCAGTAAACATTATTTTTAATTCTCGAAAAAAAAAACAATTAGGTAGGTAGATACTATTCTTTCAGTTATCATAAAAAATATTAATTGCGGTTGTCATATAAACTGGTTCACTGAACTCAAAATTGCTTTGAATTTAAGTGCCATTTTTAAAATTGGATCGGATTATTTGAAAAATATAGACAAGTGATAAAGTACCTACCTGCCTTTTATGTAATATTTTTAAAAGACAATTATTTTAATTGTAACCGATTCGTTAAGACTTTAAACTATCCCATGATTTTTCACGGGTTTATTATTAGGGTAGTTATTAATAACTAGCTGGTTCCCGGCGTAAGTTGCAATGCCATATTCAAAGAAGTAAATTGTTTTTCCCTGCATGTCCTTTCCCGTGCGTCTCCGTTCCCCTCCGGCATTCCCCTTCCACCTTCCCCGCCTTCCCTCTCCCCTCTCCCGCTCCATCGTCCCGCCAACCCCCTTCCGCGTTCCATATATTCAAGGTATTTTGAAAGTTTCAAGCATTTCCTATGCTTACTATAGCAATGCATAGACATCTCATATCACATAAATGCATATACCCAAGCAGGCATATTTTGATCTTTATATAATAAATAGATAATTATTATCTACTAGTTTTTACCAGTGAAAAATCACCCGACTTTCTTAGTTTAACTTTTAAAAACTGCCGGGAAAAGTAAAAGAAAAGTACCTACCTACGCACATTTCAAATACAGATTTTTTTTTTGAAATAGGAAATTCACCCTAAAAAGAGATTTAAAATGCTGCTAAAATATTTTGTAGGTAGGTACCTACCTACTTCATCGCTTAGCAGGATTTGAAAAGATTGCAACATTTTTATTAACATTCCCATCGGTTCTAATTTTGAAAAGTTCACTCTACTTTGTGAGTAGGTTCGTAGAAAGGAAATTATGTTGTATTGTCGTAAATAATAATTTATTATTATGTTGCTCGGATTAAATGAAATCTTTCTTTTACTGTGGCACCTGAAATATAATCCAGAAGATATTTGCGTGGTGGAGTGGCTAGCAACCATCCCAGACATTCAGACAATGCCAAAGGTCGAGAGTTCAATCCCGATCATTTGATTTACTTCGTATAGGACTGGTTTTTTAACAGCGATCTTTTAAGATAAACCTATACGAACCGGTCCGTTGTTGGCGGTGAATCATCGCTAAAATAGACACATTGATAATAATGATGATATCTTCCATCTTTTATCAGTGAGGTTTTATTTTAATGTATGTGATGTCTAATGATAAATTTCCTTGATTCAGTGGATCAATAGCATCCCAATAGGGGAATATTATATTACTGAAGGAGGAAATAATGAGGAGAAAGGTAAGAGGAAGGTTGGGAAGTGTTTATTGTACAAGGCTTTTCAGATCTTGTTACAAAATATAAAGTTTAAGTAATTTTACGGAATGTGTGGGTTCTAAATGGTGATTTCTCAGAAGGCCGATATTGAGAATTGAGAGTATCTTTCGATTTGGAACGATGCGCGATGTGCAAATATAATATATTTTATTTTTATTGATGAAAAACCTATACTGTTTTTACCCGCGTCGGGCTACGTACCCCCGACCTCTGCATCTAGAGCATCTCGTCCGCTGTTGCAATCCAATGAAATTGATTTCAAATTTATTATTATTATTATGGTATATTATGTACAATATATGGTGTAAAAGAGCAATCCAATGTTTTGGGTCGATCTTCATTCGAAACCTTACTTTCTGTTGCAATGAACCTGAATAAGGATTTCAAATTTAGAATATTAATTTCAGTGCACCTATTCGGTATTTCAAGCATTCCGTTAATTTCCGCCATCTTCATTCCAAACCCTGTTCGCTGTCGCAATTAAACTGAATAATAATAATGAGGATTATTTGATGGGTTCGCTTATTGAACTTGATCCAACAAGTCGGTACCTATCGAAAAAAGCTTTCCATTGTTTGGGATACATCTTTATATCAAACCCTGTTCGACGTTGCAACGAACCTGAATCAGAACAGATTGGTAGCTTAAATTGTTGCACTTGGCGCAACGAGCAGGGAACAAAGCTTTCTATTATTTGGAATCCATTTTCATCTGAAACTCTCTTCGATGTTACTACAAACCTGATGAATAAAGACTATTTGGTGGCTTAGATTATTGCACCTGGTGCGACGAGTAGCAAACAATGCTTTCCGTTGTTTTGGACCGATGTTTATTCACCCTGTCCGCTGTTACAATGAATCTGAATAAGAATTGATTTGGTTTCTTACCTTGTTGCACTTGACGCAGCGAGTAGCAAACTTCTCCTCGTAGCAGCCGGCGCAGAAGATCTCCTGTTCCCTCGGGATGAAGCTCTTGGTGCCGATGGGCGTCTTGCAGACCACACAGCAGAAACACTTCTCGTGCCACTGGCGCGTCTTGTACTCCATCTTCTTGGTTCCTGAAACAACAAAAAACACACAGTCAGAATTTGTAATTTGTAAATACACATAGGTACTCTTTTTACATGACTACTAAATAACGTTTTAAAAAAGGAAATTTTATTTCTACATGACTTCAAGTATTAAAGATGGATATTTTTATTTCTTTTTGACTTTTAAATAACACGTTTTTAAAAAATGATATTTTAATTCTACATCACTTCTAAATAACGCATTTATAAAAATAATATTTTATTTCTATATGACTTCTAAATAATGCGTTTATAAAAAAGGATAAATAATTTCTGTCTCACTTCTAAATAACACGCTTTTAAAAAAGAGTTTATCTTATTACATGGTATGTTTTGAAAAAACATACGAACGAATGGAGGAACGGAAGATCTACAATATTATTTGCCCGTACTGAAAAATTGCAGCCTGAATTACCTACCTACAATGGATAATGTGCATTTATTTTCACCACTTTGATATTTACTTGTTGAATATTTGTATATTTTTAGTGCGGAATCAATAACTTATGCATACGTTATTATTTCAAAATTTCAGCTTCTCTAACAGCTTTTTATCATAGTTCAGCAAATCAATTAATATTGAATTATAATTAAGCATTTACTAAAAGAAACTATAAGCTTTCAGACCTTTGTGTCAGGTTTTATCACCTGGAACCATTCTTTTATTTTTTACAGAAACCAATCTACCGTGTAAATTTATAATTAGATATAAAACTCGTAAACAAGGTGCGTCTTAAATATCGGCGAATTTGTTTCAAGATAAAAACACTTTGCCGCATTTTTTTTTATATACATTATTACGATTCGCATCTCTATATAAATATTAATCCATTAAATTTAAAAACCATTGCATTCAAAAGTCTGGTTTTCAGCCTTAATTTAATTTAAAATCTTGCTAATTTATCGCTAATGGAGTGCATGACCCCATACGTTACTCATTAATGGATAAATTTCTTTTTTAAATGACATCTGATTGAAGAAAGTTTTCTTTATCTCAGTGAGGCACTTGGTGCGGATCACGGTGAGGTCTTATATTAATGGTGTCCCTGGGAGAAGTATAGTCAAATCGTGACGAATGGCGGTAGTTAATCTGCCTATCTGCATATATTATTATTATGCGCCGATAGCACGACATCACGACTGTCGTTATATTCAGATGCGGAAGAAAGTCGTCTCACGATAGATTAACAATCACAGTTTATATAGAAATGTAATTAATAAATTTCCTCAGGAAAAAATAAGGATTTTTGATTCTATTTTTGATTGGTAAGCAGAGCTTTTAAGACGTTTTCTGCCTTGACTACTTTTCTCGTACATACTTGTATTCTTCTGTCAAACCGACTATTGACATAAGCCGCTTAAAATATTATTAACTTGATCGTGTTTCCTTTTCACGTGTTGCGTACCCAACACATTTTTTCCCTTGCATGGTGTCCGGAAATTCGTGTTACAGGATCTAGGTAAATTGACCGAATTGCAATTTTTCGAATTCAATTATTCGAAATGCAATTTTTATTATAATCTAAACTAATCTAACCTAACCCAACCTAACAGTATCTCGTTAGTCATAAGCATGTGAAATATATATTTTAAAAGTTGAAATTCGAACAATTGATTTCGAAAAAAATAAAATTCGAAAAACATATATGCTCCCGTATTACAAGCGGGAAACTGGTAAATTTACATCACACAGAGAACCCAGAAAATATAAAATACATTAAACAGCTTTTATTAACCCCTTACGAACCGATTGTGATTAAATATGACCAAAAAATTCCAACTTCGGGCCAGTCCTGGATTTGTCAATAGGCCTTATAGGCCGCGGCCTAGGGGCGGCAGAGTTCAGGGGGCGGCGCTCGCTCGCTTTGGTGAGCCGTTAAGTTTGTGAACGATTATAAAAAATAAAAAAGTAACAGTGGGTAGATAGAGTTTTTTTTTATCTATGAACCTTCAGACGCCCAGTGGTCCCGTACGGGACCGCGGGTTTGTATATTTCAATGCTGGGACCGGTGATTGTGGTATTTCACAAAAAATGCTTTGGCAGTGGGCTACCTTTATTGCACGCGGCGGACGAGCGTTTCAGGGGGGAAATAGGTGTAGGACGGCGTATTTTTAGTGATTTCTTTAATACAGAATGAATAAATATATTTTTTATTTATCCTTTGAGGTCATTTTACACACATATTCAAGGGTATATTTTAAAATTTTCAAATAATTTCCTCAAAAAATAACGGAAATATCAGTTGCCGCGCATTGTAAGTCGCCATCCGGCTGGGTAATTTGTGTAACTCCTGGAGATCACAATTTTCATCCGAAAACAATTTCTCAAAAAATTTACTCTTTTAAACTTTAAAATGTACTTTAAAAAAAAAACAAAAAAAAACTTAAAAAAACAAAAAAAAACTATTTTTCAGAAATATGAAAATTTAGTATGATTTTTTCACCATTATTTTTTACGTTTTTGTGCCATAAAAAAGGTTAGAATATATATACCGTTTAGGATTTATGTAAAGAAATTATTTGCTGAGTTTGATAACGATTGATCAAAAACTGCAGGAGCCAGAGGTTACACAAATTCGAAAAAAGTAGTTTCGAGAAAAGTGCGTTTGAAAATAAGAGTGGCAGTAAAATAGTGGTAGTTCGACCGAGGGACACTCATTCAAAGGCATTTAACTTTTAAATTAATTGAAATTTTGGTGTGAAATTTTCAAAATATATTTTTTTATAGTTCTACCATCGATTTAAGAAAAAAAATTTTTTTTTTGAAGTACACCTATTTCACCCCTTAAAGAAACCTTTAGACGCCCTGTGAACCCGTACGGGACGGCGGATTGCGTCGTGCGATTATGGTGCGAATTTTTCTTAAAAAGTGGGCTACCTTTATTTGGTTACTAATCGCATTATGGAATGATATTTTGGAAAGACTAAATAAAGTGAGTGTTCAGATTCAGAGCTCATCTGTCGATGTACTGACGGTATCTGATTTTTATGCATCTCTTCTCGAGTTTATAATAGAGCAAGAAAACTTTGAATATTTCGAAGAAAGTGCTATTGAAATGTGCGCACTTTAGCAATATCAGGGCGACATTAGATGACCCTAAGAGAAAAAAACCTTACAGGCGAAAAATCAAATGAGGATATTGAAACAACCTCCTTGCTGAGAGTTGAATTAGAGAGAATGCATAATGCGTATATAAACTTCAAAGAAAAAAATTAATTTAAAAAAATGGGTGAACTTCCAACACAAAGTGTCTCAGAAAAAGCTCAGTCCCTTGTGCAATATTAAACAATGATTTAAAAGACGATTTAGTTCAGGAATGTGTACACTTTCAAGGTCACATTTCCTGTTATAAGACGGTAGTGAAACCTGAATCTACATCATTACTTAATCTTTTTAAGGAAAGTTTTTGAGGAAACAATATCAGTGCAAAGTTTACCCAAACTTGAATATAGCTCTCCGCATCGCACTTTGCACTCCGGCCACAAATTGTTCTGGAGAAAGGAGTTTTTCCTGTTGAAAGCGAGTGAAGAAATACCAAAGGTCTTCGTTATCGCAAGAAAAACTTTACTCTTTGGCTCTTCTATGCATGGAATCAGACTTAATGAATACTATAAAATATGAAACTACTATATTTAATTTTGTCAAATAAAAATCCCGCAAAAAATTGTAATTCTTGTTTCATATTACATTTTTACTTTATGAATAATTTATACGTTTATTTAATTTTTGAATACCTACTTAACCTATATTTGAATATTTATTTTTAAAATTGTGTTATCACCTAATAAAAACCTACAAGTGAGTGATTGCGATAGGTGGCTACTTCTAAGAAGGAGGAAGGGGCGGCGCAAATGATGTGGCCTATACTAGTGAAAAGTGTAAATACGGCCCTGCTTCGGGCTCGATTTACTCGAAAACAAAAGCTCAAAAAAAAAAGTCCAACAAAATCTACTCCTGATGTGATTAAGAGGGCATTACCAGAGAAAACCAGAAATATGTCATTTTCAAATAAGATTTTAGACGTATTGACTCTTTTCCACAAAAAATTATAAATGGATTTCGAAAGATTGTTCTTTTATCTAGCATTCGCATATTTTAAATTTTGAGAAAAAATGTTTATTTTTGGTATAATAAGGTTCCATAGGTCGTTGGCAGATTTGTTAAATTTTCAAAAAAGATATTGTATTATACCACACCCATTTCAAATAATATAATCATGCAGTAAAATAAATCAATACATTATCTAGCAAACGCATGTTTTAGAATTTTAATTTTAGTTTCAATAAAATCATTAAAAAATATGTGCGTACATGTGTTTCTTGACGAAAATTGGTCCATTTGTGTATTTATTTGCGCACTTACAAACTAATATATTTAAGATTTTTTTAACATTCTCATTAAATTTAGACATTATTGAAAAATGATAAATACTTATAATCAAAAAATAATTACAAAAAGTACATTATTTTTATAATTTTAGCATCACGCCTTTCAGCATTTTTGGATGAAGGTATAAATTAAAGCTAATTTGGATTGAAATAAATTCGATATTGAGTTATAATTTAAAAAAGCTGGTACGGAAAATAATTAATCTTTCTTATTGTAACCGCCCTGCAAGATCGTAAGAACAACCTGCATTCTTTTAGAACTTCCTTATTCGTATTACGTGGTTTTGCATACATTTTTCTCAATGATATTCTTTCTACTCATTGACGTATGATATCTTCTACTGCTTTAAATTTAGTCCACTTTTATCCATCCTATGCCAGTTCCATGCCTCACTGTCATACACAACTCTGTTGATTTCTGAACTCCAATGTGAACATAAATGACGACCCAATGTCTTATGTACAATTCACATGAGCTTTTATGTGGAGCTTTTATGTATTTCCAATTAAAAATATGAATGCACATTGTGTTCGTAATTAAACCAAAGTTTTGTTTTTAAGTGAGTAGGTCGCGAGTATGTTTTTCGATTTCACAGAGTAATTACTAATTACAAAGTTTACAGGACACAAAAGACGTTCACGCCTTAATTAAGCTCACAATAATTGTTAAATGAATGGATCTTGCAGATCTTGCCCTTCACTGTGTTGAGAATTGAGACACTCGTTCGATCGACAGATGCATGAATTATTAATGAGTAGTAAAAGTGATAATTTATTTTTTAAATTTAAGTACAGTTTGCGTGGTGTTTGAAGACAGGGGATCCATGTCAGACATCAATGCTTCGAGCTCAGACTCGCGTGGGAGGTTACCTTGCGGTAATTCGCTTGAATCTGCTGCGTGTACCTATAGTATACGCGCAAATGATGTAATATTATAAAGTCCGTATATGCGGTACCGAACCGCAGGCGCGGTATTGTATTATAATATATTGTATGCGGTAAACACAATGTATTAATGTAGCATCGGGTCGGATTCCAGTTCTGTCAGCTTACATAGATTCTACTTGGATCTATTCGTTTCCAGCCCTCAGCTGTATTATTTATCTTACGGTAATTTTCTAATTTTACCCATTACAATAATAAGTTAAAAAGTTAATCCGAAATATTATAACACGCATAAAAATATACGAAAGGAATTCTGCGATTTTATAAATAAATAGTAATAAGATTGTAGTTGCTTTCCGATTTCGCCAGAATTTCAACGTACCTATTTCGAAATGTCTTTTCTTGTTGACAATATGTTAAATAAAACAATATGGCGTCTCGTTTTACTTTTTACATGCCTAAATTTAATGCTTCATAACTCTTGATAGAAATGACGTAGCGATTTTAAAATAGTTGCATTGATCTTGGAACTCCAGACAGAATAACTTGTGCAATTTTCACGACGCCAGAGCGCATCGTTCTTGAGGTTTTGCCGCCACAAACAAACAGATGTTCTGCTTTACAGTTGAGATGTTCAAGCAATTTGTGGTATCTGTATTTGAAAGCAGGTTTTGTGTTTCTCGCTGGTCTAAAATGAATTCATGACACATAGAACCCACTGAGGCCTAAAATTGCCTTTCAGCTCTATTAAAAAAAAACAATACTATTATTTTATTTTTCAAATTAATTAAATTTCAACCTTGGAAGCATATTTTACGTTGTGACCTCAACCTTGCGAACAGTTCGAAATTTTAAAATAGGTACCTACACTTCAACTTCCAAGGATTATGTCCCACTACGTTCGTAAATCGTAATTGAATTATTGCGAAAAATAAAATTGCACAAAGAAAGTACGTAATTATTAATAATTTACACAACTAAAGACAAAGTTGATTACGAAATGTTAGAAAATGATTATCTTTTAAATAGATCAGATTTTTGTAGCGTTAATCATCATCTTTACTGCCTATGATTTTTTATACTAGTTAATTATATTGTATCTAGTTTATCCGTGCATTTATCATTTTCAGATAGGTGTCCAATAAATAATTAATATGCACATCATTGATAGAGCGTAGGTACCGCACCGTAGGATGATGTTAATTTAATTAAGCCTTTGCACACATTAAACAAACGGAAAAAAAAGTTGTAGAATAAGTTTTTTTCAACATTACGTCATTTCCCGCAATTAGGTGGTAGGATGTTAACCTGTTTTGTATGTAGGTATCTACTTTATATGGAAAAATATCAAAACAATAAAATAAGGTAAAACCTACAGGTGAAATTTCGTCGCAAATAAGAAGCTCATTTACAGGGTGTTAAGGGATGTACGTGACTTACTTTATCCAGTGATTCCTGGAATTAGATGGAGTAAAAAAAGTAAAAGAATTTTTTTTTTCTTCAAAGCCAAACAAAAAAAAAATCGTCCACTCAGCCGAGTAACCGCCCACCCCTCAACCCGACGCCAACTGTCCAATACATAAGATTTTTTATGAATGAAATTGATAAAAAAAACCATCATAAAGCCATCGGTGACTAAAATTTCATTTACATTTTTTACTACAGATAATGTCTGGAATCACTGGTTAAAAGTACGTCCCTTGACCCCCTGTATATATATATGTATATTTAAATTACTTGCTTGTTAAAACAGTGTTAAAACAAGCAGGAAACGCGAACGCTAAGCTCTGGCATCAAGAAATTTACACAGATTTTTCTATTCGGATTTTGTAAGGCGGTGCAACGACACTCGACATGCTGTGGAGCTTTAAAATAACCTTGTTTTAATTTTTATACAAGAAAAAGCATTGAAATATATGGCAAAGCTCTCTATTTTATTATAAATCGATGATATATTTAAAATTGATGACATTTCCTTGTTTGTGAGCGTCTTTTTAATCTAAAATGAATGCTGTGATACATACTATGTGAGTAGTTCTACAAGGATCTTAATTTATTCAATAATTATGGTCACTTTCAATTAAAATATAATATATAAATTATACCGGTCAGTGTAATGAACTTGAATCTTTTAGTAAGGAAACTTGATTGGATGCATTTTGGACTGATATAGACACAAGGTTGAAACAAATAGTTTTTTATTACGTCTATTAGTAGTGTATTTTTTTTGTTTCCAAGGTGTTTATATATGTGTTATGAAGGTGCGAAATGCTCCTAAAGACCAAGGTAAAGGTACCGCTGTTAGCTCCGTAGTTTACTCTCCCTCTTTCTCATAAATATCGCTTGTAATAGAAAGAGAAACCGCGATGAAGTTCTCGGCGGCAGGACCATAAAAACAAGTGTTGACAGTTGACAGATGGATTGGTACACTCATCGCTGTTATTAGAATCTTGTTTGCCGTCAAATATCGCGGGATATGTATGACTGGTGACTACCTACATTTACTGATTTGTGAATGTATCCATGCCATACACACATTGACTTGTATCTCATTAAAAAGATATGTCATGTACTCGTGTATTAAATGTCATAAACGTCAAAGGCGTAGCTATAGTATTCACATGGGGGGGGGGGGGGGGGTCGATCCTAATGAGGGGGGGGGGGGGGAGAGGGGTGCGATCCTAAAACCTTGTAACAGCAGAATGTGTATATTGTAAATGCATTGCAAGTTTTTTGTTTGCTGGAAACCCGTTGTTACTGCTATTGTATGACAGCATTGCTTACGAGTTTTTAGACTTATGGGACAACCTGTTTTTAAAATTGATCTAAATTAATCACAATCGTAGTAGTAAGTCGTTCATTCATTGTGACAGTTGTCATAGGCACTTACTATATATATACTGTGGAAATCAGAAAGAAAGGTCATCATCATCACCGTTATTTGTTTCATAAACCACTTGCCAACAAGTTCCTGGACCAGATATTACCAGACTCGGTAGGAAACTGGCGGTGACATCATATTACGTATTCTCTATGTTTTATTTCCAAAATAACGTCAGCAGTCACGCCATGTTTTTAATGAAAAAAGATAATTTGGCGTCATTAAACTATTGTCTGAGGGATTGGTTTGTAATTTGGGTCGTCGCTGGTCATTTCTGACTAAAATTAAAGTGTAGGTACTGTTTCGTATAATGGGTACTTACTTATGTTACTTTCATAACATTATTCGATGTTATGTATGAAATAACTCTGCGGTCTACGTAAATATAATTAGCGGAAAAAATATTTCTCTGTTTGAAAGTTTATATCTGATTTTTTAATGTCCATACCGCACGAGAGTCCCAACTGCTGTCAACTGTGGGACTATGTCATCCCTAGTTGGGGTATATTGTAAGGCTGAAGGAAGTGTTGAAGAGAAGGGGGTGGGGGAGATGAAAGTTTGGAAGTATTAAGCTATTCGACTCAGAATGGTACGCATTATTAGGGCGATGCTGAGAATATCTAGCAATGATTTGCTTTGGTTTGGGGAACCATTTCTGTTTAAGAAAGAGTTATCAGTGAAATCACAGTCAATATCAAACGAAATAGGACACAGAATTTTATTTAATGACATCGGTCACAAAATTACCATTAGGTATTTGTGATTAAGACCTAGAACAATGCAGTAAATATTACAGAATTGGACTGTGAAATTGAGGAGCGCTTTCACATAGAGAAATATCTACCCCAAACGGTTTTTTTTTATATTTTATTCTTTTTCTCTAAATAGGTGCCTATGGAATGGCTAATTCAGATTTTCAACAACCAATATATTTATCTGCTTTATGTATAATAGAAAATGGTAAATTTTTATAAAGTGACATATCCTCGTACTTAATTTTTTTATATGAATACCGCACAAGAGTCCCAATTGCTCCTGTCTGGAGCCAGTGAGACTATGGCATCCCCGATTGGGGTATGTTGGGGTACCTATATCTACATAAAAGTGAAATAACTAGGTAGATGTATAACCTAAAAGATCCGTTATTATCTTATTTCAATGCAGTCGAGTGTTTAAAAAAGAAACTTTATTTCCGATTCCCTGCCACATTTTTTTGCCTATTTATGCATTTTTTATGGACGTATTAACGGTCGATACGTATGTTTAAAAAAATAAATTATATGAAAATGTATTACATTTTTTTAGGGGGGAGGTACTCAGAATGATAAAGGAAACATCTATTATTATTTTTATATAAATGTAGGTATTGCGCCTTGTGAAAACTTTTTTTTTCAACTTTGTAGATATTTCTCTTTTGTGTAAGAATTCACAATTTTCGACTTCTTTTTAAACAAAGATGCCCTTTCACAAATTAATAGAATTTTTTTAGGGTCGTTTCAAAAAAATTGACGGATTCATCAAATATTTTAAGTTAATTTTCACGTTCTGTGTAAGTTTTATTCAAGTTCTGTGATTATTTCAGTTTTATAAAGCAACTGGCATTATAATGATATAATAATAGAACTCGAATAGAACTTACACAGAACGTGAAAACTAGCTTAAAATATTTGAAGAATCCGTCAATTGTTTTTAAACAACCCGTCCTAATAAATTATTCAAAGTGTCTATGAAATTAAGTAGTTAGTGGAATTTGCATTTAAAGATTCTCATAAAATATTGTCCCCGAGTGATTATTCACTGAAAACTGTTTCACAAAAAATTTTTTTTCGTGGATATTTATCTATCGTTGTGAAAATTGCATTTGCAATCCGCAATTGATAGATCGATAATTTCCTGTGCGTGTGCGATCAACTTTTGTAGGTACTTTTATTGCCTCTGGTATGTTGTAAATTTAAAGTGCAGCTTAAACATTTTAAAATCGAATCACGGTTAAAAATTAATCTCCCATGTGGTTTATATATCCTCTTATAGGTCAAAATCGCTGACCTTGGCTTATATTGCGGACCATGGACCGAATTATATGCAGCCAATAATAATAAATGCACTTAGTTCAAACATGTTGGTTGTTGATGCATTGGGCTCGCTAAAGGAAAGCACTCAATCTTTAGGTCAAGCGTCCGATAACTTCAGACCTTTGTTAGTAGGTACAACTGAAGATTGAATAAACAACATAATATGGTCGATGCAATTCAGTAGTGGATAAAACAAATAAATTATTAAATTGCAGCCGATGAAAACAAGATAATTTTACAGAGTCGTCAATACTTCTATTTCATCTAACTCGCGTTGTGCAACTCAGCAACTGCCCATATTGTTGCTACTTGTTAGAGTTTGTTGCTGTTTTCTGTTGCTACATGTTTTGTGTATAGCTATACCTACAGAATTGTTGCCATAATAGGTGCTACGTATCGGTGGATTTTCGCAAAAGGAGCCAGTGGTTCTCGTTTGCTCAAATACAGGCTAATGCTTTTGCAAGCTAATAAACTAACGATTTTAATTAATAGTTATAATGTCCACCGAAAGCACCGTCACTGATAGTTTTAACAACAACAAAAATATTCATTCATTAAAATGAACAACTTTCGACAATGGAAACTTGCCACCCTTCTTGCTTAGTAGGTACCTACGGGCGTATGGTTGCATTTACCAAATTAAAACAAGGCGGGAAGTAATTTATTAGGCCGAAACTAGCTGCATGATTTAATATCATTCTAATTTATCTAATCTAGATAGAAAAGTTTTTAATAACAGCCCTAAATCGTAAGTAGGTACTACCATTCAACCCCCACCCTAAGTAGAGGAACAATAACCTGCCACAGTTTTGGTGGAATCCCCCATCAGGCAGTCCCCCAGCAGGGCACACCGGAAGCTCCTGTTCTGCTTGTCCGCGGTCGCATTGGGCAGGAACATAGATAAAATTGCTACATCCTCGTTCGTCTCCCTTGCCCTTTTGATTCTGTCCTCCCCGACCGTCTTCGTCTTCAGATGCAGCATCGACTTCAGATCTTTACTCAACACGTCCGCGGACATGCTGGTGTTTTTCTTTGGTCGTTGAATCTCGAAGCCGGTACCAAAATTGTGATCAAATAAGCACCCACTTAACTCGCGCACAATGATTTTTGTGATTGATTGTTCGCAGTTTCACATTTGTTTGATTAATTTTACGCGTTTTCATTTAATGAAGCGATTTCACCGGTTGTGTATCGATTGAATTCGTGACTCTGAGTGTGTTGTGTAGGCAGACGGGTATATAGTCCTGTTTGCAAGCAAATTGTACAAAATGTGGATATGTAAGGCGACTGCGACTCGTCTATTCGGCGTACAGCGAAGCACTGGGGAGCTGGGGACTGGGGCCAGCGGGCCCTGGGCCGCGGTGTCTGCCCCGCAGTGGGACGTCAGATGACACACTCCCTCCATTCTAAACCTTCCTACTTCGCTCGGACTCAACCAGCTAAACAACCAACTCCTTAACTTCTTACTTCTTATCTTTCTCGGCACTGTTGAGATTTTCCGCCGTGAGTTGCACCGCGCATTACTAAAGGCGATAAAAAATAAGTCATGCCGATTGGTGCAGTGTATCGGAAATTAATGGATTTCTTATCGGCAACAATCGCGAATACACGTTTTTTTCACGATGCTAGACCCTAGATGCATGATGATGAAAAACGCGTGAGTTAGCACTAAAATTATGAATAAAATTTATTGTATTCACGAGTTTCGACTAAAATCCGTGTTTTAATAGGTACCAACTTTTTTACCATTAAACCTGAAATCTATTAAAAACTTAAAAATTTTCAGCTCTGGGTCATGAAATTTACACAGACTATTTTAACTATAATTTATATAGGAAAACGCAATTATTTTCAGTTTGTAACGTCATTTCCATCAAGAGCTATGAAGCTTTAAAATATCCGCCTAAAGGTCAATAAGAAAATGCGCCAAATTGTTTGTTGTTTTTCAATTATTTAACTAGAAAACAGTGTAGAAACTCGGACTAAATCGAATTTTAAACACTAATATTTGCATAAAAGCATAGGTGATACTAGATTTAATAGAACCGGTTTGATTATATAGGAAGAGCATACAATAATAAAACACTGTAGATATGACGTATTTGAATACTTTTCCATTAATAAAATGAAAACTATTGTTCATTTGTTGTCGATTTGTATGATAGATTATTATAAATTTGTAGGTATTATGGCATAACGCAGACCCGTCCACGCACACATTAATCAAAGTTAAATAATAACGTCCACGCCTTTGCACTATGAGTGAGAATATTTTAAATCAGATTGCGTATGGTCTGTTTTATAATTACAAAAGTGACGTAGGTACTTGTTTTCTCAGCAAATATTGCTTACTCCTATTGGGATGCAGATCTGTCTATTTTGAAATATGCAGCTATTGTGTAGAACCTTTTGAATCTAAAAGTTTTTGCTTTATTTAATTTACAGATTCAATTGATGAAAAAATGATACGATGTCCATATTGAATACGATTAGTTGTACAATCTCAATGATAAAGTAGATACTAACTCTGGAACGGTCAGCTCTCATGTCACGAAATCTCCCTAGAATTTCTAAGCCAATGCCACTATTTTCATTTCCAACGTGAACTACCTACAGAGTTTCGAATTTTTTTGTTCCATATTTTTCAATAATTTTTTTAATTTATTCGGTTCTCCATAAAACGGTTATGCACCAATATATTACGGAGAAGATTTCAGATGTACTCGTAGTATGAAAGGTCATGGGAACAGTTTTATTATTATGTGACATGCGTTAAAATATAGTTGCTGAAGTGATTGTCAATGTTGATGGTCAATGCAGCAATGTTGAGCTCTATTGATTAGCGCATTCTGATTTTTATTTTTTATTTAAGTATATAAAACAGGCATGTTGCCCAAACATTTATATACATGGATGATTTAAATACAGTGCACAACAGAAATAGTAACAAAAATAATTGACTAAATATGCAAAAGTGAATGACAAACAAGAATGAATAAAAAGTGGAAAACAAAAGTATGGTGGTGTAGAAGTCCTAGCTTTCGGTGTATAATTACACTTATGGGATATCCCATAAGTGTAATTGTTAGGCACATTGCTCAGAATTAATAATATTGTTGAAAATCGAAGTGGTATTTCTTGCTATCTAATAGTTGAAATAATAATATTTCTTATATCATCATACAAATTTTTTAAATATAAAAATACAACAAATTTCCTCTTCTCTTCCTCTAATTTAAAGTACATTGTTACAATGAAGTGGTTGAACTCAATTCAACCAATATAATAGGTATAATATATAGGTAAGCGCTGTACCAATCCGATAGAAGGAATAATATACAATACAGGCTGACAGAGACTTGTAGATGGACGCGACCTCCTTGCGGTTTAGCATAAACGCTTTCAGCCTTTCTAAGCTCAATGAGCCAGCTTCGCGGTTAACTCATAACATAACTGTTTACTGTTACCTGATTCTGGAGGTGCTGTGGGCTGTACACTGTACAGGAAGACATTAAACCTTTGTTATGTAACTAACTGGTAGTTACTACTCAGCTTCGTTCGAGTTTCACAATACTTTTTTGTTACAGAGTTACAAAAAAGTTACACTTGGGAACAAAAAACCTTGAAAAGTTACACTTGGGAACACCAAAAATACGGCATCTTGTAGATTTTTTTGTTGGTCAATTGTGTAATTCAAAGCTCAATAGCTCATGATGGAAATTACAGAGTGACCTGAAAATAATCACGTTGACTTGGAAATTGTATCCAGAAAGAGATGTGCAAATTTTGTTTGGCTAGGTCTCACTGTTAGCAAGTTATTGCTGATTCAGACAATTTCAAAATTCTCTGTTTGGGATACTTGTGCAAATTTCGTGATCCGTTCATCACAGTTAACCGTTTGGGTGTTTTTGCTGCTTCAGAAAAACAGATTTTTGCTTAATTATGAAGATTACTCTTACAGCTTTAGAGATTTTTACAGAAATGTTTCAGATAACCTTCTTTGGAAGTTTAAAAAATGTTGTCTTTTATCAGATTGACTTACCAGAGAAACCCATCTGTGAATTGATTGATTGAAGCCGGTGATTTACTAGCTGCATTCAGAAAGAGTAGGTCAATGAAAAACATGTTCAGCAAATATCCCATACATGCGATAGTGCTTTGACACACCGTCAAAAACTTTTTTCAGGTGACTTTGTTTGAACAAAACTTTGTTAAACCAAAGTGGAATTTCACTTCTTCTGAATATTTATTTATAGTAATGATCAATATTTAACATCTTCCGCGAGTAGCCATGAGCCATGAGGCAACGCGCCGGTGTGGGAAGAGGATTCATTATTCATTTTGATTGTTGTGGAAATGAGCAGCACACTTTAAAATGCGGTTTTATTAAACGCCATCAAGTTGGCTGTCCAAATTTTAAACGGTGAGCATAATATTTTTTTGTAAATTGTGGCATTGGCTCCTTGGAAAGCAGTGAACTGTAAATTTATTGTAATAAGACACTTAAATCGACGGTTCCGAAGAACAATGTGGGATATGCTAAAAATCTAGAATAGTTTCGTATATTATTTCAGTTTCTTTTTGATGACTTTAAGTCTGGATTTTCGAAATTTTAAATGACTTGAAACGAAATACATATATTTTCCTTACAGGCTATGTTTCTTGATCTCAAAAACAGTAAAAATGCATAAACGAAACTTTAAACAGCTCTACTGTAAAACTACTGTAACTAAGAGGAATGAGCGAGCACTGGACGTTTTTAAAAGAAAAATTTTGAGGCGCATCTTCGGACCGGTTCTAGAAGACGCTATAACAATGAGCTCTATACTTTGTTTAAGGAGCTAAACGTCGCAAAATTTATAAAATTGGGAAGACTTCGGTGGCTGGGTCATGTGGAGAGAATGATCGAGCATCAAGTATCAAAGTCCCTGCTGAACTCAATACCGATAGGGCGAAGGAGCCTAGGAAGGCCAAGACTAAGATGGAGCGACAACGTCCTCAAAGACATATCTATCTTAGAGCTTCCAAACTGGAGAGAGCTGGCACAAAACCGAGATGAGTGGAGGAAGACTCTCGAGGAGGCCAAGAGCCACCAAGAGTTGTAGAGCCAATAGTGATGATGATGACTGTAAAACTACAAAATGGCACACCCGACATTTTATTAGATTGATTCTCGAAGGTGTTCCGGGCACTTTGTAATGCTGCAAAATTATTAGAACCGACGCTTTTAGAGATATTGCCGCTAAAAAGATATTCGGTCGTGCAATGAAGCTCGTTTATTTGAGGTTCATACCAAAAAAGACGTGCGACCTTTGCATTTTTACATACCATACCTACATTGTTGATTGCTTTTCATGAGCTTTAGATTATTCGACGATATTCCCGATCCTAGTTAAACACGTCATTAAATGCTGTCTCCATTCCCATGTTTAAAATTTTGAGCGGTTGATTCCAAACATTATTTTTGTTTCTCCTAAATGCATTACATAGTTTTTAACATTCAACCGTTGAAGTCAGTTAAAAAAAAGAATATCAGATATGTTAAACTTCGGTCACGTACTTGGCATCGCTGTCGAGTAGTTAATTATTAATTTATTGTTTATAGGCTCCCATGTATTATGCTGTCAGCACACGCGGATGCGTTTTTATTAGATAACGTGCATTTAGTTATCGTTGTTTTCTTTATTAAGTTAGACAGCTAAGATCTTTATCAAATCATGTTAAAAAATACTGTAAAAAGTGTTGCTGATCTCTGTAGCACAGTGCGAAAGTGACATCACCCAAATTTTTCAATCAAAAGCAGGCAATTCCCACAGATTTATTTACGAAATGACCGCTGGAGTATTTTTAGAAGCTCTTAAGTCATCAAGCACTGATCCTGGTTAATTCTATAATGTATTCAAGGAATTTAAAATATTTTCCATCCAGAATCTGTTTCCAGCCTCTCCGACACACAAGTTTTTGTCAGAAATGCGAAATTTCTGTCACGGTTCAAAACTATTTTCAACCAAACAACTAATGCATTATTTTAATCATATTTCAGAAAAAAACATGCTTTCTGGAAACCTGCTGGACGACAGCACTGTTCATAGAGTACAGCTACATAATCTAAAGATAAAGGTATATGTTTCAAAGATTTACTCTAATGATTTTTAAATAGCACTGATGCCTCGACTCAAAAAACACTTAATTCTCTTGGTATTTTTTGCGTGAATTAAGAACTTATTTACATTGCGGTGTGTAATAATAATGTAAACATGTCGATATTTAATTTATTGGATTCAGCTTCCAATATAACATCTACAAAACAAAAGTCCAGTCTATTCACGGCGATGAATCGGTGCTAAAATGGGCACAAGCGTAATTTGTATCATTAGTTTGAATAATATTGATTTAGTTTATTCATTATTCAAGACAAATTCCGTTGTCATGTATTTATTTATTTTATCGGAGTCAGAAGAAATTTTTTAAGCCATAATAGATCTCCGTCTGCTGTTGCTATGAACCAAGAATATGGATTGATTTGTTTGCCTCATTCTAGTTGCATTCGATGTAATGAATAGATGGAATAATTTTAAGAAAGTTATATCATCTCTAGAATGGCTCGATCTATGCGTACCAAACGCGAACCTTGTCGAAAACTCCCTCTAGGACCCGATACGGCTGAAGGAGTGATTTGCCAAGCTAAAATCTTTTTGGGGTAAAAGTTTTAGAAGAGGGTATGGGAGAGATCACCTGAAAGCGCTCATGGAGGGTCAAACCCCAAGCAACCACTCACGGATGGAAAACTCACAGAGAGAGCCAATAAGACTATTAACATAACTCTACCAAATCATAAAACGTAATATTCAGTTTTGGGAGTTGAAATCACCAATAACTGTTGGAAATGTGAAGAGGATCGAAAAAGATTCACAATTCTATGCTGTGAATCCAGGAGACATCACCAAATACTCTAACTGGCCTACATTCAAAGGTAGGTAATAATAATAATAATAATAACATAAGGTGAAGCATTGGAGTTTGAACAGTGACCTATGATCTAAATGCTTACGGGAGGTATGTAGACCGTGTCTGAATCAACAATTATACAGATGCTAAGGCATAATTATACCTAAATGCTTCAAGGTTCATAAATAGACCCCTTAGCACAAGGTCACATTTGATACAGCAATATTTTGCGATAATGAGCTCTGGAGAAAGCTGCAAAGCTGATAACAGTGCTGTGTAAGACAGTACCTTGTTGTTCCAGGGGTTAGGGTATGCAGTGTCATAGGAAGGTTTGGGGTACTCACCAGCGCGGAAGACCTCTCCACAGCCGTCGCAGCGGGAAGCGAACTGCGCGTCATAGCAGTTGCCGCAGTAGATCTTGTCTACCTTGGAGCCGAACTGCTTGTCCACCAGCGACACGCGGCACTTGGCGCACAGGAAGCATGCCTCGTGCCAGTGCTTGTCCTTGTAGGACAGATCCTGGAATAAAAAGCTCTCATTGGTATTTGTATATTATGATCAGCGATGAATTTAATGAATCTTTGGAAAATAATAATTGACTGAAACGCATTGCCATTAATTTACTTCGACCGTCCATAACAATACAACACACGTACTTAGTGCTGGTTGATTAAAAACTTAAATAAAATAAATACCTTCTGCACTTTATGATCTCAAAACAAGTGAAAACATTGTAAGTACTTTATTATTTACTATATCGTAATATGTATATTTTATTTTCATCTAGTACCAGAGTTGAAGACACACTCATTAACTGCCTGGTGGAAGACCACCATTCTGAATTCATTTGCATGGTATGTCTTTAGCTTGATGACCAGATCTAAATAGCCCATTGCTTTTCACCATCCTCTTCCATTTGTCATTCGTTCCCCACATATTTCAGCCACACAACACTCCCCACAGGGATAATGCTAGAGTTTACATAATAATGAAATTGTGGAGTGATTACGGATCATATCAACAACTATTAAATTCGATTTCCGAAGAACTCTATAAAGATTAAAGCTTATTTTCTATATCGTTTTCTCGTTAGCTTAACCCTGTATCGATGGCTAAAAACATCGTTGAAGGGTGAAAGCCGGAAGATACAATCACAAACAAACAATAAACAGACAAAAGAAGAGAAGGGTGATTGCAACTCTTTATGGCACGACATACAAATCTAAAACAGTAATCGTTGCTTGCAATCTCTGATCCCACGGCCAGATGAGCCTTGTGATGGTGAGCAGGTCACAACAGAGACAAACGGTTTTCCGATTCAATCACTCGATACTTCAAATAAATAGCCTTATTAAGCCTTATGGCTGAACACATATTTGTACTAGACGAAGGCTGCGACAAAGTCAATAGATATAAACTCAATTTGCCCGACACTAAACACTCCACTCCGCACACCCAGCAATTAATTACATGTTATTTAATGTTTGCATTGAATCCAATCCGACTATTACTTTTAATAATGCGAATTTATGTTGACCATTATGTGGAAAATGTGTTTGTGCTTGTAACAAATTTGTGTGCTTAGCAAATCCAATCACAAACCGTGTAATACGGCGCTGACCAGATAATTGAATAATAATAGATTACCCATTTAAAATAATGAATTTAATGTTTTGAGGCTAAACGGAGGGGAAGGAGAAGATGAAGGTTAGTTTGTACCTGGCTATTCAGATATGGCTATAACATAACCATAGTAATTTCAAAACAATTTTACATTCTTTATGGTTTATTGAGTAATGTAATGAGTATCTTCCACTCTTGAACGAGTTGCTAATAAACTACACATCTACTAATGTCTATCTATTGTTTCTTACTTGTCCATTTTGCTAAAACAACTTTTGGTGAACATATTTTTAGATACTTTGCGACAAAGCTATTCAATGCACGTCGACTGGTCATTAGACAGAACATACATTATTTGAAATATAAATCAGACTGTCTATATAAATCTTGGATCATAAGCCGATCAGATCAAACATCAACGTTTTTATTAAAACCTATGTTTTTCCAATGGTACGATGCTGGTTGTCTTTTATTTTAAATGTACCTAATATTGTATTGTTATTTTTGTTGTAAACTGTTCATGTTATAAACTGCGACTGCTCTCAACACCGGAGTTCCTAGTGATACAGGCACGGCACACCACCAATGTAATGTAATTATAACTAATAAAGATGAATGAAAAACAATAAAAAATTACATTTCGATTTAATCGATTTTTGTGAGTGAATAAACCGATTTAAAGGTACTTTAAAAAAATATTTTAACTCGCCGGGTTCAGAACCCGCAATCTGTGAGTCAAGATTAAAGGAGCTTGCCGCTCTACATATGAGTGGTCGTCGTATTATTTATTTGTTTATTATCGGTGTATTCGTACTTTTTGATTGAACTTTACTTGGTCAGATGAACGTCAAGTAAGCATTGTGCTATTTATAACTCAGCGTCGATATTTAAAATCGTCACGATTAGTATTATGTGCAGTTTAGTCTCCGGCATTAGAAATGTCTGAACCCACAATGCAATAATCGCTATGAATAATAATATCTAATAGTTTATTCCAGAATGTAAGCAAAGGTAGTGCAATGCATCACATTCCATATTTCGAAATATGTATAAACAATTTCAGAGGGCCATCAGAGCATCAGGCAACAAAGGTAGTGACGATGTTAAAAGTTTTAAAGTTTGACAGAAAAAATGAACACCTGTAAAAGGTATAAAATAGTTTTCTATTCTGAAATATTTGTGTTTAAACGACACAGCTTTTATGTAACTGATCGATAAGCTGTCGTTAAATTTGTCCGTCAACGAATTGAAAGTTTAAAACTATAACAGTTAATTTTAACGTGTTTCTTAAGGTTTATATTTTTACGGTCACTATTAACATTTGAAACTCTGCCATGACATTTTGCGTGTGGACATTGCCAAATACCAAGTGGCCCAACAGCACAGTTTTAATGTTGTTAACTGTACAGTTACATTTTATGATAATGGTTAAGGCCTAATAAGTAACTAAGATTTGAAGGTTTAACGAAATGTTTAACTGGCTGTGTAAATGTATCCTTGGAGAAAGGGATGTTAATGGGAAACATTGTGATTTGACCTTTTGGGTGAAGTAATGTGAGAAATTAATTTTTCAGGCAGTTTATTGATTTACCGTCAAATTTCCACAACCCATATGTAATCTATCTGATTTTGTATCTTTACACATTATCACACAATCATACATACGAGTATTATATTTCGTACAGTAGGTCTTTAGCTTTCTGTTAGGGACTTTTATTTTGAAAAGCTGGGCGGAGAGAGTTTTAAGAGAAATTGGGGTTTTAACTTTGGTCTTAAAGATTATCTTGTTGTGGATAGGCGGAAAAGTCAGCCCGATCCTCATCTATTCAGCCATCCTGAACCATCTGTTAAGAGGGTATTACTAGAGAAAACCTGAAATATGTCATTTTTAAATCAGATTTTAGTCGTATTGACTCTATTCCACAAAAAGTTATAAATGGATTTCGAAAGATTGTTCTTTTATCTAGCATCCGCATTTTTTCAATTTTGAGAAAAAATGTTTATTTTTTAGTATAATAAGGTTATACCATAGGTCGTTGGCAGATTTGTTAAATTTTCAAAAAAGATTTTGTATTATACCACACCCATTTCAAATCATATAATCATACAGTAAAATAAATCAATGCATTATCTAAGTATCGCATGTTTTAGAATTTTAATTTTAGTTTAAATAAAATCATTAAAAAATATATACGTACATGTGTTTCTTGACGAAAATTGGTTCGTTTGTGTATTTATTTGCGCACTTACAAACTAATATATTTCAGATTTTTTTAAAATTCTTATTTAACTTAGGCATTATTGGAAAATGATAAACACTTATAATCAAAAAATAATTACAAAAAGTACATTATTTTAATAATTTTATCATCACGCCTTTTAGCATTTTGGATGTAGGTATAAATTAAAGCAAATTTAGAATTAAATAAAATCGATGTTGAGTTATAATTTTAAAAAGCGGGTACGGAGAATAATTAACCTTTCTCATTGTAACCGCCCTGCACGATCGTGAGAACAACTTTCGATGAAATGTAGATTTTCGGACGCTGGCTGGTTAAACGCTCTTAAGTATGAAGTACTGTATACATATACTGTATCCTCGTCGGACAAGTGGAAAACTGGCGAATCTACATTACATTTGGAGTCAATTTTGTAATATAACTTTATTGATGTGAGCTTTCGTTTTCGAGTAAATCGAGTCCAAGTTCGAATTTTTTATGTCAACATTTTAGAAAGTCTGTCGTTAGGGAGTAAAACGGCTCCAAAAGTTTTTTTCAGCCCTTTAATTGCCGAAAAAGTAGTAAAAATCAAATCAAAAAACTCTCATCGAAAAAATAAGAAAGTTTTTGGGTTCTCTATGACGTAGATTTCCCAGTTTCCCGCTTGTACTACTAGTTTCAGGTCACCGTGTACAGAAACTAAACCGTGCAGGTTGTCAAAAGGGCAATTGAAGAATTAACCAGGCGGCCAAAAGTGGGTATTTACCTTGGAGTCGATTCCGATGATCTTGTTGCACTCCTCGCAGCCGTTGGCGAAGACGCTCTCGTAGCACTTGATGCAGTATGGGTGGTCATCGCGCAGCACGTAGCGCTGGCCCGTCAGGGACTCGTCGCACTGCCAGCAGCAGAAGTGCCCCGAATGCCAGTCCTTGTTCATGGCCTTGGTGTACTCGCCGCTGAAAATCAACTGCAGAACATACTAATTAGTACATTTCTAATATGTCATTACCATACATAATTAAAACAATATACCTATGCCGAACTACGACCAAACTGCACGCACTATCAAAGTGGCGGAGCCAACGGAAATTAGGCGGAGTGCGGCTGTGGGTAGATGCGATTTGCGGTAAAGCTGAAGTCACAAGGTTCACTCGGATGAAGGTTTACTCGATGAAATGTTCCATTCTCGTTTCACCGAGTGTTCACACGGTTCCTTCAAAGGAAGAGTTCACTCGAAATTCTCGCTACGAAGTCGTCGAGAGTAGTCGCGGCCGCATTGGAATTCGTCCGGCGCTACGGCCAAATTCGGGAATATTTACGATTTCAATTGACATTTCCGATAACGTCGAACTAAATTACGAGAAATTGGCGATTCTTGTAAACAGTAAATAAATTTCAGCACAATAAAATGAACATATGGTTAAATAATAACCTGAAAACTGATATCTATCAGTATTTTTGAACCATGAACATTTTTTTATTCCAAAATAGGCCTCGGCTTGCAATAAAATCCATATAAATGGAATATTTATTAACGTATCCAAAAACAAAAAACTGTTTTGGAAAGGTGATGAAATATGCTTCCAAAATTTATTATTAGAAATAACCACGTAATTTTTTAAATAGAGTAATTTCTAATATAAACTTTTAAAAGTTAAAAAAATGGCTCTCTTTGCTTTTTAATCTAACTAAAATTACTGGTTAACAAAAGAAATATAAAAACACACACTTATTTTGTTAGACAAATAAATTATAAACGTTTCTGTCACCTCACTTTTTTATCGTTTCATATAAAAATAATTCATAAAAAATTCACAATGTTTCATAATTTTTTTTTCAAATTCGATCAGAAACTTTGGTTCCATAGAAGTGTACATTTGTATTCGTTTGTGGTTAATCGTTATATTGAATATATAGAGCATTATTTTCTCTTTCCAATACCGTTTAGATCATATTTTTCACTATGATAGTAAGGGAGAAACAACGATTTCTATGAGACGTGTAGGAGTTATTTCGAAAAGCGAACGAAACGGAGCATTTTGACGTTTAAGCCGCTCCGGCTACTCGTCCTCACGCCAGAACATTTCGGCCGACTAATTTGCGAGTGAAAGACTGTTCACTTGAGCGTTCACACACATCATTCGCGTCACGTGATGTTAAATTCCGGTTGCGAGTGAACAGTGCCGAAGGAAGCATTCCAACATTGTTGGAATGCTTCATTCGGAACTGTCTCTATTCACTTTCGTGTTCACACGGTTCATTTCGAGGGAAAGAGGCGGAATGAAATCACGAAATGAACGATAAATGAATGGTGTGAATGGGCTATAAGCGAACGATATTGGTGACACTTCTGCGCGCGGTTTCATACAAATAATGATTTATGGCCCATACTCTTTTTTATATTATCTATGGTTAATTCTCTTGAGACTTCGAGAGAAGTGAACAAATTGGATCATCCAGGTAGAAAGGTTAGTAAAATTGAGAAAATCCTTTAAATAATACATTTCTTATCAGATTCATATGAAGATGTGATAAAAGTTTTTCGTATGCGTGGCGAACCCATCAAAGTTATTTAATTATTAAAACTGTGTTTTAGTTTAATCAAAATACGACTCTCATTTTATTTTATTTTTTTTTATTTATTTATTTATTTTATTTTTTAATTTTAATTTTTTTATTTATTTTAGCATATAAAATATAATATACATTTAGATAATGTAGTAATTTGCGTACATGTTCATTTTAAAATACGTTAATACCACTCTTCCATGGAAGCATTAGCTTGTGTCTGGAAGAGTAGTGTACATTTTTAATGCTATATTTAAGTTCTTAAATTACAATGTGAATGTAAAAAACAATAAGTTGTTAGTTCGGTGATATGTAAATAGTTGCTAAAAACAATACAAAATTTAACTTATTTGAAGAACAGAGTATCACTTGGAAACTGAGTTATAAGTAGTTGTTCTTGAGATTAGATTAGTCGGAAACTTTTTTTTTTTAGTTTTTTTTTTTTTAGTTTTTTTTTTATATTATCTTTAAAATATTTTTTAACAGTGTTTATTAATTGGATTTTATCATTAATTTTTCTAATTTCATCCGGTAATCGGTTGAAAATAAGTCTTCCTTGATAAGTATAATAATTTTGTGCAAAGGAAGTGTTTAATTTTGGGCATGAGAAAATATATTTATGTCTAGTACGGTTTTCAGTTATAAATTGATATTTTTCTTTTTCTTTTATAGTTTGAATCAATGCATTTCTATTGTATAGATCTTTGAAAGATGGTACTTGGAATTCCTTAAATAATTGATCCGTTGGGTAGTCAGAAGGTTTTTTCAATATGATTTTAATTATTAGCCTCTGCACAACTTCAATTGGGGAAAGATTAGTTTTGTATGCGGATCCCCAGCTAATGATAGCATATTGTAAAGTTGATTGAACCAAAGCGTAATATATTAGATATAAGTTTTTTCTTTACATTATAGCTTATAGCTCTCTATTGTATACCTAATCATTATTATTAAAGTAAAGTAAATAATGACTAATTATTGTGGTTGACTAACGTTTAGTTTATATTTGTTTGTATAAGTATAGCACACGTTGTTTGAAAGTTCACAATCATCAATAAAAAAAGCTTTTCCATTTATAAATATGATTATAAATATACAGGTATGTGAGGGAAAGGGGATTCAAATGTTGTCAGGTTTTCCGTAACCTTTACGTTTCTTTAAGAGAAAGCTTTATGCTTGAAACTTTACAAAAATATTAAGAACTATACTAGAACTAATAAGATATTTAGCCCAATTAAGTTAGATATGATATTTTTAAACCATTTTTATTTTCATAAAAGGCAAGCGATTTTTAGTGGAAATTATACGTGAAATACCGTAGCATTGTTTTAACTTTGTGGTTGCGTATTTATAATTATAATTTTATCCACCGGTCGTTTCACTTGTCCCCAAAGTTAAACTAAATTCGGCAAATATCCTGAAGAATGCTTTGGTACATGCAAACCTGGTCGGCTTTTAAAATATTGGTTAATAATGATATTTAAAAATGTTATTGTACTTATTTTAATTCCTTGTGATTAATAAATAATTACTATTGTCTTTTCCTAAACTATCCCACTTTTTCTAATAGCCTATAATTGAGGTGATTTTGTCATTTAACGGTATAATTGAGGTGATTTAGTCAATTTAATGGACCACGACAAAACAAGAACGCCAATAACACCAACCAGTTTCAAGTTGATTCGTATCCGAACTAATCTGCCTACGCGGATTTAAAATGTGTCACAAAATCGCTTTGAACCATGTCGAAACGAATCGATTGTTTGAAAGGGAAACCGAACCTAAAAACGCGTAGGATTTTTTATGATTACTAAGGTGCATATTGGATAAACTCCCCATAAATTATCTTTATTTTTTAAGTGAATGGTTTCATATTATAATAATATGTTCAACGAAAATAGTTCGGTTCAGGAGATGAAAAACAAAGATGCCTGCAGACGTGCAACTTTCATAATCTTTGCATCGCCAGGCAGAAATCATTCGTCAAAATATCACGGTGAAAGTTTGCCAGAATATTGCTAGAAGACGTGAGATGTTACAACATCTTTTATGTTTGGTACATCTGTTTATTCTGAGTTATTTTTAAACAGCTTTCATATTTTAGTTGCCAATATTCATAATTAAAATGGCTTAAAACTTCGACTAACATACTGAACTAATACATATAATTTTATGTGATTTCGCAATGAGTTCCAACTGTTCACGGTCAGTGGAAATATTACACTCCCATAGATACCCTCTCTTAGTATCGCCCTGGTGGTAGACCAACATTCAGAATCGAAATGTTACTTTAATAGGTTTTTGTCGTGTATGGTGACTATCTTAATAGCTAGGTACTTTTCAACATTTCTCTTTCCCATCTTAGTCTCTTTCCCTTACTCACTTCTGCCTCACAAAAAATAGAAACATTGAGGGGAAGGATAAGTGAATCAGATCACTACTCAATTAACGTGGTGGAAGCCATTTCAAGAAACGACTCCGAAAGGTGTTCTCACCAGAGCAATAATAAGAGTTATCCACTCTGATAATAACTAATTTTGCAATGTTTGTCAACAAAGTTGTTATGTGTTGAAAATGTGTTTACTTTCCTTTACAAATCCGTAAATATATCGCATAAAATATTACCTAAGCCATAAAATAATTAATTGCGTTGGAGATGTTCCTCGAATAAAAAACCACGTTATTTATAGGTTGGGCGATGCTGACAATTTTGCTTATTATTTCATAGATGTTCCTGACTTCCCACGAGATAATTAGTTAGGCACTGGATGGCGGTGATGACGAGATTTGCGTGGACTTTTAAAATGTATTTAACTAAGCAGGGCCGAACTCACAATATTTTGTAGATTCTTTTAAATAAATATTTATATTATTATTCGTCTATACGGGCTTTTACAAACATGTGATATAACTACTCGTACATAATAATTTTGTGGAATAGTAATCATTAAGTAAAATATGCCTTTTAAACTATGCTGAAATTAACTATTATTTTTGAGGTATGTTATTAGAACCTTCTTTCCATGAAGTTGAACACATCTACTACTTATATGATATATTATTCAGTAAAAACAATACGCTAGCATTTCATAAGTAAATTTTCTTATCATATAAAAACTAGATAAAACAATTTATTTCAACTACTATAATAACAATAAATTCTTTGGGATGCCTGATGCTATAGCCATTCAATTACTGACACATTATATTATTACTTTTGAACACCACTCTATGAAAATTATAATCAGAATTGAGTTTTAAATCAGTAAATTTTTTTTTAATGTACCCGTTTGGTATACCTACAAATGATCATGTCTTTGGGGAAAATGATTCTCAAATCACCTCTCTTCTGAGAAAGGCATTTTTCAGTTAAACTTCTCTGTATTTTGCAATAAATAAATTACAAATTAATGTATTAAATTCAATTAGGATTTCAACAGTTTGTGCACTGTTATTTATTCGTTAAATTTCTAAGTGTTCTTAATATATTCAACGTCAACTGTTGTTTGTACGTTAGCGATCTGCAGTTATCCTAGGGAACGATGAGAAGTTACCTAAAGTTATCGATACATTTCTTATCTATCGACCGTGCTAGGGGCTTGAAAACCACAGGCACGCATTATAATTTTGGTCGTAAAAATTGCAATGAGCAAAAGAATTTCCATGCTTATTTTGTGAAAATGATAAGCGACTCCTGACCTTCCAAGTATAATCGCCCGGTTACACCTTTCAACCAAACCTATGCTAGATCCGGGCCTGATTGAATGTGTACAATAATATACGAGTACTATAAGGTAACATGGAGTTCTAGTAGAATATTATGAATTTCGAAGAAATAATCAACGATGTTACTTCGCCTTCGCCTATTATAAATCTTTTAAGTCCCGGTTAACGTATTGGCAGGCGAATAACTACTCTGCTTGCTAATATGTACTACAGCCAACTACACTCCGGATATCTGTGCAAGGCATTAAAACCCACGTCTTAATCATTTAATAAGTAGTATCAGATGATCTCGATTACGTCAACATTACGTATATTTTGATTATAAATATTACTTTGTATTTTAACCCACAACAGTATTTTATAAATGATTAGTTATATTATTAAGAAATTATAATGGGCCATTATCCAAATTCGTTGAAGTGTTAACACTTTTATTAGTTTGCTAAAATTGGCTAACAGATTCAAATAATCTAAAAAAAAATTCCGCCTCCATTTGGCTTTAAAAACGAAGATTACGGAATCGATTCCGCCCCTGCTTAAAAAAACGATCTAGATTTCATAATATAATACGCGCTCTTCCAGTATTGTTAAGTTTAAAAAAAAAATCCGGTTTAGGCAAATATTCTAAGACATTCTGTATTTTTCTTTTTTTTAATCGTATTTTGGAAACTCTGGCGATTTTTTGAAAATTTCAATCCGAAAAATCAGACCATTTTTTATAAACCGGAAAGACGGGACGTAATTTTATGGATGCGAAAAAACGATAATTACATAGCCGAAAATCATTTTAAAAAAGAACGTTTTCCACATGAATGACACAGGAGAATAACGAGGCATACCAAAAATATTACATCTCATAAATATTTTTTTCCTTGATCCATCTTATTGATCATAAATCATTATATTGTTCAACGTCTATATTACTAAATCCAATGCAATATACTTGTACTTGTAAATTGCAATTATAATAAGAATATTATAAAATTTGATTTTGTGAAAATCAGCACCATTTATACCTCTAAAATAGTACAGACAGCATAAAATGTATGTAGTTCTCTTCATAACATCTATCAAAAAATCAAACCAAATGATAAGTTCGCAGAGAACAAACAATAAATCTAGTGAACTTTAAATGTCAAATTCAAAAATTCGCCTGAAATCAAAATGTTGCCATATAAAAAAAATAAATCAGTGTGGAATTTTACAAAATCAAAAGGAACATTTTCGGAGACAGGACATTTTCATGTAGTGACGTCACGAGCCCGTGACGTCACGAGTTTTTTTAATATAAATTATGGAATTATTTATATAAAAAAAACATTTCAAAATTTTTTTACTAACATTTATGTAATCTTAGTAAAAAAATCTATCCAAACAATTTTTTCCAAGTCGTTATGAAATCCATGCAAGTGGCCTATTGTCGATGTCGAAATTAGATTTTTTTTTTAATACGTGTTTTTCCTTAAATGAATGTTTGAATTGGTATTTTATAACAATGTTTAGAAAACCTATTAGACTACTAAGAAAATGGTGGCACAATTATGGAAGCTTTTTCCAACGGTGAACTGATTGCAACTTAACATTTTTGTATCGAAATATGTAAGAATGTGAGATACTAATAATATAGTAAAGCATCCATTATTCCCCTCCTTGGCGTTCCGTCAACGTTTCGGACAGCCTGTAGTGTTCATCCTCAGATAAGATGTCAGGTCTGTCTGGAGGAAGTAGCACAGCACAAATTAACAGTATTGGTGTCATCCAATTTCCGTAACAACGGGTTTCCAAAAACAAACAAAAAATCAATACACTGTAAATTGGGAGGCTATGGGTGCCGCCGCCCCAGGAACAACTTATTGGATAACCAACATCCTTGCCATAGGTCACCCCAAGTGGTTCGCTATGATTGTCTAGGTCTTAGCAGCGAATGCCAATGTCCCCAAAGATGACATAGGCCCTAAGGGATGTTTTTACTTAGGACCTTCTGTGTGGAGCTAATGTAGAAATAAATTGCAGTTACAAAAATTTATTCACTATGCGCATTTTTGCAAGCAAATATTTAAGGCATTTTTATTTTTGATAACTCGTTTTCGGAAACCCACTAGATGACATCCCAAGCGATGATGTAGCGATTTTGCCGATCCTCAAAACAAATAAAAATTAGTAAATATTCCACAATAGTTATTGTTTTAATGTTAATAATAAATAAAATATTGCTCAAATAATGTACCTTTCATTATAGAGGGTATGTGCTGCGGCTGTGTTTCGAAGATTTCGAAGTTAAACTTTGTAAATATATATTTAGGGAAATCAGGAAAAGTCCGTTGATATTTCAGTGAATGTCAAAATTAACAACCGTAAACTCTTCCATCGAAGTGATTTTCCGAAATATTTTCACGCTACTACGAAATTAAAAATAAATTGTTGATTCACGAAAAACGTTTTCCGAAGTTTTGCACACGCGACCAATAACAAAGCACCCGAAAAGCGAAAACATGCCAAAACTGACCACGCTTCGAGTGGACGATCCATTTTCATGGGATGGCAACTGAAAACATCTGTTAAAGTTTCAGATTGACCTACATAATGTTATTATATCATATTCGTGTGAACGATGTATATTACAGAATAATATAAACTGTATTATCATTGATTTTATGACTGTTATATATTTAAATGATACTATTTTATTCAATTTTGATTTGAAAGCTCAACGATATTCAAAAGTATAATATCACGAAAGCTCGCGGTGAGCTCAGATGCAAAGGTGAGCTTTTCACGCGGAAACTTCGCGCGCTAAATTTAGTACCCTGCAAAAGGCGTATGTAAAACGAGTCATTCTATAAATAATCTGTATTAACTGATACTCTTTATAATTGGTTCATAATAAAATATAACATTGCAATATGCTTAATACACAAATAAAATCATCGTGAACGAACATTTTGCCTAGCAGAAAATTATACAATGTTTTGATACATAATGTTAAATAATAATAGGATTTAAAACAGAATATTTATGCGATTGAAAAAGGCAGTAATTTTTAAACTTTCGATACTGTTTGACACATTATACTGTTTTTAAAATGCGTGAGGATTTATTTTTCATTCACGAAGTAAGAGGTAGCGTGGGGGAAGATTAAGTGCCTCTAACATATTATTTCTGACCAATGAAAACATTTATGAACGCGAAGTCGCGTGATAATTAATGATAATAACTCGAGTCATTCGATTTTTTTTGTTTACTTTAAAAGCGTTCCGTTTACTGTTTTGATACCGAAAAATTAACAGTTTCTCAAAAAAAACGGTTAACAGCTGTCAATATTGTCGCAGGTCATGGTCGATTGACATATTTATTAATGAAACTTTCAGTTAGCTTCCCTCGGTTGATTTATGCTCAAAAGCTCGGTACTTCTACATTTTCACCAAATGCTTCAGATTAGCAAGAAGTTGAAAGATTTGATCACTCTAATCACTGGTGGAAGGAGGGAGGCTAGTGTCCGATAAGCACTGACACAGTTCACAGGAGGGAAGCACTGCACTAGGTGAAGACGTTCGATTGATCGATTGGGGAACCCCTCACAGTACACAGCACACAGCACATACCCATCGTTGGACGTATTGCTCTGCTCGATCTCCGTGACGGTGACCTCGCCGCCATCCTTGGACTCGCGCCTCTTGCTGCTGGTGGTCTTCTTGACCTTCCTGGTCTTTGTTGTGGTGAACTGTACTTGTACGTCGACGTCGGCCATTGCTTATCTCTCGCGGTCTACGGATATCGAATCGAACGGGTTGCTTGCAGCGATCGGATGTCGTTAGCTTTGCTTGGTGAGAAGTGAGTCTCTTCGCGATCGGGGTCTGAATGAGCCTTTGGCAGGGGGAATAGTGGCGAGGAAGCTATAGGAGCTGTTCCAGAATGCAGGGATCCGGTACACACGGCCCGTCATCCCCCACCTACCGCCATCCCACCATCCCACTTGAGGAGTCTATTTCTGCTCCCGTTGCGAACACTTTGGCGTCGGAAGCAAAAGCTCCGGTGCATGAAAGCTGGAGATATGGCCAGCCCGACCCGCGATCCGCGATCGACGCCAGGGAAAGGGACGCCCAGCACACATATATTATTGAGGGCACTACATTCAATAGTTAAACTCGCATAAATAATAGTCGATCGATTCCAAATACCGAAACCTGCCACAGAAGAACGATATAATGTATTCTAATTATACCCATTATTCTTCTTATGTTACAAGGTTAATCAAGCTTTTGTAAGATTCTCTAAACTTCTATTTATAACTGAAGTTCAAATGCCACTTGAAAGCCCAGTTACTATTTTAGATTGCCAACCAATTTGACTTTAATGAATATGGAACTTCACCATTTTACATATAAGAATTGATGCGATGATAACATAATATTAATTTGTGCAATACGTAGGTACTTAGCATTGACATATTTTGATTTGACGCCTTATGATTATTAATGTTTTTATTTATAAATAATATGAGTTAAATTTATACATATACTAGCTGACCCGGAGAACTTTGTACCCCTCCGAATCAATAACTGTTGTGTTAACTTAATAGCTGAATTGAATTAATTTTTTTAGTTAAAAATTACACAATGAAGCAATTGTCGATGCGCAACTGTCCGTGTTTTATTTTTGTCAGTATCAGAGATGGCGTTAAGTAAGGATTTATATTTTTTGTGACTGTCTTACTTTTCCACTTACTTACGGGAATAGCGTTTCGTTTTCTATACGTGTTGACATTGTGTGAAGAAAGAGGGGCAGCGTTATATGTTTAAGAACAAAAGCAAAACAATCAGCGCATTGACATTTGTCGTTTTTGAATTTTTGGAATTCATTCACTACTCAATATTATACCTATCACAATATTCCTGCAGCTCTTTCAAAAAATGAAAATTCGTTCCATACAAAATGTACGAGGAAAATAATTTTCTTCATAATTTTTTGTTTCGAGAATTTTTCCCATGTTTTTGCTATTCGGGGCGGAGACAAATCCAACAAATCAAAGATCATAAAAATCGGTCCAGTCGTTCTCGAGTTATAAAGGGTGTAACTAATTCGACTTTTTTATGTTATTAAAAGATATTTTACCAAATATTATATTTGTCTTAAATATTGGTCCTGTATGCCTTATCAGAAAAGAGGAACTCTTGTGCCTGATAAGGGAGCCACGATTCTTTCTATGTTATAATATGTTTTGTATAAAATATTAACTTTTTACAATTAATAAGTTTCTTGAAAAATTGTTTAGTTTTATTTATTTGTCCTAATTGGTTGATGATACAGCGCAATTCAGAAGGGAGGTTATCATAGTTTTCCCTAAAATTCAAATAAACCTTACTGTTGACCACAATTATGAAATATGGGATACATTTTGACTTTTGGCAGTTTTAGTTACCCAATAATTAATATTTTATAGTTTTGGAACTCTTTTTAATATTCCCTTGATTATTCTATGGACATTTAATATTTTGGATGACACCCAGACACATAAATAGACAAGTACCCATTAAATCCAATATGAAACGCGTAGGTGGTCAGTAGTAGTCACATTTGTTAAATGTCACTTGACAATACGTATATATTATCTATTGACAATACAGGGAGAGGATTGATTGGATTTCTAGAAATTTCGAAAAACTTTTCCCAAAAATTACTTAGAATCATTTGTGCCTGTCATTTCAAAGTCAATAACTTTTTTGACCTAAATACTGTGTGTCGGGAACTATTTTCAATCTAAAAATTCTTAGAAGATCGCTGATTGTAGAGCAGCATTATACGGTTCTTTACCCAAACCGAACTCACAGCATAAAAACATTATTTTATGTTTTTGATGTTTTTTGGCTTTCGAAAAGGGCCCTCAATCATATTGCAGGCCCCCCAGACTGGCCCAGACTCAGTTCAGGGTCGGCCCTGCTGCGCGCCGACTTGCGAAGGCGATAATAAGGAGAATTTTTCTCTTTGAAGTTCTCTCCTCCCCTTCTTTTCTCTCTTCCTCCCAATCCCTTGTTATAAGAAAATAAGGGGTCCCCTAACTCAGTGTGCCCAAAGTCCCCCTCACGCAAAAGCATCAATCTCGAACTGTGGGCTTTGGCGTCATGAAATATTCACAAACTCGTATCTCTTCCATTCGTTCTTTTCTGTATAAACACAGCTATTTAAGAGAATATAAACAAAACTGTCGTAAAATAAGAAAAACTATAATTTTATTGTTTCATTTTTTGATAAATTTTTAATGAAGGAATAAATTATCGAAGATTCACAGTTGAAGCCTATTACAAATTGTTATTTTTTTTATTTTAATACCCTTGTTATTTTTCTTTCTGCCTGTTACTTTGATGTCTTGTTTGTTCTACGTTGGCGATTATTCTTCTTTGATAATAAATTCTTCTTTTTCGATTGCCTCGCACTATTATAATCTTTGTCGCTGATCAACGCTCTTGATCTTTATCAATGGCGACATGTAAATCCACTCACAAGAGCGATAATAAATTTCAGCAATTTGTTAAAAAGCCACAAGAAGTAAGAAACCACGCTTTTACGTAGATATCTCAAATGATACGACTATCATTACTAGACTGCAATATCAATAATTCGTATTCCAAAAACGCACTGTCTTTTCTGAGCATGCTAACCAGGTTTTCAACAAACTACACCCTTTAGCAAACCGCAGACAATACACGAACACATAAAATCAACCAAATGTACATATTTTTTCCAGATCTTAATAAAATCAAACCAAACGCAATACCAATTATATTACACTTTAATTTTGTCATTTTTTCTGACGTTATGAAAATGCCTAACACCATAGAAAAAAGAATGTGTTAATTTTTATTCTATACACATAATCAGGAACCAGGGGTTCTTCTAGTTAACGATAACACTTTAATACAAAATCATTAACGATAGGTAACCATCATTCCTACCTACACTCAGGGCTGGGCAAAATACATGCTTTGCTGTAATTAAAATACATATTACGAAATAATTTTTCGCATGTATTTAAAATACGAAATACTTTCAAGTCATGTATTTCAAATAAAAATACAAAATACAGTAATTTAAACATTTTTTTTTAATTTCAAATACAAAATAAAAAACACTTTTGGTTTTGGTAGAACCTTTGGTTGCAATAAATTGTCGTAAGTGCCCTTATCTATGGGTGCGTTTCCATAGAAGCAAAGTTGAGCAGAGTGAAACAGAGACGTGCAAAAATTGACTAATCATATTGCTCAAAAGACACATCTCATCTCCGTTCCACTTGTAAAGTTTTGTGGTATAGGACCCAGGTGTTAGATAATAATAAAAATAATTATTATAATACCACGATATTTGTATAGCGCAGTTTTGAGTTATTTCACTTCAAGTGCGCTCTACTGTAATCTACTTAAAAATGATCTAGTATTCAGTCAAATTATTCCTATAGTGCTCGATCTAATACTATGACACAACAATGTACAATACAAAGCAACGACAAGAATAACATAATATTATAAAAATATGATAGAAAATGAACAATAACATTGCTATTATAGCACAGGACAGGCACAAGCCAACTCTAAATATTAACATTAAGGTGGTCCAAAATTTTTTTTTTATTATTTTTCATTTGGCCACCCCGTGAATTTGTTACATGTATTAATAGAAATAACATAGTAAAATTTCAGCGAGATAGCTCAAGTAGAAAGGGGTGCTCAATCGAGTGTTGTTTTTGACTTTTTTGTGTAAAATGCTTAATTTTTACTTTTTGCTACAGGCCAATTTCGTGTGTTAAATTATTAAATAAATATTAAAATGAACTACTGAAGAGTTTTATGGACAAATTTGAACAGTATTTGATACTTATTTAGTAGACTGTGAAATGAATCAGTGTAGTAAAATGTGTTCATCTACTCGAAAAAAATACGAAATTTTTCTACTTGGGGTTCGAGATATTGAGCCATTGATGAGGCTTAACCAACATCCTACTCTTCGGCAAGTTTTACTCCGTTATCACTACATATTAAATGATTCCAAAAATGTGAAAGATTTCGCGCATGTACTTATTCAAGAACTTATAAAAGTATGGAGTAAATGTAGTATTCCGACCGGACAACAAAATCACTGCATTGAAAAACTGATTAAGTTTCTTTGGCTGCTATTGAATAAAAATAGAGGAAGAAATTCTGAAGCACAAAAAAAGGAGTGTATTTGTTTAAAAAAAGAACTAGACAAACTTTTTGATATTGCCCATGCAAGCGCTTTGAATTTGATAAAAATTGCGGAAGACAGAGCGTTTCTCATCGATCAAAGATGAGAACGTAAGATGATTATGACCTCAATCGACAAGAAACTAGAAAAGGTCAAAGAAAGTTCTCTAAAACTGAAACAAGGATTTGAAGAATTGAAAGAAATGGCTGCTGAAAGTAATGCTTCATCTTCGGTGGTGTCGAGACAAGAGTTAGAACTTGAGTGCAGCTTCAGTAGCACTTCTAGTAATGCTAGCATATTAGAGGATAAGTCCAAAGATGAGTTTGTAGTGCGTTGAGCTGTCTACAAGTTTAGTGACATATTTACACAATACGTTACCAGTGCGCTTGATCGTAAAAAGATTTAAACTAATCAAGAGAGAAGAAAACAAATTGTTCGATTTGTTAGTTACCATCTACACCAAAGTTTGAATCGAAGCGTCTTTGGCAGCAGATGCGCCAGTAAATCACTTAATACTTTGGAATAGCTTAAAATTGTACGAAGCCATTGATTCCGAAATCAGTATAGCAGCTAGGGGTGTCTTAGAGCGTCACTTATGGTATTTGTCAGATGAACTAGTCTCATTAACCTTGTTTTCTGAGAAGCTGTCCGATGCTGAGAAACAGGCCATTGTTCAAAAAATAAAATCTGATGGCGGTAATCCTTCAGTACGAGGTGATTCTGCTAAGCTTGCCTCAGAGGTTACATTGGAAGCTTTTGCAACACAAAGAACGTTGAAAACGCTGTTAGTTCTTGAAATCACGGACTCTTTCTTGTAATTACCTCCTAAGACTTGGAATAACAGTGTTGATTTCCTTCAAAAATTTGTGTATTGTTAATGATACAGCGGAGAGAGGTGTTAAACTATTTGAAGATTACAACACGATACTCTCTAAGAATGAGGAAAAAAAGCAATTTTTACTTCACATCGTTGAACAAAACAGAAAAATCGTTTCTACTGAAACATTCAAAATGGAGTTACCAACATAGTTTTGAAAGTTTGCGACTAATATTATGTTAATTATTGCTTTGTTACCAAATTTTGTTCAAGTTTAAATACGTTTTATACTTATTTGACTAAAATAATTGTAATATTAATAAACCTTAAATTACGTGTTTTACTTAAAATCCAGAACTTTTGTCAGAAACTTCTAATTCGATGAGCACCCCCTTGTATATAAGATAGGGGGCTGAAATTTTTTACACATAATTGAAATGATAGGTGTAACAAATAAAATTGGTAGCTACATCTATATTTGAAAAAAACAAAATTTACTATACAGGCCTGGACCACCTTAATTAACATACATTATATATTGCTCTGGATTCTAGCGTTTTTAGTTTACGTGTTATCTATGTAAGTTTATTTTTCATTATCATTATTAAAGTTGCTAAATGTATTTGAAAATGTATTTTGAAGCCAAAATTATTTGAAATACAAATTACAAAATAACTCAGCATCAGGTAATTGAAATACCAATTACAAAATACATTTTTAGGAAGTAATTGAAATACAAATACAGAATACGTATTTGTATTTTAAATATGTATTTCAATTACAAGTAATTCAAATACTACCCAGCCCTGCCTACACTTAGCCGTGTAAATTATCTGTGAACTGAATAGAAAAAAATACAATGTAATATTACATGCTAAATGTAAATCAAATACAATCAGACAGATATGCAGTTTAGGATGGGAATGCTGTCCTTGTTCTACAGGTATTTCAATGGAAGATGCTCTTCTTTCAGCACTGGTGCACAGTTGGGAAACACGTCAAATGCGTTCCCAACATTTGTGTACAATTTATTTATTTATTTGTTTCTTTACATGGTAGGTATACTGTTTACAATTCAATTTATATCCTCAACAGGACAAGACTGTGTTGAGGTTAGCAATTCTACAAAGTAACAAAATAACACAAAAATTGAATTGTAACATGAGCACGGGTTTTCTTGAGTTCAACAGCTCGGCCGTGGAACGATTTACCGGCTTCTGCGTTTCCTCCCTCCTACAACACTGCTCTCTTCAAGACTAATTATTCCATTCCTCAAAAAGACCCTCCACATAGCATCCCCAAAGATGACATAGGCCCTGAGGGAAATTATAAAATATTTTCTTCTTGGCCTACTGTGTGGAGCTAATATAAAAAAAGGAATTCTGATATTCTGTAATAATTGCAGGACTGCAGTTTAAAATGCGATAATGTTGTTAATGTAGTTTTACTGTTAATGCAGTTTTTCAATCTTCTATCAAAATTGTTATATAATCGGATCCGATGCGTTTCCCTTTAGCAAGCAGTTATTCAGACTGGAGACGAAGCGTCATCAAAAAACAAAAATGACATTTTAACTAGGTCATCCGTTGTTTTTAAATGCATACCGAGACGATGAAAATAGTTTAGCTATTGGAATATTATTGTGAAAGAGAACTCTGGATATTTCTAGACCACACTTTGACACAGTTTTCAAACAAAAATAAGTTTATTTGACAGAACTAAACCTTTGGCTGGATTAAGCTAACTTGTTTGTCTTATTTCGAAAATTAGTTGTTTTTTAGTCCTTGATTTTTTCGTTGCTACATGTGGATTAAAAATGAGTTTGAAAGTAATACCATTTTTATTTGTTAATTTATATGCTTAATTATTTATTTCTCTGCAAAGAAACCAAAACCAGATTTATCTAAATTAATAATTACTATTAAAAATCTGAGTCTGAATTTTCCCTTTCTGTCCGACCCCATGGGGCATAATGGGAAATGAACCAGGGGCACAATGGGGTACATAATTAGAGTTGGGTGTATTGTTGGATCTGTATACGCTTTCGGCAATGATAGCCTTGCAAAGCGTTACTTAGAGACAGCTATGTATAGTAATTACAAAAAAAGGGACGACAAGTGCGTACGATCATCGAATTTATTAAGTTTTTCGAGTTATTCGAAAATTTTCACAGTGTGTTCGTTATAATTATCATTTTAATTTTTTTTTCAGAACTCGAACAATAATTTTAAAAAGTGATGTATGCAAGCAATGCATCTGTGTAAGCACTGTCTTCGATTCTAGTAGCGATACTTATTAGAGAAAGAGTATAATCTGTCTGATTAGTATAAAGTACTAGCTGGTTCCCGGCATGTGTTGCAATGCCATATTCAAAGAAATAATCCCGTGCGTCCCCGTTCCCCTCCCGCATCCCCTTCCCCACCCGCGTTCACCTTCCACCTCCCCGCCTACCCTCTCCCCTCTCCCACTCTCCCGTCCCGCCAATCCCTCTCCCGCATTCCATATATTCAGTCCCAGTACATTCAGTTTTCAAACAACTCGTGTGCCACCTATTACAATTTTTTTATTTAAATTTTAATTTTTCGTATATTACAAATATTTATTTTGGATATTATAAGAACAATCAATCAAATCTGGTACCTAACATAGGTACCTATTTAAAATATCTATAATTTATGACACTTCAATGAAACACAAAACAGGTACCCACCATGAAATTTACTTATTAATTGTAATTTTTTTTCACCAATGTATTTAATGTACTCTTTGTTTCTGTTTATAAATAAATAAATAATTTTTAAAAATCCATAGACGATTCTTTTGTTACAAAAAAACAGCTGCTTGTTAAATTCAATTTTATCAAATGCGCGAACTGTAAAACGTGCTAAGTTAAAATAGTCGTTAAGTTTACTGAAATTATCCAATTTTCTTCGCATTTTTCTTTCCGTAAGAACCTTGTACACAGTATTAGAAAACTTTAAGAAAAAAGATGAATGAAATAGGTAAACTCGTTCTGAAGTTAGAGCGTGACCAAGGGAAACAGGGATTCATTTTTATATATATTGATAATAAGGTAATAGCTTTTGATTAGAACCTGTCGCCCTGTTAATAAAAATGCATTCGGTGTCTTTTTATAGAAGGTAATCAGAACTTCAATAACATGTTTTCGCGGTTCGCGGCAAAAAATCGAGAGCCGAGACGTTTCGTCGGCTCCTCGTAAACGCAAGTAGGCTCTATGATTTTCGGTAAACATTACAGTTAGGGGCCATTCATTTATTACGTAAGACGAATTTTGCTAGTTTTCGACCCCCCCCCCCCTATTATAAGAAAAATAAGAATAGGCCGACCCCCTCCCCCCCTGTTTAATATTTATTACGGAAGAATCCAAAGGAAAAAATGAATACACATTTGGTTTGTTTTAATGTTTGTTTGCGCGGGTCCGTTGCCATGGAAATGGAAATCGTTTACCTATACGCATCCGAGCGAACCTCGGCACTCGCGCAGTTGCCCGCGCTTTTCAAAGTATAATTTTAACTTTGCGCATTTTTGTGATCTTCCGTAAGAACTATCGTGACTCCCTCCCACCCCATTGTAAGAAAAAATAAGACATGGTCGACCCCCCTCCCCCTCTAAATCGTCTTACGTAATAAATGAATGGCCCCTTACAAGTATAACACCTATACGGGTGATTAATGATTACAGATTGTTTGGTTAGTAAAGATACACAGTAAAAAAATTATACCACCAAACAAGTTTTAAATTGAAAATAAATGGCTTATTTACGTAATATAGTATTGTTCGTTGAGAGTGAATTATTGTTTAATGTATACCTAGTGAGTTTGGAATTCATAATGTTTGCGGTCAATGTGTACTCAGTAGGTACGTTATTTATTAAACTTAGAGGAATTCGGAGATAAATCTTTTTAGAAAAGAATTTGGAATTCGTGATTCATACTAATCAAACAAAACAATAAAACATGGAGATGTAGACCATTCTGTACATGGTCTACATCATTTACCGATGTGATTTGAAAAGGAAAAAGCGACACTAAAAAGAGACAAACACATACATCTATATAATTTAGCTTGCGAGAGAATGAGATAGAATAATCGGTCTCCTCTTTGTGCGGTGCTTCGTAAATAATCGATCTCCTTTTTCTGCGGTACTTCGTAGCCTCCCCACTCTTGCCTACTTTAGTTTTTCTAAAGGTTTCACTTCTACTACGTGTGAATTGAACACATGTATTTTTCTTATGCAGCATGCCGGTGAGAAAATAATTGTTTCTATTATTTACCGTTAGTGTATTTTTCTGAAAAGAATGATGTGTTTTTTTTTTTAATTTTCTAAAACCGCTTTAGTTCCATTGCTCCTAACTGATCAACGGAGCCAGTGTAATACGGCATCGTCAATTACATCCCAATTTTGATGCTGAAAGTTGGGAGAGGAACAAGATGAAAAGTTAAAAGGTTAAGGAGAACCTGGCTATCCAGATCTAGTCACCAATCATGGCTAAATCTATTTCAACCAACATTTCAATGGTGGAATTTGTTTTTAGTTATTACCAGTTTTATTAACCGGTTTTGTTCATCGAATAAACAACTCGCACATTCAACAAAGCAAAGTATTTAAGGAATAAATAATTTGACGTCTTGTCTTATTTTTCTAAAAAACTTTAAACTCAAAAACTACTGAACGGATTATCATGCGGTTTTCACCAATAGATAGAGTGATTCATGAGGAAGGTTTAGGTATATAATTTGTCAAGATTTTGTGTAAATTGGTTGAAATATATAATGTATAAAGGAGAATGTCTATACGTGGTGGACGAGCGGGCTAGCAAGCGGGCGGTGTGGATTTGATTTGTATTCAAATCTACAGCTTCAAACCCGGTGTAAAGCCCGGGCATCGCCGGGGACTTCAGCTGGTTTAGAAATATAGCAGTTGCATTGAAGATTTTTCATTTTAAAATTATATGAAGCAGGTACCGTAATACAGTGCAATAAAAGTGGAAAGGAAAAATATATTCGAATCGAGCTACGGTAAGATATAATAAGATCGTTTTAATAAAAAATGTTGAAAAAGTATTCACTTTTCAGTATAATTCAATTATCCAGATGTTACGGCTGTAGGAGATTAAATCCATAACATAAATACATCACCGATACGAACATAACATCGACCAACAAAAATATTATAACTATTTTGTGAAGATCGTTTGAAAAGCATTTATTTAGACTTTAGACCATCGTTTGTAGTACATAATAATAATAATGGTACAGTGGTTAACGAAATGCTGAACTACTCATTCAAATCAAGACGATTGCCTTGTGAAAAGATTATTCCAAGGGTTCGCAACCCAGAAATATAAATATTTATTTCCAGATTTTAAATTTACAACCATGGATGAGAAAATTAACATCCTATTTGAAGGATAAAATGATTTTGTTAGAGAAATTTTAATAATAGGTGTTTCACCACACACTGTTGCTGTAACCCACCCCCCAGTACTATGCGAAACGAACAACTGCACCTCGCGTCGCCTTAGTTCGGAGGCGTCTACTAATATCTACAGGAATTCCAAAAACTGAAAAAATCGAACTAATATCTATGAGAATTAAAGTGTTGACGAATATCTACAGCTCAAACTGTTGACTAATATCTATGATAACCAAAAAAATTGACGAATATCTACAGTACTGGCAGAGGTTGGATTTGCAATTAAGTATAGCATATTGGAATAACGTAATATTGCGTATGCTGTTTAAAAAACTTAATTTATGTAAGTATGTATGTAAAAATCCCTGATATCGGACTATTGGACACATTTAGCTGATTAGTCCAACCTACGCTCTGTAGATATTAGTTCAACCTACGCTCTGTAGATATTAGTCAACACTCTGAAGTTCGTAGATATATGAACTGTAGATATTCGTCCGACATACAGGCTGTAGATATTAGTAACTGGAGTCCTTAGTTCTTGTCCAAACGACCATTTTAGTTTTTGTTCAATCTTCACTTTAAATTAAGTATAAAGTATAAAAAATGATAGTTAATCACTTAACTAAGAATTATTTAAACTAATGAGACCTTTACTTTTACGGATTATCTTAACCACCTATCATAATGTTTCATTGAAATAATGAAAGAAAACCTTCTCCTCCTGTAAAATTTTCTTATGGTCGTTTAGACAATTAATTAAGAACTAAGGTGACAATGACGCCTCAGTCTGATAATAACTGAACGTCTGTACGTTTTGCTTTTTTAAAAAATACATTTTCTTGTTTGTATACAGAACGTCTGTTGATGACATTCAAACCAGGCAATTTTAAAGATTTTTGGTGGGTCCTAACTCCTATTTTAAAGAATTAAAAAAGTCGAAGATTCTTGTTAGAAGTCGATCCCCATGAAAATGAAGTTGGGAACCCTGGCTCTAATCTAATGATGTGTTAAAATGGCTAAGCGTTCAAGCAACTATTTAGCTTCACGTACAGCCACTCTCGACTTGGTTCGAATTAACCGGGAGTCGGCTTTTCCGGGATGTTTCAAAGAATGAGAAGATTTTTATAAAGGTTTACAAATAATTTATACAAATGTTTTTTTATAAAGGTCTAATACTATTTTATAAAAAAACAGTTAATTTATAAACAAGTTCTGTTATGTTATTATTGTTATTATGCGTGACAGCTGTTTCGCCTTCTGGAGGCATTATCAAACTGTGGTTACAGAAAATATATATTATACTACTAAATAATACATTATATTACTATAAGGTACTTATAATAATTTTTTTCCTATGCTTTAAATGATTTCCGAGTAATTTATTAATTATATTATTATTACATTTTAAAGTTTCCCCAATTTATTTAAATTTGACTAAAGGTCGTTAAGTAAGGTGTTTCCAAATGATGACACTGGGATTTTAATAAATGATAAAATATAATGTATTTTTTGTTTATTTGTCAAACTAGCTTTCGGATTATTAGATTTTTTTATTTATTTCCAGCTGCTCTAAACGATGGAGTTGGAGTTCTACAAATTGAACTTGAAAACAATAAATAAAAAAATTCCCTCGTTATATTTATTTCTGCTGTTCCGACGTGTTTGTTTTATACCATCATTTAAAAATGTTTTTGAATTTGTATTTATTTATGAGTTAACTGTGTAAAAAGGCCCTTTTCGGCATTAGGGGCCATCCATAATTACATAACGCGATTTTCATGATTTTTTGACCCCCCCCTCCGTCCTTGTCACACATTGTCACATTTGTAAGATCCCTCCCGCTAGTGTGACGTCACATATTTTTTTAATTTTACATCCAAAAATAATCACTTTCAAATTTTTTTTACATTGTGACCTCACAGAGCTGATGATCCCCCGTACTCCTTGTCACACATCTCTACTCCCCCCCCCCCCACCCTTTAAAGAGTGACGTAATTTATGGATGGCCCCTTATTAATAAATAAATAATAATTACTTTAAAGCGAATAAAGTTTAGACAGTGTGTTTGTATCCCACACCTGCCAAGCGATTCTATATCTTTTGTGGGATCGAAATCCCCCGACAGACAAGATCTCCTGTCAGATTTGTGTGATTTTCTACGGCTGTTATTTGCTTTTCCCCTGAAGAGCCCCGGCAAGGCCAAAGTACTGGATTCAATTACTAGATGCGACTGAATCTTTTTTCTAATTTTCGTTTAAGAGTCGCTAATACTATCTTCAACGATTACTAAAAAATAGTTTACTCAGAATTTTCTCTTTGATTCTATATTCGTTTTGATTGCTGTAATGTTTCTTTGACAGATAAAATATTAAAAAAATAAACAAAAAAGTATCTGCACCTCAATGGCTTTGAAACTTAACGCAGAGTTTTTAGATACGTTTATCAAACTCGTAAAACATAATATATTACAGTAAAACTTCTAGGCAAATTGCCGTTTTGAAGCATGACTACTTTAAGGGCCTTCGCTCATGGAGAAACCGAAAACTGGTTGGCAACTCAGTTCGCGGCACAACTCAATTTATCAACCTCCTGAACAAAATCGACATTTTTCTGATCTGACATATCGGAAATTACTTGAAAATTTGACAGGACGTGAGCCGCTACCATGGCGACCTGTCAACACGGCAACTGAAACGCGACGGCCGCGGCGACTAGCACTGCTAGTCACTTCGTCACCCTTGGCAAATGGTCTTTAAGATGAAGCCATACTAAATAATGCAAAAGCATACAAAATCATATGTTTTTGTTTTGAAAATTGGATCGCTTAGAAGTATTATAGATTCTTCGATTAAATACTGCGTGTAGAACATATCTTGGCCCTTAAAAATATCGGTCAGTTTTTTTATAAGTATTTTAATAAGCTTTTAAAAAAATAATGTATAAGGTCTATAAAAAACACTTTCAAGTACAAACTCTCCTATTTATAAACCCCTTTTCGAATATGGTTTTATTGTTTAACGTGGAAAATTTAGTTTTTTTTTATAATAATCGCAAAGAAAATTGATATTTACGCCCAAAGTTCACAAAATAAAATAAAATACGCATTTTCGCGTTGTTATTTTAAAATACGGCCGGCAGTAGACGAATTTGGATTTTCAAAGTGAACTCTATGCCGTCCACCGAAGGACTACATAACGTGTCACGCCCGTTTTTTATCAGTTCGCCCCCGGACGGAGCGGGGAACGGACGTTAGGCTCCGCGTCGCTTTGTTCCGTGAAATCAATTTTAAAATTCTGTTTTATTACAATAAACAATACGTAAAAAATGAGTTAATGTTTTTTACAGGCCTTTACGAAATCAACCTGTAAAAAAAATTCTCCAATACCTTTTCCAACCTTTCCAAAAGCTTTTTCTCAAGTATTTTTAAACTCCTCTCATAAAAGGCCGTGAATTCCGATTTCTATTTTTCCTGGACTATTGGATCGCCTTAACAAGTTGCCTATGTGCGGACCAAAGATATTGAAATATAAGTTGCTATGTGCACTTTTTACTAGGTGGGACTGCGCTTCCGGGTGTCGCCGATATTGTTTACCAATTAACAAATAAACTAAATGAACGAATAATTAACGAATAAACCAAACGAACGTTAAACTAAATGAACGAATTCTTTCCGTATTCAAACTATATTGTTAACCAATACTAACGCACATATTCAAAAATCAACGAAATGAACAAATTCTTTTTGTATGCAAACTACTCTAATTAGGGCGTAGTCCGCCGACAGTTGCGCGGACAGCATAGCTTATCTCTTTTGTATTTGAATATCTTTGGTGCGGACCGACAATGAGATTCACAAGTTCCTTTCCTGTAGATAGCGATATAGTGGCCAACTGGTTTTTTTTTTCAGTTTCTCCATGAGCGGATTATTATTATTACTGTCATTCTTAAAAATTATTGTAATATCTATGTTTTTTAATATATTTTTTTAATAAAATTATTATTATTGTACGAATCAATCCTCCTACTGTAGTCAAACTACACGCGATATGACCCTAGACCCTAGACACTGAGCCTGGACGATTAGGCGGAAAAATATGTACGAAGCATTTTTGAAGGGATTTTAATTTTCCTGAGTTTTTTTCACTATCAATCACGGCAAATCGAAAGTCTACTGTAATCACGTGACACGATTGACGGCTCAGCACACTCAGTGGGTAGAGAAACTAAAAAATCCGCAGAATAGCCAACACGAAGTTTAAAAGTTAGCCGACGTTTGATCAACGTCATTATGGACTCGCGGCAGGTGTTGGCTGTTTAATGGAAATAGAAGAGATGAGTGTCCCGTCAGTTCTTCACGGATTCACGCATATATCTCCATGAATCACCTCGCATTGGTTTGTTTACTTTTCTTATATAAACACACCTTAACTATTTTAAAAATTTATAATTTTTCATTAGACATTATTAACTTCGTCCAGGAGGGTATTTATGAATGCATCTGGATCTTTCAGGAAAATCATTCCAACCCAGCTATTGAATTGGCAAATGCCAGCTGTGTACATGAATGTTGGGTACGCGATTGACTTGTCTTCCGAGCATTTTCTATCGAAATACGATTTGAATAAGCACTAATATTCTCACCTGGCATCTATGTCCATATATTTAAATCTGACATTGTCCGTGTAATTTGTAGGCTGGTTTGATATATTATGTAAATTGTCAATTGCGCCGAAGGTTCAGAGGTGCGATTGCGGTCCTACTTAAAGGGGTATTCTAAAAACATTTTTTCTTCATATTTCGATAGCTTAGATATTCAAGAATATCTCCTAAAAAGAATTTTTCAAAATTCGAATTAATTTAAAAATTATAGCCAATTTAGTTCGACCGGTTTATACGAAATCTAAATAGAGCAAAACTTAAACCGCGTTTTTCTCAAAACTACTTTTTTTAAACGTGTGTCACGAAATCTCAAGTTCTTGACCGATTTTCTTTAAATTTGGCATGAATTTTATTTATGCATATGGTAGAAACCAACAAAATACAAAAAAATTTAGATTTTGACTATTTTTAATTATTCGGAAAATTTAAAATATAACTGAAAAAATCATTTTGTAATCATTATAGCCGCCATTTTGCGAGATTTTTTTTCATTTCTCCTGGTTCCTACAATAATGACATTTGTACTAATAAAGAATCTAACTTTTTTATTTTTTAAATGACCAGAAGGGTTGGAATCGTGACAAGATGGACACGCTCTTTTTTTCCTCCTCTACTTCAACAGCATGTGAAATAAATATAGATTTTTTTGAAATTTTTTTCGTGACTTCTTAAAATATAAATAAATATTCTATAAAAAATGTATGGCTAAAATATTAATGGTTTTTTTTATCGACCGTCAAAAAACGTCCGAAATTTGGGCTTCTAGACTAGAACCCCCTTAAGTGTAAGAAATCGGCCTTAATCTTAAAATTAACGATTTTTTCGTTAAGTAGAGCCGGTTGCTGCTCTAATTAAAGATAAATAATTATCATTACCCTTAAAATTATCGATCTTTTCGTCCACCCCAGGCCCAGGCCTCGCTTGTCCTTTCAGGTCATCGATTTTAGCCGGAGTGACAGATAATTTGCAATTCTCTCTAAAACTAAAATAAGATTAAAACGAGGCAAACATTTCTATTTCCTTGTGTCGACTTTCTAATAACCCGGGTGATTAAACAATAGGCCACTTGCATGGACTTCATAAGGACTTGGAAAAAATCGTGTGGATAGATTTTTTTACTAAGATTACGAAAATGTTAGTAAAAATTTTTAGAAATGTACAGTTTTTTATTTTTAAATAAATAAATCCACTATTTGGGCTCGTGACGTCACTTCATGAAAATGTCCCGTCGCCGAAAATGTTCCTATTAATTTTATAAAATTCCACAATGATTTATTTTTTTATATGGCATCACTTTGATTTCAGTTTCAATTTCACTTTCATTTCGAATTTTTGAATTCGTTCACTAGAATTATTGTTTGTTCTCTGCGAACTTATCATTTGGTTTCACTTTTTGACAGATGTTCTGAAGAGAACCCCGTACAATTAATGGGTACGGGGTTCTCTTCAGAACGTGAAGATGATGTCGGTTCATGTTTTAGAGGTATAATGATTATGGTGCTGATTTTAACAAAATAAAATTTTATAATATTCTTATTATTATTACAATTTACAAGTTCAAGTATATTACATTGAATTTAGTAATATAGACGCTGTACATTATAATGATTTATGATCAATAAGATGGAGCAAGGAAAAAAATATTTATGAGATGTAATATTTTTGGTATGCCTCGTTATTCTCCTGTGCCATTCGTGTGGAAAACGTTCTTTTTTTTAAAAAAGATTTTCGGCTATGTAATTATCGTTTTTTCACACCTATAAAATTATGTCCCGTCTTTCCGGTTTATAAAAAATGGTCTGATTTTTCGGTTTGAAATTTTCAAAAAATCCCCAAGGTTTCAAAAATACAATTAAAAAAAAAAAAAAATACAGAATGTCTTAGAATATTTGCCTAAACCGGAAAAAAAAAAAAAAAAATGTGATGCAAGTGGCCTATTACTACAAACAGTGCATTAAAACATCTAGAATCTGGAGGTTTGCTATCCATTCTAAATTATTAATCAGCCTGGTTTTCTCGTTTAAAGTTTGTTTCTACAATTAATTTTGTATGTGGATGATCGATTGCTCATTACACTTATTCAAAATGTCAATAATTATTCTCTATTATATTCCCACTTAGAGTCTGCAAGATAAAACAACCTTTTTACTTGGGTTCCTTTAATTCTTTAGCAGAAGGTTCCGCCCACGGGTGTTTCGTGGGTCCCAAATAAAACAGTGACAGTCTTGAGTCAGACAGGCAGGGCTGGTGCATTATTGTGTGTAATGTGTTGCGGCGCACACGGGCGGTCGAACCTAGTGGCGGTCTCTTGATCTATCCTCTGCGCCGGCCATAATTTATATCTACAGATTCAGTCGTCATCATTTCTCATTAATTTAAGATAGATTTTTTTCTTTAAATAATACGCGTGCAAAAGTTGAGGGGCCGGAGATTATAATTCTTAAAAACGCTATGTACCTAAGTTATCCTAATTAATATTATTTTATTTTTCAGGAATTATTATTATAAATGATAACAGTATTTGCCGAATTACAAATGAGGAGATCCGAAAATGTAATAAAGACATCATAATCACACGATAAAAGTGTATTTGCAAAGTGTAAAAGTAAAGTGTACGCAGAACAGTTTACTGTACAAAGGGATGAAGTTATATAACACGCTACCAGAAACTTTAAAGTCCACACCATTTAGAAAGTTCAAGACATATTGAAGGAGCTACGTAAAATTTAGTTTGCGACATGAAAGGTTATAATTAATTAGAAATTTGTAAACTTAAATGTACAAATTACGAAAAAAAAATTAATAAAAAAAATAAGTTGGTTAAGGGACGTACTTGACTTACTTTAACGTCAAGTAAGTCAAGTACGTCAAGTATGTCAAGTACGTACGTCAAATAACATACGTAATCAAGTACGTCATTTAACACCCCGTATAAGGCAACACACTAATTAAATAATTAAACGGCGTTTACAAAACAAAATCGCCGAAAATAAAATAAAAAAAATCATTTCGATTAAGGATTACCTACAATGGTGGTATCTCATTTTTTTGTTAAAATTCATTAACATAATTAATATTGGCGGTCCTTTCACAATATTGTTTATGTGAATAACTCACAAGACTCCCAGATGCTCCCACCTGGAGCCAGTGAAACTACGGCATCCCAAATTGGTATGTTATGAGGCTGAAGGTAGTGGGAGGGGAAGAAGATACGGAAGAGGAAGGTGGGGAAGTACCTGGGTAATCAGATTTGGTCACTAAATGCGGCTAAAGCCATTTCACGCAACGTTTCAATTCTGAATGGTAATCTTACACCAGTACGATACTGAGAGTATCTTCCACTCTGGAACGTTACGCAAATATACCTATCATATATTTATTTTCAACTAATTACTTGTGAAATTAATTATGATACAAATTAATCAAATAAAATTTATTTGCGCATCCCGGTATTCGATCCCGCGACCTTTGGATTGCGAGTCAGGAGCCTCGACGACGGAAGCCGTCAAGGGGTGAGGTTCTCTTACCTGCTTAGCCTGCAAATATTTTACCTTTACCTGTAAATATTTTTCCTTTTCTTTATGATTTCATTCTAACTAGATGTTGATCCAACAGGCGAACACATCTATGATGTGTCTTTATCTTGTTAATTACTGCAAAGTATGCATACATTTTTCTTTTTTACTAACAATCATGCATGCAGGGACATTGGAGGGTCTAGATTAGTTTTAAATTTAGCTTCCTTTTTACAACAAAAATTAGAGTCCTGACGTGTGCGGCTAAGGAGGTTAAACAATCAGTTTCCTCACACAGCCATGGGAAAGTGGTGGGTCCCCTCCAGTGCTTAGCCTGCTTAGATTTTTATTTACTGTTGTCAGAACCTAAAAGATTGCTACTTGTGTGTTAATCGGGAGCATTCTTTATTAGTTAAAGATTTCTACCGCAAGGCGGTTTTATCACATGTAACCTCGCTGCGGTCCTGTCCCAAAGCGTAACGTAAACACATTTTCATCAAAACGCATAAACGTTGCATTAAATCTCATAAAATCGCGAATTCGATTTATCGTATTTCTGCTATCGGAGTAATTGACTCCGGTCAGAACGCATTACTCAAAAGCCACTGTTTCTTGCGTCTGTTAATCCGGGAATAGCTTCCTTCCTTCCCGGGAACATCCTTATTGCATGTTTACGGATTCAGTTGGGATGCAGTCATGCTTATTTCGGGAAACTATTCGGGAATCAATGTATTTTCTAGAAAATATTTCGGAAGTGGGTGTTACTAAGTGTGCCTTGTAACCGGCGCGCGGCGAAAGAACCCACCTCTATTCATATTTCATAATCAAAACAAGGGAGGGAGTGGTTACTTAGTTAGCCGGTTACGCCCAACTTTCAAGATTAATTCTTCGAAATGTTTTATTTTTCTACATTTTTTGGTGAAATACTTTAACTCGTCAAATATTAATTATTATTTTTTAATTGATAAACTAATGTTTAAGACAATTATCATAAGTAATAATTATTACATATTTTTAAAAAGCATTAACTTTGTGGCTCGCCATAATTTACAATAAAAAAAAACACATAAATTTGTTTAAGACCACTTTTATTTTAAAACACTCTACCGGTTTCGGAAGCACCCTTCCTTCGTCAGGAGAATATTATAACTAAACTACGATACAGAATGTTGACAGATATACAAATGTTAGGTGTTTGAGTGGGAGGTGAGCAAAGGGGTGGGGGTATTTGCCGGATTTCCGGAAAGAACAGAGCGGTTAATTGGAAAAATATTTAGAATGGGACTGAAAGATAAATTAATTTGGTTATTCAAAATACTAGCATTATTATTTAGGGATTTTCTGATTTCTAGTGCTTCTAAATTATCTAATTTTTTGCTTTTATTGTTATGGTGAAAATAATAATTATTAGCCTGAAACACTCATCTATGTTGAAAAAATCTCCCGAGAAAAGTAATAAGCAGTGATTGTTGAATGAAACACTAGTACCTATATATTGAATTATTTTTTAGCGGGTAAGAGATAGGAGAGGTAGGAGGTAGGAGACGTAGCTCAGTGGTCAAGAGCAGTTTAAATTTAAATTTATTAATTTACGGACAATAGTCCATTAAAAACATAATAATAACACGAATAAAAAAAAACAGAGATGACAGTGAAGGGAGAGCACATATAAATTAATAGCAGTGATAATATAAAATTTAAAAAGTAATATAGAAGACACTACAAGTCAAAGAATGAGGAAGCATTTAAATATTGCGTATCGACTGCCGAAAGTTATTTAGTTTTACACCAAAAAAATCAATGCTCTGACTTGCGTTGACAAGTCTCGACATTTTGGATAAGGGAGAATGGTATCCATAATTAGTAGAATGTTGAGTGAGGAACAGCAATTCATTATTTCGGAGTCTACGGGAAGGGATGTTGAACTGGATAAGTTGTAACAAAGCAGATGTATCAGTTGTTGATTGAGGAGGAACTGTTGATAATTTTAAATATGCAAATTAGATCAGAGTCCTTTATACGTTTTTCTAACGAAGTAATGTTTAAAATGTGTTCAATTTCATCATATGAGTACTCGCCTCTTTCAAGACCCAACCTTCAAGCAATTCCTCTTAGGAAACGATGTTGTACGGATTCGATGTGACAAATGTGGACAGCATAGAAAGGAGACCAAATGACACTAGCATATTCAAGGTAAGGGCGAACCAGCGAACAGTAAAGAGTTTTAAGTGTACTTATATGTTTGAAGTCAGAGGTAATTTAGTCTACGAGTGAAGCCGAGTCGTTTAAGTGATTTATTTACGATATTATTAATGTGATCACGGATATCACGGTTGACAGGATATCAGAAGGACGCGGGTTCGAGTCCCGTCGGCGACATGTATCTTTTCTCTGATAGTAGATCTCAATGTAGATCTAATAATTATTACTTATAATAATTGTTACCCTTTGTGCTGTGCACAAAAATCTTGTCTTAAACATTAGTTAATCAATTAAAAAATAAGTTTTATTTTTCGTTTTTGTTAATATGAAACATAATGAACATATAAATAAAATGCAGACTAGTCTTATTTCTTTACAGTTAAAATGGTATCTAAAAGCTCTCCAGTTATTTAAGAAATCACGTGGTGAAATTAATTACGTTGACCTAGAAAGTTGCACAAATTTCATGATGCCAAAGCTCATTATTTAAGAAATTTCACTCTTTCATTCAAGCAACAGCACTTAGAGTTTAGAATTAAAAGCTGTTAACCAGCGGCCGAGGATTCAAATTTAGTAGAAAGATGTCTTGCAATCATACTCTTGTAACTGAACAGGGCGGTTTCGACGAGAAAGATTAATTATTCTCCGTTCCAGCATTTTTAACATAATATCGATTTTATTTCATTCAAAATTTGCTTTAATATACATCTACACACAAGTTAACACAAAAACGCTCAAACGCGTAATGTTAAAATTATTAAAATGATGCACTATTGTAATTATTTTTTGATCATAAGTATTTATAATTTTTCACTGAAGTCTAAGCAAAATAACTGGCTAAATAAAATCTGAAATTTATTAGTTCGTAAGACCATAAATAAATAGACAAACTGAAGTCTTTTTGTCAAAAACATGGGGGCGGATGGTTTTTAATGATTTTATTTGAATTAAAAATAAAATTCTGAAAAGTAGCTTGCCTAGATAAATTATTATTGATTTATTTTATTCTATTACTATATGATTAGAAATGCGTGTCGTACGTATAATACAACATTTTATTTGAAAATTTAATAAATCTGCCAACGACCAATGGTATAACCTTATTATAATAAAAATAGACATACTTTTTCAAAATTTAAAACATATCTTTACTAGATAAAATAACAATCTTTCAAAATCAATTTACATTTTTTCAAGAAAAAAAAAGAAAAGAAAAGAGTCGATATGTCTAGAATTTGGTTTAAAAATGACATATTTCCGGTTATTCCCTTTTAAGATTTGGGATGCTCGTCGTATTTTTGAGTTTTTCGCAATGTTTTATTTTAGTTTATTTGAATGTTTTAAAAAAGTTTGTTATTATGGTCTTAAAAAATATGCTTTTTACTAAACCTACAATTTGAACCAGAAAATTATTTTGTAAAGCTTCCGGTCAAGCTCCCTTGTTTTCTCTCTTTCTGTTACATTAGGGTTGCCAACCGTCTTGTTTTCCCAGGACATGTCCTGCTTTTTGGGGTGTCCTGGGCTGTCCTGGATAGTTTTTAAGCATCGTCCTGAGTTTTTAAAGAGCCCTGTTAAGGACCTATGTTTTAAAATTCGTGCGCCACTACTCTCTCCAATCGTTTTGTCAACCACAAATGTTGATGAACATTTGTGGAGTTGAAAAATACAATAAAAATAAAGAATAAAAGACTAAATAAATATAGCTTTAACTTTGTTGTTATCCAATATAGATAAATGAAACAATTCAACTTTGTTTGAACCACCTATATAATGAGTAAATCCAACCGGTTTCAGAACAAACGTTCTTTCTTCAGGGCAAGCGTATACTATTGTTCCCATCCATATTTCGAAACTGTCAAATTAGTATACGCTTGCCCTGAAGAAGGAACGTTTGTTCTGAAACCGGTCGGATTTACTCATTATATAAGTGGTTCAAACAAAGTTGAATTGTTTCATTTATCATTTGACAAAATAAATAATTAAAAAAATAATATAAGAACTTAGAATTTGTTCTATTACATTATCTTAGTTAGTTGAACACTTTAATAAAAAATGTGATTTCTATTAGTTGTTTTATTGACCCTGTTTTCAGTGCAATATAACAATAACAATTAGGTAGGTACTGCTCTTATACATATATAGTCCTGGCATTAAACCGAAATGTCCTGGTATTTCTACCTTCAAATCCTGCATTTCAAAGTTTGGAGATGGCAACCCTATGTTACATGTGCCGTTTATGAGAAAGAGGGAGAAGTTAAACAAAGCTATTAGCGGTACGCCAATTATACTTCATACTCGGTACTCATTTAAACTCCACCAATTACCCAGCAAACTAATAATGGAGTAATGCACATTTGTTGCGCGAATTTTAATTGACCGGAGCAATATTGGGTCAGTAGTGGATAAATTTGTCTGTTATTATTAATTGATGGATTTGCGTCTAAAACTGAAAACCATTAAAACGTTTATTGCAAATTAACTCGATTTTATGGCGTGTTGAAAACAATATTTTTTTAGTTTATGTTTTCAATGAACATTAAATCAAGTACTTACTTAATTACTTCTAATAACAAATATTCGACCGTATTGCGAGTGTGGAGATTCAAAAATATTGCAGTAGCGATGGGAGCGTAATGGAAAGTGACGCTTATGGTTTGGATAAGAAAGCGAATAAGTCGAGATGTTTTGAATAGATTATATATCGCGCAAGTTGATGGAAGAATAAGTTAGGGGCGCCCAAGGAAGACTCACTATTAAGCAAATTAAGATGAAGCCATACTAAATAATGCAAAATCATACATAATCATATGTTTTTTTTTTGAAAATTGGATCACTTAGAAGAATTACAGAAGCTTCTATAAAATACTGCGTGTAAAACATATCTTAGCCCTTAAAAGTATCGGTCTTTTAATAAGCCTAAGCCTATATAAAGTCTGTAAAAAAACACTTTAAAGTCCAAACTCTCCTATTTATTAACCCCTTTTCGGATATGGTTTTATTGTTTAATGTAGCAAATTCAGTTTCTTTTATAATTATAAACAAAAATTACACTTCTTAAATTACAACGAATCTATTAATTACCACAATTTCAACTCCCTTTATACACGACGTTTAATTTTTGACCAAACTTTATTATTTAAAATTGTTAATAATGGCCTGGACTCTCCAGAGCTAACCAACTTAATAAATATTCATATTCCGTCAAGATCAACTCGGCAATCCCATTTGTTTCATTTGCCTACATGTAGAACTAACATTAGAAAAAATTCAACAATTCCCCGTATATGTGCGCAATATAACACAAAATTTCAAAATATAGACATTTTTAGCCATACACTACAGAAATATCGATTAGAAGTACGTACGATCGAAAATTAATACGAGTGTGAAAAGTATCCGGAGCATCTCCTATCCTCCTCCTTTATTCCCCTTCCTCTCCTCCTCACCTCAAATTAATTTTAATATGTAATACAACTCTATCTCCAATCAACTTTAACATAGGAGACTTTTTTGGCTTGACTCGATTTAACAATGTATATTTTTATCTTAATGTTTTTTGTATAAGCTGTTTGTCCCTTACTAATAAATAAATAAATAAATAATAATCGCAAAAAAATTGATATTTACGCCCGAAGTTCCCAAAATAATTTTACAATACTGCCGGCAGTAGACTAATTTGGATTTTCAAAGTGAACTCTATGCCGTCCACCGAAGGGCTACATAACTTGTCACGCCTGTTTTTTTATAAGTTCGCCCCCGAACGGAGCGGGAAACGGACGATAGGCTCCGCGTCGCTTTATTCCGTAAAATCAATTTTAAAATTCTGTTTTATTACAATAAACAATGCGTAAAAAGTGTTTTTCACAAGCCTTTACGAAATCAACCTGTAAAAAAAATTCTCAAATACCTTTTCCAACCTTTCCAAAGGCATTTTTCTCAAGTATTTTTAAACTCCTCCCATAAAAGGGCGTGAATTCCGATTTCGATTTTTTCCTGGACTATTGGATCCCCTTAAATGTGGTCGGTCTGATGACCAAGCGGCGTCTCTAATGTTTGTTTTTTTTAGGAGAATTTTTTCGTTAAGGTTTTAATTACGCATTTTTTATCAATTAGCAAAACATTTAATAAAATATATAATAATCTGGCTAAAAAACTGTTTTTTTAGCTCTCCTAAAAAAATCCAAATATGAGATACGCCTGATGATCATCAGACCGACGATATTTGAGTTGGGTCATGTGTCATGTCACTTAAACGAATAACCAAAGCACGAATGGACAGCGAAAGGAGCGTCAGGATGCAGGTGGCCGGAGTGAGAAGTTGGACAAGTCCCGAAAGGAAACGGGTGTAAGGGGCGCTCAATGTACTTAGGGAACGTATCCATACTAAGTGACCCACTTTTTGCAATTTTTAACCCCCCCCCCCCCCGGTGACAAAAAACCTAAGACCCCCGCCGCGCCGCTCATTGTGACCAAGCGTGGTATTTTGAAGATCCTCCCACATGAACGGGTCACGTAGTATGTGTACGTTCCCTTAGGAGTGACAGGCGAATGAATCCATCACTCCAACTGCAAGATGATGGGTCGAGAGAGCCCGGCTGTAGAAAACTAGATAAAGCCTTCTTTCATTCGCCACCAAGACCTAGGCAAACCTCACCGCATGGGCACCCCTGCTAAGCAAACAAACGTAGCGAATCGCTTGGGGTCACCTATGGCAGGGGTGTTGATTATCTAATAAAAGGTTAAAACGAATATAAAACTATATTCCACTTAAGTTTATTTGACCGTAACCGGTTACGGTCAAATAAAATTAAGTGGAATAAAGTTTTATATTCGTTTAATTATAATATATGTATTATAATGGATTTCCACCATGAATTATCACTCTCAAAAATAGAAATATTAATAAAAGGTTCCCGGAGCGGCGGTACCCATACCTATACCCCCCCTTCCAAATTGGATGGATGTGAAAGTAGGAATAAAATAAGGAGATGTGTGAATGTGAATTTAGCAAGGAGTCAGCCAATGTAGAGTTGTTTGGAGTTCTATCACTGTTGCTTTACCACTCCTCACTTTTGCCTTACCCTGTGAGGAAGTTACGTGATGCATAGTTAGCCACTAGGAATAAAGCTGACGAGTTTCTAAGCTTATTATGAAAAGCTCTCTATTCGATTCCGGAAGTATTTGACGTGAGTCAAATGGAGCAGCTCAGACGCCACGACACGATCAAATACCCACTTAAATTGGGTTATGTTAAGATATCAGTAGATTATCTAGTTTACCTATGTATGATACGATTGAAGTGGGGATATTACAGCACCTACCCACCATTTCACTCCCACTAGCTCTAGGTATTATTTATTGTAGATATAAAAGAGTTGTGGCTTTACATCCTCTCTTCCTACTCCTACAGAGATATGGCGTTACAATCAGTTAGATAACAATAAAAATAACAATTTTCGAAGATGGTTTTGAAAGCTTTCGATTCATTTTCGGACAATATACAATACGTCATGTCAATGATGCCCAAAGAAGATGCAAAACACATGAGCTGGGTCATGTCAAGATAAAATAAAATTAGGTATGTGTGAGTGTGATTGAAGCAAAGAGTTTTGCCAACGCATTGTTATGTGGCGTTCCAACATATCTGCACAATCAGCGCGGGGATTATTTAGATTATCAGGCACACAAATGACGAAGAAAAGCTTCTCGATTCATTTCCCCGGGCCTAATCGAACAGGGCGCCTCGCCACAAATCGACGGTAATCTAATAAAGGAAACAACGCGCCGCCCAATGTTAACGAGAAATCAAACAAATAATAATACTGTTTGACGTGCAGAAAAAAATACACGGCAAAACGGCCACAGCCGCTAAATATAGAATGACGCAATGGCCCGTACCTTGGGCCGGCGGGCATCGGGCAGTGGGGCCGCGTGCATAGCGGAGCCGCGAGCCGGAGCTGTCGTCACCGGGCACTGCGGGCTGCGGGCAGGCGGGCAGACCGACGAGCGGCGCGCGGGCTAACCGACCGACCGACCGGCTGCCGACATCTCCTCTCTCCTCCCGCTTCCCTCCTCACCTCCTGGTTCCTACTCCTACGGCCGCGTGCCGGCATCCACCGTAACACGCATTCCGCGGCCGGCTGTCAGTTAGTAGGTACATAAGATATTGTCAGTTTGGCTGATACGGCAGTCACCAGGGACTAGACTAACATCTGTGTTTGTCGGCTAATAATCAAACTGAGGTCCTGCCTGCGAGAACTCCGTTATAAACACTGTTTCTTCGGTTCCATGACAACTTAGAATCAAGTCAACTCAACACCTCTTTGAAAAGTCAACCCTAAACTAACCCAACCTAACCTAACCTAACACCTTACCTAACCTAACGTAACCTATTTAACCTATTTTTTATATATATTTTTCATCACTTTTAATGAATTTTCAAAGGAGGTTCTTAGTTGATTTCTTTCTGAGTACGGTCACCGTTTTTTCATGCATTGTTTATGAGACTTTGTCTAACATACAGTCTTGCTCCCGTCTCATGGTGCTGTGATAATAATCGTGCTTCCGCGTGCTCCATTCTAACAGCACTACGATTTTGGTTTGAAAATTAGATCGCTTAGAAATATTTTGGATGCTTTAATTAAATACTGCGAGTAAAACACATATTTCTCTTTGAAATAATCGAGTGTTTTTTGATTAGTTTTTTTATAAACCCAGAAAAAAAAGAAAGTATCAGGCCAACAAAAACTGCTTTAAAGTTCAGAATCTCCTACTTACAAACCAATTTTCGGTTATGGTTTTATTGTATAATGTGAAAAATTAATTTTTTTAGAAAATGGTCGTAAAACATTTACATGTTTGTGCCCGAGCTTCGAAAAATAAAATGAAATACGGTTTTTGGCGGTGTTTTTTTTTCTTGAATAAATCTAAATAGGCGGCTGGTGTTAAACGGGAGTTTAAACCTTGTCGCCATCTACAAAAGGAATGTTATTGTTAGCGGTCTGATCCCAAATTTTACACGACGTGGTGCATCGCCGCATACCTAACGACTGTCAGTGGTCAGTGACTCGTAATGTCAGTTTTCTATCTGCGCTATATATAATAAGCTCAGTTTTAACAGCCATTGCTTACCTATAAATTATAAGAATTAGTTCATGCTCCCGATTCCTGGTTGTATGGTACTCCTGTGGCCGAATGCCGGTGTCCACCCTAACACACTTTCACGACCGGCTGTCATTTAGTCAGTATTGTCAGTATGTCAGTAATGTCAGTACACACTGAAGATATAAACCGATAGAAATGTGTTGTGTTTTTTCCTTACTTACCTTGTTGTGAAATTCTTTCTTGAAGAGATAATCGAATTCATTTGCCTGTCTGGGACCTGGGAGTTGAAAGGTCGTACTATGTATGTAAACAGGCGACATGTTTTTTTTTTTCAAATCCGTATGGGTAGATCACACTTCTAAGATTATTTATTCCTTGACAGGACTAGAGGACCATCTGCTCTAAAGGCCGCCTCTGCGATAAAATGTTTTACAAAACCTCCGACAAAAACAAAAATATTGGGGCAGGGCCATAACATTTTTTGTTTTCTATCGGTCACGGAAAACAATAAAAAATGTGGCCCCTATGTTACCATCCACGAGAGAGGTGGAAATGGTTACAGGAGACCGGTCAAATCTCAAATAACTCAAATCTCAAACTATGTTGATAACTATTTTTCTAAGCACGTCCGTTCCCCTTAAGTCTCCTCTGACACAACACGTGCACATTTTGTGGATGGTTAGGTCGGGGCCACAATGTTTTTGCTTTCCGTAGCCGTTACAAAACAAGATCACTTTAGATCACATAATATTAAACATAATGCAAAGTTAGCCATGTCAGGCAGTATCAGAAGAAAAACAGACCAGAAAACCACAATAATACTTGTAATTTTTGATTTGCAAAAGAATCAGTGTCTCCATTCTAACCTCTCTTTCTGTTACATTCGTAATTTATCTTTTGAGAAAGAATCTTCGTCCTGCCGCTGAGAGCTTCGTTGCAACATCTCTTTCTGTAAAATGCATCGTTTATGAGAAAGAGAGAGGTTAGAATGAATCTATCAGCGCTATGCCACTTGGCACCATGCTTTTATGTAGATTATCGTCCGTATGAATTTGGTAGGAAGTTGTATTGTATTTATTAGGAGTTGTGTCGAGACAACAGACAACGTCTAAGCAGCGCGGGACGTCCGCACGGACGGTAAAGTGAACGGTGGCGTCATCGGGCAGGCCCGAGGCCTCCGCGGGCAAACACTTTCCGAGGTCTTGTCACCAAAACAGCACCTAACTACGATAATATAAAAAAAGCTGTTTAATATTTTTTTATTAGTTTTTATATCGCACTGGAGCATCAACTGCCGGTAGCTGTCGTTGGTGAGTGGTTTCACTATAGCGATTCTGAGAATACCTTCATACTCAGGAATAAGTTGCAATTATACAAGTTTTTCATACGCTCTCGACCTTTGGACCGAGCTTGCCTCTCTGCGATGGTTGTCATAAAGTTTGGTGTAACTAATAAAATTTCCTTTAGCACAATAACAAAATAAACATCTAATTACACGATTAGGTTGAGTTCTTGGAGGTAAGATTGATAAATCATGTCAATAAATTGGCAAGGTTCAACATCAAATTAGTGATCATGCCACCAAGTTGCCAGTCGGCTGGCTCTAATACAAGATTCTATAATACCTCCTAGGTACTCGTTTATCATACTTTTTAATTTAATACTTCTAACAGCTGGAAAACTTATTTATATACCTAACTGAGATAAGTATATAAAATCACATAATCCGACAAATAGAGTTAGGTCGCAGAATTATATGGGAAGTCTTTAAAAAAACAAAATTTGAAGTTTTATGCTTTTTAGAAATATTTTGGCTCGATATCAAAAATGTTTGTTTGACATTTATGAAATTTACGGACAGCTGACCATATTGAAAATATGACGAGAGTTTGCCAAAGAAAGACACCGATCTCTTTAAAGATACTTTTGAATAAGACCTGTGCCACATGCAGCTATAAAATATGTGGCTTGGCGTATTTCGGCACATCGCTTGCCGTACATTCCCAATTGGCATACATGGCGAGCGATATGCTGAGTTATCTTTTATGGCTGTGTGTGGCACCGGTCTAAAATATTAAACGATTACGCCATTAAGAGATTGAAATCAATGTTTTACCCCGCGTTGCATACAATAATTTTGTTAACACCGCTATATTAATGTGATGCACTTACAATGTGAACTCATGTGATTTTGGTTAGAAAATTAGATCGCTTAGAAATATTTGAGTTGCTTTAATTAAATACTACGAGTAGAACACATATTTGCCTTTAAAATAATCGAGTATTTTTTTATTAGTCTTTTTATAAACCAAGAAAAAGTATCAGGCCTATGAAAACTGCTTTTAATTCAAAATATCCTATTTACGAACCCCCTTTCGGTTATGGTTTTATTGTATATTTTGGAAAATTAGATTCTTTACAAAATAATCGCAAAACATTTAAATATTTATGCCTGAGCGTTGGAAATCTTCATTAACAGTGGTGGCAAAATAGAGAATAAAAATGTCTTTTTACGTTCTTATGTTTTGTTAACACTACTTAATGGGAATTTGTACCGAGGTATTATTGAGGTGATTTTTTCACAAAAACGGCGCTATACAAATTATCCAATTATTATTATTATTATTAAAGTGTTATGTTAAAATAATGTTTGAGTTGTATAGTTTGAGTTACATGGTTAATTTTACTAGAGGGGACTGGTTACATGTTAGATGTTCAGTTGCGAATATCATTCTAACACAAAATAGATCAAATTCAAACTAAACTGTAAATGCGAGTCTCTAAGCAAGAAATGAAAGAATACGAGAGCTTTAATAAAATTATAACTATTATAAATTTGCTGCCAAAGAGTATGCTAAAATCATTAAATGGTTAAACGGAACATTTATAATCTACGCATTCGCAGATGGCGCCAATTTAACACTTTTTTCAAAGTGTAATTGTTTTCGCCCGTGTGTACGCAATACCAATATGAATACTTAAATAGTTTTGTCCATAAACATACTCAATTCTTTCAAGAAAGGCTTACAAATACAATGATGGAAATAAAATCCTATACAAATTGAAAAAATTCAAAATAAATTTTTAAGTCTTATTACTTTCAAAATCGGTATTCCTATTATTGAAATCAATTATGTCAATTTACGCAGTAAAATTAACTTATCGAAATTATCTGAAAGGCGAAAAATATTTGATCTCTCTTATTGTATAAAATTATTGTATAAAAATATCCATTCAAGGTTGGATACTAGGCGGAATATTTTATTTTACAATAATAACTTCGCTATGAATTCTGTGTTAGAAAGAATACATATGTTAGGCAATCAACTAACTGATATCGCTGACATATTTAACTTAACCTTCGATACATTTAAAGTCAATTTAGTCCACCATTTTATAAGATGTAAATAATGAACGTAAACATTTTATTTTATTTTTCTTTTGTTTGTTGTTGTTTTTTTATTGTTCGTATTCTAAATACATACAACTAGTCTTTAAGACTATGCTTATGTCTGGTACAAAGAAGGGAGAATCATGATGAGGCGCATCACGAACGATAAAATTATTTATATTAAACATGTGGATGATTTAAAAAAAATTACGTAAAATATTGGGTAATTACCCTTACATATTTCGACACAATCTACACATCATACAAAATGGATAATACTACCACAACATCTAACAAAACAAACTTATCAATATACCATCAAAATATTAGATCTATAAACAAAAACTTTGACCAATTCCTCATCGAACTCGACCTTACTAAAATCAAATATGACATAATTATCCTGACAGAATGTTGGCTAACACCTTACTATACTCCTAAAAACATCCCCAATTATACCCACCATCAAACCTCAAATCACTACAGACAAAACGATGGCATAGTAGCATATACATTAAACAACACTCTTAACTCATTTAATGTCAAAGAAATTTATATTACTAACTCAAACTGTCTTCAAATAACGTACAATGTCAACACATGTATCATTGCACTTTACCGCTCTCCTTCTAAACCTAACATTTCCTCATTTTTGCGCGACATAAACTGCTATCTCACGGATCTACACAAAATAAAGAACTTAATTCTAATGGGGGATCTTAACATTAACATTTTAAAAAACAACGAACATCCCCAGTGCCAAGACTATCTAAACACACTGATGTTCCACGGAATGGAAAGCACAATCAATTCAGCAACACGATGTGCGCCAAACTCCTCCTCCTGCATCGACCATATTATGGTTAAATCAACCAATCAATACACCTCCGAAATCCACATGTCATCAGTTACAGATTACCTCTTTCACAATGAGTTCCAAACACAACGTACAAAGCAAACCTTCAACTAAAATAACAAAGAAAACAATTAACTTTGACAATCTTAACAAAACGATTAACTCCAAATCGTGGGACACACTCTATAACAAAACTAACATAGAGGAGGCCTGGAACTACTTCTCTACCTACCTACAAGACATCCTTGTCCAAAACACCAAAATCACCACAAACACCATTCCTAAAGCGATCAAACCTCTCAAACCTTGGATAAACCATACTATAATCAACTGCATTCGGAAACGCAATTCCATACACAAAAAATGTGCCACAAACCCATATGACATCACACTCCATAACTTCTACAAAAGATACCGTAATATCTGCACACAAGTCATTAGGAAAGCCAAAAATCTATATTACAACAAAAAAATTTCCGAATGCAACAATGACCCTAAAAAAATATGGAAAGTCCTCAAGGAAGCTACCAATTCAAATAAAGCCACCGACACCTTAAACTCTCTCAATATCAAAGATATCACTGTAGACTTTACATCGAACCCCAACACAATTGTCAATCACATAAACCAGTACTTTACAAACATAGGTCCGGAACTAGCAAAAAAAATCCAAATAAATAACGATACGCTTGGTCCAAGTGACCACGCGACCAATGATGATTTCCCAACCCGCTTTGTTCTTAAAACGATTACAGAGAAAGAAGTTTCTATAGTAATAAACTCGCTCAAAAACTCTTCATCAACCGGCATTGATGAAATATCTAACAATGTTCTTAAAAAAATTGCCCCTGGTATACTTAAACCATTAACGCATCTACTTAATATTAGCATCCGCCAAGGGCTATTTCCCACCATTCTAAAACAAGGTCTCATTATCCCTATGTTTAAAACTGGCTCCAAACTTGATATAAGTAATTATCGTCCTATTACGTTGCTAAATTCCCTCTCAAAAGTATTCGAAAAGATCGTCAATAATAGTCTCATGGAATATCTGGAAACCAATAACTTAATATCGCCGCGGCAATTTGGATTCAGAAAACATAAAAGCACCAATGATGCTATAGCCACGGTCACTGACCATATTTCTAGCCACCTGGATAAGGGCTTGAAATGTCTATCGGTATTTCTCGACCTATGTAAAGCATTTGATACAATCTCACACAGCAAATTAAAACGCAAAATGTTTAATATAGGTATTAGGAACAAAGAATTAGGCCTCCTCTCCAGCTTCTTATCTGACAGATCCCAATGCGTTAAACTCAGTACCACAAAGAGCCAGAATTTGCCCATTAGTTACGGGGTCCCTCAAGGCAGTGTTATAGGTCCAACACTCTTCCTAATATATATTAACGAGTTATGCAACCTAGATATCGATGCCACTATTGTCAGTTTCGCCGATGACACTGTCCTACTCTTCCAAGCAAAAGATTGGCTTACCGCATATTCCAAAGCGGAGGAAGGAATTCAACAGGTAAAATATTGGCTTGACTTGAACATTTTAACTCTAAATGTACAGAAAACCAAATACTTACTGTCTAGTCTCACCAATATCCCAAAGTCAAACCTAGCCCCGCCATTAAAAATACACAAATGTAAAAATTCATCTCTAAACCGGAACTGTGACTGCCCATGCCTAGAGCAAGTAAACATTATCAAATATTTAGGAGTAACCTTCGATACACACCTGAATTGGAAGCAACATATACATAACACTACAAACAAAATCCGAAAATCTATATACTTTTTCAAACAAACACGCAATTTCCTTAACCTAAAACTCTTAAAAACAGTATATTACTCTTTGTGCCAATCTCACATCGAATACGGAATTCTAGCCTGGGGTAATGCATATTCCAATGCCCTTGATCCCATCATGAAAGCACAAAAACTAATCATAAAAATAATTCTTAAAATGCCGCTTACTACCAGCACTGATACTATCTTCAATTCCTTCAACGTTATGGACATAAAACAGCTCTACTCAAGATCCATATTACTTAATTTACACAAAAACAACAAAACACCATACAAAGCTACACAAACAATACACAATACCCGAGCCAAAAACAACGAACTTCTCCAAACTCCTTTTTTCAAAACCACCTTCGGGCAAAGACACTCTAAATACATAGCTTGCAAACTTTACAATACACTACCAACTACGATCAGACAAAGTGACTCCTTTACAAAATTCAAACAAGATATTAAAAAATGGATTATAAGTATTGGACGCCACACTATCACAAATATCTGTAAAATAAATCACACATAGACAGAAATAACTATTCACATACAACCTAACCCATATAAAATAAATGAAAATAATGGAATCCTGTCAAATTTAACCTATAAATAGATTAGGCAGAATTTATTTCATTACTCCATCTCCAACATTTATAAAATAACTCTCTTTAAAAGATTTACCACCCTTCCAATCACCCTTCTGTTTTAATTCTATTCATAATATGTATTTTACCTGAAATATCCTTGTAACTACTATATTCATTTATATACCTGTACGCCTGTCTCGACACAGGTATACCCTAGTGAGACAGGCATACAAATAAAACCATTGTAAATATATTTTAATATAGATAAATAAAAAAATAAAAAAAAAGTAAAAAATAATGGGTTTTGATTTTTTTAAACGTTTTTATGGCTCGTAGGTATATGAATTATACCAACGAGCTCTCTAAAGTCATCAATCTGGAATTAGCATTTGAAATATTCTTATTTATTATTTGTTATATTGAGTTTATGCTTTATTTGTAAATTTTGTAGTTTTTTACAAAATTTACAAATAAAGCATCATTTGTTTGTTATAAATGTACTTTGTATTTAAATAGTAGATATTAATAAATGTATGGGATTAGCATTTGATATATTCTCATTTGTTTGTATAAATAAAGCATCATTTGTTGTAATAAATGTAATTTGTATTTAATATGTAAATGCCCAATAGGGCGTCCACAAATAAATAAAAAAATACAAAAAATATTATTTGTAAGCCTTTCTTGAAAAAAAAAAATAGTTTGTTTATCGAGAAATCTATCAATCACATTGCGTATCGTAGGGCGCAAATGATTAATACACCTTAAAATTTAAAAAATGGCAAAAAGTGTTTTTTCCTAAAATAATTAATCTATCGTCATAATAAATGTGAAAGAATAGATTTCGGTGAACCTACAGTCTCAAAACTCGATGTTTTCTAAAAATTAGTAACAAGTTATTTATATTACCAAAGCCAGATGGCAATGGCGTGCATGAAAAATTTTTTTTCAAGGTTTACGTGTTTGTAGAAAATAATTTAACTAAAATAATATTTAAGAAGTTTAGTAATAATAAATATGTATGTTCTTTTGTTATGTTATGTTATGACAGATGGCGTTAACAGTAACCCATTACCCCAGCATCAGTTTTTAGATTATCGCTCAGTAGACTTACACGACGGGGCCGGCGATGCAAGGAGGTCTCGGCCACTCCCACCTACAGCTGTAGCGGCTGCATGGTACCAACCTTGGCCGCACACATTCAACCAACACCACAACACTGCCAACAATGCTGCCAACCGGGGACAGAAGAAACAGAAGACACCCTAGCCTAATTGCCCGTCACCCCTAGAGACGGGAATTAGATCAGGAATACAAATACAATTAACAATACACGCGGACAACCTATAAAAACAGTACCGTGTACAGGGGGGCCAAACGTGGCCGGTTCGAGGTACCGGCGAGTCGTAGTGGATACAGATTACTGATACTGGGTGGGTAAAGGCCTCGCGGGTGAGCGGGTGAGAGGTTCGTGGAGGGGACAACTCGCAACCGGGACAGTGGACACTCAGCAGTGGTTTGTGCCTACTCACTGCGAGGAGCGAGGACATAGCCACTAGCCACGCAGAGAGAGGGACGGGAAGAGGAATTTGGAGCGATCTTGCGCTGCCTCGGAGGGCAAGGGCGCGGCCTTGAATCTGCCATTCTTGCTATTAAAAGCTCATCACCGCTTGTGGTAGCCACTAGCCACTAGCCACTTACTAGCCATCAATCACCACGCGTTACAACATGCACCAAATTGAGAGCAACACTTCTCTATTTTGAATGCATACTTGACAGTAGACTCATTTAAAAAAATATTTTTGCTTATGTATTGTAGAATAACTGAGGGGTAACAAAGTGAACTTTGGGGATGCCGTGTGGAGGGCCTTTTTAGGAAAGAAAGGAAATGGGTATTAGGGGTGGGTAGAAATCTGGGGGTCAGTGTGTCCAGGAGTGACGGACGTATGAATCCATCCCTCCCACTACGGGTCAGGTCGATATTCCGAGAGAGTACGGCTGGATAAGTCAAAGGGACTCCCTCAACCATTCTCTCTCGATCCGGCCTGCCATGCAGCTAGTAGAGATGGATCCGCCGCCAAGACCCGGACAAACTTCACCCCATGAACCCGGGCACCTCGGCTAAGTCACCAAACGTAGCAAACCACTTGGGTTAGCCTATGGTAGAGGTGTTGGTTATACCCGCCTCCCAAAGTGAAATTACCTATCTAATTATCGAGGGTAAGATTATTTGGTCAGAATTTATCTCCAATATTTTTATTTCATTAGATTGGCTCCTGAACGCGTGAATTTTTAGATTAATTAAATTAGTGTTTTTTTTTATATTTATATGTACGTTCGAAATGATAGGAAAAATAATTTCATAAATAGTAATCACTCTTTCACTTTGTTTTCAGGAAAATATTATCATGAAATAGATAATAAGCATTTCTTCAAATACACTTTTCTGACTAACACTCTTTGCAAATACACTTTGTGGCGTCATTTTTAATTAAATGAAAGCAAATAACTTTGTAAAATAACCACTATAAATCAATATTATCAACATAATATAACGACTGGTCAGTGGTTGAGTGGGCATAGCGCTTGGGTCCCACCCGAGCGTCGCGTGTTCGATTCCTCGGCTGGCTAAGTCTTCCATCACAACACAAGCAACATTTTCGGCTTTCTGTAGTGGTAGTAGGAGATTTTCAAACATTGTTGGGGTATTCGTAACTCGTAACCCGGGAATGTTTGTCTTTCTTTAAAAAAAAAAATTAAATGTTTCGAAAACAATGTTTTGATTCCGTTGTTTTCGAAACATGTTGATAATATCGGATTGGTGTTTTTAGAAAGTTGTTTGTTTTCATTTAATTAAACAATAAAATAATAAACAATTGCAAATATCAGAAGACGCATTTACAAATTTGGTAGGTGGGTATGGGTACCGCCGCCCCGAGAACCATGTATTGGTAACCAACGCCTCTGTAATAGGTCACCCCAAGAGGTTCGCTCCATTTGCCGACTTAGCAGGGGTACCCGGGTTCACGGGGTTAGATATTTCCGGGTACACCAGGCCGAATCGAGAGAGACCTTTTGACTTCTCCAGCCGGACTCTCTAGAAACATAACCTTGCACCAGGAGCAATGGGAGGAAGAGATTCGTACGTCCGTCTCTCCTGGAGACACTGACTCCCAGATTCCTACCTACTCCAGATTTTTTCTACCCACACCGTTTTCCTTCCCAGAACTTCCTATCCTTCGTTTCCTCAAAAAACCCTCCATACAACATCCCCAAAGATGACACTGAGGGGAATTATTTGGTTAGGGCCTCCTGTGCGGCTAATGTAAAAAAGGGTTTTAAGCAAAGATTTCGTCCCCATTTTGTATAGGTGTTGATGGTTTAAACATTTTTTTTTCTTTGATTTTCGCAGATTCCCATAGAATGCAAACCAAATAATACAAAACACGTCAACGAGTTTAATTGCTATCACTACTTTCTTGTCAATAATACACGCGAAGGTTGGCAGTAAAGGGAAGTGTTATCGATTGTGCATAAAATATTCAGTTGCATCTGCGAGCATAATGTGTACTTGCTGGTATAATGTTTGGTAGTATGTTTATAATTAGTCTATAATAGTATGATAGAACATTACATGCTGCGAGAATAGCACTTAATCAATTAGGTTATTAATAAAAAGTGTCATCTCTATCTATCCGTGCAGTTTTATTGCGTGATCTCATCACTACTTAACAAATCGCTGTTGTCTATGGAATAATAGAGGACCTATAGAGCCAGAGAAAACAGAAACCCAGCTTACACTCAAAGACAGTAGGGGTTTTTGACTACCACAATTTTCTGGTGAATATTCAATATTCCGTCACACTCCTATTACGCTTAATTATCAAAAACAATAATTTGTTTAAATAAGTGGAAAATAATACATTAAAAATAATAATATTATTAATTTATATATGATAATTTTCTATCTGATTCACGGCCGCCATGAAAGTTGATTGTGTGGCGGAATATTAAATAATTACTTTTATTTTTGGTTCGTTTTTAGACTATTATGCTAAGAGGAATCCAAGTGTCATATAATTAGAGTAAAATTAAAACAAGAACCAATGGAAAATTTAAATAATAAAATTCGGATGATTTTCTATTGCGACGTTTTTGTGAAAAATTACTTCAAGAGCGCTAACATAACCTAACCCTAATCCAAGTCTTCGCTTTTTCTGGAAAAATTAAGATTTTGACGATGCTATTTTAAAATCGTGCCTACTCAGACCATCATTCAGAGATTGCCTTAATTTTTTTAATCGGATGAGAAACATCTATCTATTGATTATGAAGAGTGTCTGTGGCGGACGGCAAGGATTTGATTTTTATACAAAACTACAGTTTTATTCACTTTGTCAATTATGAACACTTTATCTGCAAAATCAGAGGAAGGCGACTGTCTACGTGAAATAAAAAAAAACACCGTCCCTTTAAGGTACCAGACAACTTTAAAAAATATTTTGTCTTTTTTTTTTAATATCATTTTCTGAAAGATGCATTTGTTAAGAATTCTTAGATACCGAATTTTATATGAAATCGTTTGAGTTTGTCTGTTAAATTATCCTTCAGCAAAACTTAGGATGCGTTTTTCTCGAAACTGTGTTTTTCAAACTAGTTGACTACGTATTTAAAAAAAACTATACATCCGATTTGCATGCACCAAGTCTTAAACTGTTCAAAAATCCAGGCTCTACGGCACCACGTAAGGGGAATTTGACATCTGAAAAAAGATAAATATGGCGGACCAGCGATTTTTATTTCCGGTTTTTATGGAAAATTGGCATCCTTCATAAAAAAATTAAAACAATATAAGGGGGCCTTTTATAAAACATCTCTACGTGGTGCCATAGAGACTGGATTTTCGAACAGTTTTAGAATTGGTGCATGTAAATCGGATGTATAGTTTTTTCAATATGTTGTCAACCAGTTTTAATAACATAGTTTCGAGACAAACTGTTTAAAACGGTTTCATATAAGATGCTGTATCTCCATCAATTTTACCAATTTCATTAAAACATTTGATTAGAGCATTCTTAACAAATGCATCTTTCATAAACTGAATATAAAAAATGTTTATTTTTTTTAAGTGGTTTGGTACCTTGCAAAATTATGATACTTCTGTGAAAAATTTGACCCCCTTGACGTTCAAAATAAGGAGAAAATTACTGTCTACATTTGATTTCGAAAAACTCTGCGTAAAACCCGGCGATGCCCGGGGACTTCAGCTGTTTTATATAAAGCGAGAATGCAAGTTTTATTTTCTCAATACTGACACAAGGGTTTGTCAAATTATTTGAAGAAGTATTTTGGCATGTTTTTGGAATGTTCAGGATTGTACAGTGTGCACCGTACCAAACCGCTGCTGGTGTAACTAGGTATGCCAATTGGAAGCACTCGATGCAAAGAATGATGTAAATAGAGTTGCAACACGAATAGCTGTTTTCAGTGCCCTGATTAGAATGACTTTTGTTAGATGAAAAGGTCCTTGCAGTGTAACTGTGCCGTGGTCTTATTCAGGTACCTACTCGTGCATAAAGTAAATAATAGCCTGATGTCGTTGGAATGTTAATAAGGAACAGATGTGGAATGGTAAGAGTAGACTGTGTTTACGATTGGCGTGGTATTGCAGAACATAAAGTTAAGTTCATATTTTTTAATTTTTCTGATGTTGTTTTGGTTTTTTGTTCTTAAAAATATATATTTTTTTAAATAGAGCTGCTCTTGTAAAATGTGCAAAATATTTTTTCTATCTATCTATATATTAGAAAAATGAAATTAAAAAAAAGTGAATTAAAAACGAAAACATTAAGAGGTCACGTTTTTCGGAATAATGCCTATCCGAATATTACGTATTTCGCAAAAAAGTCTTATCAATTTTTCTGATAAGATTTTTTGAAATAAGTCGAAATTTAACGAAATTTACTGTATTTCAAATAAAATCATTTTTAATTTTTATTAGAACAGCTCTCTTTTTATAACTTTTGAAGGTTTTCCCCATCTATGTAATATATCATCGAAGAAGAAGATAACACTAATAATATCAACGAAAATATAAAGGAGAACAAGACACAGAAAAATAAAAAAATAGAATTTCGGTATTTAAAATATGAGATTGACAAAAATGACGTTTAGATAAGAGGTCTCAGTAGCCGAATTGGTTTTGCGAGATTATGTGATTATGGGTACCGGCGCCCCGGGAACCTTTATTGGATAACCAACACGTCTGCTATGGCACCTGTGGTCACCCCAAGTGGTTCGCTACGTTTGATGATTTAGCAGGGGTGCCCGGGTTCATGGGGTGAGGTTTGTCTAGGTCTTGGAGGCGGATGACCAGGACATACTGAACCCCAGATTCCTACCCACCCCTTAAAACCTTTTCCTTCCCAGAACTCTCCTCTCCTTCCTTTCCTTTAAAAAAACCCTCCACACAGCATCCCTAAAGATGACATAGGTCCTGAGGGAAATTAGTTTCCTCAGTGCCTCCTGTGTGGAGCTCACGTAAAAAAAAAGCGACAGTGACAGCAACGGTTTGGTAAAATATCTATTATTCAAATGTCTTGAGGACCGTATTTCTTCTTAAAAGCTCCCTTGTCAGAACACAAAATACTAATGTTTTATGACAGACATGATAATATTTTATTTACTTGGAAAATAAATATTATTTTCAAATTTACAACAATTAAAAAAAAGCAGTATTTATACTGAAAAACCTTTTGACAAAAGATCGCCTTTGATGTAAAACATATCCTCATCAAAAACAATTTAAAAAAAGAACAGATATGTTTTACCAAAACTTTTCAAACCGAACTCATTGTAGTTTAGAGAAACTTGTTAAAATGAATGACATAATGATAATTTCTCGAAATAGCATTTCGAGATGACGAATGAATACTTTGGATGTCGCAATCTGTGTATGAAAAGTTGAAAGGGTGCCTGTAGCCTAGCTAAAGTATGTGTAATATGTCTGTCTAAAGACCAAAAGCGTGGTAGATTTTGGCACGGAATAACTGTCTACATTTCTATAGTGCAAACAAACGCAAATAGACTGCAATAAGAGCAATTTGTTTTATGAGTTATTACACCATATTCTTGGTGCTTTTTGTATCGGTGTACAATATTATACAATTTGTGTGATTCATCAGCTCAAATAGCTACTTCTATTCTAAATCAAACCACAATTCATTACGGATAATTCGTAACAACTTTAAAACTACAAAAAAATGTTCTTACGTAATGTGTTTCTAGGTCTACTCAAATTCTGATTTTCTCTCAAGGCGACTATATCAAAGCAAATAACATGGGATCATCGATTATTTGGACAATTTTGTGGAATAAGTATTTTCGGGAATATATTACATCATAGCCAGAGGATGAAAGCATTAGAAGAACAGCCAAATAAAACAAAATAAATTTGTTGTCTTAAAACAATTTAGGTTTATTTTTCAATTCACTCCAAGAAATTGTAATAAAGTTTGGAATTTTCTTTCATCAGCAAGGTACAAAAAGAAGCGTGGCTTAACTAGTTTTTCTAATATTTAGGGAGTGCGAATCACACTGGCCTGGTGGACTGTCGGTAGTTAGAGATCACGTGTCCCAAAATGACACTTCAGAATCTTCTTCGGGTTTGGTATCATCTTCCGTTACATCGGAATTTAGTGTCGACAGGGCGAAATCTTGTACTTGCGATGGTGCATCTTCATTGTTTTCTTCTTGGAAGGAACTTACTTTGGGCAAGTCTTTAAGGTGGGGGCGAGGACTGGTGCTTCCTCTTCCTTCAGGTTCCTCCGCTGGGATGGTGGGACTCTTGGATTTCCGCTCGTGGGACCTGCTATGAGATCGACCTTTAGTTTTATACTCGGCTGACAGGTTTGGGGCGCTGACGCTGCCAGGCTGGGCCGAATTTATCTCGAATTCGTCTTCTTCCAGAGAAGTGAATATTTTAAGTTCCTCTTCGCGAGAAGCTTTCGAGTCTCGCGAGGAATTAGAAGATGAGGAGTGACGCTTCTTGTAGCTGCGGCGGCGCCCCGTACCATCGTCTCTTTGGAGTGGTCGGAATTTCACGCCATCTAAAGACCTTGAAATCAAATTGAATCTACTTAATGGATGTTTCAATCCAATTCAAACTTAAAATCACAAAAGTATCTATGCACTGACTGGTTAGCTTAGGAATTGAAAAATATACCAATAGCATGAGAACTCATAAATCGCACTTATCTAATATTTGGAACGTATATTTTTTGTACTTTTTTTAAAGAAGATATATATCACTAATTTGGTATTACTCATTAAAGCTTTAAGAATAAATTTATTATCACACTTAAGGAGCACTGTGACTCGCTATTTACGTTAAAGGTGATTTTTTTCTCACCTGAGAAACTCATCAGAATACGTCGATTGATCGTCTGTTCCACTAGTTTTTCGTTCGTAAGAATCGAAATGGATTTCGGGAAGGGCGGCCGCGTTCGTAGGGGTCAGTGGCCTGTAGTGCCACTTAATCTTTTCCTTCGTTTCGGGGATTTTCACCGTCTCTGGCTTAACCTCGGGCTCATCGTCCCAGAAGCTCGGAGAGGCATTACGAGCAGACCTGCCAACCTCCGGGGCCAGAGTCTGCGCTGCGGGCAGGGGGGATGTCCTAGCTGCTGGTGCGCTGTCCTCGGGTTCATCATCCCATAAACTGGGGGAAGCTTTGCGAGTAAATCTTTCAGTTTCCGCGGGTTCATCATCCCACAATGACACGGGCGAGGCCCTACGCGTAAACTTTTCAGTTTCCCTGAACAAGGATTCCTGAATATCATCGGCAGTAGGTCGCTTAACTTCAGGCTCAGTGTCGACTTGAGCTTCATTTTCCTCCGGTTCGTCATCCCACAACGACACTGGCGAAGCTTTGCGAGTGTATCTTTCACTTTCGGGGTTCAATGTTTCCGGTGTTTGTTTGATTCCGTAATCAAATTTTTCGGGTGATTCGCTCGTTCTCAAGTTGTCTGAATTTTCTATAGAATATTGACCGAAGCTGGAGATTTTAGTGGAGAACATAATGTTGGCAGTGTCTTGGGTAGCTCCGAAGTATCTGATGGAAGCGACCATGGGTCCATCGGCTCCGCCCCCGGTGATGTGCAGATATCCCTGGCCGCCTGTTTTCCAGTCGTCTGTCTTTGGAGAGGAATGTAAAGACTGGGAGAGCATGTTATCGTATCTTTTGCTGAGGGTGTCGATCCCTATCTGGTAATCAGGGTCAATCATGCCGTCGACGATCCTTTGGTAGCAGGTCACGGCCTCGATAACCCCCGCATATCCGACGAGCACTGACATGAGAAGACCCATCTTGAATAATTATTAGAAAATCCAAACTTTCGTAACTTTTCCTTTTTTCACTCGCAATGTCCCGAACTGAAAATGGTGGCAAACAACCCCGAGATAGTTTGTTACGTAAATTGAGTTTGCGCACTTGATCGATTACCCGATGGAATCAGACTTCACATGGTGCCAGACCGACCGTATCACACAAACTAAGATGACAATGTACAGAAGTTCGGCGGTATCATAACTAACTAAAGAATAATAAGGCCAATACTGAGGTTTGAGGTGCCAAGAGCCGCTGATACCGATTCTAGAATTAACTTTCAGCTGCGTCTGTCCTTGAACATCTCCCGCTGATCGATGTCTGCGTGCGACCGTTATATCTGTGTTGCAACGCTTTACCTGTGCTTCTGCTAGCTCACCTACGTGTTTACGATTATTTAATGTACCTAATGTGTTTTATTTTTTATTTTTCTCTTTGTAATAGTTGTAATAATATATCTCATGTAATACGGCAGACTATGTTTGTACAAACAACAATTCCATCCATTGATATAACATGATCTCTCGGTTTTAATATTTTTATACGCCTGGAAATTTTTTTTTGTTTCGAATTCGAAATCTACGTGTTAGAATTTTAACAACGTTATTAAAGTTTAGGGAAAGCTTTTACGGTTTTTACGTCACAATAAAGGTTAAAATAATCAATGGTTTTTACATTAAAAAAGTACAACGTAAAACTATTAAGTAAAACGTCTGCTGTATGTATCCCAACAAACTCACGAATGGTGAATCCTAAAATAAGGTGAATGTCAAAAGAATTCATAATCTACTCTTTCATAGATGGTGCGCATATAATTATTTTACAGAAAAATGCTTTTTACAATTTATGCTTTAAAATATTAAGAATAATTACAAAAAACAAATACAATATTACATCGGTGATTGAATCCAATATTGTATTTGTTAGCCTTTCGTGAAAGATTTGAGTTTTTTTATTGACGAAACTATTTATTCATATTCATATTGGGTATGTACGGGCGCAAACAATTAATTATTCTTAATATTTTAAAGCATATTGTAAAAAGTGTTTTCCGTAAAATAATTATACGCGCGCCATCTATGAAAGAGGAGAATAAGAATTCTTTTGTCAATCACCTTAATGAAATTTGCACAGATTTTTCGATATGGAATTTTTAAGCCAACACAATTAAGTCCAGCTTAAAATGTTCATTGTATCAATAGCTATTTAGCTTTGAAATATCAAATGAACTCTCACAAAATAAGACGTGCTGACATATTTTTTACATATCAATTTTTTAATTAATTATTATTTTTAATTGTTAAACTAACGTTTAAGACAAGATTTTTATTTTTTTTATTTTTTTTTACATGAGCTCCACACAGGAGGCCCTGAGGAAAATAATTTCCCTCAGGGCCTATGTCATCTTTGAGGATGCTGTGTGGAGGGTTTTTTTAAGGAAAGGAAGGAGAGGAGAGTTCTGGGAAGGAAAAGGGTTTAAGGGGTGGGTAGGAATCTGGGGTTCAGTATGTCCTGGTCATCCGCCTCCAAGACCTAGACAAACCTCACCCCATGAACCCGGGCACCCCTGCTAAATCACCAAACATAGAGAACCACTTGGGGTGACCTATGGCAGAGGTGTTGGTTATCCAATAAAGGTTCCCGGGGCGGCGGTACCCATTCCCGCCTCCCAAATTTTATGCATAGCACAAAGGGTAACAATTATTATAAGCAATAATTATCAGTTCCGCCATAGCTCAATTGGGAGAGCAGCTGACCGGCAATCAGAAGGGCACGGGTTCAAGTCCCGTTGGCGTCATGTATCTTTTCTCGGAAGATTTTTCAATGTGGATAAGTGTTTCAGGCCGATAATTATTGCTTATAATAATTGTTAATTTTTTAATTGTTAAATATGGCAAAAACAGGGTTATAAGTCGGGCGAAGCCGGGTAGTAGCTTCATTACCTATTAAAGTGGCATAAAAAATTGATGTAATAAAAAATTATTCCAACTAAGTTTGATAAATTTATGAGGAAATCGTAAAGAAAGAGATAAATCATCGAAATTAGCCCAACAAATTCGTTATTTGAATGAATATAAACATCTGATTTGATAAATTATTTTTCATTAGTCGAGTAAAAATATTTGCTTTTTTAAACATCTTAATTTAGGACGTAGGAATCTTTATATAGTATAAAGCAAAGTCGCTCCCGCTGTCTGTACTAGCGATGTGTCAGTTCAGCTGGAATGGGCTCATGTGATCCGCTCCTTTGCGGGAAGCGGTTCCTACTCCCACTCCTTTTTCAAATCGACTACTCCCAGAGAACCCGGCCCAGTCCCAGTACTCTCCGCATCCAAATAAATCCGGCGGTAATCCGGCGGTCCGAGCAACTCAACGCCGAAGCGCGAAAACCGCACTCGAATACAAGTCCCGGGTTCCTTTAAACCCAAGCGCCTTGTTCCAAGCTACGTGAATCGCGACACAATCCATTCATTTCGCCCACTCCCGGACTCGCGCGAACGCCGCGAACTACTACATTCCTGACTCACCCCGTGGCCGCCGCGCCGGCTTGCTCCGCGATCCACGGTCCGGCGTCACTCACCATTCCACTCATGAGTCGCGGGTCTCGGTGAGTTCCCGACACTCCCCGCTACCCGCGGCCGGCCAACTATGACACTTCCCCTTGAGTCACGTCACGAGCTGGGCGCTGGGCGTTCATTCGATCGCTGTTCGTTGATCGACACACACGTGCGTGACCCCTTCGGCTAGGCACGGAGTAGTTTTTAATTAGAGCGTCTTATCTGGTATCGTTAATCAACGGGTGACGTGCATTATAAAATAATAGTTTATAGTAAAGCATTACAGCTTATTAATTTACTTATTTAAATTCTCAATAAAAGACCGTGCAGTGTAGATACATTGAATGTACCTACATTGCACGGGTGACGGGTCCTTGTTCTCGTACGGGTCTTGTCCGACTCCGGGGTTCTGAGTTCTCGTGTGGGTTCTACGAGTAGGTCCTGGTTCCGAGTTCTTTGAACCCGTGCGTCCCGTTTCGGTGCGCCGCAACAATACCCAGTGCCCAGTCCGCACCTAAGAACTCGGACCCGGGACCTGCTCCTAGAACTCGTGTACTTTTAAAAGGAAGCAAGTCTCGGAGGCTTCCGGAAAAATGCAGAACTTACCCACCTCTAGTCTGTACGCTTAAATCTTTTAAACTACGCAATGGATTTTCATGCGGTTTTCACCAATAGATCCTCCTTCATGAGGAAGGTTTAGGTATATAATTTGTCAAGGTTTTGTGTAAATTGGTTTAAATATATAATATATAAAGGGAGCGGGCTAACAAGCGGGCGGTGTGGATTTGATATGTATGCAAATTAACAGATGGCGTTGGTTATAAAGGCTAGCGTTGTCAATAGATGGCGTTGTGTTTCGGTAGCCACAGCAACGTGTTGCCGGGTCTGCTAGTTGTGTATAAATGCATACAGCCGATTGATATATTATTTTAGTGTAATCTCTCTCTCTCTCTCTCTCTCATACAAGACGCGTGTAATAGAAAGAGAGGTTACGACGGCCCTCTCGGCGGCCGTACTATATCACGACCGTGATCTGCGCCGGTCGCCCGCCAGCCACTCGGAATGCAAATGAATTTAGATCTATGACACGAATAAGAGAGATCGTCAGAGATAAAATTAGAATATGAAAGTAAGGAAGCATGTCACGTCACTCAAGTTCATAAATCTCTCAAGCGAGCTCGTAAACATAAAGTGCTGAAAATATTTGTCAATTGTAATTTTTTTTTGTTAAGGAGACCCAGCATTACCGCCTACACCCAAGCCCAGCTACTCGCAATGCCTCTAGCGGTATTCTAGATGCACTAGGTCGAATTTATTAAATGACGTCTATCAAAATTTGAATGAAGGGATACCACTGAAACCTCAAAAAACTGGAAACTCTTTTCGTATACGACGCACGCCACAGAAAGAGTAATTAACTTACAGGAGGGTCTCAAGCGCATCATTCACAAAATAATTTCCCTAGATTTTGTGCTTTTCTCAAAAAAGTTGATGTAAAGAAATTTCCCAAATTTAAAATCACCGTCGCCGGTTGAACATCCGAATGCGCGTGTTGCCGTCGGCGGATCGGTTTGGCTCGGTGGATCTGTCCGTGTGAATTCTGACCCGAAACGGGCGGATCGGCGCTCCGAGCATGCTCCGCCGAGCATATAGGTACGTATGCGAATGTTCCTTAAAAGGATCTGGAGTAGGGATGCAAGGTTATTAAAAATATCGATATATATCGAATTAAGTCGATATTGATAAATCGATATATCGGTCTATTAGGCCGATATATCGACATTTCATCTTTTTTTAAAAGCATATAGAAATCCAATGAAGTTTTAGTTATATCAAACGTTTATCGATTATGTAATCGTATGTACTCGTATATAATTTTTTATACTTATCTATGTGAATAATCACAAAATTTTGTTGGGTATATAAAATGTTTTTTTATACATTTATTAAAATTAAAATAATTTCAGTATATTGTAATCGTCACGATTTATTAATTAACTATCTTTTAAAGTAACTTTAACAGTCTGCTTCCTTATAGCCGGTTTCTGCTTCGAGTTATAGTGGCTTCTGCCTTCGAAAAAAGATTTTTTTCGATATTTCGATACGATATATTGAGTTATTCGTTATTGATATATCGATTTCGGCGTATCGTCGAGCAATATAAGCAAAAATAAGTACATGTACGTAGGGCCGTAGTAATTTTTAAAGTTATTTTATTTATTTTTATTTTTTGCAGAAACAAACAGTACATTATTACATAATGGGAAATATTTACAAAGTTATAGAATTAATACAATAATTGGTACCAATGACATGTCGCTGTTATATACTTAAGTTTTTATGTAATAAATAATACATTTTACCTAAATTTAGTTAGTAACTTATTGAAGGAGAGGGGTGTGGGAGAGTGTTTGTATGTGTGTAAATGAGGGTGTGAGGGTGTGTGTGGATGTGTGTGTTATGTGTGCGAGTTCAGTGTGCTAAAAATGTTTTTCTTAAATAGAGGGAGGGAATCAAAAAATATATCTGTATTTGTGGTTTTTTGAATAGAGTTGAAACTTTGAAGGATGCGGGAAATGGGGGAGTTGGCTGCAGCGTTCGTATTATTACTGGTTGTGTAAAAAAGGTTGGCGTGGCGAGTTCTTTTAGATGGGATGTTAAAATTTATTTGAGATAGAAGTTCTGGGCAGTCTATTTCGTTATGTATAATTTTATGGAGAAATGTCATGTCAGCTATCGTTCGCCTGGATTTCAGGGATTGGAGAGTGCAGATGTAATTATTGTTGTATTTATAACCGAGATACTTAATAAATTTATTTTGTATGCGCTCTATGTTGTTGACGTATTGGGTGTATTTGGGATTCCAGACAGGCGATGCAAATTCCAGTGGATTTCTGACTAGTGAGGAGTAAAGCATTACTAGAGTATGTGGATTTCTAAATAATTTACTCAGACGTAGTATAAAACCCAACATTTTGTAAGATCTATCGGTGATTGAATCAATATGCGTTTTAAATATAAGTTTACTATCTAAATAGACTCCAAGGTCCTTACATTCATTTTTTGAGATCACGGGTTCATCGCAGAGTGAATATGAGAAGTTAATTTGATGCTTGTTTCTAGTAAAGGATATAGTGTGGCATTTAGAAACATTGAGGTCTAAATAATTAGCTGTGCAATAGTTGCAGAGCCTATCTAAGTCACTTTGTAGCTCTTTACAGTCCGATAGAGAGCGAACCGTTTTGTAAATTTTCATGTCGTCTGCAAACAATAAAAATTTAGAGTATTGGAAACATGAGCCTATGTCGTTTAAGTATATATTAAAGAAGAGCGGACCAAGGTGGGAACCCTGAGGGACTCCCGAGGTTACGTTGATTATTTTAGATAAAACTCCATTTATTGAGATAACTTGACTACGATTGCTAATGTATGATTTAATCCATCTAAACAAGTCACCGTGTATTCCAAGACGAGTGAGTTTATTTAACAGAATTGAGTGGATAACGCGGTCGAAGGCCTTTGAGAAGTCGGTGTACATAGCATCGACCTGCACCCTTTCGTCCATATTGCTCTGCAAATAGTTGACAAATAGGGCAAGGTTAGATGTTGTAGACCGATTTTTCATGAATCCGTGTTGGTTCTGTGAAATTGTTGTGGTGATAGTCGGGTAAAGTTGGTCGTAAACGATTTTTTCAAGAATTTTACTTAAGATGGGAAGTTGAGAGATAGGTCTGTAGTTTGTTACGTCATGTTTGTCACCCTTTTTAAAAATGGGGGTTATTACGGCAGACTTCCACTTATGAGGAAACGTACCTTCACTTAGTGATTTTTTGAAAATTGCACTGACCGGAGGAGTGATATATTTACTACAGTTACGTATGAAGATACCAGGCAAACTATCTAAACCAGGTCCTTTGTTAATGTCAATGGATGATAGATATTTGTAGGTAATGTCGTCGTTGATTGTAATTGAGGACATAGATATGTTATTCAGCGGATCAGGTTCATGAATATCAGATGCTAAATTTTGGGTGTGATCAGTGAAGACGGTAGAGAAATAGTCAGCAAATAGATCGGTAATCTCCTTACTATTGTGTGCGATTCTCGAGCCATATGTTAGGTGTTCGGGTATGGAAGGAGATTTTCTTTGCGTTTTGACAAAGCTCCGTATTTTTTTTACATTATTTTGTATAGCATGTTCTAAGTGTGAAATATAATTGTGGTATGTGAGAGTAGCGATTTTCTTTTGTCGTTTTCGGAGCAGTGAAAAAGTTTGGTAATCTAGTGGGTTCTTGAGGCGTTTCCAGGCTCGAAAAAATTTGAGCTTTTCTTTTGTAATATTGATAAGAGCCGATGAGTACCACGTTGGGAATGTGTTTGTTTTCAGAATTTTCTTTGGAACAAAGTTATCAATTACGGCCTCAATGATTAAGTAAAAACTGTTAACCGCCGTGTTGACGTCTTGTGCGTTTAAGACAGAAGACCAGTCAGTTTTTGACAGAGCGTCGTTGACTAGGTCATAGTTGACTTTATTGAATAATTTGATCGTTTGGGGCTGGGAAGTAGAAGTAGGGGCGTAAATATTAAGTTCGACTATTAGGGATATGTGATGTGTGTCCTCCTGAACCAGAGGGGAGTCGGCAGGAGAGACGCAGACTGTGGTGTTACAGAGCACTAAGTCAAGTGTTCTACCATGCCTATTTGGAATGTGGTTATATTGTTTTAAATCCGAATAAGATAGGCAGTTAAGGAGGGTGGTGGAGCAAAGGTCAGTACCGCGGGGATGATGTGTGGTGTTCCAGCTGATATTAGGCATGTTGTAGTCTCCAATTAAAAGGAAGATATCATTTGGATAGTTTGTGGTTATATCGGATATTCTGGACGTATGACTGTTGAGAAGAGATAATCGCTGAGTGTTTGAGAGCTTTGGACCGATTCCGGGTAAATACGAACAACAGATGTGAATATTAAATATACGACGTTTTGGGTCTCTTAGTACTATTGAAATCCAAATGTCCTCAGCTTCCGAGCTCCATGACTCGTGTGAATGTGCAGTAAATTTTTTTTAATACCAATTGCGACACCACCTCCTTTGGTTTTACCCGTGAGGGACGTGTCTCTGTCTTTTCTGTAAACATTGTACCTGGAGTCGAAGAGCTCGTTATCAGATATACTGTCTACTAACCAAGTTTCAGTAATTAAAATTATATCGAATTCATTTATCAGAACATTGTGATAAAACTCGTTCGTTTTAGTACAAAGGCCACGTGCATTTTGGTAGAAAATTATTATTTTTTCAGACATTGGAGAATGAAGTAAATTACCGATTTATTATTGTCTGCCACAAGTCCACTGGAATATGCATTCGGCGAGTGTATCGCTGGATAATGATAATATACTGAATGAGCAAGTATGTAGGTATGGTTGTTTAACATTTTAGCTGTTGATACCGATATAATGAATGTGTTGTTATGATGTGATGTGTGCGCTGGAGTAAAGGGTAGGTAATTATGATTTAAAGAAACATAAGTGAATTGGATAGGAAGGGTAGAAGTTTTTATAGTTATACCAGGTTTGATAATTGCACAGGGCAAGATATCAGGATTGCAGGAGAGGTTTCGTTCTTTCTTAGGTATATCTTGGAGTTTCGCACCCATAAAAAACTAAAGTTGTTAGCGATTTTAAACTCTTTCGCGGACCATAATAAATATTTATTTTTTCGTGTGAGATGGTCGTTAATAAATATTTTTCCTCCGACTAAACCTATACTACTGCAATTGAGTCCCTTCTTCTTTTTGATGGCAGCAATCAATTCGTCCTTCAATTTCTTGCTAGCAAATTTGGCCACAATGTTTCGGGGGCGGGGGTCACGGGGGGTAACAGGTCCAGGACCATCGGGTAGAGGATGTTGGCGTATTTTCACCCTGCTGGCGTAAAGAATATCTTCTCTGTTTATTGTATATCCCACGTTAGTTGCAACTTTCAAGATGATGTCAGCAGGATCCTCGTTGGTTTTTTCTGGGATTCCGAAGATTTCAATATTATTTTCGAGCAGCTGTTGGTCGTGGTTACTATTCCTTATGTCGAGGTGATTTACAATTTTCTTGAGATCAGCAATCTCGCCTTCAAGCCTAACTGACTTTGTTTTTTCTTCTTTTAGATGAAGGTCCATAGTTTTTAGTTTTCCTTCGTAATCGTCGATTTTTTTTGACATAAAATCTATTGTCTTTATGAGGTCTCGGATTTCAGATTTAAAAGACATTTGAAAGCTGTCGAATTTTAGATCGATATGCTTTAATAATTCGGAGTCATCAGACTGCAACTTCTTAGGAGGCATTTCAAATTGTTAAAATATTTTAGAAGTTGTTTACGTTATCACGGCCAATAAGAATGGGCGGTGACAGCAATAAGCCAATGACAAGGCTGCGAGAAGAAATGGCGGCGATTACAACCAATCACAGCTGTCAAAACGAGGATGACAAGTAAATATGCAGGAGTCACTGATATAAGGTTAAAAATTGTGATTTTGTGTTTGAATTTAAAGCAAGTTATTCTGCACAGAGAACGTGGATAACAATTTCACTTATGGATTCCACTAAGCTCTATTCGTTTTACTGGAACTGGATTGAGATGATATAGAAATGAACGGTTTTAACGGTTAACACAAGAAGTGTAATTTGAACAGGTAAATGTATTATACTTAGATATATGCGAACATGTACACATTATTATATTGTAACGTTTCCCGTTAGAGTTATGAAAGCTTTTTAAAATAAGCGTAAGGGATATGATAAGAGATAGCATAAGAAACTTTGTAATTAAACAAACCATGTAAGAAATTAGTTTTTAAAAGTTTGCCGGCTATCTTCGTTGCTTGATTTTTGTCTGGTCACCCATACCAGCGCGAGCGGTGTCGATCAAATGCCACCTGATGTACATTCATTTGATATTAGATACCTATTACACAAAAAGAAAAGAGGGCAGCCCTGATCCACAAACGCCGTGTGTTTTGTCTCTTCTCGAGGACTTGACTAACGGGCGCGCGCTCCGTTCTCTTTGCCAAATCTCTGTGACCTATAAGCCACGGACATGTTCGGCCGAGCATGACATGACAGGAGCATTTTTGTTCGTGACAGTGTGTGGATGTTTCTGTCCAGCAGCATGCATACAGAAACGCTCATAGCTCGGTCTGTGACGCCGTGCTCGCCCGGGCATGCTCGCCCGTGAATACTAGGCTTTTGACTTTAGTTCGTGATCATACCTTGAATAGGCCACTTACATCACATTTTTTTAAAAAAATTTCCAGTTTAGGCTAATATTCTATGACATTCTGTATTTTTTTTAATCGTATTTTTGAAACCCTGGCGATTTTTTTAAAATTTCATTCAGAAAAAACAGACCATTTTTTATAAACCGGAAAGACGGGACATAATTTTATAGGTGTGAAAAAACCATAATTACATAGCCGAAAATCATTTAAAAAAAAAGAACGTTGTTCCACACGAATGACACAGGAGAATAACGAGGCATACCAAAAATATTAAATCGCATAAATATTTTTTTCCTTGATCCATCTTATTGAACATTAATCATTATAATGTTCAACGTCTATATTACTAAATCAAATGTAATATACTTGTACTTGTAAATTATAATAATAATAAGAATATTATATAATTTGATTTTGTTAAAATCCGCACCATTATCATTATACCTCTAAAACACGCACAGGCAACGCAAAATGTACGGGGTTATCTTCATAACATCTGTCAAAAAATTAAACCAAATGATAGGTTCGCAGAGAACAAACAATAAATCTAGTGAACGTTAAATGTCAAATTCAAAAATTCGCCTGAAATCAAAGTGATGCCATATAAAAAAATAAATCAGTGTGGAATTTTATAAAATTAATAGGAACTTTTCGAAGACGGGACATTTTCATGTAGTGACGTCACGAGCCCAAATAATGAATTTATTTATTTAAAAATAAAAAAACTGTATATTTCTAAAAAATTTTACTAACATTTTCATAAACTTAGTAAAAAAATCTATCCAAACGATTTTTTCCAAGTCGTTATGAAGTCCATGCAAGTGGCCTATTACTGCACGTGCACGTGTCTAGGCTATGATTAGCAGCTGATGGGTTCAAAGATCGTTGCTTACGGTAGCTTTCACAAATCAAACTTAGCGACCCGACGGTATATTAAAATTTGGCTAAAACGTACAATCTTCTCATCACTGAGCATATTTTCGCTCAGATGGAAACCCCCGTTAAAAGTTTGCTCTCGAACAATGAATGACTGTAAAAATACTAGCCATGTTATATTCACACTAATTGTACAAAAAATGTAGCACCGCTTTTTGAAATTAGATAACCACTACGTGTATACGAATAAAATAGCTACCACTAAGCCTAAAGTACCTATGTCCACTGGACTTCAGTTCAATGAAACCGCGGGCGTTGTCTCAGTAAAGCTGCGTATAGTGCGTAGGTAAACATTTGCAAAACATAAGTGCGAGCCGAGCCATAATTATTCGTGGTATGGCTCGCAGGTTCGGCTCGCGCGTGTATATACAGCCTAACGTATCGTCCTCTATTAATTCATCCAAACTTTCAACGTAAAGTATGTATTTTTCGTATTGAGAAAAAGTCATGATATTGGTTTATATGTTCCAGGATGTAAAGTGTTAAGTTTAGCTTCCACTTTTTATGTCTTTGGGAAGCTGACTCAAAAGAACTAACTAACTAACCATCACGCCGTTTCCACGCAGGGGTAGGCAGAGAGGACGGACTGCCAAACATTCCGGTCTTGGCACACATTCCTTGCCTCGTTTACATTCATACAACGTCTCATACATTCTCTTCTATTATTCTGACTCTTGACATGGCCCGCCTTTCCATGCCGCCGTGCCATGTCTTTCTTGGGCGTCCTCGACTTCTTCTACCATTCACATTTGCGTCATATATTTTCCTTACACTCCTTTCCTCGTTCATTCGCTCTACATGCCCAAACCATCGGAGCGTTCCTTTCTTGATCTTACTCATTACGCTTACATCAGCCTTGCATTCTTTGCGGATTTCCACATTTCTCACCCGATCATACATGGTTTTACCACACATACGCCTCAGGGATCTCATTTCTACAGCGTTCAGTCTACTTTCATCCTTCCTCTGCCAGTTCCATGCCTCACTGCCATACATCAGGGTAGGTACCAGTACTCCATTATGGACGGCTAGTTTCGCGTCTTTGGACAGTTTTTTGTTGGTGCCAACGGCGTTCAGTCCTCCATTAATAGAGTTACCTGCATTCACCCTTCTTTCAATATCTCTATCAGCCTTCCCATCTCTCGTAAACATACTTCCCAAATAAACAATCTCATCCACCTGCTCCAAGTATTCATCATTCACAGCTATATTGCATACTGTTTTCGTACCCTCTCTTTCAAACACCATGACTTTAGACTTACTTACATTCATCATTAACTCATTCTTCATACATACTTCGTTCATTCTTGACACGAGAGACTGTAGATCTTCCATACTGTTAGATATCAGCACCGCATCATTAGCAAACAACAGGCAACATACTTCCAGATTACTCAATTTCGCGCCCAATCCCATCTCTTTCAATTCTTGCACACAATTATCCATATATAGATTGAATAACCACGGCGACATTACGCAGCCTTGTTTAACACCTTTTGTGATGTCAAACCACCCCGTTAAATCGCCGACTCATAAAAGGTCGGAAATATCAATCTTCAATCAAGAATATACAGTTTTGATTAATGAAAGTGAATGGATTATCAGGAATGTGCAGGTTTCCGACAATGGCGTCACTTTTTTTCCTTTATTCGTTAGTTTTTAACTCTCCAATTTTGTGACACCTGAAGGGCTCTTGATAGATACGTTTTAACATCTTCCTATTTATCATATCAAAAAATACCTTGAGCGCTGCAGATTTGTTTGGTTTTGGATTCGCCTTCGCTCATTAACAAAATCATACCTCCTAAAAATTAATTCCTAAGCTCCTCGCAGGAGGCCCTGAGGAATATAATTTCCCTCAGGGCCTATGTCATCTTTAAGGATGCTGTGTGGAGGGTTTTTTTAAGGAGAGGAGAGTTCTGGGAAGGAAAAGGGTTTAAGGTGTGGGTAAGAATCTGGGGTTCAGTGTGTCCTGGTCATCCGCCTCCAAGATCTAGACAAAACTCACCCCATGAACCCGGGCACCCCTGCTAAATCATCAAACATAGCGAACCACCTGGGGCGACCTATAGCAGAGGTGTTGGTTATCCAATAAGGTTCCCGGGCGGCGCACAGTGGTTCCAAATACCCCAAAAGTTGGAAACAATTCACAGGGAGGATTAACGGGGGAAAAAAATGATATTATTTTTCGGTATGGTTAAAAAAAATTATAATATTCGGTTTTAGGAAGTTTTACTGGATTTTATTAACGATTTCTGGATTTTATTATATTTTTATCAACGAAAAAATATATATTTTTTTTTTTCTTAAAATTGATATTATAAAGGGTCCGCCAAATAACTTTTTTTTTTTGAAAATGCTATAAAAAAAAAACTACTGAATATTTTCTCAAATTTCTTTTTTTATTTGAAAGTACAATCCTTCCGGTTAATAATGGAAAATAATTTCATTCAAATGGCTGCCTCGGCTGGCCATGCAGTAGCCTACACGATCGGTCCAATTTTTAAGCACATTATCGATTGTGTGCAGCTGTATTTCACCAATGGCTTCACGAATATTGTCCTTTAAAGCGTCAATTGTCTCTGGCTTGTCGGCGTAACACTTATCTTTGAGGGCACCCCACAAATAATAGTCCAACGGTGTCAAATCGCAGCTCCGAGGTGGCCAAACGATTTTTTTTTTCAATTTTTAAAAAATTCCAATTTTCGCACACATTCTGCAACATTACCATGATTTTCAAAGTAATGTCGCAATATTTCCCAGCGTTGTTCAAGCGTATACACAACCATATTCGTCTTAATTTGGCACTGCGTCTCATAATCGATAATGTGCTTAAAAATTGGACCGATCGTGTAGGCTACTGCATGGCCAGCCGAGGCAGCCATTTGAATGAAATTATTTTCCATTATTAACCGGAAGGATTGTACTTTCAAATAAAAAAAGAAATTTGAGAAAATATTCAGTAGTTTTTTTTTTATAGCATTTTCAAAAAAAAAAAGTTATTTGGCGGACCCTTTATATGTCCATATCCATGTGAAAATAAAGGCCGAGTAATGTTTAATTTTGCTTTTTAACATTCTGATGCAGACGATGAACAATCATCATCATCATCGGTGCTAAAGATATTTGAAGAATGAATATCCAGAGGAATTATTAAATCGAAAACTTCCGTAGGAAAACAATTTATCGGTTTCTTTGGGGGTTGCCTGTAACTAGTTATGATAGGATCAGATGTAACATGTAACTAACATTAAATTCAAAACACCTTCATAAAATTTCTCACGAGAACATTTTCTAGAATAGTTCTCGCGATATTTAAAAAAAATCTTTGTTCCGAATCTCATCTGATAATCTTAATCGGGTGGCAATATCTGATGGACGATGGGCAAGGATTCTGCCATACCACGTTTATATTGTCAGACATCCCGCGAACTAATCGCAAAGGTAGGTACAATTGAAGATTTAAAAATACTAGAATAATCCGCACCTCTCTCGTTCCAATGAACACCTGTTATTAAGAAGAGCGATTATCATCAAATATCTTGTACACTTGTCCGTAAATAGATGAGCGCCTAGAATTATGTCTTCTAATAATTTTGATGTTACCGATTGACCGAAAAATTTACCTCTTTCTCAAACACCAAATGAGAAAGAGGTGCACTTTTCCGAAGATCTTTGGTTTTCAAGCGTTTGGATTGGTCTGAACAACATTCAAAATGTGTTTACGATCATCACGTGCCATTTTCAGGATAAATTGCATACAATATAAAACCAATCGGAGTCTCCAATCATTTTTTTTTATTTTCCATCGCAAATCTAGCATCATCTCGACGAGCAATAGTCCATCTTGTATTAATGCGAAATTTGAAGCCCGTGATTTTTTTACTGAATTTATCCAACCTCTCTTTAAGGCAATTGGTGAGGTTTATATACATTTTTATTCAAATATTAAAATCTTTTTTCATCTTCTGACACTTCGAGTTCATCATTATGCCAAATAACTCCTTTTGTCTTAAGAACAAATCCTTTGAAACCGAACCTGTGACAAAAATAATGTTTATGAAGCACTCAAATTTTACAGTAAGTAAATTACGTAAAAATTCCTGGGCCGTAGAACCTCAAAAATGCGCACGATTTTTTTTAAATATGATACGTAAATAGTTCAGCTACAAAAGTATATCAGCATATTTACTGAATATTACTGAATATCTAACTTTAACCTTAAGTATTCCAAAAATCTTCGTAATTTTTTTTTAATTCACGAGATGTTTTTTTAAAAAAATATCCCAAATTTGTCGCATTAGGAAACGAAAAAAATAAACTTAACGTCTTTAGTAAACACCTTAAGGTATTGAATCCAAGTTAAATAAAAATTGCGAGCAAGCGGTGTAAAAAGTTATCAGTCCCTAAATGTTATATAATAAACGTTGCATTTACACACAAATGTCCTGACTGCACGGGAAGTCAATCTTTGCTGACGTGTTTCGCAGTGACGAAACGTTTTGTTGAATTTTGTGGTATGGGGAAAGATGCGCTGGTATGTGGTGTCAAGATGAAATATATCAAACCAAATTTAGTGATCCTTGCAATTTGAAATTTCGAATTGTTTCCGACGCTCCCATACTAGTAAAACCACTGTGCGGCGGTACCCATTCCTGCCTCCCAAATTGATATGTATGTACATATAAATATATTTAAATAATTAAATTCACAAACGCGTAAAATTTGTATGTTTGTTACGTAATCCGTATTACAGAATATTTATGAACATTCTTTGTAGTTTACAATAGAACTTGAAATAAGGTTTAAAGTAATTGACTTTGCTACCGTTATAAAATCTATAATTAACTTAATTGGAAACGGATTAGTACCATCTCTCGATTAACGGTGAAAACACTGAGTCACCTTGCAAATGACTTGGCCGCCCTTTTCGACATACTGGACCTTTTCGACTTTTTGAAATATTGGCATACAGAGCTCCAGGTCAAAAACGCCCCTTTCTCTTTCATAATGAATTTATAATATGGTTGTTGAAAAAATAAATTATTAAAAAATATTTGCAAGGGGACATGGCTGCAATATGGGAGGTTAATCTTTACGGAGGATTTGTTTAGGTTTTTTATATGTGGTACGTACTTTTTCATTGTACCGGGCGAGGCAGTTCATGGACGCGTTTTCATGGGTGGGAATTCCCGCATAAAATTTTTCCACGAGACTTAAGATATGTTTTTTTAATAAGGGGAAGAGGGCCACGGGAAAGTTCAAATAAGTAGGTACTAACTAATTTAGAAACCTGATGTTCTGGTATAAGCTAGTATAAGCTATCTACCCACTTTAGTGGGCGCCTAGTGATCGAGGGTAAAGCAGAACATGACAAAATAATAGGACAGATTAGGTTAGGTTTGTAGTTTGTACTTTTTCTTCACATTTCTTCAATGTTCTGTTTTATCACCGTAGAGGGGTTTCAATGGAGCTCTCCATTGCAGGTCTAGCGATGGAATGTCCAGTCTGTTGTACTATAACTCAATGATGGTGTACTTACTTCATCACAGGCCGCGCACCTGGGCTTGAGCATCTCAGCATAGTGTCTCTCGCAGTAAGGCCGGTCCCCCAGAGCGCAGTAGGCAAGGTCCGCCAGTAGGTCTCCGCAGGTTGTACAGGTGAAACAGGAAGGATGGAACATAACCTGCAAATATCAAAAATTTCATTGTAATTGACGATTTTTGACGTCCGCAATGTTTGGACAGAGCACTGGCACATTGCTAGTCAATCTAAGGGAGCCTGCTACGACTCAATACATAGGACTATTCCATCACAACCGTGGTTTCAACAACTCCTCAATTTTTCCAAAAAGGAAATTCGAAAACAGAATCGGAAATTGTTCTGTTCCTTCTCACATTTTTAAAATTCACGTCCTTGAGTTCCCAGATTGCGTGTTCTGTGATCTAAAAATGGGAACATTAGATCACATATTTTTTTGTTGTCCCTCTCTCAACAAATATCCTCTCTTCTATGAAGCGTTATCTAAATTTGCCTCCCCTCCATTCAATATATCATCTCTTCTAAGTCTGAACTCGACTGCAATCTTCCATATAATTTATAATTTTTTCCATTTAAATAAAATGAATATGTAAATTCACCCTTGCTTTCTCCATAATTTTAAATGATGACCTCGAATACTCTTGAAGGGTGAAAGCCAGAAATTGTTGGAAAAAGTCCTCCTTCCACAGGGATACGCAAATATCCGATGTTCGACAATTAAAGTATCTTGGCGACACCGCAATACATCTCTGTGATCTGCGTGGAGGTTCGTGCACAGGCACAGGTTGTCGACATTTTGTATACTCGTTTTCGATCAGTCTCGTGCGATCAGTCGAGCGAGATTATTCGTCGTGGAGACTTTAAGCATGGCAACAATGCGCGTGCTTAGGATCAATGCTAGGAACGAAACATGAATTTAAGGATATAAAAATAATAATGAATTTAAGGATATAACGATAAATTATTAATATTAGAGATAACTATTTGATTGAGTGGGGAAAGAATTCTAGTTTCGAGAATGCAACAATGTTAGGTGGAGATGCAGGTCTCGTGATTTCAGCAGTGACGTGTAAGGACTGCGTGCGAAAAGTTGCTTGCGACCAAAGTACCGGAGAATCGGATACTAGCGCAACCCTGTCGAAAAAGGGTCTAACTCCACTTCTCTACCACGCGACTTCACCCGACTTTCTATACTATTTTTTTAAACATATAACATTTTTAAATTGAAAATATGCATTACATCTGAACTCAGAAATTCCAGACAGGAAAAGTTTTGCATTTGCATAAATATAAAATTATGGCGCTGTAGCTTATCGCTCAAGAGTGTTTGCTGTCAGATTTTCTGTTGTGTTTACGATTTGTAATTTCGTATCGAATGTGTTTGTATAGGAAAACGTCTGTTTCTTAAAGGAAAACTTTTTAAAAATGTTTTCAATATTTTATTCTACCTTGATTCGTTTAGAATAAGAGCAAAGTTCTTTGTAATAAATGATATTTTTGTAATTTATCTACTAAGGATCTGTGATGAAATACGTTTTTTTAGATCCGTGAATTGCTAATATGAACTTATATTATATAAGATATATTTAGATAAGTAAAATTAGATTAATTATTTTTAAATATCACCCATATGCCTGATGCGCTATAGATGATATGATGATGCAGGTGCTATAAAATATTAGGTTTTTTTTTGAGGAACTAGGAACAAAAATGCTAAAACTCACGACTTTTCGGTTTTGATAGCGGTCTAAAGTCACAGATAAATTAATTACAAAAATTCTAGAGTTGCCACATGAATGAAATTTTTTACCCTACCTATACGGATATTGGTTGAAGCGATTTTGACCTTGTTTTCATACAGTTTCTGTATACATAAGGGTCAAAATCGCATATAAAAAGTATATTTTTTTGTTTTAAATTTCATAGGGGACACCGGTGCAACATAACACGATATGAAAGTGTGTACTTTTGAGTGGGGTCCGTTTTTTTAACTTTGCCAATAAGTAATATTAATACATTAATAAAAATAAATTAATGTAATAATTATGTATCAATTTTAATTGGGCACCTACACTAGCTACTGAAAAAAGTAGAAAACAAATATTATTCAAGTGTTGTGGGGGAATTTTTGAAAAACTGTTTTAAAAAAAAGTTACTTTTATTCTAATGATAGGTAGGTTCAAATTAAACTTGAAAATGGCAAAGAAACTGTTTTTTAAGTACATTAAAAATACTATTTGAACGTAGTTATTTTTTCAAAAACATATTTTTTTCCTGTTATTGAGATTAAAATAATGAAGTGATTGTTTTTGGTATTGCAGATTTTTTACTTAGGTGCCGTTATTTTCTTATTTATGTTCTCAATAAAAGGCTTGTAAAAAATGTTTTTTTACATGGTATTTTTATCCTTCAAAACACGGTAAAACATGGTGTTTTTATCCCTGAAACATGGTTTTTCATTTTCGGGACATGGCAACACTAAGAAGGTTTAGATATTGGGCATGCACTTTGCACAATGAGATAGTACGCAAGAAAATACAGTCATGCAAAACTAGGTAGATTATTTCTAAGGAAAGTTGTGCTGAACATATTTGTGTATATTCTAAACGTATGTTAATTTTTTGTAAACTATGTTTACCTACGGATATTTGCAATAACACTAACAATAACAGACAGAGACCATGCTTATTGAATAATATCATTAAATCTACAATCTGAGTATATTTTTTCTTTTTGACGCAAGACTGTTTTTACCGGACGATGACTTCACCTTCAAACGTCAAAACAGGATGGTGATGAAACAAACTGCGTTCGCTTACACCAAAAATGGAATAAATAAATAAATTTGTTTCCTAAACTAACTAACCATGACGCATTTTATCGCAGGGGTTGGCAGATAAGATAAAATTATAACCAACTCTATTTTGGCACAAACTCTTCGCTTTATTTACAAGCAAACATAATCCTCGATTTTACCGAATTGTCTGACATTCCCTTCTGCGTTTATCCAATCAATATCCCCAAATCATCTTAACTTTTTTTTTTATTACTTCGGATTTGTATTACCTTATTTGAAATACGATTGTGCATGATACCCCTCAGGGATCTCATATTGTATTCAGCCTATTCTCGTCCTTGCTCTGTCAGTGCATTGCGTACACAAAGGTTGGTATCAGAACTCCTTTGTGGACTGACATAATATTAGTGACCGTATATTTTTGACGGTTATAATATTATATGCTACATATGTGTTCAGCGGTGTTCAGGAACCTTAGGGAACGTACCCATACTACGTGACCCACTTTTTGCAATTTTTAACCCCCCTCGGTGACCACGTGTAGTATTCCAAGACCCCCCCCCCCCTCCCCCTTCAGTTTTCACATAGTAATTCATAAATATGGTTTTGAATCATTTCTTGCTAACCAAAAGTAAAAAAAAAATATTTAACGTTTAGATAACTTAGAAGCCCTGGAAATTAAAAAATCCCTTAAAAATAATGAATCTATTATCAACAAACAAAAAATATTGTCATATAGCCCAATCATGGATTTGTTCCCCTGCCCACCCACTCTACACTAATACCTACCCACCCAATCTACATTATTAACTAGCAACGGCTCCACCCCTACCATAATAAAACATTGTTTGAAACTGTCAAATTAGTATAGGTAAGCTTTCCCTGACGAAGGAACGTTTGTTCCGAAACCGGTCGGATTTGCGCATCATATAAGTGGTTTATACAAAGTTGAATTATTTCATTTTTCTATAATGGATAACCACAAAGTAATAGCTACATTCAAAAATATCAAAAAAAAAATAAAAATATTTGGCGCGAGGAATGCAGATCCCGCCAATGTGGGGGATTTTAATAAAAATGCACTTTCTAGATGAGAAAAGTGTGGAAAAGTTGAATAAAAAAGAAATTAACGGCTGTATCTCCCTCAATTTTGCCAAGCGCACCTTAATTTCTTTTTTATTCAACTTTTCCACACTTTTCTCATCTAGAAAGTGCATTTTTATTAAAATCCCCCACATTGGCGGGATCTGCATTTCACCCTATTTGGCTTGTATTTGTCTTTATTTATACGGCGCTTGCTGCGTGACGGCAATAGTGCATGCATACCTATAATTACAAATGGAACAAATATTATCAAGACAAAACTTATGTCAAAATATATTGTAACCAGAACTTAATTTAGATTTCTAGATTGACTACGTGATAAAAACCTAAACCCCCCCGCCCCTCATTGTGACCAAGCGTGGTAATTTGAAAATCCCCCTCCCACCCCTGAACGGGTCACGTAGTATGGGTACGTTCCCTTACTGTCAAAATATGCGGTTAATATCTACGCATACGGAGAAATTTTTCAGTTTTTGTTTCTGGCTGTGTACGTTAGTACTTAGTACCTACCCACGCACTGTTAATTTCACTCCGGTATTAAACTCCCTTTAGATTATCACAACTTCGATAACACCAATTCGATGTAAACTTGCGAAAATCATTTATTTATGGAATACATTTTGAAAGTAATTTGGCTTACCCAGGGTTCATTGACACGAACATCTAATTCGGCTAAGCCAAATCGATTAGTTGTGCCTGTTATTGTTACTTAACCTTACTTTTCACTTGCTAAACATTTACGAATAACAAAAACACAACAAAAACTTGTTTTATTCACTGTCCAATCACTTTCAATGAACACTACTTCGGAAGGAACACAAAACTGAGACACATTTTCGGCTGTTCGTTCAAAAACACAGGCGAATCTCAGGTAATTGCGCTGAAGAGTACGGAGACATTTGTAATCGCGTTTTAAATTATTACACGGCGCCTTTCAATGTAAGAACTGAGAACACACACGTACGAGCTGTATTAGGCGCAATTTTATGCTTTACATGAGTCATGTTATGTCCTCTTCCGAAACAACTACAGGCATACCCCAAAATTCATGAACTCGTAAAAAACATTTTTATTGGAATAACTTTTGAAGGGTATACCCATCACTTTAGTATTAATAAAGAATTGAAGAAGAAGTTAATAAGAATAAATCTAAACGAAATATGAAATATAACAACGAATCACACCCAGAATCTTTGTCTTTCGGATTAGTTGAAGATAACATTGTTATTTCTGAAATTTTAACAGGTCCCATGGCCGAGTTGGTTAAGAGGAATACAAACGCTAGAAATATTTCGATTCTCATGTCTTCAAAATTTAAAATCGACCGTCTTATTTGCGCGAGGCAAGTAAGCGAAAAAGTGGTTTTTATTTATTTTGGGTATAATTTTATAAGAATGAACAAAAGTTAGAACATACAAAACCTCAAAAATAGTCCTAGCCATAAAGGGGTATTTTTAAAAATTTGTTTCTTGCATTACTTCATAGTTAAGTCATGAAAAAACATTTTTTTAGTGGTTTACGCTTATATTTTTTGTTATGTAAATAATAATGTTATTGTAATTTCAATACATAGAAAAGCTAGTAAAAGCTTCAATTTATCCGTAATATATTTTTTGATGTTCATACTGTAAACCGATTCGTCGTAAAGATAAATCGAAATATCTAGTATCTAAATAGGATTTCACGTATAGCTTCATGCTTCATGCATTGTCTCAGCAAAACACAGATTCTGGGTTCGATTCCCAGTTGCGACCGTTACCCGTATCTTGTTCTGTTTCATGTTTGGTTTAGATTTATTAGTATTAAATTCTTTAATTAAAAAAAAAGAAGTTATGTGAATGCCGCACAAGAGTCCCAACTGCTCCCAACCGCTTAGAGCCGGTGAGACTATGGCTTCCCCAATTGGGGAATAATGTGAGGCCGAAGGTGGTGGGGAAGTGAAGGGCATGTGAAGAAGAAGGTGAAGAAGTTTCAACGATTAATTATGAAAAATACTTTATTAAGTTATTCGCTAAACTTGATATGATATTCACTGAAATTTCTCAGCAGTTGGACCAGTTTACAGCTCCACTTTTCATATATTCATTTGCATGAAATATCACCTCATATCAAGGGCACTGTACAAAAACTAAGCAAACCTACGGTTAATTTACCTTACCAATCGCAACTGGTTTTTACACGGCAACATAAAATTATATTTCTCGAATTCTGGGCTGTGAAAGGGTTCTGATTTGTGGAATATACTGAATAAAAAAAAGAGATTGGAAAAAAACAAAATTTTCACAATAGCGCAATTTTATTATTATGTTTATTGAAAGCAGTCTGAAATACAAACCAGTTTTATTATCGCAATATGACATGATATTTTTCATTGAAATTTTTTATTGAATTAATTTTCTAATATCTACGAGTATTAGATTTCATACAACTTTCTCAACATAATGCGATGAGTTTTTTGAGGAGCAAGTGTATTTAATAATTTTCGTTGAAACAGTTGTGAAAAAAGTATAGGTTTGGTGTAATTATCTTCAAAAATGCAAACCAGAAGTCGCGTGTTTGAAACTAGCATTTATTTATTTATTGAAAAATAAGAAATACATGAAAAACATAAGCTGCATATCTCACTAGGGCATTCCTGTATCGAGATATGCAGTTTTACAATTTAATTTAAACAAAAAAAACATACATATAAACTTAATAAAAATATAATTATAAACTATAAATTATAAGCATTGGTGGTCGCAAAATAAAACTTAAGCTTTTTCACTACTTTAATAGAAATGAAATATAATTTTATTGTAACTGTAGGTACATACCATAAAGTAAATATGCCCAAGATACTATTGGCGTCGTACTGGGTATCTAGCACTTATTCTATCGATCGACAGAGATGTTATCGATACTCGATACTGTCGAAACTTACCGTCGTTCTTAGAATAGTTAACAACGACTAACAACGGTTTGTTTCACAGAATATGAACAATTCAACAAATTTTAAAGTCAAAATCCAAGTACTTTGAAAGTTCTATTCACGTTATTATTAATTTCATCACGGACTGGTTGTTTCACAGTAGGTACTTGGATAGTAAAAAAAATCGAATATTAACACTGAAATTTGATGAATTGTTCAAATTCTGTGAAACAACCCGTCCTGTTTGTACGTTAGCGATCTGCAGTCGTGCTCGGGAACCATGACAAGTTATCGACATTATCGATAAAACCTTTACCGATCGACCGTGCTATCCTGGCGAGGGCCCAACGTTCAGAATCGATATGTTGCTTATAAATGGATTTAGCTTTGTTTAGTCACCAGATATCTAACACTTGCCAACTATCCACTTCCTTCTGTCTCTCTTTCCCTTTAACCTCACAACTGATGTACGAAAGGAGTTAAATATATAATAACTAATAACCAACACCCCCCAAGGTCACCCCAAGTGGTTTGCGACGTTTCGTGACTTAGCAGGGGTGCCCGTTTTGATGGGGTGAGGTTTCTTTAGATCTTGGTGGCAGATATTTTCCCACCTGCCGCGTGGCGAGCCGGATTGGGAGAGACTGGTTGAGACTCTCGACAGCCGAGATCTTTCGACCCATCGCCTAGCACTGCAGTGGGAGGAATGGATTCATACGTCCGTCACTCCTGGATACATTGACCCCCAGATTCCTACTTCCCCTCTTACCCTTTTCCGTCCCAGAACTTCCTCTCCTTCCTTTCCATAAAAAAAACCCTCCAAACAGCATCCCCAAATATGATATAGGCCCCGTTGGAAACTATGGCCATGCATCAACTGAATTTCAAGCAAACCAAATCAAATAAGACTCCCTTTTAGAAAAAAAAACTCCAGCTCTAATGCCTACAATACACGACATCTTTTTTCAGCCCGATTCCAATTAGAGACTAAATTCAACATTTTTCGCTTTACGCGATCGCTATTTTCATCTCTATTGTATTGTAGGCATTAGTCGTTGATGTAAGGAGCATTGCAGATATCTGAAGACTTACCAAAAGAAATTAAATCTGGATACGATGAAAAACCATAAATAAATAAATATGACAACCATCTCCAAAGACTCCAGATACTAATATCTACAGCCTGTATGTCTGACGAATATCTACAGCTCATATGTTGAACTAATATCTACGAACTTCAGAGTGTTGATTAATATCTACAGAGCTTAGGTTGAACTAATATCTACAGAGCATAGGTTGGACTAATCAGCTAAATGTGTCCAATGGTCCCATATTAGGGATTTTTACACACATACTTACATAAATTAAGTTTTTTAAACTGCATACGCAATATTACGTTATTCCAATATGCTATACACAATTGCAAATCCAACCTCTGCCAGTGCTGTAGATATTCGTCAACACTTTGGTTCTCATAGATATTAATCAACATTTTGAGCTGTAGATATTCGTGAACACTTTGATTCTCATAGATAATTAGTTCGATTTTTTCAGTTTTTGGAATTCCTGTAGATATTAGTAGACGCCTCCTCTCCAAATAGGGATAATTTTGTTCCCCTGGTTCAGTGCAACTCTTCATCGCAATTACGGCGTTAGATTATTATCTACTAGGTAATAAATTACAAGTTTCATATTGTTTATGAGAAATTAATAATAAATAAATAAGCTCATTGTTTGCAAATAATGCCTGACCTTCGTGTGCATGAGATCACCCTGCACTACCCAATGACTTCTCGGGAAGTGACTGATTCACCCCAACTGGCTATGGGTTGCAAGCGAAACTTCGTCGAAAAGTGCTGAATATTTGATTCGTAGAAATTGCAACTGGAATTGCAGGAAGACACCTTTTATAATCTGTTAAAATAATTTTGACTGCGAAAATACTTGGATTTATCAATGTCCTGTTGTTGTGCTGTTACGTATGAATAAATCATTTTGTATCCAGTGCGTTCCTAAATACACAGGTACATTGATCGTCCAGTTGATTAGTCAGACATCTCCGAAAAATCGAAATTTAAGTTGAGTATGCAGTTATATGTAAAAGTGTACCCTCTAACTGGGACAATAGAGAACTCCAGTCCATTTTTTTTAATGAATAATGACCTTCTAACTTATATAACTGCATTTTTATTTTTATTTTTAGAGTTAGTGTTAATAGTTAAAATACTTGTCAAAGTTTTAATTTTTCAAGATCACCCGAAAACCACCGTATGTATGGTGAATCGTGTGACGTCATCACTCCTGAAAAATTAGTATAGGATCGGGCAATCAGCTGATCAACTGCCGCCATTTTGAATTCCGTTGTTCGAAGTATTCTCCCCAGAAGTAGCATTATTATTTTTTTTGTGCAGTAATTTTAGAATATTTTCAATAATAGAGATAAACTAATAAGAGATACCTTTATTTTTTAAACGTTATTTAGGCCTGTGTACACATGCCCGTACAATGACTTTACGGTGACGTCACGACACGTTGAACAGTGACGTCACGACAGTGACGACTTTTTAATATTTTTTTTAAAACTCTGCGCTTAATATTATTAAATAAAACTTATGTATTCAGAATCAGCGTTTATTGGTCCATATGAACTTATTTTTTTAAAGCCGTAATATTTTTCACTGAAGTTCCTTATACTGATATTATCAAAAACACTATCAAATCAATTATAATGCAGAAAAACTAGTAATGAAATAAACCAAAAAAACGTTTTCTGGATTACTAGTAGGAAATTTCAATACGTCGCGTCGTTTTAATGAACGGGAACGTTATGTTTAATATATAAAACACAGACAATTTGATTTATCGTGAGCATTCGAATATTTTTTTTTTTACGTGAACTCCACACAGGAGTCCTTGAGGAAAATAATTTCCCTCAGAGCCTATGTCATCTTTGGGGATGCTGTGTGGAGGGTTTTTTTTAAAGAAAAGGAAGGAGGGGAGAGTTCTGGGAAGGAAGAGGGTTTAAGGGGTGGGTAGGTTCAGTGTGTCATGGTCAACCGCCTCCAAGACCTAGGCAAACCTCACCCCATGAACCCGGGTACCCTTGGGGTGACCTATGGCAGAGGTGTTGGTTATCCAATAAAGGTTCCCGGGGCGGCGGTACCCATTCCTGCCTCCCAAATTGCTTTCCTTATTAATTCAGAACAAAGTATTTGGAGATGTCTGACCAACCGAACGATCAACATGCGTGCACTGTACACAAAATTTTTAAGGGCCCGCAACCCGGATTTGCACGGATTTATTACATATTTCCCTTAAACACGGTAAGTTTTAAAGCTCTTAAAAATGTATGTTATTCTTGAAGATAATATCTAGACTTTGCTCGCGCCGAAACGCAAATTATATAAAATTCCCTCGATAGAAAAAAATCGCAAATTATGCTCCAAAAATTATTATTAACACGTTTGTTTCAGTTATTTTACAAGTTATATGTATGAAAAAATTCACAGTGTTTCTTTAAATGCTGTTTAAGATAATGCCCGCGAGATTTTTGGTCTATTTTAAACGAGTCGTGTTTTATTAAACATTTTCGCAATTTTCGCATCGATTTTGTCGTTGTAAATGTTATGTAGTGCTCTCCTCTAACATTCGTAATTTCGTATCTCTCCATCTTCTTCTTTTCGGGCCCGGCTGCAGAGCTACATTTAATAAACTACACTACTACAACATTTATTATTTTCAGTTCCCTACTCTACGACTTTTTAATAATACCTACACAATCTTGACTTCTCATTGTGTTGGGTACATAAATAAATTATAATATGAGTACGAACCCATCATCCTTTACGTTGAATTATTGTGACCTTCTATGCCAATGTTATTGTTTTGATACTGACTCTGATGACCTCTACGACAGTCCAAGCACAATCAACATCACCATTTCACACAAACTGCACTTTTATTATATCAATTATTCACGAATGACTCACAAAAGATAACATTTGGTATATTTTCTTTATAAGTAATGCATAAACTACACTGCACCGGTTCGCTCGATGTTCAGAGTACAACTGTACACAAAGTGAATGAGAGAGATGAAGTTACAACAGTAGCGTCAGTAGAACTATCAAAGTCACTTCACACTAACTGCACTTGCTAATATAGTTATTCACAATGTGACTCACAGCAAATGAGCATTTGAGAACAGATATTGGTGTGTTTTCCTTGTAAGCAGTACAGAATATACTGCCGGCCGGCCTAAAGTACAGACTACATTTGTGTATGATGGTGAATGGTGACAGTGTTTGTTGGTCGGAGCTGTTTGCCTTGCGACCATCACATGCGGCATGCCAGAGTGGCGGAGTGGCTGACTGTCGAACATATAACAATCTACGTGCTTATCTTGATAATGGCACAGGGGAGAATTAGCCCCACGCGACAGACCGCCCGCCACAGGCAGCCTGGCGAATATTCTGTGGGCGGAGGCCCTTAAGGCCCGCCTAGTCGATTCTGTACTAAACTTGAGATGACACAAGTCTATAGTAACTAGTAACTAAATTATTAAGAAAACTATACGAATATAAAACACGTCTCCTTATATATACAAAATAAACAATAAACTCATTTTAATAATAACAATAAAGTAATTTATTTTAATTGTATTTATTGTATTTTAATTTATTTTTTATTTTATTTTCTTGTTTTATGTTGGAGGCGCTGCTGAAAACTAGCTGCATTCTAGGAGAAATCCTGAATTGTAACTGAGCAGTGACCTTTTCTTCAATAGATTCAATGAAAAAAGAACCTATGTAATTTTGTAAAAAAACAATTGATGAATAAACGTTTTTATTATTATTATAATTAACTCATACATACAAACAAAGAATTCACAAACACTTTACACGACAACAAACAACATCCACACTAACTCTGGTAAACAATCCATTGGTTACGAGGTGAGCAACTTAAATAATTGCCCCCTAAATGACATTAAAAATGAAAATAATCTGGGTAAATTAAAAAAAATATATATTATTTATTCTTGATAAACGAAGTAATGAAATAGGATATCGCTGTATTCTAATATTTAGTTTAGTTTAATGTGTTCTGTTATTTCTAGTTAATTGAGTGAAAATGTAATTTTGTTTTACTGGAATAAAAAAAAATAAAAAAAATTAACATTCCTTCATTTTGACGTGCAATCCGTTGGGTACATGACTAGTAAATTCATTGGATGACCTTGAATCATTTTGCTTTGCGGTTTGTAAGCGAGGTATTTTGTGACAACTATAAAAAATTACCATTCTTTTGGGTATAGGTATGTACTAAAAATAATTCGTAATTTGCTCTTTTATATGTGGCGCCAATTAAATTATTTTAGGAAAAACACTTTTCCTAGTTATGCTTTAAAATATTATGAATTGTTTATTTGCGCCTGTACGTACGCAATACGTAGGTAGGTATAGACTATTTATTCTTATTCATATTGGGTACGGGTAAACAAAATAATTCGTCTTTTCATTAAGTATGTAAATTGCAAAGTAACCAACACCCCTGGCGTAGGTCACCCCAAGTGTTTCACTGCGTTTGGTTACTTAACAGGGGTGTCCAGGTTCATGGGGGTGAGGTTTGTCTTGGCGCCGGAGGGCCGGATCGGAGACACACCCATCGCCTTGGACCACAGGGATGGATGTACACGTTTGTCACTCCTGGACACATTGACTCCCAGATTTTAACCCTCCCATCATACATTTTTCTTCCCAGAATATCCTCTCCTTCCTTTCCTTAAAAAGACCCACCACACAACATCCCCAAAGATGACACAGGCCACGAGGGATTTTTTTTACTCGTGGCATCTAGTGTAGAGCTAATGTAAAAGATGATCACGTAAATTTTTTGTTGGTGGATTCCATAATTATATTCATGTAGATTCCACAATCTACCTCTGCTCTGCGATGTATATAGGAAGGTACTTACTAAGAATTTTGTTATGATGTATGTCACAAGTGATATAATTAATAGTGATGATTACGCGACATAAAAGCAGCAATTACGTCACCTAATTTACTTTTATTCTTGAATATTATAGGAGCATTCATTGCCATCCTCCAGAGATTAATGGATGACTGAGTGCTAATTTCTCAGTCGGGAAGCGGAGGGGTTTGACTCCAGCCACTGCGCAAAATATGATTTTTTTCGTTTGATTCACGGGAACGTCCATTTTTGGTTTTATGATTATTTGGTTTTAAAAAGAGAATATTCTATGTTTTATAAATGCTAGAGGCACTGCTGAAAACCAGCTACATTCCAGGAGAAATCCTGAATGTATAACTGAGCAGTGACATTTTTGTCAATAGAATCAAGGATAAATAAACAAAATGTATAAAAATGTAAAAATCTATTGATGAATTAATATTTTTATTATTATTATTGTTAGTTCCTATCGGAATGTTATTTATCCAGTTCCTACATCACCCTAACCATCATCTTGCTTGAAAAGTTTTTGAAATTTGGAATAATGGCAAGAAAAATAGTGAAAATTCGAGTGCAATTGTTTTGAAAGCAGAAAAAAATCTGGAACTACCTTGGTTGTAAATTAGTATTTTCTTGAATACAATCTTGTTTTAACTAAAAAGAAGGAATGAACATCTCGGGAGAACATAATATCGTTTTGAACTCATTCGTTTTGTTGTGGCGATAATTAACCCCGAGGAAATGCGGCTGTACTTTGGTTGTCCTGTGCTCCTTCGCAGAGGTACAGTAGTAAGTAATTGGTCATTCTTTTTCCTTGCATACCTTGTTTTTTCCCTACACATACTAACGCCTAATTCCAGGAAACACTATTTCGTCTCGTTTCATTTTTAGTGTTTACAGTTCATTACAAGTGCACCTGAATATGTAATTCGTAAGTAATTTTGGATGCATCAGTAATGTTGATATTTGATATTGGGACTTGGCGGATCTTAGAAAAGTGCTCTAAATTTTCTCTGATCGTGAAAGATCGAAACTAACGCTGTGGACATAATTTCTGATTCCAATTACATTATTAAACAGTTAGCTCAGGCACGTGATTTTTATGATTTCATATCATAGTTTTTCTAAGCTTTAACTTTAGGCTTTATTTGTAAACCTTAAAATATTTATTAAATATTTGTCTCATTGTCAATTTTCTTCTTAATAATGTATAATTATATTTTTTGTTGACAAATTAGAGAGAAATGTTTTATTGTCAAATGTACTCTTTCAATATGCTGGAAAATGTTCTGTCAAAAATTCGAACAATAATAAAACAAATTTCAAATATAGAATTATTAATTGAATAAAAATAAAATAATCTTTTGATTTTGGATACGTACCTCCTTTATCGCTTGTCACTTTAAAGTTCATGATAAAATTTTGTTGTGATTTGAAAATATTGCTTTGACCTGGAATTTACAGATATATATATTTTTTTTTTAATTACAAGCGGAGACGGTTTACCATTGGTTCCCGTGAGTACTTAGGCCGTGGGCCCATTGTACTTTCTCCCATTTTACCTCAATCCTTTAACAATAACCCAGTCCCTTTAATAAAGTTCACCAGAGTTGCTATATACAGACATGAAAAAACTGTGAGAATTTATGTTATGTCATGCTTCATACGACAGGATTTTTGATTTGAGATTAAGATACAATAAGTAATTATTTCAGCGCTGGCGCCCCCGTTAAGAATCACTGGTCTAATGCATATAATATACTGTTTGAGGAAAAAAACTTTTGAAAACTTATTGAATGACGAAGAATAATTCGCAAGGAATTATTTTTTTTCTTTTTCATGTAAAGAAAAGGACTTGCTCGAAAAGACAATTATTCTTCCCGTTCCGACCCTTTGAACTTGAACATCACCCAATATGGATTACCCAACACTAAAACATTTCGTGCAAAACTTCAATCAATCGTTCGCGTTTTATCATCCTAAACTTTCCACAATCAACTGATACCGCCAATAGATTCACCAAGTCCAGCTGCCACACCCAGTTTAATCCGAGGAAACGACATTGTTCGCTCGGCAACCCATTCCATACAATGTTTCCCGTGAGTTGTAGCTCGCGATAATACTAGAAGAACGACGCATCTATAAATACAAAACACATTGATAGATGGAGTTCCACCCTGCCCAGAATGCCCAGTGCCCACCTGATCAAGATCATGTCTGGTTGTTTGTAGCAATATCGTCAACCTGACTGGAATTTAATTCTTGTTGTTGTGCTGCAAATAATTAGCATATTCAACGACCTTTGGCAGGCGCGGAATGGGCGCGTGATTCTACACGTACATATTACTGGTTACCATCCACCCATCTGGTTCTGGAGAATAGCTTTTGGTTTGATTTTTAAATAAGTTTTATGTGGTACTGCACGAGTGTTCCAACAGCCAGGAGCCGGGTGAAGTCATTGCATACCCATTTTAGTAATGTTGTGATAGAAGAAAACTGACTCCTTAGATCTGATTATTAACCAAAAGCATGTAAAATTTCCCTTGCAAGGATCTAAGTCTAATGAATATAATATTTTTAGTATGATTTGACCTCTTGATATTGAATCACTATTAGTGATGCTATGCAGGTACGTATATTGTAACACTTTTCTATATTTTATTTTTATTTATTTGGGAGACCAACAGTTTACATTAATAACAAAGCATATAATAATTGAGTACAATAATTGAACCATTTACAGGTTTCCACTTGGGTATTGTATACAAGTAGTGTAGTGATTCCGGAGATATTTACTGATGAAAAATTACATTTCAAGAGACGAGTTATTTAGGTGGGAATAGGAAGGGGGTAGGATGGGGGGGTTCGGTTAAGTTGAGGTATAGTAATAAAAATATGCATGACAAAAAATTAAAGGAAAAAAAAAGAAAGTTCATAGAGTGGTGGTTGTATTAGAGGGTACCTATCTATAATTATTGTTATTGTAGAGTATCGAGAGAGCGTCTGTGTTATTTTAAGGAGTGTGGTGCAGAGTTAAAAATGTCAAATTGTGTACAGTGTGTGTTGAAAGTGTTGGATGCACGATAGATGAAAGAGTTCTGCTTAGAATTAGTGTTGCACCGAGGGAGGCTAAGAATCATGTCTGATCTTGTTCGTCTGTTAGGAACTCGTATCTGTATTTGTTCTAAGAGTTCTGGGCAATCTACGACGGATCTGGCTATTTTTTGAAGAAAGAGTACATCGGCCGAGCTTCTTCGAACTTCTAATGATAGTATATTGAAGTAGGTACGCGGCTGAATCTTGGTGACTTAGGTGTGGGCGGTAGCTGCGGAAATCTAAGTATCGTAGAAAACGATTTTGAACACGTTCTAGATTTTCCACATATGATTTGTATTGCGGGTTCCAAACTTGTGACGCGTATTCTAGTAAGCTGCGGACATAAGCAAAATATAGGATTTACATAAACACATTTTAATTATACACAGGTTATGCTCTTTATTTCTTATTAATTAAGACAAAGTGTATATTAAGGTAGAACATGGAGGCAAGCTGTCATGTGGTAGCTTTACAGGACGACTTTTGCTTTTTTTAGAAATCCTATTGCCCGTGCTGGATTTCGAAACCCTGACTTAACCAAGGAGCTTAAAATCTATCATGAAGATCGTCACAAAAACCTTTAAAAATAAAATAAAATTACTCGTATACTAAACGGTTCCATCATAATGGCGGCAAAAAGTCACCCGCACAGGTCAAAGAACAAATCAATGGAATGGATTAAGGAACTCGGGCTAACAACAAATTAATTAGATTCTTCTCAATCTCAAATAGAGAAAGATCACAATGATAATGTAGCTAGGAGCGCGTTCATTAAAAGATCTTCGATAACAGTGTCCATTAAGCGGATGCAATGGTTTTTTTGGTGACACGACTCTTGATTCCCGACAGTTCACCCCCCGATAGTTGTAATAATAAAATTGGTCGCGGATTCTGACAGACCTTAAAACGCTTCCTCACGAGTCGATCTTTATTATCACTAATTTACTATGGGATTTGTTAATTAAATACCTAACGGCTCGTATGAGAGGCCTGCCGTTAACCGACAAAAGGCCAACCGAAGTAAATTCCTGTGACAGCACCCGTACCCGTATATGAAGACAGATTTTGATCGATTTATTGATTTTTTATTACGCACACAACGAAAATACTTAATACATCAGTTTTATTCTTTCTATTTTTAATACTGACAATTCGTGGCGGAATTCCAGTAGGTACCTATAATAAAAGATTACCACAATTTTTTATAAGAAAAACTCTCTTTTATAACTTTTGAAGTTATTCCCATGACGAGAGGTTTGGGTTCGAGCCCCAGTTGCGACCATTGTCTTTTTTCTGTTTTCTGTGTCGTGTTCTCTTTCATATTTTTGATTAGATTATTATTGTTATCTTCTTCTTAGATTACAACAATTTTAAACTTTTTTTCCAGTTAATTTATTTCTGACATAAAAGGTTTCAGCCTATTAAGGCTATCTCCAGACTCGTACAATTATTCCTTAAACTACAGGTTATACAGATAACATTTGGGGAAGGGGGGTGAATGGGGGTTAGTGTACGAGGATTTAATCGTTGACCTCCTTCCCCCAAGTGTTATGAAAATAAACCGTAGTTGAGTAATTATAAGATGGCCTTAATATGTAGGCTGAATCCGGTTACGGGCAGAAATAAATAAAGTCGAAAAAGTTTAAAATTGTTTTAATGTATAACCAGTTTTATTCCACCAGTTTATGAAATGCGCATTACGTATTATAATAATATTATTCTATTCTCTGGTGTTTGTTGTAGATTGATGTTCGCGAGATTTGATTTTTACCAACAACATAACAAAACGAACACCCATGCAATCAATTCATTGTTGCCATGAAACAGGAAAACTTGGAGGTGGGTGTTTAACGCGGATTGAACCCGTGACATCCGGGTCAGAAGTATAACAATACCTACAGGATGCGACACTACCGAAGACATACTCGTATTTTAGGGGTTAATTAGATTAGATAGTTCATTGGAAATTTATAATGTATCCCCCCTGTAATTTGTAATTCAAATGAATCACGTGTCCAAAAATCGCGATTTTTAGTTAAAAGTGCAGAAATATCCACGAATTCGCCAACTTTGTTGAGTAAAAAGACTATTACTGCTATTTTATATAATTTCACCGTAATATAATTTCACCATTGAAACAATTTAAACTTTTCCCACCTAATTTACTTCTGACCGTAAGCGGATTCAGCCTACATATTAAAACCATCTTACTAGTACAAAAGTTGTTTATTTGCAATTATTATAAATGTTTATTTGAAATTTTATATTTTTAGTATGAATGGTATTATTTATTATTATTTTTTTATTAAAAATAACAACGTTCTTTATACCGATTTCAGAAAAAAAAATCTATATACTGAAGTTTTTGATTTTTTACAATATTTGTAAATTCGTCAAATAGTTTTCAGCCACCGTTTTCCCAAATCATGAAAAATGCAGACGTTTATTGAAATTGCATTATAAAAATTAGCACCAAATTTAAATGTCTACGTTTTTTTGCTAATTGGAAGGCTTTTGGTATTACGTATAACGTACAGGGTATGTGTAATGTAAAGTAAATAGTATTTGTTTCATAAGTGCATTTAATAAATGCATTTTACAAGGACCTACTCACATTTAGAGCTCAAACGTGGATCCTCACCAAGAAAATTGCGACAAAAAAGGTCACCCGAGCCTTGGAAGAAGCGATGCTTTCAAAGTCCTCCAAAGCGATGCTTTCTTGCGATACGCCTTTTGCGATAGAAAGCTTAAGGCTCTGCAACCGGGCCCGAAAAGAAGAAGGTGGAGAGATGCGAAATTACGAATGTTAGAGGAGAGCGCTAACATTTACAGCGACAAAATCGATGCGAAAATTGCGAAAATGTTTAATAAAACACGACTCGTTTAAAATAGAGCAAAAATCTCGCGGGCATTATCTTAAACAGCATTTAAAGAAACACTGTGAATTTTTTCATACATATAACTTGTAAAATAACTGAAACAAACGTGTTAATAATAATTTTTGGAGCATACTTTGCGATTTTTTTTCTATCGAGGGAATTTTATATAATTTGCGTTTCGGCGCGGGCAAAGTCTAGATATTATCTTCAAGAATAACATATATTTTTTAAGAGCTTTAAAACTTACCGTGTTTAAGGTAAATATGTAATAAATCGGTACGAATCCGGGTTGCGGGCCCTTAATGTGTGGATTGAAAGAAAAAAGTAGAAATGGTGTCTTAATCTCTACCCTCTACTCTAGCCCTAGTCCATAGTGGGACCACACACAGTAATTCAGCTAAAGGATGCCTGTTGGATGACTCCAGATACTAATATCTACAGCCTGTATGTCGGACGAATATCTACAGCTCCTATGTTGAATTAATATCTACGAACTTCAGAGTGTTGACTAATATCTACAGAGCGTAGGTTGGACTAATCAGCTAAATGTGTCCAATAGTCCGATATTAGGGATTTTTACATACATACTTACATAAATTAAGTTTTTTAAACTTCATACACAATATTACGTTATTTCAATATGCTATACATAATTGCAAATCCAACCTCTGCCAGTGCTGTAGATATTCGTCAACACTTTGGTTCTTATAGATATTAGTCAACAGTTTGAGCTGTAGATATTCGTCAACACTTTGGTTCCCATAAATATTAGTTCGATTTTTTCAGTTTTTGGAATTCCTGTAGATATTAGTAGACGCCTCCTGTTGGATTACCAATGCTCATCTGATGGCGTCCGTAATTGAAAAAAAGAGAACCAACAATCAATAAATGGGCCGACTGTCCAAATTTACCAGCTTCGGATCAATGAGAACTGAGAACCACAAACGAAAAGCCAAACTGGAAATATTTGAGGATTAAATGGAGATATTTGAGGAATAATTGGAGATTTTTGAGGATTCATTGGAGATATTTGAGGAAGGCTTATCTCCAAGGCTGAACACAGAAGACATATGAAGTACCCGCGTATCATATTGCGTAGGAATTATTTTGCCTTCAAATTAGCCCAGTTTCGAAGTTCGCTGGCTGACCCACGACATTATGGCTAAAAGGATGTGGTGGGTAGTTTCGCAAGAAACTTTTTAACGCGTAAAAACATAATTTCCATAAAACATTACAGTTTAATTTGCGTGCCCACATGTACAAGATATTGTTGTGACCTCCGTCTATCTTCTAAGAATAGAGCACTAAACTCATAAAATTATGTGAAGGTGTTCGCAGTATTTCGTAAGATGCCAGACACCCTGTACAGTCTGTACACCTCATTATGATATTATGTCCCAGCCTGCCAAAAGTAGATAGGAATGGGAACGTACCTACCTGCTTACAAATAAGTGTTTAATAAATATACACTTAATTTTAACGAGGCTTATCGTGATCAATAAAACTCGATTGTTTTGTATCATCTTAAATTATTATTGTGTCGTGCGTGGGACGTTTTACAACATACTCGTACTTAATGTAGGTTCCTACCTACATTATACTATTATTATGTCAGATAGTTTTCTTTTTAGCCGACCGCCAGCAGATTCTATTTTCGCAAAAACTTATTTGTTTTTTCCAAAATTATGATTTTGTAAATTGTACTGTCTTATCCAAAAATGTGTTTACATGTTTACATCAATAGTATATAATATAACATAATAATACCCCAGAATAGCCCAGCGAAATGATTATTTCGATTTTGCCTTGATTGTACTTTGATTGGATAAGGCGAACTATGGTCCCAACTATACTTTATTATCTGCTTTGCTTATAACTTTTTTTTTATATTAGGAACCCTTGTGTTTATTGAACTTAAGTTATCAAATATGATTTTAGATTTGCACGGCCAAGAGTATTATAACTTTTTTTATGTAAATCCTTGTGTTTATTGAACTAAAGTTATCAAATATGATTTCAGATTTTCACATTAATTTTTAGATATTACCGTTATTTATTATTGGGATGTATTGCGCTATCACTTTTTTTAGTCAACGTTTCGGACCGCGTTACAGTGTCCATCATTAGGGCATGATGATGAACACTGTAACGCTGTCCGAAACGTTAACTAAAGAAGGAGGTAGCGCAACACGGGATAACACCCCAAAAATAAATACCAACAAAGTTATCAATATTAATGCCTTAGCTAACTTGTTTTCACGGTGATTCGGAAATAAAATCACTTTTGTTAAGTTAGAATAAAAAATTAACCACAAAGCTAAAAAAAAATTACTCAACGAAAAATTTCAAATAATTATCTGAGCTGTTATCACTCTCATCTCCAGTTACAATAGAGCTCAGAAATCCGCATATTTTTTCTGGTAGATGTTACTCCTTCTGTCAGTAAAAAGTGTGTCCCAGCACTTGGCGGGATTTTTTTGTCGACATCTTTCACGAATGCGTGAGTTTACGTATACCATGTTCCTGCGATGCTCGTTCTGGTCAGGAAACCCCCCTCTACCACTACTGCCAACCCCCAAAAAACCAAAAAAACACAGCCTGTTGTTATGGTCACAGTACACTTACTTTGTGAACATCCCGGGGTACGGGGCGGAAGCTTAGTTACCTATACATTCATGAATTTCTGGCTGCCCTTGCAGGATCCGGGTAACGATATCGAAAAAGTTTTATTGGAGGGCAGATATTCTGTATTTTTCTGGAAATATGCAATTTTATAATTAAATGCGGTTGGTTTTGCTTTGAAGATATCAGTGCTTTCACTGCTCTTTGTATTTTTTTTATCAAGTATCTATCATTTTATTATTGTGTTAATTAATGTTTTTGGTGTGAAGCCGACACCGTATCACAATAAATTATGAATCCATTTAAAATGAATCACATCTTGCGACAACTGGCACAGTAAAAGTGATCATAATATAATAACATAACGGCTCTCTGAAGGTATATTTTACATGACCTACGACCATTTATTTCACTGGAACCATTCATTATTCATTATTCATCGCTAGTATTGCCAGCAAGAAAAATTCTTTCATGGTAATATTATATTATTTTACCTAGGTACCTACATCAGTTGGTATATATTATCAAAATAATGTGGGTTTTTGATTAAAGAATAAGAAAAAATAATTAGTTTGACAGCTACTCACGTACACAAAGTAATAAAAATCTACACTCAAAAGTATAATAAAAAATATTATGTAATATGTATATGAAGTTGATTTAAGTATTCATTTTATAAAGGTAGCCAAAAGCCATGTAAATACGTGAAATAAATGGCTCAATAATAAATTTGAAAAATGTTTTACTTAATGCGTAGGTAGGTACATATATAATTTTTTAAAAGTATATATTTAAAGAAAGACAAACATTCTCGGATTACGAATAACCTGAACACATTTGAAAATCTCCAACGACCATCGCAGTAAGCGGAAAATGTTGCTTGTGTCGTGATGGAGATGCAAACTCCGCCCCTGACCGGTCACATGTATTTATGAATTTGAATACCCTCCCGGAGCTATTGTGGCAGTCGAGTCAGTGCGTCCAGGAGTGACGGACGAATGAATCCATTCCTCCCACTGCATTCATTCTATTCCTACCAAGGCGATAGTCCGTCCGGAGAAGTCAAAAGGTCTCCCTCAACCAGTCTCTCCCAATTACTTTTTTTTACTTTTTCAAAACTATCAGGAATGTCCCCATTAAAAAAGACTTAATCATGATTTACATGGCTCTCTGCCAATTATTGTTAGAATACGGTATTATCGGATGGGGCAGTGCAAATAAAAACATAGGTGCTAAATCCACTAATTAAAACTCAAAAAGCCACAATGAAAATTATACTGAAAGTTCAAAATCTTCAACAATCTTAACATCACGTCAATTAAACAATATATTCTGAAACTATACCCACTCATTTACATTCATAAGTGCAAAACTCAAGAAATAACAACTAACACGTACATCAGAAACACTAGATCAAACACAACATTTGGGTAAAAAAACTTCTCATATTATGGTATTAAACTCTACAATAAAATACCACTCTCACTCAAAAACCTCAACATTATAAATTATAACATTTAAGAGCGTTTAACCAGCCAGCGGACGAAAATCCACATTTCGTCGAAAGTTGTTCTTCCGATCGTGCAGGGCGGTTACAATGAGAAAGATTGATTATTCTCCGTACCAGCTTTTTTAAATTATAACTCAATATCGAATTTATTTCAATCCAAATTAGCTTTAATGTATACCTTCATCCAAAAATGCTGAAAGGCTAAAAAAAACTATTAAAATAGTGTACTTTTTGTAGTTATTTTTTGATTATAAGTATTTATCATTTTTCAATAATGTCTAAATTTAATAAGAATGTTAAAAAAATCTGAAATATATTAGTTTGTAAGTGCGCAAATAAATACACAAATGGACCAATTTTCGTCAAGAAACACATGTACGTACATATTTTTTAATGATTTTATTGAAACTAAAATTAAAATTCTAATACATAACTTTGCTAGATAATGTATTGATTTATTTTACTGCATGATTACATTATTTGAAATGGGTGTGGTATAATACAAAAACTTTTTTGAAAATTTAACAAATCTGCCAACGACCTTTGGAATAACCTTATTATACTAAAAATTAAAAAAAATTCTAAAAATTTATTACATAACTATGCTAGATAAAAGAACAATCTTTCGAAATCCATTTATAATTTTTGTGGAAAAGAGTAAATACGTCTAAAAACTTTTTTGAAAATGACGTATTTCCGGCTTTCTCTGGTAATGCCCTCTTAAATCTCAAATAAATGGATACTAAATATAGGGAGATCACAAATAAAAAATATACTGATATCAAATACAGACTAAAACCGAATCTAGTGAACTGAATTATAAAAAAAAATCTTATTTACATTATAATTATTTAAAAAAAAATACTACATGATATATGTTTATAACTAATTCATATTAATTTCTTATAATTAAATTATAATAGTAAATGAAATCCTTAGCACGGGAGATCCCAGTGAGGATATCATTATCTCTACATGTTACTAAGAAAGGAAGACAATAAATCATTACTATTATTATCAATACTGACATTTCATTGTGCTTTGTGGCGTAGCGAGGAGGGGAGGGGGGGGGGGGGGGGCGGACGGACCAATTTTCTACACATTTGAATAGTTGTAATGTGTCGAAATTGGGGGGGGGAGGGGGTGACACCACGTTATCCGCCCGAATTCTAACCGAAAACGCCTCGTGACTTATTTTTTTAAAGCAAATTAAAAACATTTTGGCTAAAAAAATTTATTAAAGTAAACTTATTTTGTGGCATCATTTTAATTGAAAATAATCAACACTAGTTTTAACCACTTCTATTGTTTAAAAATAACCAAGATGTTTCGTAAGCAATGCTCAGTCTTCTGAGCAGTATTGATAATAACAAATAAATTTTGCCTGATTTTACTGAAAATGTAAACTGATGATGAAAAAAGTGTTTATTTTCAAAAAACTTAAATAAAACTGAAAAAAAACACTGCACTGCACGCTAGTTAAATTCGAAAGTTTATTACGAAAATGAACAACCTTAATTTTGTAGTTCAGCAATGTTATTGAAATACGAATAAAATTTTCCAAAACGTTTTAAGATCTAAGATCTAGGGGCGGTTTAAGCATACTTAGGGGGTATTTCACAATCCCATTTACGATTTGTTTATTTATAAAGACCGATTAGACCAAGGGTGGCCAACCCGCGGCCCGCGGGCCGCATGCGGCCCGCGGCGTGTCTACTTGTGGCCCGCGGAGCATATGAACACATTTTTTCTTTCAGTGTACATAAAACCACCAAAAGAACATTCCAACTTGCGTAGTTTGTATCATATCTCATACATGGAAGAATCTCAGTAAAACGATCCAACTATCGTGACAATTTCTTCTATGGTATATTCTTGTTAACAAACTATCACAACGCTGATTTTAAAAAGCGCGCACGCCGATCTTATGTGGATAGCCGTAAGCGTGAATGCGGGGGATGCAGGGCGAGATACGTCGTGTAACCAGCCTTCAGAATTTAAAGACAAGGAGGGGGTTAGCGATTTTGCATTTCTGGTCGATATAGTTAGGGAACGTACCCAAACTACGTGACCAACTTTTTGCAATTTTTAACCCCCCCCCCCCCCGTTAACCAAAAACCTAAGAAACCCGTCGCTCATTCGTACCAAGCGTGGTATTTTGAAGACCCGCCCCCCATAAACAGGTCACGTAGTATGGGTACGTTCCCTTAGCCACCTAAACGTTGTTAATACTCGTCTCCAAGGGAAAGAACTCCAATTAATAACATGTATGATCTCATTTCCGCATTCTAAATGAAACTTGGGCTTTGGGAACAACAGTTAAAGCCAAAAATCTTTACTCACTTTCCTACATTGTTATTGCAGCCAGACGTCACACAAATGGCTGTGGATAATAATACGCTTCGTTGATATCCGACTTGAACCTGGAATTTGAAAACCGATTTCAAGATTTTGCTGCATTTGTAACGTCATTTTACGTAGTCGTGAATTTATTGCCAGGAATTTTACAAAAGGAACATTGTGAAATGGGTTGTGATGCACAGTTAAATGAGAAATTCAATCAGGTCGGTTTGGAAGAGTTTTCCAAAACATGTTTGGACAAGGAGAAATATCCTGCATTTTACAAACATGCTCTATCGATTATTTCGCTATTTGGAAACACTTACACGTGTGAACAGCTTTTTAGTCGAATGAAGCATATTAAATCTCAAATGAGAACACGAATCACTGATGAACATTTGGAAAACTGTTGGCGTGTAGCAACAACATCAATCGTTATCAACATTGATGCACTTAGTTCTGACAAACAAAATCAGACGTCTCACTAAAATTTATTATATTTCGTTGTATTTTTTATTATTATTTTTTGTATTTCCTAACTCTAATCTAATAAATATGTTTGTTTCTCATGTTTGTTATATCTTCTTAAAAAAACAATATATTTCTTGTTTGCTTTGAATAATAAAAGAAATTTTATTATTCAAAGCAAACAAGAAATATATCGCGGCCCGGTAGGAAATCTCATTTCTAAAATTTGGCCCGGCTGCTAAAAAGGTTGGCCACCCATGGATTAGACGAACCTATGACTAGTGGCTATAGACAGCTCAAAATACTTAGTTTTGGAATAACGAGGAAGGCAATATTCGAATTCTCACCATAATTCAGATTTTATTTACACGTGAGTGTTTCACATATTAAATACGCTATAAAATAACACCGGGAGGCATAACGGTCCGGTATATTAGTATGACATTTTGAAATATCTTACGAGGGGACCAGAAAAATCAACATGTTGTTTAATTTACTTGTAGTTTTTCTGCATTATAATTTATTTGGTGGTGTTTTTGAGTAATTTGTGTAGGTACCTACCTAATATATCAGAGAGAGGGTATACTTTTACATATGACTGCATAGGTACTCAACTCAAATTTCAGTTTTCGGAGATGTCTGACTAATGAACTGGACGATCAAGATATTAGTTAGGTGAGTTCTCCACCTATTGCAAGTATTTATTTGTTTATTTATAAATATACGTTATCCAATTTATAAGCTATCAAAAGGATGATGAATCCTCAGGAATATTAGGAGTCGGATTGGGTTGTCGGGAAATGCAATTACCCGATAGCAACATGACGAACGTAAATATATTCTAAGTATAAGCTTTAAAATAAACTGAAAAACCGACCCTTAGAAAATAAATTATACAAATAGTACAATCATTTATATTTTCTCATAGGGATAATATGTATTTAATTTTAGTTAAATATGTACCTTTCTTTTCTGTTTTTTGGTGGGCGATTTACTCAAACTTATACCTGTTATAATTTATTGTTTCCATTGTTTTAGAATAATAAATAAATAATTCTTTGATCAATGACTGCAAAATTATACATTTATTGATAAATTATTTACTTAGTTTTGCCAAGAGCGCTCTAATAATTGAGGGTTATTGCTTTGTATAGTTTTCCCATTTTTTTAATGTTCTGGAATGATAAAATTAGTATAAGCAATTTGTATTTTTTACTTTAATTTTTTAATACAAATATTACTTTGTATGTTGGGATGTAAGTGGTTGTTACTAAAACGGCACGCGGTGGAATTCGTTGGAAATTTTCTCAATTTCCGAATGGTTCGGGTCGAAACTCTTGAATTAGTTTCAATCTAAACCTGCTAGATGGCGTTACTGCTAGTTAACGCGCGCTAGGATGAAAATGGTAAGATTTTATTAAAATTTATCGCTGTCTCTTTCGTAATCAAGGGTCAAGGTAAATTGTACGATCAAACAGAATTAACAATTAGGGTCAACGATTTGTTTTCACATTTTAGAGCTGGGAAAATATAAGAGAAGAATAAATTGGTGACTAAATTCACTAACCACTAAACAGTATCGCATATAAGCTTCTTTAATGTCACTTCTATCAATAAATCAATAACTATCTATATTTTGAGAGTTCTAACAAGTTTATATAAAAAAAATCAACCCGTAAAATGAAGATTGTACCTTCCTCCCCGGGGACTGACTCACTTTTAAAAAGTCTTTAAAAACTGAAAAAAAAATGGTTTGACTGAGGGTTGAACCTTCCTCCCCATGGACTGGACTTCCTTCACAAGCTAAAAACCGAGCCAAATCCCAATTGGAGAGGACCGAGATTTAGTGGATTAACTGCTGTAGGGGAGCAGGGTGTAATGGGAGCCAGCGGGTAATGGGAGCGGTGCGATTAGAGACAAAACCATAGCTCTTATACACTGCGGCCGTGTTCCCATGCCGCGCTAGGCTCGCCAGTGGGAAGTTTGTCGATTTTTTGCCCCGCGCTTATAAAAAAATACGAAATTTCAACGTCCAAGTAAGTGTGAAGTTATATGTTTGTTACAATCAAACCTGTTTCATTTTATAGCTAATGTTATCAATTTTCAGTAACTAGGCGTATAATTTAATTACAAGCTAGATTGAGGATATCATTTTATTCAATTTCAAGATGGTGGTATTAGCTTATTAGGCTCTGATTACCCCTTGTAGCTCCAATTACCCCATGTGCATTTTAATATGTATTTTTTTCGGATCTAATAATGCCTGGATCTTTAAAGTTAATTATTATACGTTTACGTTTATATTAATATTTATATGAATAAGTGAGATTTCAGACGACTTATAGAAAATTTAGAGACTGACTTAATAATTAAGTGGGTCCTATTACACATATGGGAATTTATAGTCTCTCATTTCCCGCAATTCGGGTAATGGGAGCAATTCTGTTTTTTTGAAAAAAGTTTATCTGTGGCGAAATGCCTAATTATGTAACGTTGACGCTGTGATTAAATGATAGTAAAATAAATAAGGATTTAGTTTCAAATAAAAAGTTTCTAAAATATCTATAAATTTGCCTTTTATTGAACTTTTTCCTTAGTAGACTCCAATTACCCCCTGCTCCCCTGCATTTTACCATTTTCTGAAAAATGCGTGTTTGCGTGTGTATGTGCGCGAGTGCCATAAAAGTGGAATGGATTATCATCGACAACGAGTCTATGTGCCGAGTTTTAGCTCGATCGGATCTCGGGAAGTGGTTTAATTTCCAATTCCAAGATCCCCTTTCGTTCATTCATTCAATCAAGAAAACAAAATCGAAATACAAATCGACGTATGTAAAATACATTAATGTTAGAATGAAAATATAATACTTTGTGGATTAAAAAGATACTATAATAAACCGTATTAAGAGGAACGTTTATTTACATCACAAAAATAATTTTTCAGTTTGGTCAGGTATTGTGATCTCAAATCCAAAATTAAGATTTGTATGAAACGGGCCGAAACTGGCTTCGTAAACATTCCTCACAAAAAGTTGCATTCCTTTTGGTAATATGATATTGAGCGTTTAATAAAAACTGATAAATATGAATAAATTACGTCTTTTTATAAATGTATTGGCTTCTTTGAAAGATTCAAACATTTTTTACACAATATGTATTATACATTTTATGTATTTATATAATATTTATAATATTATTATCAATATTTTAATCAGCCAAAAAAAAGGAATTTGCATCGTGTAATAAATTCTTTTCTATGAACAATTTTTAAAGAATGTTAAAACTCGGCCACGAACTTCCCAAATTTTTTGGAATATAAAAAGTAAGTTACCTGGAAAGTCGCCGGCTATTTTTCTAGTCAACCTTGACTGATCTAGTATCTTATCTGAATATTTTATCTACGATAGTAGCAAGGACAATACCATTGTAAAATGCTAGTAGATCTGCCCCGACTTCGCTTGAGTTTCCACACTTTTTAGGTAAAACTTCTTTAAGCAAGCCTGACTTGGGGAGTAAGCTGGTGAATGCGTGACGAGAGCGTTACGAAAAGTGTAATCGGGCGAGGCGAACGGTCGGGCTTTACGCACGCTTGACTTGGGGAGTATGCTGGTGAATGCGTGACGAGAGCGTTATGAAAAGTGTGATCGGGCAAGGCGAACGGTCGGGCGAGGCGAACGGAAGTTGAGAGGGATATATAAGTTAGTGATGTTTTACTTCAGTCGTGTGGTCTAAAACACACTCGTTTTTTTTCGTTTGGAACATTTTTGATATTATGAAACAGAAAATATGGCGGCATTGCATTATTTAAAAAAAAGTTAAATTGCCATAGGAGGCTGTGGAACTTAAGAATATTCAAAAGCAGTGCTAATTTCAAATCATGTATATTATCGAGGCTTCTGACTCATATAATGTTGTCATTTTTTGCCTCTTTTGTTTTTAAATTATAATATAGTGCTAATTTCATGACGTCAGAGTTCACCGTTAGATAGATTTTACTCTCTCAGATAACAGAATTCCGCTTTATTTAATTTAATTATTAAGTACTGAAAAAATGTTTGAAAATGCACTAGTCCCAGCGAGAACGTACGTAACGTCATCGTTCTTGTATCTTCGGTCTTTTTCTTTTTCAAACAAGACGTGTGAGAAGGAAGAGAACTAACGTCGATGATGTCCGTACGACCTCCAGCTGGGACTAGTTTAAAATTATTTTTTGTAAAATATAATGTTTTAATTATCAAAAAGAAAGAATTTTCTGCTTCAAATCGAACGTATTTTCATTCTGTACTTTGTAATAGCCAAGAAAACTTTGTTTTTACAAAGCAGAAGTAATGTATCATTTAGCTAAATTACTTCTATGTATATTTTTACATTAAATTCACACAGTAGAGTAGTCCCCGGGGGAAATATTTTCCCTTAGGAACTATCTCGTCTTTGGGATGCTGTGTAGTGGGTTATTTTGATTAGAGGAAGGAGTGAACATGGGTCTTGAAGAGACTCCCTGTTGTAGGAGGGAGGAAACACAGAGGCTGGCAAATTGTTCTATAGCCGAGTTGTTAAACTCAAGAACGAGTCGTAGTAATCTAGTCTAGTGCTCTAAAGATGGATGTATCAAGATGGATGGATGTTTCTGCGCAGTCAAGGGTTTTATCAAATATGTTGTGATTCCGGACCAGCCTAGAGGTTACTGCCAAATTCAACAGTAGAGCGTACTTGCGATTTGTATAGGTTCAGCAGTTGTGTACTATTTACATTTTTAACGGTAACTAACTGTCAATAGTAATTTTTAATGGTAACTATCAGTCAATAGTCATTTTTAACGGTAATTATCAGTCAATAATCATTTTTAACGGTAACTATCTGTCAATAGTCATTTTTAACGGTAGCTATCATTCAATAGTCATTTTTGACGGTAATTATCAGTCAATAGTCTTTTTGATGGTAACTATCAGTCAATAGTCATTTTTAACGGTAAATATCAATCAATTAAGCGAAAGGTTATGTATAAAAAAATACTTACATCATCTCCCAGTCTAGTAGCCACCACCCCCAAGTCTCCTGGCTTCACAGTCTGCCGGCAGGTGGGGCATTCCGTCGGGGCGCCCTTTCTCTCCTTTGAGTACCCTGAAAACAAAAACCTTCAGTCGAAATCACAAATATCTTGAATACATTGTCGGGGATTTGTGTAAAAATTGTCCACCATTTGTCCATATTCTTGTACCTATGTATTTGTAAACATTCAAAAACTTATTCAGTTATTCAGAAAGTGAAAACGCTCTCGACCATAATATTATTATGCAAAATGTATACTTCACATAGTAACTAGAAAACTGAATAATATAGTAATATAATACTGTTTCTCTTTGTGATGTTCTGGAGTACCAGCGCAGACCACATACTCGTGAAAAATCACGGAGCATTACTTTAATAAATAATTCTAGTTGGTAGCTTTCTTAATTGTCAAGATTAAGTAATTTAAGCAAAAGAAAAGCACATTTCAAATATAGCTGTAAAATATTTTTCTGGTAATAAAATAGGTAGGTACTTTATCCATTATTTGAATTCTTGATACATCAGTTCCTATTTTGAAAACGGCAAATTTTCAGTTAAAAAATATTTTATGGTTAGATTATTTACATCTCGTCTGAATTCTTGATACAATCTGTTTCATTTTTTTAAATTGACACTCAAAATCAAAACAAATCCGAGTTCATGGAACCCGAGTTACAATCACTCACAGACAGACCCACAACCGAAATTAGCGTGTTTGATGATAATGAATTGAGTACCATTTACACATTTTGAAGAACTTGCAACATTGTAATTTTCTAAAACAATGGCTTTGCCATTTTCTTATAAGATTCACCTCAAAAGATAATACTGAATGTGTTTAGAGAGTCCAATTCATATGTACCGATTATAATATTTATGTTTGAATTGTTTCTATAATAATAAGTTAATATTTCGTCCATAATAATTGTACATTTAAACAAATTATGTGAATAATAATTCATCTATTCTGCTGACGTTCTCCGAGCCTTTAAGATATTTATTAACCAACCCATTAATCACGCCAATTGAACACAATTTAGAACTCATTAAAATACTTGCGAATTACCTATAAATTACACATCAAAGTATTGAAAGATTAATAACTAACCGGTGTCTAAGATTGTAGCGATGCTTTGGCAAGCTTTTCCCACTTCAGTCATCTTAAATTGATTATTGATATATTCAATATAATGTTAAAACTTAACAAGAAATATATTATATTTAAATAACAGGTTTGACTGACGCACAGTTCACTGTTCACCACTTCCTCGAGGATAAGAAACGAAGAACTGACGTGAAGTCTTGCGGATATTGTGGCTTTTAAAACAAAAACACTAAATCATCACATTCTAATAATCGAGCCCACAAAAACGTTGAACAGACGAACAGAACGCAACAAACGTCTATTTTCTTCGATATTTTTACCGCAACTAAATGCGATGGTAACTGATTTACTTATTCGAAAGGAAAACTGATTGAATCATGGCATTTTTTTTATCAAATTCGCAGTAAAAACACAGACATTTTACAAGGTGTACTCTTATCTCCACTGGTTAATTATATTATAATACATTTGAACATAAAAATCTAATAATAACTACGGCGTATACTTGCTAATTTATGCAGGTACGAGTATAATAAATGTGAAAAGCGATATGAGATTGCGGTTGACGTGAATCAACTGTGCCGCAACTGATTATTATCATGGATTCATTGATGGTATACGTGTTTATATGTTGTATTTACACATCGGCTCGATCAATATCAGTTTATCAATCGTGTTTTTATGGACATGATAAGTTCGATCCGAAATCAATAAATATACTATTGATTTTAACGTGTTGGGCATTTGAATCTTACGGAAGGATCGCTAAAATGTGCTGTTATAATTAATTATCTGCGCGACTCTATCATTTTTACTACGCAAACAAAACGAAGACGAAATATTAGCAACACCAGTTGTTCTTGTTTTAGATCGTATATTCTTATCTTACTAATATTATAAACGCGAAAGTTTGTATGGATGTATGTGTGTTTGTTTGTTTGCTTTTTTTACATTAACTCCACATAGAAGGCACCGATGAAAATAATTTCCTTCAGGGCCTATGTCATCCAGGAAGCTGTGTGGAGGGTCCTTTTGGGGAAAGGAAGGAGATGAGAGTTCTGGGAAGGAAAAGGGTTTAAGGGGTGGGTAGGAATCTGGGGTTCAGTGTGTCCTGGTCATCCGCCTCCAATACCTAGACAAACCTTACCCCATGAACCAGGGCACCCCTGCTAAATCACCAAACGTAGCAAACCACTTGGGGTGACCTATGGCAGAGGTGTTGGTTATCCAATAAAGGTTCCCGGGGCGGCGGTACCCAATCCCGCCTCCCAAATTGAAAATTAATTTAGCCGTATTTGGTGACCAGATCTGAACAGCCAAGTTCCTCTCTATCCCCCCCTTCCTCTCTCATCTCCTAACACTTTCCATTAACTTCAGCCTCACAACATACCCCAATTAGGAATGCCATGGTCTCGCTAGCTCCAGACGGATGAGAGTGTTTGGGACTCTTTTGCGATACTCTCACAAAAGACCTTAAACATCCTTTTAGTTGTAAATAAATAATTTAACCATATAATTTCAAAAACATTAAGAGTTTATATTAAACGGTCTTTTAAAAGGAAAAGATTCACCAACGCTTGTTGACTGACGGTGAAGTAGATTGTGACATTAAGAAACATTAAAACATATAATATATACATACATATAATGTCAAGCCACAATTGTAATAGTTTATACATTTAAAAATCCGGATTTTAATGCCATGACCTCTGCTAGAAGAATCTAGTAGCAACTCTGTCACGGAGGTGATATCATTTCAAAATCATGAACAATTCAGCTGAAATCATGTGTCACAAACACAGCACAGATAATATTATGAGATCTATTACCAATTTGAAAGAAAACTGATATTATAAGTAAGGAAAAATTGAGATTATTTCGGTCCCACGGATAAGCCCACAACGTAGGTTTATTTCTCCAGTGGTCACAAAATAAGCATGATTTTATTTGCTTAGTTAATTATAATGTCCTTTTTAGGAGCTTTTATATACGAATTGTTAAAAAATCAACCCGTAAAAAATAAAGTTATTTTTAACTATCCTTCATACTATAATATTATAAAGGCGAAGGTTTATACGGATGTATTGATATATGTGTGTTTGTTACTCTTTCACGCAAAAACTGCTGAATGAAACTTTACTATAATATAGCTCATTTATCGGAATAACATATAGGATATAGCTTAGAGCTATGGCATTATGAAATTTGTATTTAAAAAATGCAATAGGTCACGCAAGCCATTTGAAAAATGAATGTAACGGGTATAGAGGGGGATAGGGAGAGGAGCGGTGAGGGGGAGTGGGGGGAGTGAAGTGGGGATAGTGGAGGTTGAAGGTGGAGGGGGCGCCGTGAGAACCCCCTAATACCATGCGAGCGAAGCCGGGGCAAAAGTTAGAAATACATATATTTTCAAATGTATTTTAAAACTTAAAAAAAACTGGTTTAACTGAGGATTGAACATTCCTCCCCAGGGACCGAAATTAACACCGCTAACATCCAAGCCAAATCCAAATTGGATAGTACCGACATTTATGTCGTATAATATCTTCTGTAATTTTTTAAATATAATGTAATCCATTTCAGAAAAATGTGAGTTTATGAATGCCACCAAAAGTTGATAGAATGCATTGTCATCGACAACGAGTCTATCTGCCGAGTTTTGGCTCAATCGGATGTCGGGAAGTGGGTTAATTTCCACTCCAAGGTTCCATTTCATGCACTCAAGAGAAGAAAAACGATATTCAAATAGATGTAGGTATTTAAAAATTATATGGATGGTTTTTTTATGCATAACTGATCTGCCACAGCAACACATCTTTTGTGTTTATTTAGTGATAAATTGAAAATATTTACTGATGATTATATTCCTCCATTAGTATTGCTGGCAATGAGTATATAATAATTAAGGTAGTTAGTTCCAGTATTTCTGTATTTAAATAAATCATTTCCATTATACTTATTATATTACGTAGTGGACTGGACACCGAAAGCTAATCAATGCGAGCAATTCTGGACCATCAAAAATGCATCAATAAGTGTAGTTTTATTTTTATTTTCCATGTTATTTTATGTTTCTGTTACATGTTTTACTAATATTGTTACCATTTTTTTTAGTTATCATTTTCACATTACTTCATGCTTTAAAAATGTTTTATATAATTTTCGATAGCTCTAAACCAAATAAAATGAAACCATTTAAAATCTTAATATATAAAACAAAGTCGGGTTAGTTACACCATTTATAACTCAAGAACGGCTGGACCTATTATTATGATCTTTGATTTATTGGATTCGTTTCCACCCCGAATAGCAGAATAGCTATTAAAACATCGGAAAAATTCACGGAAAATGAAAATTATTAAGAAAATTCTTTTCCTCATACTTTTTGTATGGAACGAATTCTCATCTTTTGAAAGGGCTGCAGCAATATTGTGATAAATATAATATCGAATAGTGAGTGAATTCCAAAAATTCACAAACGTCAAATGGCAATGCGCTGATTGTTTTGATTTTGTCCTTAAACATATAATACTGCCCCTCTTTCTTACACACTAAATGTCAACAGTCGAAAATGAGACAAACGGTGAACCTATGTCCGCACCCCTCCAAAGGAAAAATACGATAATTATAATAAATCACCCTCATATGTATAAAGAAAATGAAACTCAATTACGGTGAGTATGTAGAAAAGGAATAAAATCATAAAAAAAATAAATCCGTACAAAACGCCATCTCTGATACTGACAAAAACAAAACACAGACAGTTGTATATCGATAATTGCTTCATTCTGTAATTTTTAACTTTATAAAAAAACAGAACTTATTTCAGCTAATAAGTTAACACAACAGTTATTGATTCTGAGGCGGTATATAGTTCGTCGGGTCAGTTAGTTTTATATAGAAATATTACATCAGTGAAAATCCCTCTCTCCAATAATTTCAGCTTATCCAGATCATATAAAATTGCAACAAAAATTTTGCAATACCCGTTTCAAACGTAAGAATTTATTTTGTATTCTTTCAAGGGAGCTCAAGGGGGTTCCAGAAGGGAGAATTGCACTCAAGTTGACTTAAGCGGCCTACACACGACACTGCATGTAGTGACTGCGGCAGTGACTGCGGCAGTGACTGCAGAGAGCGTGGAGTTGAGCTTGGAGTTGTCTCGTTCTAGCGGCCCTTTAACAAACGAGACAGCGCTAGTTCGCTCAACTCCACGCTCTCTGCAGTCACTGCCGCAGTCACTGCATGCAGTGTCGTGTGTAGGCCGCTTTACAGCAAAGGAGGCATACATTCATTACGTGAGCAGTTTTTCTTCCAATCTAGACCCCCCCCCCTTTGGTAAGATAAATTTGGGCCACTTCGTATATTTTTTTCGAATAACGTGAGTTTTTGCTGGACCCCTCCACCTTTTGAGCTCACTTAATTAATGTATGCCCTATAAATATAACTTTAACGCACTTAATATTTTCGAAATTTCAAGATAACCTAGTTATAAATTCCAAAATTTTTGTTAACCCTTGTCCGAAATTTCCGTTAAATGAATGATTAAAAAACAAATGAATGAATAACAATTGATTGAACTAAACTGAAAATTGTCTTTAATTTGTGCAAGACGACAATTCGAAAAGTTATCTAAAAATCCCAACTATATCGAGAGCAATTATTTCGTTCGTTGCGACCATGAAGTTCTCGTAGGAGTGTCTCTGGTTGGGCTACAAACGGCACAACACCCGATCTATTTCTCCAGTGGTCATAAAACAAGCAAGATAATATGAAAAAAATTATCTAAATATCCCACCTATATCAAGAGCGATTTCATTCCTGGCGACGATGAAGTCCTCGTAGGAATGTCTCTGGTTGGGCAGCAGGTGGCGACACTGGTCTGCAGCAAGGTCCTGCCGGGGCAACTGTCTGGCCAGCCGCTCTATCTCTAGGCTGCCGGTCTGCTCCACTAGCGTCTCAGCCTGAAATAATGCCAAACATCAGTTAATTCGTTTTTGTGTAGAACTGCATTTATAACAGAAAGGATGCTATCGGTTTAGTGAGAGTTTTTTTTCATTAGCTTCACACAGGAGGGCTTGAGGAAAATAATTTCGCACAAGGCATATGTCGTCATTAGGGATGATGAAGGGTCTTTTAAGGAAATGGTGGAGAGAAGTTTCTCGTAAGGAAAAAAGATATGAGGGTTGGGTAGGAATCTGCGGATTAAATTTATCATTATTTCCTGCGAGGCAATTAATCCATCTTCTCAGGGACGTCCGCTAGAAACTGTTAGTTCCGCACCTGGGAAAAATCAGAAGCCTGTGATGGCGGTCGCGCTTGACTTTATCCGGGTCATATAGTCTCATATCTCTGCCAGGATACCAGGATATGGCATGGAAGTGTAAGGATTGTCACTGAACTACTACCATACTGTACGGACTAGGTATCGAAGCGACGATCCACTTAAAGTTATATGCGTTTGGTTTATAGGTAGAAATAAAGGCTGGTCGCCGCTGCGCGTATAGATGCGATTAGCAGTAATATGGGTCACGTAGTATGGGTACGTTCCCGTAGTGAGAATGAGGAGAATAATATTATTTATTCCTTGCCTAAAGAAATCATTTCTTTTTACATTTGCTCCACACGAGGCCCTGAGAAAAAAAATACCTCAGGGCTTATGTTATCTTTGGAGGGTTTTTTTAGAGAAAGGAAGGAGAGGAAGTTCTGAATAAGAAAAAGCATAGGGGATAGGTTGGAATCTGGGTGTCAAGGAATCGAGAGAGTCCGGTCGGAGAGTTTAAGAGGTCTCCATCAATCAGTTCCCTCGATCCGGCCCGCCACGCAGTAGGTAGGCAAACACATCCGCTGCCAAGATCTAGACAAACTTCACCCCATGAACCCGGGCACCCCTGCTAAGTCACCAAATTTAGCGAACCACTTGGGGTGACCTATAGCAGGGGTGTTGGTTATCCAATAAATGGTTCCCGGGGCGGCGGTTTTATGTTACAGCAAACCGATCATCAGATGAGCAGTGACAATTCAGTATAGGTGTACATAATATTCTACATTATGGAAACTGATTATTCCATTAAACAGGAGATTAGTACCTGACAATAAATATTACGCTAATATCCAAGGGATTACGTAAACTATTCATTTCTTTTTTTCTAATGATTCCCAAAGTTGTAGCAAATTTTTAATTTGTTAGACGTTAGCAATACAATTTAAAAAATAGCAGCATTGTTATTTTTGATAGATTGTTTGACTGACAGAGTAAAGAATAAACTATTATGGATCAAGATCAAGAGTGCGTACATAAGTAAATTTTATTTATTTAATTTGTGTCGTTTCACAATAAATTAATTCATTTAAAAATAATATAGGTAGAGTATCTTTGCCGCACGTTCCAGAGTGAAAGATACTCTCAGTATAACCCTGGTAAAAGATCACCTTTCATAATCGAAACGTTGCTTTTTATGTGATTTCTGTGCAAGAGTCCCATCTGCTCCCGTCTGGAGCCTGTGAGATGCTGTGAGACTATGGCATCCCAGTGTTGTGAGGCTGAAGGTAGCGGGAAGGGGAAGGGTAGATGGGGAAGTACTTAGCTATTCAGATCGCGTCATCAAACACGGTTAAACACTTTAAGCGATGCGACGTTTCAATTCTGAATGGTGGTCTTACTTCTTATGTTCCGTCTGGAACGTGCCGCATTTATACTATACATTATTTTTAATTTTAAATGAATAAATTGTAAAATAACATAAATGAATCAAATAAAAATTACTTGATTTGAACCCGCGACCTTCGGACTGCTAGTCAAGAGATTCGACCACGGAAGCCATCTTGGTGTTTGGCGATTTGATCTGAATAGCCAGGTACTTCTTCACCTTCCCCTTTCCCCATTTTCTGCCCCTCGTATGATGCCATAGTCTCACTGGCTCCAGAAGTTTCGGAGCAGTTGGAACTCTTGTGCGGTAATCTCATAAAAAAATACTATCGCAGTTGTAGATAACTTCCCGACAGAACTTTTGAATCTCCGCTTTTGTACTGTTATTAGTCCTATAATGTTATCCCATTTTAAGACAAAAATTGTTCTAGTGGGATTTGATGCCTTTTTTTCAAAGTTGCAAACAAAATTGTATTATTATTAGTGTCCGACCAAAACAGAACTTTCCACCGAAACCGAATATTCGGTGTCTGTCTCAGTTTCGGCCGAAACCGAAACCGAAACTTTTTTAGACATTAAAAATCGATTGTTTACTGTTATTTGGCTTATTTTTTACACTCACAGTTAATGTGTTAACGTGTTAAATTAAATAAATAATTAAAAAAACAATAATTGAAGTATGTGAAAAACTAATATATTTTTTTATATTACTTCTATAAAACGAACAAAATTTATAAAAAAAAAACAAAACATGTTTACTACTTCTTGGAACTTCTCGTTCGGCTGACTTCGGGTGAGTTCGTGGCTTGTATGTGAATAACTGTCCGAATAAGTGAAAAAAATAAGCCAAATAACAGTAAATAAACAATTTTTAACATGTCTAAAAAAGTTTCGGTTTTAGATAACTAGATTTTTTGCCGAAACCGAACCTTCGGTCGGTCTCTAATTATTATGTTGGAAATATTCCATTTCCTTCAGCCAAAAATAATCGCAAACTTGAAAAAAAATTGTCTTTAAAGACAATATTAGCGACACTTAAAGGAAAATTTGAAAGAGAAAAATCAGGAAAAGATACGGTCGCAACTAGGAATTAAACACAGGTCCTTAGCCTTGGCGGGGTTGTATTCTAACCATTGAGCCGATTCGATCCATTCCCATTCGGTCATATTTAACTGTATCATACTTCAGTTTCAGTGCCGGCAACCCGGGCGTTTATTTTATTTTCATTCATGTACATAGATTTCTTTTACCCACCTCACTAGACAAAGTCTTCGATTAAGAACTACCAATATTATCTTCACTTTCTTTTTCATTGAATGTTAGGGAACGTACCCAAACTACGTGACCAACTTTTTGCAATTTTTAACCCCCCCCCCCGGTGACCATAAACCTAAGCAACCCGCCGCTCATTTGTAACAAGCGTCACATTTTGAAGACCCCCCCCCCCTAAACGTGTCACGTGGTATGGGTACGTAAATCGCAATACCAAAAGACCATTTAAAATATCGAGTAATGTTGTTCACGAAGTACAAACTCTTAACCCTTTTTATTTATTAGGCAGTTGAATCGTTGACTGCGTTGAATAATATTCGCATGTAGGTATTATTTTTCAACTGTTGGCGCTAATTATTTTCAACAGCGTTGGACGTTGAAACAATATAACTATTGTTTCCAACGGCTAGTTATATTTTAATACAGTACTAGTGTCTATATTTATTTTAATGTGCGATATCTATTGACTTTTCTGCAAGTTAAGATTGAATATTTAAAAAAATTCCCAAATCGATATTTCTGTACCTATTCAATAAAAAATTAATGACATTGCTTTAATGCGTAAAAATATATTTCTTAGGAAACTAAAAAGCTAAAGATTGTACTATGGCTAATTAACACGCCTTTAATCCATTCTTTGTTATTTAAATTATAAAGGAAATCAAATAAAAATGTCGTGCTTTTCACCGTATGCAGTTGCAAGATAATATTTTCCCGTCCGATGTTTGGCTAATTGGTATGGGAACCAGATGACAATGGAGAAATTATCTCTTCTACTGTATTCCACGTCTTGACATCGTTACTTAACTCGATTTCAGTGCGAACGCAATACAAATACGTGATATCTGAGTTCAATTTCTCTTGGTCTGAATTTTCATAAGAGTTTCAAATATAGCGATGCCCCAGTTCGAGTAACGTATCCGGAAAATTATGTATTATTAAATTCGTCCTGCTGAGATCTACACACATCATTAAAGTACAATTCTTATTCAATTGGCACAGTCAGCGTGCCGAGATGTCACAGAAGTTCTTTCATGGATTATAACTTTTCACTTCTATACTAGAAGCTGTCATCTTCCAACCCGGCTGGTAAGGGAACGTACCCATACTACGTGACCAACTTTTTGCAATTTTTAACCCCTTCCCCCGGTGACCAAAAACCTAAGCTCGCCGCCGCTCATTTGTACCAAGCGTGACATTTTGAAGACCCCCCCCTAAACGTGTCACGTAGTATGGGTACGTTTCCTAACCGTGGAAGATCAAGACCAAAACCCTCTGAAGAAGAATTTCTAAACTTCCTAAAAAATACAAGAAGTGTCACAAACATAAGAAATGCTTAACCCTTTACGAAAAAAACAAGAGAAAAATGAAATTCTTTAGAGGAGGCCTTCACCTTCGCCTGAGAGAAGGGTTCTTGCTTATCAAAAATTTAAGATACCTATATTACATTTTCCGTAAATAGCATTAATTATACTCTTTCCTACTTTTTCATAACTTTGTGACATACCTATTTGCAAGAAATAAGAGGCTTTTTTATTTTATTTATTACTAGAAACTGTACGTGACGAATTATTTAGTGAAACACTTTAGACTTAACTACAAATTTATATTTAAAGAAAATTTCTAGGATCTGTAGCGATTTGACAGCAAACTGATGTCGCTAATTTACATAATACCTTTCGACTCCTAGACCCCGGACGGCCCAATGAAATTGTTTATCTGTTCAAGTAATCTATATTTAAAAATATTTGGTCGATTGCACCCGAAGTTTTATTTTATTTTATTAAGTACAAGCGAGTTCCCGGTGTGCGTTGCAACGCCACTTTAATGAAGAAATTGTATCTCTCTGCGCGTCCTTTCCCAATCGTCCCCCTTCCGCCCCCCCTTCCCCTCCCGCGTCCCTCCCCTCCCGTTTGCCCTAAATTTTCCCTGCTTTCCCCCCCCCCCTCTTTCGTCCCCCCTTCTGCGAACCCCCCTCTTTTCTCTTTCTTTCCCTCCGCCCCTCTCGGATTCCCCTCCCCCTCCCGCCTTCCCTCCTTGCCGCTAAACTACATGAAATACACTAATTTTTTAAACAACCCGTACCTATTGCAATTTTTTATACAAATTTCATAACGCCAGAGCTCACCAATATATTTTATAGAAACCTTCGCGGGCGTGCGCACAACATTTACCAAAGTTTTATCGCCATCGGATGAACAGTATAGGAAATAATTTCATAACGCCAGAGTTCACTATTACACACAGAAACCATTGCAGGCGTGCACAGATCAAATCAAAGTTTCATTGCAATCGGAATAATGATTATTAAATGTTCGTACATGAATATCTAGTAAGTTATATGTATATTAAATTAAGCCATAAAAATTAAAGTAAATTACAAATAAGGTGGGTTAGAGGTAGAACACAAAGTACCTATTTAACAATATTATTTATTGGAAATTGGGTCTTCAAAATAAAGGGATTCAGCTTGGTATGAATAGTGAGAGAAATGTTTTTTTTTTATCATTTTTATTTTTTTTTATATATATTTTTTTATTAACGAAAGCTCCACACAAGAGGCACTGAGGAAAAAAAATTCCCTTAGGGCCTATGTCATCTGGGATGCTGTATGGAGTAGCGTGTGTCAATTATTTCAACTTTTGAATTCAGAAACGCCCGGGGTCTCAAAAGTTGTGTCTTGCAAAGAAAATGAGAACTGCATTTAATTTTTTTTTTTAAATGGTTATTAGCCCGCTAAAATGCATTGAAAATTAGAAAACAAACCTAAAACCATTTTTTTAAATTTTTAATAAATTTTTTTTTCAGTAATCTAACCTTTTAACGTTTGTTTATTATTAAAAAATGCGTATAACTGACAAAAATGAAAAAAAAGTTCAACTTTATGAATACAAGTAAGTCAACAAGAAATCTGATTTTATCCAGAAAAAGTGTTATTTTCCCCTTTTATTTTATTAACCAACACATCACATATGTTTAAAAAAATATATTTTTTGGTTCTTTGTAGTGCAGTTATGTAATGAAAAATAAGTTTGGTACAAAATATAAAATATGAAGCCTTTGTTTTATTTTTTCCAAATCACGAAATCTATTTTTTTATAGTGAACAATAATTTCATTTTTTTTTACGTTTTCGAATAGCTACAGATCATACGAAACTTTTGAGACCCCGGGCGTTTAAATATAAGGCCATTTGTTTTCTCTCTATGGAGAGCGACACACGCTAGTGTGGAGGGTCTTTTTGAGGAGAGGAAGAAATGAACATTGGTCTTGATGAGACCCATGTTGTAGGAAGGAGGAAACACAGAGGCCGGTAAATCATTCCATGGCCGAGCTGTTGAACGCAAGAACACAGAAAAAGGCTTTTATCCCGCTTGTTGATTTTCTTGAGGCACGTCATGTTAATTTGGGTTGAAATATTTGGTGTATCAACAGATGCGTGCTTGATTTTGTGTACAAGCAATACATCAGGAAGTTTACGTCTGGCTGTCAGAGAGTGCAGTTTATAGTGCGAAATACGATCATTATAAATGTTCCAAATTGATCAAATAAACTTTCACGATAAGCAATTACACCGATTGATTTTATTTGTGTCGATTTGATCCTATAATTTTGACTAACATAAATTCGAGCACACAGACACGCCCATAACATTCTTCTATCGGTTAAAGCGAGACATAATCACGTTAATCGGGGGTTTGCCCGAGGCTTACATTTTAATTTATTTTGGCGAATTCGTAATTGAATTATCATTTTTATTTCCATGCCTCACAAGGGATGCGAGTAATTCATATTTTAGATTAGTAAAAACAGTACGTTGCCATATTTTTTTTCACCGTACAACGCCTTTAAAAATTTGTAATACGTTGTACAACTAAATTTAGGGGTTAACACCAGATTTTATTTTTCTAGACGATGAATTAAAAACTTCGGGAGGTATTCATTTGGAAACAACTTAAATATTAGTAACACTTTCTTCAAAATTAATTAAAATGAACCCAGCGGAAAGGTCGAATCTCCAGGCCCGATAGGGTGAATTCGAGCGTTCGTCCGTATTTGTTTCACGCTTTCTTCACTTACGTCGTTAGAATTCCCACATTATTTTTCTTCTTCTTCTTTTCTTTGATTTTTTTTTTTTTTACATTAGCTCCACACAGGAGGCCCTGAGGAAAATAATTTCTCTCAGAGCCTATGTCATCTTTGGGGATGCTGTGTAGAGGGTTTTTTAAGGAAAGGAAGGAGAGGAGAGTTCTGGGAAGGAAAGGGGTTTAAGGGGTGGGTAGGAATCTGGGGTTCAGTGTGTCCTGGTCATCCGCATCCAAGACAAACCTCACCCCATGAACCCGGGCACCCCTGCTAAATCACCAAACGTAGCAAACCACTTGGGATGACCTATGGCAGAATGTTGGTTATCCAATAAAGGTTCCCGGGGTGGCGGTACCTATACCCGCCTCCCAAATTGAAAGGGTAAATTGATAGGGCAAATTCGACAGTATTTAGGTCCGTCCAATACACGGGTCGCGGGTCGCAATTTGTATACACGGTTTCTTTACTCACGTCGCGTCGTTAAGATTCTGAATATATTTTAGGATATATTGTCGTCTTAATCCGTGTTTATAATACATAACAGTGAAAGAATTAAGAGTATCGTTACTATTTTCCCCCTAAACCACTTATTTGAATATGTTTCTGCGATTGGTTTCAACAACAATCCGAACCCATGCAATGCAAATCTAAAAATTTTGGTTGCGTTTCTCTCAATGACTAAACAAAATACCTAAAAGAAGGACTTGGCGTACCGATCCAAATGCATATCTAATATTCTGTCCAAATGGGTACACAAAAATGGCGGCAGTTTTCGTGGTTGTTATTCAGTTTATATTATGATAAGTAATAAATATTGGTTCCGTCTTGGCCACCATTTTTTTATAACTGTTTTTTTTTTACATTAACTCCACACAGGACGCCCTGAGGAAAATAACTTCCCTCAGGGCCTATGTCATCTTTGAAGATATTGTGTGGAGGGTCTTTTTGAGGAAGGGAAGGAGTGAACACGGGTCTTGAAGAGACCCAAGTTGTAGGAGGGAGGAAACACAGAGGCCGGCAAATCGTTCCACAGCCGAGCCGTTGAACTCAAGAACGAGTCATAGAAACGAACCTTTCTCATGAGACTAATGTCAACCGGGTACAAATGTTGGGCGCATGTTTGGCGTGTTTCCCGACTATGCACCGATGCCGAGGGGATCAATGACGCTAGTTCCTCGGAGCATCTTCCATTGTAATACCGGTAGAACAAGGACAGCATTCCCACCTGACGCCTGTGCTCTGAAGATTGCAGTCTGTCTATTAAGATGGGAGAATCTATCAAACGGACCGCCCGTTTCTGCACAGAGTCAAGGGTTTTTTTTAGGTATTTTGGAGCTCCAGACCAGAGGTGGCTGCCAAATTCAACCGTGGGGCGCACTTGCGATTTGTACAGGGTTAGCAGTTGTGTAGATACTATTAAAGTATCTGCTTGACTAGATTTAGATTTTCATTTCGATCCCTTTTAGACGTTATCAAACATGGTTGGGTCTTTGAAACATTAAATTCGACGAGGCTATTCTTACCCCAAGAGAAAACACTCTCGAGGTAACCGTCCATTCTTTGCTTCAAAGCCCTCCGAGCTATTGGAGTTTGTGTGCCCCCTTGGGGGCTTGTCAAACAAATAAGGGAACGTACCCATACTACGTGACCAACTTTTTGCAATTTTTAACCCCCCCCCCCCCCCCCCGGTGACCAAAATCCTAAGCAACCTGCCGCTCATTTGTATGGAGCGTGACATTTTGAAGACCCCCCCCTAAAAGTGTCACGTAGTATGGGTACCTTCCCTAAGCTATCATGGACTGTACTGTCATCCACGTAACAATGAATCGGTGCACATAACAAGAGGTCATTGATGTGCAACAGAAACAAAGTCGGTGATAGAACCGATCCCTGTGGGACGCCAGCATTTATCGAATGCGAAAGAAGAGATGAAACCGTCAGCAACCGCCTGAATCGACCTCCACACAATTTTTCGTCCTCTACAGAGAAGAACCACAGAGTTTGGACAGAATGTATTATTGATATGCCAAGTATTTTAGTATTGGTTTAATTGCAGTTTTATGGGAATCTTTTCAAGACTATTTTAATTGTTTTGAAATCTACTATTGTGGTTAGCGCCAAATGGGTTCTCTTAATTCGAAAATTAAAACGCCTTTGTGCAACGAAGCTATAAAAACGTCAAAGAATAATAAATTGCTTTTCATTGATGGGAAGTGGTGTTTGTTCAATCCATTCAAGTGACAGGTATTAAGTCATCTCAGAGAATGAAGGAATAATTACCAGAGCCGCGTTCACTTTGCTGTAAAATAATATTTTTTATGTGTGTATCTAGTAACACACCGTGAAGAAATTACACAGTTTTTGATATACGTCTCAACATAGTGAAACTGCCCCCTTGGACTTTTTTTTTTCTCTTAAATTTTGTAATCTTCTCCGTAATAATTTGGTGTATAACTGTTTTATGGAGAACCTGAAAAAAAAGTGGAATTCACGCCTGTGTTTCTAATTTCGTCCTGACATGCACCATAAATAGAGATATATCAATACGTATATCAATGGTTACTATAGTACAACTAGTACTATAACGTAGGTACTGCATATTATTTTGCAAGTCTTTTGTTAATATACTTTTGCTTTGAAATTTGTCTTGATTTATAAATAGGCACAACGATGTATAACAAAATTTAAGTTGCTGATTTTTTCAAATATTTTTTTTTAATACGGGACTAGTTTGCCGGCAAAGAAATAATACAATCTCAACCTTTATAGGAACCTTTAAAAGTGACATCATAATCAAAGCGGTCAATGAGCGCAGTTGATGCGTCGCAGGTGCAGTGATCGTCATTTTCGTTTCATCCGAAATCCAAACCATAGCGGGGCTATAGAAGTTTTACTTCAAAAATCGCTGTTATTGCTAGCAACCTGGACTCTTATTATGTAATTTTTAACATTACAATAATATATTTCATTTTATTTTTACGATACCCGACTCATTATACATGTCTTTTCTAAAACTTGTAACTAAGACCTTTAAGCCTTCCGGATTTCCACCGTTTTATAACACATTTCTCTTAAGCACTTTAAGTTTTTAAGTTTCTAAAAAAATATATGTTATTGTTTAAGATAATATCTGTACATTTGTAGAGCCGAAATGGTAATTATATAAAATTCCTTCGATAGAAAAAAATCGCAAATTATGCTCCGAAAATTATTAAAAACACATTTTGTTCTATTACGTAACATGTTTTTTTAGCAATTTTTGAGAGATTTTTACTCTATTTTAAACGAATCGTGTTTCATTAAATATTTTCGCTTATGCCATCTTAGGGGATGCTCTATGGAGGGTCTTTTTAGGGAAAGGAAGGACAGGAAGATCTGGGAAGGAAAAAGGTAAGAGGGGTGGGTTGGAATCTGGGGATCAGTGTGTTCAGGAGTGAAGGATGTATGAATCCTTTCCTCCCACTGAGGTGCAAGGCGATGAGTCAAGAGAATCTGCCTGGAGAAATCATAAGACCATATTCACGCGGTTGCAAATAAATAAAAAAGATGTTTAGAATCAGCAGAAAGTAATTCCTGTTCTAGTTTATAACACATTACCCCATCTGCGGAATACTAAAAGTTCTATTTAAAATTAGACAATGATGATGTTCCGTGGGTGTGAATGTTTTGAGAAAATTTCTCCCGTCTATAAAACTAGCACGCGATGCAATCAATAAATTAACGATGCTGTTATATTAATGTTTAACTCTCCGGCAATTATTGTAATGCCGAGTCAATTTGCCGATCAGCAATAGCAATAGATGTGAGGAAAACGATCAATATTTTAATAATTTCGATGGTTATAAATTTTCGACAGTTTACAAACGGAATAACTTGTAAATCAAACAGTACCTACCACTGAATGTTAGATAATAAATGGTTGATTCAGATTACAGAAAAGTGTTTTTATTATAGTTTAGGGTTAAGAGATCTTATAATTCAAAGTAGTTTTTATCTGTAGACTTATAGTGGATAACATTAATTTAGCAGTAACCAAATATGTAAATGTTTAATTACATTTCGCACGTCCCGTAGTAAATTTAGAAAAAATTAGATTTCTGACTCTGACTACTTTATGTTTTGAAATTTAGTACGCAGATTATTAGTTTATGTTATAGTATATGTTATGTTTTTATAACTTTTTTTTTACAATTTTCCAGGATATATTTTTGTTAACTTCTTTCGAGTGCAGGACCCTTACTTTTTTTTACTTTTTAAATATAATTTTAATTACGTGAAAATCTTTTATTGTATTATTAATGTTATTATTATAAGTGTAAAATATCTGTTGATTTTCTCCAATAAATAAAATAAAAATAAAGTGTCGTAAGTCAAAAAAGTTTTTGCGAAAACAAATGAATGAATGACGAAATAGTCCCCTCGATAAGAGATACTAGCGACGATAAGGTTTTCATAAGGCATAGATAATCACAATAACTTTACTTTTTAGAGATGAAACGTAAAATAGAAAATTTTGACTCACGACACTTTTCTATGGGTTGTGCGGTTTATCTATGGACTCTTGTGAGGTATTCATTCACGTAAAGAAAAAACAGTGTGCAATTCACACGGGGTAGATGTGAAAGCTTCAGAAAACTAAAGCAGACAAGAGTGGGAGACTACGACGCACCGCACAAAGAGGACACCGATTATACTATCTTATTCTCTCGCAGGCTAAATCCTAGAGACGTATGTGTTTGTATCTTTTTAGTGTCGCTATTTTGCGTATCATCGAGTTTCAAATCACAACGGTGCTAAAGAAGTTTTCAACTCAAAAATATATAAACTGAACGACAAACGTCAGAAAGCTAAGGATTAAGGATGGCTCCGCTCGGTTGACTGTTATTGTGAGAGGTTGGTGAATTAGATAGTCTTTTAAGATTCTCTGATACCTCTGAGAATCTTAAAAGATAGGCAAATGCATAGAAAGATAAAAAAAATAATGGTATATTCAAATAACAAAAAAAAAATTAAGCTTGATTACGGTAAAAAATAATAACGAAACAAAGAAGGAGGTAGCGCAACACGGCATAACACCCCAAAAACAATAACGAAAATACTTATGGCCGTGAAAATCTTAAAAGGTATCCAAAAATAATATCCTTTTTAAAAGAGTGTCTGTAATGTCCGTATTTTCTGTATTACTCTGTATTACTTTTTAAGCACATCAGCACGGTAGATCGATAAAGAATTTATCTGTATTGCTAACATACAAACTACAGATCACGACGAATAAATTAAGAAGTGTTATTTGTTCGTTGGCGACCTGCTCAGGAACATGTTCAGTTATGCTCAGGAACGATCACAAGTTACCGAAATTGTCGATAAAACCTTTATCAATGGAAGGTTCTAGATACCCAGGTAGAATACTTGTGATTCTAAGCACCCGATGAATCCCACAACATTACATTTTAAAATAGCGATCTTTGTAGATCGTAATTTATTGTTAGGTGTATTATTAAATTAAAATGGAAACTTTATTTTTAACTAAAAATAGCTCACCTGAGAATAGAACATTCTCACGAAGTTCAATCCACTCGCGTATAAGTGGACAACAACAATTGTTCGCTGAGTGGGTGAATTTTGTTAGTATTTCACTACTACGTGCACACGTGAACTTTCAAGTGAAGAAGGAACTTTTCACACACGCTTGCTAACTGGTCTAACACCACAATAATTTGTAAAAACAGGTAATCTAACGCCATTCGGCATTTATCAGGAATTCATTCAGAACTCGTCGCCGTAAATGAAAAGTGGGCAAACGTCCGCCGAATGAGCAAACACAGCAATGGCGGCAGGATGGGAGCGGCTCCATTAGCCGGCCTCGACCAGACACCCCCAGTCTTCAACCCGTCGCCGAACTGTAGCCAGAACTGGCACAGCCACCCCTTAGGAACAACCTACCCCTCCAGAATATTAACTACCCCTGACTTAATGTCTTGCCCCGTTTCCTACGTGTTAATATCAGATTTACATCTGTTTGTTTTACGCCTGGCGAGACGTTGGGTGATAAAATCCTAGACGTGCCATAAATGATATTGAAAGAGTGAGCTTTCTAGGTTCTTTGCTATGAGCCAATATGCCGGCGGAGGACGGATGGCGGACATCGGTGGGTACCGGGCGGACATTTGTGGGTGTCGGGCGGACATCGGGCGGCACGCGGGCGGATACCGAGCGGATAGGTCGACAAATGGCCGGAAACAATAATAAATGTCAGGGCAACGGGATGGAATCCATTAACTCCATCGACACGATGCGCCACGCTTATGGATTTTTGCACCAATCTCTGACATTTAAATAGAAAATTGGAGTGAGAAAAGAGTTTGATGATATAGAAACACTGGTTTATTTAAAAAATTTGCCGTTCTCTGCTGTAATTCCCAACCTAACATGTACCAATGCTATTAGATAACTTGTAATAAATTATAATAAGAAAATAAATAACTTGGAATGCACCACTATATAATCGACATGCTTCAAAATCAATGGTTTTAATTGTCGGGAAAAACTTTTCTTTCGTCGAACCTTTATTGTATAACCAACACCTCTGCCATATCACCCCAAGTGGTTCGCTACGTTTGGTGATTTAGCAAGGGTGCCCGGGGTTAATGGGATGAGTTTGTCTGGGTCTGGAGGTGGATGATCAGGACACAATGAACCCCAGGTTCCTACCCACCCCTTTTCCTTCCCAGAACTCTCCTCTCCTTCCTTTCTCTAAAAAACCCTCTACACAGCATCTCCAAAGATGACATAGGCCCCTAGGGAAATTATTTTCCTCAGGGCCTCCTGTGTGGAGCTCATGTAAAAAAAACGTATAATAAAAATTAATTAAAAAAAAAACGTTTTTCATATTTCTTCATTCTGATGAAACCGTTACTTTCGAAAATTTATACTTCTTCGCATACAAAGTTATTTATTTTCATTAAATTAAATAGACGCTAAGGAAATATAATATTCACCAAGCACTCTTTTTAGTGTGAATTGTCTATTTAAAAAAAGATAAAATTATTTGTTATTAAACTTTGTGTATTAATTAAGGTCCTGGCTTCGACCACAATGAGTCCTGGTGAATATACTAATTTGATTCATGTGGGAAAACGATTGAATTAAAAAAACAGGTACCTGCTTGCCTAAATCTATGATAAAATAAACTGCGAGATATATTGACAAATATTTTATCATAACAATCTAAGTAAAATTTTGTGTCAGTTTTTTCCGCTCAAAAGTTTATTAAGTTTGTTTAATAAAGCATAAAAAAAACATTATGTAGGTACATATGGGCAGACATTTATATACATAAACATCAATGTATGATTCTATGTATGTGAGTGTCTGTGCATTGCTATGTTAAGCATAGGAAATTTGAAATTTTCAAAATACCTTCTTTCCACCCTCGCGCAGGTTTCTAGATTATTACAATCACATGACAATACATCCAAAAGTTTTTTTTAATCATTACAAAAACTCTTACGAAACTGTCAAAAATGTCACAAATTGAGAATGACATTTTGTAAACCATCGATTGTTAAATAAAATTCAGTTTTCGAATAAACTCTTTAAATTAATGAATTTAATCAAAGTACTCACCTGTGGTACAAACAAAATCGAATTCTTTGAATCTAATAAAAAAAAATATATTTTTTAAATGGGTAGGTACTTATGTTAGGTACCAAATTTGATTGATTGTTCTTGTACAAAAATGAATGTTTGTAATTTTAAAAATATGACGCGGGAGAGGGGAGTGGATTGCGGGTGGGGGGTTCGCGGGAGAGGGGAGAGGTAAGGCGGGGAAGGTGGAGAGGGAACGCGTGAGGGGAAGGAATCCTGGGAGGGGAACGGGAGGCGGAAGGGGAACGGGAAAAGACACGCAGGGAGAAACAATTTATTTATTAGTGCCATTGCAACGCATGCCGAGAACTCGCTAGTAAAAATATAAAAATACATTTTTAAATTTTCCTGAATTTGAAAAATCTCAAAATTTGAAATACCTAATATTGATTTCAGGAAAATGGGTAAAATGGATATCGATCCTAATACTTGTTATTACATAAATAAGAATAAAAATACTAACAGAAACAATAATATTATAAATCAAATGCATAAAATCCCGAACAAAATTATTCCCCTTGATTGGGAGTTTCATTATAATATTGAATGTAGCGTACAAGATACAATAAATCAATTTCATTAAAATGTTTACTTACAAAAGCAATGTTATCAATAGGTCTAAACTTTTTCATATAAACTTCTACTATCAACAAATACAGAAACAGTACTTTAATTTCATAACATTATTGCGTTGCGGTTAGGGTTGCCATCTTCTAAAATAAAAAAGTCTGACTCTGCGCTCTGTAAGGCCGGACATTTTTCCCTAAAAGCCGGACGTACGTACATAATTTTGGACATAACTTTTATACATAATAATAAAATATCTGTTACAAGTTACAGTTGTTTATTAATCCCGCATTAACCAATATAATAACAACAATCATTAATCAGTCTTATCCTTGTCATCAATTGACATTTATATAGAATATAATATGTTAGTAACAAAATAAAAAAAATATTGAGTGACGTACCTACTAAACTTATAAAACAAACAAACAAAACATAACTCTTTTTATGATTAAACATTTAACTAAAAATTTTCGTTAAATACATATAAAATGATACTTAATGGTTTCTGGCGTCCATGTACGGGCATGTATTTTGTCTTCCCCTCGTTGATGACCAATCCCATGTTCCTTGCCGACGTAGCTAAGCTTTTAAACGCCGATTTTAGTTCATATTCTGAGCGTGCGATGATATCTATATCGTCAGCATAAGCAAGGAGCTGAACAGACTTGTTAAAAATATGGCCTGTGGTTTGTATACCTGCATTTCGGATGGCCTTTTCCAGCGCTAAATTGAATAAAATGCAGGCAAGTGCATCTCCTTGTCTTAGTCCATTGAAGGTCTTTAGGGTGTCTGACAGATCCTGTTGTATTCTGACTCGGCACTCAACATTAGACATTGTGAGCCTTACTAAGTTTACCAGTTTTCTTGGGATATTAAATTCATCCAAGGCTCTGTACAGTCTTTCTCTATTTACCGTGTCATAGGCAGCCTTAAAATCTATGAAGAGATGGTATGTATCAACATTAAATTCTATTGTTTTTTCCAGTATCTGTCTCAGTGAAAAGATTTGATCAGTTGTAGATTTCCCCTTACGGAACCCAGTTTGATATTGGCCAATTATGCCATCCGAGCATTTGAAACTGTCAACGAGTTTGTATATCTCGGTACTATGGTGACAAATGACAACAATGTATCCAGCGAAATCAAAAGAAGAATAGTAGCTGCAAATCGATACTACTTTGGGCTACAGAAGCATATGAAATCTCGCCACCTTACCAGAAGAACTAAAGTCCTGCTTTACAAGACCCTTATACGACCTGTTCTTATGTATGGTTCGGAATGCTGGACAATCAGTAAGGGTGATGAAGGAGCCCTAGAAAGTTTTGAAAGGAAGGTGCTGCGAAGGATTTACGGCCCAGTCTGTGATAATGGAGAATGGCGTATCAGATACAACCAGGAGCTATACGATCTTTACGAGGACCCTAATATCTCCAAGGAAATCAAAACTGGAAGACTCAGGTGGGCTGGACATATCCAGAGAATGAGCGAAGGAGATATTCCAAAGCGAATTATGGATGGTGCACCTGGGGGTCGGAGAAGAGTTGGAAGACCAAAGCTTCGATGGCTGGATGGAGTGGTGAAGGATGCAAGCACCATCGGCATCCGAAACTGGCGCAACGCAGCACAACACCGACAGTCATGGAGGCAGGCTCTGCTGGAGGCCAAGACCCGACCTGGGTTGTAGAGCCACAGATGATGATGATGATGACATATAAAATGAAACATATTTATCTTTGTGGACAAAAAACGAAAAACATAAATTAAAATGAAATTTCGACTTCTCCAAATTATTCAAAAATTACAAAAATCTACCATTTTGTATATTTGGCATTTTCACCTACTTTATCCAAAACGTCGTTTTCTCTGGAAATCATTTAATAAAATCCTTGAAATGTCTTTTTTAAATTATACAATGTGTACACCATACCAATTGTTTGCAATTTATTGCGTTCCTTGGTCCACGGGCGTTTATTAAAGAGAAAACTCTTTGAAAGTAATATTCCGCTAATTTCAGAAGTTCGGAAGACAAAACCCACGCGAACCAAAAAAGCCTAACAAAAGCCGGAGAGGCCGGACATATAAATATTTAGCCGGACACGACCTAAAAAAGCCAAACATGTCCGGCTAAAGCCGGACAGATGGCAACCCTGGTTGCGGTGCTTTAAAGTTTTGGCAGAGATCTTTGCTTATTAATGCGTGATTATTTAAGAAATAATTCTATTTATCAACATGAATGCTGTTGTGATTCACGGCTTCTCAATGTTAATTGAGTTATAAATGCATAAATCATGAGTTTCGAAACATACCTGACTTCATTACGTAGTTTTTCCCCGCGGTACCTGGCACATGGCACTTGGCTAATGGATGGGATGACCATTTCGACTGGTCGAGGTGAGGTTGGCCAACCCTTTATTTATTGCTTGAATTATGAAGAGTGCTCCGCGATAGGGATTTCTAATAGCCCATCCAGACTCACGGCGAGAAGCCCCGAGAACACCCGAGAAGCGTGAATGTGATGTGTTTCTCGCATTCTCTTTCTCTGGCTCGCCTGTTCTCCGATGGCTGTCGGTAAATTTGGCCGCTTCAAAGGATTTCTCGGGCGAGAAGCGAGAAGGCTACTACACTCACGTTTTGTCTCAGTGTTGTTTAGTGAGCGGTTGAGGGTAGACGTGCGTTATATTTTTGTTTTTGTTTCGAAAATTTTGTTTCCTTGTATTAAAAATCAACAAGAGTTGCAATTTATAGAATATTTTAAATCTGAACCGGTGTTATGGGATGCAAAACATCGAATTACAAAGACAAAAGTTTGAACCAGGATGCGTGGAACAGACTTGAAGAAATAATGCAAGTACCTGAACTCAAAAAGAAAAAAGATTCCCTTTTTGCTAGTTAACGGAAATATAAAAAAAAATTGTGAATGACTCCTCCAAATCGAGTGCTGGTGAAAATGAAATTTATAAACCTATATGGTTTGCATATGATGCTCTGGATTCGCTCTGGATTCCTTTCTGAATCAAGGGCTAACTACAACATTCAACGTTATAACGTTCACAAAATTATAATATGCCATGGCGCACAGAGCCAAACCTGCTGCATTTTGAATATCGTCTGTAATGTCGTCCATACCGGATGGGAAACAGATCACGAGTGAGAAAAATGAGAGTGTGGATAAGTGCTTGTTCTCGCGAGAATTTCTCGCCGAGACTTCTCGCCGTGAGTCTGGAATCGCCTTAATGTTCTATTTACGGACTTGTGAAGAACATGTTTAAACCTAATCATTTACTGCGCAAGAGTCCCAACTGGAGCCAGTGAGACCACGGAATTCTCAATTAGGGTATGTTGTTAGAAAATCGACGTACAACCGAGCTGTGGAATGCATGAAAGAATCGTAAAACGACCCGTTCTTAAGTGGAAATGTTAACATTATTAAAAAAAATTGGGCAACTGTTTTGCGTGTCTGCTGATTTCGTATTTGTGCACCTCTGCCTAAGGATGATAATTCTCTGGAAAACCTTTCATCGAAATTTTTCATAGAACTAACACTTTTCAACCCAAATGATGTGTGTCCAAAAAATTGCAATGCGTCGGTTAAAAAACGGAATGTATGTATTATAAAAATATACATGCTTATAACAAAGGTAGCAAGTAGGTACCGTGTATGTTTAGCTAAATACTGCTGGTGTTAGCTAAATGGGGGGGGGGGGTTCGGTTACTTTTAAATTATATTTGTTACATCAACAGGGAAATTGAATACTTTGAGCACAGGTCGGTAGATATGTTGTTCAAACCGATCTATTAAAGCAGTGGTTCCCAACCTTTTTCTGACCCGGAACCACTTGTACGTTTATTTTTTCGACAGGGACCACAAGCAGTGGCGTAGCGAAGGGGGGGGGGGGCGGCGCCCCGGGTGCCACACGACCGAGTTTCACCCCCAAGACCACAATTCTCTAGCCACACTCCCCTTCCCTCCCCCCATGACGGAACAATTTTTTTATGAAGTCGAAATTTGTGTTTTATCAACTTTAATAGGGGGCGGGGGGTGACACCACGTTATCCGCCCTATCCGTCCCGTGCCACCCATGCTAACTTAAACCACTGCTTATGGTCAGTGGCGTAGGCTAGCATGGGTGGCACCCGGGACGGATAGCACAACGGGAGGGGCGTAATGGAATAGGGTAGGACAGGTTCTAGCAGAATATTTACCGCAACGGAGGGAGCGGAATGGGAGGGGGTAGAACGGAGTAGGATGGGGTGGGGCGAAACGGAATACCATAATGGCCACTGACCACAAGGTACAATAATGATAAACTGAATGTTGTACCGATTTTTTTATTCAGACTTCTGGAACATGGACCGCCCGTGCGCTGGCTCGTTTATTGACCGGCGGACCATCGCGGACCATCTTCTAGCCTCTTGCGGACCACTAGTAGTCCGCGGACCACTGGTTGGGAAACCCTGTATTAAAGTCTCCTTTTAAAGGGTGAAATTAATCCGACCTCCGAAAACGATGATTTTCCTTTTATTACTTGTGATAATGATAATGTAGCAAACAATAACGTACTATTATCACTCTACTTCTATTACATTCCAGAACTGATGAAATTTTACGGGTTAAATTACTATGGGTGTTTGTAAGTATTCCATGCCAAATATGGGCTGATTATAATATTGATGTTTTTCTTTTAATAATACGAAAGGTGAATGAATGCTTTCACTTAAATTAATGTGAGGCCGAAATAATTGGGAGAAATCGGTAGCATAGGTCAGTTTTATCATCATATCACAACGACATTTTTTGTGATGGTGTAATACACGTTAGTTTTTTAATTTTTTTATATTTTGGAAAACCAATAGTTACATTATTTACTTAGGTGTATTTACATATGTATATGTTATTGAACCAATAATAGGTTTTCACTGGTGTGTATTAATTAGAGAGATTAAAAAGTTATAAAAGTTATAATATAATAGCTTTTGGGATGGGATGGTGGGCGGGAGGGGAAGGGGACGGATCTAATCTGGGAGTGAATAAGTTATTTGTATACAAGTATAGTAGTTTGTATATGTTTAGAAGTTATTTATTGTTTTTTTTTTTAGAGTTTGGAGTGCAGTGTTGAATAAGTCGGATTCATTGTATGAATTGTTAAAAATGTGTGAAGCGCGGTTAAGAATGTGTTTTGTTTAGAGTTAGTGTTGCATCGAGGAGTGTTAAGTGTGTGATTTAGTCTAGTTTGTCTGGTGGGCACTCTTAATTGAATTCTTTCAAGTAATTCCGGGCAATCCATCGCAGAGGTGGCTATCTTTTGCAAGAATATTACGTCTGCAGAATTTCTACGATTTTCTAGTGACGAGATTTTGAAAAACGTGGCTGACTCGACATAACTTAGATGAGGACGATATCCCCGAAAATCAAGGTATCGTAGAAAACGATTTTGAATTTTCTCAATCCTTTCTATGTATGTTGTGTACCAGGGATTCCAGACTTGAGAGGCGTACTCCAGAGAACTGCGTACATACGCAAAGGACAGCATTTTCATAGTGTTTACCTTTTTAATAGAACAGGTGTTCTCAAACTTTTTGGTCTTAAGACGCCTCCCTCCGTGTAAACAATATTTTGTCTATATAAAACGGAACCAATTGGTGTAAAAAGAAAGCGCCGGTGGCGAAAATTTTGCAAGGCCCAAAGCAAAACCATTGAACGCTGTTATTCCAAAAAAGTAACTTGCATCAAATATGTATATCTCAACAAAATAACCGCCAAATTATGTACAGTGTCTATAAAACAAGTTAGTGCACAAAGATTGCCTATCGCCCAAAATCATAATGCCACGGTTGGAAATCACTGATCTTGAGTTTTAGAGATTTTGTAAGGGTAAAGTCTCGCTGTATTTAGAAATTGTATATTTTCGCTCGTTAAGTTTAGGAACTTGAAATAAAATGAAAATCGTCAATGTGAAAAATATCAACGTTAATTGGCGTCTGCATACATGTGAGTTACATTTAGATTTGGTACTCTTCCGGTAGTTACGGCTTCGCCCGAGGTTCAACACCATGTTTTCCTACGGAAGAATTTTAATTTTGAAAAAAAAGGATAGGTATGTTGGCTTTTTTTTTAAAACTGTAAATGCATATGTTTTTAAGTACTTAAAAGAATGATGGATATATGGGTTCATGGATATGGGTTCGCCTAGAAATTCATGAATTCCTACACGCTTTATCACCATGAGGCGTAGTCAGATTTTCTTCATAATTAATGATTTACATGACTATGTCAATGTATTAAACAATATTTTTTTAGACCATTATTACTTATTAAGTCACATACATTCGGTTTAAGATGTTAGTTGTGGGTTACAGAGAGTACAATAAAGATTTAAAACATAATTCTAGTAAAAATATCATGATGGTTTCGTTAAAAAAACAGTTTCCTTATTACCGTAGATGGCGTAATATGTGATAAGTGTTACATATAAATTTGAGTTATCCTTTAGTTAATTGGTTCTCCTTTCAGCAAATAATGCCGGTCTTTGGCTCGGAATAAACGAATTCCTACAAGCTGTCAAAATCGACAGCTTCAAGCAGTCATTGCATGTTTCTCATACAGATAAAAAAAAACATTATAAAAAATCACAGCGGGCTGTATATTTCGAACATTGATTTATTTTTAGTTAGGCCGGTTACAGTGCTCGACCGACGGTCAGTGCGTACGTCGGTCGCGCTTGTCATTTGTATGAAAATTCATAAATCGTTCAGTGCAGGACCGACCGTACGCTTGCGTATATCGCTACGCAGGGCGTATGAGAATCGTCGGTCGAGCGCGTGCGCATCCGTACCGTCGGTCGACCGACGAGCTAGAAATGCTCTCTGGGCGACGATCGGGTGTACGTGATATCTACGTCTTGTGTTCCTAATACGTCTACGAAGATAATAAGCAGCTATTAATTAGTTAATTTCGCGTACGACGTCCGGTCAGCTTGTTGGTCAAGCGTGAACTGACGGTACGCACCGACGGTCGGTCGGTGGTATGCGTATCGTCAGGACCGACCGTGCGCACCGACCGTCGGTCGAGCACTGTAACCGGCCTTACAGTCGCAAATTTCTTACAATTAAAAGATTATTATCATTATAATTATCGACTGCATATTATTGCAATGGGTGTATTTTTGCCTCACCTTAGGATCGGAATATACGAATTGCTACGAGCAATCGGTATCGACAGCATCAAGCAGTGACTACAAAATAAATGTCAGTCCGTGTACTACTACAAGGTGTTTTCTAAGAGAACTGTGCATTGTTCAGCGCCCTTGAGGTAATTTTTCCGAAAACGGCGCTTTACAAATCAGCCAAATATCGTCATCAAACAGTAGGTATTAATAGCCTGGCGTCTGTCGTACACACTCGATTCACAAATAGATGCAAACAAAAGTGCTGCCATCTATATTATTAACACGCTAAAAAAGCTACTTTTCTAATTCGGTTTCGAATTCAAGAATTCGCGTCAAAGGATGACTTCACTCACGTTAACAGGTCTCTTGAGGACGTGCCCTCCTAGGTATAAGTACTACGGATTTATAGAATTTAAGTATCTCCCCGGATATGGAAAGATTGACGGTAATACTTAGAGTTGTAAATAATAGTAACACGCGGCTATATATAACATATGACGTCATTGCCTCTCGTGGTTACATTGTCCGGTGACTAGCTGTCACTGGATCACAGGGGATCCGAGGAACTGATTACTTTTTAAACCAGTTCCTATCGGATTTATAAAATGGTTACCAAAATTCAAACTGGTCGAAGTCGTACTAAAAGCCACCCACAGGGCCTAGCAGCAAAAACCTGCGTAGCGGGTTTTTAACTATTATTATAGTTGTGCATTTACTGCTTGTAGCTGTTGATGCCTATGGATTTTTGCATTCTGTATATACATATACTATACACATATGTATATGTCCACTCTTATTTGTCGTTACATCACATGTTCACATAAACATTCATTGATATCTTACCTTTGAGGGCAGAAATCCCGGGTCCAGCAGACCAAGTTTCTTCCCGAACTCTTCCCACTCCCTCTGGTAGGACGCGTGGTCCTCACGTGGACACTTGCATGACTGGCACGTCTTCCTGGAACATAATACTAGCTTTTTTATACTCATTTCATCCCATTTGATGGTCAGAACACCCGCTCTTTTGATATTATGTCACCATCGTCAGAAGAATCGCTATTTTTAATTTATCTCATCTTACGGTCAGAACCAAAGATATATTTATTGGTCAGAACCATAGAAAAGGGAAGAAAACTAGAACGGCCAATTTGAATGGAAACAAATGTTCCATCCAGCTTTCGATCAAAGAACTTGGGCGAAGCATCCAGCCTATTTACCAAGCGCTGTGTCTCACTTAATAATAATAAAATAATAATTGGCTAATTTATATAGCGCCGTTTTCGTGGAAAATCACCTCAAGGGCGCTGTACAACTAAATATATAAAAGAATTAATATTACTGGCTTATAACTAAGATTTACAATTACAACTAGTGACTTACATCTAAGACTTATAGCTACTTATATTACTGGCTTACAACTAAGATTTACATTTATAACTAGTGACTTACATCTAAGACTTATAGCTAGTGACTTATGACTAAGACGTATAGATTCTAACCTAAAACTGATGACTTATTAAGGCGATCCACTAGTTCACTACTGTGCCGTGGACAGTAGTTCTTCGGTGGACGCCATAGAGGTCACTTTGAATAACCGAATTCGTCGACTAGCGGCCGTATTGTAAAATATCAACGCGAAAATGCATATTTTATTTTATTTTGGGAAGATTGGGCGTAAATATCAACTTTTTTTGCGATTATTATAAAATAAACTGTATTTGCCACATTACACATTAAAACCATATCCGAAAAGGGGTTTATAAATAGGAGAGTTTGGACTTGAAAGTGTGTTTTTTAGACCTTATACTTTATTTTTTTATAGGCTTATTTAAAAACTTATAAAAAAAATGACCGACATTTTTAAGGACCAAGGTATGTTCTACACGCAGTATTAAATTGAAGCATCTACAATACTTCTAAGCGATCAAATTTTCAAAACAAAAACATATGATTTTGCATTATTTACTATGACTTCATCTTAACACACATATTTACAATTAATATGAGCGCCAGAAGAAGTAGGAAGTTTTTACATAATATTACAATTCGAGAACACGGGTACAAAAAGTATAATGAAGATTAACTGGATTTACGGGAAGGTATAGATATTTTAAATAAATTAATAAATTTAATAGTCGATCTTTACTGCATTAAGGTGATTCATCGCTCAACAGTAAACAGATTGAGGTATCACAATTAACAGATTACATTAAACAGATTGAGTTAACTATAAACAAAAAGAAAAGAGAGAAAAAAACTATTAAGAATTGCAGGGTTTAAATAGAATGATGAATTTATGGAAAAAGAAAAGAAAAAAGTGAGTTTTCAGTTTGGATCTAAATTCCGCTGAGTTGGTTATGCATCTCAATTCCATAGGAAGTTTATTCCAAGCTTCAGGGCCGGATACTGCGAATGCACGATCACCAAACTTAGTGTTCGGATTTCGCATAGGTTCTTTTAACCTTCCAATTGCAGAAGATGTCGCTGATCTAAGAGTTGACTGCCTTAGACCAATATTTTCCGGAATGCATAGTTCAGAGATATAGGAAGGAGCCATTTCATTGATAGATTTAAACACCATCCAGCATAACTTGTATTGGATCCTTTCAGGACACTTCAGCCAGTGAAGATTTCGGAGGTGTTCCGAAATGTGCGAAAATTTGGGTACCCCAGTGATAAGTCGTGCTGCGGCGTTGAAGACTGATTGTAGTTTGTCAGTTTGACATTTAGGAAGACTTGCATAGATGCCATTGGAGTAATCAAGACGTGATACTACATACGAGTTCACAAGAAGCTTAGTTGCTTCTGTAGAAAGGTTCCTACGAACTGACTTAAGTTGTCTAAGGCAGAAGAATCCCGTGCTAACGGTCCTATTCACCTGGCTTTTCAATGAAAAGCCAGCACCTGACTGCATAGATCTCCATCCCATTTGAATTTAGTAAACACGATTAAACACTGTTTTGAATTGAAAATTTAAGGCCCGATTCGCCAAATATTTGGATCACGAAACGTCAATAAAATATTACTTGTGTTCTTCTTTATTTTATCATGGTCAGAATACTTGCTCTTTTGAACTTCTCATCTCATAAAATGGTCAGTACAAGAACACTCGTCTTTTGAACTTATACCACATCATTTGATTGTTAGAATATCCACTCTTTTATAGTATCCCATCTCATTTTACGGTCCGATTACTCGCTCTTTTGAACTTATCTCATCTCATTTATTGGTCAAATCTCTCAATCTTTTCAACTTATCTCATTTTATGGTCAGAACACTCGCTCTTTTTAACATATCTCATCGCGGCAAACCGTTAGAATACTCGCTCTTTTAGACTTATCTAATTTAATTTTTTTATTTAAGTTTATTTTATGGTCAGAATGTTCACTATTTTACACCTCAGCTCATTTGATGGATATAACAATCGCTCTTTTAGACTTATACACCTGTAATCAGAACATGATCAGAACACTCGCTATTTTGTACATACATATTTCATCCCATTTGATGGATAGAACACTCGCTCTTTTATACTTATATCTCATTTTATGGTCCACTAGTTAGATCGGTGACGGAGCGGCTAACGGATGGCTTGGATCCACTCCAAAAATATTACGGACATGTCATCATCTTTTCGAATCTGATTCGAATTTTTGATAGAACGGTTATTTATGGCTATCTCGGCTGTCCGCACTTAAAATAACACAAACATATTCCAAACTATTTTGTAATGTCCTATTTTAAGATTTTTGTGTACCACTTACTCTATTTTGAAATCCGCCAAAAAAGGAAAAGGATTGAACATCCAAAATAACTACCCAAAAGTCGTCTTGAACCAGATAAGTGAAAAGAACGGCGGGACTTAGAATCCAATAAATTGTGATTGTTTAATGTTAAATTAATTGATTATCAATGTGTCAATAACAATAAAAAGTACATTGTCACAAAAATTGACGATTTATTTTATCATTCTTGTAAAGCAGGGTTTCCAAACCAGTGGTCCGCAAGAGGCTAGAAGATGGTCCGCCGGTCAATAAACGAGCCAACGCGCGAGCGGTCCCTGGTCGAGAAGTCTAAATAAAAAAAAATCGGGACAATATTCAGTTTATCATTATTGTACCTTGTGGTCAGTGGCCATTATGGTATTCCGTTTCGCCCCACCCTATCCTACCCCGTTCTACCCCCTCCGTTGTGGTAAATATTCTGCAAGAACACGTCCCATCCTGTTCCATTCCGCGCCCTCCGTTGTGGTAAATATTTTTTTTTTTTTTTTTTACATGAGCTCCACACAGGAGGCCCTGAGGGAAATTATTTTCCTCAGGGCCTCCTGTGTGGAGTTCATGTAAAAAAAAAAAAGAATATTTACCACAAAGGAAAATAATTTCCCTCAGGGCCTATGTCATCTTTTGGGATGCTGTGTGGAGGATGCTTTGTGATGCTCTTTTTTAGGAAAGAAAGGAGAAGAGAGTTCTGGGAAGTAAAAGGGTTTAAGGGGTGGGTAGGAATCTGGGGTTCAGTATGTCCTGGTCATCCGCCTCCAAGACCTAGACAAACCTCACCCCATGAACCCGGGTACCCCTGCTAAATCACGAAACGTAGCGAACCACTTGGGGTGACCTATGGCAGAGGTGTTGGTTATCCAATAAAAGTTCCCGGGGCGGCGGTACCCATTCCCACCTCTCAAATTGAAATTCTGCTAGAACCCGTCCTACCCATTACGCCCCTCCCGTTGTGCTATCCGTCCCGGGTGCCACGCATGCTAGCCTACGCCACTGACCATGTTGTCTTGGGGGTGAAACTCGGGTGCTACATCATACACCACTGCTTGTGGTCCCTGTCGAAAAAATAACGTACAAGTGGTCCCGGATCAGAAAAAGGTTGGGAACCACTGTTGTAAAGGAATCATATATATAAAAATCTCGTCTATATATATAAAAATCTCGTGTCACGGTGTTTGTGGTCGCACTCCTCCGAAACGGCTCGACTGATTTTTGAGAATTTTTTATGTATATTTGGTAGGTATGAGAATAGGTCGTAAAGTATATTTCATACCACTTGGTAATTAGGGTCCAGATTATCCAGATTTTTTTGACAATTTTTTTTTGTATTTTCTTATTTATTTGGCATTAAAAATACTTATAATCACAAATTTTCATCCTCCTATCACCACCCTCCCATTTTTTAATCGCGACCCACCCATGTTTTAATCGCGATTTTTGTATAAGCAAATTTAATCGTCGTTCGTTATTCAAACAGACGAAATTATTTATGTTGTTGAATGACAGATGGCGCTACGTCCACCTCATCGAGCTTTCATCGAACATCGAAGCGTCGCGTCGCGTCATTATGTCAGTTATTTTAATGAAATATATATTGAATTGAGAAAATGAATGGTTGGTGTTTTTTGTTTTTATGGGCGGTCATCGTCTACAGCGCTCCTTTCTCCTTTCTGTCATAGATCCCATCCCCACACAATTACAACACATTCGTCATTTTTTTATTAAATAACTAAAATATTCAATAGAAATAATTTATATGACAAAACAACGTTTTCCGGGTCGCGTATTTACAATCCCTACCGCGTTTCAGTCGCTTTAAATTTTCAATATCAAAATTTAAATATTTAGAAATAAAATTATTAATTTCTAATATATTCATTGGAAAGATTATTTTATCTAGATTTTAGAACAATTTTTGTTTTTGCAAAGTGATAAAAAATTAACAATACGGAGGTGTATTTACAATATATGGGAATAATATTAAAATTTAAATATTTAGAAATAAAATTAATAATTTCTTATATACACATAAGAAAGATTATTTTATCTAGATTTTAGAACAATTTTTGTTTTTGCAATGTGATAAAAAATAACCAATATAGAGGTATATTTAAAATGTAAATTGTCGTTACCGCGACTGAATCGGTATAGGTTTTGTAAATTCGCTTCCGGGTCAGCTAGTAACATATAAAAATAGGTTGTAAATTTGAGTGGCTCACAAAAAACAAGATTTTGTTTTTCGTGAACATTAACGACGCTTGCTATATTCATCCTTTTAACTGTGGGCAGTTGGTTTGGCTTATTGAAATTACTCTACGCAAGCTAACCGCCGCCCCCAATTATGAATTAAGGAAATGGTTTCATTCATTGAGTGCGTATTTACCGAATGGCTCCTTTATTATGTGATTACCAAAATAGAGTTTATTGCTTGTACGTCATCGCAAATAAGAATCTGCTCGTATTCATTCACACATATTTTTAATCACCATTGAATTGGTTTATAGTTAATAAATCAGCACGATCTGACTTGTGAGCAGAAAGGTGGATAAGAAAAAGAAAATAAAATAAACACAAATCAAAAGCTAACTTAATTGAATAGGTATGTTAAACTCGATGAAAAACTCAGACAAGAAATTGAAATTCGTTTAAAGTGGTATCACACAAGGCTGTGTGCTAAGACCTCCTTTGTGTAACCTTTACTCTAGAGCCTCTTTTCTTTATCGAAACCTCGACACTCTCGGAACTATTCCTTTAATTTTCAGACAGTAACGATGATTTACAAGTAATAATAATTCTAAAAGTGAAAGAAACGAGTAATAAACACAAGAACATGGACGTAAATTATGTATTATTTCCGAAACAAAACTTTGCAAGTCCCATATAAATTTTATGATCAAGTACAAACGTACAGAACGTGAATCTGAGTACACACGCGTAAGAAGCAGAAAGTATAAGGACTAATGGGATTTATCTAAAAAATTAAGAATTAGCGTTGGGTTAACAATAATCATCTTCGAAGATAAATAAACTATTTCTGTGGGCGAAAGGAATAAAGGAATGAGTCAATATTTAATGCACGCAGGTTTGTAAGAGTAACGTAAAATAAAATTTTAAAATAATGATGGTTCGTGGTTACGTATTTTCTATTCTTTATACTATATAGTGAGGACACTAAATAGAGCATCGACATGTAAGTTTGAAACTATCCAAAAGGCAGTCCTTATATGTAGTAGTTGAAATCTTTAAATCCCCTCCACAGAATAACTTATTGTTTATTGTAGAGGTTCTTCGTTGAATGGCCAAAAATGAGAAAACTGCAGTATCTTTGCCGTATTATAATGGGTTTCAAATATTAGGTAAGTTGATAATCCAGAGGAAATGAATGTTAGCCACCACACCTTTGTTTTGGCTTTCAAATTTGCGCGACTGACTTTCAGTTCCACCACATTTTGCTAACTGCAGTGACGATTGTATTGATGGTACTCAATATATATACATAGATACAAGAGGGCACTAAAAGAAGTTGAAAAATAATTCACAAAGCCGGTAAATATACCTCTTTACGTTCTTCACACCCTCCGTTGCTTTTACGGCCACAAGTGATAATCATTTTACTACCCCCTCACGAGTATTAATCTCTCGCTTTCCACCCCGCCCGCGTCCCACCCATTCTTCCATTAAAGGTCATCTATGAACACCAGTTGATGTAGCGGATATTTACAGCAGGGAGTCGTAGCAATGGTATTAAACACTGAAACAGCTTTCCTAAAGGTTTCCATCCCCAACCCCTCGGCGAGTTGGTCTGATGGTCTGCCCGAGGCTGTCTTAAATGTCAAGGCGTGCGGCCATCGAAATATCAACAAGGGTAGGGTAATTGATAAAAATACACTTCGGCATTATAGTTCAAAATTCCCTGGGGATGACACACAGAAATATCAGAAGACAATGCTAATACCATTAATACCTATTCCGTAAGCGGTATTTCTGAGAGGTAAAATAATTGCATATTTTTAGATTGAAGGTGATTTTTGTGAACTCTCATATACAAGCAGCGCTGTCAACAGTGTCAACTGGTTTCCAAAAGGTTGCAGATATTTTCTGTTGAAAATGTGAGTTTTCCGGAATCCTGTTATTAAATCGTTAATTGTAAAAATTAACACATTTTTTAAATTTTCTTGGTCGTCAAAAAAATCATGTATCACCCCCAATGGTTTCGTATACTACTGCTATGTTTTTACAGCCCTATGCAGACCAAAGATGTTTATACTAAAAATATGTATTTTTAAATATTTTTGTGTGCCTGCAAGAATGATATTTTATGTACATTATCTATTTTGGAAGATTTGTGGGAAATCTGTCTCGGAAATTGGATGACAATAATTCGTATATTTATGTAATCTACCTAATTAATAATATTCTCGTTTTCGTTTATGTTATGAACCTGTTTTCGACAAGACGTAAAATAGAATTTGTCAAATAATTTGCTCTGTATAGTCTATATCAGGGATGGCCAACCGGTCCATCCCTGATATAGGTATCCATGTAATTGGATTTTGCACCTCGAATTTTTACACTGTATTTAGAACACAAGGCAGGTATTAACTTAAGATTGATTCTGCGTAAGAGTCCCAAAATAATAGTTATACACGTAATAGTCAATTTCTCAGAATTTTGCGGCATAAAGCATGCACCTCAAATGTAAAGCATTACTGGGTACACAATCATTCTGCAACTTGTTTTTTAATTTATCTTTATATTCTGAACAAGAAACTGGTTTTAATTATATCTGCATGTGGTGAATTAAAACTACACCCGTATCATGAAAATGGTTTTTCTTTGATTTTGTCGACACGTATATAGTCTGCAACTAGAATTTTATAACTGCACTTCGAATAAGAGAACGTTTTCCTTTGAAATGAGTCAGCAGATGAATCCACAACTGGATTTTTACTTTCTTAACACTAAACTGGTTTTAAATTGAGCGCGAATCTGCTAGCGAGTCCCCAGCTTTAATTAGTACTCACAATTCTTACGATTTACGAATTTTGAAGAGTGGTTTGATTTAATTTTTTGAACTTAACTCGAAATTTTAGAACGATTTTCTTCAAAATGCGTCATTAGATTAATCCGCTACTGGAATTTTGACAGCTCATTCGGAACATGAAACTGGTTTTAACCTAAGAGTTAATCTGCACGCGAGTCTTCAGATTTAATTATTGATACTACACCCAGAATATATAATCTATTTTTGTACTTTGAACACATGGATGGTTTTATGATCCATCGAAACACGTGATGATCCATGAAACATTCTTAGAATTGTCAATCGCCCATAGAAGTACCTTCACTGAATATTTGTCAAAAGCAATCCAAGCATAAAACAAAAAACGGGGAATTCGTGCAATTCACTACAGACGGTGGCGATTTATAAAATGGTTTGTCTTTGATTCTGGCAGCAGATTCATGATCCACAACTAGAATTTTATAACTGCACTTCTGCACTTCGAATAAGAGAATGTTTTCCTTCGAAATGTTTCGGCAGATGAATCCAGAACTGTAATTTGACTTTCTGAACCCAAAAGGGGCCATCCATAAATTACGTCACACGAATTTCATGAAATTTTTGACCCCCCCCCCGTCCCTGTCACACATTGTCACATTTGTGAGTCCCCCTCCCCCCTAGCGTGACATCACATATTTTGCAAATTTACGAGTACATGTAAAAATAATAGCTGGTAATATTTTTAAGTTTTTCGTCAACATTTAATATCGTCACGGTCATATTTACCACAACGGAGGGGGCGTAACGGGATACCACGACGGAAGGGGTGTAATGGGATACCAATTTATTCTGGCAGCACAAACGAGTACATAATATTCTGACTTATTTTTTGATACACGCAGTACTTTTAGTAGAAAAATGAAGGCTGTTTTCCTACAAAGTTCAAAGTAAACAACTTAGACATACATTCGTTTATGTATATATATATTTTTAAAATTTCTGTATAACATTGTTTATCTATATTTATATTTTTTTGTTTCAAAAATAATTTGTAAATTCTTATAAGGATATTGCGCATTTATTTCATATCTCTATTTGTAAAATAATATTCTTATGTACTTATATATTTTTTCCCCTATTTATAAGACAAAATATTTGTATATGTTTTTAACTGCTGTTTAAGTCAATTCGTGAGAAATAGTTTGGATGCAGGTGAATTCTCTAGTTGATGTTTTGTATATTCTTGCCAATTAATATCTGTATCTGTATTTTCTCCTAAATAAATAAAAAAAATATGCCACTAGAGTTGAATTAGTGTGGAGTTAATGAAAAAAAAATCAATGAGGTGACAATAAAAAAAAGATTTTTTTATGTACCCCCTCCTCCTTGAAAATCTGCGGTTAAAGTACCCAAATAAGGGGTCGGTGAAATTTTCCTCCGTCCCGAGCGGCTGAAACCTACGCTACGCCACTGGGTAGATCGCACAGGGTTTCGTCAGTGAACGGTACATCTTGGGTTCAATCAAGTTGGCCACCCCTGGTCTATATTATGCTAACACATTCAGTTCTACCAAATTATAATAAACGCCGACAGTTGAATTTGCCGAGTGGATAAAAAGCAGATCCAATGAATGACAATATTATAAATAGATAATGCTATTTATATAATATTCTAAGCAGGTGCGATTGGCTGCTCCAACGCCATGTATAAATTGATGAATAAATTTGTCTCGTGATATTTGTACCAAATCAAACATGCTGTGCTAGTTTTGCAACCGCAAGTGACGTTTTAGGCCATTTGCGATTGCTTCGTTTCTTTTCCATAATCCGTAGCTCGGCTCGCAATAATACCTCCTGTTTATAAGCAGCATTAGGTAAGTTTATATGAAACTAGCTGGTTCCCGGCATGCGTTGCTATGCCATTTCATAAAGAAATTGTCAATTCCTGCGTGTCCTTTCCCATTCGTCCCGTTTCCTTTCCGCCTCCCCTTCCACTCCCGCGTCCCCCTCCCCTCTCGCATTCCCACTCCGTCTCCTCCACTTTCCCTCTTCCCACTCCACTCCCCCCCTCCACCGTCCCGCAAACCCCTTCCCGAGTTCCCCTCCCCCCTCCCGCATTCCACACATTCAGTCCCTCTACATTCATTTTTCAAACAGCTCGCGTGCCACGAATTGCAATTTTTTTATGCAAATTTCATAATTCCAGAGCACACCAGTAGTTTTATACAAACCTTGTCCTGACAATAACGAACACAGAAAAAAAAAGAATTATCCGATTTGGTACAGTGGTTATGCGCGTACATACATTTCGGCGATTCATTTTTATTTATATAGATTTAAGCAGTGACAATTTTTATAAATGAATTTTAATATCAAACTGAATCTCACAATGAAAAAATTTGGCTCATAATTCGCACCAAGCCAATATGTTGGGTTAAAATAATATTATACAAATGTTAGGTAAGTGTAATTTTAAAAGCATATGTATGATTTTTGTTGTTAATGTATATTAGCATTATTTTGACAAGATGCTGACAAGACAAGATCCAGCACAGACAGATGCATTAGGCGATGAAATAATACATTTTGAAGATGATAATGGAAATGTAAATTAAAAATACATCTACATAATACTACGTAACCTATCATGATCAAGAGTATTGTAAACATAAATATTTTGTTGTTGTCTAGACTAAAATTATTATGATGAAATGCAGTAATGTACAAACAAAAATGTATTTTATCTTGGCCACCATTTTTGTACGATGTTTGGACAGAATATTTTATTGGTATGCCTAGTCCTCTCGTAAGGTATTTTATTTAGTCATTGGGGTACATACTTTATCGCTTATTTGAATCGTTCCCACTAATTAATTACAATTTTGAAAATGAAAGCAAATCCCAGCTCTAGAGTTCATGCGTCATCATCATCAGATCTTTTTTTATTGTTTACTAGCTGGTACCCGGCATGCGTTGCTATGCCATTTAATAAATAAATTGTTTCTCCCTGCGTGTCCTTTCCTATTCGTCCCGTTCCCCTTCCGGCTTCCCTTCCTCTCCCGCGTCCCCTTCCCCTCTCGTGTTCCCACTCCTCCTCCTCTACCTTCTCTCTCCCCACTACACTCCCCCCTTCCCCCATCCTGAGTTCCCCCCCTCCCGCAAACCCCCTACCCAAGTTCCCCTCTCTCCTCCCGCATTCCTTACGTTCATTCGCGGTACATTCAGTGTACCACTTATTGCAATTTTTTTACAGAAATTTCATAATGCCAGAGCTCACCAGTAGTTTTATACAAACCTTGTCCCGACAATAACGAACACAAAAAAAGAATTATCCGATTTGATGCATTCGTTCGGAAGTTATGCGCTTACATATAGATAGATAGATAGATAGACAGATAGATAGATTTACATAGATAGAAGATAGATAGATAGATAGAAGATTAGAAAAAAATATTGACATATTCGTACAGGATCATATCTTCCGTGCAATATAATATGTCGTAAGCCACCACACATACAAAAATCATTTTTCCGGTGTATTGGTGGTAACATATATCGTCTGGCAAAATTCATAACCTAAAAAATAGTTGAATCTCTCCTTTTTTACGATTAACGTATTTGTTTTATACCACTTAGGTTAGGTAGCAATACGTCGTAAGCGACATTATGTACGATGCGACATATCACATCAATGCATTATTTAAATTTTACAATATTTTGTAAGATTATGATATGTCGGAAACCACAATATTCGTGTTTATTATTTGTGAAATAACGCTGTTTTTTCGCTCTTTTATAAAAAAATGTATTATGTGCCTTACGACATATTACTATCGCATGAACGATATCTTGTTTTAGTAGTCAGGTAAATTGATATTTCAAAATTAGAACACTTTGGTCTAAAAGAAGTACTTACTTACAAACTCAATACGGCAAGGGTTGTGCAAATTTCACCTCTCCAGAGCTCACCATTCAAGATTTTATAAAAATAATCAGCCCTCCAATTTTTAGACAAATAACAGATTGTATTGATTTATTTTCGTAACAAATTCATCAACATAAAATAACATTTTTCACATAATTTAACAAACATTGGAACCTCCGATATATTGCTATATGAAGTCAAATTGTAACAAGAAGACTAATCTATATGCGCAACAGGTAAAAACAAAACAAAATATCTAAGCAACATGCTGTTCGCAAGTTTCTTAGAATTTTTATTTTGCTTTTTTTTTCATTTTCTCACTATGACGTGCATTCTCAAACAATAGAAAGAGTACAAGTGACATTTGTTTTCGATCTAGTATTTTTATTTAAAATCTTGCATAATTCAATTGACAGCCCTGAATTCTTTGCGCTCATAAATTTTAATGTGCCAGCCAGAAATACAAGGTTAGTACTACCGTTTTATTGTGGCAATACTACGACCAGGGCACAATTCAGTATACCCCTATACAGAATGCAAAACTTGGGTAATATGTATTCGCACATAGATATATGGAATATGTCACTGATACACTGTAAGCATGAAATAATATAATCATTTATCTATAATTTAAATGCTCACTAAGGACTTTTTTTGTAAATTTACTTCATCAACTTTAATAAAACTTTTTTTGTTTTTATCTAAATTATTAAAATTCAAATTGAACAGTTCCGAACTCCTGCAACTTATGAACCTACATCTACACATAGCGGTTTCACACAATGAGAAACCAATAAGTACTTAAGTGTTATTCATGATTATTGTTGTAAATTTGTGAACACATCTGGGGTCCTAGCATGGTCGATCGATAAAGGATTTACCGATATTGTCGGTAACTTGTCATCGTTCCCGTGCATGACTGCAAGTAACCAACGAACAAACAAGAGTTCACGTCAAATAAATTAGGAACTCTTAGTTGTTGTGAATTGTTGTTTGTTCGTTAGCGGCCTGCAGTCGTGCTCGGGAGCGATGACAAGTTACCGACATTTTCGATAAAACCTATATCGATCGACCATGATCACCTTGCTTTACAATTTTTGTTCCTTGTATATTTTTATCATGCATGTATTTTATATTTTTTATCGCAACTTTATTGTTTTTATTTCTCACTGTACTTTTAAATTTTTGTTTATTTTATTTCGTTTATTTACACGTGTACGCCTGTGTATGCGTGTATATATTATTAACACGATTTCAAAGTCAACCAACATGATAAATGCTATTTTTAGCCTATAATTGCTTTATCTGTAGCTATAACGTATTAAACAATGCACATAATCGAAATTTTTATCACTACACTTCCTCCTGATTTTATATTTTGTACCTCATAAATAATTTGCTGATTCCAGCTATCTCTTGTTAACTTAAAACTATAATAGATCATCGCGCACTGCTTGAATTTTCCATCTTTTTTTAATTTTTTTATTATTATATATTATTATGCGCTTGTAGCCATAATCCATTTACTTAACTGTTAATTATTTTCTGTGCACAATAGAGACACAAATCTTATATTAATGTATCTACTTTTCTAAATACTTATGCACTATAATAACACCGCGCATAATACCCACAGACTTCAAACTTTGCGTCTTGGTAACTACATTTCGTTTATATTATGATATGGAGATATACATTCATATATTGATGTTATAATAATATTATATGTTAATAAAACTCTATCTTTCTACTGTGTTTTACATACGTTAACAATTTTTATTAATACATTAGTATTTGGTTTGCCTTTTCTGCTCTGACTACTCTTTTGTTTTAAAGTTTTACATATATACCTATACAATCATATATTTTTAAACATATTGTTACCTTCAATTAACTTCATAGATGCCTTTGTAATTTATATTTGCTTTAAAAATTTTATATGGGTATGTGATGTATTGAACATTGCACGTAACCAAATTATTATTTTTATATTTCACTTTTCTTAAAAATTATATATACCTATCTCACAAGTCATTCACGACTCACAAGTACCAACAATTAACTTATTTATGTACAACCATACTATGAAGATAATCGCGCACTACTTGCACTTTTTATCATTTTTATCTTTATTATACCTTCCATTGAATATAGTTATTTTATGTATTTTTTTTTCTATTTCCTTATAACTTTTACCGTTGAATAATGTTATTATTTTTATTTCCTATTTCGTTTATATCTATTTATGTTATAAATTTTGCTAAAATAGTCTGTTTTGTTTTCAACGTGGATTTTAGTATATTTACTATAGGCAATGTTTATATTACCCAATATAGAAGATACACTCCTACACTCTCCTTACCCATCTTTATCTCACTAACCCCCCTCCCCCTGTACTTGATGGTCACTTTTGTACATTATTCTATCAATTCAATATCGTACATGTCATTCATAATATACAACTCTTCAGTTATACTCATATATTATAACCAAATTGTACCTAACTATTACTCATCAAAATTACAATGTTAAATATTATATACCAAAACTGTAGAGGACTACGAACTAAAACTGAGATTTTTCACAATAATATTCTTTTGAATGACGATTGTTTCATTTTCGGTATATCTGAGTCTTGGCTTATTGATTCTATTTTAGATCCAGAACTGGCACCAACTGAATTTTACAGTATTTTTAGACGAGATAGGACAAATAACATTACAATCAATAGCATTAATACCCAATCAGATTCTCGTCGAGGCGGTGGAGTCATGATCATAACTCATAACAATCTTAACGCATACCCTCGCGAAGACTTGGTCTGTAATGCTGAATGCATCTGGGTAACTATTCCCCCCTCTAACTATACTTCAAAACGTACCATCCATGTTTCTTGTCTATACTTACCACAGGGACATGGATATGAAAATGCCCTTAGTTCATTCCTTTGTCTGCTTGCTAACGTCAAAGATCAAAACCCAGATGATATTATACTCGTACTTGGAGACTTCAATATGCCCACCATAACATGGAAACCACAAGATAAAAATTCACACTTAACACCTGAAAATTTAAATTCAATTACTTCGTTACTAGCTGACACAATCCATTACTCTGAATTGAATCAATACAATTCCATTAAAAATGCCAATAAACGTATACTAGATTTAGTTATCTGTAGTGAGGAATGCCTTGTATCTCAAGCATACAACCCTCTTGTCAAAGAGGATTTACACCATCCATCGCTCAAAATCATACTACAATTAGACACACTTCCAACAATCAATGCTCCACCAAAAGAAATTTATCGGTATGATAAAGCTGATTATGATTTAATTAACCAACACCTGTCTAAAACAGACTGGTCTTTTACTCACGATAATGCTGACGTTGACGAAGCAATTTATACTTTTTATGACATCTTAAATAACACCATTAATCAGTTTGTCCCTAAACGTTTCATCAAAAAGAAAAAATTTCCCAACTGGTACTCACCTCCCCTAATCAAAATCATAAAACAGAAACAAATACTACACAAAAAATGGAAATCAAATAATAATCCAGTAGATTACATAGAGTTTTCTATCAAACGCATACAACAAAAACATTTACAGAAACATTGTTACACCCAATATATAAATTCAGTTGAGTCTAGTATTCCATCTAACAATAAAAGTCTCTGGAATTACGCTAAAAACAAAAATAGGACAAATGGCATACCACAAATCATGAACTTAAATGACGAGTCAGGCACCGGTGCTCATCAAGTGTGCCAACTGTTCTGTAAACACTTCCAATCTACTTACGTAAGCGATGAGGGCACGGATGATCCCAGTAATATTGATAATTCTACCTGCGTTAATAATGATAACCCGATCGGGAACGTACAAATAAACAACTCATTGGTCAATAAATACTTGAATAAATTGGATGTTACTAAGGGTGCGGGCAGTGATGGTATCTCGCCATATTTTATCTCAAAATGTGCCAAAAATCTTGCATATCCTTTAACTAACTTATTTAACATGTCTTTAAAAAAAGGAATATTTCCCACAAAATTCAAAGAAGCCATTATAATCCCCATCCATAAAACTGGTTCAAAAAGTAACATTGCAAATTATCGCCCAATCTCAATACTCACAGTATTTAGCAAACTCTTTGAGCGTATTGTGTACGATCAAATTTATATAACTATTGTCCGCAGCATACAAAATCAACAACATGGTTTTTTACAAAAAAGGTCAGTACTAACAAACTTAGTCAACTTTACTGAATACTTAACAAGCAATATGGATAATGGACACCAAGTAGATGTCATCTACACAGATTACTCGAAAGCTTTCGATAAAGTTAACCACTCTATCCTCATTAAAAAATTACACCAATTAGGAATCCATGGCGACTTACTTAGGTGGCTAACTTCATATCTGCAGAAAAGACTACAGTGCGTATCAGTTGAGGGAACTAAGTCTAGCTTTTTTACTGTGCCCTCTGGCGTACCGCAAGGTTCCCACCTGGGACCATTATTGTTTAATGTATATATATTTGATATTTATAAATGTTTTTTACATGCTAACTACCTTGCATATGCAGATGACAAAAAAATATACTTAGTAATCAAATCTATCAATGACTGCATAAAACTTCAAGAAGACCTAAATCGTCTTTTTGCATACTGTAAATTAAACAAATTAATCATAAACATTTCTAAGTGCCACATATTATCTTTTACGCGTAACAAAAATAAAATTTCTTTTAATTATAACTTTCATGACACACATATCAATGAAATAGAATCAATCCGTGACCTTGGGGTAGTACTAGATGTAAAACTAAATTTTATCAAACATATTAACGAAGTAATCAACAAAGCAAATAAGATATTGGGATTTATAATTCGCATATCTAAACCTTTTCGCAATATTAAAACTATGTATTCCCTTTACACCACGTATATCCGCCCCCACTTAGAATACTGCACACTAATTTGGGCACCGTTCTACCAATGCCATATTGACAGAATCGAAAGTGTGCAAAACAAATTTTTTAAACACATAAATTATAAATTCAAATTACTCTTTGCAAATAACACCGAATCCTTAAAATTTCACAACTTTACTCCACTTCAAACGCGTAGATTAATATCTGATCAAATATTTTTATACAAAATTCTGAATAACGGCCTGGACTCTCCTGAACTCGTAAATTATTTAAGAATTCACATACCTGCAAGACCAACCAGACTAAACCATTTTTTTCATTTGCCCGCGTACAGAACCAACCTTAGAAAAAATTCTCCAATACCCCGCATATGCGCGCAATATAACACGCAATTTAACAATATCGATATTCTTAATAATACTCTTGTGAAATACCGATATGAAGTCAAGCGTACGACCACAAATGTGAATTAAATTAATGCACAGCTATAGAAAAGGTACAGCATGAGCATCTCCTGTCCCCATCCCATCTTCCTCTGCCTCTTGCCCTTTCCTATTCCTTCTTCCTTCTAATATACTTACATTTATATATTTTTGTTAATTTCATTTTCATTTTCAATTAAAATTTTGTATTATATCATAATAACCATTAGCATAAGAAACTGTTTTGGCTTACCTCATTTTTAACCGCTTCATTTTTAACATCCTGTATAAAACTGCTGTTTGTTTCTTACAATAAATAAATAAATAAATAAATTTCATGTTTGTATTTTTGTTTTCTATCGTAACTTTTATTTATATTATATTTTTCTTTCTCGTGTTAAAATTTTACTGTCTTTATATATTTATGTAAAAGCCCTCTGGGTGTAAATTAAATAAATAAATAAATTAACTTCACGCGGGAGGCCCTGAAGAAAAAAATACCCCTCCGGGCCTATGTCATCTTTGGGGATGCTGTGTGGAGGATATTTTTAGGGAATGTAATGAGAAGAAGTTCTGAGAAGGAAAAAGGTATGAGGGTTAAGAATCTGGGAGTCAATGTGTCCAGGAGTAATGAACGTATGAGTCGATGAATAGAGATAATCCGACTAGATATGTCAAAAAGACTCCCACAACCAGCTTCTCCCGATCCAGCCTGCCACACAGTAGGCGGGCAAACACATCCGCCGCCAAGACCTAGACAAACTTCAATCCATGCACCCGGGCATCCCTGCTAAGTCACCACACGTTGCGAACCACTTGGGATGTTGGTTATCCTATAAATTGATGGCGGTAGCGTACCCGCCTTCCAAATAGTTAAATTTGAAATTATTTTTTAAATAATGAAGCCATTCGAAAATTCCCGGTCAGTCCGCGCCTGGAGCGATCAGTTCTAAAGATACTTCAGTATATCAAAAATATTTTGTTTTATACATAGTTACTTCTCTGTTGAAACTGAAAGATTTGAGATGCCAAGCTTGCTATCTACTATGAATATACTGTATTTAATGATTTGCTTCAACTAATATTTGTGTATGAGTAAGGAGGTATTTTAATAGCGCTTTCTAAATAATGTTATGTAGGTAGTAGATTTACGATTTCAACGTAAACTCGCGACTCACCGTTAAAACCCGCCCTGACCAAGCGAGTTACATAAAAACACTTTTTTATATTATTTTCATAAATAGATTGGTTGCCCTGTTCTCCAAAATCAATTCATAATAATAAATTTCATTGTCGGTAACTGGTATTTTTATATTACAAAGTATAAAATGAAGTCGCTAAAAATTTATGTGCGCGTTAATCTTTTAAACTACTAAACTACGCAATGGATTTTCATACGGTTTTCACCAATAGATAGAGTGATTAAAGAGAAATGTTTATATGTATAATACATGTACCTAAATCATATTAGAGAAAAGCCGAGAAATTCAAAGAAAACATATTTTTGTGCGATTTAAAACGGCTGGCGGGCCGTACTATAGTCACTTTTGAAATTCGTTCTACGGAAGAAATTGGAAAATAGATGTCCTAGAGTAAGTAGGTATTTGATTTTCCCTTTTCAAATATCCAGTGTTGCATTGCAAGCATTGTATAATTAGTGGCGAATTAATTAGTTTATATGTATAATACATGCTTATTATAGTAGAGAAAAGCCGATAAATTCAAATATTCAATTCAGGCAGCGGGCAGCGGGTAGCTGGCAAGCGGGTGGTGTGGATTTTATAAAGATTGGGTAATGACGTTGTGTTTCGTTAGCCACAGCAACGTGTGGCCGTGTATGCTAGTTTTTTATATAAATCTATTTGAATACACTTAGGTTTTTTAATTGAATGGACGTATGACGTTCGAATGAAGTGGAAATATTATGATTCCTTTTTTCATTAATTAATTTCACTCAATTCCAGACATCCGATGCAAACATCCAATTTTGAAACTCGGCAGAAAGGTTCATTGTCGGTGACAATGCATTTAATGAACTTTTAGTGGCAATCACGCATAGGTACATGGCAGGGTTCAATCCTCAATCAAACATTTTTTGCTTTTAATGTTTCAAAGACATTTGAAAATACGTGTCAAGACAGTGATGATTATAAAAATGAATCGCTGAATGTGTTGCTAAGCGCATAACTTTCGAACGACTGCACCAAATTGGATAATTCTTTTTTTATGTGTTCGTTATTGTCAGGACAAGGTTTTTATAAAACTTCCGGTGAGCTCTGGCATTATGAAATTTGTATAAAAAAATTGCTATTGGTGGCACGCGAGGAAGCGTCTATTGCTATGGAAAGCGGGAGGGAGGGAGAGATGTGGGAGGGGAACCAGGGAGGGGGAGGGGAAACTGAGAGGGGGGAGGGGAACTCGAGAGGGGGGTTCGCGGGACGGGGGAAGGGGGGGAGTGGAGTGGGGAGAGGGAAGGAGGACGTGACGGAGTAAGCGGAAGGGGAACGGGATGAATGGGAAAGGAGACTCAGGGAGAAACAATTTCTTTATTAAATGGCATAGCAACGCATGCCGGGACCTGCTAGTTACCAGCAAGATACGTGACGTAGGCGTGTTTTGTAAACCAAAAGTCTGACTATTCTTTGCTTAAATTTCATATGCAGAAGCCCCGAAAAAGGGCGTTAATAAATAAATAAATAAATAAATAAATTCGTTTAGCCATCATTAAGAAAATTTGATTTCGATCAAATAGAATGGCGGTACACGATGTCAGGCAGTGTAAGAGAGGAAAAGCACGTGTGTTAAATAGGCTAGAACCAAAAGATTCCAAGTCTTGGCTACAGGCTACAGTGGGTTTCTTTCAAAACGACATGGAAAGCTTATATTTTTTTTTCAAGAAAAAAGATTCCCTAAGGGTCTGTGTCATCTTTGGGGACGTCGTGTATAGGGTATTTTTAGGAAAAGGAAGGAGAGGAAGTTCTAGGAAGGAAAAAGTTTTGAGGGTTTGGAAGGAATCTGGGGGTCAATGTGTCCAGGAATGACGGACGTATGAATTGATCCCAATGCGATGGGTCGTGAGAGTCCGGCTGAAGAAGTCTCCTTCAACCAGTCTCTCCTCTCTATCCGGCCCGCCACGCAGTAGGGGGGGCAAACGCATTCGCCACCAAGACCCAGACAAACCTAATACCACGAACCCGGGAACCCCTGCTATGTCACCAAACGTAGCGGACCGTTGGCAGTGAATTTATAACTGAATTACGTCTGTTTCTAAAACTATTTCTACTATAAAGCCAGAGCCAACGCAACATTCCAATGTTACCCGCATAATGACATGCATTCGACGGATCCCATTTGCAATGATGTCATCCGATTTCCAATTGTTATTTTTTTTATAGTTTATTATAATGCATTTCAGCTTTACAGATATTTCAATATATTGTTAGGTAGGTACCTATTCAACCTATTGTAAAAAAAACAACCATACATTACCTACCGCAGAAGTATAATATTATATGGGTGTATACAATAACTTCGCGTAACCATTTTTTATGTGAATGCCGGCCTCCGTGGTCGAGGGGAAAGGCCCGCGATTAGGAATCCTAAGGTTTCGCGTTAAAATCTCGGCGCGCGCTATTATTTTTTTTATATATTTGTTATTTCACAAATTAATTTTTTTTAATAATATAAGGTATATTTGCGGCACATTCCATAATGGAAGATACTCTCATTATCGACCTGGTGTAAAACAATCATTCAGAATTGAAACGTTGCTTGAAATGGCTTTAGCCGTGTTTGGTGACCAGATCTGAAAGCCAGGTACTTTCCCACCTTTCTCTACCCCATCGCCTTCCTCTCCCCACTTCCTTCAGCCTCACAACATACCGCAATTAGGGATGCTACTCGTAGTCTCACTGACTCTAGACGGTTTGGGGCAGTTGGGATTCTGCGCGGTATTCACATGAAAAAAAATGTTTGAATCGTAGGAACGGAGTTAAAAAAATATGAAATTTTCCAAAACAGTAATTTTATCAAGGCGATTTGATTCACCAATAAATATTCAATGTATAACATCATGATCGTTACGTTTGATAGCTGATTTTTTTTTGCACAAAAATTGAAACCGGTCTAGGATCGGATTTAAATGGGAACCATTTAAATATATTTTAAAAAATTGACTTTGATATCGGTGAAACATCTGGCACCAAACCACGTACAATGGGCATTTTCATGCTGTTTCCCTTTGGAAACTATATCAGAACTCATATGAAAATTCTTTGGTCATAATAAATGAAAATATTCAGACCTAAGATTTCATACAGCTAGTTGTCATTAAAGAAGAAATAATATTTTGGGACGGTACTAAATCTTTAAAAAAGCCAAAACCACAAACATAAGGGAGCGTACCCATACTACGTGACGAACTTTTTTTGCAATTTTTATCCCCCCCACCCCTCACCCCCTTCCCCCCCTTCCACCCCCCCCCCCCTTTCCCTTCCTCCCCCCCTCGGTGACCACTTGTAGGATATTCCAAGACCCCCCCTACAGTTTTCACGTAGTAAATCAAAATATGGTTTTGAACCATTTCTTGCTAACCAAAAGTTTAAAAAAATATATTTGGCTTATATTTGTCTTTATTAATACGGCCCTTGCTGCGTGACGTCAAGAGTGCATGCATACCTATAATTAAAAGTGGAAAAAATATTAAAAAGCTAGTTGAAAAAATATAAAAAGATTTCTAGATCGACTACGTGATAAAAACCTAACCCCCCCGTCCCCCATTGTGACCAAGGGTGGAATTTTGAAGATCCCCCCCCCCCCCCCACGGGTCACGTAGTATGGGTACGTTCCGTAACCGTAGATCACAGATGTCCAGTCAAGGAAGGAGGTGTAGAGTGCGTGGGCAGGAACCTAAGCGATTCCTTCAGAAACTTGTTCAGTGTGTGAACATACTAAAAGTCCTGACGTCTAGGTGGTGAGCTAGGGGGGGGGGGGGGGGGGGGGGGAGAAGGTCCCAATTTTCGGGATTCCGCTTCCGAAAATATCTACATTTGTGGAGCGGGTATCTCAAAAACGGCTGGGATTTCGAAAATTACGTATAGAATAAAAGTTGTAGATAATTTTATGAGCTTTTACTTATTCTAAAAAAATTTTCCTCTGCAACGCACACAATTTCAGTAGAAGCAATACGAAGTATTGCTATATCCCAGACATATAACAGACGGCAGTTGAGTAGGATATTAGAAGAGCTATCTATCGCCGTTCGTTTCTTTGGTACTAACGGTTACGATGATTACGATTATAAGGCATCAGTGAGTTTAGGCGGGCTCCCACAGTCCGCACTTTAGTTCGTACTTTACAGAATTAAGCTTAGTAAGGACTATAAATTTAGCCTAGAATTTAACTACTTTACATAATTTAGCCTAGTAAGGATTAGAAATTCAGTTCAGAATTTAACTACTTAAAGTAGTTAAATTCTGCACTAAATTTCTAGTCCTTACTAGGCTAAATTATGTAAATTACAGAATTTAGCCTAGTAAGGACTAGAAATTTAGTCTAGAATTTAACTACTTTACAGAATTCAGCCTAGTAAGGACGTCTGCCTAGTTGAACATTCATCGTAAATATTTACGATAACTAAATAAACTACTAGTAATCACTCGAACCTATAACTTATTTGGAAGATACTCAGCACATCCCAAATTGTCTTGTTACTGGAAATTAAGAGGCATAACAATATATTTAATACTAACCTCAATAGCATCAAAAAGACATCTTGCTTATCAAAGACCTTGCAGTAGAGTTGCAGCACGTTCAGGCAGGCGAACTGCAGTCCCTTCCAGGGCACCTCGCTCCCTTCGTACCCCCTCCACAGAGGGCAGCCGGCATGCCGCGACAGGTACAGCATCACCAACTTCTTCCGCCTTCCACCTCGCGCCACTCGCAGCCACTAACACTGGACAGAAACACCCAATCAACAAACTCACAATCTATCTATTTACACACGCTAGTATCCCGACTTTTTGGGATGGATTATAAAAAGGTAGTTAAACGGATTTCGAAGGTGATCACTAACACTGAAGAAAAACACACAATGAATTTTTACACACGATTTTTAGGGGAACGGCTGCGTGACCCTTTTTATACAAAACTCAATTTTGGATTTGAGGCCAAAATACCCAAAAAAACTACTTTATTATCGAAAGTTATGGCAAATACCTAGTAAATAATTGTGCTTCTTTATTAAGTGGCGTTTTAAATTATATAATTTAGGCCCTAAAAGAATTCAATATTTCATAGTTTGGCGATTACTATTAAGGCAACTTTGGCGATTATTTGTGAGTTAATGATATTTATTTAAAACTAGCTGGTACCAGGCATGCGTTGCTATACCATTTAATAAAGAAATTGTTTCTCCCTGCGTGTCCTTTCCCATTCCCCTTCCCGTTCCCCTTCCGCCCCCCCATTCCTCTCCCGCGTCCTCTTCCCCTCTCGCGTTTCTACTCCGCCTCCTCCATTTTCCCTCTCCCCACTCCACTCCCCCCTCCCCCGTCCCGCAAACCACCCTCCCGAGTTTCCCTCCCCTCTCCCAGGTTCCCCCCCCTCCTGGGTCCCCTCCTCCCCCCTCCCGCGATCCATAAATTAATTCCGGTACATTTAATTTTCAAACAGCTCGCGTGCCACGTATTGCAATTTTTTATACAAATTTCATAATGCCAGAGCTCACCAGACAATAAAAAAACACAACAAAAAAAGAATTATCCACTTAGGTGCAGTCGTTCGGAAGTTATGCGCGTACATACATTTCGGCGATTCATTTTTATTTATATAGATTTATATAGAAGATAGAAGATAGAAGATAGAAGATAGAAGATAGAAGATAGAAGATAGAAGATAGAAGATAGAAGATAGAAGATAGAAGATAGAAGATAGAAGATAGAAGATAGAAGATAGAAGATAGAAGATAGAAGATAGAAGATAGAAGATAGAAGATAGAAGATAGAAGATAGAAGATAGAAGATAGAAGATAGAAGATAGAAGATAGAAGATAGAAGATAGAAGATAGAAGATAGAAGATAGAAGATAGAAGATAGAAGATAGAAGATAGAAGATAGAAGATAGAAGATAGAAGATAGAAGATAGATAAATGATTCTACTCTGCTTACTACACAAATATGACGAAAAATAAAGCATAAAAAATTTTAAAGACTGCATTTTGATGGGCGTAAATACAAAATACTAACGACCGATTTAAATTAGAATTTATATTTGTCGTATATTAATTAAAATTTCCATTAAAAAGACGTCTTTTTAAACATATTTTTATTTAAAAAAAATTATTTTTCATTATATTTAAATGGTAGATTGGGCAAGATTATTTTTTTAATAATTACCATTAACTCACAAAAATGTTAAAGTAACCTGTAAAATTGTGAAAAAAATTAATTCTTTAATAGCTTATAATTATAATTTTAAACATAAATAAAATAGCACCATATATTTGGTATACCTTATTAAAAAAAATAACTATTCTTAATAAGGTGTTATTTTGGCCTCAAATCCAAAATTAAGTTTTGTGGGAAGAGGCCTCGCAATCGTTCCTCTAAAATGCACTTTACACAGGTAAGTTACCTAACCTAACCTTACATTAACTGATCTAATATAACAAAATCACACTGATTTTATCAACATACTTGTATGGTTATAATAATTATAATATCACGTATGGTTTGGTCAAGTATTAAAACTTGGTCTTGCACTGACGTACCGTTTTCAGACTTTTTTAATGTTACCAAGTGTTCTTTCAGAACTTTTGTGGGCTCGGTCATTGTGTCCGATGCACAATTATTAATAGACAACACGCACAATAACACGTACTAATAATATAAAGCAATAAACGATTACAAGGTTTAATACCTTGACAGACACATACACAGTCGTTGTAACCAAACCACTGAATCTAATTGAATATATTCGTAATAACATAGACTTTAACTATTATGTTTGTAAACCTTCAACCACTCACATATTTACTGTGATGTATTTAAATATTAAAAAAATGGGTCTGAGATGACCCGGTTTTATCCGTTAAATCGAGAGACTACTGTATGTCCATATTTGAGAAAAAAAAACGATATTTTGGTAACTTAACACTCGTTATTATTACATGATTGGCGTTTTGGTTGAATTAACGAACTGGTTCAGAAGCAATTGAGAGTATAGTATATGGGTATAACTATTATAGCAGACAGGTATAAGGTACGTAGGTTACTTATCAGCCGAAATGAAAGTGAAAATACCTGTAATTAGTATTACAAGTTATCACGATGTGTCCGCATTGGGAGCTCACTGTTAAATGGGTAAAATTTTTGTTGTTAGTGTGAACATAAATGCATGTGTAAATCTGTATTACAATCGTGATTTCTTTTCTAGGAATCGATTAAGTTTGAATTGTGTCGTAAAATTTGTATACCTAAGAAATATTATTGACGTAAAGTTAAACTAATATACAGTTGACCTCGCATCCAAAAAGTATATTTTATGAATTTCTATTCTTTAATAAATCGGAACCAAAATTTCGTCTGCAATCATAAGAATTGTAAGTAGGTAGATACCTTCCTAAATACGTATTAATTTAATTATAAAAAATAATACTTTTTATTAGAATACTAGCTTTTACCCGCGGCTTCGCTCGCATTGTATTAGGAGGAAATTACTGTATAAAGAATTGTCCCACGGAAATGAAATATTTTTTCCGGGATAAAAAGTAGCCAGTCCTCCAATTATCTCTGCTTAAAAAAATCACGTCTATCGGTGGCTCCATTTATATTAACAAGTTCCCGGCATGTGTTGCTACGCCACTTAATAAAGAAATTGTTTCTCCTTGCGTGTCCTTTCCGATTCATCTTTTCAATTCAATTTCATTCCTCTCCCGCATCCCTTCCCTCTCGCGTTCCCACTCCGCCTAATCCGCCTTAGAAACCATCCCGCGCAAGCACACATCAAATCCCCAAAGTTTCATCGCAATCAGATGAACAGTTAGCTACGCATAATTTCATGATGCCAGAACTCACTATTAGGTATATAGAGAAACCATCGCGGGCATGCACACATCAAATCCCCAAAATTTCATCGCAATCAGATGAACGGTTAGCTACGCATGTAATTTCATGATGCCAGAACTCACTATTAGGTATATAGAGAAACCATCGCGGGCATGCACACATCAAATCCCCAAAGTTTCATCGCAATCGGATGAGCTATTAGCAATGAATAATTTCAAGATGCTAGAACTCACTATTGTATATAAAAAAATCTCGGGCATGCGCACATCAAATCCCCAAAGTTTCATCGAAATCGGATGAATGGTTTAGCAACGCATGAATTTCATACATGTATACAAACCCAGAAACAAACATATTTTGATTTTGTATATGTACATAGAGATATATATTTTTAAAAATTAGGAATTAAACTATTTGTACAAATAAACGTCACTATCACAATGATAAATCTTTTTCAAACTTTCTTCAAACGGACAGGTACCATAATAGGTACTGTAAAATTATAACAAGATCGTTAAAATAAACTCAACAATTTCACATTCGAAAAATTAATCTTTACTGAACCACTAAAACAGCCTCCATCTGGAAATGGAAACGGAAAGAACAAACATGTTTACAGACAGACGGAATGCAAAATGATCGAGTTAAAATAAGACGTTGCTACGCTAAGTCAATATAAGAGATGAATAATTAATTGACTTGCTGACGGGAATTTTACCAATTTATATACCAATGTTTCAGGGTGTTAAAGAACATAGGTAATTGAGTTACTTTTATCAGTGATTCTTGAAATTATATTTTGGTCTCTTTTCCGATGTCTTTTTTTTTAATTTTCTTTAAAATTAAAACAAAAAACTTTCACATGTCGTCACAACGTCCCTTCACAACGCCCCTAACTCTCCAAAACCTTCAAAAAATTTCTCCGGAGACCATAATTTCATCTACATTTTGTCAGGAATCACTGGTAAAAGTAAATCAAACCCTACATAATAAAATATTCGTTTTTCCTTATTTTCATGTTTGTAGGTAGCTGTAAACTATTATTATTGGCAATTTTGATATCTATCTTCTTTTTCTTGTGCCCTAACCGTTCAATGGACGTTGGCTATCATGTAGGCTATGCGGACTTAGTTTACTGCGGCCCGGAACAGCTCCACGATAGACTGGCCAAACCACTGTCTCAGGTTTTTCAGCCATGAGGTTCTCCATCTTCCAGGGCCCCGTCTTCCGGCAATCTTTCCCTTCATTATGAGATGCAGGATCTCATACTTCTCTGGATGTCTCATCACATGTCCAAGATATTGAAGTTTCCAGATTTTTATAGTTTTAATTACTTCCTTTTCTTTATTCAAGCGAACCATAACATCTTCATTTGTAACCCTGTCCATCCAGATTATTGTAAAGGTGTGATGTCCGGGGGGCAATACGGGGTCAGGGCCGGCCCTGAGACAAAAGGAGCGGCGCCAGGCGCTAGTAAACGGCTAATGTTAGAGTAGGTATTATTTATTAGACCATGGCTCCTTCGCGGCGCGCGGCGCCTGGAGTGGACCGCTCCAATTTCGCTTGCACAGGGCCGGTTCTATATATTTTCATCAAACACCAAGAGGGCAACAGCAGAGGGCAACTTTTTTTTACATTAGCTCCCTGATGATGAGGAAATAATCGCTTAGGGCCCATGCCATCTTTGGGGATGCAGCGTGAAGGGGTCTTTTTAGAGAAAGGAAGGGGAATAAGCTATGGGAAGGCAAAATATATGTGGGGTGAATAGGAATCTGGGGGTAAATGTTGTCAGGAGTGACAAACGTTTGAATCCATCCTTCCCACTGTGGTGCAAAGCGATGGATCGAGAGTCCGGCTGGAGAGTCTCTCCCGATCTCATCCGCCACACAGTAGGTGCGCAAAAGCATCCGCCGTCAAGATCTAGATTCTAGATAAACCTCACCCCACGAATCCGGTATATCTCAAAATTATGCTCTATCCTGGAATAAACACATATATCGCCAAAATAAAACCACCAGGCACGCAGGCGTTCTAGCAAAAGCTATTTTCGGCCCGACATATTTAATTGATAATGATCTTCAGTTAATCAATTTTGAAATCACACAACAATCTAAGGCATCTAAAAATATCTTAAATGATGGTTTTAAATTATGTTCGTCGCTTCCGGCATTTTATGAGTATTTTTATTAATGTTGCCAGAACTACCGGCTAAATCCATTCTGTCTTAATTAAATTAGAAAATAAACATCCTTCGCGTAATTCATTCCACTGTTCCATATGAAACGCACACTCAAACCCATTATTCCACATCCCACATTCAAATCGAACTTTTTAATTAATAGATACATGAACCAAATACAATAACACCTTTTCAGACGTTGATATCTGCCATTTATCATCATATTCATTTATCTACTAAATGTATAGCAGAAAAAAATAAATCAAAAGATAAATAATTATTATGAACTCCCTACTTAGTACTGGGCATTGACGATAATTCCATCCAACGCCAACGTCGTTATCGTTGGCGATTTTCAACTGTTGAAAATATCTGTTGAAAATAACGTCGACGTTGACGCAACTATAAATTAGGAGATCGTCACGATACTAACAAAAAAAAAAACAAAAAATATATCTAAATCGTATTAAGGAATCCCTTTTAACGGGTGGTTCCCCGAATCATTGATGTATTATTATTATCACTTATCACTATGCCCCACGCCCCACACACGTAATAATAATCCTATAATAACGTTGAAAGTTGAAACTGTTGGAAGACGTTGTGCGTTGGTATAGGCGTTGAAAATATTACCCTGTTGAAATATTAAAGACGTTTATGATATATTTTGCTTGTCACTGATAAATTCGCTTGTTGCTTGGCGCTACGGATCGGCCGTATTGGATGGGAAAATAAAAAAAAACGTTCAGTAGTTACGTCATTAACAAAAGACCATTTCAAATTAGGTATAATATCGTTCACGAAGTGTGATCTCTTGACCCTTTTGATTTAACGGGCCAATACCGTTGAAAACAATAGTAGTCCAGTAAAGGAAGGAGTTGTAGAGTGCGTGAGCAGGAACCTAAGCGATTTTTTCAGGACTTGTTTAGGGTGCTTAGGGTGTGAACATACTAAAAGTCCTGACGTCTAAATGGTGAGCTAGGGGGGGGAGGGGGGGGGGGAAGGTCCCGATTTTCGGGTTTCCGTTTATATCTCAAAAACGGTGCGTCGCAGAGGAAAACTTTTTTAGAATAAGTAAAAGCTCATAAAATTATCTACAACTTTTATTCTATACGTAATTTTGGAAATCCCAGCCGTTTTTGAGTTATACGCTCCACAAATGTCAATATTTTCGAAAAAAATCATTTTACCTCACATTTTTCATCAAACATTCCTTCATATCGTCTAAAATATTCATCCAACAAAGAAATTTATTTGAAAGAAGTTGTAAATAATTTAATTACCTTTTAGAATATATATACATATGTAAGTAAATCTTTAACCAGTAAATATTTACAGCAATTTTAAGTTTTTTCGTAAAATGTCGTCATTTTCAGAAAAAGCTGTTTTTTCTTACCAAATTATTAAGACGGATTTTTTCTTCATGGGAAATTCCTTATTAATTTTTGCACGCAAGAAAGCAGGTAAGTTGTTCTCGAACAGATAATTAGTGGAATTCATTTTATAATCATTATTATTGTAATGGGTGATTAGGTTAGTCGTCGGAGATGCTACAATAACGTGCTACGATGCTGTTTGAGTTGGTGAAAAGGCAATGAATGCGATAGTGGGCTTGACATTCTCAGACATCAAGTTGTCCCGCAAAGATCGGGCATTTCCAATTTCTTCTGTCAGCTCGTCGATAAAAATTCACGACGAAAAGGTTGCAGTTGACCCAACATTGCTGTTTCAGCGGATGTGTATAAGCAAACGATCAGATGAGGATTTGATGAAATTCTTTGAGTATGAGTTGGCCCCATTTCCCTTGGCACTGTTCTCAATAACATCATGTTACACTCTCAACTTTATGTGGATTCACGTTTTCACGTGAGGGTCTTGGCAAGCGTTGTTCATCCATGGCATCGTCATTCTCAGTGGTGGATGTTCTTGCTGAAAGGGCTCTACGTCGTCTTCATCGTCGTCCTCGACAACAGGCACGCTATTGAGGCATCTCCCTTGGCAGTGAAGGCACGCTGCAGAACAGGTCAGCATTGCTTTTCGGCATCCACATTTGCCAATTGCACAATCCTTGGTATAGCGGCAAAATATCATTTTCAGAAGGACCTCCGGTGCTGGAGGATCTTCTGTTGTAATTGGCGCCAGGGTGTCTCCTTCGTGTTTCCACCCCCATTCTTCAGGGGACAGCTCAATCCCGAGCCACTGCTGAACTTGGTGGTATGTCCGCCGGGAATGCTGTTTAGCTGCACTCTCTGTTTTAGGGAGGGAGCTGATGTCAGGCTTCATATTTGCCACGGACCTTGTGAACGATTGGGAGCGGTACTGGTTAAGGGAGGTCTGTCTTTTTGGCGCCGCATACCATTTCAGGAAGCATTTATTTCCAGCCTCTTCAACCTCGTCGTGAGTAGAGGAGGGGTTGTAAAAGATCATTGCCGCTTGCTTGATCATTTCTGACTCCAAGTACAATTTTGAAAAGCCCACCTTGCTTCTCCTGAAAGTTGCAGACGTTGTATCGCATCCGGTAAATGAATGTAAAAATATGATGTGTTCAAATCCACGATGCTGCATCTCTAGGGTGGACAGTGCCAATGTTTTGGTTTTCCCTCGTCCGGGTTTCAGCAACAGAATATCTTAGGTGGGAGGAGTGGAAGCAATCAAAAGGACAGTGAGGTCCATATCCTCACCAAAGACAGCCACAGAGTTGTGAAAGGATAGTTCCACAGCAGTCTTCACGATAAGGACGTCAGCATCATCGGTGGCCTGAAGAGTCTGTATCCCATTTTCCCGAAACTTTGTCTGTAGTAAGGAGATGAAGTTACTTTTGTTGGTAGGATTGGATAAAAAATCTTCCTGTTTAACGGGTATTGATTTGTTCTATGTCAAATTGATGTCTGCTGACCTTCTCAGTCTGTATCGTCGCATCTGTTCTTGTGATTTCGTACTATTGACTGGATTTGCGTACCCATCAAATACCACAGTGCGAGTCATTATAGTGGTGGTTGACATAGGTGATATAACGATCACAAATTGCGGCAACGGAGGCATCTTTTTGTCAAATTACTCTGTATAATATAGATGATATGTATAATATGATAGAAATCCTCCGTCCACAACTATGTTCATCTGAGACAGTAAAACAGTTTTTTTGGTGGGCTCGAATATGCTATACAGAACAGATTTATTTGTTTTTCGCATCCCACTTTCATTGAACAGTGCCGAGGGAAATGGGGCCAACTCATACTCAAAGAATTTCATCAAATCCTCATCAGATCGTTTGCTTATACACACGAAACAGCAATGTTGGGTCAACTGCAACCTTTTCATCGTGAATTTTTATCGACGAGCTAACAGAAGACATTGGGAATGCCCGATCTTTGCGGGACAACTTGATGTCTGAGAATGTCAAGCCCACTATCGCATTCATTGCCTTTTCACCAACTCGAACAGTATCGTAGCACGTTATTGTAGCATCTCCGACGACTAACCTAATCACCCATTATAATAATAATGATTATAAAATGAATTCCACTAATCATCTGTTCGAGAACAACTTACCTGCTTTCTTGCGTACAAAAATTAATAAGGAATATCCCATGAAGAAAAAACCCGTCTTATAATTTGGTAAGAAAAAACAGCTTTTTCTGAAAATGATGACATTTTACGAAAAAATTTAAAATTGCTGTAAATATTTACTGGTTAGAGATTTACTTACATATGTATGTATATTCTAAAAGGTAATTAAATTATTTACAACTTCTTTCAAATAAATTTCTTCCTTAGATGAATATTTTAGACGATATGAAGGAATGTTTGACGAAAAATGTGAGGTAAAATGATTTTTTTCGAAAATATTGACATTTGTGGAGCGTATAACTCAAAAACGGCTGGGATTTCCAAAATTGCGTATAGAATAAAAGTTGTAGATAATTTTATGGGCTTTTACTTATTCTAAAAAAGTTTTCCTCTGCGATGCACCGTTTTTGAGATATAAATGGAAAACCGAAAATCGGGACCTTCCCCCCCCCCCCCCCCCCCCCCCCCCCCCCCCCCCCCCCCCCCCCCCCCCCTAGCTCACCACCTAGACGTCAGGACTTTTAGTATGTTCACACCCTAAGCATCCTAAACAAGTCCTGAAAGAATCGCTTAGGTTCCTGCTCACGCACTCTACACCTCCTTTTGGACCATTCGTTTACTGGACTATAGGTAAAAAACATAGCTGTTTAGGCGACCGGCGTTGATAATTATCAATAGGTTATTTTTTGCTTGTCGTTGATAAATTTGCTTGTTCCCTGGCGCTGCGTATCGGCCATATTGGTTGGGAAAATAAAAAAAAAAGTGCAGTAGGTACGTACATTACCAAAAGACCGTTTGAAATATCGAGTAATGTTGTTCATGAAGTGCATACTCTTAACCCTTTTTATTTATTAGGCAGTTGAATCGTTGACTGCGTTGAATAATGTTCCCATGTAGGTATTATATTTCAACTGTTGGCGCTAATTATTTTCAACAGCGTTGGACGTTGAAACAATATAACTATTGTTTCCAACGGCTAGTTATATTTTAATACAGTACTACTCCCTACATCTGGTGTGTGTTATTTGTATATATTAATTGTTTTTGTATTTAATTTTTAGAAGTACATTTACTTAGATATAATTTTAGATTTTCATACATCTGCCCTGATGATGGTTCGCTGCCAGAAACGTTAGCTAAAGGAGGAGGTAGCGCAACACGGCATAACACCCCAAAAATAAATAACAAAAATACATTTAATTTTTTATAACAAAAACTCTCTTTTATAATTTTTGAAGGTTATCTAACGCGCACGTCCCGGTTATACGAGAGGTTTGGGTTCGAGTCCCAATTGCAACCATTGTCTTTTTTCTGTTATCTGTGTCTTGTTCTCTTTCATATTTTAGTTTAGATTTGTGTTATCTTCTTCTTCAATGAAATATTACTTTGATGGGAATAACCTTCAAAAGTTATAAAAGAGGGTTTTCTTATAAAAAATAGAATATACATTTAGCTTTTTATAAAAAGTTAATAGTTCCATATGAATAAATTCGGATACTTTTATCCGAGACGCTATCCAGGATACAAACCAATTCTGAGAATGATTGTTTCCAATAAAAAGGGTAGTTGCCCATAATATGGAAAAATAATTAGTTGAAGATAATATTGTTAATCCTAAAATTTGAAATATGAGATTGACTATTATGACGGCTTGACTATCTTATTTAGCTTGATTAGCTTATCGAAGTTGGTTAACGCGCACATCCCGGTTAGACGAGAGGTCTGGGTTCGAGTCCCAGTTGCGAACATTCTCCTTTTTCTGTTTTCTTTGTCTTGGTCTCTTTCATATTTTCGTTTATTTATTTATTTATTTTAAAATACACGGCACAACATGTGCCATTAACATACATTTATATATAAAGTATAGTAGGTATAAAAGATTAAAAAGTATAAAGTTTTAAGAAAAGCGTAAAAACAAAAGTTAAAAGTTAAAAATATTATAGTAAAAAGTAAAATATAGAAATATAAGATATCCTTAAAAGGTACAAAGTTTTATATATAAATTATAAAAATTAATAAATATAAAAAGTTATAAAATACAAAAAGTTATAAAAGTAAGAAATCCTTTTAGGAGCAAGAACAAGAAATTATAAAAAGTAAAAATAATTAATAGGTTGGTATCATGGATTATGTCAACTTGATGTCAACGATGTGAACCGATATGTTAAATTTTACAAGTATACCTACCGGTACCTATGATTTCTAAGGTATTCATTAATTTTAGAAATATAATATATCTTTGAAAGGTACAAAGTTTTAAATATAAATTATAAAAATTAATAAATATTTAAAGTTATAAAAGTAAGAAATCCTCTTAGAAGCAAGAAATTTTTTTTTATAAAAAGTAAAATAATTAATAGGTAGGTATCATGGATTATGTCAACTTGATGTCAACGTTTAGATTATTATTGTTATCTTCTTCTTCAAAAAATATATTTATTTATTCCGCTCCCGCTCCCGCTTCAACCGTCTGGCGATCCGCCTTCCCGCGTTCCATACATTAAGTTTTCAAACAGGTCGCGTGCCACCTATTGTATTTTTTCAATACAAATTTCATCATGCCAGAGCTCACCAGGATATATAAAAACCTTCGTGAGCGTACGCTCAACAACTCGCCAAAGATTCATCGCTATCGGATGAATGGTTTAAGAACCGCGTATACAAGGCAGAGCCGCACACATTAGACAAAAATCGGATCAGACAAAAATCGATACGAAAACCGGATTGGTTATAATACCGGAGCCACGCCCGTTGTTGGACGGCCGGGGTGGAGTAATGAAAATGGGCCAAGTCTTTCCGCGCCGGCCGTTCATTCGTTTTTTGTCGGATCAGACAATCGGATGAAAAAATCTGATATTTGCGGCCGGCCTAAGGGACAAGCACAGAAACATTCATTTTTAAATATGATTTAACTTAAATCAAATTTAATAGTGTTATTAGTTATTATTAAGTTCTGCAAGTATTTTAGAAAGTACGATTGAAAACAGATTTCAAAGTACCCCACTAAATAGAGAATTTAATATCACAATAATTTCCTCAGTAAATCGGTTTAACCGAAGGGCACCTTAAAATTTTAGCGGGGGTAAATAGAATCACATAAATAACTCGTCTCAAAGTGGTCTAACTACAATTTGAAAATGGCGTTGTAAGCCGAAATAGCTGTCACAATATTAAAAAAAAATACTTGCATAACTTAATACTAACATTATACATGATTTTATTTGTCTTTGTTTCTTTATTTATTTTCCTCATTTTCACTGGAATAATGTTGTTGGAATGATATATACAGTAATTTTCCTCTTATTTTGAATGGTAAGGAAAATTTCATCAAGAAGTATAAAAATCCTGCTCAGTTAAGTATGCAAAATTTTAACAATCTCGGAATAAAACTGTAGATTTGTATAAAAAAAACAATGCCACGCCGCGCGCCGCCTCAGACACTATTTTTTGTATGTATTTAATTTTTTTATATATCTATGTCTAATGTATATTTTTTTAACCTTTTCTATTTATGCATTAATCTTACTTATGTATTTATTTTTTTAAATGATTTTATTTAAAGTGTCTAAGAAACAAGATGAAAAGTCGTTTAGATTTTTATAAAGAAAACTAGCTGACCCGACGAACTTCCTACCGCCTCAGAATCAATAGCTGTTGAATTAAATTCAGTTTTTTTATTAAGTTAAAAATTACGCAATGAAGCAATTATCAATGCGCAACTGTCCGTGTTTTGTTTTTGTCAGTATCAGAGATGGCGTTGTGTACGGATTTATATTTTTGTGATTTTCTTACTTTTACAATTATTTACGGGAATTCGGGAGGCGGATTCGGGTGCCGCCGCCCCGGGAACCATTTATTGAATAACCAACACCTCTGCCGTAGATCACACCAAGTGGTTCACTACGTTTGGTGATTTAGCAGGGGTGCCCGGGTTCATGAGGTGACTTATGTCCGGGTCTTGGCAGTTGATGCGCCTGCCCACCTGCTGCGTGGCGGGCCGGATCGAGAGAGACTGGTTGAGGGAGGCCTTTTGACCTTTCCAGCCGGGATCTCTCGACCCATTGCCTTGCACCACAGTTGGAGGGATGGATTCATACGTCCGTCACTCCCGGACACACTTACCACCAGATTCCTTCCCACCCCTCATACCTTTTTCCTTCCCAAAAGTTTCTATCCTCCCCATTCCTTAAAAAGATCCTCCGCACAGCATCCCCTAAGATGACATTGGTCCTGAGTGGAGCTTACGTAAAAAAAATGCGTTTCATTTCAGAGATTTATGGTTATTGTATTTTTCTTTGGAGGGGTGCAGAGTTTGTCTCATTTTCGACTATTGACATTGAGTGTGTAAGAAAGAAGGGCAGCATTATATGATTAAAAACAAATGCACAACAATCAACGCATTGACATTTGACGTTTTTGAATGTTTGGAATTCACGCACAGTTCAATATTATACCCCTTACAATATTGCTGCAGTTCTTTCAAAATAGGAGAATTCGTTCCATACAAAATGTTTGGGGAAAATAATTTTCTTCTGAGTGGAACACCCTTTACTTTTAGGGTATGAAAAATAGATGTTGGTCGATTCTCAGACCTACCAGATAAGCACACAAAATTTCATCAAAATTGGTCCAGCCGTTTCGGAGGAGTATGATAACTAACACCGTGACACGAGAATTTTATATATTAGATGTTATTAGCAAAAACTTCACTCATCTAGTAAATAATCCATGTCAAAACGTGTACGCAACTTTGTATTAATTAAAAAAAAATTAAGTAAACGGAAAAACGTGTCTAAAGTAAACAGTTCTACAAAAGCTTTACTACCTGTACACAGCAGTCATTATCATTATTATTCTAAACTAAGGCCCACTAACTAGCGGCAGAGAATTCAAACTCCCGATCATGCCCTTGCAACCGTACAGGGCGGTTGCGATGAGAAAGATTGTCTATTAACAGTATCAGAATTTGTAACTAATAACTCAATATCGATTTTATTTCATTCAAAACTTCTTTAATATATACCTATATCCAAGTTAAAAAATTCTGAAAAGCGTGATGATGAAATAATTAAAATTATCTACTTTTGTAATTATTTTTTGATGATAAGTATTTATAATTTTTCAAAAATAGTGTGGATAAAAAACTGAAAAATATTAAGACCGTAAATAAATCACAAACTGAAGTATTTTAGACACAAAACACGTGCGGGATTTTTTTAATGATTTTATTTGAACTAAAATGAAAAATCTGAAAAATAGCTTTCAGAGATAATTTATTAATTTATTTTGCTTATATGAAGAAAGTGGATACTTCTAGAATTTGATTTAAAAATTACATTTCTTCCGGATGTGTCTCGTTACCCCCTCTTAAAGTATTTATGGCGTGGAGAGGTACCCTGTCACCAGGAGCGAAATATTTTCTCATTTTTCTCATTTTCTCATTATAAAATTATAAAATATATCTCTTCGTATCGGTGATGAAGAATAAAAATTACTTTTCTTGACTCCTTCCACGGGAATGATCTGGATAGGGTAGGTTTGGGTAGGCACTTCACAACCAATTACAATCCAATCAACAACAGTTTTGTTACTGCGAAATACAATCAATAGTCCGAACTCTTCTCGGGAGTTTCCTCGCCAAATGTCACATGACCTTGCCGAGAGTGATGAACAGACATAATAACTGAGTGGTACCTAGATGCTCTCCAGATGAAAATCCACCATTGGTGACTTTGCAGCTTTGGATGAGGTTTGTACAGGCCTTGGCTTGTGCACCTGCTCATCAACAGTGTTTGAACATCCTTTGACAACGCCTTGCACGGCAGTGGGAGGAATGGATTCAAAGTAGGTCACTCCTGGACATACTGATGATCCGAGAGAGTACGGCTGGAGAAGTCAAAGGAACTCTCAACCATTCTCTCCTGATCTGGCCTGCCATGGAGCTAAACTTTACCCCATGAACCCGGGCACCCTGTTAAGTCATCAAACGTAGCAAACCACTTGGGGTGATCAATGGCAGAGGTGTTGGTTATCAAATAAATCTCTCCCGGGGCGGCGCACAGTGATTCGTTTCATACAAGCTAGAAGCTAATAAGTCACTTTTGAATTCCCAAACAATGACGTCATGGCGACATTACCAGATAGACAGGATAATAAATGCATGCTTAATTGGAGTGATTAGTGCACGCATTGACTCGTACCAGAGGCCTAAAGTCGAATAATGTGTTTTGAAATTATCATTTTTGCATATATTCGCTCGTCGCAGCACGACGTTTAAAATTGTGTACTAAGTTTAAACAGTGCTTTTTTTCAGTTCTGAAAAATGGAGGCTACTTTAGAAGGTATGTTTTAAATTTTTTTTTAAATATTTTAGTGTAAATAATATTAGTTGTTTTTTAAATAATAAATCAGTTTTGTGTTTTTTATGTGCTAAAAAATATTGAATTTCTAAATTCTCGAGAGCTTATCTCAGAGAGTATATAAAAATCGCAAGATAATTTTCTCTTTTTTAAATAGTGCAACTAATATTCTATTCATATCAGTTTCGATATTAATCCGCATGAATCCACATTATTATTATTTTTTCATTTTACAGGAACCACATAGGAGATTTCCAGGCTGGAATTGTTCGTGACAAGGAAGAGTTTGCCGAAGAAAGAAAGGCTTGAGGGAATGTTTAACAAAATGTTAAGTACATTTGAACTTGATAAGCTCAGTGCAAGTGGTGAAAAAAAGTTGAAAAACCAAATAAGGCTTATATCTTTGAATATAAGCCTTAATTTGACCGTAATTTTAGCAATTTATTACACTCAAAATACACTTTTCTTACTTTTTACATATAATTGTTTTATTATAAACCTCAAATACTCTATTAATACATTATTTAAAAATTACAAAAAAAATATATAAAAATAAAAATAAACGATAGGAAAAAATAAATATTAATAATTTTTAACAATAATTTTCATAAAATTAGTGTTGACTACACCAAAATAGAGGGTTAAAAATAGTTTAATCATGTGTAAGAGTTTTTATCGTTTAGCATGTATGAAACGAATCACTGTGCGGCGGTACGTCTTGCCGAGAGTGATGAACAGGCATAGAGTGGTACCTAGACACTCTCCAGATTAAAATCCACTATTCTGAATCGAATCGTTGCTGAAATGGGTATAGAATTGGGTTTGGCTCAATTTCGGAGGTGGGTATGGGTTATGGGTACCACTGCCCCTAGAAATATTAATTGAATAACCAACACCTCTGCCGTAGGTCACCCTAGTTGCGATTTTGGTGACTTAGTAGCTTTGGGTGAGGTTTTTTCAAGTATTGACTTGTGCACCTGCCTACAGCATACCCTGATATTATTTTTTAAATTATTGACTCCTCTGTGGAGTTGATACAAAAAAGCCGTGTTCGGTGACTAGATCTGAATAGCTCGATACTTCCTCATCTTCCCCTCCCAACTCCCCTCAGCCTCACAACAAACCCCGGTTAGTATGACGGAGTTATGACTCTTCTGTGGTATTCACAAAAAATCTCCAATTCCATTCCTCTGAAAGTTTACTTTAATAATCAATAATCAATTAGGACCCATACTCGATCGGTAATTTAGTAATTAATCATGCAAATACTAAAGGCCTCACAATACCTGGGTTACGACGGCAAAAGTTAACCAGTCTAATTAGCGGATGCACACGTAGATTGGTTAACCCGTTTAGACCAGGCGCAGTATAATTAGCCAGGGTCGGACGAGCAAGACCAAGCGAGACGCTCGGCTGAAAATAGGAAATTCCCTTCGCCCCAGTTCACCGTCCACGTCAACTCGGTCTATCGCCCACGGTGCTGCACTGTACTGGGTCAGAATTTTACGTGACATACTTACATGCTCGAGTGCGTATGACACATTTTACACGGCTAACTAATAATTGAACATAGTCAGGCAGAAACCGGCTAGTTCACAATTTTGACCAAAAAAATAGATATCGTTGTCATTCAAAGGAGTAAGATATTCTATTAGAACCAGCCAGGCTGCTTCATACAAATTTCATAGTTATGGCCTTCCGAAATATTTTTTGATTGCAATGTTGTTGAAATTTAATATTTAAACGTTCAGAAATACCTTTAATATGGCTATTTCTCAAAAAACATTTAGCAGAAAACAGCTAGAGTCAACTGGTCGATTTAACCAGTCCGGTCTATTTGTGTGGTTTTCGGAACAAAGCATGCAGGTTTCACAGAAATCTTTGTGTCTGTAATGGTTAGAAATATGATATAAACGGTGTTAGAAGTTAGAAAGAGCAAATACCACGCTTTATATTCAAATTAGAATAACATACATCGTTAAAATAAAATTAAAATATACACCTTTATGAAAATTTCCCGCCGTAATTTGAAAAAAAAAATTTTTCACATGAAACGACAAAACGTGTGTTTACAAGAACGTTTATAATACACTAGCGAGTTCCCAGCGTTGCATTGCTATGCCACTTAATAAAGAAATTGTTTCTCCATTCGTCCCGTTCTCCTTCCGCCTCCCCTTCCTCTTCCGCGTCCCCTTCCCCTCACGCGTTCCCACATTGCCTTCTCTCTCCCCACTCCCCTCTCCCGCTTCCCCCGTCCCGCGAGCCCCACTCCCAAGTTCCCCTCCCCCCTCCCGCATTCCAAACATTCCATTCCATTCAGTCCCGGTACATTCAGTTTTCAAACAGCTCGCATGCCACTTATTGCAATTTTTTTATACAAATTTCATAATGCCAGAGCTCACCAGAATACATAGAAACCATCGCGGGCATGCACACATCAAACCCCCAAAGTTTCATCGCAATCGGATAAATGGATAGCAACGCATAACATATATACATAGCGAGAAGCAAACATATTTTTATTTTTATATTTATTTATTTATTTATTAACGCCCATTTTCGGGGCTTTTACATATGAATAGTAAGAAATACATAGTATGTATTGTACATAACTGAACTGCCTTCGTAACAAAATTTTATATTTGTTTAAAGATAAATTGAAGATGTCCACTGACTTGGTATAATTGTTTCCCTCCATTAGTATTCTGGGCAAAGAGGAATACATATGGTAGTTAGTTCCAGAATTACTGCACTGAAATAAATCCTGACTTCTAGTATTACGTATTGAAATCCGGAAGCTTATCAATTCGAGCAATATCGGACTGTCAACTAAATCATTTAGAATTTTATACAGAAATACCAAGTCAGTGAAAGTTCTTCTGTCTGACAATTTGAGCATATTCATATCATTCAAAATAGTATTGTAGTTCAACATAATTGCTGGAATACCCATTTTAAAATTTAGAAAACGTAAGAATTTGTTTTGAATTCTTTCAACAGCTTGTACATGTATATTGTAATATGGGTTCCAGACGGGAGAATTGTATTCAAGTTGACTTCTAACATATGCAAAATATAACAGTTTTATACACTTAATATTGTTAAAATTTCTATATAATATAAGTATATGTAAAGTCAGCGGAACAGCTGGACATCTTCGAAAGAAAGGTACTTCGAAGAATCTTAGGAGCGGTGCGAGAGGGAGAGGCATGGAGATCCGCCACAATAATGAGCTCTATGATATTTACCAAGCTCCCAGACTCTCCACCAATTTAAGACTCCAAAGATTAAGATGGGCCGGACATGTGCACCGAATGCCAAGCACACGAGTACCGAAGAAGGTTCTGACAGGACACCCGGGAGGTAAACGAAAGGCGGGCAGACCTAGACTGAGATGGGAGGATGATGTCAGGAAGGATGCAAGAGCATTACTCCATGTTGCAGATTGGAAGACGACGGCCGAAGACAGAGGGCGGTGGAGGCTTATTTTGAAGGAGGCCAAGGCTCGAAATGGGCTGTAGCGCCATTGAAGAAGAAGAAGAAGATGTATTTGCCTATTACAATTTGTAGGTATTTTTTTTTTCGTTATCAGTAAATTTTAGTTAAAAAAACGTAAGGTTACCATTTTTAAAACTTTTTTATGTTTGCATGCAAACATTTTATTATTGAAAATTATGTTTATTTGAATTATAAAATTTGAAAGTTTATTCCATCACTTTCTCAAAACTGTGTTTAGTTTTCGGATACATTCAGAAATATTCCGTTTATTTGGATTTCATTGCACAACGGAATTATTTTTACCCTCTAACAAAATATTGTCGAGGCCTGAGGGGGTAATACGTAACTTTGTAAAAATTAAAATTTACCTAATCAGATGAAAACGTTGACGGTGCTTGTGGTTACATACATTAGTGTGCTTGGTAGCTCCGGCTGTTTTCTGAAAAACGCATATTTTTCAGTAAGGTCGGACAGTTGATTGCAGAGCTTATGTTGCATTCTACAGAATACATGTAAGGGAACATACCCATACTACGTGACCAACTTTTTGCAATTTTTAACCCCCCCCCCCCCCCGGTGACCAAAATCCTAAGCAACCCGCCGCTCATTTGTATGGGGCGTGACATTTTGAAGACCCCCCCCCCCCTAAACGTGTCACGTAGTATGGGTACGTTCCCTAATGTGTATTCTACAGAAAACAACCAGACCTGAAAAAATAGCAATATCTCTAAAATCTACATTAAAAACTATAAGAAATTTCTATCTAATTATTGTGTTCAAGTGAAACATTCTTGATTATTCAATCTTTAGGCAAAAGTGCTTGTTTCTCAGTTTGAGTTTTAGTGACTGGCTTCTTTCTGCGTAACTACGTTTAATTTGCTTTCAATAACCAATATGACTTTTCATGCAACGTGAATATTTATGGTACCTGACATTTGGTCTGGTATTTATGGTATCTTAGTCATTTTATGATATATTTTCAACTAATGAACTGCCCATGACGTCGATTTCGAGTGGGTAGGCAGAGAAGATGAAATTTCAAGCACGGTTATTAATCATGATTTCATTCACATCTCATAAATACAAATAATATTTAGTCACTATAAATTTTCAATCCCGCTAGAATACCTACATAAACGAATTTTCTTATTAAACATTCTAAAAAAATATTATAATATATTGGAAGATAAACGTATTTTTAATTGACATTTTAATTTTTTTAAATAATTTTTCCAAAAACGACGTTCACTGCATCATTTCAATAAAAAATATCAGAACAGCAAACGCTACCCCAAACCCGGCGGGACGGATGTTGAAAAAATGAGACGGAGGTGGCCAAAATATGCAGCGGATCCGGCAGAAATTTATTTTTCAAAAACCAATTTCACTACCTTATTTCAAAAAAAATACCTAAACTAAGCAACCGCTAAGCAACCACTAAGCAACCACTATCCCCAAACAAGGAAAACGAAGCTGATATTGAAAAAATGAGGCGATGGAGGTGAAAATGTGCGGCGGATCCGGCGAAAATATTTTTTTATAAACCAATTTCACAACTTCATTTCAATAAAAAATACCAAAATAGCAACCTCTACCCCGAAACCAGGATGTTGAAAAAATGAGGTGGAGGAGACAAAAATATGCGGCGGATCCGGCTGAAATATTTTTTCAAATACCAATTACACAACCTCATTTTAAAAAAATACCAAAACAACAACCGCTTCCCCCAAAACCAGAGAAAACGAGGCGGAAGTCGAAAGAATGAGATGGATGCGGAGGTCAATGTTAGCGTAATGATTGGTTGTGAAAGAGACGCACACATAGTTTGGTCGAGTAGAGCTGATGGACGAAGAAAGAAATGTCAGGAGAATGCATGACGTGCCGGGGATGCTCTAAATTCTCAGTCGGGTCATATCAACAAACGATACAAAGAGTATGCCATGCAGGAGCCGATGAAATAAATACGAATAAAGCAATGAGTGTGTTCCAAGACCGTGAACCTGAAAAGTCCCGGCCCCCTACCACAGTCGATCGATAAAGATTGATAGGATAGTTTTCGGTAACTTCTCGCCGTTCCCTTGCATGACTGCGGATCGCCAACGAATAAGTAACAGATCACAATAACTAAGTGCTCTTAATGTATTCGACGCCAATTGGCGTTTGTACGTTAGCGATCTGCAGTTGTCCTAGGGAACGACGAGAAGTTACCGAAAGTTATCATGTCAATCCTTATCGATCGAACGTGCAGAGGGTCTGGGACAGAGCATTAGTGCGATTTTGTATGAATGACGTTGAAGATAAAGCCAGAGTGAGGAGAAATTGCCTGGAAGCCATCTTATATAACAAAATTATGAAATTATTTGCATTTAAAGAGGTATAAATGAAGTAGATATTTAATTTTAATTTTATATTTTTAGTGCAGTTATAACGGCTTATGAACTTTTTGGGATGTTTGATGAGACATTCAATTTGCGGTATTTTAATCAAAATTCAGGCGGTATGGGTACCGCCGCCCCGGTAATTTATTATTGAATAAATCAACACCTTTGCCATGGGTCACCCCAAGTGGTTTGCTACCTTTGGTGACTTAGTAGGGGTGCCGGGATCATGGGAGGTTTGTCCCGGTCTTGGTTGTGAATACCTGCCTGCTGCGTGGCGGGCCGGATTGAGAGAAATTGGTTGCGGGTGCCCTTTTAACCATTCCAGCCGGACTTTCTCGACCCATCGCCTTGCACCGCAGTTGTAGGGATGGAATCATACGTCTGTCACTCATGGACCCCCTGAACTTTAGATTCCTACCCTTCCCTTATAACTCAGAAATTCCTCTCATCCCTCTCCTTAAAAAGACCCTCCACGCAGCATCCCCTAACATTACATATGTCCTGATAGAAATTATTTTCCTCATGGCCTTCTGTGTGGAACTAATATAAAAAAAGACAGGGAAATGGATTTGTTGAGAGAGAAGATGTATGAAACACATTTGTGTGCATCTTCGCTCTCACTCTGCGGTTTCAAATTGTTCTCGAATAGCTCTGTCCAGGACTTTTTAGGTTAATGGTCAAGACAGAGTTATGCTACGTTCTCTTTTCTCTGCTTACTCTTACGGTGAAATGGTAACATACTCAGTACATATTTTCTTAACAATATTTATTAACAACGCCGTCGTATAAGATGAAGATTCTGCGATCATTTTTTTTCGTTTTCAAGCGATTAATTTTGGTTACTTTTTAAGGTAGAAAATCGGTCCATTCAAATTGAATAAGAAAACCAATGGATGAAAACGAAGGCAGAACTAATAGAAGAAGACGAGACACAGTAATGTAATGTTACGTTTGTTTTCTTCAAACGTTTTAATCAAAATTCATCACAGCAAAACATTACATTGTTATCTTGTATCGATGCTAATTTTATCGCATTACTACGTTGGTAAAGCTTTAATCAGTATTTCCCAACGTAATAAGTTCCAATCGACTTTGCCAAATTTTGTGTCGACGCTCTCGTAACGATTGCCTCATAAAGCCAAAACAAACGAATGATATTTTGTTCAGCATATATTATTTCTTGGCTACAAATTCAGATTACAAACAGAATAGAATATTCCACCGTTTCAAATTCGAATAACATTCAGATAAAATATGCCAAAGTTTTATTTATCTATATTCAGGATAATAATATTCCGTTGCCTCAAATTCCGTTGGAAAAAAATCGAAATCGGAAATCACGCCCCTTTATGGGAGGAGTTTCAAAATACTTGAGAAAAAGCTTTTGGAAAGGTCGGAAAAGGTATTTGAGTTTTTTTTTTGTAATAAAACGGAAATTTAAAATTGATTTCTCGGAATCAAGCGACGCGGAGCCTATCGTCTGTTCCTCGCTCTGTCCGGGGCCGAACGCCTAACTGATAAAAAAATGGGTGTGATAAGTATGAAGTCCTTGGGTGGTCGGCATAGGGTTCACTTTGAAAATCCAAATTCGTCGACTGCCGACCGTATTGTAAAGTAACAAAGCGAAAATGCATATTTTATTTTATTTTATGAAGTTCGGGCGTAAATATCATTTTTTTTGCGATTATTATAAAAGAAACTGAATTTGCAACATTAAACGATTAAACCATATCCGAAAAAGGGTTTATAAATAGGAGAGTTTGGACTTGAAAGTTGACTTGAAAGATAGACCTTATACTTTAATTAATTTAATTTTTTTAAAGACTTAAAAATGACCGATATTTTTAAGGGCCAAGATATGTTCTACACGCAGTATTTAATTGAAGCATCTATAATACTTCTAAGCGATCAAATTTTCAAAACAAAAACATATGATTTTGTATGATTTCGCATTATTTAGTATGGCTTCATCTTAAGTACTTTCAAATTTAAATGAATTTTTTTTTCAAATTTAAATTTATTTTATTTTGAAATGAAGTCTAAAAAGATTTTTAGACTAACTATCCTCCGTTGGTCACCATGAAACAGGCATCTGCCTAGTATGGTGATCTAATGTATCTTCTGAAGTAAATATATTAATTATGTAACATGTACTTATAAATAACCTCCGTAGTCCAGTGGCTAAGACTCTTGACTCACATTCCGGAGGTCGCGGTTTCGAACCCGGCAAGCGCAAATAAATTTTATTTGATTAATTTGTGTTATTTCACAATTAATTCATTTAAAAATAATATATAGTATATTTGCGGCATGTTCCAGAGTGGAAGATACTATCAGTATCGCCCTGGTGTAAGACCACCATTCAGAATTGAAACGTTGCTTGAAAATGGCTTTAGCCATGTTTAGTGACCAGATCTGAATAGCCAGGTACTTCCCAACCTGCCTCTTCCCCACCTCCTTCCCCTCCCCGCTACCTTCAGCCTCACAACATACCCCTATTGGGGATGCCATAGTCTCACTGGCTCCAGACGGGAGCAGTTGAGATTCTTGTGCGGTATTCAGTGTAAAAAAAAAAAAAAAAAAAAAAAAAAAAAAAAAAAAAAAAAAAAAAAAAAAAAAAAAAAAAAAAAAAAAAAAAAAAAAAAAAAAAAAAAAAAAAAATTCAAAAATAGAATAGAATACTCCACCGTCTCAAATTCAAATTACATTCAGATAAAATGTCTTAGCTACAAATTCAGATTACAAACATAATAGAGTATTCCGCCGTCTCAAATTCAATTTGCATGCAGATAAAATATCCCAAAATTTTAATTAACTGTATTCAGAATAATAATATTTCTTTGCCTCGAATTCAGTTTACATAATAATACCTACGCGAAGATGCCCGTAGCCTAGAATTCAATTTATATTCCAATTAATATGTTGAACTTTCTGTAAATTCAAAATAATACTTAGAATATTCTGTAACCTGGGATTCTGGGATTTAACACTTACAATGTTTCTCTCGCAAAAATAAAGTTGGTTGTTTTCAGGTGGAAAAAATATAATAAGCAGTAATTGTTGAATGAAACACTAGCATATATTGAATCATTTGGCGGGTACGAGATAAGCCGCCATAGCTCAGTGGTCAGAGCAATCGACCGGCAATCGAGAGGACACGGGTTCAAGTCCCGTTGGCGTCATGTATCTTTTCTCGGAAGATTTTTCAATGTGGATGAGTGTTTCAGGCTGATAATTATTGCTTATAATAATTGTTAACCTTTGTGCTATGCATAAAAAAATCTTGTCTTAAAAACGTTAGTTTTACAATTAAAAATAATAATTAATATTTGACAAGTTTAAGTATTTCCCCAATAAATGAAGACATAATTTGTCTCGACGCCACCTAGCGAGGGATTTAACACTTACAATGTTTCTCTCGCAAAAATAAAGTTGGTTGTTTTCAGGTGGAAAAAATATAATAAGCAGTAATTGTTGAATGAAACACTAGCATATATTGAATCATTTGGCGGGTACGAGATAAGCCGCCATAGCTCAGTGGTCAGAGCAATCGACCGGCAATCGAGAGGACACGGGTTCAAGTCCCGTTGGCGTCATGTATCTTTTCTCGGAAGATTTTTCAATGTGGATGAGTGTTTCAGGCTGATAATTATTGCTTATAATAATTGTTAACCTTTGTGCTATGCATAAAAAAATCTTGTCTTAAAAACGTTAGTTTTACAATTAAAAATAATAATTAATATTTTAAAGTTTTTCGTTTACATTTAAGTTTGAGTTTTAATAATTTAGATTTTTACATGTGACCTCACAGAGCTGATGACCCCCATACTCCTTGTATCACACTTCTCTACTACCCTCCCCCCCTTAAGGTGTGACGTAATTTATGGATGGCCCCTTTCCGAATTGGTTTCATTCTGAGTTGGCATGGAACCGTGTTTTACGTATTAAATATGCTATAATATTAGGTCCTTACATGTGAAATTGGCGTTTTGTATGGGAGGAACATAAAGTCGATTTTTTTTAAATATAATATATTTATTTAATCAAAGTATGTACCATTGCTATCTATGCACTTTTGCCATCTCATCTCCCTTTACTAAAAAAACCAATCCGACGGGAATCAATAAAATCTTTAAAGACGGTTTGGACAGCCCCATCGGAGTTGAATTTTTTCCCTTGCAAGAAGTTATCGAAATTTCGAAAAAAATGGTAATCTGTTGGGGCAAGGTCCGGAGAGTACGGTGGATGTCTTAGACATTCCAATTGAAGCTCCTCTAATTTAGTAGCCGTCTGTTGTGCAGTGTGTGGTCTAGCGTTCTAACGCGCGTTTGTTGATTTGCTTCACTCAATTCGTGAGGTACCTACCTTTCAAGCTTTTTCACCTTCCCAATTTGCTTCAAGTGGATTAAAAGAGTTTTATCACTAACATCGCAGCTTGCAGCTACCTCGGACGTGGTTTGCGATGGATCCGCTTCTACAATAGCCTTCAATTCTTCATTATCAACTTTGGTCTCCGGCCGTCCACGGGGCTTGTTCTGCAGCTCGAAATTTCCAGAACGAAAACGTTGGAACCAAAAACGCACTGTGTTTTCTTTTGCGGCACCGTCGCCATACACATCATTAATCCTTCGAGTCGTTTCTGCAGCAATGGTGCCACAGTGGAACTCGTACTCGTAAATAACGCGATATTTCAAGTTTTCCATTTTGTAAACTAAGTGACGCAAAGAAAAAAAAAACAAATAAGGATAAAACAAATGAATTATAATTTTCGACACACAAATACATGAGTAAATAGCTGTATAAATTTGAATATAGAATTCCTAACCAAAGAGAAGATATTTGAGATCAAAGTTCCCAGTACGGCAAAACGTCAATTTCATATATAACACCGGGAACACAACGGTCCTGCAAATTAGTATGGGATTTTGAAATTTCCTACTAAGAAAACATTTTTTTGTTTATTTCACTACAAGTTTTTTTGCATTATAATTGATTTGAGGATTATGAGTAATCCGAGTATTGTATCAGACAGAGCACCGAGTATATTCAGCTGCAAATTTCGATTTTCGGAGACGTCTGACCAATCAACTGGACGATCGACATGTAGTTGACAATTAATGACATGATTTGTTATTTTAAAATTAATGATATCTTTAATATTGATGGTATCTACAATCTAAAAACGGGGATCGCATTCTCAACCAACGTAAATGATATCTTGACCCATTAATAATTGCGTTAGATTAAATTACAAATTGTTAACAACCTTACTGAATTAAACATGAAACACGACGACAAATGATTATGGAATGAGACGATGTTTTGAAATGTGAAGGAGTCTCCAACGTTTTGATGATAGTATTATAGTTTTTTTGATTATTTTTTACTAATAGACAATTATTTTGTAAACTTGCTTAAAAGAAAAACTTTTAAAGCCCAAACACCTCAAACTGGGGGCAAATGTCACAATAATTAAAAATCTTAAATTTTCTTAAAAAATAACACCTTTATAAGGAATCCATAATGCAAATGGTAATGTTTTTTACCTCTGTTTCCTGACAATATATTTTAGAGAGGAATTCGGGTGTTTTTTTTTTTATGAATTGATGTAATTTTTAAGTTTTTTATTATTTAATTTTAATTCCACTAGTAGACTAGTAGAGACGAACTGAGGGGAGGATATTTTTAAAAGAAAAGTAGAAGCCAATCTGGGTCTTGAGGTTCCAGACTAGAGGTGGCGGTAAATTTTCGGGATTAGTGTCCATGGCTATTACGAGAATTTTTAGAAAAAAACTTTAGATTCGCCTTAATCACTATAAAAGGAAACTTTTTGCATCACGGCCGGCGGAAAATAATGCATTTTAATTTTCAATTGCGTAAAATAAAATTTCTCTTCGCGAACCGATACCGTGACAACCCGGCGGCCATTTCGTCACTGTTATGTTGGTATCCCTGATACAAACAAGAGCTAGATACGATTGTAGCCGACTTTTGTGACATTTCGCAAAACAAACATTGTTAAATCAGGATTCTATTTTTGAAAATCTTTAAGTTGATAAATTTATTTAAAGTAGGTACTCTCCTAATAGTTTGAATCGAATCAAGAAATTTAGATATTTTAAATAGGTACCTATGTTAGGTACCAAATTTAATATACATGAAAAATGGAAATTTGAATAAAAATTGTAAAAGGTGGCACGCGAGCTGTTTAAAAACTGAATGTACTGGGATTGAATATATGGAAAGCGGGAGGAGGGTTGGCGGGACGAGGGAGCGGGAAAGGGAAGAGGGAAGGCGGGGATGGTGGAAGGGGAACGCGGGAGGGGAAGGGGACGTGTGAGGGGTGAGGAGAACTCGGGAGGGGAGTTCGCGGGACGGGGTAGGGGGGGGGGTGGAGTGGGGAGAGGAAAGGTAGAGGTGACGGAGTGGGAACGCGAGAGGAGAAGAGGGCGCAGGAGAAGAAGGGGAGGCGGAAGGGGAACGGGACGAATGGGAAAGGACACCCAGGGAGAAACAATTTCTTTATTTAAATGGCATAGCAAAGCGTGCCGGGACCAGCTAGAGATGAAATAACTAGCTGGTCCTATGTTCGGGACCAGCTAGCTTTTTCCCGCGTCTTCGCTCGTATGGTGTAAGGGGGGTTCCCACTCCGCCTCCTCCGCCTCCCCCCCCCCTCTCACCGCCCTCCCTCGCCACTCCCTTCTCCCCCACCTCCCCCATCTCTCCCGCCCTCCCGCTTTCCATCTATTCAATCCCAGTACATTCAGTTTTTAAACAGCTCGCGTGCCACCTTTTACAATTTTTATTCAAATTTCCATTTTTCATGTATATTAAATTTGGTACCTAACATAGGTACCTATTTAAAATATCTAAAATTCTTTATTCAATTCAAACTATTAGGGGAGTACCTACTTTAAATAAATTTATCAACTTAAAGATTTTCAAAAATAGAATCCTGATTTAACAATCATTGTTTTGCAAAATGTCATTCTCAAACACGCGAACTGTCAAACGTGCGATAGTCGTTAGGTTTTCTGAAATTATCCAATTTTCTGCGCAATTTTCTGAATTTTTCTCCCCGTAAGAACCATCCTCGTACTTCAAGGAATATTCTAAAAAAAGAATTAGCGAAATCGGTTTAGCTGCTCTCGAGATTTGCGCTTAGCAACACATTCAGCGATTCATTTTTATATATATGATTATCTGCCAGGTGCAGTCGTCCCTTTTGCTCAGTATTCGGGAGAGTAAGAGAGACAGGGACAGCAACAGTTTGGTGAAATATCTATTTAATTAAATGAAGACAATATTAGCGACACTCAATCGAAATCTGGAGACAGAAAAATCAGAAAAGATATTGGCTCCGCTGGGACTCGAACCCAGAACCCTTTTCTTACATGGAAACAGCTCTACCGATTAAGCTACGGAGCCCATATTAATTCGGTCACTTTTAACTGTATCATACTTCGACTAAGAACTACCAACATTTTCTTCATTTACTTAACGCACATATTATTGGCTGCTATCTTTATATATGATTACAAGATTCAACTCTAACTAAATGCAATCTAGATAGTGTCTGGATAAATTTTTATCCATTTTATTTGTAATACGCGACATCTATTGACTTTTTCTGCAAGTCTAGGATGAATATTTATTATTAATTTTTTAAACTTTATGAATAAAATCTCAAATTATAATATTTAATTAAATGAAGACAATATTAGCGAAACTCAATCGAAATCTGGAGACAGAAAAATCAGAAAAGATATTGGCTCCGCTATTTGAGATTTTACTCATAAAGTTTAAAAAATTAATAATAAATATTCATCCTAGACTTGCAGAAAAAGTCAATAGATGTCGCGTATTACAAATAAAATGGATAAAAATTTATCCAGACACTATCTAGATTGCATTTAGTTCGAGTTGAATCTTGTAATCATATATAAAGATAGCAGCTAATAATATGTGCGTTTAGTAAATGAAGATAATGTTGGTAGTTCTTAGTCGAAGTATGATATAGTTAAAAGTGACCGAATTAATATGGGTTCCGTAGCTTAATCGGTAGAGCTGTTTCCATGTAAGAAAAGGGTTCTGGGTTCGAGTCCCAGCGGAGCCAATATCTTTTCTGATTTTTCTGTCTCCAGATTTCGATTGAGTTTCGCTAATATTGTCTTCATTTAATTAAATATTATAATTTGAGATTTTACTCATAAAGTTTAAAAAATTAATAAGAAATATCTATTGTTCAAATTCTCGGCGACCGGGTTTCCTCTTAATACCTACACCTAAGTGGAATAAACTTGTGGAAGTATTAATAAATTTAAAAAAAAAACACAAATACGTATTTCTGATGATCCGTATAATACATTATGGAAAATGCACACCTTTAAAAACGTTTATTGTGTCGTATATTTCGAATGAACTAGGACGTTGCAAGTCTAAATGTGTTTTCCGTATGCCTGTTATATTAATGTGTTTTAATTTATTTTCGTGTCCAAACTAAACCATTCTTCCGATTTATGTGTATGCTTACTGCTTACGTAGCTGCGGTCACAAATCCGTTCTTTCAGGAAGTGTGAAGCATTTAAATTTAAAACGAGATCAAAGAATTCGTGATGGAGCGATGCTTTAATTTTATAAAAATTCTTGATATATTTTATTCGGTGGTCAGAATCGCAAGCTGAGGAAAATTAAAGATGCGATATTAGCTGTTAAATTTTATTCGTGGTAGTTATCGTAATTACTTGGCTATTTTCCAAGCGTAAACAACTTAATTTTTAAAATGTACTCATACCTAGGTGCAGGCCTCCCGGAAAAGAAACCGCAAATTGTTTCTATGTCAGGTCAAATAAAATTAAAACGCTTGTTTTATCTTGTTGAAGTAAAACTTCTTTACGCTCGCTTGACGTGGGGAATAAGCTGGTGAATGCGTGACGAGAGCATTACGAAAAGTGTGATCGGGCGAGGCGAACGGTCGGGCCTTTACTCACGCTTGGGAGTAAGCTGGTGAATGCGTGACGGGAGCGTTATGCAAAGTGTGATCGGGCAAGGCGAACGGTCGGGCGAGGCGAACGGAAGTTGAGAGGGAGATATAAGTTAGTGAAGTTTTTCTTCAGTCGTGTGTTCTCGATTCGTTTTTCTCGTTTTTTTTACTCGTTCTCGTTTTTTTTTTTAATTTTTGTAAGACAACATGTTAGACTAAATTATGTTTTGAAAAGATAAAATATTAGAAAAAACTTTTCCATGGAAAAATATAAAATAAATATTATAAACCTTGTTTTAAGATTTTCACGGCCAAAAGTATTTTAGTTATTTGTTTTTGGGGTGTTATGCCGTGTTGCGCTACCTCCTTCTTTAGCCAACGTTTCGGACGTTTCGGACATTTAAAGAAGCAAATAGCGCAACACGGCGTAACATCCTAAAAACAAATAACGAAAATTATAAACCTTTTTAGTTTGTAACACTATGTATCACTCGAAATCATTTTGAAAAAATAGCTTAAATATTTACCTAACCGCCGCAATTTTATACTTCGTTTCAACATAATTACAATGAAATTTTTGTATTTCTTCAAATACAGCAAATTTATTTTGTGGCACCATTTTAATTAATAAAAAATATTTTTTATTTATTAACATTTAAACCTGCTAAACTGCTATGTAGTTTGTCAGCAGGTAGATACATAATGACAACATTTTTGCAATAACACGGTAAAGTGGAAGATACTCTCACCATCGCATGGTGGTCTTCCATTCAGAATTGAAACGTTGCTTGAAATGGCTTCTGCCGTGTTTGGTGACCAGATCTGAGTAGCCAGTTACTTCCCCACCTTTCTTTTTCCTATCTCCTTCCCCTCCCCACTACCTCCAGTCTCACAACATACCCCAATTGTGGATGCCATAGTCCCATTGGCTCCAGACGGGAGCGGTTGGGACTCTTGTGCGGTATTCTTATAAAAAAAAAACAATGGTAAACAGTATGTAGGTATGTATAATGTTGATTATAAATTAAAAATAAAAATTAGTTGGTTAAATTACAGAATAGTATAAATGTAAATAGCAGTATTACATTAATTAGTAATTAAAATATTTCTTTGTTTTAACTTAACCACTTTTAATGTCTATAATTTTGGAATTATTTAATACCAATTTGGAAGGCGGGTATGGGTACTGCAACCCTTATAATTTAATAAAAATCCAAAAGGCGAAAGAAGATCGTTTTATACGAGAAACTTTGATTGACTAAATATTTGACTTCGATGCATCTTTCACTCTATCTCTCCCGACGTCGACAAATGGTGTTTCTTGTGGTACTTAATTAAAGTAAAACGAAATGTTATTTCAATAATCTTTGCCTATTAAAAGTTCGGCGGTAAGTAATACCGAAATTAGGAAAGGTTTGGGTAGATTTTCAAACATAACATTAGTAGGTATCATCTATCCTAACTTTTCATAATTAGGTATTCCGGGTAGGAAATGTACCGTTACCGTAGATTTAGATGAGTTTTAGCAAAGGTAGTAACAAATAACAAGATTAAGTATAAAACTAACCTCTGTTCAGAGATTTAAAAACAACATGTTTTGAAATGAACGTAAATACCAAATTAAATTCAATTAGTGTAGATACACAAGATTCATTAATTAATTCATGATATCTTGTTGATATATGCCGAAAAGAAATATTTTTTCTCGGGGATTCCTGTGTGGAGTATATTTTGTTCAAAAGGAGTGAAAAATGCTTAATATAACATCAGAAATCAGAAAACATCAAAACATTTCTCAAATATGTAAGTAATTAAGATAAATACCTAAATAGCTATAGAAGTCATAACACTGCGAATTAATCCACGATAATCACAACATAAACACGTCTTAATCGCCACATATATTGTTATTCTATTGATTAGTTCCGCGCTTTTCTCACTCACAACCGTAATTCTAATAATTACAAAGCTGCAATGTTTATATTAGTACTAAATTCTTTACTACGTTAGTTCCATGCGTTTCCCACTCTGATTTAATTATTTGAATTACAAACCGGCAATGTTTATGTATTTTTTTATATTAGTTCACCGCTTTTCACAACAACGATCGTTATTCAAATTACGAATCGGCAATGTTTACATTAGTTCCACGCTTTTCACACTTGCATTCGAAATTCAAATTACGAATCGCCAACGTTTATATTGTCATTATAAATATGTAGTTCCATGCTTTTCGCACTCATGGTCGTATTTAAATAACGAATCTGTAACGTCTATAGTATTAGTTAGAATTATTATCTTATGGCAACGTTTTACATTGTTTTTACACTCTCGTTCGAAATTCAAATTGCGAATCGGCAATGTTTATATTTTTGACATTCAATTAAACACGCGCCAATTGAAGCGACTGACACGCCAACCGGACCCGTCTCGAACTAGCGCGCGAGTGACAAGACAGCGGAGATAACAAGCAACCGAATGAAGCCATTCAGTACGGGAACGCGCGCATTACATAGATTCGTTAGAGTCCGAGGTATTATGTACTAGTCAGCAAGCTAGTCACTCACTCTAGAGCACACGGTGACCGCTCTAACCAACGTCATAAGCTAAACTGAATGTAGTTCCAGAGGCGGACTAGAGACTGCAGTCACCCTGTTACCAGTTTAGCCCCTTTTCTATAGACTTTTATCTCATAAGTTATCGCTTTAGGGTAGACGAGATAAGCAACAATTTAAAGGGCGTCTGTTATCAACAAGGTTAAAAAATGTCGTTGTTGAAATTTGGATCTTATCGATGACTAGGCTTCGAATATCATATTCCCTTACAATATTTTTACAGAAAAGCGCTGAAAAAAGCTTGTAAAATGATTTTGAACTTTGGATATAATGTGAGATTTTCAGGGCCAAAAGTGTTATTGTGATTTATTTTTGGGGTATTATGCCATGTTGCACTATTTTCTTCTTTAGCCAACTTTTCAGATAGCGTTACAGTGGCCAGCATCAATGCAGATGTGTAATTGAAGATTGTGGTTGTGTGTAATCCTCTCAGGACTGGTATTACAGAATAACTAGTTAATTAAAAATGTTCGCTAGAGAAGGGCGTAAATAAATCACGATAGTTTTGAACCTTATTCGAATACTCTTTGAAGAGTCTAACGTCATTGTGGAAATGACGTAACAAACTGTGAAAATAGCTGTGTTGACCCAGAAAGTCCAAATAGAAAATCTGTGTAATTTATGTGACGCCAAAGTTAACCGTCCGTGTTTTTAGAATTGGAGTAGGTAACATTTTTTGTTTAGGATACCTTTATGCTTTTATGCTATCATCTTACCTAATCGTATGCATATTATATATTGTGTTAAGTATGCCTTTGTTATATATGTATCTTCTATATCTATATCTATTTATTTGAATATGCACATATATATGTCACTGTAAAAGCCCGAATATTGGTAAATCCTAAGATTTTCCGGTAAATCCTAAGATTTACCAACTCTTAATGGTAAAAGTCCGAACCGTTCTATAATCATCGTTCACCAACCTGACCTAACCTAACCTAACCTAACCTAACCCAACCTAACCTAACCTAACCTAACATGTACTAAATTCTAATGGTAAAAACCCAAAAAAATCGTTTATAATATTTAAATAAGAAAAGATTTTTTCGGGCTTTTACCATTAGAATTTAGCACATGTTAGGTTAGGTTAGGTTAGGTTAGGTTAGGTTAGGTTAGGTTAGGTTAGGTTAGGTTGGTGAACGATGATTATAGAACGGTTCGGACTTTTACCATGAAGAGCTGGTAAATCTTAGGATTTACCAATATTCGGGCTTTTACGGTAACATATACACCATTGAATACATGTTAGCGGCATGCCAATGTTATTGTCAGGTCAATCCAATTATTGTATTGTATAAAAATATATTTCTACATTTTTTTATATTGTTGTTTTTGATTTGTGCTGTGATAATAATAATAATTATTAAATTTACCTGCAGACAAACTGATTTGCCAGTTTAACGCGTTTTATGCTGAATAGTAACAAAAAATGTTTAACAACTTTTAAACGAATTTTATGATTTAGATTAGTCGGGTTATGTTAGGTGCACCTATAATGGATAAGTGTTAACAAATCTGCTGTAAGCAATTTCCAACTTACCTACTTAGTAAGTAGTTCCGAAAACCCTGTTTGGTATTTTGCAAAACATGTTTAAAGTCAAGAAAAAATATAAATTTGCGGTTAAACTAACAAAGTAACTAATTCTTATCTCTATGTTCTTACTTCACATTCATGGTTTTATGCAAATAATTTTGAGAAAATCTGAAAAACAAAGGTGTAGAATTTTCTCACACTCTGGAAACTTTCTGTACATTTTCAATGCTGGGAGTTACAACCAGCTCTGGTTTAATGAATGGTGATCACGTAGCATACGTATATAAAGCACATCATCTTTGTAAATCAACATATACCCGAAGGTACTCACAATCAGAATACCAAAGACACCGATCCAATAAAATCACTTGCTCAGTGCTTAACAATTTCCTCTTTTTAACAATCAGAAATATCACAAAAACTTCCCGTCACTGGGCGATTGGTATTTTTGCATTAACAAGTACTAGGTGTTGAATGCCGAGTGAAATTTTATGAATCTTGCATATTTTCATCGCACGTGTAGTTCATTAACTTGATTTAATGCACACACGTATTTTGGAAACGTTCCGCGACTTTATGAGTAGGTACTGCAAATTATTATCATTGCTGAAATTAAGTAATTGTTTAGGCAATTTTTTTGTTTGTTTTCTGAATAGTTATTATAATTACATCATATTTCTTTGGACAGCATTAAAGCTGTTTGTACAAGAATTAATTTGCTAAGTTAGCAACCCACAAAAATGAGTTTTTTATAATAAATTTATTTAACGCAAGTTCAAAATAATTGTCGACTACGGATTTGCTGACCTACAGCCATTCAGATAAATTAAATAAATAAATTCATTCACAAACAACCTACAATCCTGCAAAATCCAATTTTAATACCTTAGTTTCACGTATTTTAAAAATTAAAAAAATATTTATTAATCTATCTATAATATAAAAATGAATCGCTAAATGTGTTGGTAAGCGCAAATCTCGAGATCAGCTGAACCGATTTCGCTAATTCTTTTTTAGAATATTCCTTGAAGTACGAGGATGGTTCTTACGGAGAGAAAAATTTAAAAAATTGCGCAGAAAATTGGATAATTTCAGAAAACATCGCACGTTTGACGGTTCGCGTAATTGAGAATGACATTTTGCAAAACAATGATAGAATTAAATGAGGATTCTATTTTTGAAAAGTTGATAAATTTATTTAAAGTAGGTACTCCCCTAATAGTTTGAATCGAATCAAGAATTTTAGAAATTTTAAATAGGTACTTAAATTAGGTACCAAATTTAATACATATGAAAAATGGAAATTGGAATAAAAATTGTAAAAGGTGGCACGCGGGCTGTTTAAATCTGAATGTACTGGCATTGAATATATGGAACGCGGGAGGATGGTTAGCGGGACGAGGGAGCGGGAAAGGGAAGAGGGAAGGCGGGGAAAGTGAAAGGGGAACGCGGGAGGGGAAGGGGACGTATGAGGGGGGAGGGGACTCGAAAGGGGGGTTCGCGGGATGGGGGAAGGGGGGGGGAATTGATGTGGGGAGAGGGAAGGTGGAGGTGAAGGAGTGGGAACGCGAGAGGGGAAGAGGACGCAGGAGAAGAAGGGGAGGGAACGGGACGAATGGGAAGGGACACTCAGGGGGAAACAATTTCTTTATTAAATGGCATAGCAACGCATGCCGGGACCAGCTAGTTAAATATAAATTAAATGAATATAATCAACTTAGTTTACACCAATAATAGAAATAAAAAAAATTCAAAACCAAAAGTTTCATCAGGAAACAAAGTACACTAAAAATAAAGATATATAAGAATAGACAATAGACGAACCTGTAAATAAAATATTACAATATGTGGGAATGTTGGGATTAATTAGTTATATTATATAAAAAGAATAATATAAAATAAATAAACTTATTGTATTTATAGAACAAACCAGAAACGAGAGCAACGAGGAACATTATAGAACAAACCAGAAACGAGAGCAACGAGGAACATTATAGAACACACCAGAAACGAGAGCAACGAGGAACATTATAGAACAAACCAGAAACGAGAGCAACGAGGAACATTATAGAACAAACCAGAAACGAGAGCAACGAGGAACATTATAGAACAAACCAGAAACGAGAGCAACGAGGAACATTATAGAACAAACCAGAAACGAGAGCAACGAGGAACATTATAGAACAAACCCGAAACGAGAGCAACTAGGAACATTATAGAACAAAACAGAAACGAGAGCAACGAGGATGCCTTATTTGTATATCTTCATTTTTCCTAACCGTTTAAAAAACCTTACGTTTTAAGATTAGTTATTTTTTTATCATTTAATTTAAAATGACGCCACGAAGCGCTTTTGCAATTATTGAAGAAGTTTGGCATCATTCTGAAATGTGAAAAGTTTAAATCTTAAAAAATCGATAAAGCAAAAAGCAATAATCCAAAAACAATAATGATAATTGATCGTTTCAGTTTGGTGACTAATTTTGTGAATTTGACTTACGTTAGGGACGCTGATAGCTCATAATACGCAAATACCAAAACAACTCATAAACGATGATAATTTTAACCTCATTTTATTACATTTAGATTTAGCAACATACAACAAGTACAATACTACACATGTTTGACGTCTTACGTAATAAAGTTCTTTAACAATGGATGAGTTAGATACATGTAATTGAATTCGTAAACTTGGCACCTTACAACATGCAGTAATATAATTGTTTCTATCTAAATGGAAAATGACGAAAATATCTGGAGATTTTTTTTTTTTATTTTTTTTTTTTTATTGAAATTTTTTGATACAATACATATAATACATACATGAAATAATGAAAAGTGTATAAAAAAACTTAATATAATTAATGTATGAACAAAAAAATCCCACAAAGGCAATGCCTGTGCGTGGGTATAATATAGATTTTTTACTTTTATTTCTATGGTTATAGTGAATATTAAGTAAACATAAATAAGGAATTTAAAAAAAAAGTAACTGAATGAATGCATTTAAAAACTACAGCATAATGACAGTCTGCACTGTTATTATTGTATTTGTAAGTTTTGTAAAAATAGATGTTACAAGTGCAATTTAAAAACATAAAAAAACAAACAAAATAAACTAGCAAACAATATTATAAATCTTCTCTAAAAGCTGTCCAATGATAGATATATTTAACGGCTTTATTTAAACTTATAAGAAAAAAATATCTGTTTCAGTGTTTTTTAGCCAAATTTTGGTATATTTTTTATAAGATTGAAGATTTTGACATATGTTCTCTTTAAAGGTTGTACATAGTAAATTATACATTTTTGGAGCTATAAAACTAATATGCCTTTGGGACAACCTAGTTTTGCAGTGGGGTACTGCATACTCACATGTGCCACGTCTTTGGCTGGTACGATTTGAATTTTTTAGAAAGTTATTTGGACGCATGTAAATAAATTTAAGGCATTGAAGTCCATAAGTCTGTCTAAGGTCCAAAATATCAGTTTCCTTAAACAATTGTTTGGAGGGATACGATTTATTTTTTTTGTACATAATCTTAATTATTGATTTTTGGGCAATTTCTAAAGGTTTTACATGATTATTGTAAGCTCCACCCCAGCCAATTATTCCGTAGGAAAGAGATGAATGGACTAGTGCATCATAAACTAGTTTTATGGTTTTTATATTTACTATGTTACACATTCTTTTAAAAATATAATTTAAGTATCTGAGTTTGTTAACAGTATTTTCTATATGGTTGGTCCATTTAAGTTGACAATCTATGGTTACACCTAAGTACTTAATCATTTTTCCTGATTTCATCTCTTCACAGTTAGAGCATGTGGTTGGGTTACAATTAATATTATGAAACTTTAAATTGAGATTAGTTTTGGGAGCTGACTTCTGTGTAATATAAAAAGGAATACATAGAGTTTTTTCGTAATTTAAAGTAAGAAGGTTTCTATCTAGCCATTCTTTGACAACAGAAATACATTTGTTAGCTTTATTAGTTGTATCTTCCCATGTCTTTCCTTGGACTGTTATTGCAGTATCGTCAGCAAATGAGAATATTTTACCAGGTATAACAATATTACACAAGTCATTTATATAGATTAAAAAGAGTAGCGGCCCTAATACAGTCCCTTGTGGAACTCCATGTTTTACTGTGTCAAAATTACTCAAACATGTTCCAATTTTTGTACATTGTTGCCGATTTAATATGTAATTTTGTAACAGCATGAGGCATTTATTTTTAATTCCAATGTTGGTCATTTTCTTTAAAAGAGTTTTATGGTTGACTGTGTCAAAGGCTTTCTTTAAATCTAGAAAAATGGTTAGAGTTTTAATGTTTGAGTCTAGGTTAGAATAAATATTTTTGGTTAAATTAAATATAGCATCATCAGTACTGAGTTTAGTCCTGAAGCCATATTGGTTAGCTGATAGGAGTGAATGAGATTCTAGAAAATCGATGATTCGTTTTTTTAGACATTTTTCTAATATCTTAGACAATTGAGAAGTTAATGTGATTGGTCTGTAGTTGTCTGTTTTACATCGAGGTCCTGATTTGTGTATGGGAATGATGTTAGCAAATTTAAATTTATTCGGAAAAATACTATTACTGATGCATGTGTTAAATATATGGTGTAGTGGTCTGACTATATGTTTTTTCATAGATTTAATTGTAGCATTACTTAAGTTGTCAGGACCATCTGCAGACCTAACGTTTATGTTATCAATATGGTTTGATATTTCGACTTCTGTTATTTCAATAAATTCAGATAATTCAGAGGTACAATTTTTAGTTTCTAAAAAGTCTGAGGGTACATGCTGAGAGTGTAAGCTAAGAGACGGGTTATTGTCTATTAGGGTAGAGGCTATGTTAGTGAAAAAGTGATTGAAATTGTTTGCAATGTCTTCAACATTCTCTAAGATTATATTGTTCTCGGTTACAATTTTTTGAGGAATTTTGTGTTCCTTTTGATTCCTGTTTGAAATCTCATTTATGATGTTCCATGTTTTTCGTGAGTCATTATGTGATTTTTGGAGTTGCTCAGAATAGTACTGGTGTTTGCATTTTTTTATGAGAGTGTTTAGGTAATTTCTGTATATAATATAATCGTTCCGTTTGTTATAATTTTGTGTTTCATTGTTGGATATGCAATGGTTTTCGTGAGTTTTGTAAGCTTTAAACAGTTTATTTTTGTGTTGAATTGAAATTATTAGACCACGTGTAATCCATGGTTTTATGCGTCTGTGTTTACTTTTTGGTGCTGTTCTTGGTTCATAGCATTTTTCAATATGATTTTGAATGATCTCATAAAAATTGTTTAAAGATATATTTGGATCATTAACAGAAAGCACTGAGTCCCATGTTTCGGTTGTCAGAGAGATGTCTAGAAATAGGTAATTAATTTTTTTTGTGATTTGCTGATGATTATTGGGATCTGTGTAGCTTGGTGATTTTACAATACAATGGCCGTAGAAAGTGGGGTAGTGGTCTGTAATGTCAACTTTTAAGGTGGCAGATATATGAGGGTAAATTTTGTTGGATTTCAGAAAAATGTGATCCAGACATGAATCATTAGGGTAATTGGGCCTAGTAGTACTGTTCACGTAAGACAGGTAACCTTTACTGTACAGTAGGTTTAAGTATTCATTGGCAGTTTGATTTAATAATGCGTTTTGAATGTTTATATTGATATCCCCAACAATGAAGGAAAAATCGAATTGGTTCATATTAATTTTAGTTATAAAAGATTCCATTTCGAGAATGAATTGACTAGTGGATAAAGAGGGAGATCGATATATGGCCAAAATTGAATATTTTTTTCCCTTTAGGGTAAAAGTTACATGGACAGCATTTGAATAATTGAATTTTAGTGTATTTACGTTAATGTTGGATACAGATTGGATATTATAAAATAAGGTGAGGCTATCATGTGAGGTATGTCTAGAAGGTATCGTTAAGGTATTAAAATTAGGTAAGCTGAAAGGAACACATTCTCGCATTTGAGTTTCAGTGAGTATTATTATATCTAGCTGGAAAGATAGAGAATTGAGAAGGATACATAATTCATCAAAATGTTTTCGGATACTTCTTATGTTCATGTTCATCATGGTGAAGTTAGTATTGTTGAAAATTGTATTTATTTCATTACAATTATCGCAGTCACGAGTTTCAGGAACAATGTTATTGTTTTCGTCAGCCATTTTAGTGTCAATGCCAGAGTGATTTTTCCTGTACGGTACCCGAATTATTGTAGCGGAATATCAATTGCATCCTTCACGTATATTATAGGGGAGTCTTGATTTTTTCTAAGCATTACATTTCCATTTTTAGTCCACGCAAATTTGTAGCCCAATGATTTGGTTGATCGAGCTAGCCAGAGAAGTTGGTTGTTGGCGGGCGTAAGCTTTTCATTAATGTAAATCTTCTTTTCCGAAGAGGAGTATTTCAAATCTCTTTCGGAAAATAAACCCACTTTCTTTTTTTGGGAAAGAATTTTGTCTTTAGCTTCTTTGGTGTTCATTTTTAAAGTGATAGATTTTTTTGTCGAGTAGCAACTTACAATATTCTTGTCTAATAGTAGTTCTTCGCACTCTAATTTTTTAAGAATGAGTTCCACCGGTATGTTTGGGTTTTCGTTTTCTTTTATTTCAAGCCCATGTATCTCTAGAGAAGTCTCTAGAGCATTTTGTTGTATTTTATTCATCATTATTTTAAGATTTTTATTTTCAGTTTGAACATCTTTTAATTTTTGGTACATTTTTTTCTTTTCTTCCTCGTAGTCATCAATTTTTTTTGAGAAGAAATCAATTGCTTTGCTGATGTCAGTTAATTCACACTTCAGTAATTTTTTCATTTCGGCGCTCAGCTTCTCTATTAGTTTTTCATCATGATTTGTAGCCGTTTTTGGTGTGAAGCAGAGGTCGCATATAAACGATAAAGTATGTGCCGACTTCGCCGTGATCGACTGTAATTCGGCGCGAGTTAGCCCACTGCATGTAGTGTGGAAGTACATATTACATTTTGCACAACGTATATCTTTTTCACTATTTGTTGCCTTTTTACACTGTGAACAGTGAGTTTTGTCGAAAAGAGGCATATTAAATGTTTATTAAAGTAATTTCACAATATGGAAATATTATTGTTGTGATGGTTATTTGTAGCTGTCAGTCTGCAACTGTTTTTTGCCACTTTTGCAGTCCACTGTCATGCAAATGTGAAAATCCACAACACTCAATACAGCTTTTAAAGCACTATTTTCACTGATGCAATTGAGCAAAAAATGGATTAGTTAATCGTTTTTATAATGACTTTCTTAACTGGAGCAATTACTTAGCAACTTGTCAAATTTAACCATAGACAATTTGAATCGATCAATTTTCTAATTAGTGACATACAGGGTGTAACAGCACGTATTTCAACCAGCGATTTCAACCAGCGATTCCTGAGCATATTTGGAGTAAAAAGCGTGCATGTAATTTTGCTGCCCGATGATGCATTTTTCTTCAATTAAATACATTAAAAATATTTTTTCATCATACGTCGCAAATGCGTGGTCCGGTACAGGGCAACGCGGGTCTCATTATAAGCACTGCGTCTCGTTCTAACAGCATGGTAACACACGAAATAGCGCGCGTATCGCTCCATCCCGTCGCAAAGTGTAGGGATGGGGTCAGCGGTGAAGAGAGATTGAAAAATATATTTTTTTGTTTAGAAAAAAAATATCATCGCATAGCAAAATGATAAGTACATATTTTACTCCGAGTATGCTCAGGAATCGCTGGTTAAAATCCTTCGGGTTCGTGCTGATACACCCTACATACCAGGGGTGGTCAACTTGATCTACTGTTTACTGACGAAACCCTGTATGATCTACCAATTACATACTTCTTAAATTTTTAAATGAAACATTAAATATGTAAAATTATGTAGCATTTTTTTTAAACTTTATTAATAGGGAAAACATAAAAATGAAAAATATTCTTAGTTAGACTTATTTATATCGGTGTGAGCATTGCGTCTGAGTATCTTACTAGATCAGTGGTCCCCAATCTTTTTTATCGCCGCGGGCAGGTCAACGTTTGATCTTTAACCACGGCCCAGAGGGAAGGGGGGGGGGGGGGGTGTTCATAAAATCTACAACTAGAAATTTATGATCTCTCTAATTAAGATTCTAAGCAAGTATAGTTACATACAGAATAAGCTATATGTAGTTAGACACAGAACATGCGGTGTGCACCTCCAATTTAAAGCTGAAACTGGTTTAATTAAAGAGTGAATCTGGAAGTCGTTTTCATCTATTTTAATCTACAGTCATAATATAAAAACTGCAACTTTTCATGTTCTCGAAAGGAACATTTAAAAGTCCATAAAACGTCCCACAGTAGAGAAAAACCTTTTTCGTGTTCCGACTGCAACTATTCGTGTTCTCGAAAGTGACAATTTAAAATCCACATGCTGACTCATTGTGTAGAAAAACCTTTTTTATGTTCCAACTGCACCGATTCACGTTCTCAAAAAGAACATTTAAAAGCCTACAAGCCGTGAGGGAAACACTCACAGTGAGGGAAAAACCATTTTCATGCTCCGACTGCGACTATTCATGTTTTAAAAACGAACATTTAAAAGTCTCACAGTGAGGGAAAAAGCATTTTCATGCTCCGACTGCGACTATTCATGTTTTAAAAACGAACATTTAAAAGTCCACGCGCCGTCTCAAAGTAGAAAAGAACCTTTTACATCTTCCGACTGCAACTTTATATTCTCGAAAGTGACAATTTAAATTCCACATGCTGACTCACTGTGGATAAGAACCTTTTTCATGTTCCCAAATTTTACAAATAATGAAAATAATTACAAATAAGGTCTAAACACAAATTTGGAAAATGATCACAAGCGATACTAACGTGCTGGTCCCACGTCAACTCAGAATGAAACCAACTCAAAATGAAACCATCTCAGAACTACCTCAGAAAGGTCTAATATAAAATAAATAATTTTAAAATAGCCGGTAACCCTAACCTAACTTAACCTATTCAACCAATTTCTTATATTATTTTATCATCACTCTTAATGACCTTTCTGAGGTAGTTCTGAGTTGGTTTCATTCTGAGTTGGCCGGTCACCTAACGTGCTAGCGGAATGAGTGCTAACCAGACACTGTTGAACTGGCGCAAGTCTCGGCATACAAGTGAGTGAGGTGAAGATGGGACTTCTCCTTGCGTTGGGCGAAATGTCGCTCGTTGTGCGAAAAGTTGCTCATTAATGGAGCATTTTTTTCACAATCTGTTTTGCTCGTTATGAGAATTACTCGTTATAATAATAATTCTAGGGCTGTCCATAAAATAAGGTCTCCAAGGTGCTGCAGTCGCGAAAAACGATTTTACGTGCAATCTTTTAACACAGGCGTATAGCCCGGTTTCCCCTTGCAAAATCCCTACCACGATGCACCCTCTGTGACGCTTAGTCTCGGTGTGGTAGCCGTTCGCGATGGAGCTTCCACTCGCCGCACCCGCTAGGTGTGAGCTAGTAGGATGACCTTGCTTTAAGAAATATGTCACAGTGCGGAGTAATAATTTCGTTTCGCAATATCATGTGGTCCATTTGAAATGTATCTGCAATTTTTTTAGCCAATTCATAAATGTCACTATGATCAATGGATTTACTAAACGGATAACTGATGTATTCAACCAACTCCTCAATTTGACGATTACAAATGGTTTAAAAAAATTCTTTTCGATGTCGACTATCATAGAAGCTGTTTGACTTTAGAATGCTGCAACAGAATTATTATTTTAATGTTTTATTCTTGCCAACATTAATTCCAGATTTAATGTGCTCAGCTTTCCGGTAAAATCACCTACAGATGTTAAATCACATCGCCAGTCTAAATCATGTAGTTGAGGATAATCATCACCCCTCTCTTCAGGAAACTTTGTTATTTCGTCCAATAGATCTAGAAATCTTTGCAAAAACTTGCTTCGACTTAACCACCTTACGTCCATGTGCAATGCCAAATCTCGTTCCTTCTCATCTAATTGCTGTTTAAAGAGCCGCCTCTGGAGAGATCTTCCGTCCGGCTACGGGTCCAAGTTCTTGTGCGGGTGCGGGTTCTATTGGGTTTGAGTCCTTGGTCCGATCGACTGGACTAATGGCCGCGATCGACCGGTTGGCCATGTACAATAAGTTAAAAATTCATTAATTAGCAAACGAAAAGATATAACAAGTTTTGTGGTTGTGGTAAGATATTATGTAAAATCTAATTTTGTATTGGATAAGGAAAAATATCTTTTTAAAACTCTCCCAAACACACAACACTTCGATTCGCGAGCCTTAGTTGTGTTCATTATTACTATTCTATTTCGAAGTCAGTGCATTGTCTAAGTACGTTTATTTATAATATGTTTTTTACAAGAGACTATTGGTGGTTTGTCACTGAACCATACGTGCTCAAACTGTACTGTCGTGATGTTGATACACGACTCTAAAACAAAATAAGTTAATTCAGCGATAAACACATATATGTGTTTACCTATTTCCAAGCAGAGGTAATTTTCTGGAGATTTTCATCCTGGATATCATGTCTATTGTGAATACTGCCAGTCTTACCTAATCTTACTTCCATTAGAGAAGTGGATTCGAACTATCGGCAACCTATAACAACAGTTCCACAGACTGAAAATAATACTCGTATAATTAATGTAGTGAACACAAATAGAATATCATGTTCATTCGATGGAAGTTATGTCCGTCAAAACAATATCAAAATAAGCAAAAATAGATCTGATTTACATAAAGGAAATCTTTTTGTATAACTGGTCCAAAGGTCAGTTGGAAGGACGCTCGTCTAGTACCTACTAATTAATTTTCATTTTGATGGTAATGTTTTATATTTTTTAGAATTAAATATTATTTGACGCCACTTTAATGGGATCAGAATAGGAGCATGTTGTCATGGTCCCCGATGAATATACCTGTATATTAGAATGGAACTCAGTATTGACTAAGGCACAAGTTATTCAAGAAAAGGTGCTTACGTACCACAAATCCTAACCTTCCTACCATATTAAGTTGTTTTGAGTTTTGATACATAGAAATTAAAAAATAACTTTTTTGATTTCAGTAGGCATTTTATAACCTATATTTATAACCTACTTAGACCTCCTACGACATGAGTCTCTTCAAGAACCAGGTTCACTCCATCGTTTCCACAAAAATACCCTTCATATAGCATCCCCAAAGATGATATTATCAATGGGAAATTATTTTTCTCGGGCCTCTTGTGTGCAGTTAATATGAAAAACAATTAAAAAAAGTCAAATAGTGTCATATACAATTGGGATTCACATTTTTCTGCTAGAATGACAAATTTTCTTTCAAATCCCCAGTGTCTTATAGGGATTGTTCTTTCAAAGGGAAGTTTACTTTATTCATATTGTGTTTCACAAAAAATGGTGGCAGGGTGTTCCTGTCTTCAAGATTCGTTATTATTAATAATTAGTATACCAACCATTTCTCATCATTAACGAAAAGATTCCTTATCTTTTGGCACGAACTAGTATATTGACTCGCTAAAAGATTTGAAGATTAGTGTAGATTGGAGATTCATTCAAAACAGAGCACCAGCTGTTCTACTAATACCGGTCCAAACAAAACACTAAAAGCTATAATTCCTGAACAGCAGTGGCTATCAAAACAAGAATTAAACTAGCGATGCCGACGTTTGCATCGCTAGACTATAAAACACTTCTCCGAGGTTTGAAGGGTCCTGGGCAGATGCTTTCCAACTGTCTATACACATTATTACCACTTAAATTTAAAATAGTGTTGACTTGACCAAGTCAACAGATCCTGATTTGTACCCATACATATGATCATAAATTCCTATAAACCCATTGATGACTTGTAATCCAATCTCATCTACAATATGGTCTTATCGGACGGGGAAGCTCGTGCAATTCCACTATAAAACCTGTCCTCACAGCACAAAAGGCAATTTTGTAAATTATACAGTCCCCATCAACTCCTTCAGACTATGTCTTTAATGCCCTAAATTTAATGTCACTGAAACAACTACATACAAAAGATATTATAATGTACGCTTTCAAAAACCAGGATAACTTTATTCAGACAAACTCAGGCCGATTGACAAGATCCACATTACAACACACATTCCACCAACCATCAACTAAAATGACTTTTGGACAAGGTAATATGCAATATTTCTCTATAAAATTATTTAATATATTCCCTCTTGCAATAAAAAACTTTAAAAAAATAACCGACTTCAATAGAAGCCTTAAGATATGCATTATGAACGTAGGAAGGAAGAATAGAGATACAATTTTGTAACCTAACAAAGATTAATGCTTATATTGTGTTTTCTTCTAGATTTTAGACACTAAATAATTTTCCTCTCGTAATATTTTGACATAGATACTTACTTGTAATTTAAACACATAACCATATTCAATGTGTCTTTAGAACGAAATACCCCAGTAAGAACAGATTATTTTCTAAAAAAATGTAAAATATATATACACGGTGTCCGGAAACTCGTAGTACAAGCGGGAAACTGGTAAATCTACATCACATTCGGAGTCGATTTGTGATATAACTTTTTTGATTTGAGCTTTCGTTTTCGAGTAAATTGGGTCCGAAGTTGGAATTTTTTTGGTTAAATTTGAAAAAAAAATTCACTAGGGGGTTGATTTCAGCTGTGTAATGTCTTATAAAATGCACCGAAGGGTAAACCGGGCTCAAATTTTTTTTAACCCTTTAGTTGCCGAAAAAATGGAAAAATAGAAAAAAAATAATATTAAAATCGAAATGCTCAGATCGAAAAAAATAAGTTTTTTGGTTCTCTACGTGATGTAGATTCACCAGTTTCCCGCTTGTACTACGAGTTTCCGGACACGTTGTCTAAATAAATATATATTATAATACTAAATTAGTAACATCTTGGTTCAAACTTGAAATAATTAATCATGTTTTAGGCACACGATTAGAATTCCTGCTTCACCAGCTACCTGGGTCATGCAATTAAAAATCATCCACCAAAATTTATATGTTTGGATAATGGCACAAATCCCCACCTCCAATTTTTAAAGATCATCTTCTCTTTTTTCCATAAACATTGATTTATCCACCTCTTCCTAAATTCTGAAACAATTACGCACACGGGATTTAAAAATCTGTTAATGTTTTACAATGTAAAAATGTTAGCGACTGTTCTCTCTTTTATACTTTAGAAATTCAGTTCTAGAATTATAACACCACAGATTAAAATTATTGAACGGGACACTTTTTCATTTTTTTAAATGTGAATACTGCACAATTGTGAGCTTGTGAGGCCGAAGGTAGAGGGGAGATGAAGGAGATGGGGAGAGGAAGAAGATAGGGAAGAGGAAGGTGGTTAAGTTCCTGGCTATTAATATCTGGTCACCAAACAAGCCATTTCAAGCAACGTTTCAATTCTGAAAGGTGGTCTTACACCACCGAGATACTGAGAGTACCTTCCACTTCGGAACGTACAAAATTATTAAATTATGAAATAATACAAATTCAGTCGAGAGCCTTACCCCTTGACCACGGAGACCATCAAAATTGATTTGCTTCTCGATTTATATTCGAAGTTAATAATAATATCTATCTATATTTTATGAATCTCGAAAATTGCAAAGAATATGACTGCTTTGATAGACTTAAATTGTCAAACTCCGAAAGTAAATAAGGGGTCGTCCATTAATCACGTGATGTTTTTTAAGCAACTTTTTAACCCCTTGTGAGGTTTTAGACTGACCCCCCCCCCCCGAAATCACGTGTATTTTTTTAGTGCAAAGAATTTTGAAATTTTCACAATATTATCACTAAAAATAAATACACGTGATATCTCATTATACTCCCCCCCCCCCCCCCGGTCGTGATATTTCGTGATTTTTTCCGAACCCCCCCCCCCCTTTCGAGCATCACGTGATTAATGGACGACCCCTAAATAAAAATAAAAAATCGAATTTTCTTCAATAATTTATTATTCAAACTAGATAATCAGATCTTACTAACGATTTTATTCCAATAAATGTGAGAATTGGCACGACATTTGCCACGAGTACATTTTACGACGCACCTTAAATTTCACCCATGCGATTCATAACAATTGGTTTGCATTGTTTTCGGCAAGTGCATAGCCGGGTAGCTACTTAAGCAAGTGTTAATGGTTAGCTTAGTGATGTTTATTACAAAGCGTAAATAACTCTAACGGCTTTGAAGGTGATCCCTCTTCGCGCCGTTCAGATAATCTCAAACTGATGTCTCAGACAGACATATGAAATTGTTTAGATTGTTTTATTATCAGTCCAAGAAAGAATACCGATATTTGATCAATTTAGACAGAAGTAAGGAAAAATTGATCAAACTTCGAGCACTTTTATCTGTTCTCTTCAGCAACGTGAGTGTTCTCCTCAAAGACGATTTACGGAGCTAGATGTCGCAGAAATTGTTCGATATATGAATTTCTTTCACGAATTTCACCTGGTTCCTGGAGGTCAATGAAATTGATAAACTGTTCGAGAAAGTGTTTGATATTTTATAGTTTTTTTTAACAATTTCACAAGGTGTCAGATAGGTCGATAAAATTGATAATCTTTTCGAGAAATTTATCGACATTCGAAATTTTTTATTGAATTTCACCAGGTTTCACGCAGGTCAACGAAATTGATGAACTGTTTGAGAAAGTGTTTAAATATTTAATTTGTTAATATGAATTTTACAAAGTTCCAGGTCCAGGTAGGTTAATAAAATTGATAGTCTGTTCGAGAAAGTTCGAAAAAGAAAATAATCTGTTCGATATTTGATATTTTTGATGAATTTCATCGGGTTCCAGATAGGTATATCAAATATCAATGAAATTTGTAATCTGGCCGAGAAAGTTTTCGATATTTGAAATGTTTTTAAGAATTTTACTGGGTTAGGTAGGTAAATGAAATTGAAAATCCAGATAGATCAATGAAAATGATGATCTTTTCGAGAAAGTTTTCGATATTTAAAATTTTATGATTTTTTTAACCAGAAGTATGAACAATAAATTATTGAGCCTACTTCCGATACGCCCACAACACACTTCTACCGGTTTATCCCTTCGTTACTTAAAGACGCATTTATAGAAAGTTCTATATCTAAGTAAACATTAAAGATCAATCGGGTATAAAAATAATCATAACAGAAATCATAACAATAAAGGATTCATGATAATAATAATTTTTGCGGTTCTGAATGTTAACTAGTTGCAAGCATTTCCCCATCTATATATTTAAAAATCTATTGCTGTTCGTTTGTCTCGATAAAACTCGAGAACGGCTAGGCTGATTTAGCTGATTTTGGTTTTGAAACGTTTGTCGTAATCCAGGGAAGGTTTAAACGGTGAGAAAATATGGAAAAATTGCTAGGAAGATAGTAAAAACAACAATTTAATTTTCCCATATAAACTGTTCTACCTACTATTCTGTCAATCATTTGACGTTCGTCCCTTCGGGTACGGTAGACTCGGGTCCACTCGAATTGATTTTGAATCGATAACATAATTTTGAATCGTCATAATTTTGAATCGTCATAATTTTGAATCGTCAAGGGACGTACTTGACTTACTTTAACCAGTGATTCCTGACATTATTTGGAGTAAAAAATGTAAATGAAATTTTGGTCTCCGGTGACTTTTTTGACGATTTTTTTTTTTCAAAATTTTTTTCTTCAAAATCAAACAAAAAAAAAATCTTTCGCATGTCGTCACAGGACACTCAGCCGGGGGTCCGACGAACCCCTTACCCCGCCTCCAACTGTTCAACAACTACCATTTTTTTATATTTTTGTGGAAAAAAAAAAATCAAAAATATCACCGGAGACCAAAATTTCATTTACATTTTTTACTCCAAATAATGTCAGGAATCACTGGTTAAAGTAAGTCAAGTACGTCCCTTAACACCCTGTATAATAATGAAGAGTGTCTGTACGGGCATAAAACATTTCACCAATTTAGCTATATACATGTATAATGTGTATGTATATTATAACGAAGTTTTCCTGTGGCGGGCGGCCTAGCTTTGTTTTTATGCAAATACACAGTTTTATTGCATTGCATGAAATTTTGCACACTGGCCCTTCAAAATAAGAGCATACATCTGATTTAAAAAAAAACTGTGTAAAGCTCGGTCAACGCCGCAGACTTCTGCTAGTTTTAAATATGAATAATTCACGGTTTATTTACTACCTGACTTTCACCCTTTAGCTTTTTGTTTAAATTAATTTCAAATCAACTGAAAACAAATCTTTTCGATATCTAAATGATATTTCCAAGCTCCATATTCGTAATAGAAATTACTTTACTACCTGAAAGAGTAACTTGTTAACTTGAAAACCCCGGACCGAATAGCCGTGAAAATTTCGTGATTACTGAGGACAACGTTTGCGAGTTTTTGTTGCGTCATTCAAACAGATTGTGGATTCTCTCAATATCATCCTGGTTAAAGACGGCCATTTAGAACTAAAAAAATGCTTGAAATAGCTTGAGCCGTGTTTCTCTGTATCCCATTTAATTCCCCTTCCCAAGCCCTTCTTCGGCTTCAGAACATATCTAAACTGGGGGTGCCACCGTCCAACTGGCTTGGGGCAGTTGGGACTGTGTATGTAATAGCAAATTCACAGAACGACGTAATGGTGGCACCGTGAGATTTTTACACGTTTTGCTATCCGGAATTTCATTGCCAAAGACATTGAAATTCCAGTCACCATTTTTTTTTTTACATTGATGTTGCAGACGCTAAAAGTTGTACAAATTTCACTATGTCACCGTTTGTGCTGCCTCTAACTAACAGGTGTTTTGCGCTATACATCGTTATTATAAGTAATTTATATGCCATTAAATTGTAACATTATTATGTCATTGTGCAGAAATGGTCGTAATATCCAAATGGTTCGCGTTTGCTACAAACTACGGGAGCGTAATAAATCTTGTGATAGAATAATAAACCTAATGATGTCACCTGAAGTGATAAATCATCAGTTTAGGTTAGCCTTGCCGCCATTGCCACGGGTGGCTGGGACTTTGTTTATATTAAACCTTAAGAAAACAGAAGTGATGATCTCGATTAACGCGGTACTTAATACGTGAATCACGTTGAATCTTAACTATAAAATAGATATACCTATGCAAACAGAGAAAAAGCTTTTTCTGTCTTCGTTTTTAGACCATCATATTTTTCCCCAAATTGATTTCCATCGTGAGTCAAAAAAGCGATTAGGTGCCACATTTTTGGTTCCATGCTTTCAATAAGGAACTCCAGTGAAAAATATTATGGCTTTAAAAAAATTTGTTCATACAGACCAATGAACGCTGATTCTGAATATATAAGTTTTATTTCATAATATTAAACGTAGAGTTCTTAAAAAATTATTAAAAAGTGCATTTTTAAACCTCTCGTCAAAACACACTGTAAAGTTGGTATTACTGAAATGGTTAGTGCTGACGTCACGCGTCACCAGTCATTGTATTGAAACTTTGATTATGTAGGTATAACATAAGCCATCAGTACTAACAACATTTCATGTAATTCATTATTTTATACTGTTTATAGATATTTAGTTGTTGTGTTTATAAGGCATCTCTTATTAGATTATCTCTATTATTGAAAATGTTAAAAAAACTACTGTACAAAAAAAATAGTAATGCTATTTCTAGGGAGAATACTTCGAAGAACGGAATTCAAAATGGCGGCAGTAGATCAGCTGATTGCCCAATCCTATACTAATTTTTCAGGAGTGATGACGACACACGATTCACCATACATCGGTGGTTTTCGGAGGGGTCTTGAAAAATTAAAACTTTAACAATTATTTTAACTATTATAACTAACTTTAAAAATAAAAATAAATGTGCAGTTATTTAAGTTAGAAGGTCATTATTTATTAAAAAGAATTAAAAAAATGTACTGGAGTTCTCTATTATTCAATAAGCAGAGAAATTTCGAACGAATAGTATAGGAACACTGGTGAATCTGGGTAGTAATTAATGGTCTTAACTTTTATTTATTTATTTCATACAAAAAGTACGTATACATTATAAGGAAGCTTTTACTTTGCAACTAGAAAGGTTTCCTATTTTAGGACAGTAAAATTGCCAGGTTTAGTTCAGATTAGATAGTTACCAGTGGCGGTACATGAGTTTTCAGTGAGTTAGAGAGCTAAGATTGCAAAATACGACATAACTGATACTGATGTTGTAGCTGAAAATGAATTTTTTTTTCAAAATTCCAACTTTTTGTATGAAGATCTTTCAGTATGTAGATGCGGCGCATCCCTTGACTGAAAGAATTCTGAAGATCTTCATACAAAAATTTGAAATTTAAAAAAAAATAAATATCATTTTTCAGCTACGACAACGTCACTGAAAACTCACGTACCGCCACTGATAGGTACCTACATGCTGTTATTTATATATAACTTTATACTACATTAATTACGGGTACGTTTTAAGGTTTTCACGGCCAAAAGTATTTTCGTTATTTGTTTTTGGGGTGTTATGCCGTGTTGCGCTACCTCCTTCTTTAGCCAACATTTCGGACAGCGTTGCAGTGTCCATCATCAGGGCAGATCCGGCAGATCCGATAGATGTCACAGATGTCAGGTAGATCACACATCTACCGGATCTGCCCTGATGATGGACATTGCAACGCTTTCCGAAATGGCTAAAGAAGGAGGTAGCGCAACACGGCATAACACCCCAAAAACAAATAACGAAAATACATTATTTACATTCACATAATTGTCAGATTCACAATCAAGTGCTAGGTTCCAAAAGCAATAAAGCAAATAAATACAGTATTAGTAGTAAAAAAAGCAATTGAAATTACCATGTAAAAAATTAAAATGATAAGACCGTAAAGAAAAAAAAAATCATTAAATCATGAAAAATAAAAATAAAAACTTTCTACGATATATTTTCTACACTCAATTGTTCGGCTGAGGTAGAAACTGGGGTAGAAACTATTGTGGAAATTCGGGTGTATAAAGCAAGAAGAAATTTGGATATGACACAAATTCATGTAAATCAAATACTTGAGCCGGTTCGTGTCAAGAGTCAGAATAATAGAAGGGAATGTATGATACGACGCATGATTGTAAATTAAGCAAGGAGTGTGTGGTGGGTTCCTACAGGGAAATTGTGTAGCGGATAGATAATTACTAATTAGCAATAAAATACCGCTGTCTTTATTAAACCGGCTGCTAAACTTATAAATAAAGGAGAGTGTTTGTGGCGGGGGCGTATATTTGATTTTTAAACAAATCTATAGTTTTATTTTGATATTGCTAAAAGTTTGCACACTTGACTTTCTAAACAAAGGGAGGTCACTGTCTACATTTGATATAAAAATTAAAATTTTTCTCAAATTCCTCAATTTTAAATCATTCAATATATACAACTCTTACGATGAAATCGAGAACCGTTTTCGAATCACGAAACTGCTCGACAGGAGGCTTGTCGCTGATCAGATGCTCCTGTACAAAATTATTAACTCGAAAGTTGACTGCCCGGAGTTGCTAAATAAAATAAATTTCCACGCGCCGACTCGATATAGCAGACATAATTCCCTTTTCTACATTGATAGATGCAACACCAATTCCAACCAAAATGAATTTATGCAAAGGACATGTAACTACTATAACATTAAATTTGCACGTTTAGAAACACTTGCTGACATATTCACTGCTAGTTACTTTCGCTACAGAATTTCTTTGTATAACACTCAACACATATTCATGATGATTAAATTAATGGTACCTAATATTTTTAAATTACCTGCGTGGCAACTTTCCTTTATCCCTGTCCTCCCCTTACCCGTCCCAATCCAAATACCTGTTTCGCACCCTATTTTCTCTACAGTTATAATCGCGTTTATTTTATTGCTGTGTTTTTATATTTAGGTTTATCCTTGTTGAATCTACACCTGTATTATATATTTTTAATTGTTGCTTTCTCCTGTTTTTTTTTTCTTTTCTTAAATATTCTTGTTTTCATTCAGTTACTTTTATGTTTCTAAATACCTATCTGCGAACATTAATAATTGGTCTTTTTTTTGTTATCCTCTTATGTATATTATATTATTAAGAGTGTTTATGTTCCTTAAATAAATAAATAAATAAATATAACAAAAACTCTGCGCAAAGCCTGGGTAATGCCGGGGTCTTCAGCTAGTTTATTTACATAAAGACGAGTGTGTGTGGCGAGCAGCGTGAATTTGATATTTATGCAAATCTACAGTTTTATTCCGAGACTCATGAAATTTTGCACACTTGACCTTTAAAATCAGAGGAAGGTTATCTATTAAGATGAATATGATTCCGAAAAACTCTAGCTAGTATATTTTATATTATAACGTCATTGCTTCTAAATGGCGTAAATTATTTTACACGAGAAGAATCGGGCAGCAGGAAATGTTATCTTTCATACTTATTGAATGACACAACACTTAAAAATAATAAATTGTTCAGTCAAGGACATTTTTCGTTTTACCTACACTATAGTATTATTAATTTAAAGTGTGAACCTTAAAAGTCCTGAACAGAACATTAGTGCGATTTTGTACGAATGTCATTGAAGCCAAGTTTAAACATGTCGGGGCCCCAGGGCAATGCACGTCTTGGGGCCCCTTTACCCTAGGGGCCCTTACCCGATGCGGAGCTTCTAGGGAGTTGCCTACACTTCTTATGGATATTACGGCCCTGGCTATAGTGACTGGATTTTCGAAGGCGGTGGCCTACACTGCCTTATGGACAATACGGCCCTGCCAGGGCCGGCTTAAAGTTGTCGGGGCCCCTAGGCAATGCACGTCTCGGGGCCCCTTTACTCTAGGGGCCCCTACCAGATGCGGAGCCCCTAGGCAGTGGCCTACACTACCTTATGGATAAAAGTAGCCTGCCAGGGCCGGCTTAAACATGTCGGGCCACTAGGCAATGCACGTCTTGGGGCCCTTTACCCTAGAGGCCACTACCCAATTCGGAGCCCCTAGGCAGTTGCCTACACGTCTTATGGATAATACTGTAATGGCTACAGTGACTGGATTATCGAACAGTTTAAGACTTGGTTAAGGACTTAGGATTTGATCAAGGGAACACGGAGGCACTTGAATGTCCCCCAGGACCAGAGACCCGTGTGAACTGAATAAAAATCTTGTAAAATTACGCCAACTTTTAAACTAGGGGGGGGGGGGGCTCATTCAGCTTGGCCGCCCCGGGCCTCTGACGGGCTTAGTCCGCCACTGGCTCCTGGAACCATTTTGATAACCAACACCTCTATGGTACGTTTTTAGATTTTCACGGCCAAAAGTATTTTCGTTATTTGTTTTGGGGGTGTTTATTTGTTTATTTATTTATTTATTTATTAACGTCCTTTTTCGGGGCTTTTACATATGAATAGTAAGAAATACACAGTATTTATTGTACATAACTGAACTGCCTTCGTAACAATATTTTATATTTGTTTAAAGATAAATTGAAGATGTCCACTGACTCGGTATAATTGTTTCCCTCCATTAGTATTCTGGGCAAAGAGGAATACATATGGTAGTACGCCGCAGTGGCGGACTAAGGGGGGGGCGGGGGGGGGCGGTCCGCCCCGGGCCCCCGGTCCTGGGGGGCCCTTAAACGCCTCCATGTTCCCTTGATCAAATCTTAAACAAGGCTTTACGGCACCAGGAGACTATTTAAATGTAAATATTTTTTTGTCATTTTTTTATTTCATTTTTCGGAACAAGCACTTGTTAAGAATGCTCTCACCAATTTTTTAAAAAGAAATTCGAAAAATTGACGGAAATAAATATTTTATGTGAAAGCGTTTGAAACAGTTTGCATGTTGAATTATCCTTCAGCCAAACTTTGAATGCGTTTTTCTCGAAACTTTTTTAATACGTTTTTCAACCTGGTTGGCAACATATTAAACAAACTATACATCCGATTTGCAGGCACCAATTCTTAAACTGTTCGAAAATCCAGTGCCTCCATGTAGGTGAATTTCGATATCTTAAAAAAAAATGGTGGACCAGCGAATTTTATTTTTTGTAAATTTTCATCGTTCATAAAAATAAAAAATTAAATAGAAGGGGGCCCTTTATAAAACAAAATAATAACTACGTGATGTCATAGTCAGGACCGGATTTAACATGTCGAGGCCCCTAGGCAGTGCACGTCTCGGGGCCCCTTTACCCAAGGGGCCCCTAGCTGATAGGTGGCCCTTAGGCAGTGGCCTAAACTGCCTTGTGGACAATACGGCCCTGCCAGGGCTGGCTTAAACATGTCGGGGCCCCTAGGCAATGCACGACTGGGGGGCCCTTTACCCTAGGGGGCCCCAATGCGGGGCCCCTAGGCAATGCACGCACGGGGCCCCTTTACCCTCGGGGCTTCTAACCAATGCGGGGCTCCTGGACAGTTTCCTACACTTCTTATGGATAATACGGCCCTGGCTATAGTGACTGAATTTTTGAAGGCAGTGGCCTACACCGCCTTATCGACAATACGGCCCTGCCAGGGCCAGTTTAAACATTTTGGGGCCCCTAGGCAATGCACGTCTCGGGCCCCTTTACCCTACGGACCCCTACCCAATGCGGGGCCCCTAGGCAGTGGCCTACATTGCCTTGTGGACAATAGGGCCCTGCCAAGGCCAGCTTAAATATGTCGAGACCTCTAGGCAATGCGAGTCTCGGAGCCCCTTTACCATAGGGTAAGCTATATATCCAGCCGATACGTGGCCGATACGTGGCCTCTAGGCTGTGGCCCACGCTGCCTGATGGACAATACGGCCCTACCAGGGCCGGCTTAAACAAGTAAATGCACGTCTCGAGCCCATTTTTATCCATAATACGGCCCTGGCTATAGTGACTAGATTTTCGAAGGCAGTAAGGCTTACACTGCCTTATGGACAATAGGGTCCTGCCATGGCCGGCTTAAACATGTCGGGGCCCCTAAGCAATGCACTTCTCGGGGCCCCTTTACCCTAGGGACCCCTACCTGCGGGGCCCCTAGTCAGTGGCCCACACTGCCTTATGGACATTAGGGGGGACCTGCCAGGGCCGTCTTAAACATGCTGGGGCCTCTATGCAATGCACGTATCGGTGCGCCTTTGCCATAGGGGCCCCTAGCTGATACGTGGCTAACTTATGGATAATACGGCCCTGCCAGGGCCGGCTTAAACATGTCAGAGCCCCTAGGCAATGCACGTCTCAGGGCCCCTTTACCCTCGGGGCCCCTACCCAATGCGGGTCCCCTAGGCAGTTGCCTACATTTGTCTTATGGATAATACGGCACTGACTATAGTGACTGGATTTTCGAACAGTTTAAGACTTGTTGCATTTTTTTAACTATCTTAGAACCTTTGCAAAATGTTATTTTATTACAGATAATGTAGATAGTAATAAAATAGGCAAGTAATTAAAAAGATTTAGTGGCGGACTAACGGGGGGACTGAAGCAGTGGCCTCTGGTCCTGGCGGACCAGCGTATTTTATGAAAAAAAAAAATATTTGGGGTCCCTTTATTTTATTTTTTTTTTTTTTTTTTTTTTTACAGTGAATACCGCACAAGAATCTCAACTGCTCCCGTCTGGAGCCAGTGAGACTATGGCATCCCCAATTAGGGTATGTTGTGAGGCTGAAGGTAGTGGGGAGGGGAAGGAGGTGGGGAAGAGGAAGGTTGGGAAGTACCTGGCTATTCAGATCTGGTCACTAAACACGGCTAAAGCCATTTTCAAGCAACGTTTCAATTCTGAATGGTGGTCTTACACCAGGGCGATACTGATAGTATCTTCCACTCTGGAACATGCCGCAAATATACTATATATTATTTTAAATGAATTAATTGTGAAATAACACAAATTAATCAAATAAAATTTATTTGCGCATGCCGGGTTCGAACCCGCGACCTCCGGAATGTGAGTCAAGAGTCTTAGCCACTGGACTACGGAGGTCGTCAATATATAAAAAAAAAAATCCTTTATAAAAAATCCCTATGTGGTGCCATATTAACAAGATTTTCTAACAATTTAAGACTTGGTGCATGCAAATCGGATGTATAGTTTTTTTAATATGTTGTCAACCAGGTTGAAAAACGTAGTTTCGTGAAAAACGTCTTCCAAGTTTGCTGAAGGGTAATTTAACATACAAACTGATTAAAACGGTGTCGTATAAAAAATGATGTATCCACGTCAATTTTACGAATTTCCTTAAAACGTTCGGTGATAGCATTATTAACAAATGAATATTTTAGAAAATTAAATTTAAAAAATGTAATTTTTTTAAAGTGCTCTGGTGCCCTGTTTAAGATTTGATCAAGGTAACACGGAGACGCTTGAAGGCCCTTTAGGACCAGAGACCCGTGTGAACTGAATAAAAATCTTGTAAAATTACATCAACTTTTTCAACTAGGGGGGGGGGCCTCATTCAGCTTTACCGCCCCGGGCCTCTGACGGGCTTAGTCCGCCACTGGTACGCCGTGTTGCGCTACCTTCTTCTTTAGCCAACGTGTCGGACAGCGTTGCAGTGTCCTTCACCAGGGTCCATCACCGTGTCCATGTCCATCACCGACACATCTGCCGGATCTGCCCTGACGATGGACACCGCAACGCTAAAGAAGGAGGTAGTGCAATACGGCATATCACCCCAAAAACAAATAACTAAAACCTCTACCCCAGTTCACCCTAAGTGATTCGCTACGTTTGGTAATTTAGTAGGGGTGCCCGGGTTCATGAGGTAAAGTTTTTCCGGGTCTTGGCGGCGTGTCTGGCCATCACCGGCCGCGTGAGAGACATGTTGAGGGAGACCTTTTGATTTCTCCAGCAGGAAGGTTGGATTCATACGTCCGTCTCTCCTGGATACATTGGACCCAGATTCATACCCATCCATCATACCTTTTTCCTTCCAGGACTTCCTCTCCTTGCTTTTCTAAAAAGACCCCCACACGCAGCATACCCAAAGAAAACTTAGGCCCCGAGGAGAATTATTTTCCTCAGGGCTACCTGTGTGAAGCTAATGTAAAAAAATGCAAATTTTTGTAAAATGAACTATTTTATTATAATATTATTAAAGCAATTATAAAAGCTTATGATTTTTTGGGTATTTTATGATACATGGAATGGGACAAATCATTAAAAAAAATAGATAAAGGTATTTTTCATAAATTTTCCCGTTCACCCCGTGACTTCAAAATTGATCTTGAATAGCTCTGCCTTTTAGATTCATGATTAAAAGAATTACATTAAAGTAATTATGTATCTATTTTATTTTTGCCCCAATTTATTATGAAATACTTCAAGATGTTTTGTGCGCCATATTTTTAAACGTAGGTATACCAGAGAATAGACAATGCTTCAGTTTATTGTTTGACGCTGGTATTTTTCAATTCACATGATTAATCTATTCTCTTATCCCATGCAATTGAATAAGAATTTGCACGTACTTCGTAATAATACATACTTAATTATTTAAAATAATCTTCTGCGATCCGATAATATCCAGAATGATTCAAGTTTGTTAGGTATTTTAATAAATTAATAGTGACGTTTAAACTAAGTACTCGTTTAAATTGGGTTGGCCTCGGATTTAATTTAAAACTTAAGGAAAATCATTCACAAAATGGTATTTATTGTGCGGGTTTTTTTTATCACTTCTATTAAACTTTAAATTTATTATTTGATTTTCTGCCAAGCTGCTGCATTACAGAAGTCGATGATATAAGACGCTACTAATATTAGACGCGTTCATTAATTACAAAGGTGTGATTCTTATAATTAAATTAGACATACCTGCCAAAATGAATACGGAAAACCTAAAACCCAGAAAAGGGGGCATTCGAACTGTTTTTATGTATGTAATGGATTGTATCCAAATAATATTATTTATCATCCATTTCATGATAAAAACACTTCCCTTTTACTGGCGCTATAACCCTTTTATGCGTTTAATCATAGACATATGAATATTATTAGACCTGCACTAAGTGATAAAAGCGTATTATTTCCTCCTCCCCATACCGGTTCCATTGGAACCGGCTGTATGCTATGTATAACCGGCTGAGTATGGCTTCGCGTGAATCTAAAAAATGTGACGTCATCATTCTTCTGCGAGCCAGCGTCGAGCGCTCATCGGTGCATTTTACGAAATAACACCGCACAAAACATGGTTTGTGTGTTTAAAAACGTGTAAATATATACTATCACTCGAGATACATGGCGTGTGCTCGTCGATGTTTACTGGGGTAAGTAAATTATGAAACATTTGTCAAAGTGTCCTAACTAAATACGGCAACAAAATATTGGAGTCTGAAATAGGCGAACTTTACTTTTCCGTATTTACACTTCGCAAATTTGTTCATTACGCGGCGAGCAATTCGCGCTCCCATGTAAAAAGGTCTATTCATTAAAAAGCAGAGTTTACTTTTAAGAACTAAATGGTGATATTATAATGCGAGATGCTTATATACTGTCATATTAAGAGTTGTTGACGAATCACATATCTCCAAAGTCATCTTCCCGCTCTGCGCCCCGCTGTATTTGTTGTCTACCCCTCACCTTTATGTTCTGGTCTAGTAAAATTCATATGTCTATGCGTTTAATGTTCATTTGACATCAAATAAATTTCACTTAAAAGTATTTTAAAACTTGGTCTGCGAAAACATTTGCTTATGTTTGTGTGATTATATTGTGGACCTTGTATGGAACGTTTTATCTGCATGTTTTTGTGTTTGAACTGCGTCCGACGGTCCGGAGTCAGCGAGACCATGGCAATCCCAAAAGTATTTTTTTAAGACTAACGTTAGTAGGGAGGGGAAGGGGATGGGGAAGACGAAGGTAGGGAAGTAAACTGCTAAAGCCATTTCAAGCAATGTTTCGATTTTGTATGGTGGTCTTTCGCCCTGGCGAAACTGAAAGTGTCTGCCGCTCTGGAAGGTGGTGCAAATATATCTAATACTAGGAATATTATTTTTAATAAATAGATAAATTATGAAATAACATTGATTAATCAAATAACACATATATCCGCACGCCGGGATTTGCACCCGCCACCTCCAGAATCAAATTCCTATCTCCTTCCCTATCTCCCTCCCCACTACCTTCAGCCTCACAACATGCGCCAAATGGGATGCCATACTCTCACTGACTCCAGACGGTTGGGAGCACTTGAGACTTGTGTGCGGTAATCACATAAAAAAATAAGTGTTGACTGATTATTTCCAAGTGGTTTCGTTGAATACTTTTCGCTTCAGTAGATAAAAAATAGACCAGTTAAAACTTTATCTACCCGGAAACCGGTAGTCTGTCCAGGTAATCCTATTAGGCTAATTCTACACGCCTGGGTTGTAATTCGATAATATGCTACTTACTTGCAGAAAGAAAGGTTCAAACACCCAAACTTGTTAACAAAATGCCCGAACGTAAAATAAATGGATAGATAATTGTGTAAGCTTTTATCACGGCGGAATACAAGTTTAGTATTTGAATTTGTAGCCAACTTATTATACTTACCTATATGTGTGCTGCATTTTTGTAGTCAATGTAATCCCCACTCCAATTTCCACTGTGGACAAGGCTCATCCACTCCTCGCAATTCTGCGCTGCGTGGAGAGCCAAGGACACCGACGTAACGGAAGTCAGTGGTACTCGGGCATTCCAGCGCATTGGTGACCTTTCTCGGCTTCTCCTGCCTTCCACTTGTGAGCTTCTTCAGGTAGGAATCCAGCGTGTCCAAAGTATCTTAAAATACCTTGTAGGCAGATAGCTAAAGGTTGGGAAGCCTTTCCTGGATGCCTAGCTCTTCTAAAATGGACACATTTGCCTCTAAATATTGAATAACAATTAATATAAAGATGGTGGATCTAAAGTGACAAAGATATACTCTATTATGTATATTATTTTTACACTAGCTTTTGCCCCCGGCTTCGCTCGCATAGTATTAGGGGGGTACCCACAGCGCCTCCTCCACCTTCCCTACGCCCTCCCCAATCCCCCCTCCCCCGATCCCCCTCCGGCCTGCCCCCATATCCTACCTACCCCCTCCCCCCCCCTCCGTACCCCTTACATTCATTTTCAAAAAGCTCGCGTGCCAATTATTGCAATTTTTGTATATAAATTTCATAATGCCAGAGCTCTAAGCTATAGCCTATAGCCTATTCTGATGTACGAGCTACATTATTGTAAAGTTTCATTAAAATCCATTCAGTAATTTTCGCTTGAAAGCGTAACAAACATACATCCATACAAACTTTCGCCTTTATAATATTAGTAGGAGTAGGATAACTCGTACACCTAATTCAAGAGCAAGTTCTCTTCATTGGAGTAGAAATGCTTAAGTTATAAGTTATTTTTAAGTTATTTATTTCAGCCGAACAGAGCGGTGGGTGCAATACTCTGTCTGCCATAAAAAAGTATACATTACATAAAATGGATTTACATACTATATAAAAAAAGAAAAAATAATATAATATAAAATAATTTTAAAAGAAATATGTATACACATATTTAGTACTTGTATATCTACTACGGGGCTTCAGATGAATTCTCCATGTTTGGTGAAGAGGCGCGCCCTGCCACTGGGCCACGGCCTGGACGAAAAACACAAAAAAAACAAAAAAAAACACGGCCCTTAAAAACATACATATTTTGTTATGCCATTGTACCATTACTAACTTAGGGAACGTACCCATACTACGTGACACGTTTAGGGGGGGGGGGGGTCTTCAAAATGTCACGCTCCATACAAATGAGCGGAGGGTTGCTTAGGATTTTGGTCACCGGGGGGGGGGGGGGGGGGTTAAAAATTGCAAAAAGTTGGTCACGTAGTATGGGTACGTTCCCTAATATGTAAAAAAAAATGTAAACATTATATACCAAATGTAAAAGCCCCATGGGCATAAAAAATAATAAATAAAATCAAATGCTTTTTATTGTTAAAATGTTAATAGTATATAATTTAAATGTATATATATAAACATTACTTGTCATATTTTTTTAATTTAAAATGTAACTCTATTTCACAGCTCACGCTCATTTTGTAGCTCATGGTGGAAATAACCAGCGAGTTGAAAATATTCGCGTTCACCTCGAAAATCCTGAGAAAAAACTCTGTTAAAAATTATGTTCCAAAATGCTGTTCCAAAATCTTATTCGGTAATCATGAATGTAAATTGTAAACATTTTGGAAAGAAAATATGAACTCACGAAAACGGGAAAGACATTCATCATACAAGTACACATTTCAGGCATTGATTGCAGGGTCTTTATTAAAGTCAAGCTATTGAATAATTATTTACTTCCATCTCACAAATATCGCAACAAGTGCCAAATTAGTACACAAATTAATGTATAAATTAACCTTATATTCAACACTGATTACTTTATATTTTTTATGAGATTAAAAATTCTTCTTCCAGATTTTTATCCGTGTATTTTATATTCATTACTTATTAAATTAATTCATTAAATACCTACTAATTAAATAATAGGTAAAAACAGCTATAGGAACTAATCGCTTCCATACTATATGTTTTTAATAACTCACAATGTGTTTCGGGGGTAGGTTCGTATTGATAGCAGCTGTTAAAATCTTTGTACTCGTAGATATGTAGGGGTTTTTATAAAAAAATTGTATATTTATGTTCATGTAATGCCTAACTGTAATTGTTTAGTATAGGTACATAATCCCAATTGTGTAACACATTACGAACTGGCAAGCAAAGGGTTTCCGGAAACTTTAATATGGTACGAAAGGTTTATGGAAACCAATAACCATTATACTGTAATCATTAGGTTACTTGATTTATCAAACAATGACTTCATTTGTCAAATAGTGCCCCAATAAATCACAGTTCTCTATTAGCCAGAAAACAATTAATGGCGCAATAAACAAGGTTTTATGACATTTCCAGCAATCGGTCAAATCAGAGAATTACAGTGAATTAGATTCGCGGGACGTTTTCCTGAAACGAGCCCTATATTTAGCCGTTTCATGACTCTGACGAGGTTTTTCCACTAGCGAATAAAATCAAACGATCTCATTAGGGGCTCCGTACTTTATGACCCAATAGCACATAGCCGTAGGACGGTCTCGTGCCAGGGACGGGTCAAGGGTGTTTCCGACTTCAACTATCATTGGCTTAACCTAACCTAAACCTTCTTAGATTACCCTTTTTTGCAATTTTCTTGCTTGTATTATGATATTTCTCCCTCAAAAATACGAATAGTTTGCTGATTCTTTAAACACGGGCTCTGCTATGCAGCTACCTACTACAATATTTTAGAGTACCTATATATTTTCGTTCACATAAATATAATAATAATTACACTTTTGAAATTAGTTATTTCGATATAACAAAAAGCATACATTATTACTTCGTACCATATCACGTTGTACCATATTAATTACATTAGTAACTAACTAACCTAAAACGCTACACGACTCTGTCTTGGCGTACATTCCTTGTCTAATTCACATTCATATATCATCTGATACAAACTCTTCTGTTATTCTGACTTTTGACATAGCCCGACTCGAGTCAATTCACTCGATCATGCCATGTCTTCCTCGGGCGTCCCCGACATCTTCCGTCGTTAACTTCTGCATCATAACATTTTAGCATAAGGAGTCCACGATGAGAATATACATACATACGATGGATTATAAATAGTCTAGTAAGAGGATTTATAAAAAAAATCCTTCTGCATAAAACAAAGTTCTTTCTTAGGAAAAAATAATCGTTCAGCGAATGTAGGTACCTACTACCTACACACATATTTTGGCAGGTTCCATGATAACTCAGAATAAATTCAACTTAACACCTCTTTGAAAAGTCATTAAAAAGACATAAAAAAAATTGCTCATAACCTAACGGAACCAACTATTTTGTGTTCTAGTTAAGTTTCAAACCAAATTATGGATTATAAATAGTGATAATTGTTATCAACAAGTTTATTCATTTAGGCCAAAGATGGCGCCAGTAATTTCAGCTGTCGCTGTTGTGTGATCATTTTTTGAACTTCCTCCCTTCTCAATATACAAAGGAAAATATAAAAAGGCCACGCTAGCTAAAAATTTACACTTCTCTAACTAAACTTGCATTGAAAACATAAAGTATCTATAGATTAAACCTTTGTCCATTGAGTGGGGAATAAGTTATGTGTCGGTAACTTGTAACTTTAAAAACATAGCAATAAAAACGATGGATTTAATTTCTCAAAGGGTGCTTAATTTAAAAAACAACAAAACCACTTCTTCTTCTGTTAAATTCTAACTTTTTTTGCACCTACTTAACCACTTTTTTCATCACTTTTAATGATTTTTCAAAAGAAGTGTTGAGTCGCGTTAATTCTGAGTTTCCGGTCACCATTTTGGCTGATGTGAGAAGTGAACTTGCATTATAAACCCTGTAATCGTCGGCTTCAAACGAAGAACATCAAAAAACCTTTAAATCATTAGAAAGCACAACTTTCTTTCAGGATACGGCAGATACAGGTGGGTTTTATACGTCATTTTCACTTCCCTCAAATGCTCCACCTAAGTTTAATTGGTGGGTTAGCAACAATCTAAACCCGGCACTGCGTTTGCTATTTTACGACCTAGCACCTCTTTCCTTCGACTTTTTCCATGGGCTATGTCTCAAATTGCAAAAAAATACCGTATATCAAAGAATGCTTCATGTTCTATTCATTTATCCTATTTTCTATTCCCTGCGCTGACGCAAGTTACGTTTTATTGTCGGACTGTTTTATTGTTTCGGTTAGCATTGACAGCCACAAATCATCTTCTTATTTTCAGTTTGGTATTCTGCACATATGTCTGATGTTTATGAAAATTTTCTAAGAAAAATATATTTTGCTTATCTAATAATCTTATTTTAAATGTGACTCGACTGATCACAGCCAACTGTCGAGGGCCTTTGTTTTGTACCCAAGGTTCCTAGAAAATGTATTGTTAAATACCACACAGATAACATGATAATAGAAACCGTAAAATTGCTGTTCCGATACATGTTCAGTTATATGGAGAAAATAAATTGAATCGAAAAAGGTAAAGTTACAATATTATCTTTAGATTATGTTTAAGCTCTCTCAAGTATCTTTCCCCTGAAAATCTTTAGATCAGTGATTCCAAATTTGTTTTTCCTAATTATCCCTTCGAGAAAGAGACATAACTCCCGTACCCCTTGTAGTCAAAATGGTAAAAAAATAATTTGGTAATGAGTTAGTCGAAATTTATTAACAAAAATCTTAATCCTTTTTTATTTAATTATTTATTAGCTCCATTTTTAGGACTTTTAAAAAGGAAAGTAGAAAGATAGGTTTTGTTTTTTTTTTGCCAAGGTAGGTTTGAAACTACATACATAGTTATAGGTGGGATGTGCTTGTGTCGCACGCGCGACTTGACGAGGTGAGAGGCGAGAGCGAGCCGCGGCGGGAGGGGAGCTGTCTGACACCGACTCCAAAAATAACAATCGTACCTACATATTGATGAGTAGAAAAAGTAAGTTGATTATTGAGTTGTAGAAGAATACGAAATAATTTTTTTACTTTTTAGTGCATATTTTGAAGTCGTTTTTTTGTTTTGTTAAAATTTTTGTTTATTTTTTGATTTTTAGTGAATCTGAAGTACACTAACTAATTCGATTAAGATTCGGCCGAGTATCGAGAGTTCCGTTACTTTGTCATGGATCCCATAATCAGAAACTAACCAAACTTTCTTCAAACTACCCTTGAAGTACATCCTTTCCAATAAAAAAAAGAATCATCGAAATCGGTTGGCGTGATATTGAGTTATTCGTTCATTTGTCGCGCACATACTTGATGCAAATTTAAGATTTATATGATTTTCTCATGGATGCCATTGTCAGAACTAGGCCAAATTAAAATAGGACAAAGGACGAGAAGCACCCTCTGACAGTACTGTAGATATTCGTCAACACTTTGGTTCTCATAGATATTAATCAACAGTTTGAGCTGTAGATATTCGTCAACACTTTGATTCCCATAGATATTAGTTCGATTTTTTCAGTTTTTGGAATTCCTGTAGATATTAGTAGACGCCTCCTTTCGAAGTCGTTTAAAAAAGGAATTGGTCTGCATAAAAAGGACGCTTCGAACAGGAGCTCTGCAAATCGGGAATTTGCAAACAATTTTACGCAATTATGTGTAACCATTTTTGTTACCTACTCTAGACTTCTAACGTAAATTTGATTAAAAAATTGCAGACGCGGTAGACAAAAAAATCTATTGGAATTCAAAGCGGACACTCTCCACGAACGTTTCTGACAGCATTATAATTAGAATCATGTGCATGTTTTTTTCTTCGGTTACAATATGCATGGCATAGTCTATAGAGGAATATTTCGTATGAAGATAAAATGGCTAAAATACATACCTATTGAAAAAATAAAGGCGTGATGTTTTATAAAGAAAATTAATATTTATTATATTATTATACATTATTGATGAGTTCATATGAGTCACCAACGAAAATAACATAGGTTACGAATAAAAATATATTATAAATAATAATTATTATTATTTTTAATAATTATTAAAAACACTGTATTGGTATTACTACTCGTACCTACCTAAACCAAATATACAATAATGTATTGTACAAAGTAATTATTCCTTTGTTAATTTATATATTTTTAGTAAGTTTATCAACGAATTTTTGTTCAACGTTGATGATTTTCTCTTATTTTCATCCAAGACACGAACCTTATTATCTACTTTTTTATAAGAATAATGCACGATTGCTGGAATTTTGTTTGATTTCCGAAAGATGGCGCTACTTTCAAACCTTAAAAAGTTAAATTTTTTTGTTTAAAAATTAGCACGTTTTTACTTACGTGGATAAAAATGGTTTATATTTTATTTATTTAGTTTGTTTCTTTAGAATAAATACTCTAATTACTCGAGTTTCTGTTACGTTAAGGATAATAAATAATAACCAAAGAAACCGATTTTCAGTAGATAGTTTAAAGTTTTTTCACTAGGTGGCAGTAGCAGGAAAAATTAGGCTCACTTTTTATGTCCTTTTTTCTGCGTACTTCTTTCATTATTTGCCTTTTTTATTATTTATTTTTCAATTTCAGAGCTAGACTTCATTCGCGTTCAAAATACTGAAATACACCTAGATCCTACTTTTAAATAAATATATTGTACATCCTTAGTGCATAATGATGTAGGTTTCTCGTTTGTTGGGGGGCAGGTATGGGTACCGCTACCCCGGGAACCATTTATTGGATAACCATCACTTCTGCCACAGGTCACCCCAAGTGGTTCGCTGCGTTTGGTGACTTGGGCGAGATTTGTTCGGATCTTGGCGGCGGATATGTCTGCCAACCAACAGCATGGCAGGCCGGATTGGGAGAGACTGGTTGGCTGGGCCAGTTCTAAGAAGGTGCATTTGGAGCAGTACGCTCTGGCGCCGTCTTCTCAAGGCGCCAAGAAGTCAAGAAGCCAAGGCGTTGATAAATACCTAACGGTTCCACGCCAACTCAGAATCAAGTCAACTCAACACCTCTTTGAAATGTCATTAAAAGCTACGAAAAAAATTTGTAAAATAGCCCAAAACCTTACATAAGGTAACCTATTTAACCAAGTTTGAATGTATTTTTTTTCATCTATTTTAATGTCTTTTCAAATGTTGTCCGGTCACCGTACCTAACACCAAATACAAGGCCCTTGAGGTTTTTACTAGCGCCATGCGCGGTTTGGCTCAGAGCCCTTTTGACCTCTCCAGAGGACTACCACGGAACGTCGCCTTGCACCGCAGTGGGAAGGATTTATTCACTTCTGGACACGCTGACCCCCTCGTACCATTTTCTTTCTCAGAACTTCAACACTTTTATTTTCCTAAAAATTCCCTCCATGCGTCATTCCTAAAGATGACATCAGCCCCGAAGGGAATTATTTTCTCAGGAACTCCTGTGTGAGCCCATGAAAAAAAAAGAATTATAAATACACAAATATATAATACTAGTTGGCTCCCGGCATGCGTTGCGATGCCATATTCAAAGAAATAAATTGTTTCTCCCTACATGTCCTTTCCGTGCGTCCCCGTTCCCCTCCCGCATCCCCTTCCCCTCCCGCGCACCCCTTCCACCTTCCTCGCCTACCCACTCTCCCGCTCCCCGATCCCGCCAACCCCTCAGTTTTCAAACAGCTCGCGTGCCATCTATTACAATTTTTTTTATTAAAATTTTCATTTTTCATATATTAAAAATATTCATTTTTGTGTATTATTAGAACAATAAATCAAATTTGGTACCTAAAACAGGTAGGTACCTATTTAAAATATTATATGCAATTTAAAAATCCATAGACAATTCTTTTGTTACAAAAAAAAATATAGCTGCCTGTTAAATTCACATTCATCAAACGCGCGAACTGTCAAACGTGCGAAGTTAAAATAGTCGTTAATTTTTATGAAATTATCCCATTTTCTGTGCAATTTTCTTAATTTTTCTTTCCGTAAGAACCATCTACGAAGTATTAGAAAGCTTTAAAAAAAGATGAATTAAATGGTTTGGTTGGAGTGAAAAGCCATTAAAAAAAAGGAAATGGTTCTGAAGTTATGGCGTGACCAAGGGAAACAGGGATTCAATTTTACATATTACATATAGATATATACTGATGAAAAAAATACTAATGAAACAAATGTTTTGTATGTATTTTGTATGTACAAATTGATTTAGGCATAAAATAAAATGATGCATTGGATGAAGAGTCACTAAGTCTTGTAGGAGAACGAAATTAGAAAGAAAAAAGAAATGCTCTCTTGGACAATTCACCGCTTGTCGTTCAGGACTGTTTTACACTAGCCTGGTAGCGAGTTCCCGGCATGCGTTGCTATGCCACTTAATAAAGAAATTGTTTCTCCCTGCTTCTCCTTTCCCATTCGTCCCGTTCCCCTTCCGCCTCCCCTTCCTCTCCCGCATCCCCTTCCCGTTCCCACTCCGCCTTCTACGCCTTCTCTCCCCCCTCCCCCCTCTTGAATTCCCCTCGCACATTCCATACATTCAGTCCTAGTACATTCCGTTTTCAAACAGCTCGCGTGCCACCTATTACAATTTTTATAATGCCAGAGCTCACCAATATACATAGAAATACATGGGCGTCCTCACAACCTTTCACCAAAGTTTCCTCGCATTCGGATGAACGGTTTAGCAACCCATTTTCATGACGCCAGAGCTCATTATTATATATAGAAACCATATATAATGCAAACATTAAAAACCCAAAGTTTCATCGCAATCGGATGAACGGTTAGCAACGCATGATTTCATGATGCCAGAACTCACTATTTATATGTATATTGAAACCATCGTGTGGTCCTGCCTAAACACATTTAAAAAAATGCGTATTTATATACAAAGTCTTCGATTTGCTTGTAATTTATAATATTTACATTGCAACCATTTCATCAGATATATTTCTATTATTTAGAACACTTCAAGTGTGCAAAATTTCCCCAAGAAGAATCGAAATTCAGATTTTTGTTGTGGGAAAAGGGGATGAGGGTGGTTTGTCGAAATCTCACTAGACGGTGACCTTCCTTCTGTTTTGTTTGCAATTTCTTCAATCTCAGAATTCAGAATAAAATTGTAGATTTGATTAAAAAATACAAAATTCTCATCGTATGTTTAACAAAAATTTTGCATATAAAATATTATTTGTGCTCTTTTTTTAAAACAAAACTTGATTTAATAAAGTATGTGTTATCTACCAGCATGGATATCCGAAGAAGTTATGAGACCATAGTTACAGAATAAAAACCTTTTTTTTGGTTCTCCTGAACATTTATCTTTTTGGATTTGCATCCTTGCTTCCCGGGTACAGAAATAAGGAATGGTTATGCTAAGCTGAGTTTTGCGCCGTTTGCGTTTACTTCGTTCCTTTCCCATGGCTCGGTCATTTTCGGCTAGCATGTTTTTTTAGCATACGCATTGAAACTGAAAATTTTCAACCCTTAAAATAAAGATCCGTTGTCAGGTGAAAAAAATGGTCGTATACAATTAGGCTGCTTGTATACGGTTTTTTTTTTTGCCAGACTCGCAGTGTTGTATGGCTTATAACTTAAAATGAATGTTTGTATACACACCGGATATCGGTCCGGCGTAAAGTTCATCCGGACGTCTACAAGCGGGCGTACTGACCTCTACCAAATTGGTACCAAGAACGGAATCTTAAAACAATTATGTTCTCAATCTCAGATTAATGTGTGTCCAAGAATTCTTCTTGAGGATGTACCGAGTACGGAGATTGCACTACGGTTAGGGAACGTACCCATACTACGTGACACTTTTAGGGGGGGGGGGGGTCTTCAAAAGGTCACGCTCCATACAAATGAGCGGCGGGTTCCTTAGGATTTTGGTCACCGGGGGGGGGTTAAAAATTGCAAAAAGTTGGTCACGTAGTTTGGGTACGTTCCCTTAGTTGCTAACCTACAATCCACTGGAACCGGCCAAGGATTTAAAAAGTGCTTTCGCAAGAAGAACTGTATTACAGCAAGATGTCTGTGCTATAAAAATAATTTATTGTGTACTTCCAAGTGCCATTCCAGCTTACCCTGCAAAAATAAACAGCCATATGGACTGCCTGGTTTACATTTAACTTAGTATAAGAATATAAAAACTTTTACTTTAATATTGTGACATTTATAATTACTTAAATAACAGACTGATTACTTACCAAATGAAAGTTTAACTTTATAAGAATATAACAAATAAAACAACTGGTTTTATTACAGAAAGCATTATTTTTATACATTTCCTAATACGATATTGGAATTATATACAATTCCTAGGAAATGTATACATTTCCCAGGATATGTATACATTTCCCAGGATATGTATGTATTAAATAATTTTTAAAACAATTTTTTTTTATTATTTATTTCATTATTTTCATATTACATTTGGTTATAATAATGGCGTATTGCCCATCTCACTAGGTGTGAAACGCATGTGTTGAGATGGCAATTTACAGAGTGGTTATCTATAATTTTGTTTAAGTAATGTTATGAAAAATATTATGAAAGTGACAGGTTGATATAAAATCTTTTTTTTTTCTTTAAATATACAATTCAAGTATGTTACATATATATATAGAAGATTGCATTAGATACATGGTTACATATATAAACACAGTAGATATAAAGGTAAGTATGTTATTAAATACTCGTGATGGAAATGTTTATTTGAGGTGATTAATCATTTTACTTTTAAATGCATTTTTGGATTGCGTGTTTCTAATTTCAGGAGGTAGAGAATTGAACAGCTTTGTTGCATTATATTTAAAACTTCTTTGCCCATAAGAGGTTTGACAAACTGGGATGTTAGAAGATTTTACATTTGACTCTCTTAATGTTTTAGTGCTTATTCGTTCTTCAAACATGTGTGTATTTTTAAATTGATGAAGCAGGATATTTTTTAATACAATTTTGGCAGGTTAGGAACATTTAGTGTCTTAAAAATAAAATCAGTGCTCGTTCTCAACGGGACAAAATTAGTTTTTTAATCTTTACTAAAGGCTCCAGGCAAGTATTTGTGGCACTTCCCCGGCTGATAATACCATATTCAAGTGATGATTGTATAAGAGCACAAAAACCTGGTTTAAGTTGTTTTACATTGTTCAATGCATTTTGCACTAACCTATATACATCAGTTCAGTTCTAACTTCTGTTAGTACGGATGCTTTCATAACTTGTCCCGTTTAAATTTATTAAAATCTGGTAAAAGTTAAAAGAAAGGCAAATTTTTTTGCGCATACGTGTGTAGGGTGTTATTCCCTTCACATTAGTGTATTTTTAGTGTTTGATATCCAATAATAACTAATAATTCTAAATTATAAGTGCGGCAGTGACGTTTACCTGAGGTTTACCTCAAAGGTGTAAAGTTTATGTTCACAATATTTATAAAGATTTTAGGTATATATTTAGGTTTATTTATCGTCAAAAAAATGTTATACAGTGCCATAAGTTCATAACAAAGTTTATTTGTGATTTAAAAACAAAAGCCGGTTTTGGCCCAAAGGCCAAACCTTGCGACATACATTATTATTTTAAAGTGTGAAACTAAACAATTAGCGTGTTAAAGTTCCCGTATAACCAACAACATCCATTCGTAGTTTATAATTCCCTACCGAATAGTGAAAATCCCATTAAATTCGGTGGCAAAATAACAAAGTTATTAAACATTTAGTTTTAAATCTGGCGGTAGTGTATTTTTTTGAAATAACCATCTCATCACACGTCAGTTCGTCAAGTGACTTTTCATCAACTTTAACAATAACAGATAATTGACTGATTTAAACGGTTTTTTTTTATACTAAGTGTATACATAGGTTAAGGGGCGTTTCCCGATGACATATAAAGTCATCTTCTTCTTCTTTTTTTGTTTTTTTTTCAATATTTTAGTGTCTTGATTTCTAAGTAGATTTTTATTTTAATTGTGGACGGTTTTACCGTAACAGTGCGATAAAAAATGGCGTCTTCCGATTCGGATGACCAAGATGAACAATATCCAGGTGATGTTAATACTAAATTTAAACTTATGGCAAAGGAAAATCTCGAACTGAGGAGAGCTCTTCGCTCGGCACGGGACGTCTCTCCAAGAACAAGGGCCTTTGAGAAATCACTTGGTGTGCGAGACCCAACCCTAACAGGTATGAGTGGACGCGCATCAGAATCCCCGTTCACTAGCATCCACGGTGAGCGTCTGAGTGAGTCTCACTCTACAAATGACCCCACTACTGAGACTCAAACCCGTAAGGAAAGTCCGTCCCAGAAAAACCTCTTCTACCCTCACCCAACCAGGCAAATAGGAAACGTGTTAGAGAGGGGGACTCCTTACTTACGGAAGAAAATGATCTAACAGAGGTCAACGCTGAAACTTTAAACCCAATATGGGATCAGATGATGATTATTTCGCAGACTATCTCTGATGGAAAAAATAAATTAAATAAAGAGGCCAGAGCCACAGTTACGAGATCTTTAGATGAAATTAAAAAAAGTTTGCTAAACTTTGCAATTTCTCACGCAGCGGCGACTTCGAGAGCGCAAACACTGTCCGCGGTCTTAGCTTCACAAAAGAGCATAACGACGAAATTGGATAAAATAATTATGCTAAATAATCTGGAACCAACGAAGCCCTCTGAACAGATTCCTATTGCAAGAAAATCCTATGCTGGCGTTGCCTCGGGGACTCCTGCCTCCAAAACCATTACTATGAATGGTTACGAACGTCCATTACCAGCACTTCAACCGACCTTGCTCTTTTACCCAACCCAACCCGAGGGAAAGACATCTGAAGAGCTGCAAAAAAACCTGACCTCGATTCTAGACCCCAAGAAGGACGGTTTTCAAGTGGTGAAAACCCGCAAAATTAGAGGCGCAGGTATTGCCTTGCAGACCACCTCACCCAACGGCCTGTCCAATATCAAAAAAGTAGCAGATAAATTAACGGCTAAAGGTATAAAAATGGTCGCTCCTCAAGGTAGGTTACCAAAGATAGTAATCTATGATGTACCCAAGGGAGAACCAGAGTCCGACATACCCCTCTTCAGTGAGATATATGATAACAACATATTAGGTAAGTGTAATCTCACAAAAGAAGACCACCTCCGTACGATGAGAAGAGTCTCTTTGTTTGGAAAAAGAGATAGCGGCACCATGAATATGGTTATTACCTGCCATCCGGAGGCCAGAAAGATTCTCATTGACAGCGGTCTGTGTTTTCTTGGATGGATTGCGTGTAGAGCTCGCGATTACCTCGGGGCTACGCGCTGCTTTAAATGCCATCAATATGGCCATATATCAAAAGCCTGTACCCAGGAAGTCATAACCTGCCGACACTGTGCCGCAGCCGGCCACGATTACCAAGATTGCCCCAAGAAAACACAGGCTGCTGTCTGTGCTACGTGCACCAGGTTCAAGAAACCGGCTGACCACTCCACGGGTGACAGGTCGTGCCCAGCCCAGAAAGCAGCCATAGAAAATCAGGTCCGAATGACTGATTATGGATATTAATAAATTTCTCACCATAGGGCAGATCAACCTGCAGAGGTCACGGGCGGCCACGATCGAGGCGCTGCGGGTCATGTCTGACCTGAAAATTGACATCTTGCTAATTCAGGAGCAATACACTAGGCTAGGTAAGACACCAGTTAACTTTCCGGGTGCGGTACTCGAAATCGGCACCTCGCCGGGGGCGGGTGTTCTGGTCAATACTTCATTGATCAGCCCCCTCCTTCTAGCGGGATTGTCGAACGAATACCAAACCTGTGTATCAATTAAATTTGGGACAACTGAGATCGTTTTGATCTCAGTTTACTTTAAATATTGTAATCCAGTAGGACCACATATCTTGAGTCTGACGCGCGCCCTAAACGCGCTTAAAGGACGTAACATAGTTATCGGAGGAGACTTTAACGCTCGCTCACCACTGTGGTTCGATTCTTGTAATTATAGGACGGAGCGCTCAGACGCCGTCGAAGACCTCATTGCGGCGCAAGGTCTATCAATAATAAATGAACAAAGTATCTATACCACTTTCTCGAACACTTCTGGTGAGAGCAACATTGATTTAACTCTTTGCTCTGGATCTGTTGCGACCAAGATATCAAAGTGGACAGTTCATGAAAGCGCAATTGCCTCTGATCACAGGCTAATAACTTTTACGGTAGGTGTCAAAAAGACGGAAGCTCCAAGATCCTCCTGGAACTTCAAAACCTCCCGGGCGAATTGGGATAACTTTGGGGATGCTCTACGTGATACTTTAAGGGGATTTCACGACGTAGCAGCTAGAGATCCAGATAATTTGGGGAATTTTTTTAATGCAGCCGTGGTGTCAGCTGCCGAGCGGTCTTTGGGAAGATCAAACCCAAAGACGGTTATCAGGACGCCGTGGTGGTCGAGTGAGCTGACTTCGCTGAAAGGGGCCTATAAGAGAGCCTATCGAGCCCTGAGCGTGTCCAGACGCGGCGAGTGTACGCAGGAGGAGACACACGCCCTTCAGTCACGACTCAGTAGCTCCCGTAAAGCCTTCAAACAGGCCGTCCTCTCAGCGAAACGAGCTGCATGGCATAATTGGGTACAAGAAGTGGGCAACGCCAACCCGTGGGATATCCACAGCGCCATTGATAAAACGGGAAAAGGCTCTGACCGGTATTTGACTAGCGTAATAACCGAAAAGGACGGAATGAACGTTGAAAGTGTGGACGTGGCATCCACTCTCAATACACTTCTGGGCAAGTTAGTTCCTGTAGATTCAGTAATTGGGGAAAGCGACCACCACAAACAGATTAGAAATCTGTCACGGCTCCCAACGAGAAACCTCGCCCAGGAGGTTAGGATGACACCAGTAACTAAAATGGAAATCGAGCTAATAATCAAGGGTTTGGGTCTTAAGAAGGCACCAGGGCATGATAGGCTCAATGGAATAATAGCGAAGCAAGTATGGATCCACGCCAAGGAGGAGCTCTTCCAGGTGATGGATACATGCATGAGAAGAGGAACTTTCCCTTCTGAATGGAAGAGTGGCGTGCTTAGGATTATACCGAAGGGGAACGATAAACCAAGGTCGGACGTGAAAGCGTACCGTCCAATCACCCTGTTACCTGTCCTGGGGAAGATCTTGGAGAAACTGATTAGGCAGCGTTTACGTCAAACCTTATCCCCACCCTGCGAGCGGCAGTTTGGTTTTGTCCCCGGTATGTCCACTGAGCACGCCATCACGTATGCGCTTGACTGGGTGAAGGCTTGCCAAAAGAGGTACGTAATAGGAATCTTCCTCGATATCACTGGTGCCTTCGATCATGCGTGGTGGCCGATGATACTTGTCAAGCTCAAAAATAGGAAATGTCCACAAAATCTGTTCAAGATTTGCGCTGATTACCTCTGCGACAGAACGGTCATCCTTTCTTTTGGAGACTACCTGATTGAACGAATGGTTAACATGGGTTGTCCTCAGGGTTCAATCCTTGGACCTGAGTTTTGGAACATTTTGTTTGACGATTCCTCCAGGCTGCCCTTGCCTGAAGGATGTATCTCGGTGGATTACGCTGATGACAAATTGTATCTGGTCTCGGGGAACAGCAGAAAGGAAGTTGAGAGTAAAGCTGAAGAGGTTTTAAGTGTGACTTTAGAATGGGGAAAGAGAAATCGGCTGACCTTCGCTCCCCACAAGACCATGGGACTCCTGATGAAGGGTAACCTCAATAGAAGTAGAAATCCCACCATCAAAATGGGAGATACCAACATCCGATTCGTTGAGAACACTAAATACCTAGGCGTCACTTTGGATCGAACGTCCTCATTCTTGACCCATGTTAAAAGCGTATCAAGTAAGGCCCAGGCCCTCTTTTTGAAATTGAGAAGAATCTCTACTGCCGAGTGGGGACTGCGCTCTCCAGCGCTCCGTCTCCTATACAGGGGGGCTTACGTGGCGCAAGTCTCGTATGCGGCCTCTGTGTGGGAGCACCGCCTGGAGAATTCACTCGTACTCTCGGCGCTCAAGAGAGGCCAGCGAGTCCCCTTGCTGGCGCTTTCGGGTGCGTACAGAACAGTCGCTTCGGACGCTTTGCCAGTTTTGGCCGGCGTTTTGCCTATCGATCTTGAAATTAGGGAGGTGTTAACAAAGAAGCTTCTAACAAGAGGAAGAACTGCCACCCATCATGGTATTGAGCTAATACCAGGTGGAGCGGTTTCCCTCCCAGGACTTCTTAGAGAGATGCGAGAAAGAACTTTGAGAGAATGGCAGGAACGTTGGGATAGGTCAAATACGGGTAGGTGGACTTTCTCCTTCTTCCCGTCAGTTAAACTCAGAATGGAAGGGGCGTACATCACTAGGGATCATCATGTGACCCAACTTCTGTCCGGTCATGGGGAGTTCAGAGGGAGACTTCATAGTCTCTCTCTATCACCCCATTCTAACTGCGCTTGCGGTAATACTGATCAAACAGCCGAGCACATTCTGTGGCACTGCGAGATTTTGACGGATGCTCGATGGCTTGCAAGTTACTACGAGACCAGCTTGGAACGCGGATCTCGTTTCGAATAAGGTGAACTTTGAGTGTTTGAGGAAATTTACGAAAGTCTGGGTTGAGAGATGGCCTGATCTTAGAGTCGCTGACTAGCTGTAAAATCATGTAGATGCTAGGTGTATCTGCTCCTGAATCCACGGACATTCTCTTTACTTTATTACATCTACTGCTAGAATTTTATGTTTTATGCTTTATATCTGCATTTTTTTTTGTTATATCATCTCTATCCTAGGTACCTTTATCTTATTCTATTATATACATTTTGTTCCTATTTCTTTTATTTTTGTGTGACTTATCTATTTTTTTTTGCTTATTTTATTTCTTTTCACATGGTTTTCTTTTAGATTTAACTAAGCTATGCTAGACGGTGTTTAATCGAGATACCTCTGTTTATTATTTTTATAATTTTTCATCATTTTTGTGTAATTTTCTTTTTTTTTCCAGCTTCATATTCAAAGAAACACTATTGATTTAACTCACATACTCGACTTTGTTTATTTTTATTTTGTTTTGGTTTCTTTGTTCTCTTTTTCTTTTTAGTCTCAATGCTAATTTGCTTCGCTCAGAAGGCTGAACTGAACTGCATCTATTTATTTTGTTATGTTTCTTTTCCCCTTCTGGGGGTGCGCTAGACCTCGTCCTTGCATCAACAGGAGTCGTTGGACGATGGCACGGTGCCCTCTAAAATTAATTGCGCCACCCCCAGCAACATGTGCAGGCCTTGGGTTTGGGGGGGCGACCTCGGCTCTCCTTCGCCTTGCCTCCGGCTACTCGACGCTGAATTCCTTAGGGTCGTCGAGTATTTCCCCCCAATCTCCCATTTACTTTTCTTTGAGGCATCACCGAGGAACCGGCTAAGGGGCGCGGAAGCTGAGTGTGGTTCACGACTAGACCTAACGTCATGCGCATTCTTGCTGGGACTGCCAATCGATTGGAGAGGACTCCCAACCATTTGCCATGCCCTTATTACTTATCTACTGTGTCTTCCTCCCAAACAGGTGCTTGTAGGATACGCTGGATACAATTACCCAGCGCTTGCCACCGCGTGGACTTTCACCAACCTGTCCCATTGTCTTGTCTATACTTTGTCATACTTGTTAGGGTTTTGATTCGATTAATCAAATAATGTAAGTTTTTAGGTCTTCAAAAACTTCAACAAGAAATTCAAAGGTAGATACAAAATTAATTTATTGGCAATAATGTACAACAATTCCAATCCAAATAAATTATTAAATCCCCCCAACGGACTGATAATCTAACGTTTCCTTTTAAAGGCAAACTAATGCAGAAAGAGGTAGAAAATAATGAATTCATCCTATTTATAAATTTACAACAGGGTCCATTTGGGAGGGAAGACTATAGCCAACCCTGACATCTATGTGTAAATCCTCGAACCACAACTATGCCTGACCTCTTTGTTAAAAGCGGAGAAACATTTCAACCCTTGCTCAACTAAATATCAACTTTAATTTCTTAACATATACTCCCCCCGAAAAAGGGAACGGAGGTCACTTTTTCTAAAATATCAAAACAAAATAAGGATAAAAAATCAAACACCTAAATATAAACATATGCTAAAATCAATTTGGAAGAAACAAAAAATAACAATAATTTAACTTTAACTAAACCATAAAAATTTCCAAATAAAAACTATCCTATTTCTAAGAACTATTAATAATAATCTAATTATTAATAAACATTATAACTTCATTTAAAAACAAAAATTTCTAATTTTAACAATAAAAAATAAATAAATAGCAATCTTGAGATCTTGACGTGCGAAGCTCCTTGGTCTTCCTTCTAGGTTTGAATGTTCGGATATGGTTCCATCTTGAATCTTGAAGTGTGCAGAGAAATTGATATTTAAATTTGAATTTTAAGCCTCTTGCTGTTTTTGATTTAAATTAAATTTGTAGTTTTGCTTTAAATTAATTATTTAAATCTTGATTTATATCTTGAAACATTGTTTTTTTTAAAAATAACTTTTTTAGAAAATAACTTTTCACTGCCACTTGGTTTTACTTGCGGGAAGTTTATTAGATTTCTGCGTCGAGTTTTTTCTTGTGGAACCTTCAATTATTTTCTTCATCAGTTTTTGTATGAACATCATTTGCGTCGGGTCCGTTGTCTTCTATTGGTAGCAGACATAATTTTGAAATGGCCCTCTGGATTATGCCCTTCGAAGTGATGATGGTCGCCACGCGAACTCGTCCATCAGCGCCAGGATGTACGGCGCTCACCCGTCCCAGCCTCCAGTAGCAAGAAGGGACGTTGTCCTCCTTCAGTATTACCATGTCGCCAGGCTGTAACTGTCCTTGACTCCTGTTAGTCCATTTGTTCCTGGTTTGTAGCTCTGCCAGGTACTCCTTCCGCCACCTCGACCAAAACATTTGAACAATTTGTATTAGTTTTTGGTAATTATTTAATCGATTGAACGTGATATGTTCCAAATTTTGCTCTGGAATCGCTGCCATACTAGTTCCTATGAGAAAGTGACCAGGGGTCAAGGGATTAAGGTCATAAGGGTCATTTGATAAGGGAGTCAGTGGCCTGGAGTTTAAGCAAGATTCAATTTGACATAACACCGTACTAATTTCTTCGTACGTTAATGAAGCGATACTTGTTATTCTTTTTAAGTGATGTTTAACTGATTTTATCCCGGCTTCCCATAGCCCCCTAAAGTTCGGGGCACGAGGCGGTATAAATCTCCACTGAATACCTAATGTGGATAAATATTTATCAATTTTATCATTAGACATATTTAAAAAATTATAAATTTCCTTTAATTCATTATTAGCCGCTTTAAAATTGGTTGCATTGTCTGAGAACATTTTACTTGGTCTACCACGACGCGAGATAAATCGTTTCAAAGCGTTTAAAAAGCTTTCTGCGCTCAAAGACAGCACCACTTCTAAGTGCACTGCCTTAGATGCCATGCATACAAATAAGCAAATATATGATTTAACGCTATGGGTTTTTCTGTGAATACCCGACTTTATCAGTATTGGACCGGAATAGTCGACCGCTGTCATTTGAAATGGCCTACATTCAGTTATTCTTTCAGCTGGTAGGTCGGCCATCAACTGCTGTTCCGGTTTGGGATTACATCTATAACAAATTATACATTTTTTAATTATCCTTTTTACTACATTCTTTCCCTTAATCGGCCAAAATTTCATTCTAATCAACGCCAATAATGACTGCGTTCCCGAGTGTAAGTTCAAGTAATGATAGTGTCTTACAATTAGCTCTGTTATTTTATGGTGTGAAGGTAATATAATTGGGTGCTGCTGGTTTTCATCTACCATTTTACCTTTGGAGAGTCTTCCCCCCACTCGAATTAGATCCCTTTCAATAAAAGGATCTAATGATTTAAAAAAACTATTTCTAGGTATATTACCGCCATTATTTAAAGCTCGAATTTCGACGCTGAAACAGTATGATTGAGCCCGAGATATTAATTTATTTACTGAATTTTCCAACTCACTAACTGTTAATTTACCATAGCGGCGCTGCGAAGGGTTTTTACAATTAAACTGAAATCTAATAATGTATGCCGTTACTCTTTGTAATTTGGAAAAACTAGAATATCTATTAAAAATGTCCCAGTCCTGTTTCACTGCAGACAACAGTGCCGAGCTTGTCTTGATCTCTGGTGGATCAATACAAAATGTGTCAGCATTCGGCCAGCACGCTGAATCCAGTATCAGCCAAGCTGGACCATGCCACCAAATGCTGGAAATTAACAATTGTGAAACGCCGGTTCCTCTGGAGAGCACATCTGCTGCATTGTCTTCCGACCTCACATGTTTCCATTGCTCCGGCTGACTGGTTTCCTGGATTTCCGCCACCCGATTCGCAACGAAAGTGTTCCATCTTGCAGGCTGCTCCCTGACCCAGCACAGTACTATTTGAGAATCGCACCAGTATGTTGTATGTATATCCGGTGTACATATGGCTTCTTTAATATAATTCACTAACTTTGTCAATAATACAGCTCCACATAATTCTAATTTGGGTAGAGACACGCTTTTCAAAGGTGCTACCCGTGACTTGGACATTATCAAATTGGAGTATCTCTTACCCAATTTATCAGTAGATATCAGGTAGACACAGGCCGAATATGCCTTCTCTGAGGCATCACAAAATCCATGTAGCTGTAAATTTACATGATCTTGACATTGAATCTTTCTACCTATTCTTAAATTATTTAATTGAGGCAGTTCACTCACATAAGCTTCCCATGTCTTCAACATGTCATGTGGAATAGGCTCATCCCACTGAACCTTCGTCTGCCACAATTTTTGCATCAACAATTTAGCAACAACAGTGACAGGACCTATTAATCCTAAAGGGTCAAATATGGACGCAATGCTTGATAGCATTTGTCGTTTGCTAACAATTGGATTTTTTATTAACTTCACCGTGTATAAGAAATTATCCTGTTGGTTATTCCATGACAAGCCTAATATTTTGCTGTCATTTGAATCTGTACTAATAATCATATCCGACATGCTTTCTTGCTTTGAACATAATGAGGGCAAATTTGATCGCCATTTTCTCAAGTTCATTCCAGCGGATGCCATGATAGATATTAATTGCTCTTTAATTAATAAACAGCTTTCTTCTGTTTCATCACCAGTAAGCAAATCATCCATGTAAAAATTATTCTTTATAATCTGACTGACCTTGTGGTTTGATGACATATTTTCATTTCCCAACTGCTCAAGGCATCTAGTTGCCAAAAATGATGACGGCCCCAGACCGTAGGTAACGGTGTTAAGCTGATAATGCTGAATTTCCTCCTCCGGGAAATTTTTCCATATTATACGCTGTAGATCCCTGTCTTCGGGTCGCACCAATATTTGTCTGTACATTTTCTCTATATCTGCTGTTATCACGTACTGGTGCTTTCTGAAACATATCAATTGTGCAGCTAAATCTTTCTGTAAAACAGGTCCTATCATGAGCGCATCGTTTAAGGATATACCAGTGGATGATTTTGCAGAACCGTCAAATACTACTCGAGTATTCGTGGTAGTGCTCGATTCTTTTATTACTGCATGATGTGGTAAATAATAATATTTTTTTTCATTAGAAGGTGCCTCGCACCGGGTCATATGACCCAAGTCTATGTATTCCTGCATAAATTCTTTATATTTTTTCATCAGGTCAGGATTTGAAGAAAATTTCTTTTGCAAATTGCAAAGTCTCTTTTCTGCCATAGGCAGTGTTTCGCCTAACTGTTTAACACAGGGGCGCTGCGGTAAGCTTACCATAAAACGACCTTCGTCATTTCTTTTATGCGTGTCCTTGAACATTTCCTCGCACGCTCGCTCCTCATGGCTCCGGTGCTTCACCGGCGGGAATTCTTCTAATTTCCAGAAGTTTTCCATTTGTTTATGTAATATATTTAATGATAGGTGACAAGATTTTACTGGCCTTTTTGTTTTTGTTGTGACGATAGGTCCTGACACCAGCCACCCGAATTCCGTTCTCTGCAGTACAGGTCCTGAGTCTCCATTTCGTAGTTGATCTTGTTTCAAAATTTCCCAAAAGATTTCCGCTCCGAGTAGCATATCTATGGAGCCTGTTTCGTAGAAGGTAGGATCCGCTAACTGTAGACCATCAGGTACGCTAGCATCCTTTTTCTGAAAAGAAATTTGCGGCAGATTACTCGTTATTTCCTTCAAAACGAGACATTCTATGTCTCTTTCATAAGGTGAATAGCTTGAAAAAATCCTTAAATTTACACTTTTCTTAATATTCAATATTCTGTTTTGTATTCCGGTAATCGGTATGTTTGCACTTTTGGGTTTTAATTGCAACCTAGCTTCGAATTTCTCTGAGATAAAATTAGACTGCGCTCCGCTATCCAATAATACTCTTGCCTTAATTAAGTTTCCATTATTATTCAACACTTTAATAACGGCCGTAGATAACAAAATAAAATTATTAGATACCTTCGCTGAATGATTGGTAACTAAAACTTCATTATTTGATGTTGATTGTGTATCATTATTCTGAGGAGACTTATTATGAGATGAATTATCTATTTCCTTTTTTAAATGTAACAATGTATTGTGCGAATTATTTTTGCATATTCGACAGTTGTATTTACTTTTACATTCCTTTAGTTTATGACCTAGGCACAAACATTTCAAGCAAGCACCTAAATGACGTATCTTTATAATTCGATCCTTAGCATTTAATATTAAGAATTTTTTACAATTATAAATCCTATGATCGCCTTTGCAAATAATACATTTTATCATTTGCGGCGTTAATGAAATCATAGCTTCCTTTCTGTACTTGACAGGGAATGTTTTATTTTGATTAACCTTTGCTTCAGTAATCCCGGCAAATTCTAAAATCTGGACGCGATCTGATAAATATTTTATAAACTCCTTATATGTAGGTAGGTTATCTTTGGTTGCAAATGTTTCCCAATGATTTCGAGTTTCGCTATCTAGTTTATGTGACAATAAATATATTAAAATAATATCCCAATTTTCGGTGGGTATATTTAAATTATTCAACGATTTTAAATGTAATTCGGATTCATCAATAAGATTCCTTAATGCTGTGGAATTTTCAAATTTTATTTCAGGCAATTTGAATAATGCTTCCACGTGCTTATGTATAATAAATTTTGTATTTTGGTATCGGCTGGTCAACATTTCCCAGGCCGTGTAATAATTGTCTTGGTGATTTGGCAATGATATCAATAATTTAGCCGCGTCACCTTCCAGGCATGATCGCAGATAATACAACTTTTGAATAATTTCTAAGGATGGGTTATTTTCAACCAGAGCTACAAAAGTATCTCTAAAATTTAACCACTTTTCATAGGAGCCGTCGAATTTAGGCAACTCTAAAATAGGCAATCTAATATTGTGTGAAATTGCATTCGGAACCTTAATTAACAATTTATCTTTAGCCTTGGCAACAAGACTATAGTAGGAATTTTCAAATGCTTGCCTTTCCAATGGTTTAGCCAATTCGTCCGCTGAAAGCGCTTCAATTTGATCTTGGATTATATCGAAAGAATCTAACATTGGTTCGAGTTTCTTTAACCTGACTTCAATTTCAGATTGCGACAAATTATTTCCTTGGATGTATTCGTTGAATCGAGTTAATTTAGCTTTACAGATTCCCCTCTGGGCCACTAATGTTTTGAGATCCATTTTTTAAATATCAAAAATAAGGTACTCACAGAACACAAACGTTAAATTATAATCACTTGTAATTAACCACTACACGTGCACTGCCCTTGATCACAGAATTTTACTTATTAACCGATAAACAATGAATTTTAACCATGAAATGAATCTTATCTCGCAAAATGCCACAGCCCGTTAGCTGTCAAAATTAAGAATAATATTATTTGTTATTTGTTCCTACCGCGCATGCGTTAGGCTTACGGCTGCGTTTAAACAACCGCCTCGCGGTAAAATTCGAATTTTAACTTACGGATTTTCAAATAATCATTCGTAATTAATCATTTATGAAATTTAAAATGCTTTCTCAGTATTCTAAAACTTCTTTTTACATTGATGTAACAATTTTTATCGACAATGTTGCTGTTGGGTATGAAATCAATTTGACACCACAGCAATAATCAGCCCGTTTTTTTTAAATAAATTTAAAACAAACAAAGAAATACGGTTATGTACTCCATCAATCATGCTCTCCTGCCTGGGAAAATAAGGTATATAGGAATGGGAATTGGTCACTTGCCCTTTTCTCTGAAGATCTCTCTTGATGAATGTTGAAGATGCTGGTTCTTTTATCACTCGCGATTCAATCGTTAATGCGGCACGAAGGATCAAATGTTAGGGTTTTGATTCGATTAATCAAATAATGTAAGTTTTTAGGTCTTCAAAAACTTCAACAAGAAATTCAAAGGTAGATACAAAATTAATTTATTGGCAATAATGTACAACAATTCCAATCCAAATAAATTATTAAATCCCCCCAACGGACTGATAATCTAACGTTTCCTTTTAAAGGCAAACTAATGCAGAAAGAGGTAGAAAATAATGAATTCATCCTATTTATAAATTTACAACAGGGTCCATTTGGGAGGGAAGACTATAGCCAACCCTGACATCTATGTGTAAATCCTCGAACCACAACTATGCCTGACCTCTTTGTTAAAAGCGGAGAAACATTTCAACCCTTGCTCAACTAAATATCAACTTTAATTTCTTAACAATACTAACACATATTGTATCTGTATTTCCCGCTAAGCACTTGCATACTGCTTGCTAACAACGTATGCAGGGACATTGGAGGTCTAGTTTCATTTTCAAATATAGAGTCGTTTTTACCAAAAAAATTAGAGTCCTTGCAAGAGCCTTGAAGGGGTAACCATCTGTTACCTATACCAGGGCGGGTAAGTGGTGGGTCCTCCAATAACCTATATACATGTGAAACATGGTGTCACTACCGTACCAGCTCAATAGAACGACTCCGGATCCAATATAATGATGCTTGCAGAATTATATTTGGATACAGAAGATACAGCAGCGCATCTTCAATGTTTACGGAGCTAGGACTACACGGATTCGCCGGTCTGATGAGACACCGGGTCAGAGCCAGGATGCGGCTAATGGCTTCCGATAACACAGTGGTGATCGCAGCCATCCAGCACCAAGCGGCACTCCTGAGCGAGCGCTGGGCCCGAGCTCACTCCAGACCACGTCCTACATTATAATTGATTATTTATTTTATTTCTATTATCGCTTATGTCTTTTATATTTGTTTGTTCTATTTACTTTTTTTACTTTATCTGTTGTGTAAATATGTACAACTTTATGGGACGTGTGGGATTGCACTATCCTCCCCACATCCTGGAATAAATATTATTATTTATTATTATTATTATACATTTTATAATATTAAGTTGTTCTATACGTTTTATTCAACAATATTTTATACATTTCCTAAATAGCTTCGGAATTGTATACATTTCCTAGAGTTGTATACAATTCCTAGATTTCATACATTTCCGGTCCGTTGTCCGGTGAAAATAATGGAAGTATACAAGCGGCCTAACTGAAAATGTTCTACCATCACAACAATTAAACAATAGATACACACACATACCTACGTCCTACTCCCGCACACTAAACAATAATTATTTAACACTTTATTTTTCCGAAGGTCGGATTTTATTGCTCGTCAGACATTAATAAATAAATAATAAGTCTTCATAAGAATTCCTTTATGGTGCGTTATGTTCTTTTTACCATTTAATTGGGTAATAAAATCAATTTATTATGACTTTCTGATTACCGTTTTATGTTGTTTATTATATCATAACAATCATAACTAATTAAATAAATTTCCGTTCTTTTGATAAAAGGTACTTATTATTTCATTACTTTGTTAAAACCAAGTTATAGAAATCAAGGAACCTATAAATTATATATTAACATTTACATCGTGAATAAAACATATAACACATCATCAATATATTTTGGAACAGGAAGTCGATTTTATTAGGTGTATTTTAAGACACTCACATAAAATGTTGCCATGTTAAAAAAATAATGACTTAGGGGGAAAGAAATAAAATAGAATAGCGGGAATAGAGCTTTTAAAATCAAAGAAAACTCTTGAAAAATTACGACATCTTTTAAATATTTAAACGAATGACTATCAGGTGATGCATGCTGCATGCCCTTCAGCCTGGGCCCCTTCAAGATCTTCTTAGAGGAGCAGTTGGAAGGGGTGTACGTAAAGTTGCTGAAGACCGGAGACTCGGTGGCGCAGGACCTGGGGAACGGCTACTTTATGGCGGCGGACCGACAGATTGTCATGGCTTGTAGCCTGCTCAAGGAGGATCCTCTCCTGAAAGACAGCTTCAACGCTGTGGGCTTTTCGCAAGACTGCCAATTCCTGTAAATATACCTACCTCATAATAATAATAAACATATTTAAGTTGATGCACCACATTGTCTAATATTTGAAATCAGGCCACTAACAATGACATTTTTTACGTAAAGAGCAATAAGGTTTAAATTCCCACACCAGCTGCCTGTTTTAATTTATGCTAGAAAAACATTGCCAAAAAGTGTGTTTTATTTAATTTTGCAAAGTTTAGGCACAAATATTTAAATTTTACGATAATTTTAATAATTATCGTAAAATTTAATTTGGAACTTAATTTGCTATATTAAACAATAAAACTATAACCGAAAAAGGATTGTGAGTAGAAGATTTTGGGCTTCAAAGCAGTTTTTATAGGCCTGATACTTTATTTTTTCTGGGCTCACAAAAAGACTTCAAAACAATACGTTCCAATCGCAATTTTAATTAAGGTATTAACATTTAATTAATACACCTAACAAATAAATGATTATTTATTAATAAAATAGTTTTGGTACCTGTCTTATCGATTGTCTTATACGATTTGTAGGTACTTATCAGTTTCAATTTTGAAAATTTATCATTGAATTTGAATAATTTTACACATTACGCAGGAATATAAGTACAAATCACGCACCCATGCACAGACAACCGAAATTAGTATTATGTTTGATGTTTACATTTTTTAAATCCTGTCCCTCTGAAGTGTAAATGTAATTTTTTTTAAATATTGATATTTTATATATGAATACCGCACAGAGCACTAATTTTTTTAATTTTTTTATTCCAGTACAAAAGGAAATTACACTTTCACTCATTTAGGTAACTAGAAATAATTAAACACATTAAACTAAACTAAATATTACAATACAGCGCTATTCTATTTCATTACATTGTTTATCAAGAAATAACATGAATAGCGTTTTTTTCGTTTTTAATGTCGTTTTTAATGTGGGAGGCAATTATATAAGTTGCCCCCTCGTAACCAATGGATTGTTTACCATAGTTAGTGTGGATGGTGTTTAAATGTATGCAGTGGCGTGGTTAGCATTGGTGACACCCGGGGCGGATAACGTGGCGTCACCTCCCCCCCCCCATTTAACATTAGTCAAATGTGTACAAAATTGGTATATCCTGGGGGATTAAAAATTTCTGCATTAAAATAGGCCATTTTCGCCTGTAATAAGACTTAAGACAAAAAAATAAAGACAAGACTTAGACACAAAATTCTCCTGTTTCGGGGCACTCTTACGGACTCTAAATAACAGAACGTGTTCATGTGTAAAGTATTTTTGTCCTTCGTATTATTGTTTGTTTTGTATATAAGGAGAGGCGTATTTTTATATAGTTTTCTTAATGTTAATAGTTTTGTATATAATTTTTTAATTAATTTTTTCCATATATAATTTTTTTGTGGATGTACTGGGCTTGTAGTGAAATAGTTTTGTTGATTACCTATTTAAATTTCAGGACCTGGAACCAGTGGGTCTATGGCATCCCCAATTGGGATAATTTGTTGTGAGAATGAAATAATGGTGGAGGATAATGGGCTCTACACACGACACTGCATGTTGGCCAGCAGGCAGTGACTGCAAAGAGCGTGGAGTTGAGCGAACTAGCGCTGACTCCAGGGTTGCCAACCGTAAAAAAAATTCCCTCGTACGTATGCAGCTAAAAATCTCGTACTTTGACTTTCAAACCTCGTACATTTATTACAACTACTGGATTTAGGACTTTTTACTCAATGAAATAAACTATTGCAAGTTTCCTACTAAATAAAACATCCCTTTGTGTTGTATTTTAATAAAATCTTTATTATTACTCAAGTTAAATCACAAAAAATTAAATGTAAATCAAGGTAACATAATTTACATCTCCTCTCCAAATATTATGTCAGGAACATCCTCACTGTCATCGTTTTTTCTGCCGTATATTTTGTCTGTTGTTGTCATGCAGCTATACATTTCTTTTGTGGGTTAAAAATTGACGCAGTTTCCAGTACGATTTGAACCTTTTGCGCTTTCTGCAGCAAGAAGTGTGCCGTTCACTGTTTCCACAGATAGCCGGTTTCTTATATCTGTTTTTAAATTTACCTTACTAAAAACCCGCCCGCAGTCAGCATTCGCATGGGGTAGGAATAGTGCAGAAAGGGCAAAATGAGCTAGCTTGGAAGAGTCTTTTATTTTGAGTAATTACAAGTGCCATACATCAGAACTACAAGTTTTGATAGATGGCACTAGTTTTTACTATTCCTGATGCAAAATGTTCGTATAGCCATAGGTATTATCAAAATCTCGTACATAATTGTACGAGGTTGATAGTGTCCTCGTACCTCGTACGGAAGGCCACAAATCTCGTATTTGTACGAGGAACCTCGTACGTTTGGCAACCCTGGCTGACTCGTTCTAGTGGCCCTTTAACACAAACGAGACAGCGCTAGTTCGCTCAACTTCACGTTCTTTGCAGTCACTGCCGCAGTCACTAGAAATTGGATGGTGTGGAGACCCGTTAAGCAAAGGGTGGAGCAGTTGGAAAGAACCTATGTTTCGGATGTGGTAAATTTTAAGCCACTTCAAACAACTTTTCGATTGAGTGGTGGTCTTGAGTAGTGGTGATGTGATACTTGAGTACGTGTACGTACACATTTTCCTCTCTTGAAAAAAAGTAATTACAGAAATATTTCGCTGTTTCTTTTGGTGCTGGGAGATTTTCTTTTCAACGAAGTAAAATTTATCATTGAATGAGAAGATAATATCTACTAATATATCTAAACGAAACAAAAAATGTAACCCAGGTTCATCTCTTGTCCTACTGGTACACAGCGTCTTAACCACGGACATATGAATATATCTGGACCTGCCCTAAGTGATAAAAACGTATTATTTCCCCCTCCCCATGGAGCCGGCTGGAGCTTCTCCTTGGAACCGGCTTGCTCCATGGGGAGGGGATAGAGCCTCGCTTGAATCTAAAATGTGTGACGTCATCATTCTTGTCGTGACCAGCGCGAAGCTAACATCCATACATTTAACGAAATAACACGCCAAAACAGTAGCTTGTGCTATACAATATACCTACATATCAATGTGCACATAGCGAATGTGGGCGGTTCTCCAGTGTGCTCGTCGCTGGTTACTGGGGTAAGTAAATTATGAAACATTTGTAAAAGTGTTTTAACTAAACACGGCAACAAAATATTGCTATGTGTATTGGGGCGAATCTTTTTGGGGCGAGCATTTAGCCTTAGCAAATATGTTATTAACGTGGCAAGCAATTCGCGCTCCCATGTCAAAAGGTCTATTCATTCAAAGCAGATTTTGCTTTTAAGAACTAAATGGTGATATTGTAATGCTAGATGCCTATATACTGTCAGATTGATTTTTTAACGAATCACAGTCATCTTCCTCTCTTCGCCCCCCATAGTTTGGTTTTACCCCCTCGTCTGTATCTTCTGGTCTATTGAATTCTGATGTCTATGGTCTTAACCAAATTTGCCATTGGGACCTATATTTTTATTGTCATTTTTGTCGATCTCAAATTCATATTCATCTCATTTTTCAGATTGAGAAGTTACCTTTTTAATTTTCTGTATCTTGTTTTTTTCATATTTTCGTTTAGATATTAGTATGATCTTCTTCTGCATTTTTAAAATTCATTTTATTGTCACATTAAAACGAAAAAAAAACAGTGATACGAACCGATTATGCATAAATTATAAATTTATTTACAAAATTGCTTCCGTACCTGATATTTGCTCTTTGATTTTTTTTACATTATCGGAAATTATAGGAAAATAATTCCCCTGAGGTCTATGTCATCTTTGGAGATGCTGTGTGGAGGGTCTTTCTAGGGAAAGGAAGGAGAGAAATTAGTGGGAAGGAAAAAGGTATGAGAGGTGGGTAGGAATCTGAGGGTTAGTGTGATGGACGTATGAATCAGGTGTATGAATCAATCCCTCCCACTGCGGGTAAGGCGATGCTCCGAGAGTCTTGCTGGAGAGGTCTCAACCAGTCTCTCCCGATCCGGCCTGTCACGCAGTTGGTGGGCAAACGCATCCGCCGCCAAGATTCGGATAAACCTCACCCCATGAACCCGGGCGCGTATTTACAATCCCTACCGCGTTTCAGTCGCTTTAAATATTCAATATCAAAATTTAAATATTTAGAAATAAAATTATTAATTTCTAATATACACACTGGAAAGATTATTTTATGTAGATTTTAGAACAATTTTTGTTTTTGCAAAGTGATAAAAAATTATCAATATAGAGGTGTATTTACAATATATGGGAATAGTATTAAAATTTAAATATTTAGAAATCAAATTATTAATTTCTAATATACACATCAGAACGATTATTTTATCTAAATTTTAGAACAATTTTTGTTTTTGCAATGTGATAAAAAATAACCAATATAGAGGTATATTTAAAATGTAAATCGTCGTTACCGCGACTGAATCGGTATAGGTTTTGTAAATACGCAACCCGGGCACCCCCAGCTAAGTCACCAAACGTAGCGAATCACTAGGGGTGACCTATGGCAGAGGTGTTGGTAATCCAATAAACGGTTTTCGGAGCGGCGGTACACATACCCGCCTCCCAAATTGAAATTTGATCGCTGTACTTTTTGATTTAAAAAAATCTAATTTATTGAGTATTTTGAGAAAAAAACCGCTAAGTTAATATAATAATAAGTGTTTAAATTTAACATTATAATTTGTAGTACTTACTTACTTACAGTGTGCATGTTTTTTTTTTAATAACAGGGATAATTCTTGATTTAGCGGCCCGCCAGCGTTGCAGCTTACCCTTTTTGACTTTTCCTAATTTGTTGACGGCTGACAGCACGCGCCGCGCGATGTCACGCACACAAGTAACATCTTTGAGCTTGGAACCACACTCTGTTCATACCGCTATTCATGAAAATATTTGCTTATGGCGAAAACAGTGAGATTTTTTTAACTTTGGGGAGATACATTAATTACGTGAGCTCAAAAGGGGGGTCCAGCAAAATCTCAGATTACTTGAAAAGAATATACGAAGTGGCCCAAATTTATCTCACCAAGGGGGGGTCTAGATTGGAAGAAAAACTGCTCAAGTAATTAATGTATGCCCCCTTAAGAGCGTTTAACCAGCCAGCGGACGAAAATCCACATTTCGTGGAAAGTTGTTCTTCCGATCGTGCAGGGCGGTTACAATGAGAAAGATTGATTATTCTCCGTACCAGCTTTTTTAAATTATAACTCAATATCGAATTTATTTCAATCCAAATTAGCTTTAATTTATACCTTCATCGAAAAATGCTGAAAGGCGTGATGATAAAACTATTAAAATAGTGTACTTTTTGTAGTTATTTTTTGATTATAAGTATTTATCATTTTTCAATAATGTCTAAATTTAATAAGAATGTTAAAAAAATCTGAAATATATTAGTTTGTAAGTGCGCAAATAAATACACAAATGGACCAATTTTCGTCAAGAAACACATGTACGTACATATTTTTTAATGATTTTATTGAAACTAAAATTAAAATTCTAAAACATGCGTTTGCTAGATAATGTATTGATTTATTTTACTGCATGATTACATTATTTTAAATGGGTGTGGTATAATACAAAAACTTTTTTGAAAATTTAACAAATCTGCCAACGACCTATGGAATAACCTTATTATACTAAAAATTTAAAAAAATTCAAAAAATTTATTACATAACTATGCTAGATAAAAGAACAATTTTTCGAAATCCATTTATAATTTTTTGTGGAAAAGAGTCAATACGTCTAAAAACTTTTTTGAAAATGACATATTTCCGGCTTTCTCTGGTAATGCCCTCTTAAGTATTAATTCCATAGGTGCTTAACGGGAAAAGTGCCTGCAAAGCCCGAATTTTCATAATTGGAAATCTTAAGCCCAGTTTATTGGCAGAAAATCAAATGGCATTCATCGCCATTTTATTTATTTACTTTTGAAAGCCTCTTTTTAACCACTCGGACCCATAGGCTTGTTTTCAAGCTACCTACAACATTACCAGACATAGGTATGTAATGGCGTATGAGGCGTACCTGACTTATTAAATGCCGATTCTTGGTACATTTCAGCTATCAATTTACAATAACAACATGGCAGTGGTCCACTGACGTTCCAAACGGACGTTTTGGAACTAATGTGTTCGCTTTTAGGAACAACTCATATCGGCTCCATAGAAATTCTCGTCTCCCTTAATATCGTAGTGAGAAAGTTGATCTAAACAGTGTTAGAAAGAGAAAACACCACGCTTTGTATTCAAATATAAAAGATAACCACAAAATGATTCAGTTTCAGTTTCAGTGCCGTCAACCCGGGCGTTTATTTATTTTTCATTTATTTACAAAGTTTTATTTTACCCACATAGTCTGTTCCGAGGTAGGTAAATAACATTTTATATTTATTAAAAAGGATATGAATCAGAGTAGTTATTATAGTTAGTTATTATATACAATATTATAAAAGTGGTATAAAAAGATAAGAAATGATGTGATAATAAAAATGATAAAAAATAATAATGATAAAAAAATAAGTATAAAAAGATAAAAAATAATGTGAAATTATATTCCTATATGCACTTTGCCTATTCCTATGCCTACTATGCTTATATGATAAAGAAATATATATGAAAGATAAAAAATAAAAACTATGAAACTATATACCTATAAGTACATACATGAACATTCATACATATACATTTTCTTTTCCATATATCTATATATATATATATATATATATATATATATATATGTATATATATATATATATATATACAAACACACATATATACATATACACACATACACATACACATGCATACACACATACATGAATACATACATATATACATACACAAACATGCATACATACATAATGTTGTTATATTAAATATTTACGTATAAATTTTGTTTTTGTTTTTGTAAGTTGACATATTTTTGTAAAAAAATGTACTCAAATGTACTCTTTATGAAACAAAAGTTTACGACCGGAATTTGAAAAAAACATTTGTGAATTTTTAATTAATTTTTTTAACACATAACGACAAAAAAGTAAGGTGATCTTAAGGTTTATAAAACATTATTTAATGACATATGAATATATATACATATATTTTCGTTATCAGTAATTTCAGTTCGAAAAAACGTAAGATGAGCCATTTTAAAAACTTCTTTGAGATAGCATTAAAAAATTTGATTAAAAAAAACATATGTTTATTTTACAAACTAACTTATTCATTCTGAATGTTAAAAAATAGTTGTTTTTTTACTCGAAACGATTACATATACTGCAGGCATGCCTCCGCGAGCTAAACAAGAAAATTGTTAATTTTGTCATTGCAAAAAACAACTCAAGACCAGTTTCGTGCTGGTAACGGTTTGCAACTCTTGTAACAAAACAACTTGTTCGGATCACTTTGGTTGAGTGCCTGAAATACTGGAATTATTGTTGAACTATTTTTAAATCGGGGTTTTTAAGTCCAAGATTCATGTGATCTAAAAAGGTCACACAACAATTAAATTTGTAAATAGACGTGCTAATGACAATTAAAAGGTGTCCAAGAAATCACTGTTTACATCAAATCGTATTATTTGAAAATATATTTATCATCAACATCATCACTATTGGCTCTACAATCCCTGGTGGGTCTTGGCCTCCTCAAGAGTCTTCCTCCACTCATCTCGGTTATGTGCCAGCTCTCTCCAGTTTAGAAGCTCCTAGATAGATATGTCTTTGAGGACGTTGTCGCTCCATCTTAATCTTGGTCTTCCCAGGCTCCTTTGCCCTATTGGTCTTGTGTTCAGCAGGGACTTTGGTGCTTGATGCCCGGTCATTCTCTCCACATGACCCAGCCACCGAAGTCTTCCCAGTTTTATAAATTTTGCGACGTTTAGCTCCTAAACAAAGTTGCTCGAGCTCATTGTTAGAGCTCTTTCAAAAACGTCCAGTGCTCGCTCATTCCACTCAGTTAGTACCCAAGTCTCAGCTGCGTACGTAAGTACTGGTCTGATAAGTGTTTTGTAAACTAATATCTTCGTGTTTCTGGACAGCAATCTGGATTATGCTATTTTTCTGGACAGCAGTCGGGAAAATATATGCATACATATTTTTTTTTGATCGAGCGTAGCGAAGTCCTATTTTAACTCGACCGTTTTGCATTTCTGTAAATTTGTTTCTATGTTCCATTTCAGGTTCAAGATGGTGACCGTTTTAATGGTGCAGTAAAGATTATTTTTTCAGAAGTGAAATCGTCGCATTTGTTTGGACTTTCTCGAACTTAGCCAACATAATGGTACCTATCTAATGTACGTGCCTGAAGATATTTTGAAAAAAGAATTATCATTGTGATAGTGACGTTTCTTTGGCCAAATTGTATAAATTCTTATCTGATTTTTTTAATGCTACTGTTGTAATAAAAAGTAATAAGTAAAATTTTCAAAATTTTAAGCAACCCCCGACACAAAAAGAGCTGTTGACCTTGAACGCCTAAACAAATTTTCATGATTTGTAGCTAAGAACCATCTCGATCACGTCAATTTCAAACAAAAAAAAACCGCATCACAATCGGTCCATTCGCTTAGGAGCTACGATGCTACAGACAGACACACAGAAAGTCAAACTTATAACACCGCTCCTTGCGTCGCGCGATGGGGGTTAACTTTAGCTCCACCCAAGGTGGCCCCCTAGGAAAATAATCTCCTCAGAGCCTGTACGGATTCTGTGTAGAGGGTATTTTTATGAAAGGAAGGAGATGAAGTTCTGAGAAGGAATAGAGTATGAGGGATGGGTAGGAATCTGGGGGTCAATGTGTCCAAACGGACATATGAATGTACAAACGTTTCTATTAAATCTACTTAAAATATTTTTCTTTTTTTAACACAATAATGTCTAAAAAAGTTTGTTATTTACAGTACCTACCTAATCAAGTGCCTACAACCGTAAAATTATTATAAATAAATGAAACAATTTAACTTTGTTTGAACCACTTTTATATTTGAGTAAAGCCGACCGGTTTCAGAACGACCGTTCCTTCTTCAGGGCAAACGTATACGGTCGTTCTGAAACCGATCGGCTTTACTCAAATATAAAAGTGGTTCAAACAAAGTTAAATTGTTTCATTTATCTATAATGGATAACCACAAAGTTATAGCTACATTCAAAAGTGTAAAATTATTGCTTCCAGAAAACGATATTTTCCTTGAATTTGCGCTATACCCGGTTAAAAATGCTTTCAACGCCAACGCGATGTACTCAAATTTGATTCTCGTAAACAGAAAATATAAAAAAGAGACATGGACAGTCTTGATTTACAAACGTATACAAAAAGCAGTCTTAATAATTAACTAAAAACGAGGTTTTAATCACAATTTTATTTAGATTTGCATATCAAAACAGACGCGGGTCATAAAAGTGGCAAAGTGATTTGCATTATTTACGGATACTGTGCTGTGCAATATCCCGCCAATCCCGCCAATCCCGCGTGTATTTTGGCGGATGTTTAGTGTCTCGCATTCAGTCTCGTCGCAAAGAAATTAAAAGAGATCGTGAATAACAGTTTGTATAATTCTGGATCCCAGACAACTCTTACTTAATTTCAATTGATGTTTTATTCGATCACAGCTCGACTGGAAGACCTTCGCATGCCACATTTTATTTCTTTTTTAATCACAGTCACTGTATTAGTTGTAAGCTGGTACAGTTATTTAAATTGATAACATCGCGGGATAAATTACTATCCAAGGATATCTGCAAACTGTGAACTGGGATCTGCGATCTGGGATCTGGGTTCTGGGATCTGTGAACTGGGATCTGGGATCTGGGATCTGGGAACTGGGATCTGGGATCTGGGACCTGGGACCTGGGATCTGGGATCTGGGACCTGGGATCTGGGATCTGGGATCTGCGATCTGGGATCTGGGATCTGGGATCTGGGATCTGGGATCTGGGATCTGGGATCTGGGATCTGGGATCTGGGATCTGGGATCTGGGATCTGGGATCTGGGATCTGGGATCTGGGATCTGGGATCTGGGATCTGGGATCTGGGATCTGGGATCTGGGATCTGGGATCTGGGATCTGGGATCTGGGATCTGGGATCTGGGATCTGGGATCTGGGATCTGGGATCTGGGATCTGGGATCTGGGATCTGGGATCTGGGATCTGGGATCTGGGATCTGGGATCTGGGATCTGGGATCTGGGATCTGGGATCTGGGATCTGGGATCTGAGATCCGTGATTTGGGATCATACGTAATTTGGGAGGCGAGTACAGGTAAAGCCGCTCCGGGAACCATTCATTGGATAATCAACACCCCTGCCATAGGTCACCCCAAGTGGTTCGCTACGTTTGGACACTCAGCAGGTGCCCGGGTTCATAAGGTGTCTAGATCTTGGCGGCGAATGCGTTAGCCCACCTGTTGCGTGGCAGGCCGGATCGGGAGAGACGGTTGAGGGAGACTTTTGATCTTTCCACCCGGACTCCCCTGACCTATCGTCTTGCACCGCAGTGGGAGGAATGGTACATACAACCCATCCCTCTTTTCTACAAGGTGTCTATATCTCGGCGGCGAATGCATTAGCCCAGCTGTTGCGTGGCAGGCCGGATCGGGAGAGACGGTTGAGGGAGACTTTTGACCTTTCCATCCGGACTCCCCTGACCTATTGTCTTGCACCGCAGTGGGAGGAATGGTACATACAACCCATCCCTCTTTTCTAAAATTCCCCTCCTTTCTTTCCCTAAAAAGTCCCTCCACACAGCATTCCCAAATAAGAAAAATTCCCCAAGGAAGATTCTTTTCCGCAGGGAGTCCCGTATGGAGGTAATGTTAACTTTTTTTTACATGAGCTCCACACAGGAGGCCCTGAGGAAAATAATTTCCCACAGAACCTGTGACACCTTTGGGGATGCTGTATGGAGGTTTTTTCTTAAGGAAAGAAAGGAGAGGAGGGTTCTGGGAAGGAAAAGGGTTTAAAGGGTGGATAGGAATCTGGGGTTTAGTGTGTCCTGGTCATCCGCCTGCAAAACCTAGACAAACCTCACCCCATGAACCCGGGCACCCCTGCTAAATCACCAAACATAGCGAACCACTTGGGGTGACCATGGCAGAGTGTTGGTTATCCAATAAAACCATTCCCGCCTCCCCAATTGAAAAAAAAATGCAGATTGCTTGACAATTTAGTCTCGTCGAAGGTGTGTTTTGCCAAATGTTTCACCGTTTCCAAATCATGCACTCACGTTCTGCTGCTTGTTTTAGATTAGGCTATCAATATTTGATCTTGCCGACAAATCATAATCAGGTATTGCAAGTGTATAGAACCCACGTACCATTGTGTAGTTCTTGCTCGGAATTCGCTCATGCACGATTGACCCATTTGCATCAATTTCGGTGCATAGAATATAAAAGCAATGCTATTTTTATCAAATTCTCGTTCTCCTTCATTGTTACTTTTGCAATGTCATTGATCAAGTCTGATTTCAACACGAACATAATGGTCCTCTCTTAATTCATAATGATTAATTCGCCCATGAATAAAAAAAAACACTTTCATGCCGTGGTGCTGCCAACATACCTAAATACAGACATTATACCGAACATGTCATAAACATGTCAATTGTACAGAATTATCTTTTGACGTCTATAAACATAAAAAAAGATTTGGGCCTTGTTTACAAGAAAAATTATAAACATGTAGCAACCAACACTTAAAAAATGGCCTGGAACGATGAAAGTCTAATAAATAATAAACCTTTGACGTAATTCCGCTTTGCTCTGGCCGACATAGGATTACAATATTTAACTCAAATTTATTTATAAAGTGATTGATATTTCAAGGCAAACATATCAATCATCTAGCAGTTTCATAAAATCTAAATATGCCATACAAAAACATGATATATCTAATCGAGTTATCTATGATCTGTTCAGAAGATATTATTTCTTACGACGAGCCCCCTTTGATGCAAGTTTTGGTTTATTGCATTATTCTCAACCGGTTTGCATCATTGCAAAAGGATTTTAATAAATCCACGTGCCGAACATTTTTGCCAGCTATAATTACATTAATTATAATCACGGGATGAATCAATATTCTAACATGCTTCTACGAGGTACGAATAGGTATGCGCTTACAATGCCGTATTTAGGTATAGGCAACCTAGGCAGCTGCCTAGGGCGGATAATTTTAGGGGGGTGCATCGGTGCATGGCATTTTGTCGAATTTCTTAAGAGGGAAAACCAGAGAAAACCAGAAATATGTAATTTTTAAATGAGATTTTAGACGTATTGACTCTTTTCCACAAAAAAATTATAAATGGATTTCGAAAGATTGATCTTTTATGTTGCACCTACAAACTAATATGTTTCAGATTTTTTTTACATTCTTATTGAAAAATGATAAATACTTACAAAAAGTACATTATTTTAATAGTTTTGTCATCACGCCTTTCAGCATTTTTGGATGTAGGTATAAATTAAAGCAAATTTGGAATGAAATAAAATCGATATTGAGTTATAATTTTAAAAAGCTGGTACATAGAATAATTAATCTTTCTCATTGTAACCGCCCTGCACGATCGTAAGAACAAATTTCGATGAAATGTGGATTTTCGTCCGCTGGCTGGTTAAACGCTCTTAAGACTGTGTAGAATGTAGGTAGTCTCTATATTGTTAAAAATATAAAATAAAAGTGTGCAGTAGGTACACACGCGGTAGAAGTGAAACCTTCAGAAAACTAAAATATAAAAGGGTGGGGAGGCTAAGAAGCACCAGACCGATTATTTTGTCTCATTCTCTCGCAGGTTAAATCCTAAAAATGTATGTGTTTGACTGTGTTTAATGTCGATTTTTTGTTTCATCGAGCTATAAACCACAACGGTGTTATAGAAATTTTCACTTAAAAAAAACAAGTGTGCAACCACACGCAGTAGAAGTGAAACCTTCGGTAAACTAAAGTAGACAAGAGTGGGGAGGCTACGAAACACCGTATAAAGAGGAGACCGATTATTCTATCTCATTCTCTCGCAGGCTAAATCCTATAGATGTTTGTGTTTGTCTCTTTTTAGTATCGCTTTTTCGTTTCATCGATTTTCAAATCACAATGGTGCTAAGTGCTAAAGAAGTTTTCACTTCAAAATATCAATAAAATAGTACCGAAGTAATTCATTAGGAGTGTTTCAAATAAAAAAATACGCAAAATCGTACCGTCGAACGCTCGGTACGAAAGGTCGGTAGACTCGTTTATTATCAATGGTGTACTTTTATGTCAACACTCGTAAAGAAATAATGATTACCTGTTTTGTCGTGCGAAACTATCTCAGCTTACTTCCTCGAACATTAAAATTCCTCACACGGAAATGTGTTACGTGTAAAAAGTGTATTTCAGTCACAAAGTTTTTTGTTGTTGAATATTGCTTCATTTTGAAAAAAAATCATCTCGGAAAGATGATTTGTGTCTTTGTGAAATTGATTCGTGTCTTTGTGAAAATGTGCAATAGGCTTACTTTCAAGATAGTTAATACCATTTTACCTAAAAATAATTTATTTATTTATTTAATTATTATGAATTAACGCCGATTAACGGCTTTTACATGGGAATTGCAAAAATTTGAAATAAAATACATAGTTAAGAAGAAAAAGAAAATAAAATAACAAAAAATGAAAGAGCACACATTGAAGTGACAGTATAAAGCAAAAATAGTAAGCTATTATAAAACAAACATGAAGAAAAAGAAAACCTCATGTACATGAATGTGTACAAGATATTATGAACTAAAAAATTACTACCTAAAATACGTAGTAGTAAATTTAGAAATTCCAGAAATAAACATTGATGAAGAATATAAACATACAAAGTATATTAGATTATAATCTAACTGAGACGCTGACAAACAGCCTTAATTAAATAATGTTTGTATGTTGACAATCTTTCAATATTTGTCATATCATTAACAACATATTTGTTACAAAGTATATGCAGGTGATTTATTATGGCATATAATTCAGCATTAGATCCTGTATTATTACAATGGTAAGGTAATTTGTGGCGAACTGATCTACTCGGTACATGAAAACATATTAACGAAAGAAGTTCAGGAGAGTTCAACAAGTTATTAACAATTTTAAATAAATAAAATAAATCAGAACAAATTCTTCTTTCTTTTAATGTATCAAGTCCCAGTAGTTGTAATAGGGAGAAGTAATTAATATTTTCAATCGATATTCCCAATTTAAAATATTAATTATTTATTTTATTGTAAGACTATTGGATAGAAGGGAGGGATTTTTGGCTCGCTACCCAAACACGGTCCTGGCGCATAACTGCATACAAACACATGATGTCCCTGGACACCATTTGATTTCTGCGAGCTTATTGTGAAAAACATTAAATATTCATTACTTCAATTATAATGCATGCATTTTTCGTGAGCATGATAAAGTATTATGCAGGTCCGGTTTTATACAGATGCATTTGGAGGCATCCGATGAATCCACTCCGACGCAACGCGACGCGACGCTGTGTTGCTGAGGGCACCGTATTATTTGCCAAGCCTTCTTAAATACCTACTAAAACTAAAGTGGTCACGTGCGTAAGCGTTTGTTCACATGCGCAGGGGCCCATATAAGTGCGAAAATTCAAAATGCTCCAGAAGTCATTAACCATTTGTCGATACCCTCTTACGTTTTGTCTACCACTTACTGTCGTCATAAGCCAAAAGGCAGCTGGAAATTTTCGATGGCCACATTCTGATGTACAAATCCTTTATACTAAAAATTATATCAGAATGTGACCATTAGTCAGGATATATTGTAATATGTGTACGTACATTAAATAGTATTCATCAAATATCAAATCTAACGAGTAAAATATTATTTTAAGTGATTTTTTTAAAGCTTTACTAAATTTTCTTCTACTTGATTTTATTTTGGAATGGGTTCTAATTTAAAATAATATAGGTAACCTTACTGTAAAAAAATAGGTAACCGTACTGTAAAAAACCAACTAATTGTTATGCAGATTTCCGAGCCTATGTTGATTAGATCTTCGATCTCGAATACTTTATAATTCCCGCATAACTTCGTCTAATATGGGAGAGGGAGAGGGATAATAAAGTCCAACGTTTGTTAGTAATTTTCTTACTAGACTATTTGTTCAGGCTTTCACTTAACATTATTTTGTCCTATTTGTTATTGTTTTTTTTCAAGAGTTATAAGAATTATCCTTTCTCTGTAAATTATTTATTACGTCACCACTTTTATCGGGGGTTTGCCCGAGGTTCACATTTGCTATTGCCGGGAATTCCGCTCAGGCTTTTAGATGTAATCCGTGATAGGGATGTTAGGGAACGTACCCATACTACGTGACCCGTTTAGGGGGGGGGGGGGGGATCTTCAAAATACCACGCTTGGTCACAATGGGGGGGGGGGGCTTAGGTTTTTATCACGTAGTCAATTTTGAAATCTTTTCATATTTTTTCCACTAACTTTTTAATATTTTTTCCACTTGTAATTATATGTACGCATGCACTCTCGCCGTCACGCAGCAAGCGCCGTATTAATAACGACAAATATAAGCCAAATATATTTTTTAAACTTTTTGTTAGCAAGAAATGATTCAAAACCATATTTATGATTTACTGCGTGAAAACTGTAGGGGGGTGGTTAAAAATTGCAAAAAGTGGGTCACGTAATATGGGTACGTTCCCTTATAGTTTTGATGACCGATAAAAGGTCAAGGTTTAGCGCTAGTGAGCAAGTTGCTTCCCGGTGCTTACCGCGCTACTTCAAATGATTTAGCAGGACTGATCCAAGATACGCTTCGTAAATCGCCAGTTTCGGCGTTCAGCTAACCTAGGAGGAGAAAATACTCGTTGTCACCCTTTTGGTAAAACGAAGAGTTAAGGGAACTATTAGGTTTCTTTTATGAGGACCGACACAGGTAGAACTTATATATTGTTGAACTGATGTAAATACGTGTCATAGTTACAAATTGATTGTACCCAAAATACCTGTTCACCGTTCAAATTGTGCATTTATTTAATAATCCCGTTACAGTACTCCATAAAAAACAGGGTGGCGTTGCAAAAAAATCATGAATGGGACGGAATGAATATAATCTTAAATAATCTACAAGCATAGTCATTCAAATTAGAGACCTTCAAAAGAACTCCGACTGCAAACAATTGCTATTATTACCATGTCTTCATAAATAACAAAGGAAATTGCCAATTTGGCATTCTGACGGGCGTGAATACGAACCAAAGTTTAAAAAAAAATGTTTTTTCAGGGTCAGAAAAAATGTTCAGACACCGACAACGCACGAATGTCCGAATCGCCGCAATAGGTGGCCAAAAACACAATTTTGACAAATTAGAGTCAAATCATTCTTATTTCCATAGAATGGTAGTTGAATATCATAATTGCGAAAAAAACATTGGATCACCAGAAATGACAAATCAAACATTCCACTTCTGCTGTTTCACCGGCTGTGCAGTTAATCGTATTTGTGCGTATGAAACAATCGTTTGCGAGGACCCGAACTAAATACATAATATATATAGCAGTCTATCAGACATGCACTAAGATTTTTTTGCATATGTTCATTGATCGATTATATGGGAATATAACAGGGAACAAAATTCAAGTGTTACGGGATTATAAAATAAATGCACAATTTTGGCGATGAACACATTGTGTTTATTTTAGGTTTAATCAATTTGCAAGTATGACAAATATTTTAAAAAGTTAACACAGTGGTTTAAGACAGAGTAATAAACTCTAACAACCACTTTTTATGAGGTCACTGAGAAACAGGCTCCACATGTCTCGGTCCTCCCGAAGGAAATGTGAAAGGTTCTAAAATTCAAATTTTAAAAGTCCGTAATTTGGGTTACCAAAACGGTTTCAACGAGTACAATCTCCCTCTGGGCAGGGCCGGATCTACGAAATCTGGCGCCCTGTGCAGTAGGTACCGATGGCGCCCCCCCACCCCTACATTTTTATTTTGATTAAAAATTCGTTCACCCCAATTTTTTTATTTATTTTTTTATTATATTTTTTTTTTACACTAATTTATCAAATAAAATCAAGACATATAAAGGGTGTAACTTTCCAAGTGACCTGGCGGTAGCTCTCACACTCGTTTTTTTTAAAGAGAGGATCGCCAGGAGCCCTATAGTATACTCTCTGAATCTATTGGGTAAACATAAATTATGGTGCTATTTTAATTATTTTAGGAAAAACTCTTTGCAAGTCATGCTTTAAAATAATACAACGAATTGTTTGTTTGTGCCCGTACCATGATTTAAAATATAGGTTACGAGACAATGCGGAATACAACAAATATAACCTCAAATTTGTACCTTGCATTTCCCCTGTGTTGAGCGAACAAATACTAAACACTGACGTATGGTATCAACGGCTTACGAACAAAAATACCGCGCTGTGATTGGTTATTGAATTTGGATCGCACCTATTCGTCGTAAAAGACGGTAAAAGATATATGGAAAAATAGATCTTACGTTTTAACTAAATATATGGAATTTGTAAAAAAATTCTGTAACTGACTATAAATTCGTAAGCCGTTGATACCAACCTGATGCGTGGGCATTCTGTTTCTTTGGAAAGTGTTGCTAGAGCGTAATAATTATTTTGTACTATGGGTAATTTTTAAACGATTCAGGGAATATATAACTAAATTTTAATACAATATTTATTTTCTCACGGCGCCCCTTCGGAGTTGGCGCCAGGTTTTTGCACGTTTTTGAACGTATGGCAGATCCGGCGCTGCCTCTGGGTTAGCTGAGCTACCTCCTAAGCAGACGGTTAATGATGTGTCGCTTGGGTCAGACCTACCAGAGGTGGCAGAAGGTAGGTAACTGGAAGCAACTTGCTCTCTAAAGCTGCAACATGACGATCATCCTGAGCGGAGCGGGGGGTGAAAATACTAACCAATATCATCCCTCGCACTAATTAGTAACAGACAAAGTGATGCGAGAGAGAGAAAGTGGGTACCTATTTGAGAATGAAGAATTGATAAATATATACGCTCGGAAATCTGTTTGTTACACAAGTTTAGTGCTTTTGGGAACTGGTGTAACCACCAAAAAACCACTCCAAAAAGTATGGGAGATAATTCAGAGATTCTGTCTAATCCCCAATTCATATTTAAAACATTTTATATTACCTACTTATCTCGCGCTATAAAATAGTTATCACCGTGAAAACTTAATAATGTGGCCAAAATAGTTAATGGGTGGTTAACCTCCGTGGACGATGGATAAAACTCTCAAGTGCTTATCCGGATGTCGTGGGTTCAAATCCCGGGGTGCGCAAGTAAATTTTATTTGATTAATTTGTGTTATTTCACATTTTTTTATTTAAAAATAGTATATAGCATATTTGCGGCACGTTCAACGGTGGAAGAAGCTTTCAGTATCGCCTTAGTGTAAGACCACCATTCAGAATTGAAACATTGCTTGAATCGGCTTTAGCCGTATTTGGTGACCAGATTTGAATAGCCAGGTACTTCCCACATTCCTTTTCCCCATAACTTTCCGCTCCCAACTACATTTATCCTCACAACACGCCTCGATTGGGGATGCCATAGTTTGACTAGATCCAGAGGGTTGGGAGCAGCAGGTACTCTTAAAAAAAATAACACGTTTTCGTTTTTTTGTTCACAAAAATTTTGGTCTATTTTTTTGCGGTTGTGATCTCTGTGTAACGTATCAAATTTCTCAATAATGCCAAGATCTCAGTTGTTCAAACGAGTCGTGTGCATATTTAATTGATTTGGTGGTACATATTTATTTAGTAAAACACTCGCCCAATTCATCATCCATTGCCGCATGTCATTTGCAGCCTAATATTAGTAATGTTTTTCCACAAGTGAACACTGAACATGTGCATGGCTATTTACTGAAGAATTGTGTTCACCTTCAAATTTTTGTGAAATCTTATAGTATTAATAGCGTCTGTACGGTTGAAATTTAAGTACCCGACTTCGAGTACATCTCTGATGCCGCTCCGTATGGAAAATGGAAACCATATGTGTACGTGAAGTTTGTGTCCAAGCTACTGTCGTGATATGTGAACTCTCGGAGTGCGTATTCCGCTAAATACATTTTTGCATTTTTTTACATTAGTTCCACACAGGAGGCCCTGAGGAAAATAATTTCCCTCAGGGTCTATGTCGTATTAGGGGCTACTGGGTGGAGGTTTTTTTTAAGCAAAGGAAGAAGGAAATAGATCTGAGTGGTGGGTAGGAATATTGGGGTTAGTGTGTCTAGGAGTGACGAACTTAGGAATCCATCCCTTCAACTGCGATGCAAGGCGATGGATCTAGGGATTCTGGCTGGAGAGGTCAAAAGACCTTCTCAACCAGTTTCTTTCATATTTTATTTTGCAATGCAAATAAAAAATTTCGTATTTTTTCAGGAAAAGTTACCCAATCACTCATACCTAATTCTCGATATTTTTTAATAAATTATCACTTTTATTAGACACTATTAGAAAAAACTTTTAAGGGGCCGCAACTGGGCTCAAAAAGAAGAAGATGGAGAGATATGAAATTACGATGTGAGAGGAGCGCGCTAATATTTAAAGCGACAAAATCGATGCGAAAATTGTGAAAATCTTTAATAAAACACGACTCGCTTAAAATAGAGCAAAAATCTTGCGGGAGTTGTCTTAAACAGTATTTAAAGAAACTCTGTGACTTTTTTCATACATATAACTTGTAATATAACTGAAACAAACGTGTTTTTAATAATTTTTGGAGCATACTTTGCGATTTTTTTCTATCGAGGGAATTTCATATAATTTGCCGGCGCGGGGATTGTCTAGATATTATCTTCAAGAATAACATATATTTTATAAGAGCTTTAAAACTTAACGTGTTTAAGGAAGATATGTAAGAAATCGGTAGAAATTCGGGTATCGGCGGCTAAAATGTATATTATTTTCAATTTCGTGAGGCGGGTACGGGTACCGCCGCCCCGGGAACCATTAATCGGATTACCAACACCTCTCACCCCAAGTGGTTTGATAGTTTTGGTGACCTAGCAGGGGTGTCCGATTTCAAGGGGTGAGGCTTGTACAAATCTTGGCGGCAAATGCGTCTGCTCACCAACTGCTTGGCGGGCCGGATCGGGAGAGACTAGTTGAGCCACACTGACTCCCAGATTCCTACCCACCCCATGTACGTTTTTCCTTCGTATAACTTTCTTTCTTTTCTTTTCCTAAAAAGACCCATACAACACCCCAATGTGACAAATTTTCTTCAAGGCCTTCTGTGTGGAGCTAATGTAAAAAAAGTTAACTATCAGAACAAAAAAGACTAATTTCATTACTTTCTAATTTCCTTTCTAATTCCGGTGATTTTTTCCTGAGTGGGATGTATATTTAAATGGAGTAGATGCCTAAATAGGACGATTTATTAATTTTTGTTGTTTTTATTTAAATTTATTGTAGAATCACAAAATAATTAAAATAATAGACAAATCCGTAATATATTCTACAATCTACTATACTGGTAAGTTTAGTGACTAAACATATGTAACCAGAAAGTTTTGGCATAAAAACAAACCCAGGCATTTCCGTATCACCTATCTACCTAATTTAAAATAAGTCTTAGTGAGTTTTCAGTGAGGTTTTAATTAGCGATGTTTAACAAACATTTAGCATTTGACAGATTGCTGGTAACATTCGGCCTCTATAAACATACAATGGCTAATAATATGTGGTTTTTATGATAGAGTTAAGTCAAAGATAGCGTTCAGGGACACGATTCTCCAGTCGAGACAGCTCGCGATCGCCGTCGAAAGTACGTTCATTGGTCGACTTTGTTATACTTAGACGCCAAACGTCAATAGTCATTCCACTCGAACAATGAGTGGGTCGAACCTGTCGACACTGAGTTGTCTTCGCCATGCCCATAACTGTCAAAATATAGTATTATTGTATCCTAACCTAATGTAGGTATTAAACCATCTCTTTTTCAGTCCGATTCCACTTAGAGACCAAAGTCAAAATTTTTCGCTTTACGCGATCGCTAGTTTCATCTGTATTTTCATATCTACGATTTCAATTGCCATCACTGCATGAACCATGCTGTTTGCTGTTATGCCAACTGAAATCGTAGATATGAGAATAGAGATGAAAATAGCGATCGCGTAAAGCGAAAAATTTTGAATTTGGTGTCCAAGTGGAATCGGGCTGAAAAAAGATGTCGTGTATAACGGCCATAAGACCGCTTCCCGGGCGCACTCTGACAGGGATCATATATTTTAAAAAAAGTTGTTTTAAGGTTCATTTTAAGTTATAATTTATCTGCTATATTGGCTGCAATACACAATGTAGAGCAATCTGATGCAGATGCATTGAGACCAACAAGAATATTTCGCCGCAGGGTGAATGGTTTTCTCTTGAAAATCAACTTCAAAGCCAATCTGTCGTACTGTCGTTTTGCACGTATCAGCTGCATTAAATTTCTTTTCGGTGGTGATTACCGAAAAAAGTATGCTCGTAATTTCAAATTCACACCATAGAAACCTCAAAACATCAGAAACATAGACTCTTCTCACAGGGCTGCCAATATAATCACCTCTTCAACCATTCGACATGAAATAATACGTAAAAATAAAACATTCAACGAAGTTCGTCGAGACGACGAGTAATTTTTCATTCGCGTAACGAGTAACTCTTGATCGTTATTGGAGAATCGCAGCCCAGGCCGCACACGCATACGCGCGAGACGTGAGTGTCTAGAGAAGTTATGACGCTGGATAGCTCGGAGCAACAACACCACACATCATACGAGACATACCAGGAGCCCAGGAGCTGACTTAGAGTCAAAGATCCTATTAAGTCTTCATCTTCATGTAGTGCGATTAACAATCAAACTTCCTTCTACCTGCCAATGGAATTCCTGTCTAAAGTCCAATGTAGAGCCACTAAATATTGCTCACAAATTAATTCGTTATCCATCGAAACTACTTTACAAGGAATCTAATGTTATGTGTATAAATCAGCTGTACATCTCTAAAATAATTTGTAGATTTTTTATCAATACTTATTCTGCAGGAAGAACCCAACAAATCCATACCACTAGAATTGGCTCAACTATTAACTTTGTCGCAATAAGTACTAAAACATCTTTTGGCCAAAGAAACTATTTATATCAGGCTCCACTTATGTTTAATATTCTGCCAGATTACATGTCTTCCAATCATTAGCTAAATTTAAAAAAAATGTTAAGATTTTTGTGTTGTCAGAGGATTGGCATACTATTTTTTCATCCTTGGCCTTTTTTAAATAATAAGATTTTTATTTTAAAATAATAAGATTTTTTTTAATAATATTTGTTTTTTTTAAATAATATTTTTTTTTTAAATAACTAGATTTTATTTGAGTTCCATTTGTCAAAATCGGAGTGTCACCCTAGTTGTTTTGAACTACCTTTGTTTCTTGGTGGGTATATATAATTAAGGATTTGTTTTATGGTCTATATTGTTACAAATTACCCATCTGATCACCAATATAATATTGTTATTTCTTACTTTCTGCATATAATATTTTAGTGTTTTGGATGTAGTGTTTGGTATTTTAGTGATGTAAATGCATCACTCAAATTTATGAATGTTAACCTCAAAACAGGCTGCTAGTCCTAGTGAGGTTAATTTTTTTGTATGTAAAAAAAATAAGAACAGTTGTATGGTGAGAAATTATAAATAAATGAAATAAAATAAACTTGCAAAACGCTCCAGACGCTCCATTGGTCTACTTCGATCATGCATCTACGTCAATTGCCGTTTTCCTGGTTCTTCTTCCAGAGATCTCTCAAGAATCTTCAATCTCCAATTCTTCTCCACAATCGGATCAGACCTAGCAAATAATATCCTTAATAAAAATAAAGCATCTGAAGATAGCCTTGCAAACAATATCTCTCTGGACAATATGAGTTATAACCCTTTCATTCTCTCTCCAACAACAGAACAAGAAATCAATGAAATCATCACTTCACTCAAAAATACACACTCCACGGGAATTGACAACATATCCACTAAACTAATTAAACACCTCAAACCTATCATCACTAAACCCCTTGAACATATCACGAATCTAAGTTTTCGAACTGGCCTTTTCCCAAATACACTAAAACATTCAACAATAATTCCTGTCTTTAAATCAGGGGACAGATCATCCGTGAATAACTACAGACCAATATCTTTGCTGAGTCCGATCTCAAAAATAATTGAAAAAACGGTAAAACGAAGACTCTACAAATTTCTTGAAGACAATGAAATCCTGTCAAGCAATCAATACGGCTTCCGCAAAGGTCGTAGTGCCTCAGATGCAATTGCAGCTTTTACTAAATTAATATCTGATAATCTCGATAAAAGTCGCAAACCCCTTGCTGTATTCTTGGACCTAGCTAAAGCCTTTGATACTGTATCTCACCGTATACTTCTGAAAAAACTCCTGCAGATTGGAATAAAGGGGATTCCGCTTGAATGGTTCAAGAGCTACCTAACAAACAGATCCCAGTCAACTATTATCAATTCCGCTAAAGAATACAGAAGTTCAAGTTTACCAATCACGTATGGCGTGCCCCAAGGCAGTGTATTAGGCCCACTTCTCTTTCTAATATACATTAACTCTTTATGCAATTTAAATACTGGTGGCACTATAATATCTTTCGCTGATGACACAGTTATTGTATTTGAAGGTGAAAATTTGAATTCAACCTTTGAAAAAGCAAACTATGGCATAAATGTAGTAAAACACTGGTTAGATTCCAACCTCCTTACTCTTAATATTGATAAAACAAAATACCTAATTTTTTCTATACAGAAACCAAATCTCCCCCAAAACTGTCATAAACTTACCATACATTCATGTTCACAGAACCCTAACACGCCTACATCACTTCACAAAAACTGTTCATGCAATGACCTAAAAATATCAAACGAAATTAAGTACTTTGGGGTTATTATTGACGATCACCTGCGTTGGGAGGCACACATCAATTCTACAACAAAAAAACTTCGCAAATTATGCTACATTTTCTACTCTCTCAGATCTATTCTTAACTTACAAACACTGAGATGTGTTTACTTTGCACTTTTTCAATCAATTGCTACGTATGGTATTGTGGGATGGGGAGGGTGTGCAATGTCAATTCTATATCCCATAGTCCTAATTCAAAAACTTCTGCTAAGGATAATATTCAAATGTAACCCATCACACCCATCAGAACCACTTTATAAAAAATTCACAGTGTTAGACATTCGACAATTATATATAAAGACAATTCTCATATTCCTATGGAAAAATGATTTGATGGAAAAAACACAAAACAAAATTCACACTCGGTACTCGTCACACCTAAAATGCATAATTCCTACGACTAAAACAACTTTCGCACAGCGACAGTTCTCCTACATTGCCCCCAAAATGTTCAACTCACTGAGTATTGAGACTAGGAAATCGAAAACTGATAAGCTTTATAGCAAAAGTGTACAGGATTGGTTATTTACAAAGGGGAGGAACTATTTTTAAAAAATGCCTGAAGTCAACGAGTTAAGTTTACTTTAAAGTTAGTAAATTTGCTTTATCACTATTATTTTAAATTTTTATTACATTCAAATTCAAAAAAAAAAAAAAAAAAACTTTTGATAATTATCATAATAATATTTATATTTGGATGATTTATTTTCAACATCTCCACAAGTAGAGTCATTATTTATTTATCTACTTATCATGTATTTACGTACCTATTTTATTTAGCAAAACAGCAGCCTTCAATAAGAATAGTTTATTTTTATGTTTATTATTATATAAATCTACCTTATTGAAACCACTTAAAGGAGTCGTTGTTATATAAAAACATTGTACCGAACTAAACTATATATTAATTAACCAATAACAATTCTTACATTTATATAATTATACAAGGTGTCCGGAAACTCGTAGTACAAGCGGGAAACTGGAGAATCCACATCACATTTGGAGTCGATTTTGTGGTTTAATTTTTTTTGATTTGAGCTTTCGTTTTCGAGTAAATCGGGTCCGAAGTTGGAATTTTTTAGGTTAAATTTGAAAAAAAATTTCACTAGGGGGTTGATTTCAGCTGTATAATGTCTTATAAAATGCAACGAAGGGTAAACCGGGCTCAAAAATTTTTTTAACCCTTTAGTTGCCGAAAAAATGCAAAAATAGAAAAAAAATATTATTAAAATCGAAATGCTTAGATCGAAAAAAATAAAATTTTTGGGTTCTCTACGTGATGTAGATTCACCAGTTTCCCGCTTGTACTACGAGTTTCCGGACACGTTGTATATTAATAATTCGACTACCATAATACGGGCATGTGCCTAGCATGGTAGTCGAACCACCTGTAAAAACTGTATAAAAAGTTATATAATGAATAAAGAAAAGAAAAAAAAAAAAAAAAAAAAAAAAAAATCAATAAATAATATCACAATAGGAGACAGGAGACAGGAGACCAGCAATCAGAAAACTTTTTTGTCTGTAATACACAACTGCAGAAGCTTCGTAGACATCTGGTCATAATAATAATTGCATAATTTGTAGAGCGCTTGTAGTGCGTTTTGAAATGAAGGATAATTTGTAGAGCACTTGTAGAGCGTTTTGAAAAATCATCTCACGGACGCTGTACAATTTATTACGATTTATTAGGCTCTAACTAATTTTATTGTTTACAAACAGATTCAGAAAACATACTTACCTGGCAGGTCATACATAAACACACTTTTGTTAGAAAGTTTATACTTGTAGAAGATACGACGATGCACGCGGAGGACACTATTTAAAGCTCTGGATTTTACATTATTTTACATTTGCTGCCTCGATTGCGTATTTACAATCCCTACCGCGTTTCAGTCGCTTTAAATTTTCAATATCAAAATTTAAATATTTAGAAATAAAATTATTAATTTCTAATATACACATTGGAAAGATTATTTTATCTAGAATTTAGAACAATTTTAGTTTTTGCAAAGTGATAAAAAATTAATTATTATTTTTAATTGTAAAACTAACGTTTTTAAGACAAGATTTTTTATGCATAGCACAAAGGGTAACAATTATTATAAGCAATAATTATCAGCCTGAAACACTCATCCACATTGAAAAATCTTCCGAGAAAAGATACATGACGCCAACGGGACTTGAACCCGTGTCCTCTCGATTGCCGGTCGATTGCTCTGACCACTGAGCTATGGCGGCTTATCTCGTACCCGCCAAATGATTCAATATATGCTAGTGTTTCATTCAACAATTACTGCTTATTATATTTTTTCCACCTGAAAACAACCAACTTTATTTTTTGCGAGAGAAACATTGTAAGTGTTAAATCCCTCGCTAGGTGGCGTCGAGACAAATTATGTCTTCATTTATTGGGGAAATACTTAAACTTGTCAAATATTAATTATTATTTTTAATTGTAAAACTAACGTTTTTAAGACAAGATTTTTTATGCATAGCACAAAGGGTAACAATTATTATAAGCAATAATTATCAGCCTGAAACACTCATCCACATTGAAAAATCTTCCGAGAAAAGATACATGACGCCAACGGGACTTGAAACCGTGTCCTCTCGATTGCCGGTCGATTGCTCTGACCACTGAGCTATGGCGGCTTATCTCGTACCCGCCAAATGATTCAATATATGCTAGTGTTTCATTCAACAATTACTGCTTATTATATTTTTTCCACCTGAAAACAACCAACTTTATTTTTTGCGAGAGAAACATTGTAAGTGTTAAATCCCTCGCTAGGTGGCGTCGAGACAAATTATGTCTTCATTTATTGGGGAAATACTTAAACTTGTCAAATATTAATTATTATTTTTAATTGTAAAACTAACGTTTTTAAGACAAGATTTGGCGGGTACGAGATAAGCCGCCATAGCTCAGTGGTCAGAGCAATCGACCGGCAATCGAGAGGACACGGGTTCAAGTCCCGTTGGCGTCATGTATCTTTTCTCGGAAGATTTTTCAATGTGGATGAGTGTTTCAGGCTGATAATTATTGCTTATAATAATTGTTACCCTTTGTGCTATGCATAAAAAATCTTGTCTTAAAAACGTTAGTTTTACAATTAAAAATAATAATTAATATTTGACAAGTTTAAGTATTTCCCCAATAAATGAAGACATAATTTGTCTCGACGCCACCTAGCGAGGGATTTAACACTTACAATGTTTCTCTCGCAAAAAATAAAGTTGGTTGTTTTCAGGTGGAAAAAATATAATAAGCAGTAATTGTTGAATGAAACACTAGCATATATTGAATCATTTGGCGGGTACGAGATAAGCCGCCATAGCTCAGTGGTCAGAGCAATCGACCGGCAATCGAGAGGACACGGGTTCAAGTCCCGTTGGCGTCATGTATCTTTTCTCGGAAGATTTTTCAATGTGGATGAGTGTTTCAGGCTGATAATTATTGCTTATAATAATTGATAAAAAATTATCAATATAGAGGTATATTTAAAATGTAAATTGTCGTTACTGCGACTGAATCGGTATAGGTTTTGTAAATACGCGCCCCGATTACTGTTGATATATTTATGAGAAGATTGTGGCAAAAGTAGATAGATATTTAATTTGAAAGTCCTCCTTGATGTTATACACCTGTCTTTTTTGGTTTATTGGATAACCAACACCCCTGCCATAGAACAACCCATGTGGTTCGCTACGTTTGGTGATTTGGTGTTTGGGTTCATGAAGTGATGGTTCATGATGAGGCCTTGGACTGGTTGAGGGAGACCTAACCTAGACCTCTCCAGTCGGACTCTCTCGACCCATCGCCTTGCACCGCAATGTCAGGGATCCGTCAGGAAGGTCAACGTGTCCGTCACTCCCGGACACGTTGACCCTCCAGATTCCTACTCATCCCTCATACCTTTTCCTTCCCAGAACTTCATTTCTCCTTTCTTTCTCTAAAAATACCTTCCACACATTATCCCCAAAGCCTCCTGTGAGGAGGTAACTAGGTAATACTCTTCCAGGTATTTAATCGCAGTGATGTCAAAAAGGATTAATAAAATTCATAATTCATAAGGACTGAATTAAATAACTTTTAGAGTTATTACATAGGTGACCATTAATCAGAAACTCTTCTTATCTGCAACACACTTCAGGCCCACTACTTTGTTTGTCTTCTTTTCAGAAAAAAGAGAGGTATCTCACCACTGAGAGCTTTGTAGGTGACCTTTGCAGGGGTCGGAAGGAGCTCCCAAGTGCCAAGTTCCAAACATAGGCAAATATGCATAGGATACAATTCTCTTTTAACCCGAGCATTTTTCTCAGAATCCATGCCTCTAAACTTCAGAGACTATGTTCATTGCTTTATTTTTTTCTAAATAGCAGTTTGGACTACAGATATAGCGGCGCAGAGTATACACCTAACTTGGAATTCAATTCATTGCAGGAACTAACCCTTTTCGATCATGGATGACTGACTGGCTTTGGTTCAGCCAACAGTACTTTTTTTAAATCCGCTTGTTGGTCGAGTTCAGCATTCCTAAAATCAGTAGTTATATTTTTAACGCCTTCACTTAAGGGCACACTTAGTATAAGCTATCCTTTCTGATATTCATATCAGCGAGGATATCTATCTTTCTGTCTATTTAGAATATGGCTTCGTTTCCAATTCTGTCGCCCACTCAACATAATAATATATTATCGACATCTATAACTCATACCTACCACAATTCCTTCGCATCAAGGACAATCCCAGTTTAGGACAAGATGTATCTCCTCTGAATAATGGTTAAGTTAAGAAATAATTTCGTGGAAATTATGCTTGCCTTTCAATGGCAATAGATCACCCATGTCTTAGTTGGGCCCACGCCAGGACATTGGATACACTAAAACTATAATTTACAATGTTGAAGTTATTAAAAAATACTGTCTTCTAACTGGAGAACGTACTCAACGTACCACACCGCCTAGGCATAAGAAACGTATAATTCCTTGACGAAATGACAGTTTTAAAGACTGGGCAAAAGATACTTAAAAGTTTGTATGCTGCGGCACTACGTTAATCTGCATAGGACCACCCAGAGAGTATTTAATGGACAATTGCTAAACCGCATTGTTTTGTATCAATTGCTTTTATAACAAATTGTTTTGCATCATTTGCCCATTACTTGAATTTGTTCGCACTCGTCGTGAGAGTGGGGCCGCGCCCCGGCCGGTTCGGGCATACCCAGAAGCCCATTGCTTGTCGCTTCAACAACACAACTACCGCCTCAAGCGAACTCCAGACTTTAAAAGTTACCAGGGAAGTGCACTCCGTTAACAACGGGTTTCTTTTAATGCGATTCAATTATTGCCATCCTGATCTTATGGAATCTGACAGGTGAGAGATGACAAGAGTGTTCAAACGACAGTTGCAGCCTGGTGATTGTTTGAATTGCTGAGCAGTTTTTGCCCCTTCCGAGCGTGGTAACTGGAAAGGAAAAGAAGTACGAAGTATTCCCACCGCTGTTTCTGTTTCCGGTACTTGTCTGGAACGAAGTCAAATACATAGTTTGATGAATAGCATCAACACATTAAAACGATTTGATGGAAGTTTATGATATGCAGTTTCCTTGTGAATGGAATGTACGAGATTATTTCGCCAGCTTCAGTATGTTATCCTCAACAGATGTAGAGGACGGCTAGTGGCCCCGCACTTGTTCAATTTAAAAATCTGTATTGTTATCACAGTGGAGTCAAGTGGAGGAATGAGCAAACGCCTTCGCCTTTTTAATTACACCCATTTATCAATCTCGCGTACCGCCACCGATTAAATTCCATGTATTTTTTAATGGTATCAAATACGCATGACATCATGGCGGAGGATCCCAACTAATAATAGTTCAATACTAATATCGAATTACTGCTAATAAAAACAACATAATATTATTAGGCAGACATTCTTCGCCGTCTCCGTTGCAACACCCACGGTAAAAGATCTACACGCCGCAATGCGTGCAGTTCGTTATTAGTACCTACCCCTGCTGATATATTCAATTGCAAATAAAAAAAGCTCCCGTTGAAAAGATATTACATTTTTAGAAACACTTGAATATTTTTTCACGCCACGCATTAACAGCGGCACAGACATTAACAATATCAAATGATTATTTTTGCTCGGATCATACATCAAAACATTTTGAATGCGAAAATATGAAAATGCGTGGATTATATTTAAGCTGAAATAGATTTGCGGCTGTTTCGCAATGTTTTGATGTAAAAGTTAGAGTAACGTCAGTCAATAGCGTGTGATTGAAAATAAACCCAGTGACCGCCATTTCACATATGTAGGTTTAAAGGCGGTTCTAGAATTGATATAATGTTTTACCGGGAAGCTATTTGCAATCTGCAGGAATCAGCACCTCTGTTCATAGCTTACTATGTTAATACTGCAGGGACGCATTTACGCGCAGGCTATAAAGGTTGCAGCCCGTGACTCGCAATGCAAATTGCTTAAACTTTTAATTTTGAATAGACTAAAATTTAAAAAATGTCTTCGTTTAAAATTAAATTTTATACCACTTCAGAACAGCTGATTTAACCAATAAACATAATATTATACGGAAAATGTCAGTGTACACTAAATAAACTAATTTTCGTATTTTTTTATAGAAAATTCAATAACATCAACCAAGTAGTAAAATCCGGTGACCGGACGACTCAGAATCAACTCCATCTCAACACCTCCATTGAAAAGTCATTAACCCATTCATGACAAACTATTTTTTTCTCGAATTTCCTGCTGAAATTTCACAGGGGGGTTGGTTTTGGAGGTAGAAACCGGACATTTTTCTCAGAATTTAAAATAATGGTTTCTTCACCCCCCAGGAAGCTAGAGAAGGGTGAGTTCCATATGGCACTTTCGGCAAATAACTAGTCGGAAATTTATTCCCTGAAGGCCCCACGAGGGAAGAAAGCTTCATCTCTCCTCTCCACTCCTAAGTTCCCCGAAAACTCCACAACTGATAGATCTTGGTTCCTTAAAGGCCTTACAAGGTAAGAGTCCACTCCACCTTGGTTCCCCGAGGACCCCAGGAGGGAAGAGGACTTCATCTTCACTCCTCCGTGGTTCCCTAAATGCCCTACTAGGGAAGAGCTCAAAGAGGTGGCCTCATTTCTCCTCTTCACTCCTACGTGGTTTCCTGAAGGCCCCACATGGGATCTCTCCACTTCACTCCTCCTTGGCTCCCCGAAGGCCCCACGCCGGAAGAGTGCACTTCCCCTTGCTTCCCTGAAGGACCCATAAGAGGAGAGGTCATGGAGCTGACCTCAGCTCTCCCCTCTACGGCTTCTCCTCCTAGTTTCTCCTGCAGGCCCCTTGAAAAAAGTCCAGAGAGGTGGCTTCAGCACTCCTAATTTTCCCAAAGGCCCCTAGTTTTTGAATGGTCCAATGAAATCTTTGAAAAATTACATTTTATGTATAGTGAGATCTGCCGAAAGATCCATATGGAACCAAAAATTAAAACCTCTAATTCACAGTGCTCATTTTAATATAATAAAGATTATTTTTCTAACAAAATGTTTGTAAATAGGCAGAGAATTTCATTCTCTACAAATCATATTCAGTTTTGGAGAAAAAAATCAAATCTACTACATAAATTTAATGGATTACTTACTTCACCTGTTTTGAAATTTTCAAAAAATTGCACTTTTTTCCAACTCAATAAAGACATGTCTGTCCACGTCGGCACACACAATCGAACTGAACGCAACCAAGACAAACGTGTTCATACATGCCTGTAGACTATATTAAACTGTGTTTGGCATTGCTATTTCAACATATCGGCATGTTGTGACTAAATGAATGCCAATACTTTTTCGAGTTCCATATGGAACCTTCGTCATGAATGGGTTAAAAGTGATGATTTATAAAAAACGAGTGTGCTTTAGATCATACGACTGAAGTAAAACTTCTTTAGTTCCATCTATATGATAGGAAGAGAGAAAGAAAATGTGTGCGCGCACTGCTCTCTCTTGCTCCTACAGTGTGATACAGACAATAGGCCTGCACTGCGTCTTAGATATACGAAACGCAACGACTATGAGAGAAAGAGAGAAAGAAAATGTGTGCTCGCACCTCTCTCTATTTCCCCTCTCTCTTTCTATCTTCACTAACTTATATCTCAACTACCGTTCGCCTCGCTTTTCGTAAAGCTCTCGTCACGCATTCACCAGCTTACTCCCCAAGTCAAAGAAGTTTTACTTCAAAAATGGTTACGTTAGATTAGGTTATGGGATATTTTTCTTTTTTTCGTAGCTTTTAATAAATTTTCAAAAATGTGTTGAGTTAGTTGATTCTGAATTGTCAAGGTCAAGGAAACGTAAAATCAATACTAATTCTGACAAACCATAATCCTGCCGAACTAAGCTGTGCTTTGCATTGCGAGCAACTGTCGTCCCGTCTGCTGTGTTCCAAGTTACGTTTATGTATGTAATGACCTAAATTTCTTATAAATGCATTTTATTTTAATTTATATAAAGATTTTCGCATATTTCGGGAAATATGCGAAACTTTGTGTTATTTGTATATAAAGAATAACACCAGAATAACACAAGAGAACACTAGAATACTAATTTGAATAAAAATAAATGTTCCATTTAGGCGAGTATAACTATCTAAGAAGTAAAGGCCAGCTCCATATCTTACTTATACTCGCCTGACATCGTAGACCTCCATCTCATTTGAATTTCGTAAATATCGTCTCAAATTGTAAACTTATGCTTCGATTGGGCAAATATTTATATCACGAAACACGCTCACAAGGCACTTCAATGTTTTTTATATACGTAGTTGTACATAGCAATTTTAAAAAATCGTTTTGAATGGCTTAACGATTTCTTTGTATTCTAAATACGGTTAAGAGCGTTTAACCAGCCAGCGGACGAAAATCCACATTTCGTCGAAAGTTGTTCTTACGATCGTGCAGGGCGGTTACAATGAGAAAGGTTAATTATACTCCGTACCAGCTTTTTTAAATTATAACTCAATATCGGATTTATTTCAATCCAAATTAGCTTTAATTTATACCTTCATCCAAAAATGCTGAAAGGCGTGATGATAAAACTATTAAAATAATGTACTTTTTGTAATTATTTTGTGATTATAAGTATTTATCATTTTTCAATAATGTCTAAATTTAATAAGAATGTTAAAAAAATCTGAAATATATTAGTTTGTAAGTGCGCAAATAAATACACAAATGGACCAATTTTCGTCAAGAAACACATGTACGTACATATTTTTTAATGATTTTATTGAAACTAAAATTAAAATTCTAAAACATGCGTTTGCTAGATAATATATTGATTTATTTTAGTGCATGATTATATTATTTGAAATGGGTGTGGTATAATACAAAAACTTTTTTGAAAATTTAACAAATCTGCCAACGACCTATGGAATAACCTTATTATACTAAAAATTTAAAAAAATTCTCAAAATTTATTACATACGAATGCTAGATAAAAGAACAAAATTTCGAAATCCATTTATAATTTTTTGTGGAAAAGAGTCAATACGTCTAAAATCTTTTTTGAAAATGACGTATTTCCGGCTTTCTCTGGTAATGCCCTCTTAAGTTAAATTTAATTATAGATGTTTCATTTTAGGTTTTTACTTACAAAATTGCTCTACGATCAACATGCGATTTTTGCGAATTACTTTTCAAAAATATGATCGTTTTACTGGGGGTCATGGATTACCCCCAAACCTACTACCGGGGCCCGCGCCACAGGGTCTACAGATCCTAAATACGGCCCTGCCACTCCGCGTTCACTGCTCTCTGGTACTGTGTTCGCAGGCGCGGCTGAGCTGTCAATCAGACGATTGGAAAGTACAGAGACGAATCACCTGCCATATAAATTAAAATTTTACATTTTGGCAAGCAGAACTAAAGGTCAGAATGATCTTTCTCTTTTAAATTTATGAGACATGAATAAACGATGTGCGTATAAATTTATTGTGTTGTTTTCAAGTTGGTAGATAATTTTAGATTTTGCAGAAAATGACTGCGGATTGAATGCACGGCAACTTTTAGAGGATTAAAAACCCGTTAAAAATCACGAGATATTTTAATTATAGAAATTGTTAAGCTGAAAGTATTGACGGCCTGTGACGGCCAGCGTGGTCTAGCGGTAAGGCTTTTGACTCGTAATACAAAGGTCGCGGGAACGATTCCCAGCGTGGTCAAATATATTTTATTAGAATGATCTGTGTTATTTCACAATTAATTCATTTAAAACAATGTATAGTGTATTTGCGGCACGTTCCAGAGTGGAAGATACTCTCAGTATCGCCCTGGTGTAAGACCACCATTCAGAATTGAAACGATGCTTGAAATGGCGTTAGCCGTGTTTGGTGACCAGATCTGAATAGCCAGGTACTTCCCCATCTTCCCTTCCCCAACTCCTTGCCCTCCCCACTTCAGCTTCACAACATACCCCAATTGGGGATGCCATAGTCTCACTGGCTCCAGACGGGAGCAGCTGAGACTCTTGTGAGGTATTACTATAAAAAAATCTCTTCATTTCCTTTCCCTTGCGTCCCCGTTCCACTCCCGCATCCCCGTTCCCCTCCCGCGTTCCCCTTTCACCTTCCCCGCCTTCCCTCCTCACCCTTCCCGCGAAACCTACCTCCTTCGTTACACTCCCCCTCCTTTCTTCCCTCGCTGCCGCAAAAATATATGAAATATACACATTTTCATTTATACAAATTTCGTAAAGCCAGATCTTACCATTATAAACCTTTACCTTTGCAGGCTTCCAAAGCAAATCACCAAAGTTTCATCGCAATCGGATGAACGGTATGGCAGCGGATAAAATACGAACAAATAAACAGAACATTTTTTTTTTGTCAAACCGCTTATTCGCTTCTAACCACTTATTTGCTTCAGCCTTTCAAAAACAAATATTTGGTCCTTACATATGAAATTGGCGTTTTGCCGTACTGGCAACTTTGATCTCAAATATCTTCTCTTTGGTTAGGAATTCCAAATTCAAATTTATACAGCTATTTACGGAGGCGTCTACTAATATCTACAGGAATTCCAAAAACTGAAAAAATCGAACTAATATCTATGAGAATCAAAGTGTTGACGAATATCTACAGCTCAAACTGTTGACTAATATCTATGATAACCAAAGTGTTGACGAATATCTACAGTACTGGCAGAGGTTGGATTTGCAATTGTGTATAGCATATTGGAATAACGTAATATTGCGTATGCAGTTTAAAAAACTTAATTTATGTAAGTATGTATGTAAAAATCCCTGATATCGGACTAATGGACACATGTAGCTGATTAGTCCAACCTACGCTCTGTAGATATTAGTCAACAATCTGAAGTTCGTAGATATTAGTTCAACATATGAGCTGTAGATATTCGTCTGACATACAGGCTGTAGATATTAGTAACTGGAGTCCTATTTACTCATGTATTTGTGTTTATAATTCATTTATTTGTTCCTAAATTGTTTTTTTTTTTGCGTCATTTAGTTTACAAAATGGAAAGCTTGAAATATCGCGTTATTTACGAGTACGACTTCCACCGTGGCACCAATGCTGCATAAACGGCTCGAAGGATTAATGATGTGTATGGCGACGGTGCCGCAAAAGAAAACACAGTGCGTTTTTGGTTCCAACGTTTTCGTTCTGGAAACTTCGACCTGCAGAACAAGCCCCGTGGACGGCCGGAGACCAAAGTTGATAATGAAGAATTGAAGGCTATTGTGGAATCGGATTCATCGCAAACCACGTTCGAGTTAGCTGCAGGCTGCGGTGTTAGTGATAAAACTGTTTTAATCCACTTGAAGCAAATTGGGAAGGTGAAAAAGCTTGAAAGGTGGGTACCTCACGAATTGAGTGAAGCAAATCAACAAACGCGCGCTGACCGCTAGACCACACACTGCACAACAGACGGCTGCCAAATTAGAGGAGCTTCAATTGGAATGTCTAAGACATTCCCGTACTCTCCAGACCTTGCCCCAACAGATTACCATTTTTTTTTCGAAATTTGGATAACTTCTTGCAAGGGAAAAAAATCAACTCTGATGGGGCAGTCCAAACCGCCTTCAAAGATTTTATTCATTCCCGTCCGAATGGTTGTTTTAGTAAGGGGATCGATGAACTACCTATGAGATGGCAAAAGTGCATAGATGGCAATGGTACATACTTTGATTAAATAAATATATTTTATTTAAAAAATCGACAAAGCTCAGGGATCTCGAAATAAAGTTTATCAAAAATTCACGGAATTTCATACTCTAAAAACATCGCGTATTCACACAAATGAAAATTTGTTTCGTACGCTCCTATAAGTTCCGATTCTATAATATCCGGAATATCCACAATATCAAGAAAACATTTCGATGTCCTATCAATTGATGTCTTAAAATTATTGACGAAGTGCCAACGAAGGAACTGCAGAAGTCTGTCGACAGTAGTGCCACTATTGGAACATTATTACACACACATATTAGGTGTGTCACAAAATATTAATCAATAAATTGGCGAAACTTGGAGTTTATGGTAGCTTATTAAATTGTTTTGTTAGTTATTTGTCCAACAAGTCTAGAAGACAAAGAAGTCTTAGCGTGAAAATAAATGGCACACAGTCTTACAAATTTATAGCAACAAGTGGAGTGCCGCAGGGTTCCCATTTAGGGCCCATTTTGTTTATTATATTTACAAATGATATTGTTGATATATTTACTCCCATAAATGTGCTACTGTTTGCCGATGACATGAAAATATATAAAGAGATTAACCACATTAATGATTGTAATACACTTCAAACCAACTTGATATATCATTTTGAATGGTGCTCTATCAACAAACTAGCATTAAACATTAATAAATGTCAGTTCATTCATTTTTCCAAAATAAATAATCCTATATTTTTTCAGAATTCATTAAATGATGAAAATTTAAATTGTGTTAGAGAAATTATAGATCTAGGCATTATGTTCGACAGTTAACTTACCTTTGTATGTCATATTAATAATATTATAAACAAAGCCCTAAAGACTCTTGGCTTTGTTTTGAGAGCTGCAAAGGATTTCAATGATTTAGGCACATTTATTATGTTATATAAAACTCTTGTCAGATGCCAACTTGAATATAACTCTACGTTATGGTCTCTCTTTTACAACATTCATTCAGACAACATTGAAAAGATTCAACGGAAGTTTCTAAGGTTTATAAACTATGAATCGCATATTCCTATACTAAACTTAAATTACCTCCTGGGTAAAATGTCTCTATTGAAACTTTCAGAAAGAAGAATAAGCACAGATTTAATACTATTACATAAAATACCGCATTACAAAATTGTCCCGAATTACTTCAATTTATCAATATCCATGTTCCCAAAAAATCATGTCGACATTTATTACCCTTTTGCTTTAATAACACAAGGACACAAGGATTTATCAAAATTCTCCGTTTCCGAGACTTCACAGTGTCGGAAATAAATATTATAATCTAGGTGATATATTTCATCTTAAAACTAATCATTATAAATGTTGTATATTCTATCACTTTTATTCTTCTAGACACAAATAGATTTACATAATTTCTGCAATTTTTGTTTATATTTTTACATAATATGTTTTTTTTTATTAAATTTATCATTTGCTTTTGCTGTTACATTGTATTGTATATTTTATTTTCTCATTGTATTATATTTTCTTTTGCATCATATTTTCTTCATTGTTTGATCCTAAACTTATAAACTATAATGTAAAAGCCCATCAGGGCGTGTAATAAATAAATAATAAATCATTATAATTTAATAGTGGTGACGATAGTGACTCGAGTAGTTCATAAACAAATATCTTTTGGTTTTAATCTTATATTATGTTACGTATAATGTTTATAACATAAATTGCTCAAAATAAGAAACATAATATTATGACTTTTTTAAACCATTGTGCCATACGCATTTTATTAATATTGTATTTTAATGTGAAAATTCTGTAACAGTTGTTAAAAAAATGTAAATTTTTTAAAGTATATATTTTTTTATATTGCGTCCTTTTGCATCATACACCATCGAAAAATATTTTTGTCTAGCTGGATTGGTATTTGGGACCTCTGTGCGCCGCAGCAACAGAGCTATTTAGAGTCTAGCCTAGTAAAGGACGTCTGTCCAATTTAATATTCATTGTCAATATTCACGATAGCTAAATAAATTGTTCAAACCTTTAACTTATTTGAAAAATACCCAACACATCTCAAGTTGTCTTACTATTGGATGTTAAGAAACGTAACATAGGCCCTGAGGAAAATAATTTTCTTCGGGGCTTCCTGTGTGGAGTAAATGTAAAAAAAAACGTTTTTTTTTAGTGTATTCATAATTCGCAACTGCATACGCATTACAACACATAGGGATTGCGTATAAGTTGGCGCCTGGTAAAATCTGTTTAGATGAATTATTATTGTTGATGTTTAATTTACTATTTCCATACGCCCTAGCATAGAATGTGCGCCGCGCCGTAAAGAAAACGCGTCTTAGATTTGATTTTCACAGATTTGTGAAACGCCAAATGAGTCATAATTCATTATATTACCAAGTCATAATACCTCAATCCCTAGAATCCAGATAGTAAATATTGTTTTGCACTGCGTTACGTGTTCAGAAAATAGGTACTCGAATGTTCCGCCGGCGTTTTTATCTTGTATAATATAAAACGGTGTGGGTAGGTACAGTTTGTCAAATAAGAGTAGAAAACGCAGGATAGCGCCACGGTTGTTCAAATGGCAATACTAAAAATATAACTCATGGTAAAAATGTAAAGCTATGTAGATCTAAAAATAGTGCAACTAAACTCACCATTAGTGATCCTTTCTTTCTACCTACGGTTAAATTCAAATATATGTTAAATTAAACGAAAGCAAATCGCTTTGTAAAACAACATTTAATCAAAATTTGTCATCAAGTAGGCACCTTAACAACAGTGCTTCTTGGATTTAAATTTTTTTTTCTAGAACAATTTTTTTTTTTAATGTGATTTACAGTGTTCAATATTTCCTGTGTCATTGCGCTTTAAAATAATATTTAACAGTTAAATTGGTGTTGTCAGCCTACAAATTTTGTAGTTCCATTTTTAATATTTTCTACTCTTAATTGACAGACTATAGTAACTTATACTTAGGAAATCAAGAAATGCATTATTTCAGAGAAATAAAAAAGCTATCCAGAAGATCACATTATACGTGTTGCCCGGAAACCCGTAGTAAAAGCTTATTTAATATTTATTACATCGTTATTTAATACATAAATTACCTAACAATCAAATTTGGCGTAAATTTTTAGGACTAACTTTTTTGATTTGAGCTATCGTTTTCGAGTAGGTATACCGTGTCTGTCACCAGGGGGTTAAAATCAACTGTTTTATTTTTTAACATGCGACAAAGCACAGACCTGGCTCTAAAGGTTTTGTTTTACCCTTTAGTTTGTGTGATTTTCTATGGCTGTCAATTGCTTTTTTTATGGGTATCAGACCAGCTTCGCCGATTTGTGACAGCTCACAGTTGAAATCTGACAACCGCCCATAGAAAAAGCAAATAACAGACAGAAAATCCTGATACACAACCTGACAGGAGATCTCACAAAAAAGATCCCACAAAAGATATAGAATCGCTCAGAGATCGAAAATAGAAGTTTTTGGTGAGAATTTGAAAATAAAACGCTTTTGTATTTTCTTCTACTAATTTATATAAGTTTTTGGTTCATTGTGTGATGTAAAATGACCACTTTCCCGCTTTTTCTGCGAGATTCCGGACATCGTATATATATATATATATATATATATCACACCTTTCTGTGAGGGCTGGAGACTAGCGGTCGATTCTTAGAAAAACCATAAGCTCTAAAGGTTTAATTGACGAATCATCATTATTAATTGTTATTATCTGCCTAGTACATACCTATATCCATGGTTCGGTCATCATTTTAACAGTGCATTGGCTCGTGCAGTAATTGAAGTGCATTGTCAAAGATAATGACGGAATAATCACGGCTCGGTGCGACTACAAAGGATAATTATATTTTGGCTCTAATTGAAACTGTTTTGAAGCAATGAAATCATAAAATTTATTCATTATGATTTTTATATCGTAAATACACGTTTTATGGTTCTTTTATTAAGTATTCACATGTATTGAATTTGAAGGACTCAATATATAGGGTTTCCTGGGCATATTCGGATTGCACGAAATAATTGTCATTTTGCTGTTCGCTATTTTTTTTTCTATAAAAATATACGTGCGCTGTTTCGTGTGGAACAGGAACGAGACGGAGTGCTTTTCACGTGACCCGCTAGGCTATACTCAACTTCCCAGTTGCGATGTGTAATGGAAAAATATTTTTATTAATTATTATAAGCAATAATTATCAGCCTGAAACACTCATCCACATTGAAAAATCTTCCGAGAAAAGATACATGACGCCAACGGGACATGAACCCGTGCCCTTCTGATTGCCGGTCAGCTGCTCTCCCAATTGAGCTATGGCGGCTTATCTTATACCCGCCAAATGATTCAATATATACTAGTGTCGCAAAAACTAAAGTTGTTTGTTTTCAGGTGGAAAAAATATAATAAGCAGTAATTGTTGAATGAATGATAATTATTGCTTATAATTATCATTCATTCAATTGTTACCCTTTGTGCTATGCATAAAAATCTTGTCTTAAACGTTAGTTTAAAAATTAAAAATAATAATTAATATTTTTATTACTGTACGGAGCTAGTGTCATTACGGCATGCCTAATTGGCTAAGTTGTAAGACCGAAGGAAGTGGGAAGGGAAGGGAAGGGAAGAAGATGGTGGGAGAGAAGTGTTGAGAAGTACGTGGCTATACAAATCTGGTCAAAAAACATGGCTTAAGCCTTTTCAAACAACGTAACGTTTCAAATCTGGTCTGTCACCAGGACGATACTGAGAGTACCTTCCTCTCTGATATATGTAGTATGGCATTTTGTTTCCATTTTTATGATTACGTATAAGATAACTGCGGTGAGAACTGAAAATTTTGTGCACACTTAGAAATTACAGACTGAAAGAATATCTGTTCCAATTTTTTGGGTTTTGCCTTTTCAGCACATAATGTTTCTGCTTTTTTTTTTTTACAGTGAATACCGCACAAGAATCTCAACTGCTCCCGTCTGGAGCCAGTGAGACTTTGGCATCCCCAATTGGGGTATGTTGTGAGGCTGAAGGTAGTGTGGAGGGGAAGAAGGTGGGGAAGAGGAGGGTTGGGAAGTACCTGGCTATTCAGATCTGGTCACTAAACACGGCTAAAGCCATTTTCAAGCAACGTTTCAATTCTGAATGGTGGTCTTACACCAGGGCGATACTGATAGTATCTTCCACTCTGGAACATGCCGCAAATATACTATATATTATTTTAAATGAATTAATTGTGAAATAACACAAATTAATCAAATAAAATTTATTTGCGCATGCTGGGTTCGAACCCGCGACCTCCGGATTGTGAGTCAAGAGTCTTACCCACTGGACTACGGGGGTCGTCGAAATTCATGCTGAGTTACAATATACCAATAGACCATTCCGAATATTGATTCAAATCATTGCTATACTCGCAAAATATATCGCCTTTTGCTCGGTTCTATTTTTACGCACCAGATTTAAATGTCCGGGTTAAATTTTCCCCCCCAAAAAAAAAAAAAAAAAAAAAAAAAAAAAAAAAAAAAAAAAAAAAAAAAAAAAAAAAAAAAAAAAAAAAAAAGAAGGAAAAACTAAACCCTTTCATACACTTCCCCAAATGATCATCTAGTGAATCCACGTTATGCAATTGCACTATATAAGTATTATAAATACATACAGATATTTTCATATCAGAGGGTTCGGCTCTGTGGCATTTCTAATTGAACCTATAAATCCTACTGATCCCTCAATATAAATATTTAAAAAATCTTTTGTAATCCTGCATGTATTTAAAATTACTGCTTTTTGCATTTTTATATACAAATTCTTTGACAAATCTAATATGCTTAAATTTTGAATCAGATTCCTAGGTATTATGCCAGTGGCCGAAATAACAAATGGTAATATTTTTATAGTCCGAGAATGCCAAATTCTTTTAATCTCATTTCCTAAATCTGTGTATTTTCTAATTTTTTCAGAAACAGTTTTTTGAATATTACAGGAATTTGGAATAGCTACATCAATGATATAAGTTATTTTTTTAATTTTGTCATGTAAAACTATATCAGGTCTATTATGACTAATTGTTCTGTCTGTTAGTATAGTTTTATCATAATATATTTTATAAAATTCATTTTCTATAAATGAATTTGGTTCATATTCATAATAAGGTACTACATTACGGCAATCAATCAAGTTATGTTTAATTACCAAACTTTGGTGAATTATTTTTAAAACCTGATTGTGCCTAAATGTATACTCGGAAGGCGCTAATATAGAACATCCCGATATAATATGTTCTATAGTTTCGGGAAAAGCCAAACATTTTCTACATAAATCATCAATTTGATTTATATCTTTGATTATATGCTTTCTATAATTTTTAGTATTAATGACTCTATCTTGAATGGCAAGCATAAATCCTTCTATTTCTGCGCTCAACTCTCCAATACTCAACCATTTGTTTGACGAAAGTTTGTCAACATACGTTTGGTTGAGATAATTGAAGTGTTTTGCGTGAATAATTTTATTTGACCAGGAATCTAATAATTCCTGGTTAGTATTTATAAGAATGTTGGCATTCTCGTCATATAAATTTAAAGGTGTAATATTTCTATCTGCCTTGCAAATTATTTTGTGCATTTCTGAGCTATTAGCTTTCCTATGGAAAAAATTTCTAAGCATTTCTACCTGATTGTGTTTCAAAGATGTTATTTATAACATCTTTGAAACTTATTTATTTATAATTATTTTATTTATTTATAACACCTTTATTTATTTATAACACCTCAGCACAGGTTCTCCTAGTGAGGTGTTCACGAAACTTATAACCTTTTTCACACACAGTTTCACCTTCTCAAACCTACCTTACACCCGATATAATAAAATTGCCATATGTAAAAATGTTTTCAAAATATATTATGTAAAAATGAAAATAATTTGGTAAATACTGTAATAGATAGAAATAAATAAAATAAAAAATGGATATAGAAGAAGATCATTTGAAGTGACAATACAGAGATATATGAGATACACGGGCAACATACTCATAAGCATGTACGCACTCTCGAAGGCATACAACATAGGCATATTTATACATAAGTTTACATGCATATAATCAATGAATGAAATCATCGTTCTGAAATTCAAACAGGATGGTGTAACCCTAAGTGACCAGCTCAGGTATGGGGGCTCCATCGAAGCCAGAGTAAAGTTAGCCTCCCAAAAACTGGGCGTACTGTACAGGGCCCGCAGATACTTCAATAGTACACAACTGCTAACCTTGTACAAATCACAAGTACGCCCCACGGTTAAATTTGGCAGCCATCTCTGGTCTGGAGCTCCAAAATACCTGAAAAATACCTTCGACTCAGTGCAGAAACGGGCGGTCCGTTTGATAGATTCTCACATCTTAACAGACGGATTGCAATCTTTAGAGCACAGGCGTCGGGTGGGAATGCTATCCTTGTTCTACCGGTATTACAATGGAAGATGCTCCGAGGAACTAGCATCATTGATCCCTTTGGCACCGATGCATAGTCGGGAAGCACGCCAGACGCGTGCCCAACATTTGTACACGGTTGACATTTGTCACATGAGAAAGGGTCGTTTCTTCGACTCGTTCTTGTGTTCAACAGCTCGGCTGTGGAATGATTTGCCGGCCTCTGTGTTTCCTCCTTCCTACAACATGGGTCTCTTCAAGACCAATGTTCATTCCTTCCTCTCCTCAAAAAGACCCTCCACACAGCATCCCAGATGACATAGGCCCTGAGGGAAATTATTTTCCTCAGGGCCCTGTGTGGAGTTAATGTAAAAAAAAAAAGGATGACCGTATACGATGTCAGGCAAGAATGAGAAAGACAGATACATAAATGGGCTAGAAGTCTAGAATCAAAAGATACATAAATCACGTTTTCAAGACATTCGTTCGCATTTAAATCCACATAGAAGGCATGTTGTAGCGTGCATTAGGTATCTATTCAATTTAAATTGAGAGGCGGTTATAGGTACCACCACATCGGAAACCATTTATTGGATAACCAACACATTTGCGCCTGGGTTCTTGGGGTGAGGTTTTTCCGGGTCTCGGCGGTGGATGAATCTGCCCACCACGCAGTTGGAGAGATAGGTTGAGGGATACCTTTTGATCCCTCCAGCAGGACTCTCTCGGAACATCGCCTTGCACCCCGATGGAAACGATAGATTCTTACGACCGTCACTTCTGGAGGCAGTGACCCCAGATTCTTACCCATCCCTCATACCTTTTTCCTTCCCAGAACTTCTTCTCCTTCCTTTCCTCAGAAGACCCACACAGCATCATCAAGGATGACGTAGGCCCTGGAGGAATTGTTTTCCTCGGGGCATCCTGAGCTAATGAGCTGGAGCTAATGTAAGAAAAAAAATCTATGTAATTTGCATTAGTATACGGAAGAAATTCATCGTGATTTTATAAGAGAACTAGTTGCGGTATTCAGCTTCGCTCAGGGAGTTGATGTGAGATTGAACCCACGACGGATCTTGCTTTATGTAGTCCTACCAATACGTAGTAGCCCCGTACACAAAAAAGGCTTCGAAAAGTCCACAATGTTCCAGAACATTCCAAAAAATTCGAGAGTGTTCTGGAATATTCCACAATGATGTGGGATGTTCCGGAATGTTCCCGAAAGTTCAAAACTATTCCCAAACATTCCACAACTGTTGAAATGCTCTGACGAAATGTTGTGGAATTCTCTCAAATACTCTCGAATGTTCTGGACTTTTCTAGAGATTTCTAGAAATTTCCAGCCCTTATAAGTCTTCAAAAGCACACCCTTCAGGTAAAAACGGGAACATTCTTCATGGACAGGGGATAGAGAGCTACCACACCATATAACTCCCTTGATCGTACCTACTCGTTTCTGAATTTTAGCAACACGCACATTGTACACTTTCTTTTATAATATACTTGCTTTTTCCCACGACTTCGCTCGCATGGTATTAGGGGGGTTCCCACTCCACCTCTCCCCCCCCCCCCTCCCCCACTCCATCCCCCTCTCCCTCCTCCTCTCCCCCTCCTCCCCTCCCCCTCCTCCTTTCCCTCCCCCGCCGCCCTCTCCAACCCCTCCCCCCCCTCCACCCACCACTCGCCCATTTATTTGAAGTACTCCCCAAATAATTTGAATCAAATAAAGAATTATAGATATCTTACTAATCGTGCCACCCATTGCAATTTTTTTTACACAAATTTCACAATGCCAGACCTCTGTGCTCTACAGCCTTTATTTTATTCTGACGAAAGAGCTAAATTATTGTAAAGTTTCATTAAAATCCATTCAGTTTTTGCGTGAATGAGTGACAAACATACATATATCCATACATACATCCGTACATCCATACAAACTTTTGCTTTTATTATATTAGTAGGATATTGACTAACAAGAAATTTTATTTAGACTCTCAGCAACTGTTTTTGCTGCAATAGAAAACAGACTTGGTGCTTTTTCGTCAAAATCAAGGATTTGGTTAATGTTTACATGTTGATTAGTTTATACATTTTGAAGTAATTATTATTGTGCTTAGCCGTTCCTGAATGAATTGGCACAAGGCCTACTGCGTGATCCCTTTTGATTGGACATTATTTAATGACACATCTCAAAATCATCGTCCCAGCATTAAATCAATCTGTTTATTCTGGCATTTACTATTATTACCACTGATAATTGGCTGGGTCGTTAAAATGAACTATTTGTAATCCTGGGCAGAGCATTCATTCAAAAACTTACTCATCCCTACTGATTGGACAAGGTTGTTTTACTTCATAACAGAGTCCATGGTCAATAGGCAAATTAGTACTACCAATTGCTTGCGCTGAGAGGACCATGTTTTGCTGAAACTGTTGAGGATGGATCTTAAATAAATCACTTTTCTCACAACAAAACACTATTGAATTTATTTGGCACTAGTGAGTACCTGGCATGCGTTCCGATGCCAAAAAAAGAAAGAAAGTGTTTTGTGTTTATTCTGTTTATTGAAGCTCTTTTGGAAACACAATTTTTTTTTTGCTTTCCGTCTGTTGCGTACACAGATAAATCAGAAGATTTTCCGACGCCTGAACAGGCTACCCATAGCAGTCTGTGTGAGAATTTTACCCCTTCGATATCCCCTACCGCTACTATTTCTCCGTTGAAATCCCTCCCTCTGTCCTTCCCTCGTCCTCAACCCTTCCATAACCGCTCCCGTAGATGTCCTTCCGCGTTCCCCTTCCACCTTCCCCCTCCCGTGAACTACCCATCCTAAGAAAATGGGGAGGTGAATTAGATGGATAAGGTATGGGAGTACTAGCTATTCAGACCTGGTTACTAAACACGGCCAAAGCCATTTGAAGCAATGTTTCGATTCTAAAAGGTGGACTTTCATCTGAGCGACACTGAAACTATCAACTACTCTAGAATGAGCCTCAAATATATTAAATATTAGCTGACCCGGCGAACTTCGTACCGCTTCAGAATCAGTCATTGTTGTGTTAACTTATTAGCTGAATTAAATTCAGTTTTTTTATTAAGTTAAAAATTACACAATGAAGCAATAATCGATGCGCAAGTGTCCGTGTTTTGTTTTTGTCAGTATCAGAGACGGCGTCGTGTACGAATTTATATTTTTAAAATTTTCTTAGTTTTCCACTTACTTTCGGGAATAGAGTTTTATTTTCTTTATACGTGTGAGGGAGATTTAATATAATTATTTTATTTTTCCCGTGGAGGGGTGCAGACATACGTTCACCGTTTGTCCAATTTTCGACGGTTAACATTTAGTGTAAAGAGGGGCAGCATTATATGTTTAAGAACAAAAATAAAACAATCAGCGCATTGACATTTGACGTTTTCGAATTTTTGGAATTCACTCACTACTAAATATGATCACAATATTCCTGCAGCTCTTTCAAAATATGAGAATTCGTTCCATAAAAATGTACTCGTATGATGAAAAGAATTTTCTTCAAATGTTTTTTTTTAAGAATTTCATGTTTTAATATCTGTTCTGCTAATCGGGGCGAAGACAAATCCAACAAATCAAAGTCATAAAAATCGGTCCAGCCGTTCTTGAGTTATAAATGGTGTAACTAACCCGACTTTGTTTTATATATTGAGATATTATGTGCTAAGTACACCTACCTGAGGTGTCTACCTTCTGCCGACAGACTAGCTCAGAAAGGTCAGTAGAGCGGGGGAGACCATCATCAGGGTGGTAGGATCTCTGAGGCGTTTGTGGCGCATCCCTGAAATAAGCTCAAATCCTACGGGCAGGGGGAGACAGTGAAACAAGTGGCTACGGTAAATAACAGTTGTATTGGGTAGAATTCTTTCATAAACAACAATGGTACATAATGCAGGCAAGGTTAGAACAGGGTAGCATCAACAATCCTATCTAATTCGGGTGCATTTGGCCCTAAAATCTCTCTGGGGGGCGGTCATTTATCGTCGCGTTGAATTTACAAGGAACACACGCAATAAAGTGGGATTAATAGCTCATGGTACTCACTGCAACCGGCGGCTTGGAGATCGGTGTGGTGAAAGGGAATTTAACCGGGCTGGGCATTCCCGCCCGTCACTAGGCGAAATAACAATCGCCATGGCGGCTTCGTGGAATGTTCTGGAACAGTGCAGAACGGTTCACGGTACACGTGCGCTTGAGGCGAGCTCGGGGACAGAATGCGGGGCGGCGGCTGACTACAACCGCCGTTGGCGCGCGGCAAGCTAGCGGAGAGGAAGCCGAGTAATTTGCAGGGGCGTAGGTGAGTAATTTGCAGGGGTCTATTCGTGCATCGTAACATATGTTTAATTAATAAATTGTGAAATAATACAAAGTAATCAAATAATATTTACTTGCACACGCTGAGATTTTAACCCGCGACCTCGGGATACAAGGATCGTAACCACTCAACCCTATTTGGGGGGGTGGGGCTTTCGGAGGGAAAGTAGATGGGGGAAGGGTAGGAAGTACCTAGCTCATTAGATCTGATCATTTGACGGCTAATTCTGTTTCAAGCAACGCAACGTTTCGATTCTGAATAGTGTCTTTCACCAGAACTTTACTGAGATTTCTAATGAACAGAAACAAGGGCCAATGTACTAGACGTTATTTTAATCAAATAATATTAAAATCCACCAAAAAAATAATTTGATTTATTTGCGCACGTCAGGTTTCGATCTAGCGAACCCTGGGTCCGGAGACAAGAAGCTTTGCCGATCTGCGCCGATCATGATTACATGTCATATAATTATCTTGTATTGCATGTTACCGCAGCCACGCCTGTTGATGGTAAACATCGCTTTTTAAGTTAGGTTCACATGACAAGCGCTTAACACGCGTTGAACGCGCGCAAAATTTTTGTATAGTGTTCACATGGTGTTCGATTGTCTGGCGTTGAACGCGCGTTGCCTCGGCCGCCCTGGTTCAGTTTGAGTTCAACATTTGTCGAAGATGGACGTAGAAACAGTTTTAACGGTGATTTTATACCGATGGCAAAAACGACGCGACAGAAGACGTAAGAATAGAATAGAATAGACGTTTTCTATTTCATCTATAAATAATTCGGTATTAAAAGCTTCCGTTTCCATTTTGGACGATTTCTGGATGAACTGAGCGAACCGTAAAATACGTCTATCCGCGTCAAAAGCGCGCGCTCAACTGAAACTGAACGGTAACATAGAAAAGCAATGATTTTTTTCATGGAAAGTTTCATGGAAAACAAAAGCACAAAAGACGCCATTGCTAAATTATCTAGTACTATACAAGACGCTTTAGACAAATCATTAAAATGGGTTGGTATTTTTATAGATCTCCAAAAAGCTTTCGACAGTATATCACATGTCAAATTAATACAAAAATTAAAGGTTGTGGGTTTTAATGACAGAGCACTAAATTGGCTAAAAAGTTATCTTCACAAAAGAACACAAATTGTAAAAATTAATCACACACCAAGTATACCACTCACAAGTGATTTTGGGATACCGCAAGGTACTGTTTTGGGACCATTACTTTTTATCATGTACGTAAACGATATTTTTAAACAAAACCTCAGTGGAACCATTATATCTTATGCGGACGACACGATTATCATAATTAAGGGTAGTGACTGGAAAATTGTAAACGAAAATGCAAATAATGACATCCATATCCTAAAACCTGGTTCGATACAAACCTTCTTACAATCAATGCAAAAAAAAACAGTTCATATCCCTTTCTCAATAAATAAATCCAAAACTTATCCCAACTTTAATATAACTATACACAACACAAAATGTAACAAAGATGTCTGTAATAATTCATGTACCATATTAAACCATGCAACTGAAATAAAGTACCTGGGTGTAATTGTAGACCAACATATGAAATGGAACAGACACATATGTGAACTTGTTAAACGCATTAGGAAATGTATCTATATATTCATAAGATTAAGAAATATTCTCAAATTAAACAACCTTAAAAAAGTCTATTATGCACTAGTCCAATCACTAATTCAGTATGGAATCATTGGATGGGGAGGTGCATATGAAAAAATTATAAGTCCTGTAAAAGTGGTACAAAAACTGATTATTAAAGTAATTTTAAAAAAACCACCAACTTTCCCTTCAGCATCATTGTTCAAAATTTTCGAAGTACCAAAAATTGAAGACCTCTATAAAAAAGATTCAATACTACAAATATTCAAAGAAAATGTAACTAAAAAATTTAAACTCAACTCATCATTAAGGCATAAATTTAACTTCCAAATTCCCCTATTTTCAACACAACAAATGCACAACAATTATATTTACAAAGGCATAAAATATTTTAATAATCTTCCCGAAGAAATTAAAAAAATAACAGATTTCGTAACATTCAAGAAAAAGGTCAAATTAATCTTTAAAAAAAATCAACAACCATAACAACACCAATCAAAATGTTATAACTTCAATTCATAGCATATCAAAAATTAACATCACAACATAGTTTATATTTATTGTATATACTAAGTAAAATGTATGTTATAAAAGTGAAAAATAGTAGTTTTTATATTATATTTATATAGAGTTTATATTTATTGGAAAATGTAAAAAAAAAAATGTAACTATGTTATAAAAATGAACTAGCTGTAAAATAACTCCTACGCCAAGCTCAAGAGCTAGTACTCTTCATTGGCGTGGAATTTCAAAAATCATGTATCTTTTCATTAAATAAATAAAAAAAAAATAAAAAAAAAAAAATAAAAAAAAAAAATAAAAAATGATCTCAAAGCGCGCATTGACGCGCGCTGACAACAGTCGAGCGCTGGCGCAGCGTTCAACGCGCGCTTTATTAAAACGCCCGTTAGCATGCGTACGGCCTGAATAAAATGTATGTAGTTGTAAACGCGCGTTATCAAAACGCGCGTTAAGCGCCTGTCATGTGAACCTGCCCGAGTGACCGCATCGACAAACATCTCCAAATTTAAATAAATAATGTAGGTACGTCCTCAAGCGAAAGTTACTTATAACGACCCACAATATCTCAATAAAGACACCAATTTGCATCAGTAATTATGAATGGTCTCCATTGAGTTTGAGGGGAAGCAGAGTGAATTAACAGCAATAAATCTTATTGTCTACGATAATTTACGACGCTTCTATGATAAATGACAATTGTAAACCGGATCATCACTTTGAAGTTAGGCACAACATATCCAAATTAGCATTCAATTTTCTTATTCTGAAACCTAGAGCTGTTTCTAACCACATACCTAAATCACCTCGTTGCGATTTTATGGTTTTAGGGGTATTTTAGAACATCTGAAGCATACGAACATTATTTCATTTCTATGTTAATGTCAATTAAAATTTATATTTATCTTTTCATTTTAATTTATCTTTCAATTTCAATTTATTTTTCCATTTTAATGTGTCTTTTATTTTGAACTAGCAGACCCGGCCACACGTTGCTGTGGCTAACGAAACACAACACCATTACCCAATCTTTATAAAATCCACACCACCCGCTTGCGCTGAATTGAATATTTGAATTTATCGGCTTTTCTCTACTAAAATAAGCATGTATTATACATATAACAAAAAATGAATCGATGCTGATCTCTTGTCATGTACTTTAAGCTCTTTCAAACATATAGTTAATGGAGCCTTATAATAATCAATTCATTACCAAATACTCGTAGATTAATTCACTTTAACAAAACTAAATAATTATTACCTTACCTTATATGTTTTTTATTTTTATTTTTTTATTAAAAATAATGTAATACGTACTTATATGTGTATATACGCACATGTGCGTATATATATTATTTTTCCACTTTAAGTCCGGTGTTTTTTTCAATTATTTTTTGTTTTATAAATATTTTATTTTAATTTTTTTAAATAGCCATAAAACTGGCACACTGTATTATACTATTTTTTTGTGAGTACTATCACTTTACTTTTATCTTACTTTTACTTGTTTTTTTTTTAATTAATGTAGGTACATATTATTTCTCGATCCTACATCTAGTGATTTTCAGTTTTCATCATTATTTTTATATATTTATTTTTTCTACTTTCATTGTTTTTTATCTTATCTTATCTGTATCACACAATATAGACTGTGTTTAGATTATTTATCTAGTTTCTATCTCTGTAGATAATATTGGGCAAAAAAAAGTTAATAATTGTTGACTTTTTATTAATTATTTGGGCATGATGTGAACATTTGTTATTGGGTTGTAACCTAATTATTATAATTTATTGTTTGTTTAATGCATGTAATGTTATTAACCTGTAAATGTTCCTAATAAAATAAAATAAAATAAAAATATAAACTAATTATCTCGCCACTAATTATACAATGCTTGCAATGCAACACTGGATATTTAAAAAGGGAAAATCAAATGCCTACTTACTCTAGGACATCTATTTTCCAATTTCTTCCGTAGAACGAATTTCAAAAGTGACTATAGTACGGCCCGCCAGCCGTTTTAAATATGTTTTCTTTGAATTTCTCGGCTTTTCTCCAATATAATTTACATTTGATTATACATATAAACATTCCTTTTCAATCACTCTATCTATTGGGGAAAATCGTATGAAAATCCATTGCGTAGTTTAAAAGATTAACGCGCACATACATTTTGAGCGACTTTTATACTATGTAAGGATTTATCTTTCAATATCGAAATTGAGTAAAAAAAATATGATTTAAAAATATGTAAATTAGTTCTAATTCAAAAAATATAATGGAATGATTCTTCGTTCCCAACTGTGGATGGATCCAAAATTGGCACCGGAACCAAACATATTTGTTGATATTTTTCAAAATAAAAGTGCATTGTCCCATAGTTTTGACAGCAAGAAGCAGACGGTTGGAAGCAGTTAAGACTCTTCTTCAATGTTCACAAATAATCAACCCCCTCCCCCTTCTTCTTCCCGTTTTTAAAAAATAAATTTAAATATTTAAAATTTCAAAAACTTGATAATGTAAAATAAATCAAATTTTCAAACATAAAGCACTTTCTTTCCTACAAAGTTAATTTTTTTGAAAAAAAATCTAACTTGAAAATTATTGAATTAAAAAAATTCTAATTTTCAAAAAGTGAACGAGTCCATGTGACTGATGTACCTTCGCCTCACCGAATGCAGAGCTATAGTTGTCATGTTGTGTGAATAGGAACTGCACATAACGCATTCGAAGTAGTATTTACACAATGCAATGCGGTAGCTGACCCAGTTACTCGATACTTATATTAACATTAAATAGGTAAAAGGTACTCCCGTAATATGTACATAATATCCGTCCACCCCTATTTGGGGGAATTCATCGATAAACTTCTACCATAAAAACTCTAAATAAGAGCTGTTGACACAATAAACATACGTCAGCGTACAACATAACAAAGGGGACCTAGAAATGTCGAATATAATTACTGTTTTGCAGTTCGTTCCACACAAACCACACCTGGACTGGAGGTTGATGAACAAAAATCAATATTTACCGTCAGTGAATCACATTTCATCTTTTATAACATACACTTATGCAAATTTGTCCAATCTCTTGCATCATTCACACCAACTGGTAATACTGTTGATAATACGAGATGCAAACAAAGCGTTGCCAGCATGGAATAATAAATAGACTCCAATGCAATAACAAAATTTGTTTAAAAGATTATATAATTTTTTTTTAAACTTTAAAACACGCATCCATAAATTTTATTTTTATTTAATTTAAGCAATAATTATCATAACAAATATCTTTTATCACAATACAAGGTAGGTATTTGAATAGACGGGTTGCTTATTGTGCTCCGACCTCCAGCCCATCATTTTTTTTGGTCGAAACATCTGTTATTTATTTTTTAGGCGTTGACAACAGTCGCACGTATTACGATGGCATCTTTATAACCTTGCGTTATTATGTTATTATTGTAATTTGACAATAAATTTGCATAAAAGGTGTGATAAACACACCATTATTATTTAATGAAATTTCTTAATTGTTATGAAGACTGTCGGAATGTGGAAGGTAAATGTACACTAGGCTGGTCCATTGCTTTTTATCTTATTTGAATATCATAAAACTTGCGCTAGAGAAAACTCTAGTTTCCGGTGAATTTAATTTATTAATAATTATCGTTAAAAGGCCACAAGTTGACAGAGCATAGTGAAGTTTTAACTCGACCACTTGGCATTTCATTTATTTGTAAATTTGTTTGTTACGTCCCAATTCCGTTTCAAGATGGCGGCCGCTTTGAGTACTACCTTTTTATCCCGTTATAGTTCGCACTTTACAAAGTTTAAAACTCATAAAATGTTTGATTTCGATGTTTTAAAATATATGAACAATTATATTCAATCCCGAGTTTTGATAACTCATGGGAATGCTACTTCGTTGTATGTTTTTATTTATTTATTTTATTTATTTATTTGTTTGTTTACGCCTTGATGGCTTTTACATATACAATAAATTGTACAGGAGCATTATAACAAGTATGCAGTATCATAAGTATATATAGTACATAAAATGATAAACAGAGCTAGAAAGATATAAGTAGGCTTAACATAAGTGGGTATGAATATTCGAGTAATTGTTTACAAAGGAGTTCAACCAGCGGATTCGTATTTGGACTATTATATTCAATAATTTATTGTCACAATATCACACAAAATGTGATTCCAAATATACCTGAAGCATACCGGTATTGCAGTGGTGTAAAACATTTTTAACGATTAATATAAAAGTAGGTAATTTTTTTGTAATTAATTATTTTTATTTATTTATTTTTTAAATTATATTTTTTTTGCTATCATAAACGTACGTATGTTTGTTATTATTATGAAAAAGAAAAAAAAGAAAAGGTACACAGTAATTACATATGTAAATAAGTAAGTAGGTACTATGAATGTAGTTATCATGAAAGTAGTTACAGAGCAGTGGGTATTAAGTTTGTTACTGTTAACAATGTGAAACATTTAAGGATTTTTACATTAGTTTGTTATTATCAGGAAAAAAATAAAATAAAAGGTACATAGCAATTAAATATTTAAATTAAAAAAAGAATAGTGTGGCTTATAGTTGCTACGTTTAACACATGCTCGTAAGTACACGGGGTTTCTATTATATTTTTCGGTTTTTTCGGTTTTCTATTTTAGTTTTCTATTTTCTACTCACTAATCCGGCACATCAATAGACCGAAACGTCCAATAATCCGGCACCCTCCGCCCGCGGCTTCTCGCGCCCCTCTACGCCTATGCGTTCCATCGCCGGTTGTCGTCTAGAAGTCTAACCTCAAAACTTACCTCATGTGCACTGCACGTGCGTATACGTACTTAACTGTTGCTTTGAAGAGTGAATAGTGTGTATAGGTATTCTCTTTATGAAATGCTTTGTCTTATTTATTATGGTTTTTTCTCCATAATCCAATAATCCGGCACCCTCTGGTTTTTAATAGTGCCGGATAAGTGAGATTGTATTGTATAGATACAATATCTGCGCTCAAAACTGTCGATATGTTACATTTGAGTATTTGGGACGCTTGCAATAGCGATATCGTAAAATAAAATTACCTCCATACACTGAAGGCCCAGCCTTAGTTATACCTAACATATTATAGGTGCAAGCTTATTGCTTATGGTTCTTGCCCCCATATAAAACAAAGAAAACCATTGTCGAAGATTATCATGGATGCTGCAGATGCCATTTCTAAACAAAGGAAGTAGGATGTAAACTGTGTAGTTATGTAGGTTTGTTTATTCCTTTTTATATTGTTTAACGTGTTTCGTCTTCGTATGAGTGTGCCAGCTAATAATGGCAAAACATACTTCGCAAACACAAACCACGGATAGTTAAATTCTCGTGCGACTGTTAAATATGTCATAAAATCGTTGTTTGAAATAACTCAACTCGTATGAATATTATCCCACGAAACGTTAAACACGTTGGGCGGAACTAATATTCAAATAATAAAAGTCACCAAACTATTTAGATTTTTAGTTTTCGATACCACACGGCTTCGCTCATAACACGATTTATAAATGTTAATGTTAAATTCATGATGGAAATGACATTGCCAGCATAAAATAATTAATCAATTTTCATACTTGTCACCAATAGAGATTTTGCTGTTTCAGCATAGATCTTCTGAACTAATAATATCTACTATACACGACATATTTTTTCAGTCCGATTACTGTATAGAGACCAAAACAAAAATTTTCGCTTTACACGATCGCTATTTTCATCTCTATTTTCATATCTACGATTTCAGTTGGCATAAACCGGAAAATTTTGTCTTTGGTCTCTATACGGGAATCAGAAAAAAAAGATATCTTGTATTGTAGGTATAAGTAACCATTGTTACAGAGTTAACAGAGATGGACCGCCGCATAACTTTATCTTTTCACACGCTCGTTGATTCACTCACATGCATACATTACTACCGTCATTCTGACTCTTAACTTGATCTGACACACCTTTGGTCGGCCTTTTTAAACGGCCCAGTGGTCGAGGGGTTCAAAATCTGGCATGCACAAATAAATTTTATTTTAATTATTTATATTATTTCATCATTTATTCATTTAAAATAATATATATTATATTTACGGCATGTTCCAGAGTGAATGACGCTCTCAGTATTGCCCGGGTGTAAAACTACCATACAGATTTGAAAAATTGCTAGAAATAACTTTAGGCGTGTTTAGCGACCAGATTTGAACAGTCAGATACATCTACAACTTCCTCTTCTCATCTCTTTCCCCTTCCACTACCTTCAGTCTCACAACAACCCCAATAGGGGATGCAGTAGGCTCCAGACGGGAGCAGTTGGAACTCTTGTGCGGTATTCACATAAAAAAGGTGCTTCTTTTTCCTTTGGTCGAGCCATTTCTTCCGCGGGTGTAAGGCCTTTTCTACCTTTCGCTCTACTTTTCCAAACCATCCAAGTATTAATTATCCACTTAATGAAAACAAATAACTTTGTAAACACCACTTTATTAATATAGTGGTGTTTACAAAGTTATAGTTTTCATTAAATCAGTAATGACACCACAAAGCGTAGGTATTGGCGAAGTTTGAAGAAGTATTAATTATCCTTTTACGTATAGTTAAACTAATGTAACTGGTAAAAAATGACATAGCCAGCAAATTTTGTGACGTCGGAGTTCACTGTTCGACAATTATTTATTTGTGGGACACAAAAAGAGTTTTTACTGCATAGTTGTATGCATGTCTGCACAACAAACAGCTATGAAAACTAGATCAATTATCTGCTCGTAAAATTTATTTTCATTCGGATGGGGTAACAAACTATCAAATATGCTAAACACTCTGACAGCATTATTATAATTGAACGGCGATAAAAAAATATTCATGAATAAACTACGCACATACATCACAGGTTTTTTTTCTGGGGAAATATTAATTTATTGATACGGTAAATATCCGTGAAAGGTTAATGTTTGCGGGAATAAATTATTGCGTAAAGTGAATATTATTTTCAGGGTCGTCTTTCAACTTTCTATTTAGAGTGATTAAATCTCTATGAAATATTTTAATTTTAAAAAGCAAAATGGTTGATGATTTACTACATACTACTGGTATAATAAAAACAGTAATAAACGACCCTGATAAAACTGCAATAAAGCACTCGTTAAAATTGCGGGTTGCAAACTAGCCCACATTTTTTTTACTTCGCAGATGGCTTTAGTAGATAATTTTTTTAAATATGCACCTATGTTGTTTTATTGCTTTGTAGTAGGTATGTAGTTTTTCGCATTGTTAACTAATAGCTTTACTACCCGACTTCGCCCGAGGTTATGTATAAAAATGTGTTAATTTGATTTCTTCAATTTAATCAATATCCATGTATAAAAAAGATCTTGCCGATGTGCGACGTTTCTCAGTACTTTTACTCTCTTTTCAATAAATATTCTGATCTGCAAGATATATTTCATCCGAAAACTAATCAATATGTAAATGGTATTTGTCCCATTTTTTTTCTAGACACAAATTTATTTATTTATTGACGCCCTATTGGGCTTTTACGAGTACACCTATGTATAGTATAAAATAGTCGAAGGTATACAATGTTTACTTTCTACTATTTTTGTTATATTGTGTGGGCGTGATTTTTTTTTTTACATGAGCTGCACACAGGAGGCCCAGATGAAAATAATTACCCTCAGGGCCTATGTCATCTTTGGGGATGCTGTGTGGAGGGTTTTTTTTAAAGGAAAGGAAGGAGAGGAGAGTTCTGGGAAGAAAAAGGGTTTAAGGGGTGGGTAGGAATATGGCGTTCAGTGTGTCCAGATCATCCGCCTCCAAGACCTAGACAAACCTCACCCTATGGACCCGGGCACCCCTGCTAAATCACCAAACGTAGCGAACCACTTGGGGTGACCTATGGCAGAGGTGTTGGTTATCCAATAAAGGTTCCCGGGCGGCGGTACCCATTCCCGCCTCCCAAATTGTAAAAACTAAAACTAATCAATACATGAATGGTATTTATTCCATATGTTTTTTTTTCTATACACAAATACACCTATGTACACCATTCGACTATTTTTGTTGTATTGTGTGTGGGTGATTATCTTTAAGAGTGATATGAGTCGGCTTAATCTCCTCCGTTTTACTTTTTATTCTTACTTTCTGTTCACCATTTAACCTATTATGTATTTTATTTTATGTTTTAGTTGTTTATTTTTTCATTATGTTTATATTTTCATTGTATGTTTTGTTTTATTTTTAAGTATTTAGAATAACAGTGATACAAATAACTCGTAAAATATAATGTAAAAGCCCACCACGACGTGTTGTAAATTAATAATAATAAAGAAATAAATATTATGTTACAAACTTTTTTATTCTTCTTCCTCTCGTGCCCTGTCCGTTCAACGGGCTATCATGTTAACTATTCGGACTTTGTTTACTGCGGCCCGAAACAACTCTACAGTAGACTGACCAAACCACTGTCTCAGGTTTTTCAGCTAGGATGTTCTCCATCTTCCAGGGCCTCGTCTTCCGGCAATATTTCTCTGCATTATGAGATGCAAGATGCAAGATCTTCATTCATGGCGTTCATTCAAAACCAATATTCATGGCGCCTAATCTTACTTTTTAAAAATGAAGTGAAAGCACATATCAAAACTCCATAGCTGATAATGGAAATGACCATGCGATCTGAAAATGACGCCGGATCTCACAGTAATAGAATTACTTTTTTAATGAAGAAAAGAGATTTTAGAAAATAGATTATCTAGGCGTTTAGAAAACATTTATTATAAAATACAGGGCATTAAAAAAAACAAAAATCACGTGAGTAAAATACTTCATACAGGGACATGACCTTGCCAAAAAATTATTTAATAAAATTTTTGACTGAAAGCACATTTTTTATTTTAATTGCACGACAGAATGTTTATCCCATTAAACTACAAGACTTCTCATTTTGATACTTTTAACAATTATTTGAAAGACAATTATACAAAACAAGTCTTAAGGCTATTTAAATAATAATTAAATATAACCACTGTTTCAGAAATTTAATCCAAAGGCACCATTCCTATTGTCACGCTATGCTGTGCTAAAACATCTGTTCTGCCTTGTGGTATCTGGAACAACTTGTGACTACTACTATAGCTGAAGTTTTCAGGCACGTATACGCCATAGCATTTCAATAGGTTGGTGAATGGGCTATCAATAGGTTTATGAATTATAAAAAAAAGTAAGTATTACTATATTTGCGTAACGTCTTTGTATTTGCGTATCTCTAGACAAAATTTTAATCAATGTTTACTGTTCATCGTGCTAATTAATAAAATTAATGCATTTTAGCAATATAACCTAACACAGTAACTAACCTAGTAACTAACCTAGTAAGTAACCTAGTGAGTACCTACAAAACGGACAAAGGGTAAATATGAAGAAAAAAATACTTAAAAACAAAAACCAAGAAAAATACCAACCATCCAATAACGGTGTACAGCAATATGCAAACACAAAATAATAAGTATTTACAGTGTTGCCAACTCAGCTCCTATAGAGCTTTATTTAGCTCCAAAATAGGCTGTCGGCCCTAAAAAAGTGGTTTAGCTTCTTAGATCGTTCGATTTTAGCTCTTTTTAGTGACGTCTGGCTTCATTTTAAAAATCAAGTTGGCAACACTGACTATGTAAACAAAAATAATGGACAATAAATTCAAGTTAAAAAAATATATTTAAGAAATTTAGTAAAGTTCTGGGGGCATCGCTAATCTTTGGAAAGGAATCTAGACAGTTTCGGGGTTTCTCAGTAGATTTCTCGTGATCGATAATGATTTTGATTGTGGCCAAGAGGAAACATTCTACACGGTTAATATATATAATCTTGGGTTTTCAGAGGCAAATTTTTCTTTACCCAGGGCCTCTAGCGGCATCCCAGGCCTTCCAGACTGTTGCTACGCCACTACTTGGAGATTTATGAATAGCCGTGATAATTATTGTTTTTCCTATGAGATCATAATAAAGGTATAATATTGCGACTACGCATAACTTTTCATTGAAACATTCCTCTCAAGTATCGTATCAAGGCCTGCTACAGTCTCAAGTGCTTTCAAAACATAGGGATTTAATATTAACGAAAAAACTAGAAGGAATTTATTTTTATTTTTTTACCGACAAATACTGACATAGACTTTATGAAATATTATCTTCGGGAATCGCTAATACAATACAGGGTCTCCGGGGGTAAAGTGCATTAACTTCGGGAGGTGATACTACATGATAGTACAAGCAAAAAAGATAAATAACTTTTTAGAAATTCCAACTTTTAGGGGTAGTTTTGAGGTAAAAAGATAAAAATAGTCCGGCGTGTACGGCCAGATTTATTATTTTTCGCTGTTACGATACGGGCTAATCACAATCGAGTCGGGCGCCCGGCAGTAGGGATGTCGAAAGTGAAAAAAATATCGATGTATCGATATTTATTAAAATATCAATATCGACGTCGATATATCGAGGAAAAAATATCGATGTATCGATATATCGGTCAAATTTTTAAAAGATTTTGCGTTTTTAAAATAATAGTGGATTCAGCTCAATATTATCAATAGTAATTTTTATACACAATGTGCATTATTTTAATGTACAGAAATGTCAGTAAAAATGAAGGTATTTTTATCAGTATTCATTTTTATTAGGTAATAATTACAAAAATATCAAAAACTAAAAAGCTGTCCTCTAATTTATATATACGTAAACTGAGACGCATACACAGTTTGTATGCGTCTCATTAACATTCTATTGGCGTATTAATCTGTCGAAAAGGATTTCGTGTTTGGAACAAGGTATAGTCAATAATCATACAGTTGGGAAACAACACATGGGAGTGGCTTAGAAAAAAATGGCGAAAAATAGCATACATTTCTATGTATGTACCTACACATTTGAGATAGTATTAGTGATCACATATACTAATGCAAAGACAATAAATTTTGTAAGCTATAGTTAAAATTTCAACCGCCAGATGTCATGACGGTTTTTTATTCTAGTGACAATAGTAACATAAATTTAAAAAATATCGTTTTCATACAATTTTCGATATTTGATATTTTGTATCGATATATCGGATCAAAATATATCGGCTAAAAATATCGATGAAAAAAAATATATTAAAAATATCGATACATCGATAGATCGATATATCGATACTTTTTCAACAAGCCTACCCCGCAGGATCTCAGCAAGTAAGATCGTACCTCACGACCTCACACTAAGGATTTTTTGTAGGTACTACTTTTTGTACGAGAAAAAATGTTGGATTTTCGGAAAAAGTTGTTAATCTTTTTTACTCCTACCATCATGTAATCATCATCTCCTCCCGAAGTTAATGCACTTTACCCCCGGACACCCTGTATACCTCAGTATCGTCTTGGTGAAAGGCAACCATTCAAAATGTAAGAAATGGGTTTAGCCGTGTTTAGCATCCTGGTATGAATGTTTTTTTAAATTGCATTAACTCCAAACAGGTGGCTCTGAGGAAAATAATTTCCCTCAGGGACATCTTTGGGGTTGCTGTGTGGAGGGTTTTTTCAGGAAAGGAATAAAATAAAGTTCTGGGAAGAAAAAAGGTATGAGGGGTGGGTAGGAATCGGGGGTCAGTGTCTCCAGGAGTCACGGACGTACGAATCCATCCCTCCCATTGCGTTGCATGGCGATGTTTCTAGAGAGTTCTGCTCTCCCTCAACTGGATTCGTACGTCCACCACTCCTGGAGAAACTGACCCCCCAATCCTACAAACTCCTCTGGCCATCAAGATCTGGACAAACCTCAGGGCACGCCAAACGTAGCGAACCACTTCGGGTGACCCATGGCAGAGGTGTTTGTTATCCAATAAATGGTTCCCTGGGCCAATACCAATACCCACCACCAAAATTATGATGCAGCATTATTTTGATAAATAAGCCGTTGTTTTTGTGCTTTTTTGTGCCGTCACCGTGCTGTTGCCGTGAGAATAAAAGCGCCCCTTAGGTAGGTACCTATTACAGACGTTTTAATACGTATTTCATAGACATTTTCACAACTACCCGCCTGTACGGGTACCTATTACAATTTTACAAAGTCCCTTTTAGCCATGCGTATGTAACGAGAGAGAAGTTACAACGGTTTCTCAGCGACAAGACAATGATAAAACAGCAGAGTTCAGAAATATCACTCTTGTATTCGATGATTTATAATATGATCCATTTTGAGACTACCTAACTGTCCACGCTCCAGTAACAAGCCATTTGTTCCAAGAAGTTAACTACTCCGTCTTCGCGTTACTGGGTACTGGGAATAACTCCCAATTTAAAGCAAACATTCCCAGTTTGTTAGTTGATCTCGCCGCAGCAGTGTCCAGTGGATGTGTGTGACACAGTAATTAATTAACGACTCGCATTCCTCAGTGCACCTTCATAATTATCCCTAGGAGATTATTATAAATCTTATGCAACAACTATACAGCATAATATCTGCATGTCAAAGCAGCTACCGTCGAACGGTGATCTTCGGCGTCAAGAAATTTGAGTGTGGAAGTGAGTGTGGGTGTGGAAATTCTACCTGACAATTTAATTTCCATCAAATCTAATTAAACCCTCAGGCCTCGGGTCTATTTTGTCGCAAGGTCGAAATATTTTCGCTCAGCCATAATTTTTTTTTTTTTTACATTAGCTATCTGGGGGTCAGTGTGGCCAGGAGTGACGGACGTATGAATCTATTCCTCACACTGCGGTGCAAGGCGAAGGGTCAAGAGAATTCGGCTGCAGAGGTCAAAAGGCCTCCCTCGATCAGTCTCCTCCGATCCAGCCCGCCACGCAGTGGTCGGGCAAATGTATCCGCCACCAAGACCTAGACAAACCTCATCCCATGAACCTGGGCACCCCTGCTAAGTCACCAAACGTAGCGAACCACTTGGGGTGACCTGTGGCAGGGATGTTGGTTGTCCAATAAATGGTTTCCGGGGCGGCGGTACCCATACCCGCCTCCCAAATTGAAATGGATTTAGCTTGCGAGAGAATGAGATAAAATAATCGGTCTCCTCTACGTGCGGTGCTTCCTAGCCTCCCCTATCTTTTCTACTTTAGTTTTCTGAAGGTTTCACTTCTACCGCGTGTAAACTGTATACTTGTATTTTTTGTTACATTCGTTCTTTGCTATTTTTTAAATTTTTAAAATGTGACATTAGATTTTCACGATCCTTTCTTATCTTAAACTTCTAGGTCAACGCAACTTTTTAAACTTGAATCATCATTTTCATCGTGAGCTAATGAGCTTTGAAATATTCAATTGTAAGACATGGTCTGTTCCATATTATTCAGTTGTTCAAAAATAAAAATAAAGTTATGGTGTCAAGAAAACTTCAGAGGCTAAACTAATTATTGCTGAATTGTTTGGTTAAAAAAATTTCAGATAAATTTTATTCATGGGCGAATCCGGGTGGCATTTAAACATTTACCTATTTTTGTTGATTACATGCAAGATAATATTTATTTGACCGATTTTATCTGGGTTTGACGTGGTAAGGCAATAAACTGTTTGATTATGGTCGTCCAATCAATTTTCAAGGCGAATACGCGTTAACGAAATAATAGGTACACAAGGATGAAATATTGCAAAGAAAAGAGCAAATAATAATTGTTCTCACCTTCTCGGGTTTTCACGGCCATTAGACCGCTGATTATCATCTGATATTGTGACGTGAGTCGATGTGAGCGATGTGTATCGCTTTCCAAAGAATGTTTAACCGCATTCCAGTACAAAATCATGGACGCTTAAAACTTATAGCTTAATTAAAATGCTTATTGGAAATAAAATTGCCAATGAAGGAAATTTAAAAACTACATTAGGTGCTTTTAAAGACAATAAAATATTATTATATATCTTTGTTGAAAGAAATTTGCGACTACAACTATATATTTGGAAATAAAATTGCTAATAAAGGAAATTTAAAAGCTACATTAGATGCCTTTAAAGGCAATAAAATATAATATATCTTTGTTGAAAGAAATTTGCAACTACAATTAAAAATTTATGTTATTAACATCTTGTTCTGATGAAGATAACATTGTTATTGAAACATGTTGATATTGTTAATTATATATTGGTGTAAACGAAGTTATTTATTTTTCATTATATATACAGGGTATTAAGGGACGTACTTGACTTACTTTAACCAGTGATTCCTGACATTATTTGGAGTAAAAAATGTAAACGAAATTTTGGATTCCGGTGACATCTTTGATTTTTTTTTAATTTTTTTTTTCTATAAAAACATAAAAAATGATAGTTGTTGAACAGTTGGAGGCGGGGTAAGGGGTTCGTTGGACACCCGGCTGAGTGACCAGTGACGACATGCGGAAGAAATTTTTTTTGTTTGATTTTGAAGAAAAAAATTTTGAAAAATAAAAGTCGTAAAAAAAAGTCACCGGAGACCAAAATTTCATTTTCATTTTTTACTCCAAATAATGTCAGGAATCACTGGTTAAAGTAAGTCAAGTACGTCCCTTAACACCCTGTATGTTAAGCGTGTGTAGTGTGCTTTAGATTATAAATTAGATAAGTACCTACATAAAATTAACAACAAAAAATAATATAACAAGTAGGTAATATGTAAGGAATATAAATTTATAGTTATTGTAATATATTTACTTATTTATTTTATTCGGGTTCTCCATAAAACAGTTATACACAAAAAAATTATGGAGAAGATTACAATTTTTTTAATAGTGCATGTGGGCAGTTTAACTATGTTGTGACGTATGTCAAGAGATAGTAGTTACTGAATTCTCTGTAGGTGACATTGAAGATGTCGATGCTGATAGGCAGAAGTTCTCGCTTTCGGAGCATAAAAAAGCGTAAATAGTTATAGTAATATATAAGATAATTTAAATAATATAATGTAAATAATATTTAATGGTTTCTTACAACCCGCCTCACTAGGTTAGCCAGTGTTGACGCGGTAGTTTTGCAAGTTAATTTAAAATACCTACACTTGGATAAGTTTTAAGATTTTCACGGCCAAAAGCATTTTCGTTATTTGTTTTTGGGGTGTTGCGCTACCTCCTTCTTTAGCCAACGTTTCGGACATCGTTGCAGTGTCCATCATCAGGGCAGATCCGGCAGATCCGGTAGATACGTATTTACCGGATCTGCCGAATCTGCCCTGATGATGGACACTGCAACGATGTCCGAAACGTTGGCTAAAGAAGGAGGTAGCGCAACACGGCATAACACCCCAAAAACAAATAACGAAAATACCTACACTTGTTTTAAAATACATTCACTAATATCGAATTTGGGTGAGTAAAGACCCTAACATTACATTTGATCCAAATTTTCACATTATTTTTTAAACGGTTTTGTTAATCACATTTTTTATTCTTTTTCGATGTCTTGTCGAAAGGTATCTAAAGTTTCGTAGTAATTAGTATTCGTAGGAATTTCTAGTAAATACCTACTGCGAGTATTTAACCTATTTTCGTAGTATGTATGTATGTTTGTGTACAGATGAGCGAGGATTTTTTTGCGTTTGTCTGCTGAACGTCAAACACATTCAAAATATAAATAATATGTCCTAGTCTGTAATTTTATTTGAGGTAGCCCAAGGATTATTTTTATAATACGATGGTTAAGGATGGTTTGCACAAATAACTTTGATTAGATTAACAATATTATTCCTCAGAGCATGATAGGCCTGTAAACTGTTTTTGAGATGTAACTTATTATTAACGTTCTTTTTATATATATATATATATTAAACTAGCTGGTTCCCGGCATGCGTTGCTATGCCATTTAATAAAGAAATTGTTTCTCCCTGCGTGTCCTTTCCAATTCGTCCCGCTCCCCTTCCGCCTCTCTTTCCTCTCCCGCGTCCCCTTCCCCCTCTCGCGTTCCCACACCGCCTTCCCTCTCCCCACTCCACTCGTCTGCTTCCCCAGTCCCGCGAACCCTCCTCCCGAGTTCCACACTCCCGCATTCCATTCATTCAGTCTCGGTACATTCAGTTTTTAAACATCTCTCGTGCCACCTATTACAAATTTCGTAATGCTAGAGCTCACCAATAGTTTTATAAAAACCTTGTCCTGACCATAACAAACACAACAAAAAAAATATTCAATTTGGTGCAGTCGTTCGGAAGTTATGCGCGTACATACATTTCGGCGATTCATTTTTATTTATATAGAAGATAGAAAAAGAAGATAGAAGATAGAAGATAGAAGATAGAAGATAGAAGATAGAAGATAGAAGATAGAAGATAGAAGATAGAAGATAGAAGATAGAAGATAGAAGATAGAAGATAGAAGATAGAAGATAGAAGATAGAAGATAGAAGATAGAAGATAGAAGATAGAAGATAGAAGATAGAAGATAGAAGATAGAAGATAGAAGATAGAAGATAGAAGATAGAAGATAGAAGATAGAAGATAGAAGATAGAAGATAGAAGATAGAAGATAGAAGATAGAAGATAGAAGATAGAAGATAGAAGATAGAAGATAGAAGATAGAAGATAGAAGATAGAAGATAGAAGATAGAAGATAGAAGATAGAAGATAGAAGATAGAAGATAGAAGATAGAAGATAGAAGATAGAAGATAGAAGATAGAAGATAGAAGATAGAAGATAGAAGATAGAAGATAGAAGATAGAAGATAGAAGATAGAAGATAGAAGATAGAAGATAGAAGATAGAAGATAGAAGATAGAAGATAGAAGATAGAAGATAGAAGATAGAAGATAGAAGATAGAAGATAGAAGATAGATTGATAGATAGATAGATAGATAGATAGATAGATAGATAGATAGATTATTACATTTGGATTGAATAAGTCATTGAAGGAGCATTGTCCACAATGGAAATTGGAGTAGGGATCACGATTCTTGGCATTGAGGAACCGACTTAAAAAGAAAATGAGGCTGAAGGTAGTGGAGAGGGAAAGGAAGTACAGAAAAGTGGGGACGTACCTGGCTATTCAGGTCTAGACACGAAACATGGTTAAAGCCAATTCAATCAATGATTCATTTCGGAATACTGATCTTTCACCATACCGATAGGTACTGGGAGTATCTTTCTGTACGATACCGAGAGTAAACTATATATTATTTTATAAGAATTAAATGTGAAACAATGCAATTTAATGATCTACGAGGACCTTACTTCCTACCACGGAGGCCGCCAATTTTTGTTTTATCATTGTTTGATATACCAAAACAAAATGACTTGTGTACCTTACTTTCAACTATTTTAGAGATAAACTGAACGTGTTTATAAAATTTTAGATTCCCTCAATATATTATCGTGCGAACAGGTTTTAAAAAGCCAGAATCTATCTGCAATCAAGAAAAGCCTAAAGCAATCCCACGTCAAACCAAGAAAACATCAAGAAGCACCAATAAATTTAATCAATTTGATCGTTCAAGTCTTATTTAATAAAAAAAACATTGAATTCCCAGGCGTCCCACGACACACGATACACGCCTACTAGACGATGTTATAATGTTGATTTGTTGTAACATTGGTAATGCGTTTGCTGTAACATTGGTTTCTTTTTTTAAGTGAATGGGTTTTTTTCAATAAAAGAGTGATATTTTTTTCGTTTCAATTGTTCCCGTTGGTTGCAGATCCCGCGTCAGTAAACTCGCTCGATCGGAATTCGTTCGCACTTTCAACACACCTATTCACTGACAACATCACCTCACCTTTATTATGAAAGTTTAAAAAATATACTTTAAAAAAAAAAATACTGTGTCCTGAATATGTCACGAAACAAGATGGCAAAGTATTATTTTTAAAATGTGAATAATTTAAATTCTAATTTAAAGGCGATCATCAAAATTAAGCTGCTCGTTTATTTCGAATTGCAAAGTGTAATTTTTAATGACTTAATTTTTCTAACAGCGCGTTCAGAAACTAGTCGTCCAAACGGAAAACTGGTCAATCTATTTCACATTAATTATGAGTCAATTTTGTGGTTAACACTTTTTTTTTATTTTGTACTTTCTTCTGTTTATATGCAAAAGATTATTGCTGGGGCAGTTCAGTTATGTACAAATAATAATAATAAAAACTGTGTACAAGTAATATAATTGATTTGAGATTTTGACAGCCATGATGATTTTTTTCACGGTATTATGGTGAATTATTTTGGGGTGTTAAAATAATATAATTGATTATAATTTTATAAACCACTAGTTCCCGGCATGCGTTGCTATGCCACTTAATAAAGAAATTGTTTCTCCCTGCGTGTCCTTTCTCATTCTTCCTGTTTCCCTTCCGCCTCCCCTTCGCGTCCCCTCTCCGCCTTCTCCGTTTTCCCTCTCCCCACTCCCCTCTCCAGATTCCACCGTCCCGTGAATCCTCCCTCCCGTGTTCCCCTCCCCTCTCCCGCATTCCATACATTCACTCCCGGTACATTTAGTTTTCAAACAGCTCGCGTGCCACCTATTACAATTTTTTTTATACAAATTTTATAATGCCAGAGCTTACCTGTATATATAGAAACCTTCACGGGCATGCTCACAACAACTCACCAAAGTTTCATCGCATTCGGATGAACGATTTAGAAAAGCATAATTTCATGACACCAGAGCTCACTATTGTATACAGAGACAATCGCGGGCGTGCGCACATCAAATCCCCATAGTTTCATCGCAATCAGATGAATGGTTTAGCAACGCATAGACATCTCATATATATTTGACGGCCGGCGTAGTCCAGCGGTAAGGCTCTTGACCGAAGGTCGCGGGATCGAATCCCGGCGTGGCAAATAAATGTTATTTGATTATTTGTGTTATTTCGCAATTTATTCATTTAAAATAATATATAGTATATTTGCGGCACGTTCCAGAGTCGAAGATACTCTCAGTATCGCCCTGGTGTAAGACCACCATTCAGAATTGAAACGTTGCTTGAAATGGCATTAGCCATGTGACCAGATCTGAATAGCCAGGTACTTCCCCAACCTTCCTCTTCCCTATCTCTTTCCCCTCCCCACTATCTTCAGCCTCACAACATACCCCAATTGGGGATGCCATAGTCTCACTGGCTTCAGACGGGTGCAGTTGGGACTCTTGTGCGGTATTCATATAAAATTTTAAAAAAAATACCCAAGCAAGCACATTTTGATTTTTATATACATTCTTATGTAAATACAAATAAGATTGTCTGCGCGGGCGGAGCGGATTTTATTTTGCAAATCTACAATTTTATTTCGAGATTGATGAAATTTTGCACACTTGACCTAAAACGAGAGGAGTGACGCGCCAAGGCATGGGCACGGCTTTAAAAGATTTTTTAACTCTTTAGTTGCCGAAGGCGAAGTTAAAAAAATATGAAATGCTCAAAAATAAAAATAATGAAAAGGTTTTTTGGGTTCTGTATGAGATTTAGATACGCCGATTTCCCGCTTCTACTACCAGATTCCGGACACCGTGTACTGTCATAATATATGAGGAATGACAAATTCAAGATTATCCTTTTGATAATCCAGAGGAGATGTAATAGAGGAGAAATGGCTGAAATGGACGTGACTGGTACGAGTGCTCGATAATATGCGAGATTATTTCTCTGGTGATAGCCGACCTACGTTAGGAAGAAGAAAAATCATTATAACATGTTAGGAACAATGAAAAGAAATTGTTATTTTCTAAGTACTTCATACACCATTTGGAAAAAATTAGAGTGTGTAATTCACACGCGATAGAAGTGAAACTAGAAAGTCGCTAGATGTCACTTTCTTTTGCCTGTATATTTTAAAGTGGTTGAAGATTGGATATTGATTTACAAATACAAAAATGTTTCAAACCTCCGTCCGCTGGATTTCTCTGGCCGCTGAGATTTACCACGCACTATACCACTACGCTATGGGACGCGCTCGGCGAGGCGCGAATTTACGCATTACATTTCGACAACCCGTAAAAAAACAAAGCGGCCATTGAGCGCAGACCTATCGTCGTTTCCGTTTTATTTCTCAACCAATAGGAGCCTTAAGCGTAGTTTGATGCTTCGTAGGTGCCGTAGTGCGTCATTTCCGTTTCATCCGAATTTTAAATCACTCTAACAGGGCTAAGGAAGTTTCACTTCAAAAATATCTACAAATTTGACGAAGTTTTAAATCTGACCTTGTGAATTTAAACATCTCAATTATACGTGTCAACACTTTAAGATGCATAAAATTTAACGGCATTTAAATTAATTTTTCCATTAATGCTGCCCAAAATCTAACGGCGATCAAAATACAATAATAACTGTCACATTTCGGCATTAAAAATCATTGAATCAAATGAAGTGCTCGCTACTCGAGTTGGCTTGGTCGATAAGACTTTACAATGCCTTTGGATGGTAGATTCTAGATAGGTAAGTAAGTAAATGGCAGATTGAGATGTATGAGGGAATGAGTCTCGAACAGAGTTGCCGGGACTGCCGCAGCTCAGTTTATCGTTCAGCGTTCAGCGGGCGGCATGCGGCATTCAACATTCAACAAGCCCAGCATTCAGCATTGTCCACAACTCTACCAGTACCGGCGTGCGGAGACGGTTGACATTACCGAATTCATATTTACGCTTTTCCGCTCATTCGGCATAGCGGCGTCCGCGCAACGTCTAGTGCCTACTCGAAACTCGACTGCCTAGGAAGTGGAACTATTGACAACACTACTGGCGGGAAGCCTAATTTTCAATTTGAAAATCGAACATTTTAACCGCGCGCATTCCGAAACATCTCTTCAATTTCGAACGCAGCTAAACTAAAAACATTTCAAAGCCAATGAACATTAATTAAATTGGAGTGAAATAAAATTTGGTAAACTGGGTGCAAGTGTTTTGCAGTTGGAGTGTTGCAGTTATTTATGATAAAAAAGTTGAAGTTTTACATTTTTCCAGTTGAATACACCGGTTGGCAAATTGGATTCACGCGTCGTGTAAGTATTTAAACAATATTATTGATAACCTGTGATCTGTGATGCACTTATTAAAAAATGGTTTTCTAGAAATTTTTGATAATATACGATAGGTATGGTAGCGCAACCGGTACCGGGTCTGTTCGGTAAGCGTTCACAGTTCTAATAAAATTTTGTTTTAATGTTATTAAGATGATTAAAAAACGAACAAAAACTCACGCAAATGTCAATGTATACAAAAAATATTAATATGGCGGCAAAGGAATCGTTTCATACCGGAAATTTTGAATTTGAAAGTGGAATTTTTAATACATCTTTTACCATCTATCCTAACGTAATTAATTGTTTCTTGTAGTAATTAAGTTGAAATGTAGTGTAGTCCCCAAAATCTGTGCCTAATAAAAGTGCGGCGGTTATTGAAATATTTACCGAAATAAAAAATTTATAATTAAATGATTTGTTAAAAAGAACTTGTGAATAACATGCAATAGTCAGATGGAAACTACCTGGCTACTCAGATATGAAACGCGTCTAAAGCCATTTCAAGCAACGTTTTATCAAGACATTTTATCATCCGTATAATTTGGGAGGCGGGTATGGGTACCATTTGTAACCAACACCAATGCCGTCGGTCACCCCAAGTGGTTCCCTATATTTGGTGACTTAGCAGGGGTGCCGGGTTCATGGGGGTGAGGTTTGTCTAGGTCTTGGCGGTGGATAGGCCAAGTCTATTTACCGCGTGGCGGGCCGGATCGGGAGAGACTAGTTGATGGAGATCTTTTGACTTCTCCTGCCGTATTCTCGCGATTCATAGCCTTGCTCCGCAGTGGAAGAAATGTATTCATACGTCCGTCACTCCTGGACACACTGACCCCCAGATTCCTACCCATCCTTCATACCTTTTTCCTTCCCAGAACTTCCTCTTCTACCTTTTCTTAAAAAAATCCTAACCATAACATACTCAAAGAAGACATAGGCCCCAAGAAAAATTGTTTTCTTGAGGGCCACCTGCGTAGTAAAAAAAATCGAGTGCAGTTCACACGCGCTAGAAGTGAAACCTTCACAATAACTTACACACAACCTCAACCAATGGGGGCCTTGAAAAGTGAGCTCATAATAAAAGCAGTAAGGTTTCAATCTATCTCATTCTCTCACAGGCTAAATCCTGTTGATGTATGCGTTTGTCTTTTTTTCCGTTTCATCGAGTTTCAAATCACAACGGTGCTAAATAAAATTCACTTAAAAAAACGAGTGTGCTTTAGACCACACGACAGAAGTAAAACTTCTTTAGCTCCACCTATATGATAGGAAGACAGAAAGAAAATGTGCTCGCCCACTGCTCTCTCTTGCTCCTACAGTGTGATACAGGCAATAGGCCTGCACTGTGTCTTAGATATACGAAACGTAACTGGCTATGAGAAAAAGAGAAAGAAAATGTGTGCTCGCACCTCTCTCTCTTGCCCCTACAGTAATATACGAAACATAACTCTCTCTCTTTCTATGTTCACTAACTTATATCTCCCTCTCAACTACCGTTCGCCTCCCACTCCCCAAGTCAAGCGTGCGTAAAGAAGTTTTCCTTCAAAAAAATAAAAAAAGTTTTAAAAAAATAGGCCGTGTTAAACTAAATTAAGAGGGCATTACCAGAGAAAACCGGAAATACGTCATTTTCAAAAAAGTTTTTAGACGTATTGACTCTTTTCCACAAAAAATATAAATGGATTTCGAAAGATTGTCCTTTTATCTAGCATTCGTATGTAATAAATTTTGAGAAAAATTTTTAATTTTTAGTATAATAAGGTTATTCCATAGGTCGTTGGCAGATTTGTTCAATTTTCAAAAAAGTTTTTGTATTATACCACACCCATTTCAAATAATATAATCATGCAGTAAAATAAATCAATATATTATCTAGCAAACGTATGTTTTAGAATTTTAATTTTAGTTTCAATAAAATCATTAAAAATATGTACGTACATGTGTTTCTTGGCAAAAATTGGTCAGTTTGTGTATTTATTTGCGCACTTACAAACTAATATATTTCAGATTTTTTTAACATTCTTATTAAATTTAGACATTATTGAAAAATGATAAATACTTATAATCAAAAAATAACTACAAAAAGTACATTATTTTAATAGTTTTATCATCACGCCTTTCAGCATTTTTGGATGAAGGTATAAATTAAAGCTAATTTGAATTGAAATAAATTCGATATTGAGTTATAATTTTAAAAAGCTAGTACGAAGAATAATTAATCTTTCTCATTGTAACCGCCCTGCACGATCGTAAGAACAACTTTCGACGAAATGTGGATTTTCGTCCGCTGGCTGGTTAAACGCTCTTAAAATCCGATTCTTCTGTTTATTTGACGTCTATTGTGCGAATGGCATAGAAATAAACTGTTGTAACGCGAGATTCTGAGGCAAGATCAATGCCAAGCCAGGTAACTGATATCCAATTTTTGACCGTCAGAGCGGAACGTAATATTTTATTTCAACCAGTTATCCGGACCATAATCTGTTGAATTAGTGGTCTTGGTGTGGACGTCATTTATAAAACTTCAATCAATGCGTGTTATTTATTGGGGATATTCGGCCATTAATGTCTGGTGTTGGCGGGTGTCGGGAGCTTCCGTTGTGAGAGACTTCGACGAGCAAACATTTTAGTTAAAAAAACTCGATTTATTTGTTTAAAACTTTGAGAGGGTTAGGAGCATTGCATTACTTGCCTACACCACATGAATTACCAAGCGTACTTTGGTTTGGTTGATATACATGTATTTATTTTGTTTACCTGCTTGTCGTGACGAGCAAATAATATTTTTGAAGTAAAACTTCTTTACGCACGCTTGATTTAAGGAGTAAGCTGGCGAATGCGTGACGAGAGCGTTACGAAAAGCGAGGCGAACGGTAGTTGTGAGGGAGTAAGCTTCATATATTACTGTAGGGGCAAGAGAGAGATGTGCGAGCACACATTTTCTTTCTCTCTTTCTCAGCCAGTTACGTTACACAGTGCAGGCCTGTTATCTGTATCACCAAGGGCGGATTTAGGGGGGGGGGGGCACGTATTTTTGTGTACTGTGGAGATTCCATCACAGTACAGAAAACTGTCTTTATTAAACATTTAATTTTTCTATTGTTTTGACACTTTCATAAACCTTCTTATACATAGATACTTGAACTTGTAGAAATAAATTTGAAGTATGATAATTAAAGTTTATTTCTAACCGTAATTGTTGATTTTTTTGCCCGTCCGCCCCTTGTGCCCACACAGAAAAAAATCCTAACAGTAATTGTTGATTTTTTGCGTTGCGCATACGCCCCTAGTGCCCCCCCCCCCCCCCCCCCAGAAAAAAATCCTAACAGTAATTGTTGGTTTTTTGCGCATACGCCCCTAGTGCCCCCCCTCCCCCCCCCTAGAAAAATCCTAACAGTAATTGTTGATTTTTGCGCGTACGCCCGTTGTGCCCCCCCCCCCCCCCAGGAAAAAGTCCTAATAGTAATTGTTGATTTTTTGCATGTGCATCCCTTGTGCCCCCCCGCCCTCCCCACACTGTAGGAGCAAGAGCGAGCAATGCGCGCGCACATTTTCTTTCTCTCTTCCTATCATATAGATGGAGCAGAAGTTTACTTCAGTTGTGTGGTCTAAAGCACACTCGTTTTTTTGAAGACGAATGCCTAACAAAAAAGATTCATGCTATATTTTTATTGTCTAAATATCTAATCCTGGAATATTAATTCATAAACTAGCAGTTAAAAACCCGCTCCGCAGATTCTTGCTGCTAGGCCCTGCGGGCGGCTTTTGGTTCGGCTTCGCCCAGTTTGAGTATTGGTAACATTTTATAAATCAGATAGGAACTGGTTCCAAAAATAGCCGGTTCTTTGGATCCACTGTTATCCAGTGACAGTTAGTCACCGGGACAAAATAACCGCGACAGGCAATGACGTCATATGTAATATATAGCCTCGTGGTACTATTATTCACAACTGCCAATTAAAATAATAATCATATCCGGAGAGATACACAAAATTACAAATCCTTAGTTTCCAAACTGTTTGACGTAAGTGGCGCCATTTTTTGGCATTGCTTTTATTCGGTTCTATTACAAAAAGTACATTTGTATACAAACTCCACGTACGAAAACGATTTTTTAAGGGCCCGCAACCCGAATTTCTACCGATTTCTTACATTCTCTTAAACACGTTAAGTTTTAAAGCTCTTAAAAAAATATATGTTATTCTTGAAGATAATATCTAGACATTACCCGCATCGAAATGCAAATTATATAAAATTCCCACGATAGAAAAAAATCGCAAAGTATGCTCCAAAAATTATTATAAACACGTGTGTTTCAGTTATTTTACAAGTTACGTGTATGAAAAAATTCACGGCGTTTCTTTAAATGCTGTTTAAGACAATGCCCGCGAGATTTTTGCTCTATTTTAAACGAGGCGTGTTTTATTTAACATTTTCGCAATTTTCGCATCGATTTTGTCGCTTTCTCCTCTAACACTCCTCTCCATCTTTTTAAGAAATAAACAAAAGAAATACACACTAAATAAAAAAGAAGGAACCTTAAGAAATAAACAAAAGAAATACATACTTCAAATATACAGATTAAAATAATTTTCTGTTAAAAAATATGATGTCATAGGTAGGTACTATGTCGCTTGTCTGAATTCTTGACACAATCAGTTTCAGTTTTGAAAGTGACATTTAAATTAAAAACAAATTCGCTTTCATTGAACCAGCAGCGGTACAATCACTCTCACAACTGACCTACAGCTGATATTAGTATGTTTGATGATGAAGTTGACTTCTAGAAAAAAAATTTAATAAGTCAATTGGAGACTTCGTCGGTCAGACTCTAAAGGATATATTGTCTCGAGAATTAGAAATGAGAAAAAATGATTATCAAAGCTTACTGAATTAAAACATTTATAAACGAGTAAAATACAGTATTCAGAATATAAAAATTGCTAGTATTGACATTAACCATATTAAATGACGAGATTTGAATAACCAGGTTCTTACCAAGTTTTCCTTTTTTCCCTCACTTTCCCTAAAAATTCCCTTCAGTCTTCCAACGTATCCAAGTTGGATACGCAACGATTCCATTGGCTCCGAGAAGTGGGGACTCCGGTGCGGGTTTCGCAAAAAATTTATACAAAAAAAGTTGATGATGAAGACACGTATTCGTATTACCCACAACTATAAGTTACTTCTCAATTTCTTTCATCTATAAATCAATTTGATGAATCTAACAATACCTACCTATCTAATTATAAGTTATAAGATTCAATTTATTTTTAAATGCTTACATTTATGAATGCCTCTAAAAGTAAACATCGCAACGGGGCGGGATCGCAGTAAGACGTTTAAGGTAATATATTAGTGGGAGGATATCGCTAAATCACTTTTCCATTTGCCATTCAGGTTATAAAAGATAAATAATCGCCAATCGTGAAATATCCAATTAAGTCATAATTAGTTTTATAGCGCCGGCATTTTGAATGCTAACCACTACGCAAAAACATGCCAAACCAAAACACAACCTGGATAATGGAAGCCTTTGGAATGAGGATACGTGTAATATTGGCGCAGCCTCAAGATACCCTGGACCACTCAAGCAATAAACCGATAGAAATGTGTGCTTCAAGGTTAAAATTTATTTAATTTTGGGTAAATTCGAAGGATTGCAGATATAGTATAGCAGTTGAAGATTTTATATAAATTGTCGGCGTTAGTTTTTTTTCAAATTGGTAAAGATCGCAATAGTTCTAACAGTATTCGATTTTCCATGGAAAGGATTGATAAGGTAACTTTCGGTAATTTCTCATTGTTCTCTAGCATGACTGCAGATCGCCAACGAATTAGTAAAGGGTTCACAATGACTAATGGGTTCTTAATGTATTCGATGTCAACTGTTTTTGTACATTTAGCGATCTGCAGTTGTCCTAGGGAACGATGATAAGTTACCGGAAGTTATCCTATCAATCCTTATCGATCGACCGTGCTAGGAGGCAGACTAGGCAACAAATTTATTAGCTTTCTTTTCCAATTGTTATTTTTTTCACGAGAGTTCCAACTTCTCAGAGCCAATGGGATTATTGCACACCCATAGAATAAAATATAATACAAGAAATGCATTGTGGACGTTTTTTAAAACTTTCAATACGTAACTCTTTACGAAATACAAATGGGATGGAGGTCTACAACGAGACGACTAGTATAAGGGCGACCGCAGATGAGATGCTTTAGTTGCGGGCACAAAAATCCATACGTAGGTGTGGAATCCATATGAGGTGCGCACAGGAGAGACTATTTAGTTGGGAGACTTTATTTGAATTTTCACCACACTTCCACCATCAGCCTCACAACATATACGAATTACGAATGCCGTCATGATCGCACTGGCTCCAGACGTTTGAGAGCAGTCGGGTCGCGTATTTCCAAAACCTATACAGGTTCAGTCGCTTTACATTTTCAATATCAAAATTTAAATATTTAGAAATAAAATTATTAATTTGGAAAGATTCTTTTATCTAGATTTTAGAACAATTTTAGTTTTTATAAAATGATAAAAACTTATCAATATAGAGGATGGAGGTGTATTTACAATATATGGGAATAATATAAAAATTTAAATATTTACATATAAAATGATTCATTTCTTATATACACATCAAAAAGATTATTTTATCTAGATTTTAGAACAATTTTTGTTTTTGCAATGTGATAAAAAATAACCAGTATAGAGGTATATTTAAAATGTTAATTGTTGCTACCGCTACTGAATCGGTATAGGTTTTGGAAATACGCAGTCGGGTCTCTTGTGCAGTATGACAAAAAAAACAAAAAAGTTGTAGACGTTACAGAGGTTGACGTTAGAAGAGCAACTCTACGTACGTCATCTTTCAGGGTGAAGATTGCCCTGATGAGAGCCAACCTCCGTTAGAATCGATCATAAGAAAAATAAGAAGAAATTGTTTTCCACAAATCAAAATACGCTCATTTGAGTAAGAACGACAATTACTACTGGCAAACATGTTAAAATACTAAAGTGACACACGCAGTATTTCTGGAAGTCAAATAATAATTAAGTGGGTCGCAAGTGGGCTATAAATTATAGATATTGTGTAAATAATGGGGAGTAAGTCTACACTGTTTACAAAAGTGGCGCATTCTTTGAAAACCGTGCCAAATAATATATATCTACTTACGTGCATTTTTTACACAGAAATAATCTTAATGAAATCAGGACAGAGAAACGTTTTCCAGTTTTAAATCAGACTCGCGCTGTTTAAAAATTAATGGACCGCGCTTTTAAGGGCCCGCAACCCGGATTTCTACCGATTTATTACATATTTCCCTTAAACACGGTAAGTTTTAAAGCTCTTGAAAAAAATATATGTTATTCTTGAAGATAATATCTAGACTTTGCTCGCGCCTAAACGCTAATTATATAAAATTCCCTCGATAGAAAAAAATTGCAAAGTATGCTCCAAAAATTATTATAAACACGTTTGTTTCAGTTATTTCACAAGTTATATGTATGAAAAAAATCACAGTGTTTCTTTAAATGCTGTTTAAGACAATGCCCGCGAGATTTTTGCTCTGTTTTAAACGAATCGTGTTTTATTAAACATTTTCGCAATTTTCGCATCGATTTTGTCGCTGTAAATGTTAGCGCTGTCCTCTAACATTCGTAATTTCGTATCTCTCCATCTTCTTCTTTTCGAGCCCGATTGCAGAACCTTAAGGCGGAGATTAATTCCAAATCACTATTTTCGATTAATCTTTACTACGAATTGGTTTACATTATAAATACAAAAAAATACATTTTGGATAAATTTAAGTTTTTCCTACAGTTTCCGTTGAGTAGAAATAAAATAAAATTTACTAATTACTTTATAAAAAATATAAGCGTAAACTACAAAAAAAAACTTCTTTCCGTAGAAATGTATAATCTTCTTTATCTTTATTATTATTATCATCATCATTATCATTACATAGTATAAAATGAATATAGCTCAAAATGTATGTGCGCGTTAATCTTTTAAACTACGCAACGGATTTTCATACGGTTTTCACCGATAGATAGAGTGATTGAAGAGGAATGTTTATATGTATAATACATGCAAATTATATTAGCGAAAAGCCGAGAAATTCAAAGAAAACATATTTTTGTGCGATTTATTTATAGCCACTTTTGAAATTCGTTCTACGGAAGAAATTGGAAAATAGATGTCCTAGAGTAAGTAGGTATTTGATTTGAATTGTTTTATTTGATGAAGTCGCTTAAAATGTATGTGCTTAAATATTATGACCACTGGACTCCATTTGCCAAACGATTTTTATGCCTATTATGTACATTCGTGGCAATATAAGGCACACTAATAATACACTTATTTTTGTCTTGTGGCTTCCTCTTAAGAGCGTTTAACCAGCCAGCGGACGAAAATCCACATTTCGTCGAAAGTTGTTCTTACGATCGTGCAGGGCGGTTACAATGGGAAAGATTAATTATTCTCCGTACCAGCTTTTTAAAATTATAACTCAATATCGAATTTATTTCAATTCAAATTAGCTTTAATTTATACCTTCATCCAAAAATGCTGAAAGGCGTGATGATAAAACTATTAAAATAATGTACTTTTTGTAATTATTTTTTGATTATAAGTTTTTATCATTTTTCAATAATGTCTCAGTTAAATAAGAATGTTAAAAAAATCTGAAATATATTAGTTTGTAAGTGCGCAAATAAATACACAAACGGACCAATTTTCGCCAAGAAACACATGTACGTACATATTTTTTAATGATTTTATTGAAACTAAAATTAAAATTCTAAAACATACGTTTGCTAGATAATGTATTGATTTATTTAACTGCATGATTTTATTATTTGAAATGGGTGTGGTATAATACAAAAACTTTTTTGAAAATTGAACAAATCTGCCAACGACCTATGGAATAACCTTATTATACTAAAAATTAAAACAATTTCTCAAAATTTATTACATAAGAATGCTAGATAAAAGAACAGTCTTTCGAAATCCATTTATAATTTTTTGTGGAAAAGAGTCAATACGTCTAAAAACTTTTTTGAAAATGACTTATTTCCGGTTTTCTCTGGTAATGCCCTCTTAACGAACTTTAAATCAGAAAACTATTTATTTATACATATATGGCAACAAAACTATCACACGTTCAGCTATGCCAGTTATGGTGAAAAAAATTTGGCCTGACAATGAAATCTTGAAAAGAATTCAATTGAATGAATTTTAAGATTTTCAGAAAAAATAATTAAGATACGTAATAGGACAATATAAGGTGTGTAGTAACTATATCGCAGAATTCCGCTTCTGAAGCGGTAAAAAAATTCGGTCATTGAGCTCTGACGACATGAAATTTGCAGATATGCTGTCTGAAATCTCTAGGTCAACGCCACTATTTTCAGCAGGCAACGTTATTTGCGGGGGTTTGAAGATCAAGATACCTGTACGCCTCTGCGATTCTAAACCCAGAAATGGTGACCGGACAACTCAACAATGTGCAATTTCATTATTCCGTTAAAAAATTCATTAAAAGTGATGAAAAAAACTTGGTTAAATACGTTACGTTAGTTTGGGTTGTGGCCCATTTTTTTTAAATTACTTTTAATGACGTTTGAATTAGGTGATGAAATGCCACTTTGTTAAGTTGTCGTGGAACCCTTTCAAATATTGTCAAAAAATAAGACGATTTGCTATAAACCAAACCTTAAATCATTATTGTGCAATCCATAACATTATTCAATTTTACAATGATCAACAAACGCAGACCCGTGAAAAATCAGGGATATGAATTTTTTTTAGATAATGTAAATATATACATCGCACATCCCGTAGAAAAGTGTAGTAAGTCTAAAAAATTTAATTTAGAGGAGAGCGAAAACAAATGAATGAATGATAAACAAGCGGTCCCGTCGAAAAAAGATACCAGCGACATCTTGTGGAGATGGAGTGATCTAACTTAAATACTATTTTCGTGGGGCATAGATTTTTTATTTATTTTAATTTTTTGTTTTATTGTAATATAAAGAAAATGAGTTACATTTGTATATAAGTAGATATTTATATTACAAAATATTATATTTAAGGTCATCATTAGTCATGAATTCCGTAATATGTCATCATTGGTCAGATTATCACAATCACTTTACTTTTCAGAGATAAAACGTAAAATTGAAAATTTTTACTTACGACCCCTTTCTATGGGATGTGCGTTATGTATGTGTATATGTATATAATATATGTAGTTAGTAAAAATAAATTCTAAATTTATAAAAAATCCCATGGCCGAGAATCGAATCCAGATCAATCGCTTGGAATGCAACTATGCCATTCTACATAAATTACATAAATTCTTTACATGCACCTTGGGACTACTTCTGGAAATAAGAATTATGTATTTTTAAACTTTAGAATGTTACATACTCACATTACTCAGATCACAACCGAAATTATTTTGATCAATAAGATAAAGGCGTGTTGAAACACGGGCAAAGCCGGGCAGTTAAACGAGTTTTTAATAATAATTTCTGTCTTAACCAGTTGTAAATCGGATTCAGGACTATTTTTCAGACTCAATTGCGAAATGTACTTGTTTCTTGTTTCATATTCATACATGTATGCTTTATTAGTCTGTTTATATTTGGCCATGTTGCGCAACTTGGTTCGCAATTCTCTCTCTTCAACAATATAACATTTATTATTTAATTGCACGATTGAAATCTGCAGTGTTTCTTGTTTGAGGTTTCAAAAAAAGCCTGGCACGGAGCAGCACCCATCTTTGCACGGGAACTTTGCGGATTATCGAAAAAAACTGTGAGGTATGTCAAATCCGAAAGAAAACCTGTTCAACGATCTTTCGAACATTCGTGAGGAATTTTGCTACAACGGTGTTCAATGAAGTGTTGCTAGAAACGTGCATAAATCATTTTGTTCAAAATGTTCGGTTTTATGGAAATTTACGTAGGTCTATAACAGGTTTGTTGCGTTTTAAGTTCAGTGAGCACTTAATCATTTTGAATTATCGTTTTGAATTGGCAGAGGAAGGTTGAAAACGTACTGAATTCAGCAGAAATGAGATCTCTGAAAACCAGGCATAAGAATAAGGAATTTCTAAAATAATGCTAGAAAAATGTAACCGTTACGAAGGAGATTAAGATAGGGTTGAATAAAGGAATGTGGAGGAGAATACGTGACGAGCAAGTGAATGGTATAAGAAGTTGATGATGTCCTACGAGATATGGCACGCTCCAGTAATGGCAAGTCCGTATCGAGACAATTTGTGGAACGTTCCATCCTCTCTACATCCATCGCTTACCCCTGCTGAAAAAGTGTCGTGTCTATTTTGTTTATTTCAATACACGTGACATATTCGTCCTAGTGAGAGATCGTATCTACGTCATCGACAATCGTCCTAAAAGCCATCCACAAAAATCTTCCTTCTCACACGTCTTTTATGAAAATGAAAAACACAGTAGATTCAAGAATATCTTTAATGGTATTCCAAGAAACATTTCAAAAACGTATGTTTCTTTCGAAATTTTATGGCATTGCAACAAGATATTTAACATTAATTACATCCCTATTCGATAATATTAATTTTCCGGTAAAAATAACATGATATTATGATTATAAAACGTATAAGTTACTGTCCGTGATGACTGATGACTTATTTTTAGAATTGTAACACTTCTAATCTAAATGTCACGCAATGAAACCATAATGGTGATTATCAACCATAATGGTGACCATTCAATTTTTAACGGATGTGACGGAGATGCCAAGATACGCTTACTCGCTTACACTAGACCATAGGTTCTCAACGTGGGCGATAACGCCCCCTTGGAGGCGTTTCAGACCTTCAGGGGGGCGGTAGAAGACCAAGAGAAAATTTGGGGGCGTTTCAGATTTTTAGGGGGCCGTTTGAGACTCAGAAAAACCCATCCCACCCCTATCTTGCCCCATCCCATCCCATTAGGGGCCATCCATCCACAGAAATAAAATATTTTCCCTAACCCATAAGGCCCCCTTCATCGTGGTATCCCGTTACGCCCCCTCAGTTGTGGCAAATGTAACCCTGTCGTGGTATCCCATTATGCCCCCTTTGTCGTTGTCAATTGCTGTTTCGGATTCACGAGTTACGGGGCGCTAGAAATATTCTCAAAGTAGGCGGTGGGCAAAAAAGGTTGAGAATCCATGCACTAGACGAATACGGAATGCTGTATGAGATGACCTACTGTCCTAGGTTGCCCTTTTTATTCTTATTGCTTGCTATCTCACTTTCTTTAATGGCGCTAAAGATCTTCAGGAACTTACTTACTAGCAACTTACTTACTAGTAAGACACGACTTAACGCGACGCGTGGCAGTTGAGTACTAAACTAAAAATTAAAACTGCGAAATCGACGGCAATACAATTGCCTTGTCTTTGGTTTGCCACTCGAGATTTCTACCACGCATCTATGTATCATATACAACTTCATTGACTGTAGTAGTTAAATGTAATAGTGTGCTTTGTTGGGGAGTTTCAGGTAAGACAGGGGATGGAGTTATGGGATATCACAAGTAACTAATAGGTAGAGTTACAATGGTTGACGGAAGCTACCGTAATAATCACCGTACGACTAGTGGCTTACTGTATTCTGCACACGCTCCCAGCGAGATTGTTTTCTCTGACTTTCCATAGCTAGAAAAATATCCAAAAAAGGCATTGCCCGAAGCGAGTGCGGCTTTTGCCACGATCTTGCCCCGGCCGGGCACCTTCCTCCGTTCAGTGCAAACTGGCTCAATATCATTCGTATCACAGGGCCGCCGCGCCGCAACAGTTACCGCTGCCTTTGTGCGGAAAAAAATGCCGCACAGTCTTAGGAAAAGAGTGAGGCATCATCTGGTAAAAAAAAAACTTGATGTTTATATATTTTTTTTACAACAGCTCCACACAGGAGGCCCCAACGAAAACAAGTTCTCTCGGGGCTTATGTCAGCTTTGGGTTGCGTGGAGGGTCTTTTTATGGAAAGGAAGTTCTGGGAAGGAAAAAGGAATCTGGAGGTCAGTTTGTCCAGGAGTGACGGAAGTGTGAATCCATCCCTTCAATTACAGTGCAAGTCGATGGGTCGAGATAGTTCGGCTGGAGAGGTTAAAAAGCCTCCCTCAACTAGTGTCTCTCGATCCGGCCTGCCCCGTAGAAGGCGGGCTGAGACCTAATTCCGCCAAGACCCAGACAAATCTCATCCAGTGAACACCCCTGCACCCGGGCACCCCTGCTAAATCACCAAACGTAGAGAACATCTTGTGGTGACCTATGTCAAGGGTGTTCGTTAACCAAAAAAGACTCCCGGGGCGGCGGTACCCATTCCCGCCTCCCAAATTCCCTCTACCTATTTATATAGGTATAAAGAGGCTCTGTGTGGGTGGGCGGCAAGGAATTGATTTTTATACAGTTTTATTCTGAGATTGATGAAATTTTGCGAGATCCCCACGAGATAGTTGCTCTATTTTAAACGAGTCGTGTTTTATTAAACACATTCACAATTTTTGCTGAAATATTATCATTTTTAATATTAGCGCGTCCCTCTAACATTCGTATTAACATATCTCTGTCTTCTTTTTGAGCGGGTACACCGGGCCTTAAAGAGAATTCATCTGAAATTAATGAAAACGAATTATTCAGTCATGATGACAGCCATTGAAAGGACAATCAGCCATCGAAGAGGCCGTCCCAAGGTTTTACAGCCCATGTACATCGCAGACATTATGCACAATGAAATTACGCCTCTGTATTGAAGATATACACGAAGATTTAAAGTATCTCTGTGTCTGGACAACGGAACGTAACAACAGCATTTTTCTTGTGATTGTCGTGAATTGCGTCCGTTTCGTTTTTTTGTTTGATCGATGGCCCGGATATTTGCCGTGTCTTTGTTTTGTCGATCTCCCAGAGTTAAAGCTGAGCTTTTAAATCTCTCTACATCTCCCATCTCTCTACATCTCCCGTCCCTCTACATCTCCCATGACCTCCTTTCCTTTAACGGACAGAGGGCCATGCGATAATGTTTTTCGGCGCTTTTTGCATAACGAAATGCCGACGTTTAAATTTACATACAGGGAGTGGTTACTGCATAACAATATACAACGCATTGCGTCACGCTTTCATACATCATGTTATAACATAAATCAAGATGATATTATTAAGATTTTTCTCCTTTAAAAGTTGAGATAAGACGTGGAGGTAACGTCATCACATATTATTTTTGATAAATAATACCTACTTCATTTTTTTTGCGTTAGCTCCACACAGGAGACCACACATCTTTGGAGATGCTTTGGGAAGGGTCTTTTTAGGGAAAGGAAGGAGAGGAAGTTCCGGGAAGGAAATAGGACTCAAGGGGTAGGAATCCCACTGCGGTGAACGGCGATGAGTTGAGAGAGTCCGGCTGGAGAGTTCAAAGGGTCTCCCTAAACCAGTCTTTCCCGATCAGGCCCGCCAGGCATTAGGTGGGCCAACGCATCCGCCGCCAAGACCTAGGCAAACCTCACTCCATGAACCCGGGCATCTCTGCTAAGTCACCAAACTTAGCTGGTGGTTCGCTATTTGGGGTGACCTATAACAGGGGTGTAAACGGTTCCCGGGGCGGTGATACCCGTACCCGCCTCCCAAATTAAAACTATGTACCATGATAATGACGTTTAACATTTATTTAAAACTTATATCATGATAGGGAAAGATTGGCACCATTCGAACACTTTTTAGACTTTGATTTTTCAAAAATTGATAATTAAAGATCCATTGCTCAATCAGTAATTATTAGATACATTCAGTACCCATGGCTCATTATTCAAAAAGTTTGAGGTCAATAATTTTTAAAATAAATTAATGTATTGAATTTTAGCAAAAGCTGACAAATGAAATGAATCTACCCCACTACCGGGGTACATTCTTACTTGGGTAGGGGAACATTCAGACAGTGTGGGGTAGCTTTTAAAACATCTTTTATTTGGCAGACATATTTTCTTCATTTATTATTGTGTACCTAGTCTCTTTCTTCTTATAATTCCGGACTAGAATTGAGCAATAATCCTATAGAATTTGATGCCTTACTAAAGCACGAAACATCCAACAACATCGACAAAATATTTACTTTGAGCATGCGAAAACTATCTTGGTCGCTCGCAGCGGCCGCACTGGCGGCTAACTTCGTGGACAACTGACGGTCGCCCGCGCCTACCGACACACGCAGAGCTAGGGATGTCGAAAGTGAAAAAAAAATCGATATATCGATGTATCGATATTTCTTAAAATATCAATATCGACGTCGATATATCGAGGAAAAAATATCAATATATCGGTCAAATTTTCAAGAGATTTTGCGTTTTTAAAATAATAGTGTATTCAGTTCAATATTATCAATAGTAATTTTACACACAATGTGCTTTTTTAATGTACAAAAATTTCAATAAAAATGAAGGTATTTTTATCAGTTTTCATTTTTATTAGGTAATAATTACAAAAATATCAAAAACTAAAAAGCTTTCTTCTAACTTATATGTATACAAACTTTGTATGCGTCTCAGTAACATTCTATTGGCGTGTTAAACTGTCAAAAAGGACTTCGTGTTTGGAACAAGGTATAGTCAATAATCATAGACAATTGGGAACCAACACATAGGAGTGGCTTAGAAAAAAATGGCAAAAAATAGCATACATTTCTATGTATGTACCTACACACATGAGATAGTATTAGTGATCACAAATATTAATGCAAAGACAAGAGATTTGTAAGCTATTAATAGTTAAAATTTCAACCGCCAGATGTCATGACCCAATACAGTTACTTTTTCCGTTCGTTCCTATACGGTTTTGGATTCTAGTGACTTTAATCAAAATATATCGGCTAAAAATATCGATATATTGAATTAAAAATATCGATATATCGATACTTTTTTAACAAGCCTACGCAGAGCCGTAATAAATACGCTGTTCTAACAAGCTATAGTAGTGACTTTACGAAGCTTCCCCGTATATGAATGGTCCCAATCTTCCCTTACATGATTTAATGATGACTTTTTTCAACAACACAGACAACAGTAATAATGATGAAAGTTTAATTTAGTTTATGATAGTGTCGGTTATCTACAAAAGAATGTCACGATGATGATTGCTTGTTTTTTTTACATAAATCACTGATAAATGAAAATCTTCCCTTACATGATTTAATGATGACTTTTTTCAACAACACAGACAACAGTAATAATGATGAAAGTTTAATTTAGTTTATGATAGTGTCGGTTATCTACAAAAGAATGTCACGATGATGATTGCTTGTTTTTTTTTACATAAATCACTGATAAATGATAACCAAGCTTAAAACAATTAACTTAAAACACCTGCTGCGCAGTATTAGAGTTTATTTCGTGATCATTTGGTTGATATAAAACGTGCTTTTATCAAGTTATGAAGTAGGTATTACCTACAACTTGTAATTTTTCCGACTACCCTGTAATTATCCTGAGAGTTATTTTTCGAATGTGGGTAGGTACCTACGTACAACACGCAATAATTACAAATAATTCGTATGACAATCACGTTATTTGATGTCGGCAACATGAAAAGGAGTCGTTTTACTGACTCATTATTTTGCAAAAACGACACGTACGAGAAACAAGCATCGTCATACATTGACGAGGCCTCTTTGGGACCCCCAATAACAAACAACTTTCTTCAACCCCATATTTAAACCACTTCAAAACATTGCCCAAAAAGGTGACGATGTAGTCTAGTTTTCAAGACTTATATTAAGAGCGTTTAACCAACCAACGGCCGAAAATCCACATTTCGTCGAAGTTGTTCTTACTATCGTACAGGGCGGTTCCAATGAAAAGGATTAAGTATTCTCCGTACCAGCTTTTTGAAATTATAACTCAATATCGATTTTATTTCATTCCAAATTTGCTTTAATTTTTACCTACATCCAAAAATGCTGAAAGGCGTGATGATAAAACTATTAAAATTATGTACTTTTTGGAATTATTTTTTTATTATAAGTATTTACCAGTTTTCAATAATGTCTAAGGGGGTTTCTCACCATCCTCCCAATAGTTTATCCATACACATAACGAATATTAATAAAAAAACAAATAAATACTAGCAACAGGTAAAAACTTCGGCTAATTTATCCTATATGTAGCCATTGTTCATAGGTTCAAGTACCGAATAGTAAACTCAGACTTTTTAAATAAATAAATCCTGTAGAATTAATCCAAAATATTCATTATGTGTATGGATAAGCTATTGGGAGGATGGTGAAAAACCCCCTAAGTTAAATGAGAATGTAAAAAAATCTGAAATATATTAGTTTGTAAGTGTGCAAATAAATACACAAATGGACCAATTTTCGTCAAGAAACACATGTACGTATATATTTTTTAATGATTCTATTTAAACTAAAATTAAAATTGTAAAATATGCGTTTGCCAGATAATGCATTGATTTATTTTACTGCATGATTATATGATTTGAAATGAGTGTGGTATAATGCAAAACTTTTTGAAAATTTAACAAATCTGCCAACGACCCATGGTATAACCTTATTATACTAAAAATAAACATTTTTTCGCAAAATTTAAAACATGCGAATGCTAGATAAAAGAACAATCTTTCGAAATCCTTTTTTTTGTTGTTGTGGAAAAGAGTCAATACGTCTAAAATCTAATTTAAAAATGACATATTTCTTGTTTTTTCTGGTAATACCCACTTAATAAAGTCTTTCCCATAACCCCATCTTTAACCCACATCTCAATGTTGCCCAATCAGGTGGCAAGGTACCTTTGAATTTGCACACTGCAGACAGTAAGACGCTTGTAAAGCTTGCAAAGCGCAAAATTAAAAAATACGCGAACATTTCTGAGTCACAGTAATTTATTGCAACGTATTATTTTCAACAGCCCTATTTCGTAACGTTTGACTTATCTTTATGATATATTTATCTACCCACCACTTCAACTTTTAATTCGCAAAACCAACACTGAAAATGCAATGTGCAAATCCGTAATATATTGAACTTTACAATAAGTCATATTCGCGCATAATAAATGCAAACATTACTATCAGAGAGATGGCTATCGTATGACTACGTACAGAATCAACATGTCAATACCTTTAGATGCTGTTTTATTTATTTTATAGGAGCTAATATTGATTTAACTGCGATTCAATGATAATAATATAAGAGTTTATTTGTTAAATGCCGCCTTGAAAGAAACTAAATTAAATTTGTATTTTAACCAGGTGTTTTCAATACTTTATCTTACAACTTTATAGGCACTGAAAAGTGAATCCCGATATTAATTAGAGCCTATCTTACCTTAAAGCGCCTTTGAAGTGATTTTCCCATAAAACGGCGCAATAAAAATAATCTTATCATCACTATACTTTGTGATTTGTCAAAATAATTACATTATACAGGATGTTCAAGGACGTACTTAAACAGTGATTCCTGATATTATTTGGTCTCCGGTGGCTTTTTTATGTCTTTTTTTTAATTCTTCACAATCAATAAATCTTTTTTCTTCCACATGTCGAAAGTAGTCACTCATCCGAATAACAGCACAATCCCCCCCCCCCCCCCGCCCCTAATACCTAATAAATTTTTTAGTTTTTATTTTAATAATAGACCAAAATTTCTCTTTATGTTTTTATTCCAATTAATGTCGGGAATCACTGGTTAAAAGTATGGTAAGTTCCTACGTTCTTTAACACTCTCTATACACCTTCTTCATCAGGAGAATATTATTAAAACTGACAAATAATCGAACAGTATCGATACGATAACGTCTGCCTGGTTGAATTTCAGACCCAGCTTCGAGTGTACACTTCACTGTACACGTGTCATCTGTGTTCGTGGAATTTCACACAAAGCTACTGTTTTAATTCGGTTTCAAATTCAAGAATTCGTCACAAGATGTGGCTAGGTATAACTGCTACGAATTTGTGAATAAGTAGTAATGTAGTATCTCTCCGGATATGGAAAGATTGACGGTAATACATGTTGTATCAAGCAGCTATATATTATCTACATATGATGTCATTGATCTGTCTCGGTTACTTTGTCCCGGTGACTAGCTACACTGGATGACAGTGGATCCGAGGAACGGGCTATTTTTTGAACCAGTTCCTATTGGGTTTATAAAATGGTCACCAACACTAACTGGGCGAAGCCGAAAGAAAAGCCGCCCGCAGGACCTAGCAGTAAAAACTCATACCAGTGATCTGTATCGATTTGAAAAAAAAACTGATGGCCCCATTTTACATAAGACCTTTCACCTTCTGGGCCTCAGACCGATTTTTTTTTACAGTGAATACCGCACAAGAATCTCAACTGCTCCCGTCTGGAGCCAGTGAGACTATGGCATCCCCAATTGGGGTATGTTGTGAGGCTGAAGGTAGTGGGGAGGGGAAGGAGGAGGGGAAGAGGAAGGTTGGGAAGTACCTGGCTATTCAGATCTGGTCACCAAACACGGCTAAAGCCATTTTCAAGCAAGGTTTCAATTCTGAATGGTGGTCTTACACCAGGGCGATACTGATAGTATCTTCCACTCTGGAACATGCCGCAAATATACTATATATTATTTTAAATGAATTAATTGTGAAATAACACAAATTAATCAAATAAAATTTATTTGCGCATGCCGGGTTCGAACCCGCGACCTCCGGATTGTGAGTCAAGAATCTTACCCACTGGACTACGGAGGTCGTCAAAGATTGTCGTCGTTCGTCGATTATAAATATCCTGCAAGTATTTAAAGAAATACAGATGTATGCAGGTTACTCTACTTAAGTTATTAAATTCAAGTATAATAATTTATTTTACCAGGAAATAAACGTCATGCAAGATTAATGCGTCCTATATGCACGACTATCAAATAAGTCGAATTATTTTGCTGTTTAGGCGTAGGTATTGAATTCATTCAACATCGGGCTACAAGACTGGTTTATTTAGATAAACCGAATTAAATAATATTATTATACGGCAGAGTGATTTACAAATAGTATTCGCAGGAAATGCATTGCGATAAATTTATTAATCCCAGATAAAAGTAAATCCGCCTTCGCTAAGTAAAACCCGCCCTCCTACAATATGTCCTTAGCCACAACCCACCACACAAATATAATAGTAATAATCATTTGTGCAAACGTGCAATGCACTAAAGCGATATGGGACTGCGAACGTTCGGTGCATTCAGTAAGCCCAACAAAAGAATGCATTTATTATTTCGTATTATATAATCTCCCCGATACGTCGCCCTAAAGCAAACATACAACAATTTATTTTTTGTTGATATATCATATTACCAACTTTATGTCGATGTTAATCCTTTGCCATTTTATTTTTTATTTTTTTTTTATATATTTATTTCAAGATTTTTGTTTATACATTACAATTGATAATAAATGCAAGGTTATAAAATGATTCATGTTTTATTCTATTACTCCATAAGTTGAGCTCTAGGAGCTCGTGTTTATGGGAGGAGTATTTTACATGTAAAAAAAATAATAGTAATGCTCATTGTATAAACAATTATTAAAGAACTTATGAAATAAATATCTAAGGTAGGTACACAATTTAGACAAAATAGTTATATAAGAACAATAACAATACATTATTTTTTAAATATTAAATATTGCAGTTTAAAAAGTAAGGGTAAATTAATTAATTACATAAAGGGTATATTACATTAAGGGTACAATATGTCATTATCCAATTTCAGGGACTTAATTTGTTTTTTGAATGATTCATATTTCAGTGTTTCTGTTATATTAATTTTGTTTTTGGATAATAATATATTGTACCATCTTACTCCTAAATACAAATAGTGGTGCTGAGCCGTGGTCGTTCTAAGCATAGGGATGGCTATTAAGCCGTTAGTTTTAAATCTATATATTGAGGGGTGAATTTTTTGAATAAAATATTCTTTATAAATTTGACATAAGGCATTTCTCTTATACAATTCTGTGATAGATGGTACATTAAATTCTCGAAATACCTCTATTGTAGGGAAGTCGTATGGCTTCCTAAGGATGATTTTTATAATTATTCTTTGAATTATAATTATGGGCTGTAATTATAATTCAAAGAATTAATAATAATGCTGCTTCTAAATCAATCGTTATTTATTTATCTGCATTACTACCAAGGTTTTAAGGAACTGAGTTATTGTAAAATATTTACAAAAATCCTTACATATTTTACTAAAAACTCTATATCATTCGAACGAAACTGTGTATTTTGCTTTTCAGAAGATTTACGAACAATATTTGTTTGTTTTATTATATTACGAATGAAGAGAATGAAACCATCTCTATGAATCCATAATATTTACCTCAAGGCATAATGTTTAAAAGCCAATTATTTCGAGTTCTCCTCCGAAATAATTTCATGGATTCGAAACATCTTCGTATATTTCGACATGTTCACTGGACTTAACGCGTATCAAATTTTTGTATTTGCACTGATATTTTTACGAGTCACTAGTAAGTAGACACATTCCAGTTTTACCCGATAGTTAGCACTAATTTTTTAAACTAAAGTAAAGACTGAACAGTTTAAAATATGCATCAAACAATATAACGACATCTTGCCTTATGTTTTACATTGATATTTCAATGCCACAAAGTCCGTAGTTCATTAATAAATTTTAACTGCGAGCTTAAGGGCCCGCAACTCGGATTTGTACCGATTTATTACATATTTTCCTTAAACACGGTAAGTTTTAAAGCTCTTAAAAAAATATATGTTATTCTTGAAGATAATATCTAGACTTTGCCCGCGCCGAAACGCAAATTATATAAAATTCCCTCGATAGAAAAAAATCGCAAAGTATGCTCCAAAAATTATTATTAACACGTTTGTTTCAGTTATTTTACAAGTTATATGTATGATAAAATTCGCAGTGTTTCTTTAAATCCTGTTTAAGATAATGCCCGCGAGATTTTTGCTCTATTTTAAACGAGTCGTGTTTTATTAAACATTTTCGAAATTTTCGCATCGATTTGGTCGCTGCAAATGTTAGCGCTCTCCTCCAACATTCGTAATTTCGTATCTCTCCATCTTCTTATTTCGGGCCCGGTTGCGGAGCCTTAAAAGAAACAAGAGATGGAATAAGTTGTGCCTTTTAAAAGACGACGAAGCTTTCTTTTCGAAAGCATTTGATTCATTAGGCAAATTGATTTCTGCGAAGTAAAGAAGTTAAATTAATTAAAAATTCATACTGCAGATTTAAAGATAAGAGTCTATTATTTAAAAATAAGCAACTAAATGACACGCAGTTCTAGCAGCTCATATAACCATGTTACTTTAATTAATAACTAGCAGACCCGGCCACACGTTGCTGTGGCTAACGAAACGCAACGCCATTACCCAACCATTATAAAATCCACACCACCCGCTTGCCAGCTGCCCGTTGCCCGCTGCCCGCTGCCTGAATTGAATATTTGAATTTCTCGGCTTTTCTCTACTATAATAAGCGTGTATTATACATGTAAACCTTCCCGTTGAATCACTCTATCTATTAGTGAAAACCGCATGAAAATCTGTTTCGTAGTTTAAAAGATCTATGCACACATACATTTTGAGCGACTTCATTTTATACTATGTAATAATGCAATTCGAGCGATCGCCACTAATTATACAATGCTTGCAATGCAACACTGGATATTTGAAAAGGGAAAATCAAATACCTACTTACTCTAGGACATCTATTTTCCAATTTCTTCCATAGAACGAATTTCAAGAGACCATATTACGGCCCGCTAGCCGTTTTAAATCGCACAAAAATATGTTTTCTTTGAATTTTTCGGCTTTTCTCTAATATAATTTTGTATTATACATATGAACATTCCTCTTCAATCACTCTATCTATTGGTGAAAACCGTATGAAAATCGGTTGCGTAGTTTAAAAGATTAACGCGCACATACATTTTGAGCGACTTCATTTTATACTATGTAATGATAATGATGTATTATACATATGAACATTCCTCTTCAATCACTCTATCTATTGGTGAAAACCGTATGAAAATCGGTTGCGTAGTTTAAAAGATTAACGCGCACATACATTTTGAGCGACTTCATTTTATACTATGTAATGAAATGATGCAAATTCAATAAAAAAAATTAGATTTCCCACGACAGGTACTTGTAGAGTCGAGAATGTTTCTGTAATTTATACGGGTAGACGGTAAATATCTGAAAAACAAGAACCTGTTGAATTTTAATAAATATTCATTTGACCATTGCGAGTGTAAGCATTATAATTAAATTACATTTCTAAATTACGCATTTTAAAATCGTACTCAATCCACAGATTTCCGTCGAATTGCGCGTGAAATTTTTAATACCAATGCACGGAACAGCTTCTGGTAGGTGAAAATCAAAAATCTAATTTAACGATGTAAACGCCTATTCAAATAAACTCGGTTCAATGTTCTGGTTTATATTCCGCTTTTGTAAACTCGGCAGTTTATTTGGTCTCGGCGATAAAAGAAAGGTTCAATTAAACCTGTATGTTGGTACCCAGTACACCGGCATATATTTATATATACTGGGGCAACTGCTGTACCTGTGGACAAAATCCCGATTTTTCAATAAAACAATATTTATATTTTTTTGGATACAACATTTTAATTGGATTATCTTTTTATTTGGAAGAGAAATAGTTAAGACACAATAATTACTATTTATGATTTCTTTCAACCACTTACGTTTCGAGTAATAGACATTTATAAAAAAACGGCATATTTGTCCATAGGTACAACTACCCAATGTACCTATGGACACGCATCATCGTACCTGTGGACGCGTTTGTACTTGTGGACAGAAATAATATAAACAAACAAAAAATAAAGAAATATAACTTAACGTCTTAACTTAACAATTAATAATAAAAACATTTATCAATTATTATGATAATAACATTTTAAAGGTGTGCAATCCGTTAAATAGTCTTATTTATTAGCACCACGTGCAGTTCTGTATAACTCTTCCGAATCAATACTATCCTGATCTCCATCAGTATCTTCAGATAATATATTATAGCATCTCTGGCATATGAATGAATTCTCGTCATCTGAATCTAAATAATTCCCTTTGTGTGCTCTAGAAACACACTTAGAGTGATAATAACCTTGGCATAAGTTACATGTCAGGATGTTAATTTTGTTTTCATATTGTCTACAAACTGTGCACATTACAAGTGTAACATCGCTTATTATTTTAATCTTGCTAGTGCTGGGCTTGTCTAAATCAATAAATGTTTTATCTTTGATGCTGGGACCTTTTGAATCCTTTTTTACCCTTGAAGCTTTATTTTTTCCTCCCCTTACAGTTTTGTTTTCATTTCTTTTTATAGCTTCTTTCATTATTTCATTTTTTTCGGGGGTGTCTGTCAGTATTCTAGTCCTACCACGTTTTCTTCCTCGTTTTTCTATCTTCCGAAATAGAAACAAAACAAATTCCTAACTCTAAAAAATGTATTGAATGTACCTGTGGACAGTCCACAGGTACAATCATCGTATTGTCCATAGGTACAATTTTGACATTATAACCTAAAACTGTTACAATCGCTAAGATAATCTACTACGAAGGTTTAAATAATGTCAATGGGTATATGGTATATGATATGTTATTTCTCAAGTAAAACTAAATACACATCGAAATTTGTGATTCAGGTATTAGGAAAAACCGTTTCAATATGGTAATTAACTAACTTTTTATTAAAAAAATATCGTAGTTTGCTGCGCGTCCCAAGTTGGGACAGAAGAGAAGTGGCTGTTAGTCAGTGTTGCCATATAACAAAATTACTACATGTTAATATTTTTTTTGTAATTTTAGGTTGTTCGATTTGTGAAATATGCTTAGTGTCCATAGGTAAAACCGTCCACAGGTACAGCAGTTGCCCTAATAATAATATTGTTTGTTATTTATTTGTTATAAAAATACATTAACAGTACAAGGAAGCTTTGACTGTCCTACTAGGAAGGTCTCCTAGGACTTCTAGGACAGTCAAATTGACAGGTTTCATTCATATTGGGTAGGTAGGTACATGATGATTCATACAGTATTAAGTAAAGTTAAGATTCACAAATTCCAATTACATAATTATAATATATGATGCAGTCGAGTACTAGGTTCTAGAATCAATTAAGCATCGAATATTCAAGAAAAAGTGTATTCGAAGTGAGTATACAAGAAAAACAGTAAAAGAAAAAGAAAATAAAAAATTTTGAAACAAAGGAAATAATAGTTAATAGTTTTATGAATAAATCAAAGGATACCTACTATATAAATGCCCAGACACTGAAAAGTGAACTAATGAACTATTGATCTATTTTAATCGTTGTTTTTTTACTTTCTGGATGTTTATTTATTTATTCACGTAATTTAAATTCAGAAAAAGATTACATATTTATAAAAACAATACGAAAGGCAATTAAAATGAACAAAATTATGTTAACAGGTGAATGCTATTTATTTAATACTAGCTGGTTCCCGGCATGCGTTGCTATGCCATTTAATAAAGAAATTGTTTCTCCCTGCGTGTTCTTTCCCATTCATCCCGTTCCCCTTCCGCACCCACTTCCTCTCCCGCGTTCCCACTCCGCCACCTTCCCTCCCCCCACTCCACTCCCTCCCTTCCCCGTCCTGCGAACCCCCCTCCCGAGTTCCCCTCCTCCCTCCCAGGTTACCCTCCCCTTACCGCGAACCCCCTATCATAGCTACCCCCCCTCCCCCCTCCCGCATTCCATACATTCGGTTTTCAAACAGCTCACGTGCCATCTATTGCAATTTTTTTTATAAATTTCGTAATGCCAGAGCCCAATATACAAACCTTGTCCTGACAATAACGAACACAACAAAAAAGAATTATCCAATTTGGTGCAGTCGTTCGGAAGTTATGCGCGTACATACATTTCGGTGATTCATTTTTATTCATATATATATATATATATATATATATATAATATAATAAGATAAAAGATAAGAAGATAAGATAGATAGATGTTACTTGCAAGGGCGTGCGGTACTTCGAAGCTTTAAAAAAGTTTGCAACAAAAATAAACTAAAAAAGTATCATAACATTTTTTGGAAGAAAGAGTTTTTGATCAAGGTTCTATTCGCATTTCGAAATATTTTTCCCTTTCAGTTTTCTTGGATTCTTCTTTAATATAATATTGTGGGGGTATTTCACCGTCCTATCCACAGATGGCGTACATTTTCAATTTACTATTTATAGTCCGAGTTTACTAGTCTATGATCTGTGTATACATCGGATAAGTTAGCCGAGTTTTCTATCTACTATTTTTTAATATTTTTTTTTGTTTTTAATTGAAATAAAAATATCATCGGACAAATTAATGGCTTCTATATTTTTTACTCCAAATGTACCCAGGAATAGCTGGTTAAATCATTCGGGTACGTGCTGTTACGACTCCAGATACTAATATCTACAGCCCGTATGTTTGACGAATATCTACAGCTCATATGTTGAACTAATATCTACGAACTTCAGAGTGTTGATTAATATCTACAGAGCGTAGGTTGAACTAATATCTACAGAGCGTAGGTTGGACTAATCAGCTAAATGTGTCCAATAGTCCGATATTAGGGATTTTTACATACATACTTACATAAATTAAGTTTTTTAAACTGCATACGCAATATTACGTTATTCCAATATGCTATACATAATTGCAAATCCAACCTCTGACAGTACTGTAGATATTCGTCAACACTTTGGTTCTCATAGATATTAATCAACAGTTTGAGCTGTAGATATTCGTCAACACTTTGATTCCCATAGATATTAGTTCGATTTTTTCAGTTTTTGGAATTCCTGTAGATATTAGTAGACGCCTCCGCTGTTACACCCTGCATATCCTACGAAAAATGCCAAGACTAGCATCCCATAGTCCCATTGACTCTGGAGTTGAGAATCTTGTGCGGTAATCACATTTAAAAAAAATGGTTCCATAACAACTCATAATCAAGTCAACTCAACACCTCTTTGAAAAGTTATTAAAAGCTATTAAAAAAAAGAAAAATAGCCCATAACCTAACCTAAGGTATTTAACCATTTTTTGTATATTTTTTCATCACATGGAATATGTCGCTAGCACAATTTAAAAATGAAATAATTAAATCATTTATCCATGATACCAGTACTCACTGAGGAAATTATTTGGCAAATTTATTAAACCACTCGTACATCGACAAATTTACTAAACTATCTCTACCTATCTTATTAATGTAATTAAATGTAATGTCTTAGTAAATTAATTGATATATTATAAACCGTCATAACGTGTAGTATTATTTACTTATTTAAAAAAAATTATTTAACTTTCTTATCTAAAATATTAAAATCCAAATTGGACAGTTCCGAACTCCTGCAACTTGCAGAGGTACTGAAGGTACCATCGATGTGGCGGTTTGCCACTTTGCGAAACTAACACTTAGGTTTTATTAGACATGGTTAATGTTGCAATTTTGTAAACCTCTGATAACCTTACTTTAAAAATTTTGTTGTTTGTATTTTTATATCATGTATGTATTCTTTATCGTAACTTATCGTTATTATATCTCGCTGTACTTAAAACTTTTATTGCTTATATTTTTATTTAATTTGCGTACTTTTTTATTTCTATTGTAATTTTATTTATATTATAATGTCCTTCTCAAGTTGAAGATGTACTGCCTTTATTTATTTATGTAAAAGCCCTCTGGGCGTATAATAAAACAAATCACTTCTAACGACTTTTCAAAAGAGGTGTTGAGTTCGGTTGATTCTGAGTTTAATCCGGTCACCTAAACAAATATATATATAGGTAAACGTATTCGTTGTCAATACATCTGCCGCTAGTGGCGCTACTGTCAGTGAAAATACAACTACAAAATAAATTTAGGATGATTTTTAATAAACTCGCATAAATTGAATCTATGTCAAGATTTCTGCCACTGATTTTGTTGGATTGTGACGTTGAATACTTACTTGTAATTCATTCCCTCCAAACCTGGTCATCCATCCATGAATAGAATAAATAATCACATACAAAGCCAGCAAGCAAGCAATGAGGTTAGGTAGCAATAATAAGTAGGTATGTGAACAATGTATAATTTATTGTAAAAAATCAAACCCTGCCCTTGGAACATATTATAATGATTCGCTATGAGACTCTAAGTTAAACAACAGAATTAATCATCAGGGGTGACTGGTTACGATGTATCGTACCCAGCTGTAAATGTTTAAAGTTTCTCGACACGTGTCAATAAGAAAGAAATTATATTGTAACGACATAAGAAAATTACTGATGGGCGCCTGTGACGTAAAACGTAACATATTTATGAATCAGTAATCCCTAAAAATAATCTATAAAGCACAATCTCGATCTGTTAAAAATATAAGTAATTTAAATCTCACTTCTCGTGATCCAAAATGTCTTGAGTCCAGCCATACAACAGCCCGTCACACAAAAACACCTGCTCGATCTGTGGTACTCCCGTCAACTGAAGCGCCCGAACTTTTTCCGAAGCATCTTGAAACATCTGCCGCCCCTTCGGAGTGCAATGCTGCCAACCAAATCATGCGAAATTTGCGAATCGCTCACGACGCTAGCAGCAAATGTTACATTACCCCTCCACCAAAAAGAAAATATTTCCTCCTGGAAATCAAGTGGTCCATGTGTCACTTCCTGAAGAGAACTGCATACTATGTGAGCCTTGGTCGTAAATGTTAGTCATGGAAGATGCCAAAATATAAGGATTGTCAGCCGGAAGGATCCTGGTGATAGAAGTACTCCCAATCCATATAATGTACCTCATGGAAGAAGCGGTGACCACCGTACTGCAATACTGAAGCCATGACATAATGCGATGAACAGAAAGACGCATCAATCTATGCAGCTTCTCTCCAATTATGATGCATTCAATAACTGATGACCCAAGATGGCCCAAGGTAGAGATGAAATATCTGGTCCGGAATCTCAAATTCAGCTTCTTTTGCTATTAATTTCTTCCAAAACTGATGACCCAAGATGGCCCAAGGTAGCGATGAAACATTTGGTCTGAAATCTCAAATTCAGCGTCTTCTGATATTACTTTCTTCCAAAACTGATGACCCAAGATGGCCCAAGGTAGCGATGAAACATTTGGTCTGAAATCTCAAATTCAGCGTCTTCTGATATTACTTTCTTCCAAAACTGATGACCCAAGATGGCCCAAGGTAGCGATGAAACATTTGGTCTGAAATCTCAAATTCAGCGTCTTCTGATATTACTTTCTTCCAAAACTGATGACCCAAGATGGCCCAAGGTAGCGATGAAACATCTCAAATTGGAGCAGACGAAAGTCATTAAGTGAGGTTCTGTGTAGGTGATGAAATTTTTCCCGCGCTGCTAGCTCTGCCGTCCAAAAGGAATGAAGATGTATTATGATCAAGACTGCATCTTGTGAAACTGAAGAAAATCCTTGAGTGTGGTTCTGCATACAATGAAGAAATTTCCCCGTTCTGATGAGGGTTGACAATGCGCCGCTGAAGAGTATTCAGAAGTGAGATTTCTAACTAACCGCTCCACTAAAGCTTACATAATGTTACTGAGTAAAATTGCATGAAAAAGCTAAACTAAATTAAGAATGAAATGTGCTTTACCTACTAAAGGAAAACTATCCAAAAAAATTTATATGAACAGGAAGTACATAACTCTCATAGATAACCTGCAAGACTGAATACCTAATTAACCTTCTAAAGTTCAATTTAATGAGGAAGATATTACATAAAATACTAAAGTCCAAACACAAACATTTATTCTTAAATCCCAGTTTGAAAAAAAACACCCCTGACACCTGTCGATCAAAAATAAAGTAATAGTCGAGAATCAAACCATTAAACTTCAAAAAGTAGTGACCCCACTTACAGAATGAAGACATCTGTCGAAAAAAAAAAAAAAAAAGTTACCCAAAATAGAAGTTCCCAAAAAAAATTGGATGTGAACATGAATAATTCCCCTAGTATTAGATAGCATAATTGTAATCAGCAATTAAATATAAGACAATAATTTATTGTAATAAATATTTAACTCAGAATTAATTTTTCTCACATTCGACAGGGTGTCCAAATTCGCTCGAGCTCTAAGCGAACCTCAACAACCAGTCGAATATGGAAATAAAATTGTAGTAAACAAACTAAGTTCAAAATCTTTAGTATAAATAGAGGATAAAATGCATCCAGAAATTGACCATGGAATTAAAAATTGTTTAACCAATATTGTAAAACAAAACAATTACAAAACCCTTTATAATAATCTTAAAACAAAAATCCACAGCGGAATTAACTTAATAAATGTATTTATATTATGCTTACTCATCAAATATATGTACCGATGTTATGTATATCATAAAATAATAACATAAGTATCATAGAATAGAACCTTAAGGAATATGTTCACTATTGCGTGTGAAAAACAACCATCACCATAACCAGAGTAAACAAATTGGAACAATGCCCATGCCATACGTTTCCTAAAACGATATGAAAAATAGATAATTTTGAGCTTCTGAAGCTATAGCCTTTTCATACAAATATATATATTTTTTTTCCATGGAAATTATTCCAAAAGTCACCAACATAATGTAAGTGAAACAATAAGGTATTCTAGGTTTCTACACACTACTAGCATTAATGATACTACGCTAAACACCTCTATAAATCCGCACAATACACAGAAAATAGTTCAATAAAAAATTAATATAAAAGGTTTTGAAAACTATGTATAACCGGTTTTGCTACAGGGAAACAAACCGAAATAACAAGTAAATTCAATGTATGAAAATGATGATCAGTCACTTTCACACGTTGAACTTCATATAACTTTAAGTATACTCAATTACACTTGCAAAGAACAAGACATAAGTGTAATATCTGAAACCACAAACACTCACAAGGACAATGCAATCAACGTGAGGACGTAAGGATAAGTCACGTCACCACGCTGAATGATCCACATGCAATTGCTGGATATGCATGCAAATACTTAGAACACATATAACATACAAATACAATGACAAAGAAAATCTCTCAACGGAGATAAGAAAACCCAACCCCTATTGAAATAACCCTAATGATCAACTGGAGTTTCAGATTTAATAATGTCTTTTAAATGATAAATACCCAGTTTTTTGCCATTCATGTCAGCTAACTGATATGCTACTGGAGAAATTTTCCCAATAATCTTGCTCCTAATGAATTTAGGTGCCAATTTTGCTGAAAAGTGTTTACTTGCATCTGATAATACGAATGATCGCCTCCATACGGTTTCCCCAACCCTAAATTGAATATCTCTACGACGCAAGTTGTAGTTCAGCTTGTTACGTTCGTATGACTGCCTTAACGATGTTCGTACCCGTGAAAAAATGTCATTTAATTCCTCTAAACCTGACGCCCAAGAGTCACGCTTAGCAAACGTAATTTCTTCAGCATTGAAATCAGTGCCTAAATAATCTTTTCCTGAAATGATGATCTCTCTGCCAAAATTAAGAAAGAACGGAGTGTAACCTGTGACTTCATGGACTGCAGTGTTAATGGCTAACTCAATTTCTGGAAGATGATTCGCCCAGGTTCTGTGGTCAGATCCAACATATGAACCAAGCGCTGCTACCAAAACCTTGTTAACACGTTCCACAGGATTGTTCTGAGGATGATATCTGCAGTTATAAAACAGGTGACGAATATGAAACTTATTGGCTAAAGCTTTCATATCACGTGAAATGTATTGAGGACCATTGTCCAACACAATGGTGTCTGGAACTCCAAACTTCAGGAAAATTTCATTCTCTAAAATGGAAGCAATATTCAACCCAGTAGCCTTCCTCAGCGGGAACAGCCTCGTGTACTTAGAAAAGAAATCAGAAACTACCAAGAGATAAGTATAACCTTTCTTGTATGAACTCGGATAAGGCCCCAGTAAATCAGTTGCAATCATTTGCCAAGGGCGCTGAACCAATTTGGGATTTCCCATCAGACCTGGCGGTAACAAATTAGTACTCTTGTAACCTAAGCATATCTGACATTTACCGATGAAAGCTTTTACATCAGCAGACATTTTAGGCCAATAATATTTGTGTCTAATTCTGTTCAGGGTTTTTAAAATCCCAAAGTGGGCGCAAGTAGGAGGAACATGGTGCTGTACAATTAAACTATTCCTGAGTTCCTTCGGAACTACCTCTTTCCAGTCGTAGGACCTATGTAAAGCCTCCATACTCTGGATATGTTTATAGAGCCTATCGTTAGTAATTCTCCACGCCGGATACTTCTCAGGATTTGCCAAAATTTTCTCCTTTAATTTGACGTACCATTGGTCCGATGTAGAAAAATTTTGACTGATCGTATTAACCTGTAAAGGATCCCGTGATAACGCATCAGGAATTACATTGTCCTTACCGTTTCTATGAATAATTTCAAAATTGAACTGTTGTAACCTGACTGCCCAGCGCGCGAGCCGTCCTGAAGGCGATTTTAAGCTGGTCAACCACTTCAGGCTGTAGTGGTCTGTTATAATCTTTACCGGAATAGGCGAACCCTCAATATAACCCCTGAATTTTTCCAACGCGAAAATCATAGCATTTAACTCTCTTTCTGTGGTAGAGTGGTTCCTCTCTTGAGCAGAAAGTGTTCTTGAAATGAAAGAAATAGGGTGTTCTAACCCCTTATCATCCATTTGTGAAAGACATGCTCCGAGCCCTACATTTGAAGCATCTACGCTAATCGTGAATGGTTTCTTGAAATCAGGACATGCGAGAACCGGAGCGGATACAAGAATGTTTTTAAGTTTTGAGAATGCTAATTGCGCTTGATCATTCCACACAAATTTCTTACCCGCGAATTCTTTCTTTGTTAAATTATACAAAGGTGAAGCAATGCTAGAAAAATTGAAAATGAATCTCTTATACCACGAGAGTACCCCAATGAATCTACGTAAGCTCTTTTGTGACGAAGGGGTCGGAAAATCAACAATTGCCTTGACTTTATCCGGATCTGTGCGGAGACCTTTATCATCAATGACAAAACCTAGGTATTTGAGTGAGTCCCTGCAGAAAACGGATTTCTGCACATTAATCGTAAGACCGGCGGCCTGTAGTCTCTGTTTAACCTTCCTCAAGAGATAAATATGTTCTTCGAAAGATGAACTAATAATGATGATGTCATCTAAGTAACAAAAGACTTTGCCATCAAATTCAGGCCCTAACACTTTATCCATCAGCCGCATCATCCGGGAGCTAGCACCATGTAAACCGAACGGCATTGTGACGAAATGAAACAACCCTCGCTTGGGTATCGTGAACGCGGTTTTCTCCTTAGACTTTTCGTCTAGCGGAATTTGGAAAAAAGCATCATTTAAGTCCAAAGTTGATAGAAAACGAGCACCACCCAAGCTATTGAGAATGTCTGAGATTAACGGTAAATTGTAGGCGTCGCGTTTCGAGACGGCGTTTAAGCGTCTGCTGTCGAGGCATAGCCTGAATGTGCCATTTTTCTTAGGTACCAGAACAATGGGATTATTCCACGAGCTGTTGCTCGGTTCTACCACACCTAACTCTAGGAGTCTGTCAAGCTCCCTATGTACTTCCGGAAGTAAGTGCGGAGAAATGGGATAAACCCTTTGTTTGATAGGAGGCACATCACCCGTGTCTATGACATGATGTTCTAACCCTGTCCTGCCTAACCGATCTCCTGAGTAATCCATGTACTCCTGAACTACAACGTTCAAGACGGAGCGTTGGGATTGAGATAAATTTTTCTCACTATCCAGCCCAATACTATTCGATGCTCGAACACTACTAACAGAATCATTACAAGACATTAATTTTGAGATCTTAGGACAGACGTTGAAAACTTTCCAAAAGTCACAACCCAGAATAATGTCAGATTTAATGTCTGGCATAATAACAAAATTGAACGTTCTAACAACATTTTCAAAACGCACCGGGAGAGCTATTTTGTAAGAACAGGTAACCGAATGACCAGTCGCCGATACTAGAGCGAAATCAGAATCCAATTTTGACAAATTGAAACCTAAATCTAAAAATTTACGATGAAAGTTATTTCCTAAAATCGAAACGTGCGACCCAGAGTCTAGAAGACCAGAGTAGCCTGTGCTCAAAACTTGGAAAGAGATGTAAGGACGGCCGTCCCTGTTGGCCGCTCGCACCTCCTTCGAAGTCCTTAAATTCTTATAAAAATCTCTTACGGTATCCAGCCACAAAACCCATTCCCGTGAAGTAATCTCGGCAAACGCAGACGTCATAGCGCCCACCGACAGGACCTCACGGGCCATCAGTTTTTTTGAGGACGGCAGCCGCAGAGAGGAGCCTTGACCCCCGGACGCCCGCAGCGAAAGCAGTGCACCTCCCTAGAATTCACATTTGACGGGTTATGCAAAACATTCGAAAAATCACGACGGTTATTCCTGAGGTTGAAATTAGGATCGGCAGAATTTACATAACCATCTCTATTGTTAGAATAATTGTTTCTAGAAAAATTCAAATTGTTGCAATCTCTGTTATTATTACTATTGCCAGCATGGTTGTTCCTAGACAAATGTAAATCATTCGAATACCTCTCATTGCCTCTATTACCAGAAAAGTTATTTCTAGAAAAATTAGATTTACTGTGATTCCTCTGATTACCTTTGTTACTAGAATAATTAATAGGATGAGAATTACTAGTGTTTGATCTGTCGTTTGAACGGCTGTCGGCCAACTCAATCATCCTACCTAATTTTTTTAAGGTTAACAAATCAGGGATCTCCGAAAGAGAAAGTTTCTGAATATATCTTGGCAACATATTACTCCGCAAAATGTCTAGGATCTCATCATCCGGCAACCTAGTGGACAAACGATTATTCAGCAATTGAACACGAGTGATAAAAGAACTAAAATTCTCTTTCTGACCTTGAAACGTCAATCTTATTTGTGCCAATAACCTCTTTTCATGGTCTAAAAGTTCAAATTAGTTTTTTAACGCAACCACAATGTCCGCCCAAGATGAGAAAGCGGAGCGGTTTACTCTGAACCATTGTAGCGCCTGCCCTGAAAACAATTCGACTGCAGAAGAAAAAAGAGAAGCATAACTTACGTTTCTAGCGACAGCAAGTTCTTCTACCCGTTCTAAGAAATTTCTGACATCCGCAGAGCCATCAAAGGTGAGGTTCCACTTGTGTACCGGAAACGACGGAAGTGACGGAATTGACAAAGCTGAACCGGACCCCGCCGGTGTATCATCCTGTTTCGCCATGATGAATTTTGCCGCTGTTCTACTTCTTGTACCTACTCCTTCATCCATAACCTATTTCTCGATTGTAGGGTAGAAAGAAAATTATTAGAATACATGCAACAACACGACATGTAAAATGACAATGCACATGCAATCACCAATTCTAAGAAAATAATAAATAATGTATGCTGCCAGCGAACTGAGCAGCCAAAATGAGTTAAAAGCGTAATAACGCCGATGAGTTGACGGAAACCAAGGCAAAAAAACTGTGTGAAACTATGTATTAAAAATATCAGATCGGCAAGTTAGTCGTGGGACGGGCTGTTATAAACCCAAGGAAAAGTGAGAATCAAATTAATAACAGATCGAGATGTAAAAACCATTTGATAATCGTGAACAACACTACCGCGAACACGTGCGAGAAAGAACAAACATAGACAGGTTCAGCCGAAGCGCGCCAATGTGACGTTGAATACTTACTTGTAATTCATTCCCTCCAAACCTGGTCATCCATCCATGAATAGAATAAATAATCACATACAAAGCCAGCAAGCAAGCAATGAGGTTAGGTAGCAATAATAAGTAGGTATGTGAACAATGTATAATTTATTGTAAAAAATCAAACCCTGCCCTTGGAACATATTATAATGATTCGCTATGAGACTCTAAGTTAAACAACAGAATTAATCATCAGGGGTGACTGGTTACGATGTATCGTACCCAGCTGTAAATGTTTAAAGTTTCTCGACACGTGTCAATAAGAAAGAAATTATATTGTAACGACATAAGAAAATTACTGATGGGCGCCTGTGACGTAAAACGTAACATATTTATGAATCAGTAATCCCTAAAAATAATCTATAAAGCACAATCTCGATCTGTTAAAAATATAAGTAATTTAAATCTCACTTCTCGTGATCCAAAATGTCTTGAGTCCAGCCATACAACAGCCCGTCACACAAAAACACCTGCTCGATCTGTGGTACTCCCGTCAACTGAAGCGCCCGAACTTTTTCCGAAGCATCTTGAAACATCTGCCGCCCCTTCGGAGTGCAATGCTGCCAACCAAATCATGCGAAATTTGCGAATCGCTCACGACGCTAGCAGCAAATGTTACAGGATAAGCGTTTCCACTTAGAAACCAATTGGGTTATTGTGTGCGTGACCACTCGTTGGTACTTAATCTTCATCGAATTAATGATCACGTAGACATACCGCTGATGGGTCCGACTTAACCTTTCACTCTTTCCCATAAACGATGCGTGGTATAACTGGTAGATGAAAGAGAGGTTACAAATGGGCTCACAGCGGCAGGACCTTGCCGCCCGTTTTCCCGCTAAAAAGAAGAAGATGGACAGATATGTAATTACGAATGTTGAAGAGAGTGTGCTAATATTTAAAAGGTAGAATTGAAGCGATTGTGAAGATTTTTAATAAATTTAAAATACAGCTAAATCTGTCTTGTTGTAACTTGTAAAATAAGTGAATCAGACGTGAAAATAATATATATATATTTTTTTAATTTTTCGAAGAAAACTTCTTCGGAAAGGTTTTCACTTTGTGATGGCATTATTTATTTTAATGAAAAGACAAATAACTTTGTTTACATCACTTTTATTTGTACACAATCTACATGTTTCGTGAACGATGTTCACATAATCAGGATCAAATGTGTACATTTGAACATCGTTCACGAAACATGTAGATTGTGTACAAATAAAAGTGATGTAAACAAAGTTATTTGTCTTTTCATTAAAATGAAAATAATAATTTTCGGAGCATACTTCACGATTTTTTCTATCGAGGGAATTTCATGTAATTTGCGTTTCTGCATGGGGAATGTATAGATATTGTCTTAAAAAATAACATAGATTTTTTCAAGAGCTTAAAAACTTCAAATGTTTAAGGGGGTATGTAAGAAATCTTAATTAATATTTTAATTTAATAATAATGTTGATTGTATTAGGAAACTGTAAAATGAAACAAATAAACATGTAAAGAATATAGCCGAATTGAATGCTGAGTCAAAATTTATACGGAATTGATAAACGTCGCTACGCACACACTATCCTTGGGCGTTTGCTGGGTAAGAGGGGACTGCGGGCAGGTGTACCAAACTAGTTCGAAAATCTTCATGAAGTGAAAACTTTAGCACCGTTGTGATTTGAAACTCGATGAAGCGAAAAATAGCGACACTAAAAGAGAAACAGACGTATACATTTATATGGCCTGCGAGAGAATGAGATAGACTAATCGGTCTCCTCTTTGTGCGGTTCTTCGTAGCCTATCGGTTTTCACTTTGTGGGGTGCTTCGTAGCCTCCCCACTCTTGTCTACTTTAGTTTACTGAAGGTTTCACTTCTATCGCGTATGAACTGCACACTCTGATTTTTCTTTTTTTAACTTCAATACTATCCATGTGCATAAAAAATACATTCAAAATGTCATATTATTTAAGTTTTTTTTTACATTAGCTCCACACAGGAGGCCCTGAAGAAAAAAATCCCTGAGCCTAAGGGCCTACGTCATCTTTGGGGATGCTGTGTGGAGGGTCTGTTTACGGAAAGGAAGACGCCTAACGCCTTTACGCCTCCCAAAATGTAAAATGATTTTTTCAGTACCTACCTACTTAGACAAAAATCAGAATTTAAAATATGTACCTTTTTATGTTCGGGCAGCGGAGAGCATTTTCTTTTATTTTGGATTTGAATTTCTTTGACGAGAATTTCGCTAGTGAAGAGGGCCGCATCCGTATGATATACATTAACATACCGAGGAACAAAATTCCAGAGATGCAATAAAACATTGGGCAATATGTTAAGCTCACATCTGACACTAAAAGTTAAACAGTAAGTTCGCTGATAAGCACCGTATCCCAACTACCTAGAACCTTATCGCTAATAATAGCGTATTGTTATCAGTAAGGTACACAATACACACAGGCAAATTTTACAATCCTCAAGGTATTTTTATGAACAAACTTGAGAGATACGTGAATTTTGTTAGTCAGAAAATTAACTACGTTCACACATAGTTTTCCTCTGTAAGTACCTACGTGAACAGTGTGTATGTATTTTGTGTGAATCATTTAAAAAACAGACAAGCTTTTTAGTAGGCACTTATTTTAATTCTGTATTTGAAATATGGGTAGGTATGACATAATTACTAGAGATGCCACGAATATTCGGCTACTTTTTTTATTCGGCGAACCATTCGGCCGAATACCGAATACCAAATAATGAATGAAAAACAAACTGCCAGTTTGTTGTCTTCACTACACATTTCATAATATTCCCAAATAGCCGATTTTTCCAATACATGGTGCCATTTCGTAAAGCTTTTCGCAAACATCCGTGATATTTTTAATACATACTACAAGTAACACAATTTGATGTAATAATCAACAAGTAATGCGTGTTGTGACACGACCTATTCGCAAATGAAACAAATATGCCCACCGCGTAATTTAAAAAAGTGAAATTATGCAATACACACCGTGATTTCTGTACCTACCTGACCGAGCGTAGCCAAGTCCTGATTTAACTCGACCATTTGGAATTTCATCTTTCTGCAAAATGGTGGCCGTGTTGGATACTACCTTTTTTATCCCGCCAGAGTTTGCATGATCGCGGTTTCTACTACGAGCTGACATATCGGAATAATACATGGTACCTATCGACTTTAGCCGCCGCATCCCGAATTTCTACCGATTTCTTTCATATCTCCCTTAAACTTTTGAAGTTTTTGAGCTCTTAAAGCTAAAAAAATATGTGTTATTTTTTAAGACAATAATCTAGACGTTCCCCACGCCGAAACGCAAATTATACGGAATTCCCTCGATAGAAAAAAGTCGCAGAGTGTGCTCCGAAAATTATTGTAAACACGTTTTATCCACTTATTTTAGAAGTTATATCTGTGAAAAAATTCACAGTGTTTCTTTAAAAGCTATTTTAGATATTCTTTTTTATTAATAATGTTTTTTATTAAACTTTTTCACAATTTTCGCTCAAATTTTATCGTTTTTAATATTAGCGCGCTCTCTCTAACATTCGTATTTACATATCTCTCCATCTTCTTCTTTTTGAGTGGGTATACGGTGCCTTAAAGAAAGCTTGTTTGTACACTAATATGTGTGTACACTAATATGTATATACCTACACTAATAAACCTGTTTTGCACAGGTTGTAAACAATGAATCAAATTATTTCATTTCATTTTTATTATTAATGTTTCCGAAAAGTGGAAGTTTTAATGACTAATATGTTTTCAAAATTACAAAGCTAATAACGAAAAAGTTTATTTTTTATTATTCGTCACCCGAAATTGTGATTATCAAATTACAACATTTTAACCTACCAAGAAAACTAAAAAAATACGCGCAATGAAGTTATTAAGTATAATAGAATAAGGACAAAATAAATTACAAGTTTAAAAACTAATCTGTTCAGGCACCCGGAGTGGTAGATTCTCTCAGTATCACCCTGGTGAAAGACCACCATTCGGTTTCGAAACTTTTCTTGAAGTGACTTTGGCCGTTTTTGGGAACCAGATCTGAATAGTTAGGTATTTACATATCTTCCTCCACCCCGTCTTATTTCCCACCCCACTTCATTCAGTCTCAAAACATACCCCAATAATGTTGGATGACATAGTCCGATAGGCTCTGGTTAGTAGGGAGCAGCGGGGACTTTTTGCGTTATTCACGAAAATAAGTGAAACACGAACTAACGAAAGAATAAACCAAATTTGTTTTCATTAGTAGCTCCATGGAATAAAGAATATAACACCAGAAGTGCCTTCCGTACAAATTTGAAAGGAAACAAATGTGTCACCGACTTAGTGCCTTTTGATTCTATACCATTTAGCACGCAGTCTTTCTCTCTTACACTTGCCTGAAATTTTATATCGCCATCCCATTTTAATTATGTAATCATGGTGAACACACAGTGTCGCATGGAAATATGGGCCAAATTTGACTTAAAATTTGCAACAAAAATCCATAACATCCTTCCCCAGAACATAAAATTAATTTTTTTTTTGATGAGTGCAAATCAAGAATAAAAATATGGCTGAAAGAGGTCAACGAAAAGAACGAAGACACTATAAACGACTTAGAAGACGAATCTTTATCCTTATCTTTATTCTTTATTATTATTCAGTATAAAATGAAGTCGCTCCGGCTGTATGTGCGTTTGGATCTTTAAAAACTACGCAACGGATTTTCATGCGGTTTTCACCAATAGATAGAGTGATTCATGAGGAAGGTTTAAATAATTGTGTATAAAACATGCATTTAATAGTAGAGAAAAGCCAATAAATTCAAAGATTCAATTCAGGCAGCGGGCAGCTGGCAAGCGGGGTGTGGATTGGCAAGCGTGGTGTGGATTGGGCGTTTGTTATAAAGGTTGGGTAATGGCGTTGTGTTTCGTTAGCCACAGCAACGTGTGGCCGGGTCTGTTAGTAAGCTATAATTAAACTAGCTGAAGTCCCCGGCGACGCTCGGGCGACACAAAATCAAACGAAGACAGTGACCATTCTCTTGTTTTGAAGATCACTGTGCAAAATTTCATCAACTTCGGCATAAAACTGCAGATTTGCATACAAATCATATCCACACCGCCCGCTTGCCAGCCCGCTCGTCAACCACATGCAAACATTCTTCTTTATATTTCAACCAATTTACTTGTTTTACTAGGTTTTGTAACCTTGACAAATTATATGCCTAAACCTTCTTCATGAATCACTCTATTGGTGAAAACTGCATGAAAATCCGTTCAGTAGTTTTTGGGTTTATCGCGAACAGACAGAGTCCGCCCCGGCACAGGACCACCCTAGTGAGGAGCACTAAGAAATACGATATTTATACTTATTTCACCATTGTATTTTTTATAGATATACAATTATTTTATATAGTCGCTAAAATATAAATAAAATTGGATCACGTATCACGCCCACAAGGCACTTCTTGTGTTATTCATTATTATATGAGTAACCCCTGTATTATCCAACAAACAGTAAAGAATGTCGATTTTAATTTCATAATATAAATTTTGAAAATCAAGACAAAAAAAGTTGTAATTTTGATCGTACAACTCTATAAACTGTCGTTGACAGGTTAGACCACACATATAGCACACACGCATTTGAAAATTACTGTACAATTATAATTTATAGGTGTCCGAACAAGTTTCAGATTTACATAATATTTAGCTCAATGCCTGTACTAGAAATTTCAGAGGGGTTAATATAAGGCGTTTAATCTTTTTATGATTGTATGTAATTGGTTGATATCAAAGTCGGTACAATACTTTCTCTTAACATATTGGTCACAAGGTGGACGTGGATATTTATTTTTCAGAAGTATGTTGGTATCTATGGTATGGTACGGCATGGTATAATCTAGGCTCCATTGTAATGGCCTCAGGCATTCTTTGAGCCATTATAGAACCATCCGAGGGAAACGCAAATCTGCATAGGTCAAATGTTTCCGAGAATAAAGGCGGGTCTTCTAGACTTCAATGAGGCGCGCTAATTTATAAATAGCACAGAAACGGCCTGTCTGCTATGACATTCTATATTTTGTAGCCTTCCTAGTAAATGTTTGTTTATAGCCCCGTGTCCCTAATAAGCCTGTCCGTTGACCAGACCGTTCCCGCAGTCGTGTAGTTTCCACGATTCCAGTGATTCGGGACCGCCGCGAGGATATAGCCGTTTGAATGCAAAAAAGCAGCTCTAATATAGAAAAAGTCCGCTAATAAAATATGTAAGTGAGATGATTTTCCACAAAAACAGCACTTTACAAATTATCCAATTATTAAAATTAAATTAAAACAAATCACTTCGTAAAACACCCCTATTTAACCAAAATTATCTACCTGTTTCGAAACCAAAGGTTTCTTCGTCGGGATAAGACATAATATGATAAGTACGAGTATAATAGAGAACTCCAGTCCAATGTTTTTTTAAATTTTTTTTAATGAATAATGACCTTCTAACTTAAATAACTGCATTTTTATTTTTATTTTTAGAATTAGTTTTAATAGTTAAAATAATTGTCAAAGTTTTAATTTTTCAAGATCCCCGAAAACCACCTTATGTATGGTGAATCGCGTTACGTCATCACTCCTGAAAAGTTACTATAGGATCAGGCAATCAGCTGATCAACTGCCGCCATTTTAAATTTTGCTGTACGAAGTATTCTCCTTAGAAGTAGCATTACTATTTTTGCAGTAGTTTTTGAATATGTTCAATAATAGAGATAAACTAATAAGAGATACCTTTATTTTTTAAACATTATTTTGGCCTAAATAATGTTTCAATAAACACAACTACTAAATCTCTGTAAACAGTATGTAAATAAACGAATAAATTAATACGATGGCTTGTGTCATACTTACATTCGCATGCAATGACTTTACGTTGGCGTTAAACATTCAATAATGCCAACTTGACGGCGTGTTTTTACGACCCGAAGAAAAATGGACTTTTTAATATTTTTTTAAAAACTCTGCGTTTAATATTATTAAATAAAACTTATATATTCAGAATCAGCTTTTATTGGTCTATATGAACACATTTTTATAATATTTTTCACTGGAGTTCCTTATTGTTAATCTTGATCATTAATTAAAATTGACACCACAAAGTCAATTTGCAAAGATTGAAGGAGTATCCAATTATTATTCGTATTTGAAAGACAGATTGAATTCTTTTCGGATTTCATCGCTCGCGTCGTCGTTTTTTTAAGTGTGAGAAAGATGTTTGATAATGTTTGCTTATCTTTTTAGGGGTGAGCTGACATACGTACATAGTTTTTCTCAATTTCTACAGTTCTTTCTTACACACGGTTATTTCATGTTTAAAAAAGAGCTGCAGTCTTATTACGATGAAGAACGTACGTTTTATATATTTTGTGCCGTTGCCGTGCTGTAGCCGTAAAAGCGCCCATTCAGTTTCTCCGACTTCCGACTCCGCCATATTTTGTTTAGATCATTTGTACCACATCTTCCTGGGAGATCCTACAGTTCTTCCTTCATTCTAATGAATAATACAATAATTAATTCTCCTCTCACTCTTTCTGTATCCGTTTGCTCTACGCCTCCAACAATCACCTACGTCAACCATCAAAGCATACCTATATCAAAACTGTTGCTAGCATTTTTATAACCAACGTTCTATTTTATTTGTCGGTAAGAAGTTTTCTGAAATCATTAACCAATAAATAATGAATCAGTCGTGAAGACAGCCAAATCAAGTTGTGGCCGTTGTGTCGAGTTTATTTTTTTATTCTCTTGTCATTGCTTTGTTTATACCGCACATTTTTTGTTTCATATCATTGGATCAATCTTATGTAAGGAGCACTGTAGGAGTAATCTTAAGAATACGACGACTAAAACTAAATAATTATTTTAAAGTTTATTATAGCTAAACACACTTGAAGTGAAATAACATAAATTGCGCTTTACAAATGTTATGTAATTATTAACTAACTATAACATTAGGCTAACTGGAAACTTCGACAATATTAAATGTATTAAACTGTTATATTTTGCCTTTGTTAGAAGATAACTCGAATACAATTCACCCGTCTGGACCCCACTTGATAATATTCATGTACAAGCTATGAGTACAAAATAAATTCTTACGTTTTAAAAATTTTAAAATGGGTACTCTAGCAATTATGTTGGACTAAAACACTATTTTAAATGATGTGAATATGCCTAAATAGAAGGATTTTCACTGACTTTGTATTCTTATATAAAATAATTAGTGTTGTTATTGATAGTCCAGAATTGCTTGCATTGATTAGCTTTCGAATTCCAGTACGTACTACTAGAGGTCGGGATTAATTTCAGTGTAGATATTCTGGGACTAACCGCCATATGTATTCTGTTTTATCCAGAATACTCACACTAATGGAAGGAAATAATTTTGCCAATTCATTAGACATCTTCAATTTGTCACTAAAATGTTGTTATTGCAGCAGTACAGTTTCATGTGTACAATAAGTCTTAATACTGAACTATTTTTACTATGTATGTAAAAATCCCTAAAGTGGGAGTTAATAAATAAATAAATTAATTAAATAAGAGACCACCCCACGTATCGGCCGCCCGTGTGCGCTGCACACATCGCTCTGGTAACTGACGCCCCTGTCAGGCAGCGATGATGTTCATCATAGCTGTCATCAATCCTCGCGACCTCCGATTTAATGAATACCCATGTATCAGTATTCACTGGGTCATATCTAATTCTAAAATACCCGCAAAACGGCTCATAAAGAATTAGTTCAAACGGACCATTTACCACCGATGACGATTTATTACATAGGAGAATTCTTATTTCAATGTGCCATTTAAATTCCTGGAAGCATTTCAAATCCATATTCTATTCCAGATTCAACTAGCTACGTTTAAAATATTCATTAAATGACCAATGAGGAATTCGTCAATTGGATCATTTGAAACCGATGACGATATTCATCTAGGTAGGTTATCATAGAAAAGTTATTTCTATGTGCCATTTAAATTCCTGGAAGCTTTAGTAGCTTATGTCATTTCATACAATAATGAAAAACCGACATAATTACGTCGTATAAACATTGTAAACCGCTGTTTAACGACAGAAACCTAATAAATGGCCTGTGGCTTCATTGCATCACCTGTGTATGGGTCTACTAAAAATATATTTCCTTAAGTTTATCAAACTTTTAATGATGTGCTGTGACTAATATTCCAGACTGACTTTTCCTTAAAAAAGATGTCGTTATTAATATTTTTCAAATTGGGAGGCTGGAATGGGTACTCCAAGATGAACCCCAAGAGGGGTTCATCGGTTGAGGTGTGTTCAGGACTTGGCAGCGGATGCAACCGTTCACCAGATGGCCAGATCGGGAGGGGCTTTGACCACTCCTGCTGCACTCTCTTGACCCATCGCCTTGCACCGCAATTGGAGGGATGAAGTAATACGTCCGTCAATGCGTCACACTGACCACGAATCCTTACCTTTCCCTCGCACCCTTTTCCTTCCCAGAACTTCCTCCCCTTCCTTTCCTTAAAAAGACCCTCCTCAAAGCATCTCCTAAGATGATATACAGGCCCTGAGGAAAATTATTTCTAGGAGATTTTTTTCACATTAGCTCCGCACAGGAGGCCCTGAGAAAAATATTTCCCCTCAGGGCCTATGTCATCTTTGGGGATGCTATGTGCATGGTCTTTTTAAAAAGGAAGGAGAGGAAGATCCGGGAAGGAAAAGGGTATTAGGGATGGGTAGGAATCGGGGGGTCAGTTTATCCAGGAGTGACATACGTATGAATCCATCCCTCCCGCTGCGGTGCAAGGCAATGTTCTGAGAGAGTACAGCTGGAGAAGTCAAAGGGACTCCCTCAACCATTCTCTCCTGATCCGGCCTGCAATGACGGCAGACGGCCACCAAGACCCGGAACAATGAACCTATGAACCCGGGCACCCCTGCTAAGTCACCAAACGTTGCGAACCACTTCGCGTGATCTATGACAGATTCGTTATCCAATAAATGGTTCCCGGACGGCGGTACCCATACTCGCCTCCCAAATTGAAAATTGGAGCTAATATAAAAAAAAAATCTGTATACATTAGTTTCTTAGTGTTTGACGGACGTAGTAGGTACAAATCGATTCGGTATGCTGATTGACAGATCAGTCTTCATCTGAACAACATCTCCTTTGACTTTGACATAATATTTAATGTTAAAGAGTATAAGTTCAAAATGATAAACTTCCTGTTGTTAGTTAGTGAATTAACCAGCGATTAGGTAAACCCCGTATCTCGTATAGTTAAACATGTTAACTCTCACATACCTACAAAACAACAGAACTGATGTTTAAAATGCATACTACATCGTTAAATAAAATCAATATTGGCAATTGCAAAAAAAAAAACCTTAATCTTTTTCATCCTTTTTAATCGTCTTATCTTTTTCCTTAGTACCTACCTACCTACTGTCATTCTAATTTTTACCTGATATTATCATTTCTATTATCACAAATTCGTTAACCTTTGTCCCCTTTCATTCAGATGTTATTTCGTAAAAAAACAATTTTGAATTTATATAATTACTAGCTTTTTCCCGCGGCTTCGCTCGCATGGTGTAAGGGGGGTTCCCACTCCGCCTCCTCCACCTCCCCCTCCCCAAACTCCCTCCCCCCCTCTCCATAAACCCCCTCTCCGCCCTTCCCCCCCCCTCACCCTACACCACCCCTACATCAAACCACCAAAGTTTCATCTCAATCGGATGAACGGTTTAGCAACGCGTAATTTCATGATGCCAGAGCTCACTATTGTATACAGAAACCATCGCGGGCATGCGCACATCAAATCCCCAAAGTTTCATCGCAATCGAATGAATGGTTGAGCAACGCATAGGTCCCATACATACAAACCGAGAAACAAACATATTTTGATTTTTATATATATACATATAGATACCAGCTAAAGCCCTACGTTGCCCGGACATTGCGCAGAGTTTTTTCGAAATATTATGTAGACAGCGACCTTTCTCTTGTTGCGAAGGTCAAGTGTGCAAAGTTCCATCAATTTCGGAATAAAACTGTAGATGCCCGGTGACACCTACAGAAATCTTTCTTTACATAAATATAGGTTGACCCGATATATTGAATAATTATTATAATTTTCAAAGCTAAAATCGAATCAAAAATACCTAATGATAAGTTGGTATGGGTATCAAAGAATTTGTTTACGAGTCGATTTTTTTAACTTTACGCTGTTATATTATAATGTAGTATGTAGACTTCTAGACAAGTAGTTTTATCCTTGACGCATTTAATGAAAAGATGTTTTATAGAATCTAGGTAGCACGCATAATTGTTGTCTTGTCGAAATGGGTTGAAGTTGAAATCTGTCATTTTCCTATTCAAAAAATCATTGTCGTAAATCATGTTTCATCCATAACTGAAACTTGGCAGCAATGGATGGTAAAACATTCCATTCCCTACACAGTTTAACTTTTAACTCATTGCAAACACGTTTATGGCATTTATTTATTTTGCAGGATATTCACAGAATCCTCTTTATCTACAGACATTGACATTACTTTTAATCAGGATCTCGTACTAGATGAACCGACGAACCGACGCGACGGTTGGCGGTGGTGAAGAAATTATTTAAAAGGTGCCAGAACAAATTGTGACAGATGGTGCCAAGCGCCAAAAACCCACAGCGTGTATGAATATGAAGAGGTGATGAGAAATTTGCTACGCGTTAACCTCTGTGGCAAAAGTGGTAACGGAGTGTAAAATCGATCCTTCAAGGTTATATATTTCGACTTAACCTTCCCAGTTCCCTACAAGGGTTAAAGCGTTGATTTCTTGTCGCATGGTCTGAGACCTGGTTTTATTCTCTGTGTCTTAATTTCTCTATCTTAGGCCAGATATGTTGTTGTCCCTATATGGATGGTGACAGATATAAAACCCACAGACACCAAATTTGCTTGACTATACATATATGTACATGTCGGTAATGCTATCTAGATGTTCTGTTTCTATCTGGGAAGATTTTTTTAATAAGAATTGCATATGTTATCTAGGTCGACCAATAACACTAACAGATGCTACGTTATAATTCCTGTAATAATGATTTAATAATTCTAAATCAGAAAACATTTTTAATTGTATCAGATCTACGACCACTTTAACTCCTGGAAGCATTTTTACATTACATCTCTTGTTAAAAAAAATTGCATCGCTTCAAGCAAATAGACCATCGACTACGAGAATGTACACAAATGATACGTTAGTATGCATAACATAAATCTCTTGATTTTTGTTACTAAAAGTGTTATGGATATAACATATTACGGCAATATCCGCAAGATTCGACGATACTCAAACCAAACTAAATATTGGTCTTAACAGACAACAATTTCTGAAACAAATTAATCACTAGTGACCGACCTAAGTTAGGTTTCGTTTTCGGCAAGTTTCCGCAAAAAAATGTAGTTTCGGCATCAGTTTCGGTTTCGGCAGAAAATCTGCCGACACCGAAACCGAAATTTTTTTAGACGTTAAAAATCGATTATTTACTTACTGTTATTTGTCTTATTTTTTACATTTGTTCAGACAGTTAACACGTGTTAAATAAAGTAAATAAAAAAACAATAATGAAGCATGTGAAAAAATAATATTTTTTATATTACCTCTATAAAACAAACATAATTTCTAAAAAAATAACAAAACATGTAAAAAAAACACTTCTTCTATGAACTTCTCGTTCGGTTGACTTCGGGTGAGTTCGTGGCTCGTATGTCACCGCCATCATCAGCAAAATACTAAATTAATTAGGTCATTCCTTTAAGTGTTTATTATTGACAAATGTTTGTTCCAAAAAGTAGTTAACATGTTTGTTAATTTTGATTTGTTTTATAGCAGTAATATCAAAAAAAAATTACATAAGTACTTCAATTATTGTTTTTTTTTTTAATTATTATTTAACACGTGTAGTGTAATAATTTAGTGATTGTAAACGCAAAAAAATGGAAATACTCAATTAATGAGGTCTTTCCTTTATGATGTGTTGATTATTAACAAATTTTTGTTCCAAGAAGTAGTTAACATGTTTTGTTATTTTTGATAAATTTTGTTTGTTTAAAAGAAGAAATATATAAAAAAAATTCACATAATTCAATTATTGTTATTGTTATTTATTTAATGTAACACGTGTTAACTGTCTGAATAAGTGTAAAAAATAAGCCAAATAACAGTAAAGAATCGATTTTTAACATGTTTAAAAAATTGGACGGTGGAAAGTCCTGTTTCGGTCGGACACTATTTAATCACATTATTTCGAATGTTTTTTTTTCATTTTGGTAGCAATTTAGTCTTTTACCCGATAACGTTATTTGCACAACAACTATTAGCTTTTTCATCGTCATGGAATATCAGGCAGTTAGCTAGCGGCTACTTCTATCGATCTTAGTCGTGTCGGAGAGTTATTTTGGATTGAGTGATATGCCACGGTTAAGTTATCCCCGTCTGCGCCATTCACGTGAACTTCACGGCCTGTTAGGAATTCTCCACAGTCTCGAATTCTTCGTGTGACATTCGTTCCGCGTAAAATTACATAAAATGCACGGTATTTTTAAGCCCGCGTATTAGCTATCGGTAGCACTATACGAAGCTCATTAAAAACTGTGTTTACTTTTAATTTATTACTCCTATCCATTCCTATCTTTATTTTTCACACAGGTGATTTTAAACAGGGTAGTGGAAAAGTTTTTAATGTATGAGCAAGAGTATAGGCTTAAGATATTAACTTTGCTTATTTGCAAATATTAGTTTTCAAAATTGTTGTATTGGGTATTGTAAAAGAGAACAATGTTTAGTTGTTTCTAAGTTATTTATTAAATCATTTAGGTCGGACAGTGATTATTTTTTTTTCATTCATCTTTAGTAATTGGTGATGTGCTGTGCCTGTCTCTCTAAGAACTTCTGTGTTGAGAGTAGGCGCTGTAATGGCATAAGCAGTTTGCAACAAAAATATCAACAACAATGTTTCTTTTAAAATAAAAGATATCAGAATTGTACAATTGGAAATGCACACTTATAAATAGGTTTTAACAAAATCGTTGACGTTTGATCTGTTTTGGTTGATGATCCAAGACTTGATATATATTTCAAATAATTTTTATTCTGCCTAGTGGCCAGTGGGAGTGAATAAATTGTGCAGTATCTAAAATTTCTTTGACCAAAAGTTGTTTTAGCGAAAGGGATAAGTAGGAGATTAGCCCCTTTGGTGCAAGTATCACGAGCAGTTCGGATGTTGTCAAAAATAGTTCTTTATTTGAAGAGGTATGCTAGTATCTTTAAGTATAAGGTAGCCTTAGTTTGTGTATAATATATGTAGAAAATGTAGAGTTATCAACTCCAGTTATATCATTATATCATCAGATTACAGTTATACCAACAAAACTAAGTAGATACCAGATAGCAAAAGTTTCTGTTTTTTTTCTTCTTAAATAGTAACGCTAAGCCTGTGATTGCTTTTTGGAGGTCTAATGAACATAAACCCTAATACTATACGTAAATTAATATGCTATTTATTTCTGAATGCATGATCTAATCTGCCAATTTATGCTCTGCTTATAAAAATGCAGCAAAATTATGTGTGTGAAAAATATTAATACTTTTTCGATGTTTTTCTCAAATGGAACGTATGCATTTTTTGCAAATTATATTAGTATCAACTCTAATATAAGATTCTCAGAATAATTATTTTTAAAATCCAGGTGCGGTGCAAATGTGTCGGTGCACATTCCTTGCGTGTGATTCCTCTGTAATTATACTGAATGTTTTCATCATTTCAATTTTTACCCTTTTTTCACACATACTCGGAGACCTACTCACGAATGCTACGATGAATTAACGATACGATTCATTTTCTTCCAACTCTAATACAAGAGTCTCAGAATAAGTAGGTATTTATTTTAAAATGCAGGTGCGGTGCAAATATTAAAGTGCACATTCATTTCGTGAACATTGTAATTTTACTGAATATTTTCTTCACTTTAATGTCTACCCTTTTTTCACACGGACTTGTAGATCTACTGCATACCGTGCTGTGAATTAAAAATTGAATTTTTTTTTTTAATTCAATTACAGTTTTTAAAAAAGTTTAATTTTTTGATATTGATTTTGTCAAATCTTGAAAACCTGGTTAAATTAACCGGCTTCGCCCAAGTTTTCACATTTTTTTGAATATAATTATTGAAGAATATAAAACACCAATTTAGCGCCCCCTTATTTTTGGACACATAAATTGATAGTTCTAAGCTCCATAACGAATGATGGAAATGACAGTACGAATGAAAATCATAGTGGTAATCTAAAAATTATATGCAGAAAGTGTAATTTTTGTGGGCCCGCAACCCGTATATCTACCGATTTCTTGCATATCTCTCTTAAACACGTTAAGTTTTAAAGCTCTTAAAAAATATATGTTATTCTTGAAGATAATACATAGAAATTACCCGCGTTGAAATGCAAATTATATAAAATTCCCTCGATAGAAAAAAATTGCAAAGTATGCTCCAAAAATTATTATCAACACGTTTGTTTCAGTTATTTTACAAGTTATATGTATGAAAAAATTCAGTGTTTCTTTAAATGCTGTTCAAGACAATGCCTGCGAGATTTTTGCTCTATTTTAAACGAATCGTGTTTTATTAAACATTTTCGCAATTTTCGCATCGATTTTGTCGCTGTAAATGTTAGCGCTCTCCTCTAACATTCGTAATTTCGTATCTCTCCATCTTCTTCTTTTCCAGCCCGGTTGCAGAACCTTAAGACAAACTTACAGTCTACCTTAGATAAGTGGTTTAATGAAAATTTAATATTCATAATATTAATGGCTTTATGTGAGTTGTGCAGTTCCATTAACATAATATATAATTTGTTATTTTATGCTGCTGGAATTGGAAACTGCTAACTATTTTAATTGCACAGGATTTATGCAGATTCGTGGAATTGAATTCCTTTCAAGATTAATCCTCTTGAAGCTATAACTAAACACTTGATCTTTCAGCTAGATTCCCTGGACTTGTCAAAAGTGAATTTATCCATAGCCAGCAAAGTGCAAAATGTTAGTACCTATACCCGATGATTATAATTATTCTAGATCTAGAGGAATTAAAATGTACGGCTCATATCAGATCTGGCATCATAAAATAGAGTCGTTATTAGATTGACCGTACTCGATTTTATTTAGGTCATTCGCTAATTGACATTTGCAATAGCAAACTAGATAATCGGCCATGTAAAACTTTTGAAACGTACACCGAATACATAACAAACTTAGAATAGCTGCTAGCTTCTCGCTGTTAACCCTCTCCCAACCAGTATCGAAATGAATCACACAAACAAAGAGTTTTTTAACACAGCGAGCGCCTTGTACAGGGTGTCCGGGGTTAAAGTGCACTAACTTCGGGAGGTGATTCTACATGATAGTGCAAGTAAAAATATAAATAACTTTTTCGAAATTCCAATGTTAAAAGGTAGTTTTTTTATAAAAAAAAAATTGTGTGGGAAAAAAACCATGGCTTTTCGTAATAAGTTATTTATCTTTTCTTACTTCTACCATCATGTAGGATTATCTCGCGAATACGTGCGTTATATTTAAGCCCCCACATTTCGTATTTCGGCCGATTTATAACATTCTCTTGAACACTAGTTTATAAGTTCCTAAAAATATATATTTACGTGTATCTAACTAGCTGGTACCCGGCATGCGTTGCTATGCCATTTAATAAAGAAATTGTTTCTCCCTGCGCGTCTTTTCCCATTCATCCCGTTCACCTTCCTCCTCCCCTTCCTCCCCCGCGTCCCCTTCCCCTCTCGCGTTCCCACTCCTCTCCTCCATCTTCCCTCTTCTCACTCTACTACTGGATGACATATGATTGACAGGAAAGTGAGTAGAACAGTTTGTATGGGAAAATGGAATTGTTGTTTTTACTATCTTCCTCGTAATTTTTCCACATTTTTTCACAATTTAAACCTTCCCTGGACTTCGACAAACATTTCAAAACCAAAATCAGCTAAATCGGCCCAGCCTTTCTTGACTTTTAGCGAGACAAACGAACAGCAATAGATTTTTATATATATAGATATTAAAAAAAATATTTTTAATATACGTTTGTAGAGCCAAAACGGTAATTATATGAAATTACCTCAATACGAAAAAAATTGCAAATTTTGCCTTGAAAATGATTAAAATCACATTTTGTTCCGTTATTTAATATGTTACAGTGACGAAAAACATCACAGTGTATCGTTAAATGCAACTTAGGCATTTATCGAGAGATTTTTGCTCTATTTTAAACTAGCCGTGTTTTATTAAATTTTTAGTTTTTTTTATATTAGCGCGCTCCGTCTAACATCTTGAACGCTTACTACGGAGCATTAACCTTTCTTGACATAACCGTTTTGTCGTTGCATTGTCTCTACCATATATTAGCTTCACATGCCAATCAAAACAATCACACAAACAACAACTTCACTATCACCATCGCAAAAAAAATGTTAACCAATATATAAAAAGGCTTGTGACCTACAATGTAACGCTATTCAACTGCTTTTTACGGCTAAGGTTTATCTTCCTAAGACCATCGTCATTCTTAATCATTATCGAATGTAAATATAAAGCAGAAATTTTAATCTTTTAGCAATTGACAACTTTTAAATCATCAAAAACACTTTGTAAGCTTTGAAAGCTTGAAATTAGTACCTACACTTTTCACTACGAGAATTTACCTTTCACAATTATTGTTTCAAAAAAATTATTCGAAAAAAAAAAATTGTCGAAAAAATTATATTGCTAATCGTTTTAAGTGTTTCATAAAATCCAATTGAGTGTATAAATTATTATACCTACAGATTAAACTGTCTTTTAAAACTTAATTATGTAAATTTTCTAATTTCATAAATTTATTGGGTTTGGATGGAGAAGGGTTAATGCTTTTAACTAATCGGTTTCGAATCTGAAAACATTTAGTAAACACAGTTTGTACCAGAAAACAGTAGCAACGCCCACTGACACGTTTAATTTCATAACATATCGACATTGATCATATCAAACAATCTTTTTATTAATAGGCAATTTAAAAAACATGACTCGTTTTAATCTGTTAACACAACAGCATTTGATTTTTTTAATGTGAATACCGCACAAATCCCACCTCACAACTGTCCGGAACCAATGGGACCATATCAATTAAGGCATCCCCAATAGGAGAATACCATATGAAGCAATGTTTCCATTCTATGTAAATGGTAATCTTTTACGAGGGCGATATTGGGAGTATCTATTAATCTGAAAATGAAACAATGTTACTTTGTTTGAACCACTTGAGTAAAGCCGACCGGTTTCGGAACGACCGTTCCTTCTTCAGGGCAAACGTATTCTGATTTGACAGTTACAAAATAATGGATGGGAACAATGTGTTATTACTAAGGTAGGGGCGGAGCCGTTGCTAGGTATTAATGAAGAGTGGGTGGGTAGGGGAACATATCCATGATTGGGCTGTAAGACAATATTTTTTGTTTGTTGATAATAGATTCAGTATTTTTAAGGGATTTTTATTTTATTTTCAAGGCTTCTAAGTTATCTAAGCCTTTTCCTTTATGATTTAATATGAAGAATATTTACCCCCCGTATTTTTTTTTAAAAACTATGGTTATTTTCAATGATATGGTTAGTGAACTAAGAAAAATGATTATTATTAAGACACCTTAAATGTTCTTTGATTCTGATTTCAAAATTACGAGTTGTTTTTCCAATATAAAATGAAGGACAATCATTTCATTATTTTGCGACTTTCAAATCAGTATACGTTTGCCCTGAAGAAGGAACGGTCATTTCGAAACCGGTCGGCTTTACTCAAATATACAAGTGGTTCAAACAAAGTAACATTGTTTCATTTACCTAAAATGGATAACCACAAAGTTGTAGCTGCATTCAAGAGTATGAAAAAGAAAAGATTATAGTAGCTTGAGGTGTTCTAGGATCAAGGACTTGACATCTTTCCTTTATAGTTTTGTAGTTAGCAGTATCATAAATATCTAAATATGAATAGAACAAGTAATAAAGAGCAAGTCCGGAAAGAAAAGGTGTGAAATTTTATCTATTTATCGGAAAATTGTTGATACGAAGTTTCTTGAAGGTTATTGAAAGGTTTGTTAAAGGTTAGGTCCGTGATTAAAGTGCTTGTTTTACTATTATTTTTAAAAAAAGTATTTATGATTGTGTTAATTTGTACTTGGGATATTTGTTGTTTTTCATGACGTCCTAATTCACCTTTTTTAATTCGAAATAATTATTCCTATTTAAAAATTCTTATGATGAAGGAATAAACATAACTAATAATGACGCATTTTAATTTTTGAACAGAAAAAACGATTTTTGAGCTCATGAGAGAATTTATTGGACGATCTGAATATTGCGTTGATTGCCTAGAAATTGTAGACGGAAAACGGTGTGCAAATTCATAACGTCAGAGCTCACCGTTCAATAATTTTACTACGTCAGATTTACGATCAGAGACATAGATTTTCTGATAAGATCAATTACAATGAATATTTCTGTTAGTCTCTTCAAATAGTATTATTCATTTGACAAATTGCTATTTATCGACAATACAGTTAATAATTATAATGAGCCGAGTGCACATTCAAAGTATTTTTATAGATTTACTAATATGAAATTTACATATGCAGTGGTCAAGGTATATTATAATACCCGTTCCACTGCTTCGAGAGACAAACAAAATACCGTCAATGTAAATTTATGCAACGAGAGATAAAATTATTTTTGTCTTTGCGTAAATAAAAAATATTTTTACTATCTACAAAACTGCAAAGTAACGAGATAATAACTGAACCAAGACAAAAAAATGATATGATAAGCAAGTAATTTTTTAAATACCAAACGGGCAAAGTTTCTCATCGGCAGTTATAAAAACTTGAACTATTGGACAAGTAAGCTTTCTTTTTCATAATCAAATTCCAAATCTAAAGACGAAATACCATAAAAGAAAATTACCCTCACCTGGTGGCAGATTTCTAGAGATGACCATTTGCAGCACGTGACATTTAAATAATGGTTAATTTATTATTGCAATTAAATATTACTACCCGTTTTGGATATTAGCCAACGCTATTACGAATACGAAATACGAATACCTCTTTATAAATTACCTCTAAGAAGTTACGAGTCCATATTTCGGCACAACTCATGGCACAGTTCAAATTCTAGTTTAGTATCTATTCTAATTACAAATGTGAGGTTATGTTTTAAATATCTACTCCCATAGAATAAAGTGGGTTTCCAGAATTTGACAGTTTGATATTTAACTGAAAAACGGCGTATAACATATACTTTTTATTTTTTTATTGCAAAAATAATAGCGCGCGTCTCTTCAATACTGTACAATTTTTTTTATTATTGGGTTTCTTTGTATATTAAAAAAAAAACATTTTCAGTGCAATTTATGCTTACAATGCTATAAAAAAACAAGTTCGAATATTAAATTAACTTTAAAAATGATCTAAAATCATCTCCTTTCAAAAAAGTACCAATAATTTCCGATCACTGTTTTCTGTACCCTTTAACCGTGGTGTTCTTTTAAAGTATAATCCTTTTGTAATTGAATCTTTTTTTTTTTAAAAAAGAAAGACAAACATTCCCGGGTTACGAATAACCCAACAATGTTTGAAAATCTCCTACTACCACCACAGAAAGCCGAAAATGTTGCTTGTGTTGTGATGGAGGACTTAGCCAGCCGAGGAATCAAACACGCGACTCTCGAGTGGGACCCAAGCGCTATGCCCACTCAACCACAGTATTGAAGTTTAAATAATTGTAGCGCCCTATAAACATGTGTTTTATTTTTATGATTTTTTTTCGTATTGTAAACGTCACGACTGGATGTTGTGATATTGATCGTAACATAAATGAATTTATAGCTGAGTCAACAAGATACTTTGATAAGGTAGAGTTATTTTTCAGAATGTAGGTAATAAGTTCTTAGGTTCAGCAAAACAGATTGGAATATCTAACAGGGAAAGGTTATCGACAACTGTTTAAATAAAATTCTTATTTTATCCTTCCGTGCTGCTTCACAAAGTGTAACTGATATTTATGTTTGTTGCACTTTTAATGAAAACATAAAGTGATATGATTTAGAACTACGCAAGTATTATCATGATCTTAAGTCTCAGATGGACTTGCAATGTCCATATTCATGTTAGAAGAGAAGGAACATCAACAACCCAATACCTCAAGAGTAAATTAGAGACAATGTCAACTAGTTGATAGCGTCGGAAAGGAAATGTTAAAAACATAACATTTATGATAATATTATATTTGTTACCGTTTTCAAATGGAGTAACGATTTGAAATGGATGCAGCGATAATTGAGAATCTACAATATTACATAATAATATTTATTACGATTATGCAATTTACAAACAGATTTTAAAAGCGTGGGAATTTAATGGTTTGGCGAAGCTCCACGTAATTAATTTATTGCTCCAACGTCTCTTTATTTTTCGTGGCTTGCATTTGGCTTATCTGCCGAAGAGTTGATCGTGCAAACTAACGTCACCTGACACCAGACCACTTAAACATTTCATTAGCATCGGACACCCAGAAGATAAGCCTGGGAGCTGTAACTGAGAGCATTCGGCCACTGCACTAATTTGACCTTGGATTACTATTAATATTATGCCCCACTTGCGTGGATTTTTCTTTTAATTCAGATTTTTTTTTTTAATTTCGTTAATCGTGTTTTCAAAACCTTATAAAAGGATTTATTTTTCTAATAAGTGCATTTTTAATATGTTTGAAATTGGAGCTTTTAGTTCCAAATAAAAAAAGCATATTTTTGTTTTATATTTTAACAGCCTTATATCTTTTTTTAATAGAGCCTACTTGGCCTACACTGTCAGGGTCTGATGATATATGAAGAAACATGAAGAAACGCGAGAAAATACCGTAAAAACAAGACACCTTCTAAATCACAAATATCATTGACAATAAATATCACGATATACATATATCCTTATTCCTTCGAACTCTGCCTACTGTAGACCAAGCTCTATATAGCAGCTGTCAAATTACATATATGAAACCATTGTTTTTTTTTTAAATATAGATTTTTCCAACTACAGGTATTCGTCAACTTACTTAAATGGGTCGTAAGTCGTAGATCGGATCATGCAATAATTTCCTTACATATACGCGCATTACTTGCGCTGCGTGATGATATTATTATACGACAAAAAGGAAGTAATAAGTACAGTAAAAATAGTTACATATTATATGTAATCGTTCATATTTTTTCCCCATCCCTGCTTTGTAAGAACACGAATAGCAGCAGTAGGGACAAGAAAGGGGATTGTCTCCACTGTGAGCAAGCATTATGACTTTTAAATGTTGTTTTTGATTAAAAGAAGAGTTACAGACTGAGCATTAAACTGTTTTTTTCCATATTGCATTATAACGTTTTAAATTAATTCCAAAAGCAGAGTTGCAGTCAGAACATAAAAAAAGGTTTGTTTTCATTATGAGTTAACTTATGACTTTAAATATTGTTTTTGGTTAAAAGAAGAGTTGCAGTCTGAACAAATATAAGGTTTGCCTTCACTTTGAGTTAGCAAATGACTTTTTAAAAGTCCTTTTTGAGAACTCGAATAGCTGCAGTAGGGACATGAAAAAGGTTTCTTGCCACTTTGTTAACAAATAAAGGTTTAATATCTGTTTGTGCGCAAAATAAGAATTGCAGACTGAACACGTAAAAGGTTTTTTCTATGGTGTAAGCATGTTATCTTTTAAATTTACATTCCGCGAAAAAAAATAGTTGCATTGGATACAACAAAAAGGCTTTTCCCCAGTATGGGTGCGAAAATGACTTGCTAACTTTGATTCGGATTGTGGTCGTAAAATCGAACAGTCGTAAGTCGCATAGGTCGTAAAGCTGTATCATAATATTATGGTTCAAGATCGTAGAAATACTGAAATAAATCAACATATTTAATGTAAGTTTACGATTTCGTTAAAATAGCGTTCGCTTGGTAAAATCATCAATTTCAATGTCAGTTTAAAAATAATATCATTCGTAAATTTCAAAGAACATGTTTGTTTCCTTTATATCCTCGTATAACCAAATGTTTTAATATGGTGATATCACGAGATAAACAAACGTATTAGCCATTTTTATTTTTTGTAGCATTTCTGTATTTCGGACAAAACTATTTTCATGCGTTTTTCTTAGCCAGTTATTGAAAATGCATGTAATTGGCTCATGTGCGCGGTCGATAACGAGGTAGTCTGCAGCTATTTTCGCCTGCGTTTGAAACTCACACCCACCCAACACCTAAAAACTAAAATAAAAAACACATTATTCGCTGATGAAAAAAAAGGGGGATGTGCCAGAAATGTAAAAACGGCTCCACACTCCGTTTAAATGTAACGACAATTTATTTGTTTTGACACTTTTTGGAGCATAACAAACTTGTACACGTGATAATTGACTAATTAACAATCACTTTATTTCCGCACTTTTTTTTAGAAAGACAAACATTCCTGGGTTACGAATAACCTGGCTAACCAACTAATTAACCATAATGCCGTTTTCCGCAGGGATAGGCAGAGAGGACAGACCATCACACAACTCTGTTTCGGCACCCATTAATTTCTTCATTCACATTCAAATTATATAATATCGTGCAACACTTACTCTTCTCTTATTCTGATTTGAGGTTCTCCAAAGATCTCAGAAATCTTTCGAGCGTGCAAACTCGGCCATCCTGACAAATCGGCATTTGCCGAGCACTTAATTGAAACCGGGCAATTACCTTGGATTTGTGCCTCAAGTCCTGGGAAGACCCAAAACGCGTCGTGCATGCCTAATTATGTAGGCAACTGAAATCTACAAAAAATCCCATAAATATTAATAGAGACGATGCGCGATGGGACAAAACTTTATATTTCTCGGTACCGGTTGTTTGACGGTTACACCAAAACTTTTATTTCGCAAATTTATCACGCTGAATTACCGGCCCCACTTGCAACACTCTATCACTTCTACACAAATAAACACGCTTCACCACATTCTACACATCTGCCCAGATGATGGGCACTGAAACGCCGTCCGAAACTTTGGCTAAAAGGAGGAAGCGCATCGCTGTAATAATCCAAAAATCAATCACGATGATACTTTGGCAGTGAAAATCTCAAATCAAATCAGATATATTGCTACACATGCCACATGTACGCTAGGTGTAAATGTTACGCTACTTTATACGTAATTCAATTCCTATTCTATAGCATTATTACTTTTTACTAACTATGAGCTAATATTTCATCGGGTTCTGATTTCATCCTTTTGTTCTCTGGAATTTTTTAAAGTTACTACGTCGCCTACGCACGAAAGAGGATTAACACCTCAAGCTAATTTGTTCGCTCTTGGGAACAGCTCACGTAGGTCTCATAGAAATCTTTGTATCTCCCTTATTGTGATGGTGAGAAACGTAATCTAAACGGTGTTAGAAAAAGAAAATATCACGGTTTATATTTGAATCTAGAAGTTAAGAGATTTCGAAAGATTGTTCTTTTATCTAGCATTGACATGTTTCAAATTTTGAGAAAAAATGATTATTTTTAGTATAATAAAGTTATACCATAGGTCGTTGGCAGATTTGTTAAATTTTCAAAAAAGATTTTGTATTACACCACACCCATTTCAAATCATATAATCATGCAGTAAAATAAATCAATACATTATCTGCGTATCACGTGTTTTAGAATTTTATTTTTAGTTTAAATAAGATCATTAAAAAATATATACCTACACGTGTTTCTTGACGAAAATTGGTCCATTTGTGTATTTATTTGCGCACTTATAAACTTACACATTTCAGATTTTTTTAACATTCTTATTTAACTGAGACATTATTGAAAAATGATAAAAACTTATAATCAAAAAATAATTACAAAAAGTACGTTATTTTAATAGTTTTATCATCACGCCTTTCAGCATTTTTGGATGTAGTATAAATTAAAGCAAATTTGGAATGAAATAAAATCGATATTGAATTATAAATTTAAAAAGCTGGCACGGAGAATAATTAATCTTTCTCATTGTAACCGCCCTGTACGATCGTAAGAACAACTTTCGACGTAATGTGGATTTTCGGCCGCTGGCTGGTTAAACGCTCTTAACCATATAAAAAAACGACCGCAATTTGAGAAAAGTTTTGAAAGTTTTTATAAAATGTTTAATTAATTATTCTTTTAAGAAAAACAAAAAAGTAAGGTGTAAACAATGCTTAAAATACATTTATCTAATAAAATATACGTGTATATTTTTCGTTATGACTTAATTTTAGTTTGTAAAATGTGCCATTTTTAAAAGTTTTTTTACGTTGCATTAAAAATTAGAATGTTAACAAAATTATATGTTTTTTCTAATAATAAAATTGAAAGCGTATTTCATCACCTTTCAAAAACAGTTTTTAGTTTTCCGATATTATTCAGAAATGTTAATTTTTTTGGATTTTATCTGCTAAGTGGAAATTTTCTGACGTCTGAACCGCGGAATTAAATGTAATGATTAGACCTAGTATGATAATATTTATACTGATTCAGAAAAATAGTTTTCAAAAAATATTTTTTGCGACCAGAAAATTAAAAAGCCGCTTGACTAAAAAGATATTGAGGAAGTTTGCTGCGGTCAATAGCAAACAAATGGCTAGTGGTACATCACTCACGACACGACACAGATGAGCGTACGGGAAAAGTGCCATTGCTTCATCAGCATACAGATCATCCCACTGAGTTTGTCTCTTCTATTGTATTCTAGACATCAATCATAATGTACCTACTGACCTACAAATAAAAATAGCTGACATATTTTCTTACGTATTTGAATAATTCAAATCGTGGTGTAGGTCTAATACCACAAAAAATAATTAACTGACCACGTGAACAAATCGTTTTCTACTATGCTACCTACTTAATTAATCTACAATATTTTTTTAACTTGGAAATACACAGTAGGTACATTATATTATAATGATATGTTATATTAAATTATAAATGATTAAAGTAGGTACATATTAAGTAAGTTCAAACAATATCAGAGGATGTGAAAACAGTGCTACAGGTACATACATATTGGCGGTGGCTATATCTTTATATTTTAATCTGACAACCACACTATCGTTATATCATAGACGACAGCGCCGTCCTTCGCCAACTTGTATGTGTAGCAATGTATACTTGCATACTGCTTACTAACAACGTATGCATGGACACTGGAGGTCTAGATTCGTTCAAAATAAATAAATGTAGCTTCGTTTAACAAAAAAAAATTAGAATCTTGCGAGAGCCTTGAAGGAGTAACCATCAGTTACTTATACCAGGGCGGGTAAGAGGTGGATTACCTCCACTGTAGCACTGTATATGAGTAAAAATAATAAAAATGAAAAAAGTGTGTGGAGAAATAAAGAGAAATTTTGAAATCAAGAATTATATGCACACAAATTGTAATCGACTGTTGATAAAAGTTTAATTCACAGAACTTAAATAATCCATCAAATTTCGAAGTTTTCAAGTTCTATTCATGTTCTGTTATTATTTCAGTTCTTGTGAAGCAACTGGCCCACGATGATATAATAACAGAACTTGAATAGAACTACCGCAGAGCTATAAAATTAATTTTGAAATTTTATAAATTGTTCAAATTCTGTGAAACAACCCGTCCCAAGGGTTAGTAATTTTAATATATCAGTTTTGTATATTAGCAAAGAATCATGAAAAATCTCCAAGTGCAGTAATTTTTCGTAACGGGTGTAAGTTGCACGCGAATAATTGGTGAGTTATTGGCTGCATTCATGTTGTTGGTTTCTGTATGAAGATACGTGGTGTGCCTGGTACGTCTCGTTGCAATTTTATTATTTAGCAGATTATGTAGAAACAATAGATCCGACAATGTACGTCTGTTTTAAAAATTTAAATTATTATTAGTAGTTTCGATGTATTTCTTACGTAAATGTTTCAAAAAGGTTATTCTGTGTACTTTCTACTAAATCGATGCATTCCCTATTATTGAGGATTCCGTAATGTGGAAGCATATTCTCGCGGACTGACAGAAAAAAAAAAACAAAATGAATAAACTTATCATTACCACAAAAATTTATTTCCTCCTTTGATAATTTGCCAACAAATCATATTAAAAAACTAGGAAAATGCTTTCGTTGATACATTATTAATCTACAATAATAATAATTCAGATTCCCCACCGATCACCCAGTTCCTGTTAATCCTCTGCCAGTTAAGTCCTCCATCACGACCCAAGCAAATTCCGCTTTTAATTCTGGTAGTAGGAGGAATTCAAACATCGTCAGGTTATTTGTAACTTATTTGTTTATCTTTCTTTATTAAATTATTATAATAAAATCAACCTACCACGTATGTAAACTTTAACAAAACAAAAAGCACCTAATTTACAAAAAAAAAGTTAAACGTTCTTTCATATAAAAAAACATGCTTCACGTTCAACAAACTTTTAATTTTAAAGAATAATAAACGATAAAGTATGTTGTACTAAAAATATTTTGTTTTTAATAATTTTATATTTGAAATAGTATTTCTTTTGATTTGAATTTAAATTTCACGGCCAAAATTATTATAGTGATTTATTTTTGAGGTCTCCATCCTCCATTAGCCAACGTTTAGGACAGCGTTACAGGGTCCATCATCTGCCCGGACGATGAACACTGTAACGCTGTCCGAAACGTTGGCTAAAAAAGGAGGTAGCGCAACCTGGCATAATACCCCAAAATAAATCACTATAATGTATATCTCTTTTTCTTTTTTTTACAAATATCGTTATTTTCACAAGTTTATTAACGGTTTTCATTCGAAAGGTAAATTTCTGACGTCTCTCTAATTTGTCAACAAGAAACATATAAAAATTGTTTTTGAAAGCCAATGATCTCGAGGTAAATATTTTTTAAATACTTCAGCATCACATAATATCCTACAATTATAATACCACGTAATTTTTCAAGGGGTTAGTATTACGTTATAAAAACATTTACTATACAGTTAATAACAAACTAGCCATATGGAAGTTTTACCTTCGATGTTAATTTATCGACAATCTTCATAGATAATTTTTTTCAATCTAAAAAATTCGCATTGTCTATCATAATAAAGGTACAATAACAAAGGAGTAGATGTGACTTTATAAGGTAAAGACAATCGTGGGTAGGACGTAAGATAATGGCAGATATACGTACAAGATAGACAATGCAAAATTCTTTCATTTCCTTATATGATGAATGTATAAAGCATTATAGAATTATTAATAGCCTATAAATGAAATACAAATCCACTACACAAATCATTTTGTGCTATTTGTGCTAACGCAGGAATTATATAACCAAATGCATAACATAATATTACAACGTAGACGAAATATGTTAATAAATGCAGTGGTGAAAAATATTAGGAGCTAGTCTCTAGCACGGCAAAATCGATAACTTTGTGAGTATCCTCGCTAGGGCTTCCAATCCCGCAGCCTGAATTCAATGTCGGTATTTACGGGACTACGAATTTTCAATCCCGCGGGATCTCGATATTTGCGGGATCCCGCATATTGAAAATATTCACATTTATATATTTATAAATAAAACAATGAATTAATCAACTCCCCATTTATTTACACACATATTACTATTAATATGAGATAAATCAAATTACACCGTTTATTTGTAACAAAAAATAATGAATTAATCAACTAACTACACATTTATTAAAGTATTACTATTAGTATGAGAACAATCAAATTACTCCGTTTATTTATCACAAAAACCCTATGAATTATCAATTAACTCCATATTTATTTACTAGTATGAGATCAATCAAATTACACCGTTTATTTATCACACAAAAAGAGTGATTTAATCAACTAACTCCACATTTATTTACGGATTACTATTAGTATGAGATCAATCAAATTACGCCGTTTTTCTTCACAAAACAGTAACAAATACTGAATAAAAACAAAACAAATCTTCTTCAAAAAATACCCAAGGAAAATTAAAATATCAACCAAAACTGAAAATTTATATAGTATATAATATGTTACTTTAATTATTAAGTTTGTCAGCTTTGAACTGAAAATATTTTCAAAGGTAACAAAATATGTCCAAACTATCGTCTGCCAAACTACTGCGTATTTTAGACCCAATATAGCCAGCAGCAGAAAATGTCCTTTCGGTTTCCACACTTCCGCACAGTCCCGCAAATCCCGCGGATCCCGCGCCCGTAATCCCGCATCACGCGGGCTTGGAAAATGGCGCGAGATCCCGCAATACCGATATCTCGGTATTCCGGGATTGGAAGCCCTAATCCCCGCTCAAAAAGAAGAAGATATGTAATTACGAATGTTGTAGAGAGCGCGCTAATATTTAAAACGATAAAATTGAAGCGAAAAATGTGAAAATGTTTTATATAACACGACTCGTTTAAAATAGAGCAAAAATCTCTTGGGGGGTTATCTAAAACAGTATTTAAAGAAACACTGTGATTTTTTTTCATAGATATTACTTGTAAAATAACTGAAACAAAGGTGTTTATAATAATTTTCGGAGCATACTTTGCGATTTTTTTCTATCGAGGGAATTTCACATAATTTGCGTTTCGGCATGGGGAATGTATCAGATATTATCTTTAAAAATAAAATATTTTTTCAAGAGCTTAAAAACTTCAAATGTTTTTTTTTTTTACAAGAACTCCACACAGGAGGCCCTGAGGACAATAATTTCCCTCAGGGCCTATGTCATCTTTGGGGATGCTGTGTGGAGGGTTTTTTTAAGGAAATGAAGGAGAGGAGAGTTCTGGGAAGGAAAAGGGTTTAAGGGGTGGGTAGGAATCTGGGGTCAGTGTGTCCTGGTCATCCGCCTCCAAGACCTAGACAAATCTCACCCCATGAACCCGGGCACCCCTGCTAAATCACCAAACGTAGCGAACCACTTGGGGTGACCTATGGCAGAGGTGTTGGTTATCCAATAAAGGTTCCCGGGGCGGCGGTACCCATTCCCGCCTCCCAAATCAAAGTTTAAGATGTAAGAAATCGGTAGAAATTCGGGTAGCGGCGGCTTAACTTCCATGTTTTTATCTCCAATCTCCCGAGCACGCTTTCACCGTTGACAGCCGAACCGATATTGGCATGGAATAAATAAGAAATCGATATTAGCTGGCAACACTGAAGGAGTTTTTTTTATGAATTGCAACTACGAAATGTCAGACGCCCAGCAATTACGTAAAAATATTAATAATTTTACAATGATGAATTGAAACACTAACCTCAATTTTAATTGGCAGTCAGCATTTACTGTTTAAAACTAAATGTGACTTAATTATTTAATGAGATCTTTATTCATATTTCAACGGCCGGCGTAGTCCAGCGGTAAGGCTCTTGACTCGCACTCCGAAGGTCGCGGGGTTGGATCCCGGCGCGGCGTGGCAAATAAATTTTATTTTATTAATTTGTGTTATTTCACAATTTATTCATTTAAAATGAAATATAGTATATTTGCGGCACGTTCCAGAGTGAAAGATACTCTCAGTATCGCCCTGGTTTAAGACCACCATTCAGAATTGAAACGTTACTTGAAATGGATTTAGCCGTGTTTGGTGACCAGATCTGAATAGCCAGGTACTTCCCTACCTTCCTCTTCCCTATCTCCTTTCCCTCCCCACTAACTTTAGCCTCACTACATACCCCAATTGGGGATGCCGTAGTCCCACTGGCTCCAGACGGGAGCAGTTGGGACTTTTGTGCGGTATTCATGTAAAAAAAACATTTTCGTTTCTCAAAGATCGAACGGAATACATCCATGGATCGCGTTTATGACTTCTTTCATTTCTATGAGCTTCGTTAGTTCAATACGTTCGTTAAATCAGCCATTAATTTTGCATAACGAACGACATTATCCAAATAAATGCGTGTATATTGATAGTTCACCGATATTTATCTGATACTATGGAGGCCGGGATAAAATTCATCCATCGTCGGGCGGAACATCTCTTACCAATTGTTGACCGTGATATTGATAACTGACCACAGATGATGGATTTAGTCAATATAGTATTGATACAGGCTTTTATCGGTCTCCATGCCAGACCTCCAGATATACATCAAGGTAAACAATGCAAAATTCTTACATTTCCTTATAAAACATATGTATATGTTACTGTAAAAGCCCGAACTACGATTTTCCGGTAAATCCTAAGATTTACCAACTCTTAATGGTAAAAGTCCGAACCGTTCTATAATCATCGTTCACCAACCTAACCTAACCTAACCTAACCTAACCTAACCTCACCTAACATGTACTAAATTCTAATGGTAAAAGCCCGAAAAAATCGTTTCTTATTTAAATATTATAAACGATTTTTTCGGGCTTTTACCATTAGAATTTAGTACATGTTAGGTGAGGTTAGGTTAGGTTAGGTTAGGTTAGGTTAGGTTAGGTTGGTGAACGATGATTATAGAACGGTTCGGACTTTTACCATTAAGAGTTGGTAAATCTTAGGATTTATCAATATTCGGGCTTTTACGGTAACATATATAAAGCATTATAAAATAATTATTAGTCTACAAATGAAAATCAAATCCACTAAATAAATCAATTTCTGCTTAGGTATGTATGCTAACCAAGGAATTAAATAACCCAATTTAATAATATCATGTTACAACGTAAACGAATTATGTTATCATTCGGTTAACACTATAACTCCCGGCTTTTTTTAAATTAAATCTAATTGCACTAAAAATTCACAAAATTTATTGTTGACACTTCTAATATTTATATGCATTATACTAAACAGTGGATTACACTCTTACAGAACCTCGTTACACTCGTCGCTAGTATCACAAACATTTTCATCTGTTTTGTACAGCTGGTCAATATTTTCCGTCATAAAATCTTCCATTTTTAGTAATCTATTTTTTGACTAGCAATTGTCATCACAATCTGTTTGTATTCACATTTATCACTGCTCGCGCTGTGATTAATTGGATTATTTGTATTTTGTTTTTTAAAGAGTTTTATTAAATGTACATTTGTTACTTAAATTTAATTTTTCCGCGACCGGTTTCGATACAACCGTATCATTCACGAGCAGAATTAAAACTTTTAAACGTTTTTATTCTGCTCGTGAATGATACGGTTGTATCGAAACCGGTCGCGGAAAAATTAAATTTAAGTAACAAATGTACATTTAATAAAACTCTTTAAAAAACAAAAATTATACTAATCTGTACTAATATTATAAATGCGGAACTGCGTGTATTTGATTTTTACGCTTTAATATGTGGCACGCGAGCTGTTTGAAAAATGAATGTAACGGGAATGGTATGCTGAGGGGGTGGGGTGGAGAGGGGGATCGGTGATAGGGAAGGTGGAGGAGGCGGAATGGGAACCCCCCTAATACTATGCAAGCGAAGACGGGGGCAAATGCTAGTACATAATATTAATATTTTTCTTATTTTAAATATCTATCAGTGGAATTGTAGGCTAAGGAGCTGAATATTCGCCCATCGGTTGTTAATTCTAAGTATGCAAAACAGCGACTTGACCAATGTCAACTTGAGTAGTGTATAGGTATCGTACCTACTTAAAATAATTTATGAAAAACTCGCTGACTTGCAAACGTTTTCGCACCCAGTTTATTTAAAATGCAGTGCGCCTTTACATGCATTTTCCATTAGGTCCCGAACACGAACTGAAAAAGAAACTAAGTAGCCATATATAATCATGACTCATGACGCATGATTCTTGGTTTGATGATTATTCCGATCACGAATATTGGGCACAGATTATTTCGCCCATTGAAAACTCTGAAAATAGATTTTTAGCAGATAAAAGTAGATGTCAAAATCATTGTTATTAAAATTGGGTTGTTGACTTTTAAGTGTTCTTTTGTTTAGTACCAATTATAGATATAGTAGTTATGTATAATAATTATTAACAACTGGTATAAAATGTGTATTCGACTAAAATTTAAGCGTACGGACTAAACTTACTTTAACCAGTGATTCCTATCATTATTTGAAGCAAAAAATGTATGTAATTTTGGTCTCCAGTGACTTTTCGATGACTTTCTTTTCAAACATTTTTCTTCAAAAAAAATATATTCTTTCATGAGTCGTCACTGGTCACTCAGCCAAGTAACCGCGCAAACTTCTCCCCGCCCCTAGCCATCTAATACATAATGAGTTTTTTTTATTTAAATTGAAAAAAAAACATCGTAATAAGTCACCTGAGATTAAAATTTCATACTCATTTTTTACTCCAAATAATGTCAAGAATCACTTGTTAAAGTTACGTCCCTTAACACCCCGGACATTTTTTTAAAAATAGTTCTGAGTTATCTATGTTTGCCATATAATAAAGATTAACACACCTTGTACGTGTGTTTCATGATCCAGTTATACGCCCAATTTGGGCCTGTAGATCCATACAAAACTGTGCTTTCGAAATAGCGATCTACGATTTCAGGCGAGTGTAACTGAGACGGAACGCTTTTTAGTTGGGCTAAAATTTAAATGGAACATTTGTATCCACTCAAATCGTATGAAATACACTTTTAGTGTTATATTCTTTACTCTGTAAGCGCCAAAATATGTGTTCGGAATAATCGAAAAATACGTATTCGAAGTTTTCCAAGTGCGGAATCTTCGGGTGAGGAATTGTCTGTGGGCAAAATAAGCAGTCGGAATAGTCATGGTAGGAATAATCCTAGCACCATGATTCTTGATTCTCTTGCAGCGAGGTGCAGATTCGTGGTTTATGGAAGTACTCTGCAACTTGTCTTGCATATAAACTTTAGTGCGAAACGATTGTACATGTCCGTTCCTATTTCTTAATGTAGTTAGGTTAACGTTTAAAGCTTTGTCAACAATAACTTAGAACGCCATTTGCTTATAAATTACATAAATCTAGACGTAGATAGGTGCGAGTACACAACACAAACAGATTCTACGATTCCTAAACGAAAATATTTATATTTATCTTGAATTCTTTCGAAGAGTAAAAACATTTTGATAAAAGTGTTGTGTTTAGAGAAACGGCTGCGCGGCCTTTTTGTTAATCCAAACTTAACTTTGGAGTGAGGATAAAATACCAACTAAATTGAATAGTTTTTTTAAATCTAAAGGTATAGCAAATATCTGGTACGAATACGCACTACTTTAATTATTTGTATTTTATATTATAAAATATAGGCCATTAAGGAAATCAATTTTTCAGGATTTTAGAGGCAACTTTGGCAATTATTTGTGAGTAATTATACTTATTAAAATAAAAAATATTTTACGGAATTTATTTTGGAAATACGATGAAATATAATATGATAAAATTTGTTAATTTAAAAAAAATCAATTTGATGGTCGTAAATTTAAATTACAAATTTCTTTTTAATGAGTTAATGTGATAGTGTTAGTAGCCTGTTTCTCGTACTCATAGGTATTCATATTTTATATTTTAAATTTTTTGTATGTGTGAGGATGTGGTTATATAGGTGTATGTATGTGTGTGTTGGTACATGTATGTATATGTGTATATATATATATATATATATGTATTGCATAGATGTGTACACCTATTTATATATACGTTTTGCTTGCATGCACTCACACTGGAAAAAAGAAAAGTTATACATGTTTGTTGATATCTGTATTGTTGTATGCATCTATATATATAGTGGTGCTTGCATGCACACATATTGAAAAAAAAAGTAATGTACATTCTTATAACCTAATGCAAATTTACTTCTCTTCTCTTTTCTATTTTCTATTTCGTACTTTTTATTATAATGTATCCAACTTTCATCATCATTTATACTAAATCCACATGCTTACACTAGACTTAATATTTCTTACAAAGTAAATTTACTCCATTGATCACCATGATACAGACAGCTGCCTAGTATGGTGATCTAATATTTCTAGTCTATGTAAAATGTCTAGTTAGGTATCATGTGTTTTATAAATAATAAAAAAAATAAATTGATAACTCAAGAAAGTTAAGTTGCCGTCCGGTTCTACCCGCGCCTCTTCATGGAAAATCTCTATTAGGACTAAAATACTTTTAGCTGACCCAGAAAAATTAGATTTCCTTAGGGTTAATTATTGTTAAAATACCCATAAAGTTATTATTTTTGTACTGTTTTACTATTATTAAACTATGTCCTACTTGCAAATTGATTGTACATATTCTAAATAAAGACTAATTATTGTGTTTACGTATAAAAAGTGTGGATTTTATTTAATTATCCGCTACAGTTGCGTATTTAGGCCTCAAATCCGAAATTAAGTCTTGAATGAAAAAGGCCGAGCAGCCGATCCTCTTAAGAATACATAGTTTTATTATTGTGTATTTTGAAAGAATGAATAATAATGATATGTGTCATAGTTTCATTGCCGTGCCCATGAATGAATCGTTATAAAGCTATTAAAAATTTTATTAAATTATTTACGTCTACGTAAGAAGTAATTAGGTCGGTTGACTTTGATGATATTTGATGCAATGCGTGTATCTAACTTTGTTTACTTTTTGTTACAGAAAATCGGATGTCAAGTAAACATTCTGCAGAGATCAAAGACGAGCCCGATGTAAGGAGAAAAAGCTTCGACTGGGAGCATGCACAAAACTATACAAAAGATTAAGAAATGAGCTTTTTATTATCGTGGGTGAAAAATTACTGATCTTATTACAAAACAACTTCAATATGGGGACCTGTAACCGAAATTCACTTAGAATATGGAATGCTTTGGGAATCGTCCTGGGATTCTACTTATATTTGCCGATAAATGGTAAGTTGTTAATTTATTTTGTCCAATGTAAAACTTCAACATAAAACACGAAAATAGAGAACTCCAGTCCAATTTTTTAAATGAATAATGAGTAATGACCTTCTAACTTAAATAACTGCATTTTTATTTTTAGAGTTAGTTTTAATAGTGAAAATAATTGTCAAAGTTTTAATTTTTCAAGATCCCCGAAAACTACCGTATATATGGTGAATCGTGTGACGTCATCACTCCTGAAAAGTTACTATAGGATGGGCAATCAGCTGATCAACTGCCGCCATTTTGAATTTCATTGTTCGAAGTATTCTTCCTAGAAGTAGCATTACTATTTTTTTTGTGCAGTAGTTTTTGAATATTTTCCATAATAGAGATAAACTAATAAGAGATACCTTTATTTTTGAAATATTATTTAGGCCTAAGTAATGTTTCAATAAACACAACAACCAAATCTCTATAAACAGTATGTAAATAAACGACTCCATTAGTACGATGGCTTGTGTCATACCTATATTCCCATACATTGACTTTACAGTGACGTTACGACACGACGAACAGTGACGTCACCACTAAACATTACAAGTGGGGGGCGTACTAATAGCAGTAAATAAAAGCATAAACTCTAAATTAATAAAACATAAAAATTATGATGTTGAGCAAATCTTTGTACTATTAAGTGGAAAATCATGTAAAACTATTATTGGCAGTGTATACATACCTCCCAACTAGGACCTGTCGATATACAAAAATCACTGTGAGGACGTCGAGTATGTAATAACAAAATATCCAGCACATAAAATGATTATCTGTGGGGATTACAACCTATCAAATTGTAAGTTTAATGATCCTAATTACTCGCCAATCTCTGATTGTGAAAGGGATATTCTGGATATGTGTTCCTACTTAAATCTCTCACAACTTAATAATGTACCCAATGTTAACAATCGCATTCTCGATTTGATATTCTCAAATGAAGATGATGTAAATGTTTATGAATCTCCTGAGTTTATTGTCCCTATTGACAAACACCATCCTTCACTTATAATTTCTATACCCTACACTGTAGATGATATTCCTAAAATCTCAAGATCTTGTTATAATTTTAAAAATGCAGATTACAATAAAGTTAATGAGGCGCTGTCTAACATTGACTGGACAAGTCTTAATGAAGGTGATATTGATCAAAATACTGACTTTTTTTACTCGCAACTCTATAATGTAATTTCAAATAATATTGCTCTTATCCAACACAAAGAATCAAAGTATCCTGTATGGTTTACTAAAGAATTAATTTGCTTGATAAATTGTAAAAAAGAATCTCATAAAATCTACAAAGAAAATAGATCTGTACCTAATTATATTAAATTTAAAAATATCAGGAAAGATTGCAAAAATTTGTCTAAAATTTGTTATAACAATTATATAATGGAAGTCGAAAATACAATAAATCATGATGTTAAACACTTCTGGAAACATGTAAAATCTATGAAAAAAAATGAAGCCGGGATCCCTGGAACTATGAACCATAAACAAAGGAGTTCTAGCAACATAAAAGAAATTGTTGACATGTTTGCCGATTTCTTTAAAGATGTGTTTGAACCCGGCATTTCAGATGAACAAATTCCGGAATTTAATTCTGATATAAATTTGCAATTATCTAATATTAAAATTAACCTCACTGACATTACAAATTACATTAAAACACTTGAATCCAAATTAAGTTCTGGACCGGATCAAATTCCACCCATTCTGATAAAAAACTGTGCAGACAGCTTATCCATTCCATTGTTCATGTTATTTAATAAGTCTTGTCAACGGGTAATTTCCCAAAACTGTGGAAAAAAAGTTATTTAACACCAATATTTAAAAGCGGGGATAAATCTGCAATTGATAATTATCGTCCAATTTGTATCCAATCATCCATACCCAAGCTTTTCGAAAAATTGATTCTTATAAAGATAAACCCTAGCGTGAAATCCATCATTACAACTTGCCAACATGGTTTTGTCTCGGGCAGATCAACCTTAACCAACCTATCCCTGTACGAAAATTATATATCAAAGGCACTTGCCAATAGACAACAAGTCGATTCCATATATACTGATTTCAGCAAAGCGTTCGATAAGGTTTGCCTTAAAATTCTTGTTAACAAACTGGCGGAATATGGCATAACTGGTAACTTACTATCCTGGTTTATGAATTATTTGTCTAATCGAGAACTTACTGTCTGCATCAAAGGTCAACTGTCCTACACATTTAAAGCTACAAGTGGCGTGCCCCAGGGCTCACATCTAGGACCCATTCTTTTCAACATATTTATAAATGACGTTACAAATGTATTTACTCGTGTCTTTATATTGATGTTCGCAGATGATATGAAAATTTACCAAATTATAGACAATATTAATGATTGCTTATTCTTACAATCAAATCTCATTAGCTTTTCTGATTGGTGTATCCAAAATAAATTAACCCTTAATGTAAAAAAGTGTCAAGTCATGAGATTTTATAGGAAGAATAACCCATTGATTTTCACATATAGGATGAACAATCAAGCCCTAGTATCTGTACCCGAAATAAAAGACCTGGGGATAATATTTGACACAAAATTATCATTTATCTCTCACATTAATAATATAACCACTAAAGCGATGCAAATGCTGGGTTTCATTTTAAGAACTTCAAAAGATTTCAAAAATTTTAAAACTTTAAAAATATTATATTCATCCATTGTCAGAAGTCATTTAGAATTCAACTCAACCATTTGGAATCCATTTTACAATATTCGTGAAAAATCCATCGAGCGAATCCAACATAAATTTTTACGAAATATAAATTATAGATTAGGAATTCCTATTGAAAATATTAGCTACATGTCACTGTTGAAAATTATGGACCTCGCTACATTAAAAGAAAGAAGAATATGTACTGATCTATTTTTTCTGTATAAAATTGTTAATAACATGTTTGACTCCCCTGAACTCCTTAGGCTGATTAATTTTCATGTGCCTAGTAGAACGGTTCGTCAGATTGTACCTTACCATTGTAACAATTCAGGTACCAATTCAGAAACAAACTCAGTAATGAACCGACTGCACAGTACAGGGAATAAATATTACATGAACACCAACGGTACTGAAAGTCTATCAACCTATAAAAACATTGTTATTAAATCTGTATGTCTATCAAGATAAATTTGAAATGTTCATAAATTTTCAATATGTGTCGAATGTATATGAATGTGTATCCTTTATTTTATTCTGTTGCTTTTAAGCTGCAAGAAAATCACTTCTTTAAATGTATATGAATGTGTATCCTATAATCTACTCTTTTGTTTTAAGTTAAAAAATCTATACTTGATACTTATTTAATTGTTATCTCTTAATTCTTTGATTATAACAAATGTGTTTTTAATTTTATCATATGTAAAAGCCCTAATTGGGCGTGTACAAATAAATAAATAAATAAATAAATAATGAAGACTTGACGGCGTGTTTTTAAGACCCGATTAAAAATGGACTATTTAATAATTTTTTTAAAACTCTGCGTTTTATATTAGTAAATAAAACTTATATATTCAGAATCAGCGTTTATTGGTCCATATGAAAATATTTTTTTAAGTCATAATATATTTCACTGGAGTTCCCTATGCAATACATAATTAGATTTTTACCTCATAACTGTCTTTTTTTCCAAAAATGAACTTTGAATTTTCAAAAATTATCTACCTTTTGCTCATTTCTATAACCAAAATAATTTTCAGAACAACATGTGTTGTATTTCTGTAGATACTTGTATTAAGAAATTCTAAAATCAAGCTCCATGTATTTACAAGGTTCTAACATCTCTTACACTCTCTATTCTGTTGGTATCTGACAGTTGATCGTTTTTAGCAGACGCATTATAGTTCATCACTTTGGTTGGAGGGTTCTAACTTCACCTTACCATGTTCAGAGGTTTCAAAGTTTGCAAAGATTTTTTCGCAAATTATTTAACAATTTTTAATTTTAAGCTTCAAGTTCGTGTAAAGTATTTTAGTTTATCATATTTTAATGGAAAACATTAAAACACGAAGTGGCCCTCGCTTGGAATTGTATTGGGCAAATGTAATTAGAACCTTACGCAATGAATTTATTATGCCCTAGTTGGTTGCATATAGTTCTATTTGTTTAGTTATGTTCTAAAATGTTAAGTATACGTTATATTTAAATATCCTCCTTTAAATATGTTCAATTAAAATACCTTTACACAAGGTTCAACCTGTGGTTCAACCTCAAAGAGAAATAATATTCTTTGCAGACATTGTCGCCTCATATCTTAGAATAGGGTGAAGTGATAGAACCCTATCTAAATGAGGTGACGATATGAAGGTACAATGTATTTCTATGATCTGAGGTAGTTACCCACCAAAAAGTATAAAAAAATTCTATTTTAATTTCGTTAACCTTTTGTTAAGTAATGCTGAATTTTTTTATCAAATGCTTTTAACATACCTTTGATATAATATAAATAAATATCGTAATGAAAACGCCAAGAGAAAACAATGGGACACAAGCAATTTTAAATACATTTTGAGGTTATGAATACACGTCAAGGTGAATTAATAATAAAATGAATCAATTCCTGCTCCGTTCCAGATAGTTCGCTCCTGACCTCTGGCGGCGAGGAGCGGCTCCAAGGTCATAATATACCGAGTCTATACATATCCGAGACAGATCGAACGGTTCTTGATTGGTTTGATGACGTCTGGGGTTGGAAAATAAATTATTGCAGAACGGCGTTTATCAATTTTAATGATCCGCCACCAATATTAGAACTTGTTTTCTGCACAAGGATTTCAGTTCTGTAACTTTTACGACTAACATCGTATTGGAAAATTTACCAATTAGATAAATATAGCATCGCACGCTTTTTCTTTTGAGATCATTTTTAATTACTTGAAATAGCAATCTGATGTGAACCTACGCACTATGCCATTAATTAAGTTTCTTGAACTCCCAACATAACTTATGTGATAGGTAAAAATTAAGTAATGAACTATTTTACAATGTTCACAAATTTTTCGATGGTATAATATTTGTAGTCTTTTAGTTTTGTAGGATTCAATGTAAATAATTTTGTATCTTTTTAGGCGTTGCAGCACTAAATGAACATCAACAAAATCGCTCCATGTACTATGTGTGTCCACCGGACTTCATACGGCTGGGGAATAGCTGTTACTACTTCTCCCCCGTCAAGGCAACTTGGCAAGACGCTCATTTCGCATGCAAGGTGAGTTTATTTGAACTTTAAAGCATTGAAATCTAATCGTACGAATCCAATTAAACAATGAAACGATGAATCAATTAATCGAAACCGATGAATCAAATTAATCAATTGAATCAAACGAATAAAATGAATCAAATGACTCAAATGAATCGAATGAATCGAATGAATCAAATTAATTAAATGAATCCAACGAATCAAATTAATCAAATCATTCAACTGAACCAATCGAATGTGAAGAGGTGAACCTAAGAAGTATTCAGGTGTAATAAAGTTTGCCTCGATGTCATTAAGAAAAGGTAATTGTAAAATGTGAAAAATGAACTCAAGTTGTATTAGGCAGTATGTGTAAAATGTTTAGTTGTAAAACTAAATAAAAATACAAAAAACGAACATTAAAAAAAATCCAAAATAATAGAACGTATACCTATGCATAGGTGAATGAGACGAATCATTCGGATCAGTTAAGGGTTGTTTGCTTTGACCATATTATGTTTAGTGACTTGATCTAAATAACCAGGTATTTCCCAACCTTCACCTTCCATTTTACGTCCTGTCCCCAACTTTCTCCAACCTCACAATATTCCGCCAAATGGGGATGCCATAATTCAACCGGCCTTGTAGAATACGCGTAAAAAAACTTCTATGACATAGTATTTCCTATTATCGGAAGGTAGACACTAAACATGGAAAAAGAGCTTCTAGACGAGTTTCTACCAGATCACACGGATGCCGTAACTGTAATCAGGTCCAAATACGGCTTTAGTGGCTATTCTCTCCGTCCAGTTTTTAAAAGACCGCCATTTCCCCGTTTCTGGTTTCATTATATGTGTTGATTTAATAAAACATTTATTCGAATCTTATGTAAATAAATTTCCCAGAAAAACAGATACAGCTACGCCTCCTGCATCGCAATTCGCTATCAGAGATGATGCTTACGCAATGACGAACTGAAAGATTATTTTAGTGATTTTTAAAAAACAAACATTACATAGATATGATTTAAGATTTTCACGGCCACAGTATTTTCGTTATTTATTTTTGGGATGTTATGCCGTATATACACGGTATCGCTTCTACATAAATAAGCGCACACTTCGCCACTAACAATTACACATCTGCCCTGATGATGGACACTGTAACGCTGTCCGAAACGTTGGCTAAAGAAAGAGGTAGCGCACCACGGCATAACATCCCAAAAATAAGTCACGAAAAACATTACATAATATATTACACACCGTGTTTCAGGGTGGTACCACAAAACTCTAGGATTCATGAAAGTCCAAGAAAAAAACCGTTTTTTTTTGGTAACCAAATACAAAAACAGGTTACGAATCGTAACTTAACCGAATTATGTCGTAACATACGATATAGTTCGGTTAAGGTGTTCGTGCGACGTGTAACCGATCCTTGCACACGACAATAATAACCGCTGGACTCCAGATACTAATATCTACAGCCTGTATGTCGGACGAATATCTACAGCTCATATGTTGGACTAATATCTACGAACTTCAGAGTGTGGACTAATATCTACAGAGTTAAGGTCGGACGAATATCTATGACGGTCCCAGTGGTGACTAATATCTATGGAGCGTAGGTTGGACTAATATCTACAGAGGGCAGCTGAGCAAGAGGTTGTACGGAAAAGCATAAATTACTTCAATTACGTAATTACTAATTACGTAAAGGCTTAAACGTTTAAAGTACGTACATGAAGTTTTTGCATAATATTACATAATTTTGCTGTTTACGAGGACAATAATTTATTGAACAAACATGGAGGTCATAATACAAAGATATTTATTTATTTCGAAATACACGGCACCACAACCTAACTTAACCTAACCTAACCTAACTGACATAAAAATGGTCATGGCAAAAGACTAAATAATTTAGAAGCACTCGAAAAAAAGAAAGCAGTTATAACAAAAACCCAAATCCTTAATAATCAGCTAAATGTGTCCAATAGTCCGATATTAGGGATTTTTACATACATACATACATAAATTAAGTTTTTTAAACTACATACGCATTATTACGTTATTCCAATATGCTGTACATAATTGCAAATCCAACCTCTGCCAGTGCTGTAGATATTCGTTAACACTTTGGTTCTCATAGATATTAGTCAGCAGTTTGAGCTGTATATATTCGTTAACACTTTGGTTCTCATAGATATTAGTTCGATTTTGGAATTCGAGTTTTTGGAATTCAAGGGCCAGGGTTTTTTACCTTACCTTTTTTAAATTACCTTAAGAACAAGAATGGAGGAAGTTATTTTGACCTTTTCCTTGGTACAGTTTCTTTATACAAAAAATTTAAAATCGCATCCAAATTATTTGAATTAATATTCTTTTTTGAAATTCGAGTCTCGCGTGCGGGCGCGTTCCTGGCCTTTGAAAGGTTAACCGCTGTACTTACACCGCTGTTTCACCGACCGTAACCTAACGACTGATTGGCTATGCACATACATACTTATCTTAGGGAACGTATACAGTTTTCGACAACTTTCGAACAAAAGAAGAAAAATATATTTTGGAAAGTAGAATTATTATATATTGTCACTCGTAACACGGTACCTACTACCCTTACACGGTGTCTACTACCCTTACACGGTGTAACTCCATTGTAACCTCTCTTTTCTGATTAATTCGTATTTTAGAAGAAGAAGATAGAGGTTAAAACGTAACTATAACAGCGATACCCCTTTAGCATTGTTTGGCCATGAGGGTTAATGTTTTAATATAGATTTATGACATTTCTTAATTGGGTTTGATTTATCTTATAATGGGCGGACATACGGCTTTTGTAAAATCGGCGGAGATCCTTGTTGCTGTTAATTTATTTATTTATTAGGGTACGCCTGGAATTAGACGTGAGATGTTTGGGTAAAGGCGTGCTTAATTTTTTTGCCAGTTTTTTATGTGGTACGTTCCTAGCACACTAGAGATGCTAAAAACTAAAAAATAAAAAAAAATAAAAAAAAAACTAAACAATCTTTTTTGGCTTCAGATTTCAGGTACGGGTTAAATCTTTCCCACAGGAAAAACTTAACCCTTTCACACACTTTTCCACAAATGATCATCTAGTCAATTCACGTTATGCAATTGCACTATATAAGTATTATAAATACAAAATAATACAAGAACAACATATCAACCTACCAGAGACCAAATGGGAAGATAATTCACCCATTCCAGATATTTTCATATCAGAAGGTTCGGCTCGGTGGAACTCCTAATTGGACCTATAAATCCTACTGATCCCTCAATATAAATATTTTAAAAAATCTTTTGTAATCCTACAGTCCTTCGTGTATTTAAAATGACTGATTTTTGCATTTTTATATATAAATACTTTGACAAATCTAATATGCCTAAATTTTGAATAAGAGAGCTAGGTATAATGCCAGTAGCCGAAATAACAAAAGTCCGAAATAACAAGATAACAATGGATAACAATGGCATCCCTATTTGGACGATGTTTTGCAGTCCAGGAAAAGAAAGAGGGGGTGAATGAGAAGAAGAAGAGACTGAGGAAGGTCGCGAAGCCTTCCTCGCCTACCAGAACTAAAGAGTACCTTCTATTTTGAACGAGATGCAAATATGCTGAATGTAAATTTTAAAACTAAAATATATATGTAGTCGGAGAAGCCCGAAAAAGACCTGGCACGATCTAATGAATCAAATATTTCAGTCGGGTCATGTCAAGAGTCAGAGTAACAGAAGAGCGTGTAGGTATGAAGGTGGATGAATCAAGGACTGTGTGCCTAGACGGAGTTACGTGGCGGTCCATCCTCTCTGCCTACCTCAATGCTGATGAATAGTCAGTCAGTAAATCCGTGAAATAATCCACATAAATAAAAGCAAAAACTATTACGTCGTTTTCGAAACAGAACCTTTGGGTCTCGATACAAGAAATTGCATGTACTACCACCGATGCTCTCAGTCTCCTAGATCCTGAAATATAACCCAGGTTGAGCGAATGACCAGCAAACAAAAATTCCGATTTCGTCGAACGCAGCGCTCTGCCTTCCTGTTAGTCGCCTTACGATTTCGGCTAATATTGCTTAGAAGAACACCTCAGCTCAGTCTTATCACTCCCGCGTTCAAACGGGTAATGGTTTCGAATTCGAATATTGGTGTTTCGAGTTGGCAACAAAATTAATATGCTCAAACACAAAATATTAATATTACGTACTTTTTATAATTATTTTTTGATCGTAAGTATTTATAATTTTTCAATAATGTCTAAGCAAAATAAATGTGCAAAAAAATCTGAAGTATATTAATTTGTAAGGCCATAAATAGATAGATAAAACAAAGAAATTTTTGTTATAAATACGTGCTCGGGTTTTTTTTAATGATTTTATTTCAACTAAAATTTAAATTTTGAAACTTATGTTCGGATGCAACGGTGAGTCCTATTTTCCTTATTCCAGTCTGGGCTTATCTAATTTTCCAAAAGCCCAGATCTGAACTATCGACTGACTATCCATAACTTAAGGGATCACGTAGTTTCGGGACTGGTCCTTTGAGGGCTGCATAGGCTTTGCTCTGCAGCATTTACTGCCAATTAACAGTGGAGTCGCAGTTTCGCGACACCAACGTCTAAAATTTGATTTAAAAATGACATATTTCTGGTTTTGCCTGGTCCTCTTAAAGATTAAGCTAGTATAGTAAAGTATTCACTATTTTTTTCAGTTTTTATTTTTGTATAAATCATTATTGGAAAGTTTAAATCTGTTCTTTGCGGTGTCAAATTTGTAATTAAATTCATTCTTAAGTATTATGTATTTATGACATTCATGAAATTCTGGCCTTGAAGTCTCGGCTACTAAACATACATTATTTAACATTGTTTTGTGTCGGGTGATTGGTTTCACAGACACGTCTCGTTAAAAAAAATGTTTGAGTCTATTTGTGCACATTACATACCGTAGTTACATACGCAACAGTAACATCATAAATAACGTTTGTTCCATGTTTCGTCATCTTCGCAAATATCCAGTATTTAAATGGTCGTATTTTCGCTGTCACAGTTCGGCGTTCACCAAAACTAAACATAGCATCATTCGAATCCTTGTTAAAAATCAACGAAGCGCAACGAATTGATCGCATCGGTTAATAATATGCTTCGTTTAAGCGCTATCAAATGAATAAGAAGTTAAAACTAATAAATTGATGATTGAATAAATTGCCCATAAAATGCTAATTTTAATATCTACCATTTCCACTTTGCTGGTACCACTGAAGAAAAAATGAATAGATGTTTATTGTGTGCTTGGAGTAAGTTACAGAATATCTATTATTTAGGGTATCTAACCTTAATAGCGATTAAACAGCCAGCGGACGAAAATCAACATTTCGTCGAAAGTTGTTTTTACGATCGTGCAGGGCGGTTACGATGAGAAAGATTAAATTATAACTCAATATCGAATTTATTTCAAGCCAAATTAGCTTTAATTTATACCTTCATCCAAAAATGCTGAAAGGCGTGATTATAAAACTATTAAAATAATGTACTTTTTGTAATTATTTTTTGATTATAAGTATTTATTATTTTTCAATAATGTCTAAATTTAATAAGAATGTTAAAAAAATCTGAAATATATTAGTTTGTAAGTGCGCAAATAAATACACAAATAGACCAATTTTCGTCAAGAAACACATGTACGTACATATTTTTTAATGATTTTATTGAAACTAAAATTAAAATTCTAAAACATGCGTTTGCTAGATAATGTATTGATTTATTTTACTGCATGATTTATATTATTTGAAATGGGTGTGGTATAATACAAAATCTTTTTTGAAAATTTAACAAATCTGCCAACGACCTATGGAATAACCTTATTATACTAAAAATTAAAAAAAATTCTCAAAATTTATTACATGCGAATGCTAGAAAAAAGAACAATCTTTCGAAATCCATTTATAATTTTTTGTGGAAAAGAGTCAATACGTCTAAAATCTGATTTGAAAATGACATATTTCTGGTTTTCTCTGGTAATGCCCTCTTAATGTCACTCTGGTGGAAGACCACGATTCAGAATCAGTGGTGGTTTTCTCAATTCGTTTATGCAGTGAACTCCCATGAAAAACATAAGGAAATGTGAAAAACTCTTATTATAACATTACCAAACATTCAAATTCCGTGCTAAAAAATTCACTTGTCCGGTCCGAATGATAATCGTACTGCTCACATAAGTACGAGCTCATAAATTAATTCCATAAGTGCGTTATGAATATCAGCACGAATGGGATCTTCCGTCATATTTCTTAGGTTCATACAAAACTTACTAGCGGCGCCAGAGAGGTAGACCTGCAAACCTTGGGAATCTACTATCTGCTTGAGTGCGCAGAACCTATGAGTTTTCTTAATTCAAAATTTGTACAGAATTACTAACTTGTATTATAATTTTACCAAACTACAGCACGCCATTCGAATTCCGTGCAAAAAATCCACGCCTCTGAAAGATACTCGTACTGTTCAATAGTTCGTAAATCCCGTAAGTGCGTTATGAATATCAGCACGTACGGGAACTTCCGTCATATCAGGTTCATACAAATCGTACTAGTGGCACCAGAGCGGTAGACCTCCAACCTGGGGAATCTTCTAGCTGCCTGAGTGCGCAGCACCTACGAGATCACCAAATTTGCACGGAACTACTTTGCAAGAATCAATATATTTTTTCTGTGATTATCTTTTTTAAAGTTGTTATTGAAATAAATTAATTAGATACCGAAGACGTTACTTTTTATATTAAAAAAACGACCAGTTTCTTATGTAATTTTTTGTTTAAATCTGTTTTTTGTAAGCAACAACATTTAAATATATTATTATCGCCGAATGGTATATTGTTGCTAGGTCGCTAATTTCTGGTGCAGTAATGTAATAAAATTCCTTTAGATCTAGAGAAAAATAAAAATATATGTATCACATGGCAGAGAAATATATGTATCACATTTATTTAACGCCTGTAGGGTTTTGACAAATATACGTAACAATACAATGTACATATTCATAAAAATAACGAGAAATAAACATAGATTTTTTCAATTTTATCAGCCATCAACGCTCTTTTGCACATCCAAAGTTCGACAATTTCCCAATATAAATCAGCTCTATTCGATGATTAAAAACGTATTTTGCAATATTATTGAACTAAATATACGAGTATATACAACATTAGAATCTATGTTTCCTAAATTTTTGATTTGTCTCAAAGGCGTATAACAGAAATGTGGCTTGAAATGACTTTAACAGTGTTTGCAGACCAAATCTGAAAAACTAGGTAAAACCCAACCATCCTCTTCCCCGTATTATTCTTCTCATACTTCACAATTCCTTCAGCCCATAATATACCCCTATTGGGACTGCCATACTTCCATTAGCTCCAGCCAGATAGGAGCAGTTGGGACTTGGGACTGTGGTGCGGTATTCACAAATGTGTCATATTTTATTCGTTGACTTGTAAATGATCTATGATCGTAAGGTCTTATTTAAACAGGCGACATAATTTTTCTTTCAAGTCAGTACGGCTCACACTTCTTGAGATTACATATTCAGTGGTTGGTATGAATGGTATTCAACGGGTTTAATAAATTAACAATACTAGGATAATAACTGTGATTTTGAGTTTGGTTGTTGTGTAATTTGCCTATGCTGAAGAGCACTTAAGCTATTAAAATTGACCCCTAACGGAAGGCAATCAAACTCTGAGCTAATTGGAGCCTGGAGCAAACGGAATTTTGGCGCCTTTTGATCTAAAATAAAATCTTTTAATACCCATATATACTAGTGGAGATCCTTTGCAATAATCAGTGATTTAATTTTTATTTATGAAATAAATAATCGTACATTAAGGTTTAAATAACAATTCTTACATTATGTTCTAGACCAGTGGTTCCCAAACTCTTTTGGCCCACGGATCCCTTTTGTGGGTGGGCGTTTCAGACTTTCAGGGGGGCGGTAGGAAACCCAGAGAAACCCATCTCACCCCATACCATCCCATACCTCCCCCCCCCCCCCCCCGTTGTGGAAACCCATCTCACCCCATCCATCCCATTACGCCCCCCCCCCGTTGTGGAGTGGGCTGTTGGCAAAAAAAGGTTGAGAATCTAGGGCGGATCCCCTAGCGTTGTTCAGGGACCCCCAACTCAATTTTAATTTTCCAAGGACCCCCTGGTACAGACCACTTTGGGAACCACTGTTCTAGACCAAGTAAGTTCCATTAAGTTAAACGTTAGTTTAATATTTGTTTCTACACAATATGTTTCAAATGTCATAAAGAAAAAAAAACATAAAGAAAAATAGTTTGATCATCTAATCAATCCACATTATGCAATTGCACTATATAAGAATTATAACTACAAAACAATACAAGAACAACATGTCAACCTACCAGAGACCAAATGGGAAAATAATTCACCGACTCCAGATATTTTTATATCAGAGGGTTCGGCTCTGTGTAAGTCCTAATTGAACCTATAAATCCTACTGATCCCTTAATATAAATATTTAAAAAATCTTTTTTAATCCTACATGTATTTAAAATGACTGATTTTTGCATTTTTATATATAAATTCTTTAACAAATCTAATATGCCTAAATTTTGATTGAGAGACCTAGGTATAATGCCAGTAGCCGAAATAACAAATTGTAATATTTTTATAGTCTGAGAATGCCAAATTCTTTTAATCTCATTTCCTAAATCTGTGTATTTTCTTATTTTTAAGATCGTGTTATTCTATATTTATTTATTATTATTATTATTTATTATACATAGATACAAAAGAAAGTACAAATTACATATTAGGAAGCTTTGCCTGTCCAACTAGGAATAAAAACAATAAAATAAACTACGTTTCCTAAAGATATTATAATTTTCACAAAAATAAAAGTATTTTATGATTTCAATTTGGTGATCTGTATTTTATATGATTTCTAGTTATTGTTGAAAATGTCTACATCTCGTAAGGCATTGTGAGTTTTAAAGAAACGACATATTAAGAGGGCATTTCCAGAGAAAACCAGAAATATGTCATTTTCAAATCAGATTTTAGACGTATTGACTCTTTTCCACAAAAAATTATAAATAGGTTTCGAAAGATTGTTCTTTTATCTAGCATTCGCATGTAATAAATTTTGAGAAATTTTTTTAATTTTTAGTATAAAAAGGTTATTCCATAGGTCGTTGGCAGATTTGTTAAATTTTCAAAAAAGATTTTGTATTATACCACACCCATTTCAAATAATATAATCATGCAGTAAAATAAATCAATACATTATCTAGCAAACGTATGTTTTAGAATTTTAATTTTAGTTTCAATAAAATCATTAAAAAATATGTACGTACATGTGTTTCTTGACGAAAATTGGTCCATTTGTGTATTTATTTACGCACTTACAAACTAATATATTTCAGATTTTTTTCAGACATTATTGAAAAATGATAAATTCTTGTAATCAAAAAAAAATTACAAAAAGTACATTATTTTAATAGTTTTATCACCACGCCTTTCAGCATTTTTGGATGAAGGTATAAATTAAAGCTAATTTGGATTGAAATAAATTCGATATTGAGTTATAATTTAAAAAAGCTGGTACAGAGAATAATTAATCTTTCTCATTGTAACCGCCCTGCACGATCGTAAGAACAACTTTCGACGAAATGTGGATTTTCGTCCGCTGGCTGGTTAAACGCTCTTAAGAGTTTTGAAGTGTTTGGATTTACAGGTGGTATTATAAATAAGTCGTTCTGTTTGGTTTTGTGTTCGGGGAAACGAAATGCACCAAATGATAGTTATTAAAGAATAGTGTACAAATCAAATAAATTTGACGGCCTCCGTGGTTGGGTGGATAACATTGGGTACGCAGGTTCAAATTCCGGCGTTTGAGAGTAAATTTTATTTCATTAATTTGTGTCATTTCACAATATGAACATAAAAATTAAATTGTGTATTTTAGTACTTTATTTTTAGCCACCTTCCAGATTGGAAGATACTTTCAGTATCGCCCTCGTAAGGATCACTATTTAGAATCGAAGCTTTACTTGAAATAGCTTTAGATTTGTAATAGTTAGGTCCTCCCCAACCTTTATCTTTCCCATATCCTTCCCACTACAGTCAGCCCCAATTCAGAGGATTCCACAGTCTCACTAGCTCTCTAGATACATAAAAAAATAATAAATAAATAAATCTACCTAGTTTGGTTGAAAAAAAATGTTCACTTGGCAATATACCTACCCATTGACCTTCGTGTAATTACAAAATATTTTTAATTCATTCAAATAAAATCGATAATCCGAACATTAACACAAAATTTATTTAAACAGCTGAATTGACGCTTTTATAAATAGATCCCTGAGTGAAATGTGTACGGAGCAGTTGAGGCATTCCACGGTCACATAAACAGTCGCCACCATCTATCTGTAAGGTATTGTATTGTATTGTAAAATGATAATAGAGCAATATAATTATATGTATTATAATATCTACCGACGCACTGCCAATGGTGTAGAATTATTGCCAATCTTTAGGTACTATTAGGGATGTCGAAAGTGAAAAAAATATCGATGTATCGATATTTCGGTCAAATTTTCAAAAGATTTTGCATTTTTAAAATAATAGTGTATTCAGCTCAATATTATCAATAGTAATTTTTATACACAATGCGCTTTTTTTAATGTAAGTACAAAAATCTCAATAAAAATGAAGATATTTTATCAGTATTCATTTTTATTACGTAATAATTACAAAAATATCAAAAACTAAAAAGCTGTCTTCTAACTTACATATATGTAAACTGAGATGCATACAAAGTTTGTATGCGTCTCAGTAACATTCTATTGGCGTATTAATCTGTCAAAAAGGACTTCGTGTTTGGAACAAGGTATAGTCAATAATCATAGACAATTGGAAACCAACACATAGGAGTGGCTTAGAAAAAAATTGTAAAAATTGCATACATTTCTATGTATGTACTGCTAGCATTAAAACGCAAAAAAAAGCACCACGTTGGGCCCAGTGCTAGCATTGGCGCTACTTGCGGCCAACGCTAAACCCAAAACCTGGAAAGGACATGCAATAAACAAGCCGGCGGCTAACTCTGCACAGCCGGCGCGAGCAAGGTCCCTCTTAAACCCGGGGCGAGTGTCTGTGGTTCGCTTGTTAATTCTTACTCCCCTTCCTTTCCTCAAAATCTCCAGGTCTCCTTCCTCAATCAGAACACAGTTGTTATGCACGAAAAAGGGTTTTATTCAATTAAAGGTGAACAGGGTTCTACAAAAGGCCAGCATCGGCACTACACACATGAGTATTTGGCTATCTCTAATTAATTCTATCATAACGGGGGAAGCTTCTCTCAACTCTTTCTACACGTGTTTAGTGAATTTAAATGTCAGTTCTTAGCACACAGAGGGGTAGCAAGGTTCATTGGTACTCACAAGCAGGAGATAGGCGGTCGGCAGACAGGATTCTGGGTAGGCGTAAACCTCTTTAAGCACAATACACAATTAAAGTAAAACATCGTGAGCGTTTACGGAGAGCGCCTAGCGCGAATCACGGGGAACACAGTTATTCTGCCGAAGGCCGGCGAAGGAATGGGGACGGGGAGCCGCTCGGCGCTTGGCACGGGCACCGCGCGGTGCGGGGAGAGGGGCGGAGGGCCTGTGCAAGGGGTCAATTCGCTATTAGCTCGCACGGGAAACAATTCCGTAACGTAACACTTCCCCCCTCGCCGCAAAAAAGGCGACGTGGTAATGGAGCAGTAGGGCTAAGAAATCCTCTTACCCTTCTAGCACTTGTGCCAAAAAAAAGACATCCAAGAGAAAGGGGGGAGAGAGAGAGAGAGAGAGAAAAAGAAAAAAGTTGCTAGCTACAAAATAGTAGAAACAAAAACAAAAGAGAAAAAAAACATGGTGAACAAAGAATTATACATGAATGTACATGAAAGAGCAGTGGCATACATAAATATAAACAAGGACCTGCTGGAGAAAGGTACAAGGGTTATGCAGTGATAGAAAAAAAATGACTCTAAATTGTATCATTGGTCTGTGAGCTAAGTTTGCGTAGCGTGGTTTGCGTAGGATGTTTGGGGTGTTTGAACGTTGCACTGAAGTTATAAGGTTACTTTGTCACAGTAACCTGGCCCGTTTGAGATTACACTCAAGGAACACTAGGGCCTTAAAGAAAACACGAAGAAGAGAACGCAGGATGAGGCTTCTTGGTGGTGGAGAGGGTTCTACCTGTCACAGAGGTCAAAAAGGTAGCTGCTTCCGGATCCTGTGGGTGGGCCAGTATGACATCATTGAGGTACTGGAGAGTGGAATTGTAATTGGTGGTTGGTCCTTTATAGAGGAGGTGGTTTGTGTGCATGACAGCCGTTGTTGTGATGGTGGTTGGTACACTGGTTTGTATACAGTGGGATTGTTGGATGAACAATTGTTGGTATTGTTATTTGCGCAAGGGCACAGGAGCATTGGCATGATGGCAACAGAGCAATTTGCAAGGTGCAGCTGGAACATTTGCAAGATGCAGCAGGAACATTTGTACAATGGCAACAGGAACATTTGCGAGATGCCGCAAGAACATTTGTACAATGGCAACAGGAACATTTGCGAGATGCCGCAGGAACATTTGTACAATGGCAACAGGAACATTTGCGAGATGCCGCAGGAACATTTGCACGATGGCAACAGGAACATTTGCAAGGTGCCGCAGGAACATTTGTACAATGGCAACAGGAACATGAACCAACTTAGAGCTGACGTGCTCGGGTTTGTTTGAGTGATGGTTTTGTGATGATACAATTCGCAACTACACGCACGACTCACACTAGGTTATGTTAGGTGTGGTCGGGTGCTTTTGGTACGTAGGGTTTGAAGGCATGGGACCTCCGTGACGGTAGTGAAGGCAGCATGAAGAGAGGCGCAGGTGTAGATGGGGTGAAGAGCTGCTGGTCTTCTTATTAATCCGGCGAAAAATTATTATTAGAACAAAATTCTTGAAGTTTACCTGCCTGGTAGACCAATGATGAAAAGGTTTGGAGAGAAACAAGGTGTGCATATTGAGAAAGATTGGATTAGTTTGACGTGTAGAGAGAGAGAGAGACGGAGAGAGAGTTAACTAAATGCAACTACAGACTTATACATATTACAAAGGTACGTATTCAAGGAAGGTTCTGTTTAACCCATTTAGTTTTTTTTTTTTAAACTAAATACATTTCCCAGAACACGTAGGTAAGGGTTTGTACGTATGACAAAATGCCACGTTCGAAAGAAGTTGGTCTTCCATGACCTATGCTCACGTCTATACGGTAGCATTTTTTCTACTTTCGAAGAACAAAAACATTGAGTACAAATAAGTTATGAAAAGTGGGAAAGGAGTAGGAAGTTGAAAGGATCCGTGTATGAAGGTTGTCCCATTTGACAAACGAAACGCCAAGTGCGTAACGCATATATCCCCATTCACGGATAATTTCGAGGAAGGGAAAGGGTGACAATTGGGAACATTTGAACGAAGAAAACTGCTGAGGACTCGGCTATTTCCGAAATTCGACCTCTGAGTGGAAGGTGAAACAAGGTCTACAGCAGTTATCCTGGCACATTACAATACCATTTGGTAGTGTGGGACAAAAGGAATACACTGACATAAAAGAGTCTAATCCTCCACGTGTATTGGGTAGAAGATTAGAGGGTCGTTTTATTCTCCTACTTGTTTGCGAGAAATGACAGACCCTTGCTCAAATCTCACAAACCTGGGGGTTTTCTTGTTCGTCCCCCAGACAACGAGTTAGGTGTTTTTGTGTCCATCAACTTAACTCCTACGACACGATGCCCCATAATCATGAGTGAAGCGTATGATTAGTCCTTTTGAGATAGTGGATAGTTCCTGGGTTCTTGTGACAGGAAGTCCACGGGCATGTTAATGAGTACTCTGCTGCAAAAGCAATAATTTTCTGATAACAGAAAATAAAAGGCGTGTGATCTACGCTTGGTAGGTCACACAAACATGGGGTAGATATTATTTCGTTCGCACGATTCATGGTGAGTATTGTAACGTCTTCACGTCTCATGTACAGGAATGAACGATTTACAACAGATTTGCCCAGTATTGAAAGACAGTAGCCCAATTACGTTCGAAAATGTGGGTCCCCATTCAATACAGACGGCGGGTTAAGCGGTTCTCATGCCAAAGGACACACGACCAACTTAGTAACATTTAGTTATGAGTATAAAGTAATTATAACGAGCTTCTCGTATCATGGCGGATGTTTTGAGGATCTCTCCTATGATGGTAGATATTGTCACGTTTTCACGTCTCACGTGACAGGAATGAACGATTTACAACAAATTTGCCCAGTATGAAAGACAGTAGCCCAATTACGTTCGAAAATGTGGGTCCCCATTCAATACAGACGGCGGTTTTGCAATGATGTAATTAATACGGCACTGCTGTAGCTTAATAATTTCATATTAGCATACGTTACAAGACTTGCCAAAAGGAGATAAACACAAATTTTATTGAAGATCTGGCCAAGATTTTAAACTTCAAACAAGAATAATGGTACAATAAAGGACAAAAGAAACTGATGTCATGATAAAATATTGTACCTCATAATGAAGTTGTATATGTACAAAGAACAATGTTAATGAAGGGACGAAACGTATTGTCACTTTTATAACAAATATTTTTTTCAGAATCCGACAAAATACGATTCTGGAAAAAAAATAGAGCAATTGGGTTGAGCGCCATTCTAATTTTTGGAAAAAGAAGAAAAACCACAAGTAGCAACAAGGTTGCCCTTGAATTGTTTCGAATCCAGCGAATGTGACCTGATAGGTGTGTACATTTGGTGTATTCGAAACGATCCCCAATATACAACATTACTATGAATGTGTTAGGATGGGGTGAAGAGGAAAAAGAAAAAAGAAAAAACGGGAGGATTTCCTATTATAACGGAAATCGTCGCGACATTCTTACAATATGGTGCTGTGACCATAGTAGTGAGCTGCGGCAATGGTCTGAAACCAATGGTTATTATACAGACTTGCACTTATGATTTTTTATTTACAACATTAGGGTAGGGACGTACTGGTACGGCAAAAACCCGACACAAAACAATTAAAAAAAGGTGATATGACAAGATGAGGCGATGAGGTGAGAAAAAAAACGCGCGGATGCTGCAAGAATTGTGAAAAGGAAAGCGACGTCTTGGAGCAGGAGTTTTCCGGAACCGTTGATGGTAGGAGGAAAAGGAGGCCCTTTCCCGAAGTGATCAATTTCAGGAGGAGGATGCATACAAGTATGAAAACGGTGCCCCAAGAGGTGCTCTTGTGGTACAGCAGGCAAGGCACGCAGGATGTACAAGAACATATAAAATTATGCAAAAAGAAAAAGAATGTACAGGAGTTAGGCTACCGTTGACATTAATGTGCCTTCGGGTGTAAGGATTACCTTACGAATGCCCATATGGGTTATTATTTACATTTAATATTTACAAGTAACTCACGTCACTTATGACAAGAGTTTTGCCAATTTGATAACGCCTGAGAACTTGATGTGATGGAATTTACTGATTCCGTCACAGTAAGGCATTTTGGAATTATTCCTAGGAGAAATCTTTCTATTTCTCAGGGCCTGTAGTAGTTCTTTCTTTCTTGAAGTAAAGACGTGCGGGATTATACCCAGCGTAACTTGAGGAACTTCCATGGTGTATAAGATTGTGTTAGAGTGACCTTATGTTGGAAAAAGTGAGAACTAGACTCGCAATTGGAAAGAAATTGGGCAGAGATTGACCACTGGGGACGTATTTTTTACAAAAAGTTTTTGAAAAAAAAACACGTTTTTTATAAGTGTTTGGTTTATTTGAAAATTTGGGCAGGGGTTTCCCTTAAAAACGTGATTTTGTGAAAAAATCCAGATGTTTTGGAAATTTCTTGAAAATTTTTCAAAGTCCAAAAACGAGAAAAATTTGCGCAGAGGTTCCCCTCAAAAAACGTGATTTTGAGAAAAAATCCAGATGTTTTGAAAATTTGTTGAAAATTTTCAAAGTCCAAAAACGAGAAAAATTTGGGCAGCGGTTTCCCTTAAAAAACGTGATTTTGTGAAAAAATCCAGATGTTTTGGGAATTTCTTGAAAATTTTTCAAAGTCCGAAAACGAGAAAAATTTGTGCAGGGGTTTGCCTCAAAAAACGTGATTTTGTGAAAAAATCCAGCTGTTTTGGAAATTTGTTGAAAATTTTTCAAAGTCCAAAAACGAGAAAAATTTGGGCAGCGGTTTCCCTTAAAAAACGTGATTTTGTGAAAAAATCCAGCTGTTTTGGAAATTTCTTGAAAATTTTCAAAGTCCGGATATGAAAATTTCACGGGCCGGGATTCACCTTAATGAAACACGTTTTTAGAATTTATTCCGATATTTTTGAAAAATGTTTGCAAATTTGCAAAAGTCCGGAAATAAAAAACGGAAACGAGGTTCGCCTTAAACGAACATGTTTTTAGAATATTTCCATTTCCTTTCCAAAGGGGGGTTCTTCAGAAAAGGGAAGAAATATTTTTTCTTTTATACAAGTTTTCGTGGAAGTATTTGTTTGAAAATTCAACAATGTCTTGGGGAATCGTTTCTTTATTTACGTGGCTAGACTGTAGCCTGATTTGAGCATCACCAATTATTGGTATTTATCCGCCGACTTCCTTTTGTCATAACAAGTTATATGCAGAAATGTGCATACGTAATGTAATGCCTGACTCGAGGAATCGACGTCAACGCGAACCGAACGTCTTTCAAATTATGTCGTCTGTTTCTTACGAAAGAAAAAAAAGCTAAATGATGAAACAGGCGGCAAAATTAGAAAAATGCTCAATTGTCAAAAGGTAGAAAGAATTTAATCCACTTGTTTCCCTTAAGCTGCAAAATATGCCGTTATATATACAGGCCAGTATTTTGCGAAATAGTCCCCTATTCGCAGAATATGTCGATATCAAATACAGACCAGCACACTGCGGAATAAGTTTATTAATAAAAACTGGTTAATTAACTTTCGGGAAACGAAGCGGGTAATTGGTTTATCATATACAGGATTTTAATTGTTGAATAACTTTGTTTTAAATATTTGTGTACATTTCCACTATTAATCTTGTATTTGAAACTAGCAAATTTAGTCGGTCGACACTTGTAAACACTATATTATTCACGACGGCAACTTTCTTGGTTGAGCACTTTACGTAGGAATACCGGTGATAATGTTTTGTCGAGTGACGACTCGAAAATGAAGGAATCGTGCCCGTGATAATTTAAATTGCAATTCGAAGTTACAATCGCGCCGGGGTTCTTGATGGAAATGCTAGACAAATTGGGAGTAACAAGACAAAACATTATACATTATAAAGTTTAAACAATTGCTGATTGAAGAACGAGACTGTGGGACCGTGAAGAGGGAGGAAAAAAAAAATGCCACACGTCGGGCGACAGTGCTAGCATTAAAACGCAAAAAAAAGCACCACGTTGGGCCCAGTGCTAGCATTGGCGCTACTTGCGGCCAACGCTAAACCCAAAACCTGGAAAGGACATGCAATAAACAAGCCGGCGGCTAGCTCTGCACAGCCGGCGCGAGCAAGGTCCCTCTTAAACCCGGGGCGAGTGTCTGTGGTTCGCTTGTTAATTCTTACTCCCCTTCCTTTCCTCAAAATCTCCAGGTCTCCTTCCTCAATCAGAACACAGTTGTTATGCACGAAAAAGGGTTTTATTCAATTAAAGGTGAACAGGGTTCTACAAAAGGCCAGCATCGGCACTACACACATGAGTATTTGGCTATCTCTAATTAATTCTATCATAACGGGGGAAGCTTCTCTCAACTCTTTCTACACGTGTTTAGTGAATTTAAATGTCAGTTCTTAGCACACAGAGGGGTAGCAAGGTTCATTGGTACCCACAAGCAGGAGATAGGCGGTCGGCAGACAGGATTCTGGGTAGGCGTAAACCTCTTTAAGCACAATACACAATTAAAGTAAAACATCGTGAGCGTTTACGGAGAGCGCCTAGCGCGAATCACGGGGAACACAGTTATTCTGCCGAAGGCCGGCGAAGGAATGGGGACGGGGAGCCGCTCGGCGCTTGGCACGGGCGCCGCGCGGTGCGGGGAGAGGGGCGGAGGGCCTGTGCAAGGGGTCAATTCGCTATTAGCTCGCACGGGAAACAATTCCGTAACGTAACAGTACCTACACATATGAGAATGTATTAGTGATCAGTGTGATCACAAATATTAATGCAAAGGCAATAGATTTGTAAGCTATTAATAATTAACAGATCTCATGACCCAATACAGTTACTTTTTTTTCCGTTCGTTCCTCTACGGTTTTGGATTCTAGTGACTTTAGTTACATAAATAAAAAAAAATCGTTTTTGATACAATTTTCGATATTGGATATTTTGTATCGGTATATCGATATATCGGATCAAAATATATCGGCTAAAAATATCGATGTATTGAATTAAAAATATCGATACATCGATATATCGATACTTTTTCAACAAGCCTAGGTACTATAAAGTAGATATCTATTAGCAAAAGAATTCAAACCAACGATTCGATTCTGAATGGTGGTCCTTCTCTAATGAGAACTGAGCGTTTTTTATCACTATGGAACGAGAAATAAATAATATTAAATATTTATATCAAAATCCAATTGATTAATTTATACTGACGAAACTATTAGCAAACTATTTTAAATGCAAAGTCCTTGGATTTGTACAGTTTCGCGGAATTTAATTCCTTTCAAGATAATCAAACACCAATCCACTTGAAGATTTAACTAAACACTTGATCATACAGTTCGATTCATTGAACTTGTCGGACGATCAAAAGTGGACGTAGCCAAAGTTAGTTCGAGAGTTTTTTTCTGCCACAGTAAACAAATTTCTGCTTTATAGAAGATTGGCAAATAATCAATCTCAATGAAGACCACCGTGGTAGAGGGGAAACTCATTGGCTCTGATTCGGAGGTTGCAGGTTCGAAACAATAAATTCACTATTCAAAACGTTAAATTATTTTGTACAGGCATATTAGGAATTTACGAGCACAAGACTTGGCACACGCCCGTATTACAGCGGTCGAATTCTCGGGTAAATAAACTTTAATTTATTTTACAAGGTTATTTGACATATAATTCAAAAAGTGCAGAGTCGAAACTCAGACGAAGCCGAGTAGTAACTATTAGTTTTGTAAAATCAACAACGTTTCTGTAATTTTAGACCGTTTAACGGCTGGCGCTTCTTAGAATAATCTGCAAACTGCAGACGGCATTATTAGGTACTACAAGAACTTCTGTGAAATTTTATCGTTTTACCTCTAGAACAATGCCATTTCCTTGTGGTTTGAGTAACCTAAACACTGCGGCGTGCATTATCAATGGTTTATAGCTGTGAAACGTACCTATTCATTTCTTGAATGTTCAATGGAAAATAATGTAGAAACCTGCGAATTATTGCCATTGCATATCGTATTTTTATGACGGCAGCGGCCGCGCCTTGCGACGTCAAAATAAAACTTGGAAAACATTCTATAAAACGTAATTAACACATTTATAACACGATAACGTACAATATAACACAATAATTACATGTTATTGTTTTTATATTCAGGGTTAGGTAAGTACTACTTAGTTTTACAGGGTGGGTTCTTAATGGAATAGTGTTTTTTTTTGAGATACGGAAACGGATGCACGGGCCGTTTCGGCCCGTTTACCCAACCAATCTGAAAAAATTATTATCTTAATCGAAAGGTATATTAAATATAAATATATGATACGATAAAGCACAATCCACTCATAAAAAAATTAATCAAATAGATTTTAAAAAAGATTCGCTAAAAATTCTCACCAATTATCTTAAAGATATAGGTATATTTTTTACATTAGCTCCACTCAGGAGGCCCTGAGGAAAATAATTTCCCTCAGGGCCTATGTCATCTTAGGGGATGCTGTGTGGAGAGTATTTTCAAGGAAGGGAAGGATATGAAGTTTTGGGAAGGAAAAGGGTATGAGGGATGGGTAGGAATCTTTGGGTCAATGTGTCCCAGGAGTGACGGACGTATGAATACATTCCTCCCGCTGCGATGCAAGACGCTCCAGATTCGGCCCGCCACGCAACTTGTGGGCAGACGCATCTGCCGCCAAGACCTAAACACACCCCACCCGAAAAACCCGGACACCCCTGCTAAATCACCAAACGTAGCTAACCACTTGGGGTGACCTACGGCAGAGATGTTGGTTATCCAATAATTGTTTCCCAAATGTCACCAAACTTAGCGACCAAAATATTTTTCTTTTAAATATAACCAATACATTTCTTTTGGTTTAGGAAAACGTTCGGTAGGTACCTACATAAGTGTAATATATCCATTAGCTTGTGTCGCTCTCCATAGAGAGAAAAAAATGTCCTTATATTTAAACGCCCGAGGTCTCAAAAGTTTCGTATGATCTGCAGCTATTCGAAAACGTAAAAATAAATGAAATTATTGTTCATTATTAGCCCGCTAAAAAGGCCGGAACTTTTGAAAAAAAAAAGATTTTGTGAATTGGAAAATAAATAAAACAAAGAGTTCATATTTTATACTTTGTACCAAACTTATTTTTCACTCCATAACTGCAGTACAAAGACCCAAAAAACACATGTGATGTGTTGGTTAAAAATATATTAGGGGAAAATAACACTTTTTCTGGATAAAATCAGAATTCTTGTTGACTTACCTACTTGTACTCACAAATTTGAATTTTTTTTTTTCATTTTTGACAGTTATACGCATTTTTCTAATAATAAACAAACATTGAAAGGTTAAATTACTGAAAAAAAATACTAAAATTAAAAAAAAATGGTTTTAGATTTGTTTTCTGATTTTCAATGCATTTTAGCGGGCTAATAACCATTTTTTTAAAATAAATTTAAAAGCAGTTCTCATTTTCTTTCTAAGACGCAACTTTTGAGACCCCGGGCGTTTCTGGATTCAAAAGTTGAAATAATTGACACACCCTAATATCCATACCTACCTAAATAAAGTAATATTTGTTAAGAACTCGGGGTAGTCTAAGAAATAAAAATGTATGATTTTGAAAACTTAAGCCTGTGGACCAAAGGGTATGACGGCCCACCCTAATTGTACCTACATAATGAATGATGATGCATAACTTCAGAAGTCACTCAGTACATATTTGCTTCCGAATGTAGACAGAAACTCAGCACCTGGTTTTGTTTTATCCAGTTAGATTAGATTGCTGATAAAAGATAACATCTTTATTTCGAAACTTGGGCTCTTCGTAAAAAATGTTAGACCAACAAATTTGTATTGCTATAAAAGAGAAGCGAAAATATTACTACACAGGTTTAATGTGGGAGGTGGGTATGGGTACCGCCGCCCTGGGATCCATTTATTGGATAACCAACACCCCTGCCATAGGTCACCCCAAGTGGTTCGCTTAAACATACCACGAAGGGTTCGCTACGTTTAGCAGGGGTGTCCGGGTTCATATGGTGAGCTTTGTCTAGGTCTTGGCGGCCAATGCGTTTAATGCAACCTGCTGCGTGGCGGGCCGTGTAGACCTCTCCAGCCGGACTTTCTCGACCCATCGCCTTGCACCGCAGTGGAAGGGATGGATTTATATGTCTGTCACTCCTAGATACATTGACTCTCAGTTTCCTACCCATCCCTCATACCCATTTCCTTCCCAGTACTTCCTCTCCTTCCTTTCCCTAAAAAGACCCCCTACAAAGCATCCCTAAAGCTGACATAGGCCCTGAGGGAGATTTTTTTCCTCGGGCGTGTGGAGCTAATATAAAAAAAATCTAATCCTGAGATACCTGAACTTTTCACCTACCTATTAGATATTATTTTAATGGGGTATTTCACCATCCTCCCGATAACTACCCTTTATAATAAACTAGTTGCAGTCCCCGGCGCAGAGTTTTTTCAAAATCTATAGATATTCGTCGTGTTTTAAAGGTCAAGTGTGCAAAATTTCATCAGTCTCGGAATAAAAATGTACATATGTGCAAATGTCAAATCCAAAGCCCGGCGTCCGCAAACAGACACTCTTTTTTATACAAATAGACAGATACATACGCAAATACTCGCAATAGGTAGAAAACTAGGCTAACTTATCCGGCACATATGGCCACTATTCATAGGTTCGAGCACCGAATAGTAAACTCGGACTTTTTAAATAAAGAAATGAAAAATAATATCATCTTATGGATATAATTTTGATAGCATATCGAGAGGATGGTGAAATACCGCTGAGCGATGGCTAACCAATTTTAGGTACATGATTTTAAAAAATTAAAATTAGTTATAAATTTAGGATATTTTTTTATAAAAGCTAAAAATGTGGAAACGTTGAAATTCAGGTGGACTCATTGGCTTTATGTAGGTGACTCACAGCTATAAAAGCGCGAGCAAATAAAAGTTGAACCGCGATCGCTTATGTGTTGTACCGTCACACGACGCTATCAAATATTTCTTCCTATGGTAGGAGAGGGGATCAGATGAATTAGGGAACTGCCACAAAATACCATTTCTTTATACTGAATCTATCAACTTGACAGCTGTCATCCGCCCGTTAAGGCAGCTCAGCAAAAAAAGTGATCCCCTCTCCGGTTTTCGACGGAGAGGGGGTCGCATAACTTATCGCACATCGCCTCGGCAGCGGTTACGGCAAATTACGGCGTATAACTCAAAGCTTCGAGCATATCATCTGCTGTGTTTTTTGGAGAGCGATATTGGGCGTGCGATTATCTTTTACCTTATATAGTTGGCAACGGTCTTAAGCCGCAGTGATCAGTTAATAATATTATGTTTCCGTATTAATATTTAGAAGTATGATATTAGGTCCTTACATATGAAATTGGCGTTTTGTATGGGAGGAACATAAAGTCGATTTTTTTTTAATATAATATATTTATTTAATCAAAGTATGTACCATTGCTATCTATGCACTTTTGCCATCTCATAGGTAGTTCATCGATCCCTTTACTAAAAAAACCATTCGGACGGGAATCAATAAAATCTTTGAAGGCGGTTTGGACTGCCCCATCGGAGTTGAATTTTTTCCCTTGCAAGAAGTTATCCAAATTTCGAAAAAAAATGGTAATCTGTTGAGGCAAGGTCCGGAGAGTACGGTGGATGTCTTGGACATTCCAATTGAAGCTCCTCTAATTTCGTAGCCGTCTGTTGTGCAGTGTGTGGTCTAGCGTTCTAATGCGCGTTTGTTGATTTGCTTCACTCAATTTGGGAGGTACCCACCTTTCAAGCTTTTTCACCTTCCCAATTTGCTTCAAGTGGATTAAAACAGTTTTATCACTAACACCGCAGCCTGCAGCTAACTCGGACGTGAACGTCCACGGGGCTTGTTCTGCAGGTCGAAATTTCCAGAACGAAAATGTTGGAACCAAAAACGCACTGTGTTTTCTTTTGCGGCACCGTCGCCATACACATCATTAATCCTTCGAGTCGTTTCTGCAGCACTGGTGCCACGGTGGAACTCGTACTCGTAAATAACGCGATATTTCAAGTTTTCCATTTTGTAAACTAAGTGACGCAAAGAAAAAAAAACAATTAAGGAAAAAACAAATGAATTATAATTTTCGAAACACAAATACATGAGTAAATAGCTGTTTAAATTTGAATTTGGAATTCCTAACCAAAGAGAAGATATTTGAGATCAAAGTTGCCAGTACGGCAAAACGCCAATTTCATATGTAAGGACCTAATATTTATGAAATTGAAAAACGAACACCCAGAAATCCCCATCGCTCGAGTGGCTGTGAGTCGCTGTTACTTTTTGTACCTTTTTATATACGTGAATTTATAATGATTTTATTGTTGTTTATTTAACAGGACAGGGAGAGCAATCTGACATCACCCCAGCGGTGGGAAGACCGAAAACTTAGAGAATACCTTAACACACCTGAAGTTGGTAAGAAAACCTTTTGTCATTAATATTTTCTATTTCTTGTACCTACGTTCTTGGGAGTGATTCTCATTCCGTCGATTTAATTATATTTAATAAGGGGGAGATTTAAGGGGTTCAACACCTCTGCCCCCCCCCCCACCCCCCCAACGGCCTCATTTGACCCATTCTATTGCGTAGGAAAGACTCGTAGGTTACCTTCCTGGAAAATATAACAATATTTTTGCACCACCTCTTTACCGACACCCCCTCTCCTATCTTCTCCTTTGTCTCTCCCCAGGGTTGAATCCCTCTACAGAATGCTATAGCTACATAGCTACGTCACTGCTATTTTTTATGACATATATTTATTTATTTACGCCTGTTAAAAAGGCCTTCATGTAATAATAATAATAATTTGTTTCACATAAAATTATTCATTTGACTAGCCAACTAGGAATTGATCCTGTTTTAGGCCAGTCAATTTGACAAATTTAGATCATATCATAATTTCATATTACATTGTTTAATTATTGTATAACATATTATTTATAGAAGGAAAAAAGTGTTACAATTGAATTCCTCATAGAAGCTTTAGTTAAATATACAAATTTATACTTATAAGAAAAAGAATAAGCGAAGAGAAAAAATAATATCTTAAAATACAAATTTAGTATCGAATGCTTATGTTTAACAATAGATAAATGTTTGGTTATTTAAATCACTTGCTTAAATCGAGAATCAAAACATTCTTCATGCGTGATTACAAAATTTTATAATTATTATGATAAACGTATGCTTATGTTTACCATACGGCAGAACAGATTTTCTAGCACAGCATAGCATGACAAGAGGAATGGTGCTGTTGAACGAAATATCGGAAACACTAGATATATATAACTCTTCTTTAGATAGCCTTAAGATTTTTTTGTATAATAATCATCTTCCTAGGTGTTGTTAAGACTGTCAAAATGAGAAAATTGTACAGTAATTGGATAAAAAATCTCTTGTACAATTAAAAAAAAAAAAAAAAGTGTTTAACAATAAACATATCATGTTTGGTTATTTAGATCGCTTGCAAAAATCAAGAATCAAAACATTCGTCAAGCGTGATAACAAAATATAATAATTAACGTGAATGACGTATCGCCTAACTTTAGGAGGCCGTAAAGAAACTCAAAAAGAATGTGACTCGAAATACATAAACATTTTTTAATTTATTTGAAATACAAAAATGACCGATTTACAGAAGAAAAAAACACGGTTCTTGAAAACTAATTACAATAAAGTAATTCCTTGTTAACGAAAATTAAAGAAAAAATAAAATTTTAAAGGTACATACATAATAGTTGGAAGTGACCTAAAAGTAACAATAAAATTTGATATCTTCAGCCGTAGAACCAACGCTCTTTTGCAGGTCCAGTTTCACCTACCAGATGAATTAAAATCAGAGTGTGTAATTCTCACGCGGTAGAAGTGAAACCAGAAAGTCGCTAGATGTCGCTTTCTTTTCTTTTGCCTTTTTATTTTAAAGTGGTTTGAAGATTGGAAATTGATTTCACAAAAATAAAAATTTTTTTTTTTTGGATTTCGTAGGATTCGAACCTCCGTTCACTTGATGTCTCTCTATCTGGCCGCTGAAACTTGTCAGGCGCCTTGCCCACTGCACTATCGAAGGCACGCGCCAAAGCGCGAATTTACCGCGTATTAGAACCGAGTATTTGCGTAGAACTGAGTTGTGACGCATTTCCGTTTCATCAGAATTTCAAATCAAGTGCGCTAAAGAAGTTTCAATTCAAAACTGTTTAAGGTCAGCTTATATTGCAATATTGAAATACATATATAAAATACCATTTAAGTTTTACGTATATATATGTCTGCCTTCAAAATTCTACCCGTTTCAAATGCAATGTAATTTCCCCCACGATCTATGAAATATAAGTGCAACCTTACCTAACTCAATTGACCAAAATATCTAACTTTTATGATAATTTTATCATTAATTCTTCAGATACATTAAACTTTTTGTGCCATCATTTTAATTAAAAATAATAAACACTTCGTTTTAACCACTTTTTATTGTTTAGTTAAAACCGACGTGTTTCGTGAGTTCGCTCACCTCATCGGGGTTTAACTCCCCCCTCCCTTCCCCTCCCATTCCTTCTTCCATTACAAATTTAAGTTCGCTTTTTTATTTAGTTTTAATTAAACCCTGATGAGGTGGCACAAAACAAGTCGGTTATATCTAAATCTAGAACTACCTAAACAATAAAATTGGTAAAAACAGAGTGTTTATTATTTTAAATATTATTAATGTCATCACCCGACAATAAATTAAGACAAGTCGCCATTTTGTTTGCTGTTTTTTCAAGTAATGAAAATCATTGGGTAGGTAGATAAGATTTTATGTTCTTCCTTGTCAAGTTAATTTGCAACTGGCAACCAAGCCACTTACGAGGGAAGACTGGAAGTTATCTCCTGTTTTTTTACCGGTTATATAAATATTTATGAGAAAAATATATTCACAAGCATCACACCGATACCGTTTTAAATACATGCGACATCCCTTACTCCAAGACAATGCTAAAGAATGTCCGCTTGATTATCAGAGGCTTGAAATCGTAAAAAACGTTAAAAAAAACAATTCGCTTTACGCGGCTAAAGACATTTTTGCAACATTTCGGGATCGTGAGAGGGAACGCGAACGTGTTCATCCTTGAAAACCATAGCCATTATTATGTTATTATAAAACCGATACCATATTCTGCGTTTAGGTGAACCCTGTTAGCAGTGTTAGCAGTGTTAGCACCATAATAAACTAAATTTTAATAAATATCTTACACCCAGCTTAGTCATACTCTACCTAACTGGCGCCTACTTTACCTGTAAAAATCACTGGATATAATTATTAAGGTCGTCTACTAATTTATTTTTATTTTTTATTAAATTGTATTATATTTAAAGAGTTAATAACGACAGAAACATTTGTTTTTAGAAATCTCCAAAAATCTATAAAAGTTTTAATATAAAAGCTTTCAAAGTGAACTTGGGTAAAACGTATGCAATTATGTCTCCTGACGTCACACGAGATTCGATTCAGTACTAATCCTAATTCGAATGGCAGTGCTGCAGTACCGCTCAGCATGCTCTAAAAGAACATGGAAAGTTGTTCTACCGGTATTTCAATGGAAGATACTCCTAGGAACTAGCGTAATTAATTCCCTCGGCACTGGTGCATAGTCGGGAAACACGCCTAACGCGCGCCCATTTCATACCTATATGTACACAGTTTTCATTTGTCTCTTGGGTTGCTTCTTCGACCGAACGGTTCTTGAGTTCAACAGCTCGGCTGTGGAAAGATTTGCCAGCCTCTGTGTTTTCTCCTTCCTACAAAAAATTGTTTCTTCAAAACCAATGTTCACTCCTTCCCCTCCTCAAAAAGACCCTCCACACAGCGTCTCAGATGACGTGTGGAGTTAATGTAAAAAAGGAGACAATCTCATTTTCGACAAATCGTTTCCAATCTTGAAAATTGCAATTAAAATTATTATATTATTATTAGATATATTATAAGCAGTGTAGGTACTTTATCGCTTGTCTGAATTTTCCAATTTAACACTACTTACAATTTAGAAAATGACGACAATTAAATTCAAAGTATAAGTTCTAGAGTTCATTGAACCGGGGTAACAATCAGAGTTACATTTACAATTATTATCCTCTGTTGTTTTAAATCAATCTTTTTGCGTTCGCGTTTCGTTTTTCTAATTAGATTCTTGTTTGTTGTATTAATTAGTTGAATATTCCCTTAAATATAGTTGAATTTTTTTTTTTTTTTTTTTTTTTTTTTTTTTTCTTAATTTAAAAAATGTGTAACCCAAATATTATGAAGTCTTAATTTTGTACATATAAATGCATATCTTTTGCAGACCTTTTTACCTCTTCAGCTCTCTCAACCCATCGCCTTGCATGGTAGTGGGAGGGATGGATACGTCCGTCACTTCTGGACACACTGACCATCTACTGACATTCTACCCACCCCTCATACCCTTTTTATTCCCAGATCTTCCTCTCCTACCTTCCTTGAAAAAAAACCTCCACACACATCCCCAAAAAAATCAAGGGAAAATAATTTGAGGAGGGAAATCTATGAATAATATGTGGAGCTAATGTGAGTAAATATACATATATTTCAAAGCTCGTTAGATCGTGGTAGAAATGATGCTGGAAAATATAAAAGCAGTTTAATTATTTGACCGGTCAGTGGCTGACTTGGCATCGCGTTCAGGTTCCACCGAGAGGCATCACGTGTTCAATTCCTCGGCTGGATAAATCCTCCATCACGACACAAGCCACATTTTCCGTTTACTGTGACGGTAGTAGGAGATTTTCAAATACGTCAGAGTATTCGTAACCCGGAAATGTTTGACTTTCTTAAAAAAAAGTCTTCAATTTACTTTTACAACACAAAAAATACTGGCGAATTTCGTGACGCCAAAACAGGCATTTGAGAGTTTTTGTTGCGTCGTACAATCAGATTTCTGTTTTACACATACCTAATCTATTGATTCTAATAAGAAGTCGTAATAAATAACATTTGTATTTGACAAATAAATATGAACGGAAGCTATTACAGAATCCTGTATAGATAAAAATACAAGAAAAAACAATAAAAAACCATCAGCATTTTGCCGTAAAACTTAGCTGTTAGACAGCCGAAAAATCGTAAATAAAATGGAGTCTAAAATGGCAATCTGGATACAAAATGGGTGCGAAACCAGAAAAAACCTTTTAACATTGCCGTTAGCAATAAATTATTACTAACGGCTGTGGTAATATATCCATTTTAGACTTCTTTGTTTCTATTCACTAAAGAAGAAGCGCATAAATTACTTCGCGACAAGGAAATTTCGTCTGTCTGTTACCATTCAACTGGTAAATGGAGTCGGCACGTAGTTTCAACACGAAAAGTGTTAATTTATTGTGAAAACGTGTATAAGTGTGCTAGAACAATAAAACACTTAGTTATATAAACTAATATATGCGTTCACAAGGACATTCACAATATAATATCTACATATCTATCTCCATGAAAAATTAATTTCTAATACATATACAATTACTATCGACTATTTGGGAGGCGGTATGGAGACAAACCGCATACTCAAAGATGACATAGACCTTGAGGGATATTATTTTCATTATGGTCCCCTGTGTAGAGCTAATGCACAATCTACCTATCTATATGTATAAATAAAAATGAATCGCCGACACGAAACGACTGCACCAAATTGGATAATTCTATTTTTTGTGTTCGTTATTGTCAGGACAAAGTTTGTACCAAACAACTGGTGAGCTTTGGCATTATGAAAATTGTATTAAAAAATTGCAATAGGTGGCACGCGAGCTGTTTGAAAACTAAATGTAGCGGGACTGAATGTATCGAATGCGGGAGGGGGGAGGAGGGAGAGGGAGGGGAACTCGAGTAAGGGGTTCGCGATAGGGGGGAGGGGAGCCCGGGTGGGGGGAAGGGAACCTGGGAGGGGAGAGGTAAACTCGGGAGGGAGGTTCGAGGGACGAGGGGGAAGGGGGGAGTGGAGTGGGCAGAGGGAAGGTGGAGGAGGCGGAGTGGAAACGTGAGAGGGGAAGGGGACGCGGGAGAGGAAAGGGAACGGGACGAATGGGAAAGGACACGCAGGGAGAAACAATTTATTTATTAAATGGCGTAGCAACGCATGCCTGCAACCAGCTAGTTTTTATATTATGTGAAAATGACCTGTTCCATTTTATCGGCTTTGCACAAATTCGTTGAATGTGAACGAATGACTGCTGTATGAGGCACTGCGCGTTTTCATTCTCCGACAAAATGTCCCCATATATAATATTAATTTTGGGGAGCGGTTATGGCCCCGGGAACCATTTATTGGATAACCAACACCTCTGCCATAGGTCACCCCAAGTGGTTCGCTACGTTTGGAGTAGGGGTGCCCGGGTTCATGGGGTTGGGTTTGTCCGGGTCTTGGTGGCGGATGCGTCTGCCCAGATTCTACCCCCAGATTCCTACCCAACCCTCATACCTTTCTCCTTCCCAGAACTTCCTCTCCTTCCTTTCCATAAAAAGACCCTCCACACAGCATCCCCAAAGATGGCATAGGCCCTGAGGGGAATTATTTTCATTTTTCTCCTGTGTGGAGCTAATGTAAAAAAAAAATCCCCGACAAAATATCCGACAAAAAATCTTTCGTCATAATATTCCAATGACAAAATGTGTCTCCACTTCGCCGAATTCTTTTTTAGTTAGGTTAGGTTAGGTTTAAGTAGATATTTTGTGGGGGAGGTTTTGTCCGTAGGATATTTTGTCGGGGATATTTTGTCCGCTGAACTGCATAACAACAAAGGTCAAATATAAAATTAAAATGGTTAAAACATTTTCTTAAATGTCCGTTTTACCTGGTCTTTAATTGCAATATTAAAACAACTTATTAAAGTATTATCCTAACTATACACCTACTTATACATATATAACTTATTGTATATAGCTTATTCATATTGTATGTATTTCTGAAAGACTCATACAACATCACTCAGATAACAACATTGAGTGTTGAAAAAACTATAAGTACTTAATTATGTAAGTCTAAGTGTCAACTTACTTAAATATTTTCAGCTACAACCAGATAAATACATAATATATTATTTTTAAACTTAGTACTGCAAAAAAAGTTAAGCCGTTAATCACGCATTTATGTTTAATAATTATTGCGATGCGATTTCAACTACGTGAATATTACGAGTATCATACAGTTTATTAATTTAATTAGAATTTCACGAAAACATCTTAATTATACTCATTAAAATGCTCAAGTTTTGTTTTTTTTATCTGATTATAAATATAAAATTTTATGTTTTGATTTGATGTCAGAATATTGAGAGGAGTGGCAACTTTGGTTGGGAAAGAGAAACCAATGTCGCCCACAGATATGATGTAGGTATTGCCGACCTGAAAAGGACAGTCAGCTTCGGATTGTGGAAGATTAGGTATCTATTATGTTCAAAGATGGACGCCAGAAGGTTAATTAAGATGAAGAAGAAGTTGATAATGCATATTCTTCTTCTTCTTAATCTGGTCTCCTCTTCTTCGGTTGGTGGCCGTCAACAGACCAACTCAGCGAAACTGTTACGTGGGTTCCGAAGCCAAAATGAACACAGATAATTTTGCATTTTTCAGAGAAACAGGAGAGATGGATCGGCGGGGTGTACGACTGGGAAGCTAAGGTGTGGAAGTGGGGAGGGGAGCTGAGAACCATGAAGTACCAGTCCTTCTCGCGCATGCGCCATCTGCCCGACCAGGACCTGCGCTGGCACTGTGTCGCCATGATCCCAGATCTGCAATACAGGTAGCTAATATCGTCCTAGTTGGGATCCCGCGATCTATTCAGAGATTGTATGAAATACATAAGTGAGAAGAGGCTTTCTAAGCGATAGAAACCCAAAGTTGAATCCACTTCAACACTCGATCTATGAAATATGAAATAAACCATAGTAATAGATAAGTTGGGAACCCAGCGTTACAACTAATATCTTATCTGCTCATTTATTTTCCAAGTACCTGAGACATACCTTCGTTAATTATGCATGTTGATAATGTTTTTTTTCATAAAGCGTTCGAAAAATTCTAAAAGTAGCACAAATAATATCATATTCACTTTTCGCATTCATTGCTGAACAGGCAGTTGGTATGATAGTGACCATATAAAGGTGTGCTTAATTCTTAAGCTGGACAACTAAACAACTAGAAGTCTTTTTAAGCTTTTTATTTTGCAAGAACGAACATCTGGCAAAACAGAGATTAAAAATATTTGCATAACATACGACAGAAACTAATCGTTTTTGGGTTATTGCTAATACTTAAATTTTATTATACTTTCCTCAGATGGGCCCCCATGAGCTGTGTGGAAGGAAAAAACTACATTTGCCAAACAAGGCTGCGCAAGGTCCCCAAATCTGAAAGAAATAAGCTCCGACAGAGATGGAACCCAAATGGAACCGGCCACAAACCGAATGAAATCTCAGTGCCACGGACAGTAGACTACGAAAACTACAACAGAAACAATGAAGTCAATCCGTCCAACGACCTCCACCCTGTTGTGAAGTTACCTAAAGGTAGAAGGAAGCCCGATCAAAGAAACAATGATGTTTCGCCTTCAATTGATTCTAACTCAATACCAGAATATTTGTTAAACGTGGGAAAAACCGCGTACGCTCACAGACAAGGCGGGAAAAACAGCGACACGCGAAAAACTATCAGAAAGAAACCTTTCCATGGATTCGTATCCAACAAGGAAGACCCAGAAGCTGCCTATATCCACAACGTGAATGCTCTCAGATCCGGGAAGAGTGGCCTCACCGCGGCACAGATAGACAAGCACCTGCGAAGGTTAGAGAGGCTGAGGAAGAAGGAAGAAAGGAACAAGCTACGCAAGGAAAGACTTCACGACCAACAAAACAGGCACAGGAACGCCCAGTCAGACGGAGACCTGCCCGACAGCGCCCTGACTTCCAAAGTCAACAACATCAGGAGCAGAAACCTCATCGATGGAGCCGCCAAATCGCGGGGCCCAAAAAAACCGAAAAACAAAAAAATACACTACACTTTTGAAAACGTAACGCAAAAGACTTACGTTGTGGATAACCAACTGAGCGACTTGCATCCCAAAACTATTGTCGAAGTTCACGAATAGATTATATTGTATTATATTATGTGTGTTCATTGTTAATGTACAAACGCGCCCTGATCATTGTGGTGTCTTCAAAATACTCTAAATCCATTTGGTTTTTGAGAAATAAAACGAAGTAATTAAATGTTATAAACAGAAAATTTGCATTTACGTCAAAAAATAATTTATATGCGGCATTGTAGGTACCTACCGTCTGTGGGTGTATTCAAAAGCAACTGACGGGATGTCAATAACTATAATAATTTACTTCCTTCTTTTCCTAGTCGGGTCGGGAACCCATTGATTATACATTATAAAGCACCTTCAGCCCTTCCTGTCTCTCCCCCACTAAAGGATTTCCCTCTCGATTTACAGAGCGAAATCTGATCGATAGACTTTTTGTAGCTATCAACCAAACTCAAACTAGATCCAACATGTGTTCTCAATTAACAATAACTCTGATATTAGTAGACACGCTAAAACTATTAAGTAGGCACTTATTATTAATAATTTTAAAATGCAAAATGTTATAAAATAAACCAATACTTGTAATTCCCAGCCACAATGTAATGTATAAATGCAACTTCTAATATTAATGTTTTCTATTTTTTATTAATTTATTTTATTTTAATTTTAAGCATTCTTAATTATGTTACTCGCCATAGTTGGAAAACCTCAAAGAAATATATTTAGGGGCCCAGTTTCCTGTGCGAATTACGGCAATGATGCCGAGATAAACATTTTATAAATAATATTATTTTAATACCTACATATCTTTGATTGTTTAAATTAGTTTTTTTTTCAGTATTAAAAGCTTGTACATTTTAAAATATACGTTTTTATACTTAAATGTGCTTTTTTATTTTATTACTTGTACGATTATTTTTAGTTTTAGAAAAATATTCGCTGGTGGTCCTACATACTGTTTGTCAAATAAGAGTAGAAAACATAGGAGGGCGCCACTGTTGTTCAAATGGCAATACTTAAAACATAATTATAAAAAATAAAACAAACACTTTGTATTTAACCACAAATTTATTATTTTATATATCGACCGGTTTCGCTTCGACCAAGCTTCCTCAGGATATAATAATAATCACAATAATCAGTTATTATTATATCCTGAGGTAGCTTGGTCGAAGCGAAACCGGTCGATATATAAAATAATAAATTCGTGGTTAAATCCAAAGTGTTTGTTTTATTTTTTAAAATATAATGTCTAACCACAAAGTAATTGCTTCTTATGAAAAAAAAACATAATTCATGGTGAAAATATAGACCCGTGCAACCTACATTTTCATAAAAAATTAAAAAGGCATAAAAGTGAAAAAAATATTTTTCATTGCAATACCTATAGATAGATATGCACTGATCTCAAAATTAAAATTGCATATAGGTATTTTATTATCATACCTTTGCAATTTTGTGTTAACATGATGAAGAATTACGATATCGTAAGAAAATATGAAGCACAGTTTAGAAATTGCTCACATTTAATACTAGCTAAGTACCTAGCGTTGCCCGAGCTTTAGATCATGTCTCTAATTTTAGATCTGAATATATTTAACTTTTCTTTACATTAACTCCACACTGGAGGCCCTGAGGAAAATAATTTCCCTCAGGGCCTATGTCATCAGAGATTCAGATCTAAAAGTAGTGTGGGTGAAATGCAGATCCGGGCACAGTTTGGAAATTTAATAAAAAGGCACTTTCTAGATGAGAAAAGTGTGAAGAAGTTGAATAAAAAATAAATTAAGGCGCGCTCGGCAAAATTGAGGGAGATACAACCGTTCAAAGTATTTAAAAATTCACTTCGCGAACTGATATTGACAGTTCGTTGTTCGTTCGCCATGTTTTCACTGCTTAGGTATGTTGGATCCCAGACCTAATACAGAATTAATAGTACGCCAGAATCACAAACCATGTTACACAAACCTAGCGTAGCCGCTAAACCACTTGAAAACTGGGATGTTTTTCTTGCCGTGAGGTGAGCAGGCGTTATAAAGGGGTACTTTTTTTGTATCACAAACCATGTTTAGCGTATTAGGTTATAAAAAAAATGGCGGGCGGACGCGGGGCGGACTGGCAATATCAGTTTGTAAAGTGAAATTTTAAATACTTTGAACGGTTGTATCTCCCTCAATTTTGCCGAGCGCGCCTTAATTTTTGTTTTATTCAGCTTTTCCACACTTTTCTCATCTAGAAAGTGCCTTTTTATTAAATTTCCAAACTCTGCCCGGATCTGCATTCCTCCCAGTAGTGTAACTAAACTAACCATTAGTGATTCTTCCTTTGTACCTACTATTAAAATCAAATTTATGTTGAATTAAATGAAAGCAAATCACTTTATAAAACACCATTTAATGAAATTTATGTCATTAAGTAGATATCTTGGCAGCAGAGATGTGCAAAATGGGTACCCAAAACCATTTGAAATGCAAAATGGAAATGGGTCAAAACTTTTCCATTTGAAAATGCAAAATGCAAAATGGTTCTTAGAAAAGCATTTCAAATGCAAAATGCAAAATACCTATTTTCAAAATGCATTGAAAATGCAAAATGGTTTCTCGGGTCAAACGAGAGTAAAAACTAACAGTCTTCTTTCTACCTTCTATTAAAACAATTATTGAATTTTAAAACAACTTTATTATTTAATAATGGCCATCAACTTGTGGAATAAAAAAAATCACAGATACTGATACGTACTGTGTAAAAAAATCTTTAATTTGAGTGGAATATAATAGTATCTATTATTAACTGAATAAAGTCATGTTTAAGGAATTTTTCTTAGGGCCATCATCATTTGTGTAGTAACTCTCAAGTGAGGGGATATTCACCTGTGAACAATAAAGAAATACAGGTCAGTGAGACAATATAATATGAGGTTTTCTAGTGCGCACCCATTATTTGACTATATATTATCTTTGAAGCAAATACTTAATATTTGTGGTAATGTATTGACATCCCTCACATCCCTGAAAGAAAAAATATGCAGTATTTGGTTAAAATGCAGTTCGTGTACATATTTATATAATGAGATAAAACAAGCAATGCCATACAAATTTTCGATCGAAACTGTTCTCATATTGGTCTTCACTTTTATCATCGGCCGGCGATTGTATTTAAATTCTAATACTGAATAAACTAACATAGCATTCTACAATATTATAGCATATTGATTTTTTTTGAAGCGTGCATACCTAGACAGTTATTAATGTAAAACCAAAAACACCACGACCACGCAATAAATGAAGACGCGAAAAAGAAACAATCCGAAACAAGCTACAGTTTAAGGCTGGCCGCACAAGCACGTTTTCCTTATTCGATTTCCGAATTCGTTTTCCGTATTCGGAGACCGGAATGCATGGAATCAGCAGGGCCGGATCTACGAAATCTAGCGCCCTGTGCAGTAGGTACCGATGGCGCCCCCCCCCCCCCCCCCCCCCCTACATTTTTATTTTGATTAAAAATTCGTTTACCCCTTTTTTTTTTAAATTTAATTTTTTTTTTTTACACTAATTTATCAAATAAAATCAAGACATATAAAGGGTGTAAACCCTATCTAAAGTTTTCGAATAAATAAGCCACGATCTATGTAATTCTTCTCCATTAGGCAGTTTCTTGTAATAATACTTAGTATTAAATTTACGCTTGTTCGTAATAGGAAAATCAAAACCTTTCAATTGTACAGGACCTTCCTGAACTAATAAACTAATGGAATTTTGAGATAACTTTGGCCAGCATCCGGGATCTTTCAATTCAAGCTCTGAAAACAGAATTAAATTTAAACTGCTATCAGTAATGTTATTTTTATCTTCTAATAATTCGACCGGAGGAATTTGTGCGATAGATATCTGTTTAGATGTGCTCGGGACCATTGTAACGTCATTGCGCGGGACATCATTTTTTATCGGTGCTGGAGTAATTGGAATTAAAAAATTCCCAGTGGAAACGAGTTTTTTTATGTCATTATGCTCTTTAATTCTAAGTTTTAGATTCTGCGAGCCTAAAAGTTTTTTTTAATTATTGTTCTATTCATTGTAATCCACAATCCACAACCTCTAACAACCAATAGAAATGTAGTTATAAATTAAAAAATCTAATAATATAACCTCAAATTTGTACCTTGCATTTCCATTTCCCCTGTGTTCTGTGTTGAGCGAACAAACACGAACGTATCTATGATATCAACGGCTTACGAAAGACGCTTACACTGATTATTACTGACTGTAAAATAACAAATCTAATAGAAATTAATTATAGGTACATTTAAGGAACTTCAACTGTCAAAACAATGATGAAACTGTTAACAAGTTGCAACCTTGCAAACCGTGCGATGTTTATGCTAATGGAATTTTGAATTTACTGAAGATTTCATAAGAAAATGGTCTTTAACCACATTCTCCTAGAGACTTAAATCGTGCAAAAGCACTTTGAAAGGCGCCGTCGGTTTGTTTGTTCTGTTGAATAAAAATATGGCGCTGTGATTGGTTAATGAATTTGGATCGCACTCATTCGTCGTAAAAGACAGTAAAAGATATATGGAAAAATAGATCTTACGTTTAAACTAAATATATGGAATTTGTAAAAAAATTCTGTAACTGACTATAAATTCGTAAATCGTTGAATTTCGTTGAATTAAAACCAGATGCGTGCGCAGTCTGTATCTTTGGAAAGTGTTGCTAGAGCGTAATAATTATTTCGTACTATGGGTAATTTTTAAACGATTCAGGAAATATTATAACAAATTTTTAATACATTATTTATTTTCTCACGGCGCCCCTTCGGAGTTGGCGCCAGGTTTTTTGCACGTTTTTGAACGTATGGCAGATCCGGCGCTGGGAATCAGTAGAAAATACATTAACTGACGCACACGTTCGGTTTTTTTCCGAACGGAAAAAATTCCGTACGTACGTTCCGAATGCAAGCCGGCGCGTTCGGAGAAACCGAACGGAAAAAACATAATGACGTCATGCGGAACGCAGCGCTTCCATACATTTTGTTTGGGCCGGCGGCGCATACGTTCGGAAATTTCTATTCAGTATCGCATCGGACGTATTCTTTGTATTTGTTACGCATATAATCGCAACACGATAATGTGTGAGGCAGAAACTTTCATTATTAATTAATTAGTTTTCATCATTCAATTATTTTTTTCTTCTTCATTATTAACAGAAATGCAATTGCTAATAAATCTTCGTTCTCCATCGTCGTGCGTTCACCACGCTATCACTATCTGTACTGACGTGTATACATTCATTCCGAATGAAGAAAAACGAACGTTTGCGCTAGTCTCACGGAATTTCGAATAGGAATTCCGCATCAGGAAATCGAATAAGGAAAACGTCCATTTGCGGCCAGCCAAAGTTTGACATATTACGAAACTGCAAAAAATTTACGCGGGACTGATGTTGCCAGCGTAAACTATAGTAACTTCTATCAAAAATTTAATATTACAGCGTCTGCTTGGCAGGGCTCCTATCAGGGAGCAACTTGACAGACGTAAATATTTCTCATATCGAGGTTAAGGACCAATGGACCGACAGAGGGAATATAGTAGGAAGAATGTTGCAAAAATGCATTTAAAATGGAAAATGCATTGAGAAAAGCATTTAAAATGAAAATGGAAATGGGTGAAAAGAAAAACCATTTAAAATGCAAAATGGAAAATACCCATTTTGCATTTTGCATTTCCATTTGAAATGGATTTATTTGAAATAAAGCACATCTCTGCTTGGCAGCAGTCTTTCTTCGATGTTAATTTTTTTTCTAAAGAACAAAAAAATGTGATTTACAGCGTCATTCAGTGTCATTGCGCTTTAAAAATATATTTGACAAAATTATTGGTGTTGCCAGCCCACAAATTTTGTTGTTCCATTTTTAATATGTTCTACTCTTAATTAACAGACTATAATTAGTATTTAGGTGCCTACTTACCTCAAATTATTTGATTATTGTAATAATGTCAGAAAGTTCAGCAGTGGAGGCTAAAGTAGGCATCCTTTAAATCCATTAAGTATTTAGATTTAATGTTAACCTCCGTGACAGACAAGTTAGCTCCCAATGTAAGTATTGGTTATTGTACATAAGTACATATACGTAAATAAAAGTAAATTTTATTAGTAGGTACCTATTTAATACAACTCGGTCCAGAATAGTGGTCGATCCGATATTTGATCATCTCTGCGTAGTTACAATTATTAATATCAAAATGGGTCAATGTAGGTACAAAAAATAGGGACACGCTTAATAATCACTTAATAAAACATTTTTTAGTAGTTAGATAATAACGAGAAATAAGGAGGTATTTCATTTTCTAAAATAATAAGAGATGGGCCGACTATAAGTGCCCTCCACACCATACAATTTCTAGTCACTTCTTGCTTGCTGCTGCCGCAGAGAGTCCCTGAATGGGTCTCGTTCTAGCGGCCCTTTAACAAACGAGACAGCACTAGTTCGCTCAACTCCACGCTCTCTGTGTAGAGGAGCCCAATAGACTTTGTCGACTAGCCGACAAGACGACTAGCCGACAAGACGACTAGTCGGCGCTCAAATGGCCGATTAGTCGGCCGACCGGGCCGACTAAGTGGGCAATGCTGATCGTTGGTTTCGTTTAAGTTCGGGCGCGTTCGGAAACTTTCGTTTCCTATTTTACAAATATATTTTGTGTTTTCATTTCATAATTAGAGAAAGTATTTTATTATTAAATTATAATTAATAGTGGTAGGTATATTAGATAATAAATATATATATATATATATATAAATATTTCTGTTTGTTACGTTTTTTTATGTTTCAGAAGAAATGTTAATAATTTTTGTTTTTAAGTTAAAAACGTTTAAAGTTTCGTTGACAAATAATAGTATGAAAAATCAGAAAAATCAGACAAATATCCGACAAATCCGTCTTACAAAAGCAGTACGTTGGTACTGCGCTTTGATTCAAACATAAAACGAATGGTACCTAAGTACTGGCGACTTATTTATTTTATTTGTCGCCGACAATAAATGTGGCCGGCTTTCCCGATTGGTCGGTCCATCTCTAAAAATAATGCATTTTAGTAGTTATTTCGTAAATAAAATTGATTTTTCACTTGGCGGCCATTGTCATTGATGTCAAAGTTTTAATGTTAGTTTTTTTTCTTAATCCAAAATATGAACCTGTGCTCCTAAATTAGGTTCTTAGGTTTTAAGTTTGGGTTTAATTAAAAAAATAATAATAATAAAAACTATCTACTTCTATATTGTTGTGTCAAAACATGGCGTGAAGAAAAGACGTCAAACTATCCGTTTATAAACGGAATAGCTATTAAGGTGCATTATTTTACATTTTCGGAAACTATAATACCTGTTTACTTCTCATTATTGTCTATCTGAAACGAAGTGTTTTTAAAATAAAATGTGCGTATTGTGCGTGTCCGTATTTTCTGTTTATTTACCCTAATCTTAAGTCAATTTGTTTCGGTGATGGCTTGCGGAAAGCGGCAAAACATTTTAGTAAAATAGTAATGTAAATATGAGTTGAATTAAAAAAATTTAAAAAACGCGCCATTTTATATACACTTGCCATTGTCGAAACTTCAAAGCTTTTCACGGATCTAGGCGTCTACGTAATAAGTTTAATGGTTGTGTCAATAGGTGGCACTAATTACAATAAATCAAGGCTCTGGTTGACAAAAACCTGACAGACAGTTTATAATAAAGTTGATAAAAATATCTAAAAATCTTTTTATAAAATACCTATATAAACTTTCACTGAAGTCGAAATTTTTTCAATATTCCATTTTATAATCACAAAAAATCACATCTTATATAGAAAAATATCTAAAGATCGTTCAGCACAGCCTTTCCACATTTTTTTAATCCTTTCCGCTGAAAATTTTTTTCAACGCTTTCATTGCAAAGAGTGTATTACATAACCAAATAATTATTATTTATAATAATAATCCCCACACAGCATCTCAGGTGACAGGCCTGAGAGAAATTATTTTCCTCAGGGCCTCCTGGGTGGAGCCAATGAAAAAAAAAACAAAGTAATTTAATAATTAACAGCACATCCAATAGTACAGCAACTTTATTAAAATTATTATGTTACCGTATTTGTATAGTATATTTTTCGTGTTCAACAGTACCTACGGTATTATGATGACGATTGCATGTTCAAAAATGTATAATGTACCTCATCCCTAGAGTGAAGATTCGTGAACAGTCCAGAATGTGGCAACTGGCAACACTTTGTGTTTGCCGTTTCCAAAGTAATCAACGACGGGTGGACACTTCGAATTTAGTGAATTTTGAAACATGATGGAGGTTGCGCGAGCTGAAGAAATACAGGTAAGAATGTAATATTATTTAGAAAACAAGTCTATATTTATACTGCGCTTTATAAATGCTTTTATTTTGACGTATATTGTTCTCAATTCTTCGACTACCACTATCCCAGTTTTGTATGGCGGATGCCATATTGGTTTTTGAAATGCCTAAATTGGCATGCTGCTTTCGTGCCCACGTCGCTGTGACAGTTCATATTTAATTATTAGAAATGTTTTTTTTATTTAATAACGTGCATTGAAAATTAAAATCAATTATATTGCCTTTAACAACAAATAACTTAAATACGTGTGCACCTGAACGCCGACTCTTTATCATTTGACATTTCACTTTAAGGCTAAGATACTAAAAATAGTTCTAAAAGTTGATTGGTTCTCTAGAAACATTAGCAAATATTTGAAACGATATTATGTGCATCCATACACATACGGATTATACACAGTGAATTCAAACAAAGATAATTTTATATAGACATGTTGATCTTATATTTTAGAAAGTTGGGAAATGTAGTTTTAATGATATTCATAGGCGTTTTTATCAGTGCTTCTTTTTTGTGATTCAATGTCATGGCTAGGTATAGAAAGGTTGTAGGTATTTACATTTGCAAAGCTAATTTTTAACAATTTCAGCCTTTATCTGCTGATCCACCCACCAAGGAAGATGGAGCCGAAATCGCCCCAGAATTTTTAATTAAGCACCCCCTTCAGAATGCATGGAAGCTATGGTACCTGGAACCCATGAAAGGAGTAAATTGGGAAGACATGCAGAAAGAAATTACGTTATTCGACACAGTTGAAGACTTCTGGAGGTAAATTTCAACAATCATCATTATTTATGACCCTGTTTACCAACATTCATTCACAGTATTACACTTCTCCATTTATCGTTTCTTCTTATTTGTCTTTTCCAAGTCGACATACTTAATTTGTTTTTCGAATTATTATTATTTTCCATATGTACCATTTTTTTTTTCTAGAAATTTATTTATTCATAAATATAAATTTTTAATTATTATCATACTTTTTTGATGATTTACCCGATTTAGTTTTTTATTTTGATTATTTTTTATAATTTTTAACAATTTACCTTGTTTACTTGTTAAATTTTTACTATTATTATCACCAACAATCTCGTCAAGAGCAGAATTTTTCATATTAACTCATCTAAAATAGCATTTTCCCAGCTAACCTCCAAAATCAAACCCTAAACTTATGTTAACAGTGTCCTACTAAATTTCCAGCATCTACAATCACATTAAGCAAGCCTCGGAGCTGAAGACAGGTTGCGACTACTCCGTGTTTAAGTCGGGCATCCAGCCCATGTGGGAGCACCCCGCCAATAACGCTGGGGGCCGCTGGCTCGTCACCCTGGATAAGAGGCAGCGCTCCAGTGACCTTGATAGGGTCTGGTTAGACGTTGTGAGTACTAACTACTTTTCATTTTATATCTCTACTAGCTGGTTCCGGCATGCGTTGCAATGCCATATTCAAAGAAAAACATTGTTTCTCCCTGAATCACCTTTCCCGTGTACCCCTGTTCCCTCACGCGCCCCCTTCCTAGCTAGCAACATAAATTATGGCCTATATGTTATTCTGATGCATGATGAGCTATATTATTGTAAAGTTTCATTAAAATTCATTCAGTAATTTTTGCGTGAAAGAGTAACAAACACACGTACATCCATACAAACTTTCACATTTATAATATTAGTAAGATATTTATTATATCAGATTTGTAGGTCAAGCAATCAACCCTTGTGATGATAGAGGAATTGTATTTGTTGCCCTTTCAAGTACATATTTGTTTATCTTCTTTGAAAACCCTTTGAAAGAAGTGCAAGGCATACCCTTGGTGGCGCCTTTCTTCTTCATAAGCTATCTGGTGTCTAGCATTGGACATAGGACTCCCTCAAATGACCCTCAGTACTGCTGATTCTTGGCGAATCTCACCCATCTTGTAGGTGAACTGTTATTTGTGAAACGTGATTACCATCCATGATATTGGAATTCATACAGTCATCTGCTAATGATGATGGCAACCTACGGTCATGCTTCTCATCTACTCATCTGTTTTTCTGTCTCACTTTGTGTGGTGGCCATTTTTGGTGCTACTTATACGTAATATGAGTCACAACATTATGCAGCCTACTGACTTGTAAAGGTTGAGATGCTAATCTAAAAGGGTTAAAATGGGATATTATAAACATACCGCCGGTCTTTCCTATTTGCTGGTGAAAGTATCTTCAATTTAAATCTCATTCTTTCATTAGCATGTACTTTCTAAGAAAAAAGAGGATTTGGGTATTTTGACAAGATTTTGTTTTCCAAGAAAAAATTTTGTACCTACATAAATACTGTTAACATAAATGCTAATATAATTCAGGTATAATGAATGACCTGAAGACTGTAGTCGGCTGATTGTCCTTCTGGTAATTAGTTTGTTATTGGGGTTGGGTCTTTGTATGGCCTCATTTTTACCTGACTTTGGTGGTTTCCCTTTTTGTTTTCAATGTGCTTATCAATGTAGACGTTATTATTAAACTTTGTACTTACTTTCACATTCATAATCTTGTTTTTCATAAGTTGCTACAATAATTATAATATTAGAAAGCTTTGGTAAATGTTTAAGATTCTTTGTGTCCGAACCTTGATTCTGAATGAAATTTCAAAGTCAACACGAATTATCTTATCTAAAATAATATGTTCTTAGCATACGGTTAATTATTTGTTAACGATTCTGCATTGAGCATTGACATCTTCAATGTTACCTATAAAGAGTTCAGTAACTATCTTTTGACATATGTCTCAACATAGTGAAACTGCCCCCTTAGCCTTTTTTTTCCGTAATAATTTGGTGTATAACTGTTTTATGGAGAACCTGAAAAAATAAATAAATAATAATAATAAATATTTTTAAATAATTTTGTACACCCAATCCCTATGTGTATATAAAAAATTAAAAAATGTGTATGTGATACAAGATAGGGAAATCTTATCTCCTTGTCTTTTGTGTGAAATAGTATTTTATCAAAAGGAAACTTACGCTGTGGCACTGGAGAAAATTGTCTTTTTTTTTTTATGTTTCTACGAAACTGAAAACCAATTTTTTTGTAAAATAATAAAATACATGCACGTAAAATGTCCCTAAATAGCCATTACTGACAACTTCTGTTTATGGAATTCTATTACAAAATAGGCTATAATTTTGGCAATACTTGTATATTTGGGGTGTAACGAGTACTATAAGGGAACGTACCCATACTACGTGACCAACTTTTTGCAATTTTTAACCCCCCCCCCGGTGACCAAAAACCTAAGCCCGCCGCCGCTCATTTGTACCACGCGTGACATTTTGAAGACCCCCCCCCCCTAAATGTGTCACGTAGTATGGGTACGTTCCCTAAAAAAAAAAATCATTCAAATCTACAAGATCGATTTAAAATAAATTCCATTTTCTCCAACGGGTTCCTTGTTTTCGCCTGCCTGAAGTGTTAATTATCATCTTCTTTATTTTATTTCAGTGTTTATGTCTGATCGGAGAAGCCTTTGATAATGCTGAAGATGTCAACGGTGCTGTAGTTAATGTTAGACAAAAGCAGGATAAAGTCGGTAAGTTCAAACCCTGCTTTATTTTTAATTCGAACAATGCGCAATATTTACATCAATCTTCAAAACATCTTTGTATAAACCAATAACAAGTGTGTGCTTATTATAATGTGATTGTGTTTATATTTAATTCTTAATAATTGCTTGTTCTTTGCTTTGTAAAATGTTACAATTTAGTCTGTGGCTCTCGTGGCATTGAGTGAGGGTTTCCTCCTTGTATGTTTATTGTCTGTCCTGTTGATGGGCACAAATCTATTCACCTCCGCCCTGTTAATGGATGGACACTACAAGGACAAGGTTGTCTGAAATGTTGGCTCGAGAAGGAGGAAGTGCAACACTGCACAAAATAGAAACAATATAATACTTTGGCCCTGATGAATTATAGTTTTATGTATTATCTTAGTTAGACTTTGTCATTAGAAAATAGAAACAAAGGGAGATATGGCACGAAAGTGCGCCAAGCTACTACCAAACTGCATGCATTACCAAAGTGGCGGAGCCAATGAAAGTTATGCTTTCGATATGTAGATTGAAACAAATGCTAGGCGACGTAGGCTGGACGACGTACACTAGGCTGTGCAGGTGCGATTTGCACTAGTTTGATTTACACTAGGCTGTGCAGATGCGATTTGCACTAGGGTGAACGCGCAGTTTTATGCTAGTAGTGGTTTAATGACTAAAGGAGTGATCAAGTCCAGTCACCGGCCTCCACACATCAATCAAACGATCAAATATTTTTTGAAAAAGCGCCCCGATGGATCTTTGATCCCTTGTTTCTGTTGTCCATGGTCTTTATGTTAGTAGAATTGAATATTGATGATTTGTTTGTTTCCAGCTGTTTGGGTGAGAGACGGAACCAAGACGCAAGCTGTTATGGAAATTGGAAAGAAACTGAAGGACAAACTTAAAATAGGGCCAAGGAGTGTGATAATGTTCCAATTACACAAAGATTTATATAAACCATCTTCTACAACTAAAGCCATCTACACTTTGTGAATAAATTTATTATTTATTATTTCGTTGAAACAGTACGAGTTTTGGTTTTTGTATTCATTTATCTACATAATATAAGTCAATAGTAATACTATTGAAGTCTTTCTCTTATCTTTAAATTCCTTTTTAATTTATTCATTTAAAACTTTTGTAAACCGTTGATAGATTGATATCTGTGGTCTTGTCATTTGAGGTCCCAACAAATTATTTAATCATTAAACGTTTTCCAATATTATTGGTTTGATGCAATCACATAAATCAGTGTTTCTTTTTAAAATAATTTTACATATATTACTTGATACATATTATTATATAGTTCATGTTGTTACATATTTAATATTCTAACTAAGGCTGATTTAAAATAATAGACATTGGTTTTAAGAATATATTATTATCATCGACGCGTACAGTATAATATTTAAGTTGAACCGCAACCTTTTTTATTTCAATACAATTCATCATGCAAAATATTCTTCCAAAATGGCATTGGATTGTTCCCAAGACTTCCAGAAATATTACTTGTATTCTTTTTTAATAAAAATATACAAAAGTTAACATTGATTATGAAAAATATTTTACCTATGTTACTAGATGTTGCCCTCAATTATTGTCTTCTTGTTGTATTGTATTATACACAATACATGCACATTATTCGGTAGACATCGGTTACACTTCGTGCTCACTAAGGTCGGGTTGTTTCACAGAATTTGAATAATTCATCAAATATTTTAATTAATTTCAAGTAAGTTCTATTATTATATCATCATGGGCAAGTTGCTTCAAAAGAACTGAAATGTTAACGGAATTTGAAAATTAGCTTAGAAAGTTGATATTGTTTAAATTCTGTGAAACAACCCGGCATATCGTGCACCAGGGATCAATGCTGCTGGCTCCTTAAAGCAGATTCAATTAAAATACCTGTAGAATAGACTCAGCACGCTGTGCATTAGAGGTGGTAATCAGTTCAAAGCAGAATTCATACAAGGACAATACAGAAGATGGAACAATATTGTTCTGTCCCAGCTCCATGACCGTGCAGGACAGGAATATGGAACAATACAATTCGACTGTAGTCCGAACTCACAGATTGCTGCGAAAAATGGATACACACATTATGGGCGAGTTTGCAAAAAATATTACAGTAGACCTGCGGTGATCTGACAAAGATTTTGCAAGGCGGTGTCGGATGATCGAATTTGTCAGACTCCTATATATATAGAGTACCGTCATCGATCCCTTGTAGTTTGGAACTTTTTTGAAAAGAAGTAGGTACCTTGTAATTCAAGAAATTACATACTTATAAAATGGTAAGATCAAATCTATATGTAATACATACTGTTGTTACAGACGCTAAGATGTACAGGAATTGTAGGGAAGACAAAATAAATAATAAAAAGAAAAATCTGTGTATTACAGATCTTCACTGGGATTGTCTACATGATCCTAGAATTAGAAGAGGAAGATCCTTCAGAGTTATTTCCAAAGCAGTAACAATTGCCTCTCACCACATTTTGTCTGCGCCATATAATATGGGCAATCAATGCGCAATAAGCAGTCGTATTTGCTATGTTATATGGTTAACAATTTAGTAACCTCTTCAGGAAAAATGTGCGGGAGTGACATGTACGCGCGGAATGACTGGTTCTAATGTCCTGTCCGTGCGCGTTCACACATATACAATGTGGCAGGGCATGGTAGTGGCCTGTGGAGATAACCTGCCGTCTATCTCTAGGACAATCTCTTGGTCAATTGTCATGTCCTCCAAACTTTCGTCCACCTCTTAAAATAAGCATTACCATCAGCTTGATTAGCTTATTTACTTTGTTGCGTGGCAGCCTGTCATCTTGCAACGCGCCGTTCACTAATGTACACTACTTGACTGTAATGTGAACGCTTTTCGGTGAGTCAAGTAGCAAGTTACTCACTACTCGACTAAACCACTGTTCCAGTGTGAACAAGCCATTAGAGAGATATTTATGCTAGATACCCTGATAAGGATAAGCCGAATGATCCCATTACTAAAGATTACTGATATACTGGGCCATATTTGCTTCCAGGAAAAGGGATAAATATCTGAAGCAGTTATTTTTCACTTACGATGATCCAACATACATTTTGATAAGGGGGCGTTCAAGTATTACGTAACGCAATTTTTGAAGATTTTTGACCCCCCCTCCCCCCCGTGTCACGCGCCGTAACGTTTTTCCGTGCCCTCCCCCCCCCTAAACGTTATAAACGTTACGTAACGCCCAAGTGACAATTTTTACCTGAAAGTCACAATTAAGTTGCGCAAAGTACTGGAAAGTTGCTTAAATACCTTTTTTCTTGTTTTAATCTCGTTTGCGGTAATAAATAAAACAAGAGATTTCGTGAACGAAAAGGATTGCCAACTTGGAAGATTTTAGTTCCCTAGTTTTTTTATCTAAATAAATAAAAACATGTTACGTAACGCATTGATCGAACCCCCCCCCCCCTTGTAACGCACAGTGACGTTTCACAAGACCCCTCCCCCCAAGTGCGTTACGTAATACTTGAACGGTCCCTAAGCAGGTACCTGATTAGGTGAGTATTGGTTGAACAGTTGTTGAATTTATTTTAGATGATTTAGGTTTTACTGAAAGAGAGAGAGAGATGGTAAGTGTTAACTTAGCGCGTTGTTGTGGCCGGTGCTGATTTGTACATGAAGGGTACAACGTCTGAAACCACACCTGCCCAGGTAGCGTTGTCAGCACTGGCCTGATTTTTGACGGGATTAGGTATGTGTTAGCTTTATCACAGATGTGATAAAATGACAATTAATTTGATAACAATTGCTTAAAAATAAAAAAACACATTTAATTATCGTTTACTGTCATGTTTCCATCGACCAAATGTTTTCAAAACATTGTCGGGGCTACACAAAAAAAAACTTGTTGTGGCTCTGCCCCAATGTTTGGGATAAGATTGTCGCTGGAGGTCCGCCTTAACCCCTCAGGCTAATTGGCATGGTGAGAAATATACTCTAAACGGTGTTAGAAAGAGAATACACAACGCTTTATATTCAAATCTAGAAGTTAACCACAGAAGAATTAAAATGTGAAACCGAAGTTTCCGACAGCAAATTTGAGAAAAAAAAATTGTTGCTTGATTTTTACACAAATAAACAGTTTTATTCCGAGATAGATTAAATTTTGCTCACTTGATCATAAAAACAAGAGGAAGGTCACTATCTAAGTCTGTTGTCGAAAAACTCAATATAAAGCCCGGGTAACGCCAGGGACTTAAGTTTAAAACAAAAATTGTAACTATGCTATCGGTTGCTTTGATTTTTTATTCAGACTGATTCAAATCATATACACTCCTATAAAGTATAAATACACCTCGTTAACTCTCCTCCAAAAAGTATCAGCTAGTAGCTACAAGGCAAGATTCATAGAAAATACATTTAAAAAGGTTAGCCCATGCTGGCCTTTTTTAAAAAATCTTATCAGACCGCTTTCGAATTTTCTTGAGAGCTTGAAGTAAAACACTGCCAGTTGTATTGCAGTTAATTCAAATCTCCCATTGAAATACGGACTTCAAGCTACGTCACGATTCTCAGCCAATCACCGCTCTAGCCCCTCGATGACCTTGTTAATGTGTCTTCTACGAACCTTGGCTACAAGGTACAAAATTACAATCATTTTTATGAATTACCTTATTCAAATAATTAATCCGAACTAAGTTTAAACATTCTATTTCAAAGCGACACTTTGAGGATAAAAGCTTCCACTTGCCGTTATGGGTGTGTGGGGGCTTTTATGCAAATATTTACGACTTTTGATTCCACTCGCATTTTCAGTGATGGCTCAGCAACTTTAGGCAAAGAGCATAGATATATTATAGAATATAGATAGATGATACATTATTACATTTTGACAGATGTCACATCCGCCGGTCGCTTTTATTGTAGATTGAAGAATATTATCCAAAATTATTCAAAATGAGTGAATTGGTCTGGGGAATCAAAAATGGTGACATCGAAGTGGTCAAGAATATCGTCGAGAATAAGGTGAGTGATGGTTTATTTTTGGCAAAACGTCACCCTTTCACATCTTATATTGTTATAACTGCATAATGTATTATGTTTCATACAAATTCATTGCTTGGGTTGTCTCCCATCTATTCTACTATTCAAAATCAGCAGTAAAGTTTCAATTGAGCCCCTTCGAAAACGCCTATCGAAAAATGTGCTAAATTAACAATTTACATGCTTCACTGAACCTTCTATAAAAACAACAACTTGTAAGTAAATGTTTCACAATAACGCGAAGCTATTATGAAAGTGAGGGATAACAAATTCTTAATTGATTACAATTTGGATCCAGTATTTGGATAGATGTCATGTGTAAGATATTGAACATTATTGCTTCGAAGGTACACGTTTTGCCTAGTAACGCCTGCATGGTCAATTTGAAGCCAAACAATCTCTTATACGGCACTCTTGAAGTGATTTTTGTTGATGAAAAACGATACTCCTTATATTCAAATATTATTTATTATTATTATTATTATATTACGCCATAAAGAGTTGATTTTTCATAACTATTGATTTAATTCTTTTATTTTACTGTTTCGCTATCTATAAATGTATATTTAATATGATTTATAACACTTTGGAATATTGTATTGTGGTGTTGGAATAAGTAGACTGAGGTACAGTTTCACTTTAGGGAACATACCCATACTACGTGACCAACTTTTTGCAATTTTTAACCCTCCTCCCGGTTACCAAAAACCTAAGCCCCCCGCCGCTCATTTGTACCAAGCGTGGTATTTTGAGACCCCCCCTGAACGGGTCACGTAGTATGGGTACGTTCCCTTACCTAATTATGGCATTCCTGATGCGTGCCGAAAATTAGGTGTGCTTACTTATTCTTTTGAGGCTAGCTTTACACTCATAAGCTTTTTCCCGTAAATCACTCACGTAAGCAATTTATGGCCAAATTACCAATGTAAACAACACCGAAAATTACTTAACCCTTCAAAAATTTGGAATTTTTTTCGGATGGTTAAAATATTTTCGCTTTAAAATAAAATGCAAATATTTGGAATATTTCTGAGCACACTCAAAAACCAAAAACTGTTTTAGAAAGGTGATGAAATATGCTTTCAAATTATAGAATTCGAAAAAAAACCTTTTTTTTAAAATTATAAATTTTTTGCATATAAACATAAAAAAGTTTTCTAAATGGCTCACCTTACATTTTTTCTAACTAAAGTTACTGATAATAAAAAAAAATAATAGCATATACATATTTTATTAGACAAATGTATAACAAATACATATTGTAACATCACTTTTTTGTCGCTCTATGAAAAATAATTTATAAAAAATTCCCGAAGTTTCAAATTCTTTTTTCAATTTGCGATTCAAAACTTTGTGTACATTTTACTTTTTTGGTGGCTATTTTTTAGAATGGAATATAAAACATGGGGTTTTTCCTTTCTAACACCGATTAGAACATATTTCTAACTATGGTAGTAAGGAAGTTACGGCGTTTTATATGAGACCTATGTGCGTTGGGACAAATATGGTCTCCTGTGATTAAACAGATTAATGCAATTTATAGCAAGTTACAGAAGTTGTTATTTCACGAGTTTTTAATCATGTCCACGTGAATATCCAGCCTTCTTACAGCTTATAAAATCAGTTTGATAAGTTGAGAGATTTACTGCAAGAAATGGTACCTAAATGCGCCGTTGAGAGATGTCAAAAATTAAAAGAAAGTTGTTTTCGTAGTATTTTTTCCTATAAAACTATTATTTATTTAAACTTATTTAAGTTTTCTGAAAATAAGCATCCTTTTATTGAATTATCGGTCCAATCCTTCTAATCTCAATGTTTCTGTTTTTAACATTACGTATTTGAATTTGAAGTCGGTTGCTGTCATTCGGATAAAATGAAAGAACTCCATTAATTTCCGCCTTTGACGGCACAAAAGTGCGGAGAGAATTGTTTAATTAAAGCCAAATTCTATTTCAACACTTTATTTGGGCCTTTTCATCTTTATTGACAAAATGCTTAAATTTGACAATAGCGGATAGTTGTTGACAGGAATTCATCTTGCCGCAAATAAATTTAAAGATGTAAACGGTCGCATTAGCATTTACACAGGTTGAACTTTCGTGATAATTAATTACCACAAGTCGGTTGTATGTGTAAACGCTCCTGTGAGTAACTTGTCAAAAACTTACGTTAAGTCGTAAATTTTACTTACAAGTATAAAGCTAGCCTAAAGTTACGTTCACATTGATCAAGTAGTAAGTCGCCGAAAACCGTTTGCATTACTTTCAAGTAGAGTATATTTGTGCCCACCGCCCGTTGCAAGATGACGGCAGATGATGGGTTGCTACAAAGCAAAGTAAATACGCTAATTAGGCTTATTTTCATGCTTATTTTAGAAGAGGTGGAAGAATAAATTAGTAAGATGAAAATAAATAAACTATGGACAAGAAAATAGATTAATAGCAGCATAAATAAATAAATTTAGGGTCGCATCTTCGCTCTATCACAACGACATTTCCGCGCTTTTACAAATGAACACTGCTAAAATGGCCGGTTCGCGCCTGTCATTACGCATAGAAGGGGTACTTATTTGCCCGAAAAATAGAACGAAATGGACTACTAAAGAGCTGACTCACCCACTCTACTAAAATTACGGTGTCCGGACGCGTTTAGTTACTAAAATACTCGCTACTCGACTTGCCTAATCAAAACAGGGTGTAAGAGATGACTGAAAACACAAATTATTAACTTACATGACCATAATCTATGATTTTGACAAGAATGTTTATGTTTCTTTTTTATAATGTTTTATTTTTAATATTATGTTTTACATGTATGATATGATATATTACATGATATGATAATTATACATCTCAAGTTTTTTTTTTTTTACTACCCTTCCATTGAAAGCATGTGCTTGTGAATGGAAGGGGAGTGAACATCAATGTTATTAGTTAGTACTTAAATAATTCATTGTTCATAAATATATTTGAGCTGCAGTATTTATTTTGATAACAGTGTGTATTTAAAAAAAAAAAGAATGTTATCGAAAACTAAGGATTTTTGTAAGATTAATTAAGTGACAGTGGATTTTTTCTTAAGAATATTTTTAAAATGTCTCTTGACAGAGAGAAGTATTCGGGTTTTATCATTAATGCTTCTGATTTCATTAAATTTACGATAAGCCGCCGCACTTTTAATAGGCACAGATTTTGGAAAGTACACTATTTTTAAACTTAGTTACCGCAAAAAACATCGGTTTCAGTCAGGACAAATTTTCATAATATTAAAAAAAGATTGCTATACGGCAAAAATCACGATAATTTTTGGAGATCGCTGGCAACGGTTAATATGCACTTTTTTTTTAAAAAACCTTTTGATTCACCTTAATTAAGTTTTTCCGCCGTTCTCGACTGAAACAGATGGTTCTTGTGGTAATTAAGTTTAGGGGTAGTTTATTTTTTTAAATATATGCCTATTAAAAGTGTAGTGGCATGCGGCGTCTAGTCGTAAATTTACCCTGATTTCTTCTGGTAGTCGATTGAAAAAAGTTCTTCCCTGGTAAGTGTAATGATGCTGTGCAAAAGACGTATTTAGTTTTGGGCATAGAAAAACATGTTTAAGTCGAGTTCTGTTTTCATTTAAAAATGGATATTTATCTTTTTCTTTTATAATTTGAATTAATGAATTTTTAATAGTGCTTGTCGAAGTAGGATGCGTATTTTTCGGGTCCTGCTTTCTTTCTAAAGTATCGGCGATTTCCTTAACCGATTTCCCTGAAAAGTGATACGTACACGTGTTAGAATCAGTGCAATTTTCTTGACTTTGCGAATTAATTTTAACTCATTCCGTTGGAAAGTTATGTGTGATTTTTTAAAATATGTTTCAAAATGTATTCAAAATATTGTCCGTTTTCGATAAAGTCACACAAAGCTCAGCGTGTTTGCTCAGCGCGACATAAACAGTTCGAGTGTTAAGAATGGTGTTAATTGATTTATTGTAAACTAACTAAAAAATGGACCTTCGTTTGCAAGTGTTTCCAGAGGACACAAAGGATTTCATCGCCCATCTAAAGATAAGACTCACTTTTATTTATTTTAACCTAATAATAACACGATTTCTGTCAAAGAAATTTAAATTTATTGCTTTCAGGATCATTGGATTTTGTTTATTACAAAGCAGGCACAAGTTAAATTCTTTCATTATTATTTCAATGAGGTACCTACGTCGCAGTTAAGTACGTAAAGGGTATACTTGAAGCAGTTAATGGTTTTGGAATACATATTCCATAACAAAAATAAGTCGAGTTACTCACACCTATGGAATGCATTGAGATGCATTCTATAGGTGTTCAGTTCTGGGCTTTTCGAAAATTCGTTTTCCCCTCTGACGTGTACATTATAAACAAATAATTTTTTCTTTGTCTTAATAGTTAACAGGCTATTGGTTTTTAGGTTTTTACAGGTTTTTGGTTTCAGTCAAAATCTACCTACACCTTTTATCTTTATCTTAAATGATAAGGTTAATTAAGTCGGGTTGTTCTCTTTTGAATCATCTGATTCGAATATTCAAGAATATGACAGAAGATACGCGAAGAAACAAGAAGAGCAAAATCAGGAAAAGGCTAGAAGATGCACGAAGAGACAACAAATGCCTCTACATGTCATGAAAAATCAAGATTATTCAAGAACACACCTGCAGGGAAAATCAAGATTATTCAAGAACACACCTGCAGGGCCTAGAAGAACCAATAAGATGCAAGCAAGATTAGGAGGATCACAAAAAAAAGACAAGAATAAACATAATAATAACATAATATTTGTGATATTTCACTTCAAGCAAAAGGAAACATGACGAAGCAAGTTGAAGCCAGAAGAAGGGGCTAGTACAAGCAAGAACTTGTAAGCAGATACTAGGGTAGACTGAAATAGACGAAAAAGAGGCAAAAAGAAGCAAGAATAAGCAAGAAATGACCAGAAGAAGTAAGGAAATGACAGAACTTAGAATACAACACTCAATCAATATCTTGATTCTTGCCCATCCTAGTTCGAGTATTGGCATATAAGGTTGCCATGTATAAATATGGATTAATCTCCGCAAGAAGTCGCAAGAAATACCAAAAACAACCAAGGAGCGAGGACAGATAAGACGAAGCAAGAAGAGAAAAGAGAAAGGAAGGAGGAACCGAGATGAGCCAACAAAGGGTGACAATTGAAAGAAGGTGCAATAAAAGGTGAGTTATAAAGAGCCAATATTACACAATAAGAGGCAAGAGGTAACAAGCAGAACCAGAAAGTAACGAGTAGATCCAAGAAGAGTAAAAAAAGAGACAAGAACATTCAAGAAGAAACAAGAAGAGATGAGAATATTCGAAAAGAGATAATCAGAGACAAGACAAGCGAAGACAAAAAGAGACAAGAGGAGATAAGAATAGGCGAGAACATAAAAGAAGAGACCATAATAGACAAGAAGAGATAAGAAGATGCAAGGAGAATTAAGAAGAGCCACCACTTACCCGCCCTGGTATAAGTAACATATGGTTACTTCATCAAGGCTCTCGCAAGGACTCTAATTTTTTTTTTTAATGAACTTATCCACATTTAATTTTGAACGAATTTAGACCTCCAGTGTCCCTGCATACGAAGAGCCGAGAAGAGACAAGAAGGAACAAGGAAAGCAAAGAAGAGATAAGAAGAGCCAAGCAAGGCCGAGCAGAGCCAAGCAGAGCCAAGAAGAGTCCAGAAGATCTTACAAGAGTCGAGAAGACACAAGAAGAGCCAAGACACAAGAAGAGCCAAGACACAAGAAGAGCCAAGAAGAGACTAGAAGATCCTGTAAAAACCGAGAAGAGACAAGAAGATCCTAGAAGAGCCAAGAAGAGGCAAGAACAGTCAAGGAAGAGCGAGAGGATCTGGGAAGAGCCAAGAAGAGCCGAGAAGAGACAATAAGATTCCAGAAGAGACAAGAAGAAATATGAAGATACAAGAAAAGCCATGAATAGCCATGAATAACTCAGAAGAGACGAGAAGAGAAGGAAAGAATCGAGAAGAGGCAAGGATGGGCGAGAAGATCCAAGAAGAAGGAAGAAGACCCAAGAAGATCCAAGAAGAGCCGAGAAGAGGCAAGAAGAAGGAAGACAAAAACGAAAACGAAATAATAACGCTCAATCCATTCCTTTATTCCTGCCCATCCTAATTTCCAATATTGGCTTATTAGGTTGCCATGTATATCGGTCGATTTAACTTCCACCTCCTTCCTATCCTCAGAGCACGTGTTCCTAGTCCTAACAAATCAGTGCCCCCCGGTGTACCGGTCTCACCGGGACAGGAGTGCTCCTGGCTGGGGTGGTACAATCGTATCGTATCGTATCGTACGTATAAATCTTTAAATGTGGGTACTTGAAATTATTCAAACAGGCATTCTGTTGCGTAGTCTAAGGATTTTTTTAATATAATTTTATGAATTGTTCTTTGTACAGTTTCTATTATGCTTTCATAATCTAAGTGCTCCATCACTACACCACAAAAACAACATTTTCCTCTTGGGTTGAGGTATTAGGAGGTTTCTAAGTATTATCACATTATTCGCAATCCGGGAATGTTACTTTCTAAAAAAAAAATTTTTTATTTAATAAAAAATATTACATGTGTATGTTTGTAAAATTAAGATAACGATGTACCTAAAGTCGATATAATGAAATGCACACTCCAAATGTTATTCTTTGTTGTTAATGTGTGATTTTTTGTTGCAGAAAATAAATGTGAATGCTCAAATTGATGGGCGAGTTCCTCTGCACTACGCAGCAGATTACGGACAAGTAGATGTCCTGACATACCTTCTCCAGAAAGGGGCTGATCCTAATGTAAGGCTTTCATAGATTTTTAGAAGAAAATCTGTTTCCTGAAGCAGCAAAAACTCTCGAACGGTGGGGTTATGAGGGGGTTTTAAGGCTCGCACTTTTTTTTTTAATTAACTCCACACAGGAGGTCCTGAGGAAAATAATTTCCTTCAGGGCCTATATCATCTGAGATGCTGTATGGAGGGTCTTTTTGAGAAGAGAAAGGAATGAACATTGGTCTTGAAGAGATCCATGTTGTAGGAAGGAGGAAACACAGGCCGGCAAATCGTTCCATAGCCGAGCTGCTGAACATAAGAACGAGTCAAAGAAAACATAATTTTTAATAACAAATATGTCATATTTATCCAAATAATTTTTAATTTAATTTACATATTTCGATTGTACAGTTGATTAGTAAGACATCTCCAAATACTAAGTTTAGAGATAATGAGGAAAGTAATATTTGAATGTTCACCATATAAAATATTATTTATACGTTTCTGTGCTTTACAATAAATATGCTATAAAAAAGGCACCAGAAGGCATAATGTTTCGGTACATTTGTATGGCATTTTGAAATATCCTACTAGTGACACAGAAAGCATCAACATTTTGTTAAGTTCATCACAAGATTTTCGGCATTATAATTGATTTGGCGGTGTTTATGAGTAATCTGAGTATTGTCCCAGATAGAGGGTACACTTTTACATATAACTGCATACTCAACTCCTTATTGCATATACATAACTGCATACTCAACTCATTGTTGCATATAACTGCATACTCAACTCATTATTACATATAAGTGCATACTCAACTCATTATTGCATATAACTGCATACTCAACTCATTATTGCATATAACTGCATACTCAACTCATTATTACATATAACTGCATACTCAACTCATTATTGCATATAACTGCATACTCAACTCATTATTGCATATAACTGCATACTCAACTCATTATTACATATAACTGCATACTCAACTCATTATTGCATATAACTGCATACTCAACTCATTATTGCATATAACTGCATACTCAACTCATTGTTGCATATAACTGCATACTCAACTCATTGTTGCATATAACTGCATACTCAACTCATTATTACATATAACTGCATACTCAACTCATTATTGCATATAACTGCATACTCAACTCATTATTGCATATAACTGCATACTCAACTCATTATTGCATACAACTGCGTACCCTTTTTTGTATTTCTTGGGCACTGACTATGTAACAATTTCTAGACATTTTTGTTTTGAAGAGTTTTAATTTTCAATGTACATTTGTTACTTTAATTTTAAATTTTTTACGACCGGTTTCGACACGTCTGAATCATTAACGAGCAAACTTAAAACTAATGATACTGATATGTTAACGATATGGACGTGTCGAAACCGGTCGCAAAAAATTTAAAATTAAAGTAACAAATGTACATTGAAAATTAAAAATCTTCAAAACAAAAACTGCATACTCAACTCATTATTACATATAATCGCATACTCAACGATTTTTCGGAGATTAGAGAGAGACTAATCAACTGGACGATCGATTTACTTTCAATGTATTTCAAATACCTTTTTTGTGAATTTATCAAAGCCATCAGTAATTTCCAGAGCTGATTTTGCAATTCCATGTCTGAACTGAATCCAATAAGAAAAAAATATCTGAACGAAAAGGTGTTGACATCTCATATGAAGTCCACTAGTCTTATTAGTTATAATAAGAACTGGACTATTCGGTATTAGGAGCTCTCATCACAAAGTAAATTGATACAAATTTTAATGAAGATTGCATTTCTGATTTAGGTGTTGGACAAGCATGGTATTTCCGTAGTGCTGGCGGCTATTTGGGAGGGTCACACGGAGTGTGTGAAAATTCTTTTGAAAAATGTGAGTAGCTGTTTTAATTATTATATATTTTTAAATATAATAATGATAAGCATTTAAAATACTAACAGTCTTAAACCAAATCCCCTACCGTAATAAAGAAGACTGTCAAATAAGTGGGTATTAAATATTAGAATTTTTTATATTGAAAATTCTTGCAGAAGCTTTGTTTCCGTGCATCTGTTATATTATCAGTCTTTGATTCCATGCATCTGTCTTATCTTATCTTTTGACAAGTTTCATAGCAAAGAAGAGACATCATATGTGTGGAATAACAAAGGCACAACTCAAAAAACTTATTTTTTCAGGAGAGCAGTTTGAATATTTCATTCGAGTGTATTAAATCAGTTTATTAACCAATAAAAAACATTGTTTTACAAAAGTTTGGAAGCTGTTATGTAATTTCGTTACATACCCTTTGTTTTTGAAATTTCAATGATCATTGTGCCACTATTTTTGCTTGAATTCGAATAAAATATTATAAATAACAATGTCACTTTCGCTTTGACCACAATAATATTTTAAAGAAATGTGCCATTTTTATCGAAAGTGTAATATATACTTAACTCAAAAATGTAATTTTTTTGACTTATGCCACTATTATTACTCAGATGTGACATGTACACAAACAACTGAAGGATCCTCTGCAATAATGATGAATGTCCAAAAATATTAAAATTTAAGTGAGTAATGTCATTCGGTCAATTGCCATATTGTGTAGTTAGTAATCTTGCTTACAAAATCAGCAATAACGCTTTCAGTTCCGAGATAAACATGTGTTAAACTAGCTGGTTCCCGGCATGCGTTGCTATGCCATTTAATAAAGAAATTGTTTCTCCCTGCGTGTCCTTTTCCATTCATCCCATTCCCTTCCGCCTCCCTTTCCTCTCCCGCGTTCCCTTCCCCCTCTCGCGTTCCCACACCGTCTTCCTCTCCCCACTCCCCTTGTCTGCTTCCCCCATCCCGCGAACCCTCCTCCCGAGTTCCACCCTCCCGCATTCCATTCATTCAGTCCCACCTATTGCAATTTTTTTATTCAAATTTCGTAATGCCAAAGCTCACCAGTAGTTTTATACAAACCTTGTCCTGACCATAACGAACACAACAAAAAAAGAATTATCCAATTTGGTGCAGTCGTTCGGAAGTTATGCGCGTACATACATTTCGGCGATTCATATTTATTTATATTTTTGAATGTAGCTATTACTTTGTGGTTATCCATTATAGAAAAATGAAATAATTGAAGTTTGTATAAACCACTTATATGATGCGCAAATCCGACCGGTTTCGGAACAAACGTTCCTTCGTCAGGGAAAGCTTATACTAATTTGACAGTTTCGAACAATGTTTTATTATGGTAGGGGTGGAGCCGTTGCTAATTAATAATGTAGATTGGGTGGGTAGGTATTAACATTTTTATTTATATAGATTATTTGGCTACTCGGCTAGAACGCTCAACGTCACAGTTGTTCACGGCAATAATGATATATGTCCATTAATTTAGAGTCCAGAAAGAACATCCACGGCCATGCTCCATAGAAATTTTAATAATAGTCCATGGGAATCAAGTGTGGTCAACACACCAGTTTCTTTTTGGTCTGTGAAGGCGCAGATATTAATAAGGGAGAAGTTAATTAAACCAATCATTTGGACACCCCATCATTATTGACTGCAAACGCAGTGTGGAAACGTGGACTGTTATCATTATAGTACTGATTTTTTAAGACTTATTCAAGATTATATAATTTTTAATTAGTTTATAATACCTGAAGATTATTTGTGTACCTGTGTATCTATGATTATTTGTATATCTATGATAATTTTACAAAGAAATAATACGATGATACATGTTTTTTAACTTGAATAAAAAATATTATCTCAGTTTTTTTTCAACGTTTATAAACTTAAAACCCAATTATCTTGAAACTAAAAACCAAGGACATTCATCATTATTGCAGTGGACCCTTCAACTATGATCATTTGCATCAGCTAACTATACATCAGCACTGACCAATCGGATGCATGTTCTAAGCAATAAGTTTGATGGTATTTTGGACATATTTAGTGACCCTGTTTATGAAATAAAGCGCACTCTATACCAGCATTGAGCGGCTATATTATTACATTATGCATTAGCCTAAGTCACCATTTGTTGCAAAACCGACACCTTTTCCATAGGTCACCCCAAGTGGATCGCTACGTTTGGTGACTTAGCAGGGGTGAGGTTTGTCCTGGTCTTAGTGGCAGATGTGTCATGTGGAAAACTCTAGAAAACTTGATTTGATGAACACAAGCACAAACAAACAATTACCTTATTTAATAGATTAATTTTTATACAGCTGTGTTGCGCTTTAGCCATTTTTCCTTTTCAGTATCGATATACTATGTTGCTGTTTGTTTTGAATACTTTTGTTCAAGTTTTTTTTGGATCGCTCATTATAATACTTAATTTATTTAAATACCCGGCAAGGTGGAGTTTTTCGAAATCAGATGTAGACAGTGACTTTCCAACTTATTTTGAAGGTCAAGCGTGCAAAATTTCATCAATCTCAGAATAAAACTGTATAAAAATCAATTCCATGCCGCCCACACACACAGAGCCTCTTTATACCTATATAAATACGTAGAGGGAATTTGGGAGGCGGGAATGGGTACCGCCGCCCCGGGAACCTTTATTGGATAACCAACGCCTCTGCCATACGTCGCCCCAAGTGGTTCGCTACATTTGGTGATTTAGCAGGGGTGCCCGGGTTCATGGGGTGAGGTTTGTCTAGGTCTTGGAGGCGGATGACCAGGACACACTGAACCCAAGATTCCTACCCACCCCTTAAACCCTTTTCCTTCCCAGAACTCTCCTCTCCTTCCTTTCCTTAAAAAAACCCTCCACACAGCATCTCCAAAGATGACATAGGGCCTGAGGGAAATTATTTTCCTCAGGGCCTCCTGTGTGGAATCATGTAAGAAAAAAAAAAGTTCAAATTATTGCAAGTCAATAAATTGTCATAATTTATTTAATGTTTTATTTCAGGGGGCGTCGAAGAGTGGGACAACTCCAGATGGCCTCCCATACTTGGAGGCAGCCGAGACTCCAGAGATCAAACAACTTCTCACATAGAAATTGTCTAAGAATATAAGTGTGTTTCGTTTTCTATGTGGGTGCAGTGATATTTTATTTTATTTTCGCTTATTTGCTGTAAAATCATATCAAGTCTTGAGAAATTTCCTGTAATTCGCCAATTTATAATAGACTGCCTAATATTTTTGAATCAGATTTTACTAATATTATTCTGTCTAAAAATCATAAAACTTGCTCACATTCTCCCGTTGCTTTAGTGATTTACACGATTTTAAGGAATTGATAAATGCTTCATATAAACACATAACTACTACTTATTCAATATAGGGAAATTATTCCTCCATCTCTGACTCTGAAGGGGCACCGCACAGTGTTTGTGTTTGTACTCTCAATTCTTGCAGCGTCCCTGTGTTAATCATTAACTAGAGGTGATTTAGTAGCTTTTTGTATATTTTGTGGTTTTGCTAAATACTCTTATGTTTGCTCTTCAATAAATTTACTTAGATATTATTTTCATCTTTAAGATTAATTTTATTATTAAGATTCAATATAATCATCAATGTATATCTTACATAATATTTAAATATTAGATTGTCAAATATTTGGTTGTTGGTGTAACTTATTGCAAGTTTTTTTGTAGAATTCCTTGAAAATAAATGATTTTGTAAAATTGTATTGCATCTGTTCTCATTCATTTACAAAAACCTTGAAATATTATGCGGAAGTATTTCAGAATAAAGTAGTCCCAGAGAGAGGTCATATTTACTTCTTCTTCTTCGATGGCGCTACAGCCCATATCGAGCTTTGGCCTCCTGCAACAGTCGCCTCCAACTCCTCCTGTCCTCAGCGGCTGACTTCCAATTTGGAACCTGGAGAAGCTGTGCTGCATCCCCTCTTACTTCGTCTTCCCACCCCAGTCTGGGTCTTCCCACTTTCCTCTTTCCACCTGGGTGTCCAGTCAAAATTCTTTTTGGGACGCGTGTATCCGGCATTCTCTGTACTTGCCCAGCCCATCTCAGCCTGAGGAGTCTCATATGTGTTGAGATGCTAGGTGCCTTATATATATCATACAATTCTGTATTATTATTGGTCATATTTACTTCATCGATGAAAAATCTTCCTTCTCACACGTCAGTATGAAAACAAAAAAGACGGAAGATATTAGAATGATGACGTCACTTACAACTTATCTCTGGGACAACTATAATCCCGTTACTCCTGCCGAGTGATTCTATATCTTTTGTGAGATCGAGATCTCCTGTCAGATTTGTGTGATTTTCTATGGCTGTTATTTGCTTTTTCTATGGGTATCAGGCCAGCTTCGTTGATTTAAAACAATCTAAACTAAAATATGCGACAGCTCACAGTTGAAATCTGGCATTGGCCCATAGAAAAAGCAAATAACAGCCATAGAAAATCACACAAATCTGAGAAGAGATCTCGTCCATCAAGAGATCTCGATCTCACAAAAGATATACAATCGCTCGGCTGATTTCAGTGGCTGTTAGAAACCGTTTCCTCAAAATATTTTCACATCCGGAAATAAATTATCACTTTACCTACTGTAAATGAATTCTCGATAAAATAAGAAGCTAGAATATCGAAAAAAGAAGCTAAACCACAAGTCTCGATTACATTGAGCGAGTTTACAAGCTATTAGCCGGTAAGTTTAAAAGCAGGTAAATCGGCAAGTGAGATTGTCATGATGACACACAAAACTGCTGCCTACTCGCTCAGTAATGACAGTAGCAGCTCCAGCAATTCTGACAGTTGCGAAATCAGCTGTTGGTAAGCTGCCATCTTGAGCGAGTAGCGAGTAAAGTTGACTACCTTTCAACTTTTTTCGTAGATTATCCACAATCTGCTTGTTAGGTAGTAACTGAGCGACAAGGGCGTAGCTAGGATTTTGTTAAGGGGGGGGCAGGCGTAGACAAACCAAGAATATATCTAAGGTAAATGCTGCATGAGCAACGGGACAGGTTACGTTAAAAATGAAAAACAAAATATCCATCAGTTAATTTATTTTACAAATAAAGTAGTCAACGAGGTTCTTCACAAAACCTTTTTAACAACTCAGTTTCAATTGTATCCTTAGTTTTGTTGTACTATGGTTCTGTGTACACTGAGAGCATACATAGGCAGTTCAAACGGTTTTCAGTCATCGTTGATCTTCAGCCATGTTTTAACAAGACGCAGTGTAGAAAAGGATCTCTTTATGTTACTTGTAGTGCAAGGATGTAAGTATTGCTTTTTTTGTTGCAGGAAAGAAAATGTTCGCCTCCTGTAACACTTCAGTAAAATCTAGTTTTTCGAGATCTTCTCTGGTCATACCCTTGTTCTGCCATTTTTTATACCATAGTTCGGCTTCTTAATTAAAATTAAGTAAATCGTAATATAGGCAAAAACTTAGTGCTTTTTCTTTGAAATCAATTAAAGACATATTCAACATTGTACTGGGATGTAGCGACATTAATCCGAAAGCAGGCAAATTCTGGTCACCAAAACGCTGCTCCAATGCAGATATTAGGGAATCTAAATAAGGAATGATAATCGATCGCTTCCAAAAATCGCATGGAGTCTCAGCAAGGTGATTGGACCGATGTTGTTGGCGAGATACAATGCGTGGGAATTGTATATCAGTTCCAAAGGCAGCTGCAGTTCTAATTGAAATATCTAAAATATTTTGGCTCTCTACATCTGCGTTGCTTCGATGATCATTTATAACAAATTATACCTTTAATATGACTCATACATGCGTACATATGGCTGGTTTCCGATTGTAAAGCATTGGCAATAGGTTCCAATATGCCTGAGTACTTGGCTATCAGTTGAACACATTGTAAACTGATTTAATAACAGCACAATGTAACTGATAGGCACGTTTTCTTGATGCTTCATTAATCATGATTAACTAAAAAGGTAATAATAAAAATTAAATTGGCTCTCACAAACAATAGGCTACCAACGTACAGGGCTGGGCAAAATACATGCTTTGCTGTAATTGAAATACAAATTACAAAATACTTTTTCGCATGTATTTAAAATACGAAATACAAAATACTTTCAAGGCATGTATTTGAAATACAAAATACAGTATTTTAACCATTTTTTTCTTTCAAATACAAAATACAAATTACAAAATACATTTGGTTTTGGTAGAACCTTTGGTTGCAATAAATTGTCGTAAATGCCCTTATCTAAGGGTGCGTTTCCATAGAAGCAATGTTGAGCAGAGTGAGACAGAGACGTGCAAAAATTGACCAATCATATTGCTCAAAAGACACACCTCATCTCCGCTTCACTTGTAAAATTTGTGGTAAAGGACTCAGGTGTTAGATAATATAATAATAATATATTATTATTATACCTAACACGACATTTGTATAGCGCAGTTTTGTGTTATTTCTAGTGACCGACCGAAGGTTCGGTTTCGGTTTCGGCAAGGTTCGGTAAAAAAATCTAGTTTCGGCATCAGTTTCGGTTTCGGCAGAAAATCTGCCGAACCTTCGGCCGCACCGAAACTCTGCATTCGTGAATTATCGCGTGCCGTTTGACTGACTTCGGGTGAGTTTGTGGCTCGTGTGTCATCCACCATCATCAACTGAGTTCGCCGGCCGGTCCGGCGTGCTTGTATTGTGAGTTTATATGATCACAAACTTCAATTATTTTTATTTATTTAACAAGTGTAAATAAAAATTAAAATATAGTCTCCTTCAACGGAAGCAATCATACGAACAGTCCCTCCTTTGATGTGCTTGGTGTAAGGCCCTCCGTTCATGGAGATACTTACAATCTACGTAATTGTGACGAAACCACAAGTACCCTGCTGATATACTACTTTTTAATGCTAGTCTCCGTTCACGGCGCTATCCGAAATATACTGAACTTGATCATTTTTCACGTGCAGCCGTGGAGTTAACACGCTGTCAAGCGATGTCATATGACTTTTTTTCCAATATCAATCCATGCCATCTCCACTAAATCCTTTCTAACGTATTCTGGTAAAGTATAGTTATATAAACATGCATTTTTTCCACTTGCAGAACAAATCTAACATTACTTTCATGTTCCGACGTCATTTCTGTCAAACGTCAAATGAATAAGTATCAGACACAAATGATGCGACGCGTCGCGTGCGATCAGCACTGTCGGTATCGTGATACTGATTGGAAACCGACAGCCACCGCGTAGCGCCGTGAACGGGCACCAGCAAAATCGTACGGGGGGTACTTACGATCGGCGCGAATGATACGCGCACGAAGATCAAGTATCTTGTAAGTATCTCCGTGAACGGAGGCAGTAACTCTAAGTGACCAGCTCAGGTATGGGGGCTCCATCGAAGCCAGAGTTTTAGACTCTCAGAAACTGGGCATACTGTACAGGACCCGCAGATACTTTAATAGTACACAACTGCTAACACTGTACAAATCTCAACTGCGCCCCACTATTGAATTTGGCAGCCACCTCTGGTCTGGAGCCCCAAAATATCTTTAAAAAAAAAAAAAAAAAACCCTTGACTCTGTGCAGAAACCGGTGGTCCAATTGATAGATTCTCCTAACACAAACGGATTGCGATCTTTAGAGCATAGGCTTCAGGTGGAAATCTGTCCTTGTTCTACCGGTAATACAATGGAAGATACTCTGAGGAAATAGCGCCATCGATCCCCTCGGCAGCAGTGCGTAGTCGGGGAACATGCCAAACATGCGCCCAACATATGTACACGGTTGACATTAGTCACATGAGAACGGGTCGTTTCTATGACTCATTCTTGAGTTCAACAGCTCGGCTGTGGAACGTTTTGCCGGCCTCTATGTTTCCTCCCTCCTACAACATGGGTCTCTTCAAGACCATTTACTCCTTCCTCTCCCCAAAAAGACCTCCCCATAACATACAGCATCTTCAAAGATGACATACGCCCTGAGGGAAATTATTTTCCTCGGGGCCTCTCATGTGGAGTTAATGTAAAAAAATGTTGTGATTGTAAACGCAATTAAAATTATAATATTCAATTTATGAGGTCCTTACTTTATAGTGTATACAATTGTAAAAAATAAGCCGAATTTCAGTAAACAATAGATTTTTAACATGTCTAAAAAAGTTTCGGTTTCGGTTTCGGCCGAAACTGAGACAGATATCGAATATTCGGTTTCGTTTTCGGTAGAAAATCCTGTTTCGGTCGGACACTAGTTATTTCACTTCAAGTGCGCTCTACTGTAATTAACTTAAAAATAATCTAGTATTCAGTAAAATTATTCCTATAGTGCTTGATCTAATACTATGACACAAAAAAGTACAATACAAAGCAATGACTAGCATTATATAATATGATAGAAAATGTACAATAACAGTGCTGTTATAGCACAGAACGTGTTGCCAACTCTAAATATTAACATACATAACAAATAGCTCTGGATTCTAGTGTTTTTAGTCTACGTATTATTTATCTATGTCAGTTTATTTTTCATTATCATTATTAAGATCGCTAAATGTATTTTGAACCCATAAGTATTTGAAATACAAATTACAAAATACCTAAGCCCCGGGTAATTGAAATACCAATTACAAAATACATTTTTAGGAAGTAATTGAAATACAAATACAAAATACGTATTTGTATTTCAAATACAAAATACGTATTTGTATTTCAAATACGTATTTCAATTACATGTATTTCAAATACTGCCCAGCCCTGCCAACGTAATATTACTTTACGGTTTGTGAGCATTCCTCTGCATCTTCTAGGGGGGGGGGGGGGGCAGCTGCCCGTACCTCGCTATGCCCTTGCTGAGCGAGTTTACCAACAGATAGTGAATTTCCCAGATAGTAGCTTGTAAATTCGCTCAATGTAATCGAGGCTTAAGGAGGAAAAAAAATTGTATTACACTATATAAACACAAAAAACAATTTGAATCGTATATAAATTTATTTGATAAATTACAAAAATAATTCTCATAGCAGCGTAGGAGCTTGCAAACATATTGACTAGCATAATAGTAATAGATGTGCACCTTTTTAATGTCAAATAAAACATTTTACTAGTAAGGAGGCATCAGGAAACATTCACCAAAAGAAAACTAAGAATTTTCAGCATTTTATATTCCGGGGGACAAAATATTTCTACAAATTTAACAACTGTAAATAAATAGTTACAAAAATATTGTAGTTGCGTAGAGAGCTTACTAACAACTCAACAAGAAGGGTGATTCTGTATCTTTTGCGTAATATATGTTAAATGGGCCGTATGTGACACATTTTGACAGTTTTCTTAAATGCGGTATTCCATATTGTGCTACTGAGCTTAACACTGTGCTTGTGTTAAGGCGATCCACTAGTTCAGGAAAAAATCGAAATCGGAATTCACGCCCTTTATGGGAGGAGTTTAAAAATACTTGAGAAAAAGATTTTGGAAAGGTTGGAAAAGGTATTTGAGAGTTTTGTTTTACAGGTTGATTTCGTAAAGGCCTGTAAAAAATATTAATTCCTGTTTTACGCATTGTTTATTGTAATAAAACGGAAATTTAAAATTGATTTCACGAAATCAAGCGACGCGGAGTGACGCGTCCATCTCCCGCTCAGTTCGGGGCGTGACTGAGGTTTGGCGACTGTGGCGTGAACAGTAGTTCTTCGGTGGACGCCATAGGGTTCACTTTGAAAAACCGAATTCGTCGACTAGCGGCCGTATTGTAAAATAACAACGCGAAAATGCATATTTTATTTTATTTTGGGAAGATTGGGTGTAAATATCAACTTTTTTTGCGATCATTATAAAATAAACTGAATTTGCCACATTATACAATAAAACCATAACCGAAAAGGGGTTTATAAATAGGAGAGTTTGGACTTGAAAGTGTGTTTTTTAGACCTTATACTTTATTTTTTTATAGGCTTATTAAAAGACTTTAACTGAAGCATCTACAATACTTCTAAGCGATCAAATTTTCAAAACAAAAACATATGATTTTGTATGATTTTGCATTATTTACTATGGCTTCATCTTAAGAAACCAATCTTAAAAGTATTTACTTACCCAAATGCCAGAGATGATGGCTCCTTTGCCGTGTAATCCTCAATGGTCATTTATGAATGCTTATTAAGCTTGCGTGTAAGTAATTTTAATAAATAGTAATTCGTGTTTTTAAGAAGATAATTAACCCACTCACACGACAGGCATAGGCAAGCCGTTGAAAGCCATAGAAAATCACAGAAATTTGACAGCTGATAACGCACGACGGAAGCCTTCCGATATCCGACAGATTTTGTCTAAATTGTCTTGTGCCAGGCATAGACGAGCCGTTGAAAGCCATAGAAAATCACAGAAATTTGACAGCTCATAACCTACAATGGAATCCTTCTGATATCCAACAGATTTTGTCTAAATTGTCTTGTAATGCTGACTTAATGCAAAAGATACAGAACCACTCTTCGGTGGATAAGGCTTGTAACCGCACATTCCCGGAGGATTTTAAACAGCACTTCCTGAGCATATTTGGATTACAAAAAGTAGAGTCGTTTAGCTGTCCGATGATATTTTTTTCTATTAGCAATAAAAAATATATTTTTCAATCTTCACTGCTGATCCCATTCTTATATGCGCGCTGTTTTGTTTGTTACATGTGCTACAGTCCTTATCACATGTTCATACGTGACCCACCGCTAGGCTAACCCGAGTATTAAGTTGCGACGTGTGATGGAAAAATATTTTTATTGCTTTTAACTGAAAGAAAATATCATCGAACGGAAAAATGACATCTAAATTTCTTACTCCAAATATGCTCAGAAATTGCTGGTTAAAATACTTTGTGAACGAGCAGTTATATATTATATCCTGTATAATATATATCTTTTTAAAGTTAAACGAAAAACTTCTTAAAGTTAAAAACTACAACGGGAAGAAGGCACCATTGATGTAGAATAAAAAAAGATATATGTATTCATCTCATTGGGCACAGGGGCTGTCATTTCATCACAAATCTGCTCCATTTTGATGTTTTTTATATTTACTTTTTTGATTAGGACAATAACAGGCATTTTGCTGTGAATCCAGGTAGGCCTTGCAGCCGAGGGTGGTTATGGTGCTGTAAGACAGTTTTGCCGCCGCTTTACAACCTGTAAAAAATATATAGGTATAATAATTAGTGCAATGCTGATGTACGCGTGATAAACGAAAAGAATGTGGCGCTAAGATGGATGGAGAAAGGAGTGCCAGGAGAATACATGACGTGAAACTGAATAGTAAAAAAAGACAGAGAAGCCCAAGGAAGACATTTTTTTTCACATTAGCTCCACACAGGAGGTTCTGAGGAAAATAATTTCCCCTAGGGCCTTGTCATCTTTGGGAATGCTGTGTGGAGGAAAGAAAGGAGAGAAAGTTCTGGGAAGGAAAAAAAGTATGAGGAGTGGGTAGGAATCTGGGGGTCAGTGTATCAAGCAGTGACGGATGTATGAATCCATCCCTCCCTCTGTGATGCAGGGAATGCGTGGAGAGTCCGGTTAGACAAACCACACCCCATGAACCCGGGCACCCCTACTAAGTCACCTAACATATCGAACCACTTGGGCAGATCTATGGCAAAGGTGTTAGATATCCAATAAATGGTTCCCGAGCCGCGGTACCCATTCCCGCCTCCCAGAGTGATGTGTAGATCTAGAAGCAGAGTTGCTAGTATTATACTCTGCCTACACCTCTGGAGAAACGATGTGATGATTAGTTAGCTAGTTTTTTGATTCTTCGATGAAGAATCATATTAGAGCAACGAAATATGACAGATTTAATAATTATCCTCCCTAATGCATTACAGGTCTCTATGACTATTCTTTCCTTCATTTCCTTGAAAAGACTCTCGACAAAGCATGCCCAAATAAGATCTTATAAATGTTTAGGTGAATGACCAAGGAGAGAGATGTTCACCTCAAAGCACAGCTTCCAGCATCAGCATCTATTAGTCATTTTTCAATTGATTACTAGCTTAACACACTTCACGCGGATGAGAACAGATGGAACAAAATGGATTTTGGGAAAAAGTTCAGATTATGGGCGAAATTCCTAAAAAATAAAACTAGTTATCTTTATACTAACTTTGGGCCGGGGAATCCGAATCTGAAAGAATTAGGTTGGGGCAAGCAAATATAAACTGAATTACACGACTGCAAAATTTTGAATCCATACACAGTTTACAGGTAATTTTGATGTTTTTGACACTCTCAACAATGCCATAGAAAAAACCAAAGATATTTTATGTTCAACCACAGAAAATTAAGTGATGCCATAAGCAAAAAGAAAGTGCCCCCTTCGTAGCGCCTACTCGCGTCAAGGCAAGAAAACATCCCAGTTTTCAAGTAGTTTAATGGCTACGCTAGGTTTGTGTAACATGGTTTGTGATACAAAATAAAATACCCCCTTCGTAGCGCCTACTCGCGTCAAGGCAAGAAAACATCCCAGTTTTCAAGTAGTTTAGCGGCTACGCTAGGTTTGTGTAACATGGTTTGTGATACAAAATAAAGTGCCCCCTTCGTAGCGCCTACTCGCGTCAAGGCAAGAAAACATCCCAGTTTTCAAGTAGTTTAGCGGCTACGCTAGGTTTGTGTAACATGGTTTGTGATACAAAAGAAAGTGCCCCCTTCGTAGCGCCTACTTGCGTCAAGGCAAGAAAACATCCCAGTTTTCAAGTAGTTTAGCGGCTACGCTAGGTTTGTGTAACATGGTTTGTGATACAAAAGAAAGTGCCCCCTTCGTAGCGCCTACTCGCGTCAAGGCAAGAAAACATCCCAGTTTTCAAGTAGTTTAGCGGCTATGCTAGGTTTGTGTAACATGGTTTGTGATACAAAAGTGAATAAAATTTATAAAAAATAATTACTGAAATTATAAACATGTTTTTTTACGTTATTGATATTATTGCTTAATGGCAACACTTAATTTTTGTGGTAATTTGTAATATCTTTGGTTTTTTTCTATGATCTTTATTGTCAGATGATTGGTTTATTTATGATTGTCAGAAAGGGGCCAAAATGGCCTGTTATATTGTGTGTAAATTCAAAATTGTACAGTCGTTTAACTCAGTTAATATTGCCGAGTGTAACCTAATTCTTTCAGATTCGGATTTCCCAGCCCAAAGTTAGTATAAAGATAATTAAATTTCTTCTTTCGGAGTATCGCCCATAAAAAGATGTGTCATTAATTTATTGCAGATTGTTTGTGTATCGAAATTTTTTAAGTCGTGTAATTCAGTTTATATTTGCTCGCCCCAACCTAATTCTTTCAGATTCGGATTCCCCGGCCCAAAGTTAGTATAAAGATAACTAGTTTTATTTTTTAGGAATTTCGCCCATAATCCGAACTTTACCCGGATTTTGTTTTAAACTGTTACTATTTTTGAAAATAATACATTTATATTTTAATTAAATTTTTGTATGTAGTACTCACCACACCACAACTATAAAAGTATTTTCTGAAATTAAAGCACAACAATGCCTTTTTCGTCATTCAAAAAAGGTGTAAAAGTTAGAACTCTTCTGCAGAAAGTGCTAAGTGGGAACTAGTGTGAAAATTCTATTGATTGATGAATGAATATCTGTTTACCTTTCACTACTGTATCCGCTGCTACGGCCATGGATTTATGAGTTTCACAGTAATTGTACAGGCATCTTTGGAAATCCATATCACACTTCTCTTTTCCTGAATTGCATGTATCGTAGCACATATCGTGTTTGTCGCAACAAGAAGTCATTTCTTGCAGTGGCAAATATTGCTTATCAATTTCAAATCCAAGAGGACCACATCCATTTGATGAAGGAATGTGATTCCTGTTCCTAGTAGTTTTTGCTCCTGAAACAGAAAATAAGTGAAATATTAGTTGAAATTGATTATTCATTATTGATACCGACAATAAGAGAAATTTATTATTTGGTCTGTTGAGCTTGTTTTGTTGTCAGTTAAGAGCGTTTAACCAGCCAGCGGACGAAAATCCACATTTCGTCGAAAGTTGTTCTGCCGATCGTGCAGGGCGGTTACAATGAGAAAGATTAATTATTCTCCGTACCAGCTTTTTTAAATTTTAACTCAATTTCGAATTTATTTCAATTCAAATTAGCTTTAATTTATGCCTTCATCCAAAAATGCTGAAAGGCGTGATGATAAAACTATTTACTTTTTGTAGTTATTTTTTGATCACAAGTATTTGTCATTTTTCAATAATGTCTAAATTTAATAAGAATGTTAAAAAAATCTGAAATTTATTAGTTTGTAAGTGCGCAAATAAATACACAAATGGACCAATTTTAGTCAAGAAACACATGTCCGTACATATTTTTTAATGATTTTATTGAAACTAAAATTAAAATTCTAAAACATGCGTTTGCTAGATAATATATTGATTTATTTTACTGCATGATTATATTATTTGAAATGGGTGTGGTATATTACAAAATCTTTTTTGAAAATTTAACAAATCTGCCAACGACCTATGGAATAACCTTCCTATACTAAAAATTAAAAAAATTTCTCAAAATTTATTACATGCGAATGCTAGATAAAAGAACAATCTTTCGAAATCCATTTATAATTTTTTGTGGAAAAGAGTCAATACGTCTAAAATCTGATTTGAAAATGAAATATTTCTGGTTTTCCCTGGTAATGCCCTCTTAAAAGCTGACAATGTGGTTATTCAAACTATACATGAATAATTACACAAGAATTGGTCCAATCCCACGGACACGAAGTTGAGTCGTCTGAAAGTGTCTGTTATATGCTGATGATGCGGTGCTGATTTCTAACAGTATGGAAGATCACAGTCTCTCGCGTCTTAGGATGAATGAAGTATGTATGAAGAATGTAAGTAAGTCTAAAGTCATTGTGTTTGAAAGAGTGAAAACAGTGTGCAATATAGTTATGAATGATGAAATACTTGGAGCAGGTGGATGAGTTTGTATATTTGGGAAGTGCTTGAGTTTAAGAGAGATGCGAAGGCTGATAGAGATATTGAAAGAAGGGTAAATGCAGGTAACTCCAAATGGAGGACTGAAAGCCATTGGCGCTAACAAAAAACTGTCCACAGAAGCAACACTAGCAGTCCACAATGGAGTTCTGGTACCTACCCTGATGTGTGGCAGTGAGGCATGGAACTGGCGGAGGAAGGATGAAAGCAGACTGAATGCTGTAGATATGAGATACCTAAGGGTAATGTGTGGTAAAACCATGGGTAAATATTTCAAAACACACTTTAAAAAATTAAAACAAATTGTACTAGATAGATAATGGTTAGTAATAAGTAATTCAGAAACCGGAATTGAAAAATATTGCGTTTTAATGTTTTTTTTTTAATTTTAAAAATGCGAAATGTAACAAGGACCGCCATGTTAATTACGACGATGAAATACGCATTTTTAAAAGAAAAAATCACTTTCTGTCAGTTACACAATAATAAGTACGAATTGCAATCTTCTGAAATGAAAAAATAATGCGTATTAATCATTATTTTGTTTGGTTTCATAAACACGAAAAATCACACGAGACGTTTGCCGTCATAATTAACAACGTGGTGTTCCTTGAGAAATGACATTTTGCATTTTTAAAGATAACAAAATAACCATTAAAATGCAATATTTTTCAATCCCGGTTACTGAATTACTTATTACTAACTGTAATCTACATAGTACAATTTAAAAAAATATTTCAAAGTGTGTTTTGAGCATGGACTCGATAGGGAAATATTTACCAAACCATGTATGATCCTGTGAGTCAGGTCATGTCAAGAGTCAGAATAATAGAAGTGTGTGTATGAATATGAATGAGGCAAAGAGTGTGTGTCAAGACCGAATTGTTTGGCGGTCCATCCTCTCTGCCCATTCTTGCGGGAAAAGGCGCTATAGTTAGTTAAATGCTGACTCCGTAGATATACTCGGCTGACCCCAAAATAATATTGTTTACTTATTTACTTACCATCTGGGCATTTAAATATGCAATTTTCTTCCACAGCTGCGTCAAAAACATCATGCACGGACCTGAACTTTTCGGCAACAGTGATAACATTCTTTAGAACATCGCCGAAAACAGATTCTGCAGCAAGAACAGCATCTTTCAAATTTTGTAAGATACCTGATCCCATGCCAGTGTACGCGTAGCCCAAAAATGTTACACAATAAATGAAAATTTTCATGTAAGGTATTTCCATGATTACCGCTTCTTGAATGTTCGTCTCTTATTTAGGAAAAAAGAAGTAAATCTTGCTGTCATTATCCTAAACGAATTATTTTCATGACGTGTTGCTCACTCATACGACGTTATTATTTTCCCTACATAAAAATAATATTATGAGTAACTTTATAGAACATAACCTAAATTATTTATCATAACAAGAAATGAAGAAATAAGAAAAGTCAAAAAAAGCAAAGAAAAAATAAAGTGACATGGAAAGTATTGGAAAAATGCGTCATACAGTAACAGAACGATGATGACTAGAAAAAATAAGCCACTGATGAATCTCTGAATATTTATATTCTACATAAATTGAACTCAACGATATCGTCCTCAACTTTTTTATCTATGCTTCTCTATGGCGTTTGCGTCAATTTTCGTACAAATAGGTGAAATAGGTTATTTTGTTTATAAAACCGGACATTTTGTTGTGCATAATTTGGTGGGAATCTTAGTTTTTCCTGTTCTTCTTGTTCATTGCTCTGACCAAGCGTCAGATTAATCTTCATAATTAATAACAAAATGACACGAAGCGGGTGAGTAAAATACCAATTGAGGTTATTTAACAACATGACAGAAGTATAAGTAATTATGTTTACTATTGTTTAATTTGTTGATTCAATAATATTTATATTATAGTTATAGATTATAGAGGTTTATTAATGCCACAATATTCTTTATTGATGCTTCAACAGTTAAAGATTTAGCATGGATTAATGTTTTAATTTTCACCTTATTTAGCCGGGATAGGGAGAGTAGACGCCGCTCTACCAGTAAATCCGTAAGTCCCGAAAGGAAAAGACGACGTTCTCGAAGCAGAGACAGACCAACTAAGTCTTCTAAACACAGACGCAGTCGCAGCAGGGAACGGGAAAGTAAAAGGGAAAGGCGTTCGCACAGCAGAGAACGCAAATCGTAAGTCTTTCTTGTTTAACGATTTATGAGAACTTAAATGACATTATTGTATTATAATACATACTATTCTACTGCATAATAGACATTTGAAATTATGTATTTTCTTATTTTTAATATTTCCAATTTATCTGTGGATGATTTCACGACACTGATTTTGTTTTTACAGTGTTAAGAGTGACAGTTTTAAGGGTTCCTCCTCATCTCGCTCCAGAAGACATTCCAGGGATTCAGAGCGGCCTAAAGACAAAGAACGTTCCAGATCCGTAGAGAAACATGGCAAAGAAGAAGAGTCAGAATTTGATCCCGGGAATGTTGACAAGGTAAAACATAGAGCTTTTGATTCTAGTAACACGAGTAAGCCTCTTCCAAAAGCAAATAAGTGTCCTCACTCACAGACGCTATTTCCTCCAGGGGCCCTATTCCCGACGGTCGATCAAAAGTTCCTCGTTATGCGCCGCGAAGAGAGCGAAAATTTATCGTCGTCGCGACGAACTTTGTCGAATCCTTCAATTTTACGTATTCTTGAACGTCGACCGATCGAAGTGATGATTATATTGGCAGCCCTGTGAATATTGTCTATGTTCTTGGTGTTTTTGAGATTTCTATGGTGTGACTGTCAGACTAAAAACAAAACAACAACAGAAATGGCCGCGGGTTGCATCACGATTGCTCAGAAACAATTACTAATTGAATTAGTAAGTTCGGATGTGGAACTTGTGAGTGGCAAATTTTCCTCTACATTTACCTTCGCCGAATCCAGACGGAGATGGGTGGCGATTGCCGAAAAATTGAATGCCATGGCAGGGGCCAACAAAGATTTCAAACATTGGAGAAAGGTTTGTTTTGATTCATTTCCACTTAAAATGTCTATTTGTTACCCTAATGCTTCGTTCAGATTAAGCTCTGCCTACGACAAATTTTTATTCAATAAAACAAACACCATGCTCACATTTCACATGGATTCCATGCCTAATCAAGTCAACTCGACATCTCTTTGAAGTCATTAAAACCCTAACATATTTAACCATTTTTTAATATATTTTTTATCATCACTTTACTGAAGAGGTTCTAAGTTGTTCGGTCACCGCTCACATGGTGTTTCGTTTAGCCTAATTTATATGTTTTGAAAATCACAATATTGAAAAGAATGATAATGGGGCTACGTTATTTCAAAGCTGATTGTTTCAAAATTCAAGTAAAATTGTTTGATATTGACGTTGTCCTGCTTTTTGAATAGTTTAAGATCTTATAAAGTGTCTTTCCACCAATATTTTGTGTAAATAATTAATATAATTCAAAAATCTTTTCAGACTTGGCAAGACTTACGGTCAAAGGCCAAGTTAAAGCATGCCTCCTTGAGGCGGCATGCGGCCGGGACGGGAGGCGGACCACTAGAGCCAGCAGTCAGCCTCAACGCGACTGACGAGCTGATACTACAGACAATCAGCCCAGTCTTGATTACGGGCCACACGGAAGTTCAACATGGGGAGGTCAACTTCGACTTTGAATCACTTGGAGGACCACAGTCTGTTGCTGGCTGCAGCAGATGTCAGACTGTTGAGATGCCGCTGTTCTCGGAGGCCACAACTCCTCTTGCGCTTTTCACAGCGCTCTTGAGGCGATTTTTCGCAAAAACAGCGCTATATAAGTTGTCCAAATTTATATTGGTACCTCCTACCCATTTTAGTTTTATCTCGGAGATAAAAATGTTTTTTTTTTTTTAAATTAACCAAAGATAGTTAGTATACAATATCAGGGTAATGAATGCAAGTTTTATTTGTATCATGTATAATTTTAATGTTTAACTAATTAACACCAGAAAATAATTTACTAGAAAATATCAGACTTGATTAGTTTCATCAGTGTACGAATTGATTATTTTTCACTTGTAATACAAAATATGTTGAAATAATTACAATTGTAATTGAACATCTGAAACCGTATTGTTTTCTGCATTCTATGATAAAAATTGTGTTATTATGCTACTGCATTTTAGTTTTATCGAAGATAAATATAATGTTTTTCTAAAATTAACCAAAGATATTTAGTAGACAATATCAATAGCAGTGTTGTAATTGAACAGCTGAAACTGTGATGTTTGCTGCGTTATATGATATAAATTGTGATATTATGCTACTGCATTTTAGTTTTATCGAAGATAAATATAATGTTTTTTTCTTTAAAATTAACCAAAGATAGTTAGTATAGAACATCAGGGTAATGAATGCAAGTTTTTTTTATCATGTATAATTATAATGTTTAACTAATTAACACCAGAAAATAATTTACTAGAAAATATCAGACTTGATTAGTTTCATCAGTGTACGAATTGATTATTTTTCGCTTGTAATACAAAATATGTTTAAATAATTACAATTGTAATTGAACATCTGAAACCGTATTGTTTTCTGCATTCTATGATAAAAATTGTGATATTATGCTACTGCATTTTAGTTTTATGCAAGATAAATATAATGTTTTTCTAAAATTAACAAAAGATATTTAGTAGACAATATCAATAGCAGTGTTAATTAGTTTCATAATAGAAAATATCAGACTTGATTGGTTCATTAGTACTAATTCTTTATTTTTTGCCTGAATTATAAAATATATTGACATTGTATATTAACAACTGTTGTTTCTGTATTATTTAAAAAAAAATAATGATATATTAATGTTAAATACATTTTTTATGATCACATCATTGTTTTCTTACATTTTACATCACTATATTATCACAAAAAATATTGTATTTGAAGTGTTTGTTGTAACGCAGCCTCACCTCACCATTCATTATTTGACTAACTAACTAACCAATCACGCCGTTTCTCCGCGAGGGTAGGCAGAGAAGACGGACCGCCAAACAACTCGGTCTTGGCACACATTCCTTGCCTTGTTCACATTCATACAACGTCTCATACATGCTCTTCTATTATTCTGACTCTTGACATGGCCCGACTCAAGTATCTGATTCACTTGGTCGTGCCATGTCTTTCTTGGGCGTCCTCGACTTCTTCCACCATTCACATTTGCATCATATATTCTTTATACACTCCTTTCCTCGTTAATTCGCTCCACAGGCCCAAACCATCGGAGCGTCCCTTTCTTAATACATCACGCTGACATCAGCCACATGCAACGCTTCCCTCATATAGAGACGCAATTGCCTGAATGAGCTTCGTATTCACTCTGTACGTGGACAACACCTATAGCTTTTTCCTGTCAACTCGGTCTCACTTGGTCTCACTATTGTTTGTCTAATATCATTAATAATAATACGATCAGACACTTGACAAATAATATACAGTGAACAACAACAAAATGATAATAAAGACTAGTATAAATACAGAAAGAATTTAGAAATAATTTTGAACTATCCTATTTCTACCAGCCACTAAATCTAGGTTAATTCTATTAACAGCCCCAGGCTCAATGGAGCCAATCCTCCAGCCATAAATAAACCAGTCATCCTCCAGCAATCAGACCTAAATCTAGATTATGATCAATCAGGTATTCTGGAAATACAATTGTCGGGTGCGAAAATTGCGAGTGTGAAAGGTCGCGCGGGAAAACAAATAAAACCAAATTTTGACAGCTAATTGCATAGATACGCCAACTTCACACCACTCGCTCCTGTGTTTCTACTGGGTAGACCCACTCGTTGTTATGTGGAGTGACTTTTGACGTTTGGCGTCTAAGAATGTTACTTCGACCAAGCTCAGGAATAACCAAGTCGACTAACGGACGTACTTTCGACGGAGATTGCGAGCGAGAACGCTTCGGGAATAGCTACCCTGAGCAGTAATAGGCAATTGGCGGCCCTCGTGCCAGATGTGGCCCGCAAAGAACTCCCTTCTGGCCCGCAGGGCAAGTCCCTGAATGGATGGTTATTCCTTCTCACCATACTTGTGTGGTATCTTGTATCTTACATACACAAATAATCTTATCTTCTTCTTCTTCAATGGCGCTACAGCCCATTTCGAGCCTTGGCCTCCTTCAAAATAAGCCTCCACCGCCCTCTGTCCTCGGCCGTCGTCTTCCAATCTGCAACATGGAGTAATCCTCTTGCATCCTTCCTGACATCATCCTCCCATCTCAGTCTAGGTCTGCCCGCCTTTCGTTTACCTCCCGGGTGTCCTGTCAGAACCTTCTTCGGTACTCGTGTGCTTGGCATTCGGTGCACATGTCCGGCCCATCTTAATCTTTGGAGTCTTAAATGGGTGGAGAGTCTGGGAGCTTGGTAAATATCATAGAGCTCATTATTGTGGCGGATTCTCCATGCCTCTCCCTCTCGCACCGCTCCTAAGATTCTTCGAAGTACCTTTCTTTCGAAGATGTCCAGCCGTTCCGCTGACTTTGCTGTCAGTGTTCCCGCCTCACATCCATAGGCCAAGACCGTTCTGATAATTGTTTTGTATAAGGTTATTTTGGTTTTCCTAATAATCTTATATTCCTAATAATCTTATATTAACAAATAATCTCCGGAATGTTGAAAATCCATCCACTTCCATCATAATAATTGGAAATGTGGCTTGTTCAATGATAAGAGGACTAAACTAGTAGAGGATCGAACCCGCTTTGATGAATTTTTTGTAAAAATTTGATGAATTGTTCAAATTTTTTAAACCACCCGTCCCAACATTTTGTCCTTTACGGCATTTCAAATTTCCGTGATCCATATCTTATGCAAAAGGCATTTCAATAGGCATAAATCCATATCAGTTAGGCTGTTTTATTGATGCCATAAACTGCAATTGCATGACATAAAATAAAAGCATGTAATGTGGTGATGTTACTTTCCAGGAAGAAGAGCAGAAGCAACTAGAAGTAGAGATGCAGAAGAGGCGCGAACGCATCGAGCGCTGGCGGGTGGAGCGCCGGCGCAAGGAGCTGGAGTCTGCCAAGAGAGAACTCACACGAGGTACCCTCATCTCCGCTGCTACGCACCACGCTTCCTCCGCCAAGAAGTGGTCCCTGGAAGATGACTCTGCCGACGAAGGTAATGTAATTTATTTATTTATGCCCAGTTTCCAGGCTTTTACAAGTTGGTATACTCCCATCATGTTTTGGTTGTCTGTGTAATTTTAATGTAGAGTTGTGATAGATTTGAGCGATCTATGTCATTAATACCATTTGTCCTTATAGAGTTGTAAATAAAAATACTAAAAAATAATTGAGTAAGCAACTCGGAACAGTTTTTTTACGCCATCTCAAGTCCACTTTTGTAGACTTGACTGCTTTATCAATTTCTCGCAAAAGTCCACTATTGTGGTCCGGGGCAATTGCGTGGATTTGTGTCTACATTATAATCATGTGTATGTGATAAAAGTTTAACGCAATTTGTGTACAACTTACATAAATTAAATAAATAAATAAAGCATGTGTTACTAAGCAAACTTTACAATTTTTTTTTAAGTTTCAGAGCATAGATGAGAGAGAAATGAGTAAGAAACCTTCTTTTTTCCTAAAATTTGCTGGCTTAGTTTTTAAAATGCTCATGATCCAGTAACACTCGTAGAGTGATCTACTAAAATGCTCATGATCCAGTAACACTCGTAGAGTGATCTACTAAATAATTGAAATTATCATGGAGACTGTTTTTCTAGGAGAAGACGGTGCAGGGGGAGACCCGGCAGAGGAGAAGGATGAAGAAATAGATCCTCTGGATGCCTTCATGATGGAAGTTCAGCAAGTAAGTTGTTATCTATTCTTGTTGCTTATTCTTCAATATGTACTGACATTTTTTTCCAATAAAGATCTGATTGTAAAGATTCTATAATATATAAAATTAATATTGCATGATCTTTTTTATTTTTACAGGAAGTTCGTAAGGTCAACAAACTAGATCAAGCCAGGGGAATTATCGATGGCAAGAAGGGACAACCTCTTGCCAATCCTGGTGTTGTTATTTTATCAGGAAATGCAACTAAAACCCAGGAACAGAAAAACAAAGGTGACGTTTCTAACTTTTTTTTTATGTTAGCTCCACACTGGAGGCCCTGAGGAAAAATAATTTTCTTCAGAGTCTAGGTTGTCTTTGGGGATGCTCTGTGTGGAGGGCCTTTTAGGAAAGGAAGGAGAAGAAGTTCTGGGAAGAAAAAGGATAGTCAGTGTGTCCAGGGGTGACGGACGTATGAATCCATCCCTCCCATTGTGATGCAAGGCGATGTTCCGAGAGTGAAAGAGACTCCCTCAACCATTCTCTCCTGATCCGGCCTGCCATGCAACTGAAGAGCAGATACATCCACCACCAAGACCCGGACAAACCTCACCCCATGAATCCGGGCACCCCTAATACGTCACCAAACATAACGAACCACTTGGGGTGATCTATGACATAGGTGTTGGTTATCCAATAAATTATTCCCGGGGCGGCGGTACCCTCACCCTCCTCCCAAATTCTCCATAAAACTCCATATTATTACATATTTTATTTCTTCTTTCAAATTTTATTCTATAAATAATATTTTTTCTTACATTTTTGTAGGTGAATTGATAGAACAGAATCAAGATGGCCTTGAGTATTCGTCTGAAGAAGAAACTGAAGATATAAAGGACACTGCTGCTAATCTAGCTTCGAGGCAAAGAAAAGATCTTGCTAAAGTTGATCACACCGCCCTTACTTACTTGCCATTTACTAAATCATTCTACACAGAGGTAAGACACGTTATATTCATCATCGACGCTACCAACCTTGGAGAGTCTTGACCACTTCTGCTGTTCTCCTCCCAGTTCCTTGTGCATAAAACTGTGATGTGTGCCTCCACACCATCCAGATACCCAAGTTTATAAAAAGGAAGTGTCTTTATCTTTAGACTTTGGCTTTCTTCCATTCTCGATACATGTCCCGCCCAGCCATGCCATTCCGGTTTTATATAATATTATGAAAATAATGCTATTGTGCTATGTGACGTTTTCATATTTGATTTGTGCACCGCTGTTTACAATGCTTGCCATATTCATACCTTTTTAATGATGAATAATGATAATATATTAATATTGAAACATTCCAGGTTCCAGAAATAGCACGGATGACACAAACAGAGGTTGACGCGTACAAAGTATTGCTAGAAGGAATTGACGTAAGAGGCAAAGGTTGCCCCAAGCCCATCAAGAACTGGGCTCAGTGCGGCATAAGTAAAAAAGAATTGGACATATTGAAGAAGTTGGCATATGAAAAGCCGACACCAATTCAGTCCCAGGCCATTCCCGCCATCATGTCTGGAAGGTATAATATTTATGCAATTAATTGGTATTCATATTTGTTTTATATGTATGTATCTATCTTCAAATCAAAGTTTTACATAGTTGTAGTAAATTATGCTTATTGTTTATTTCTATTATAGAGATCTCATTGGAATTGCCAAGACAGGTTCTGGTAAAACGCTGGCATTCATGCTACCGATGTTCCGTCACGTGCTAGACCAGCCGCCTTTGGAGGAAACTGACGGTCCCATTACTCTGATCATGACTCCCACAAGAGAGCTGTGCATGCAAATCGGCAAGGACATCAAACGGTTCTGCAAATCGCTGGGATTACACGTGGTATGCGTTTATGGCGGCACTGGCATATCAGAACAGGTATGGTTCATTTTAATACTCTTCATGGTATGTGTTGTATTAATGATCATGTATTATGTAATTCATACTGAATTATCGATACACATTGATGTATAAGATAATCAGTGCTGGTTGAAGCTACTTTCAAAGAAAAAAGTTTACTGTGTGTTGCTATTGTGTTATTATTAATTATATAGAAATATTCTGATATCGCTGTTTATAGATATAAATAAATTTCCTCGCCTTTTTAAAATTAGTGATGTAATAATAAATAAAGAGTGTATTAAAAATATATGAATCACGTTAACCAATTTAATTATCAACCAAGATAGTAAATCCGCAAAGAAAACTTTTACACAAAATTATAATAATAATAAAATTGTAGATTGAGACGAGGGTATATTTAGAAATTTCAAAATTAAAAGTATGAAAGGGGATGAGGTTTATAAATATTTAGGATACCCGCAATCGAATAGATTAGATCACACTAGTATTAAAAATGATATTAGGATTAAATTTCAAACTAGGATCAGAAAAATTTTAAAATGCAATCTATCTGCTAAAAATTTAGTAAAAGCAATAAATACTTGGGCAATACCTCTACTAACGTACTCATTTGGCATAATTAAATGGTCCAATACAGATTTAGATAGTTTAGAACGATTAATTAGAACTACGTTAACAAAGTTTAATTGCCATCATCCAAATTCAGCTATAGAATGAATTAATTTACCTAGAAATTTAGGAGGTAGAGGTGTAGTCAAAATAACATCTTTGAAACACAATCAGGTAGAAATGCTTAGAAATTTTTTCCATAGGAAAGCTAATAGCTCAGAAATGCACAAAATAATTTGCAAGGCAGATATAAACATTACACCTTTAAATTTATATGACGAGAATGCCAACATTCTTATAAATACTAACCAGGAATTATTAGATTCCTGGTCAAATAAAATTATTCACGCAAAACACTTCAATTATCTCAACCAAACGTATGTTGACAAACTTTCGTCAAACAAATGGTTGGGTATTGGAGAGTTGAGCGCAGAAATAGAAGGATTTATGCTTGCCATTCAAGATAGAGTCATTAATATGAAAAATTATAGGAAGCATATAATCAAAGATATAAATCAAATTGATGATTTATGTAGAAAATGTTTGGCTTTTCCGGAAACTGTAGAACATATTATATCGGGATGTTCTATATTAGCGCCGTCCGAGTATACATTTAGGCACAATCAGGTTTTAAAAATAATTCACCAAAGTTTGGTAATTAAACATAACTTGATTGATTGCCGTTATGTAGTACCATATTATGAATACGAACCAAATTCATTTATAGAAAATGAATTTTATAAAATATATTATGATAAAACTATACTAACAGACAGAACAATTAGTCATAATAGACCTGATATAGTTTTACATGACAAAATTAAAAAATAACTTATATCATTGATGTAGCTATTCCAAATTCCTGTAATATTCAAAAAACTGTTTCTGAAAAAATTAGAAATACACAGATTTAGGAAATGAGATTAAAAGAATTTGGCATTCTCGGACTATAAAAATATTACCATTTGTTATTTCGGCCACTGGCATAATACCTAGGAATCTGATTCAAAATTTAAGCATATTAGATTTATCAAAGAATTTGTATATAAAAATGCAAAAATCAGTAATTTTAAATACATGTAGGATTACAAAAGATTTTTTAAATATTTATATCGAGGGATCAATCAGTAGGATTTATAGGTTCAATTAGAAATGCCACAGAGCCGAACCCTCTGATATGAAAATATCTGGAGTCGGTGAATTATATTCCCATTTGGTCTCTAGTAGGTTGACATGTTGTTCTTGTATTATTTTGTATTTATAATACTTATATAGTGCAATTGCATAGCGTGGGTTGACTAGATGATCATTTGGGGAAGTGTGTGAAAGGGTTTAGTTTTTCCTGTGGGGAAAATTTAACCCGGACATTTAAATCTGGTGCGTAATAAAAAGGATAATTTGTATAGCGCTATTTTTTTGTGAATAATCACCTCAAGGACAATGTATGAGTTATGAGTTAGTAGGCTCTGTCTAATTTTATTTTTTATTTACCTACTTTTGTTTTACGTTTTTGATGAATTACTTGGTGAACCACCAAAAATTTATGGCACCGGCCGTGCCTGGACTTGACACTGGTATAGGTAGCAACCGGTACTTAAAATATATAAGAAATGTTTTTAATCGAATTATTGATTCCGTGATAGTTCCAAACCCCCCCCACAGAAAAGTGTGACGACCGCTGCTCTAGGCGGTATTGTTTCTTTGTCGACGACATGTTAAATTATGTTTCGCTTCCTCCTTCAGAAGCCAACGCTTCGAAAAGCTTTACAATATCCATTATCAAGGTTGATCATGGATTCTGTGAGACCATCTAAAATATTGGCTCAAGAAGTTGAAGGTATTGCAATGCGGTTCATTACCCCAATATAGTTCATAATGTAAGTAATATAACCGGCCGTGAGAATCTTAAAGTTTATCTATGCTTATGTACTCACTTTTACTTGCTTTGTCTGTTGATACAATACTTTGGATACTAATGTTTTATTATTACATATTAAACATGTGTATGTATCTACTTTTATTATTAAAAATAATGTGTGTAATATTCATTACCGACATCCTGCTGGTGTCCAATATGGGATGTTGTGTGTCTTGTATGTAATCTTTTGAATTTTTCCATCAGATAGCCGAATTGAAACGAGGTGCTGAAATAATTGTTTGTACTCCAGGAAGGATGATAGACATGCTGGCGGCCAACAGCGGGAAAGTGACCAACTTGAGGAGAGTTACCTACATAGTACTTGACGAGGCTGACAGGATGTTTGACATGGGATTTGAACCCCAGGTAATTCGTTGATGAATACTTGTCTTTTCTGTAAATAAGCCAGGCGACCAGTTTGTTGTAACTCCGGGTTTTGTCTCAAACTAACTCTTTAACCCATAAGCTGCTGAATTATTCTGCAGTATTATTTTGGCTGGTGTATTTTCCTGAATAAAAAACAGGTTTTTACTTACTCATTTCTGAGGAAACTCCTGAATGTCATAAGATATTACATTGTCAATGTTTATAAATACCTATACCAAAAGCTTTAGTAATTTCGTTTTTACACATAATTATTTACAAAAATGAAATAACATTAAAAACGACTATACATGCGATCCGCAGCTTACGGGTTAAATACAACTCCGGGGTCAACAAAATACTTTGCACTTTATTTGTCATACACATATAACAATGAGCTCTGATGGTTTCTCCAGCAGGCGGTAGGAATTATTCTGGACCGTATCAGGATCTGATGTTGAACAAGAGGGTTGAATATTATTACATACCTACATTAATAATATAACCTTGCTGTATAATTTTGGTTTTAGAAATCTTTTATTATATAGTGAATGGCTTCTCCGAACCAAATATTGTTTTAAATTTTACAAATACAACTCCCACCTAGTTAAATACCTTGTATCAAGTTCATGTTTCACAAAGCACTCTTTTTAGGGTGAATTGCCTATTTCAAAAAAAAAAATTATGTTTACAACAAGTATTTATTTTTCTTTTCTTTAGGTGATGCGCATAATAGATAATGTAAGACCAGACAGACAAACTGTGATGTTCAGTGCAACATTCCCCAGACAAATGGAGGCCTTGGCCAGAAGAATTTTACAGAAACCTATACAGATTCAGGTAAGCACTTACATTTATTTATTTATTCTATAAGGATACATATCCTGGAGGAAAGGCAAAGATGCTGAGACTCTTGGATTCGAAAAATAGGTGACACGTGCAATTCCAGGCTGTAGTCTTCAGCATGAACTCCCTAATGATAGCCAACCTCGGATAATAAGAAAGGAAGAATAAGAAGATGACAAGAAACCATAGTTCATTCCAAATGTCTTCAAAGTCAACACACCAACCACCTTGAAAGATATTAAAGTTCACACAAGTGTTCTGATTTCGCTTTTTGTGATACTCTGAAAATGGCGAGTAAGACCCAGCCAAAATGTTGGACACTTAAAACTTTGCATTAAGTTACCACAAAACATGTAACCCAAAATCCATTAGCGTAACCAGCCATGCGATTCTGTATCTTTTGTGGATACGGAATCCATTCCATACGTAATCGCCTGTAAGATTTGTGTGATTGTCTGTGGCTTGCAATTGCTTTTTCTATGGGCGATTATTCACGATCATTCCATGCTTGCTTTTGTCTGCGACCTAGTGTGGCCACAACTTTAAATCTTTGGGTTCAGCTAGCGTATTTTTATTATTTACTAATTGGTTTGTTTTTATCTATGTTATTCTTAATTATCTTTGTGACCTCCGACGCAAAAAGAGGGATGTTCTTTGACTGTGTCTGTGTGTTTGTCTGTGGCATCGTAGCTCCTAAACGAAAGGACCGAATACGATGCGGTTTTTTTATTTGAAAGCTGACGTGATCGAGATGGTTCTTGGCTACATTTCATGAAAATCTGTTTAGGTGTTTCAAGGTCATCAGCTCTTTTTTGTGTCGGGGTTACTTAAAATTTTGAAAATTTTACTTATTTTTTCTTCCAGGTTGGTGGTCGAAGTGTGGTGTGCAAGGATGTGGAACAGCATGTGGCAGTCCTAGAGGAGGAGGCCAAGTTCTTCAAGCTGCTGGAATTGCTGGGCATTTACCAGGAGTCTGGTAGCATTATCGTCTTTGTGGACAAACAAGAGAATGCGGACATTTTGCTCAAAGACCTCATGAAGGCGTCTTACAACTGTATGAGTCTGCATGGAGGTAAATTACAAAAAATATATGTTTGTGGTGGGCTCTGGTATCATGAAATTGGCAAAGTTCTCGATCTGAAATTATTATAACTATATTTATTATTATCTAATAATGACCGCTACTTTAGAAGGCCTTCCCTCCGGGCCCCCATAATTTATGCCTCTTGACGAAGTGTTTATTTGTACATTACATTTACACACAAGACAAGTTCGCACAAAAATTAATTAAGTTGCTGTGGTCAGTTTCAATCAAAATAACTTGATGGGATGGGTTAACTATTTTAACTACGAGGGTGGGTTTTTAAGTTCGCTGAATGGGGGGTAAGGAGTGGAAATAAAAATCCAAAATTATATTTCCTTTTCAATATATTCACCTGCTATCCTAATACATTTTTCTGATCTTTCAATTAACTTATGTATACCCTAAAAAAATGATTTGTCTTTGTCTCAAAAATACGCCGAAATTGCATCCTTCACTTCTTTGTCACTTGAAAACTCTTTCCCACAAAGTTCTTTTTTCAAGTTTGGAAATTGGTAATAATCCCTGGGAGTCAGGTCAGGACTATAGAGTGGATGTGGCAAAATTTCGAAGCCCACCTCCGCAGGGTGGTCATCGCAACACGGTTCTTGTGAACAGGCGCATTGTCGTGCAGAAGGAGGACACCTTTGGTCAATTTTTCCCTTCTTTTCTCCTTGATGACTTCCTTTAATTGATCTAGGATTGAAGCGTAGTAATCTCCGTTTATGGAGACACCTTTATCTTTCTAATTGATCAACAGGATTCCTTTTGAGTGCCAAAAGACTGTCGTCATGATTTTCCCAGCCGATTGTGACACCTTAAACTTCTTGGGTGGTGGTGTGCCTCTCTGTGCCACTGCATTGAGTCATGTTTAGACTCAGATGCATAATGATGAACCCAAGTTTCATCGCCAGTAACAATTTTAGTCAACACTCCATCCTTGTCTTCCCTACAGTGGTCCAAAAATGAACGAGAACACTCCACACGCTGTTGTTTTTGAGGCGGCGTGAGCATTCCCAGCACCCATCTTGCGCTGACTTTAGTCATGCCAAGATGGTCGTGAAGAATTTTGAAAATGGCTGTATCTGATACTCCAATCATTTCTGCGAGCTGTTTCTTATTTAGTCGGGCATCTTCTAATATTAATTTTTCGACTTTTTGAATAATTTCCGGAGTGGTCACCTCGAACGGCCTTCCTGGCCGTGGGTCGTCTTCAAGTGACTCCCTGCCTTGTTTAAAGAGGTATGCCACTTGTAAACCATATTTTTATTTGGATAAGAGACCCTGTAAACGGATGACATCTCTTCCAGGTCTGAACTGATTTTCCTTGCTTGGTAAGGAACTTTATAACAGCGCGGAACTCAATTTTCTCCACATTTCACAATTTCTTCCCGATTGACTTGTTTGGTCGACATAGCTCAAAGACTAATGACCTAATTACGATAAAACCCGGTGTTTATACTAATAATGTTGTTCACTTAGTACCTAATTCAGGGACACTCTCACTAATCACTTACCTACCCATTCCGCGAACTTAAAAACCTCCCCTCGTATGTCACTAGATGGGCACACTGTTATGGATTTGACCATGCCGCTAGATCAGGTGGTCCACGAGATCTAAAATGTGGTCTACGAAACATTTATTCATTTATTACAAAACCAAATCCAAAAGCTGATTCATAACCCTTTTGATATTAATGATGGAGAGGTAGCTGAAGAAGTCCAAGAAGAACACATTGAATTGCAAAATGATGGTAATTGCATGGATGCATTTAATTATGCGATTGATAGTTTATCATTATTGTGAGAACAAATAAATGCCATAGTGGTCCCTGGTTTTAAAAAGGTCGGGTATAAATTTGATTATCTCACTAGATGGTTACACTGTTATAGATTGGAACTATGACACAAGATGGGCACACTCTTACAGATTTGATTTCTATCTATAACAAGATGGGCATATTGTTATAGATTTGATTATGATTGTTTTTGATTTGATTGTTATAGATATTGATTACTAAATCCATAACAAGATGTGCATATTGTTATAGATTTGATTACGATTATTTTTGATTTGATTGTTATAGATTTTGATCACTAAATCTGTAACAAGATGGGCATAGTGTTATAGATTTGATTACGATTATTTTTGATTTGATTGTTATAGATTTTGAGTACTAAATCTATAACAAGATGGGCATATTGTTATAGATTTGATTACAATTGTTTTTGATTTGATTATTAAAGATTTTACTAAATCTATAACGAGATGGGCATATTGTTATAGATTTGATTATGATTGTTTTTGATTTGATTGTTATAGATTTTGATTACTAAATCTATAACAAGATGGGCATATTGTTATAGATTTTGATTACTAAATCTATATCAAGATGGGCAAACTGTTATAGATTTGATTACAATTGTTTTTGATTTGATCGTTATAGATTTTGTTACTAAATCTATAACAAGATGGGCATATTGTTATAGATTTGATTATGATTATTTTTGATTTGATTGTTATAGATTTTGAATACTAAATTTATAATAAGATGGGCATATTTATAATAAGAAGGTATTTCGTCACTAGATGGGCAACCTCTTATAGATTTGACCATGCCTTTAGATGGACACACTGTTAAAGGGCATATGCCAATTTGATTGTGTCGCTAGATGGACACACTATTAAAGATTTGACTATGTCACTAGATGGGCACACTGTTATATATTTGATTGTGTCGCTATACGGACACACTATTAAAGATTTGACTGTCACTAGATGTAAACCCTGTTATAGATTTGATTATCTCGCTAGATGGGCACACTGTTATAGATTTGACTACATCACTAGATGGACACACTGTTAGAGATTTAATCACGTCACTAGATGGACACACTATTATAGATTTGATGTCATTAGATGGGCACACTGTTGTAGATTTGACTATCTTACTAGATGGGCACACTATTATAGATTTGACTACACCACTAGATGGACACGCTGTTACAGATTTAACCACGTCACTAGATGGACACACTATTATAAACTTGATGTCACTAGATGGGCACACTGTTATAGATTAAAAAAATTTGATTCGGTAGAAAATGGAAAGAATCTTTAATTTAAATAGAAAAAAATCATACCACTCCACATTTTGGATTGAATTAATGTCATGTAGATACGTGTTGCCACTTACAAATAAAATGATTTATTTAATTTCAGGTATCGACCAATTTGACCGCGACTCCACCATAGTGGACTTCAAGTCAGGAAAGGTTAAGTTAATGGTGGCAACTTCGGTGGCGGCCCGCGGGCTCGACGTCAAACAACTCGTGTTGGTTGTTAATTACGATTGCCCTAATCATTATGAAGACTATGTTCATAGGTAAGTCAATCTTCAAATGATTATTTACGAATTTAAATAAACCAAATATTCAATTGCAGCTTCAGTGGTATCCCCGTTATCTGCTTTTGCTCCTTCAAAGGGTTTTTGTCAGCAAAGATAGCTTTTGATTCGGAGTGTTAGATGAGGATTGCAAAACCCTTTCCGTACCACTTAGGCTTTCTGTAATTAATTAACTAAACCAACCATCATGCCATTTCCTGCAGGGGCAGCAGAGATGATGAACCACCACGCAACTCTGTCTTGGCACACTCTCCTTGTTTCATTCACATTCTTACATTCTCTTCTATTAATTTCACTATTGACATGGCCTGACTCAAGTATTTGATTCATTTCGTGCCATTTCTCTCAGGCGTCCTCGATTTCTTCCACCATCCACTTTCGCATCATAAATTCACCTTACACTGCTTCCTTCTTTCATCCACTTTTCATGCCCAAACCATCTAAGGGAACGTACCCAAACTACGTGACCAACTTTTTGCAATTTTTAAATTTTTAACCCCCCCCCCCCCCCCCCCCCGGTGACCAAAATCCTAAGGAACCCGCCGCTCATTTGTATGGAGCGTGACCTTTTGAAGACCCCCCCCCCCCCCCCCTAAAAGTGTCACGTAGTATGGGTACGTTCCCTAAGCATCTCTTTCTTAATCTTATCACTCTGCTTACACCAGCCTTGCATTCTTTCTGAATCTCCACATTTTCAATACATTCATAAATTGTTTTTCACATAAGCCTCAGTCATTTCCAGGCCATTTGCAGGGTTGGTAACAGCACTCCACTGTGAACTGGTAGCTTCACTAAGAAATGTAAGTAATACTTTGTTCTATTTGTAGGTGTGGGCGCACTGGTAGAGCTGGTAACAAGGGTTTTGCTTGGACCTTCATAACGCCGGATCAGGGGCGCCACGCGGGGGACGTGATGCGCGCCCTGGAGCTGGCTGGGCAGACACCTCCGGGCCCCCTGCGCCAGCTGTGGGAAACCTACAAGTCCCAGCAGGAGCAGGACGGCAAGAAGGTGCACACGGGGGGCGGCTTCAGTGGAAAAGGTAACCGAGATTTCATCGCTGGCAACCTCGGCATTTATTATTTTATTTTTCCTTCTTAATTTGACCTTGTTAAAAATGTGGAGATCCAAATAATGTGAGGCTAATTTAAGAGTAATGGGACACTCAGATGGTTTGGGCATGTAGAACCAATGCACGAAGTAAGGAGAACATATGACGCGAATGTGAATTGTAGAAGAAGTCAGGGATGCCTGAGGAAAATATGGCACGATCGAGTGAATCGTATACTAGCCATGACAATAGTCAGAATAACCGAAGAGTATGAATGTGAATGGGTGAAACAACGGAGGATTTTAACGTCTCCCAGGGGCTGAAACAAGGTGATGGCTTAGCACCCACCCTTTTCAATATTGTACTGGAGCACGTCGTGAGGAAGACAATGATCAGTACCGACTCAAACATCTGCTACAGAAGCAATCAAATAGTTGGCTACGCAGATGACCTTAACATTGTCGAAGATCCCTACAGGCTGTAAGAGAAGTGTTTGACCCTTTGGAGACTGCGGCAAGAGAGGTGGGTTTGCAAATCAATGAAAATAAAACAAAAATCATGATGCAAACCAGAACTCCTCACCGCAGAATAAAAGAAAAAGTGAAATTCAAAGACAATTATAATTTCGAAGTGGTCGAAGAGTTTACCTACCTGGGCTCCATCATAACGCAGGACAATGAAGACCCAGTAGAAGTAAGAAAGCGCATTACAGCCGCTAACAAAACTTACTTCGCGTTGCTGCCAGTGTTCAAATCCCGAAACGTCCATAGGAAAACCAAAATAACCTTATATAAAACAATTATCAGAACGGTCTTGGCCTATGGATGTGAGGCGGGAACACTGACAGCAAAGTCAGCGGAACGGCTGGACATCTTCGAAAGAAAGGTACTTCGAAGAATCTTAGGAGCGGTGCGAGAGGGAGAGGCATGGAGAATTCGCCACAATAATGAGCTCTATGATATTTACCAAGCTCCCAGACTCTCCACCCATTTAAGACTCCAAAGATTAAGATGGGCCGGACATGTGCACCGAATGCCAAGCACACGAGTACCGAAGAAGGTTCTGACAGGACACCCGGGAGGTAAACGAAAGGCGGGCAGACCTAGACTGAGATGGGAGGATGATGTCAGGAAGGATGCAAGAGGATTACTCCATGTTGCAGATTGGAAGACGACGGCCGAGGACAGAGGGCGGTGGAGGCTTATTTTGAAGGAGGCCAAGGCTCGAAATGGGCTGTAGCGCCATTGAAGAGAGATGAATGTGAATGAAGCAAGGAGCAATTAACTCTATCTTGGCACACGACAGAGTTGTGTGGTGGTCTATCCTCTCTGCCTACCCCCGCAATTAATTATTAGACAAAAACAGCAATTATCATGCTGGTTCTCTGCAGAGATTTGACCGCAGAAAGAATTGATCGCCAATATGCCAAAACGTCTTAGCAAACACTCGTTACTTCATTCACATTCTTACTGCGTTTCCTCCATACTCGTTTGTTGTACTTTTGATATGGCCTGACTCAAATATGTATTTTATTAACTTGATCGTGTAATGTCTTTCTCGGCCCGGGCCATCCCTGACTTCTTGTTCGTCAACAACATCTGTATCTGCTTTCATGGTACCTTCGACTTTCTCTTATTATACAAGATGTCCGGAAACTCGTAGTACAAGCGGGAAACTGGAGAATCCACATCACATTTGGAGTCGATTTTGTGGTTTAACTTTTTTTGATTTGAGCTTTCGTTTTCGAGTAAATCGGGTCCGAAGTTGGAATTTTTTAGGTTAAATTTTTTCACTAGGGGGTTGATTTCAGCTGTGTAATGTCTTATAAAATGCAACGAAGGGTAAACCGGGCTCAAAATTTTTTTTAACCCTTTAGTTGCCGAAAAAATGGAAAAATAGAAAAAAAATAATATTAAAATCGAAATACTTAGATCGAAAAAAATAAGTTTTTTGGGTTCTCTACGTGATGTAGATTCACCAGTTTCCCGCTTGTACTACGAGTTTCCGGACACGTTGTATTTACACTTATTGAACTCCTTTGTATGAGTTTTCCATGATACTGAAGCCACATACGTACTTGTATTGTTCCTTCTTATTATCTTTTATATAGGATTTTTTTTTAATCAGGCCTCGAACCTATTTTATCAGAGTGTCAAAATATTTTTGCTTTCCAATAAAACCCAGATAAACGGAATATTTCTGAACGCATCTGAAAACTGAAAACTTTTTAAACATATAATTTTTTTAATTTAAAAATTTGAATTCAAACGTAAAAAAGTTTTAAAAATGGCTCACCTTACGTTTTTTCTAATGAAAATTACTGATAAAAAAGAAACAAAAACATACATATTTAATTAGGCATATAAATGTTATCTTCAACTCACTTTTTTTATCATGGGATGGTCCGACGCTCTGTAGGGAACCCATTTGCACAGCGCGAGTGTAAACTGAGCGACCTAAAGTTTAAGTTTAGACTTACGGCCCTTTTAGAAACTGGCCCTCTGTGAGTGGTGGGCAGGGAGGAAAAGTCAGGAGGCCACACCCCTAGATCGGTGATATTTACCCTTTGGAACACAAATAATAGGTCACTTTGTCTCACAGATTAGTTGCGCCTGACGGAGGGTTAAATTATAGCGGTAAGAAACTTTGGATTCATTGAGGTATTCTTTTTAATTATTTTACGTTTAACTTTTAGATTTGAATATTCTCTTTCCGACACCGTTTAGATTAGGTCATATTTCTAACCATGAAAGTAAGAGAGACAATGTTTTCTATGAGACCTGTACGAGTTTTTCTGAAAACCGAACAAATTAGTCTGAGGGGTTATTTATTTAGGAGAAAACACAGATACTGACATCAATTGACAAAAATACACAAAACAACTAGAGAACTCGCCTGCATCCAAACTATTTCTCACAGGTTTATGTATTATGTTATGTATAATACGAAGGTAGGCTGAAAAGTAATGCACACATGCTTGTAGAACACAAACAACAACATAGTCATAAATTTAACAGTTTTACGTAAGCCAAAGTCTTTCTCGGTTTGAGCAACAAAAGACCGAATCTTCTGTTTTTTTTTCTTCAAATCAGTGATTTTGAATTTTCTGACCCCATATTTATAAGAAAGTGAAGTTGCAGACACTCCATCTTTCATCTATCCAATACGGAACACTTTTGCACTATGTTTAAAGTTATATATTTGGCAGAGGAACCATGTATGTAACCTAAAACATCATGTGATGCACATGTAGCACAGAGTAGCGTGGACATGGCGCAAGAGCTCTTACGTAACTACAGAAAAACATGGCATTAGCAGCCGCGGTACGAGGAGAGAGGGGTCGTTTGGATGTTCGGATTACAGCGACGTTTGGATTAGCCTGGCCACGGATTATCGAGGCTCTACTGTATTATATCTATAAATTTGTTTCGTTGTAGGATTCAAGTTTGACGAGTCCGAGGCAATGGCTGCAAATGAACGTAAGAAGTTCCAGAAAGCGGCTTTGGGACTACAGGACTCTGACGATGAGGATGTGGAGGGAGACCTCGACCAGCACATTGAGACTATGTTTGCTGCTAAGAAGATCATAAAGGAAGTAAAGGTTGGGAAATATTTCATGCTGTATAGAATGTGTGGTATTTGCAAAGATATTCATTTATTTAAGGAACATAAACAGAGTTAGTAACAAAATATTTATAAGAGGATGGCAAAAACCAGACCAATTATTAACCTTTTCCCCGCGTTGAACTACTCCGTTTTTTCAATACCCATACGCGGTACATGTATATGTCATATTTCAAATACCTATCCATCCAATTTTATGTCAAATTACAGCATATTATGGCATGATTTATCATACTATATAAACAGATGAGATTATAATCTACAATTTGAAACCAAATCGTCGTCTGTAAACACTCCTAGATGTTTATAAAAAACAAAAACATTAAATTCCATACAAAAACGTACCCATATTATCTTAAAGACGGCGCCATTTATCCGCGTGCTTGTACTCAGGACACTGCGTTGATAGACACAAGTGGTACCTCAATCACTTATTATTATTAATTCATATAAACAAGTTCTAAAACTTCTGATGACACTAAAATTAATAAAATTTTTATGTAAATTCAAAATCACAGTTTCACAACATAAACAAACGTGTGCGAATACGCGCGATCTTGACAATAAATGTTATCGACGCTTGTCCAATTTGGTCAGTCGGAATCGCGAGCATGCGCATGCGCAAACTTCTAGCACCATCTGTGGAGTAAATTGTGAACTATGCATTCAAAGGCACGAGGACACATTCACTTGATTATAGATGTTTTTTACGAAATACAATTTTACTTTCGAAATATGCCTGAAGATGTCAGCATCGTGATAGTTACACGAATGTCCTAGCGAGCGGGAAAAAATACTGTGACATAGTAGCGCTGTGATATCGGCAGTCGAAGTTAGCGTAACAAGAGCTGATACGGGCGCGTGTGAGGCATGGCTTTTGCCGTATCAACTGAAAAAGTTAATGTTCACAGATAGGTATTTAGAAACATAAAAGTAACGTATGTATGAATGTATGAATGTAAACTAGAACATGTAAGAAAAACAGAACTAAGGAACAATTTAAAAAAAATAATAATACAGATGTAAATTCAACAAGTGATAAACCTGTAATACACAACAATAAAATAAATGCGATTATAACTATACTTAACCCGGCGTCAATGACGTGAAAATAATTACGCGGTCATTGACGCCGGGTAACCGTGACCCGAATTTTATCAATGGGTTGTACTGAAACTGAAAGGGTTATCTTGATTTTGAAAATTATTTATTATTTATGGGTTCTTTGCTCATAAAAAAAAATATAAATAATACCAATATGTTTTATAAATCAACTTTTTATTATCTTAGTAAAAAACACATGCAAAATCAACTATGAAAAAATAACTATAGAATTTCATTTCAACTATAAGTCATTTTTACCCGTTTTAATTTGACGTACGTTTATCTCCTTCCGCAAGCGGCGTCGCACTGAGCATGCCGGCGGTGCGGGTAGAAGGGTGTTGTATCTCCAGCTACTCAAGCACTCAAGTCAAACGGTTGACGGGAAAAAAAAATATGACTGTTTTAAATCACCTCGGGTCATTGTGACCCAGCGTCATCGACGCCGGGTTAAATAGACTGCGAAATAGGTATTTGGGTTGGGACGGGTAAGGGGAGGAGAGGGATAAGGGAAAGTTGCCACGCAAGTAATATAAAAATATTAGATACAATTAATTTAATCATCATGAATATGTGTTATGTGTTATGTGTTATTCGCACCTAGAATGTGATACAATGAAATTCTGTAGCAACAGTAACTATTGAAATATAAGAGATGTGCTTTCCGCAGTTTTTACTGGATGGGACTGTGTTTCCTGGTGTCGTCAATATTGTTAACCAATACTATTGAACACCTTAAAAAAATCAACTAAATAAACAAATTCTTTCCGTATTCAAACTATATTCAGGGTGGCCACAAGACCTGGAAAACCTGGAATTATCAGGGAATTTTACCGAACCTGGAATTATCAGGGAAATGTCATGGAATTTCAAAAAAAAATTATAATATCAGGGAATTCCAAAAATAAAACTAAATTCTTTATTTTGCGATTTGTGAAACCCCAAAGTTGTTTTATTGCGGTATTTTAAATAGGTACATAGTTATCTATGTCCTAATACAATCCTTATATATACATACACTTAAAATAACACATCTATACCAAATCAATCACATATCTTTGCAATTTAATTTTAAATGCCTTTATGCTCACTTCCAATTTTATTTCTTCTGGTAATGCTCCAAATATCTTCAATGCTCCGTACATCAATGGCTTTTGACTCTGTGTTTTTTTTCCTGAAGGGTAGTCTTAGTTCATTTCTTTTCCTCGTCTCATGTTGTTGATTTGTAGTTTATCAATTTTTCTTAGGAATTCAATAGACAGACGTATGGCCATTGATTATTTTGTAGATTAACAATATAGTATTGAAGTAAATAATTTGTTTAAATGTCAAGATATTTAACTCCTTCAACATTTTCTTGACTGAAGTGTACCTATTTTTCTTCAATATAGTTCTCATAGATCTGTTTTGTAGAATTGTCATTTGTTTCATTAATCCGTCGTTGGCTAAGAATAGAATGCGGCGGCGGGCATAGGGGGGGGGGTTAAAAATTGCAAAAAAGTTGGTCACGTAGTATGGGTACGTTCCCTAATGTATGTGTGGTACAATGAATGCGTTGTACACATTTTTACTGGAGACTGTCAAGGAATCTTCTTATTCTTCCCAACAGTGAAATTTTTTTGGCAATTTTTTTTTATAATTAGTTTTGTATTTTGAGCGAAAGTCAATTTGGAGTCAATTATTACTCCCAAATATTCAATTTCAAATACTTCTTTCAAAACTTCACCGTCTATCAATATGTCTTTTTTGTTTGAAGGTGGAATTAAATTCTAGTTGGCTTCTAACAAGAGAAGTATATAGTAGTTTGACAGTTTTAAGATTTTTAAATTCCTTCGAAATTCGTAAGATAAATCCCAACATTTGCATAGCTTTACCGGATATATTATTAATATGTTTAATAAAAGTTAATTTAGTGTCAAAAGTAATACCAAGGTCTCTTATTTCAACAACAGATAATAAAGTGTGATTATTGAGAAAGTAAGTGAACAATAATGGTTTTTTTTTTCCTGTGGAATCTCATAACTTGGCATTTTTTTACATTGAGAATTAATTTATTTTTAAAACACCAATCAGAAAAGCAATTTAGATTAGATTGTAGGGACACACTGTCATCAATATTATCAATAATTTTGTACAACTTCATATCATCTGCAAACATTAAAATAAGAACATGGGTGAATATGTTAGTTACGTCGTTAATAAATAAATTAAAAAGTATAGGACCGAGATGCGAACCTTGGGGTACGCCACTGGTAGCTTCAAATGTGTAAGATAAATAATCATATAAACGGACAGTTAACTGACGCCTTAATAAGTAATTCTTAAACCAGACTAATAGGTTCCCTTTAATGCCAAGTTTCGAAAGCTTATTTATAAGTATTTTATGACAAACCTTATCAAACGCCTTACTAAAGTCGGTATATATAGAATCAACTTGTTGTTTATTGGAAAGTGCATTTGAGATGAAATTTTCATATAATGTTAGGTTAGTCAAAGTTGATCTGCCAGAGACAAAGCCGTGTTGATAAGTTGTGATACACGAGTTTAAAATGAAGCTGATTTTATTAAGGATCAATTTTTCGAATAGTTTTGGTATAGACGATAGAATACAGATAGGCCGATAGTTTTCAACAACGGATTGATCACCACTTTTAAATATAGGAGTTAAATAACTATGTTTCCATATTTGTGGAAAAGATCCTGTAGAGAGTGATTTGTTAAACAGTATATTAAGTGGAACGGATAAACTATCAGCACAATTTTTAAGAAAGATGGAAGGAATTTTGTCTGGTCCAGAACTTGTTTTGGGTTCAAGGGCTTTAATACAGACTATAATGTCTTTAATGTCAATGTGAATTTGAGATAAGTCTAAATTTATATCTGAATTGAAGTGAGGAATTAAATAATCTGGGATATCTGGTTCATACACGATGTTTTGTTTACATTCAATTTTAGTTTATTTTTCTTCAGCCATATTGATATATTATGTAGGTCTTCATTTAAATGATTCATTATGAGTTCATAATATTCTCCTGCTATATATATCAATGCGTCGTCTGCCATACTTTTACCATATCATTAATGTACATTATAAAAAGAATAGGTCCGAGAACAGACCCTTGTGGTACTCCCGATGTAATCTTCATTGGTTCGGATATTGTCTGACCCACTTTTGTGGTTTGATATATATTAGTTAAATAATCCTTGAACAGTTTCAATGCCTTTCCTTTTATTGCATTTTTAGATAGTTTTTTAATGATTATATCTCTATCTAACGTTTCGAAAGTTAGAAAAAAATCTTCAGGCGAAATATCATAAATTTGTAACAAGTGTATTTTGTTTTTAATAGATTATTGTGATGCAAAGAAATAATAAATGCTATAGATGACGGAATTCCCTTTATAATATCAGGGAAAAATATAGAAACTACCCTGGAAAACCTGGAATTATCAGGGAATTTTGAAATCCGTTTTTTGTGGCCACCCTGATATTGTTAACCAATACTACTGCACATCTTAAAAAAATGAACTACTTTCCGTATTCAAACTACATCCCATTAGGAAGTAATCGGCCGACAGTCGGGCGGACACTCTCCGTATCCCGGAATAAACATTTTAATTATTTTTTTTGCTCAATATGTATTTAGTTATTGGATTAGTAACAGAACCACACAATAAGTAGAGTTGATTAACCCTTAACGGTTTTGTGGTATCCCTGTGAGCACACATAGAAAATAATTATTTCAAAGAGGAGCAGTGCGCTTTATAAAATAACACGTATTTATTGAAGTAACTGATACTGCCATCTATTAACCGCTGCCAAAAACTTCAAAATTTGAATATCATTGTGTTTACCAACATTTTTGTCATTCAGTTAGAGATTTTTTGACTGTTGGATTTTGGAGGAGATCAGTGTCACAAAAAACCTCTTTTCTGTGCAAATATTATGGTAAGAATCTAATTTTCTATTCAAATACAATGCTCTTTTGTGATTATTTTGAGAATTATATCGAAATACGTAAATTACCACTCGTGAGTTGAATTTTTCATGTGTTACTTCAAGTGTACCACAGCTCCACTAGCGAAATCTGCACTGACCCTAATTTTTTTTTTATGTTACTGCATTTTGCTAATAAACGTTATTTTGATGTTTTTCCAAATGGAAAGGCTAAGCGATTTAGAAATAAATGCATATGTCATAGATTTGTCGTCAGATCCCGAATCTGAAGTTGACGATTTGAGTGAAGATGAAATAAATCCAGAAGAAATCTTTAATCTTACAGAAATCGAAGATTCAGATAACGATTTCTGTGAAAATGATTATGCACCTTTGTTGTCATTACTTACGGTTCAAACAAAGACATCTGAAAATATACCCGAGAAGTATGAATGGGTGAGGAATATTGACAAAATTAAGAACATTGAACCATTTACGGAAGAAACAGGTGTAAAATTTCAAGACTTGTTGGAAAATCCCCAGTAGAGATTTTTACGACTACCATAAAAAATAATGTACATATATGTAATAGGTTTCACATTGTTTTTCACCATTATTAATTATTTTAAACCATTATTTTTATTTTTCAAAATTAACAAAACAAAATGCTACTGGAGCAGTGGTACTCTGGAATAACCACATCAATTTTTTGAATAAATCTTTCAAATAATAACAAATATTTTTTTTATTATTTTTCTTCATTTATTAACATCCAAATGAACCTAAATATGCAAAAAAAAAAAATTGGAATTGAAAGAAAAGGTCAAATGTTCCGCTAAGGGTTAATACCACTCACATTATCTATAAAATGATAATAGTTGAGATACAATGAAAATAACATAATATTTAATTAAATGAAGACACTGTGAGCGAAACTCAATCGAAAATTGGAAACAGAAAAATCAGAAAAAGATATTGGCACCTCTAATAAGTAGAGTTGAATAATACCACTCACATTATCTATAAAATGATAATAGATGAGATACAATGAAAATAACATAATATTTAATTAAATGAAGACACTGTGAGCGAAACTCAATTGAAAATCTGGAAACAGAAAAATCAGAAAAAGATATTGGCACCTCTGGGACTTGAACCCAGGACCTCTCGCTTTCCGGGCGAACGCGCTGTCCACTGCGCCAAGGTGTCGATATCAAATTTGGTCATTTTTAACTACCATAATAACCTACCTGTATCAGAACCACCCACATTATCTTCATTTTCTTAATGCATATTTTATCGGCTGCTATCTTTTATGTGTAATTGCAAGATTCAAACCTAGTGTCTTCATTTAATTAAATATTACAATTTGAGGTTTTACTATAAAAAGTTAAATAAAAATAAAAATTAAATACCATAAATTTTCCAGCAGCAAGGGTTAAAAGGTGCTTCAAAATATGCATATATATATTAGAGATGAAACAGATATCCGGTAACTATTCTAAATTTACTATCCGTCCGGATACCGGATAGTAATTCAATATCCGACCGGATACCAGATATTCAAAAACTACGATAATTTCCTATAATAAAATGCAATACATTAATCTGTGTGAGGTAAATATCAATAAAATGGCTTATAATTATGACGGCTTTTATTTAACCTTCGGCATGCCAACATGAAAAACAAAACGTTGGGTACCATGAGGGGTGACGCTACAACCCCAGGGATTTTATCATTTCAATGCCTTTTTTCCCAGTTATTCATAAGTTTGTTGGAAAATTATTCTTATGGCCTATATGTTTAATGTATTTCCGTTAAAAAATATCATTATACAGTTAATTTCATAATATAAAACCTATTCAGTTAATTTTATATAAAATCATTCATCAACAAACGCTCCGGCCATGACGGCTTTGACTAGCTTCCTAGTCGGTACTTTGGTACCTGCCGGCAGGCCAGTGCGACCGGCGGCCGATGGAGCGAATTGTAACCGGGTGGTTCCAAAATAACAAAAATAAAATTAAAAACTAAACATCGATTTTTTTTTAAATTTTATTTGGGGTATGATAATTGATTTACATACATAAGAAAATAAACAGATATCAAATATTATAAAACATTAAACTACGCAAGATATACATACAAATTTGTCGGTATCACAACAATTACTTAAAAAACTTAACAATTTAATCATTTATTTAAATTCAGCATACAATAATAAAATATTGTATTTATTATTTATTTGAATCATCTTCTAAAACAGATATTTAGCAAGGTCCAAGAGGGGCAAAGTAACACATAAAAGAAATGCAAAGAATCAAATACTGTTAATTAAAATAACTATACAGTGGTTTAAAAGAAAGAAGTAGAACACTTTAAATAAAAGATCATTTATTATAAGTGAACGTACGCTATATAAAATTACCTACACTTGAAACTAGTTGAGGAACGGTTTTAAACTGTTTTATTAATCGAACAATTGAGCCTGTAAAAATCTAAAAATAATTATTATGAACCCCATTTTGAGATCAAACAATTTAAATAACCCCCAAAGTGCCGCTTACATGAAACGGGAAAAATGTTAGTTCAATGTTCCGTAATAATCATAAATTTCTGAGAAGGCAGTACCAGAGCAATGATATGCAAATAATGCTCCTAAGAATCCATGAGTATCTGGAAAATAATAATACTTGTTATAGGTACAAGAGAATAAACTATTAATGGGTTATTTCCCAAATGTCATTATATTCATTTTATTTGCATTGCCTTGATGTTATTTTTAACGGTTCATTTGAAAAATACCCTTCTGCCACTAATTATTATCAATTACTCGGAATACCCTTCCAACTATGGTGGGAAATTCTAATAATAAACACAATAATTGCCTGTCGCTAACCTCTCGCATTTTGTTGATAAATTATATCTTATAAAATTCAAACAAAATAACCCAACTTTTATTGATTTTTTAAACTGTGAAGGTAAATACATAAATTGTTATATTTTAAATTATTTTTAGTATAAAATTGTTTGAGAGAAATTGATGAAAAAGTGCATAGGTAGTAATAAAAACGGGAAGAACTGTCAACAATATTTAAATTCACGAAAAAAATTATATTATTGTCGTAGATGACACAACTATTTTATGGAGATACCCGATATTATCTTACATTACAACAAAACAAAGGGAGAAATGGTCACCTTCCGATAGTTGACACCACCGGTGATACAATATCCATGTGTAAGGGCAAACAGGAGATGGCTATTTCGAATAGGTATATATGGAGTTAGTTGATATTTCTGTCTTGAATGCCTACATTTTGTGGGTCGAACATTATCTATAATTCAATGATTCTTCATCAGTTAGACCCCTTCTTGTCATTATGAACACGGTTATTGAAAGGCAATATCACAAGAATGGAACGATATACCACAAAAACCGCACTTCAAACTTTTCAATATTCAAATTATTTTTTTACCGTCCGCTGTAGTGTTTTGACACGCACTGTAGCTAAACCATAAATACAGCTAGTTGGGTCAGCCAGACCGGCGACGGTTTAGGTAAAGGACACTATGTCGTTACACCCTTATGCAGATTTCGAAGTAGTGCGTGGGAACGAGATGCCGACAATTGGCGAGATGCGAGTAGAACAGAGAACCATATCCATAAGCGAACTAATGCGGGAGAGAGATGGAGCATTTCTCATAATTTATTTTGTCGTAGATGTGGTTCCAGCAAGCAAGAAATATCATACGAGGCAAGGAATGATACCTACACAGTAACAAAATATTTTTTTACGCTTTAATCTAGGACAATTTTATATTTTTTTTAATGGCCCAATATGTGTTTATTGGTTTTGCAGGAATACAAAAAATATCGAAATCGTAAAGTCTCTATTAAAAATTCTACATGGAGAATAGTAAATTTATAAATTATGGGAACCCCTTTCAGCAACGGGAGGGTTAAAGTCGAAAAAGTTACAAAAAAACCATAAGGCCTTCCAAAAAACCAAAATTTTCTTCTGAGATATTCACTCTAATGATAAATACATAAATAGTAAATATCTAAACTAAAATCTTTTTTTGCTATTCAATCACACACTCACGCGACCACTCACGAATACTCACGCGATCACTCACGAATTGATCTGATCGCGTTCGCCGCACCTGTGCGGCGCTAAACTCGTCACAACATGCAACGAGACAATGGGCCGAATATCCGGCCGCCGGATATCCGGTATCCGGCCAAACAACTATCCGTTTCATCTCTAATGTTTATGTATATATGTGCAGGGCTAGTCGCCGATGGATCACATATGTATATGACAGCTGCATTGTATGTGTCTATTCACAATGTTTGCAAACAGCTCAAATCCTTTTAATGTGTCCAATTTTCATTCAATCTCACTATCAAATTTCTGTTAAAGGCTCCTACGGCGGTGGTAGGGGCAGTGGGCCCTGCGGTCACGGGGGCTGTGGCAGCCGGGGGCCAAAAGCTGGAGTTGGCCAAGAAGCTGGCTTCGCGCATCCACCTGCAGCGCAACCTGGGCGCCGAGCACAAGGGGGCCACGCAGCAGGCCGCCGAGGCCATACTCAAGGGGGCCTCTCATGCGCATACCTTCATCACAGTAAGTTACTAACCTACTTTATTGTATCATGCTTTTTTTATTTTGTAATGACTTGTTCTGAAAAGGGAGTTGATTTTATTTTTATACTAGATCAAGCTTACGATGACCACAATGAAGCATCCCAATTAAAAATAAGTATTCTATCACTAATCCGCCACCCTAAAAACCCAACTAATATCCAATTAGTGAAACAGGCGGATTATTGTACATACATACAAAATATGCTAAAATGCAAATATTCAAATTTTGTTGGGGGCGAAACTCCCCCGAAGCAAGGCCGACCCTGAGCCAAACAGCACCTGGATCTGATAAAAACCTCAAGGGCTCCGTGTTAGGTGTTAAGTATTAGGTACTTACATATGAAATTGGCGTTTTGTATGGGAGGAACAAAGTCGATTTTTTTTTAATATAATATATTTATTTAATCAAAGTATGTACCATTGCTATCTATGCACTTTTGCCATCTCATAGGTAGTTCATCGATCCCTTTACTAAAAAAAACCATTCGGATGGGAATCAATAAAATCTTTGAAGGCGTTTTGGACTGCTCCATCGGAGTTGAATTTTTTCCTTTGCAAGAAGTTATACAAATTTCGAAAATAATGGTAATCTGTTGGGGCAAGGTCCGGAGAGTACGGTGGATGTCTTAGACATTCCAATTGAAGCTCCTCTAATTTGGTAGCCGTCTGTTGTGCAGTGTGTGGTCTAGCGTTCTAACGCGCGTTTGTTGATTTGCTTCACTCAATTCGTGAGGTACCCACCTTTCAAGCTTTTTCACCTTCCCAATTTGCTTCAAGTGGATTAAAACAGTTTTATCACTAACACCGCAGCCTGCAGCTAACTAACTAACAGATAAACTAACAGTTTGCGATGGATCCGCTTCCACAACAGCCTAATAGCCTTCAATTCTTCATTATCAACTTTGGTCTCCGGCCGTCCACGGGGATTGTTCTGCAGGTTGAAATTTCCAGAACGAAAACGTTGGAACCAAAAACGCACTGTGTTTTCTTTTGCGGCACTGTCGCCATTCACATCATTAATCCTTCGAGCCGTTTCTGCAGCACTGGTGCCACAGTGGAACTTGTACTCGTAAATAATGCGATATTTCAAGTTTTCCATTTTGTAAACTAAGTGACGCAAAGAAAAAAAACAACTAAGGAAAAAACAAATGAATTATAATTTTCGAAACACAAATACATGAGTAAATAGTTGTATAAATTTGAATTTGGAATTCCTAACCAAAGAGAAGATATTTGAGATCAAAGTTGCCAGTACGGCAAAACGCCAATTTCATATGTAAGGACCTAATATTATCAGTGCCTTGGAAAGTCGGTGCCTGGAAGTGATCTGCTCCGATTGCGGTCCAATAGTACAAATACGATTAAAAAATAATAATAATAACAACAATGTCAAATATTTAAACAATTTGAAACATTGGTCGGCTACCATTATTTTATATTATTAATTTTTTTACAAAGCTGTTATTTATAATAATTATTTAGATTTTTAAAACGAACTTAAAAATTCCTCTTTGAGTATAAATAATAATGACACATGTATCTTTTATATGTGTGCACTGTACCATGAATTATTATTTTTATTTTTTTTTATTTATTTATTTTTGGAAAATCGACAGTTTACATTTTTCCAGTTTGTACATGTTTGTGTAGCCAAAATAAAACCAATTATGGACTTCCTCCATGTGACTTTACCTCTGATTAAACAGCATAATAATTTTTTTTAAATAATAAAATTTATAATAAAGGATTATTAGATCAAAAATTTTATAAAACAAAAGATTAAGTATATAAAACTAAAATTTACATAAAAATATCAATACATTGGTAACCATAAGAAGCCAGGTTGTACATATATATCATATACATCATATAAAATATGTTGTAACAGGTATTTCAAAAAAGGTGATGCACATATGCGAAATTCGACGGACACGGGCGGTACACCTATTCACAGTTGACATTGGCTTCATAAGAATGGGTTTTTTCTTCGACTATAAGTCAGTCTGCATGTGGAATGCGCTACCGGCATCTGTTTACAAACAAATCCCTTTCTACAGCCCCTTCCGTAAACCGGCTGACAATGCTGCCCCATACGGTTTCCTGTCTTTACATTGTCCAGACAGAAGCGCCCTTGTTAGGTGTCACAAAAAATTTAAAGAACTTCTTTCCGATGTAGATTCATTTTAGGTATTAGGTGCACCTAAGCTTTCACTACAGGCACACTTTGTTTAAAATATTAAATACCTATATTTGAGCTAAGTTAATAACCCCTCCGAATTTTCGCAAAAATTCGCTTATGATGTCTCAAACGAAATGACATTTTACGAAAACTTTATGTTATTACCTATAAATGAAACATTTCTGAATGTAGCCGAATAGTAAAAACTGTTTTAGAAAGATTACAAAATAAGCTTTCTTATTATATTACAAATAAATATTAACATTTGTAAATATTAAAATTTAGAATGCAAACATTAAAAAAAATGTTAAAATGACTCACGTGATGTTTTTATGTGAAAATGGTACTAAAATCACAGATTATGTAAACAACAATACTTATTCTATTTTATTAAAGTATAATAAACACTTTTGTCACCTCGCTTTTTTATCATTTCATATAAAAATATTTAATAAAAATTAACAATGTCGAACGCGGTCGAGCCGCCGCGGCGAAATTTGGCGGGAAAAATTATGTGTCAGATTGCGTGAATGACAGAATATTCTTGTTATGTATTTCTATGGACAACTTGAATAGGGATGTAGGTACAGCTTGATCTACTATCGACCTTCTACTTTTTGTTTTAGTTCACTAAAAGAATAACGGAGTTAGAATGATTTCTATGGAGACTCACGCGTTGACGTATAAACACGCTTATTGTACTTGACTGATGTCGTATTTCTAACGCATATATCTGCTTAAGTTGGTGACCGGATAATACAATATTATCGTCAGTTGTATGAAACAGAACTAGCCAACTCTTTAAAGTTAATACTGCTGCTGCAGCCAACTCTTTGAAGTGTTATTGAACAGTTTGATAGAGTGTTTACAAAGAGTGTTACTAAAGGCAGCTTTAATCTTACATGACCAGCTTTAATGTCGATTTTGTTCATTAATTCAGATAATTTTCAAAAAGTTGAAACTCTTACTGACTTGCACTTCTAATCATTGGCAAAGATAATATCAACAACTCTCAGTGAAAATATGAAACAGACCTACACGGAAAATAAAAAGGTAACGGTTGCAACTGGGACTTCAACCGAGGTCCTCTAGTCTTACTGGGACCGGCACTCTACCATCTAAGCTCTTGCCACCTTATTATAATCCGTCATTTCTATCAATCTCATACTTCCATAATCTACGTTTCATTCCAACCGTTAATTATTGTACAATGTTTTATTAAATTTAGCATTAATACTGCACAAGAATCCCAATTGCGCCCAAATATGATTATGGCATCTCCAATTGGGGGTATGTTGCGAGGCTGAAGGGAACGGTGAGGGGGAGAAGATGGGCAAGGCCTCTGTGTTTCCTCCCTCCTACAACGTTCACTCCTCCCTTTTATCAAAAAGACCCTCCTCCCAGCATCCCCAAAGATGACCTAAGCCTTGAGGGAAATTATTCCCCCAGATTTTTACCCACCCCTCATACCTTTTTCCTTCCCAGAATCTCCTCTCCTTCCTTTACTAAAAAGACCCTCCATACAGCATCCCCAAAGATAACATAGGCCCTGAGGAAAATGGGAGCCCTGAAGGAGTGTGATTTAATGTTTAAAAAAAAGGAAGGTTTGGAAGTACTATCCACATCTGGTCTCGCAATACGGCTAAAGCTATTTCAAGCAATAAAGTTTTTATTCTGAGTGGCGGTCTCTCACCAGGGCTATACTGAAAGCATTTACCACTCTAAACTTATCAAAATGTGTAATATTACCAGGCTAAGACAGTGGCAGAGCAGCTGGCCGCCAAGCTGAACACGCGTCTGAACTATCAGCCGCGCGAGGAGACGGGCGGAACAGGCGGGGGCGCAGGCGGAGAGGGGGGCAGCACCACCACCGGGCAGCCTTCCGCCGAGGAGACCTTCCGCAAGTACGAGCAGGAGTTGGAGATCAACGACTTCCCGCAGCAGGCCAGGTGGCGGGTCACCAGCAAGGTCAGTTCAACAACCCTTCCTAAGGTTCAGTTGTTTCACGGAAATTCAAATGTGACATTGTCATCAAATCACCAATAAATTTTTTTTTAACATTTTAAGATCCCCAATTAAACGCCGATTCAAAGTTTGTTTCAGCTTTTAATCAAATTGTAATGAGCTGACAAACTATCAACGTGATAGTTGTCCTCTTTTGCAGATCACAGTTCACTCAAAAGCTGAATGAACATTTAACCTGTTGAATTAATTAATTATTCATGTATATTACGTGATAATATCGTAAGAGGTTTTTCCAGAATAGCTGGCTAACTAAAAAAAAAAGATTAAAAAATCTCCCATTTTGGGAATAATTGTCAAAAAATATAATCACGCAAATATAAACTGATTTTATTATTTCTACACAAATCTCAATCCTACCCAACATGAAAAAACACAATTAAAAGGAGTTTGCAAATAAATAAAGTCCTTTATATGCATTTGAAAATGTAAAACTTTGATTTTTTCGCTTTTGACAGTTGCAAAAACTGACCCGCAAAGTCATAGGAAATTCATTTAAAAATATTCTAGAGTATCTAGTGAAACAATCGGTTATGTCAAGAATGATATTGGCGCAAGCGATTCTGACCTTGTTTTTCATACAGTTTCTTTATACATAAGGGTTAAAATCGCATAAAAAAAAAAAAAGAAAAAAAATTCTAGGCCGTGGGCAGGCGGCTTCCAGTAAATGACAGGTTAATGGTGACCTGTCAACTCTCAAAAAATACCAAATGGCGCTGAAAGGCCGTTTGATGACAATGTTATGTTTGAATTTCTGTGAAACAAAAGTATTCTACCTATTCGCAATGAATACATATTATTCCATATTGCTCCAATGTAATGTGCTATGCGTATTTGTATTAGCATACCAATTGCGCAAAACAAATGAGTAATAACAGATAAAATTAACGATTAAACTCTTGGCACATTATAAAATACAAAAATACACCTAGCAACAACACAATGTCTTAAAAATATTCATGAGGTGTTTTGATTGTCCAAGTGGCAGTGATCCGTTAAGGATGGCCTCTGCTACGATTACGAATCGATAATAATTTTTAATTTGCAAAAAAAATTCTCCAGCATTTTCTATATTCATGTTTGTTTGAGAAGTAAGGGCCGGATGCATATGCCAATTAATTATTCCGGTATTAATTATTCAATTCTCCATTATAATTAGATTTGTCATTTAAGACTTCAACTCACTTTTTTTTATTATCGTTTATGTAAGCAATATCGCATCTTGTCTTTTTTATGACAGCTGCGTAGATATTTCAAAGTTCCATGACGGAAATGACTTGAGAGCTGAAAATGGTTGTGTTGATCTAAAAATTACAGTCTGAAAAAGCTGTGCAAATTTCATGACCCCGAAGCCCACCTTAAAAAATGTGAATACTGCACAATAGTCCCAGCTGCCCGGCGCCTACGGCATATAAGCGAGTGGGAGGGGAAAGGAGATGGGGAAGAGGGCGGTTGAGAAGTAGCGATTTAACTCGACGTATGTTTGTTTGTTTGCAGGAAGCCCTGGCACTCATCAGTGAATATTCCGAAGCAGGCATCACAGTCCGAGGAACATATGTTCCGACGGGTAAGGCTCCACCAGAGGGTGAGAGGAAGCTCTACCTCGCTATAGAGAGCTCCCAGGAGCTGGCCATAGCGAAGGCCAAGTCGGAGATCACCAGGATCATCAAGGAGGAACTCCTCAAACTGCAGACGTCCTCACATCACTCCGTCAACAAGGCACGATACAAAGTCGTGTAGATGTTATATTATTATTTGAGATCGACGCTTTGCAAAGTTGTATTTCAGATTTGTAAAATATTAAATGAATATTGAATCATTTCTTGTGTTTTTTTTACAATACGGTAAAACTCTCTTAACCCTTAATGCGACTTGCCGAAAACCGTTCGCATTACTTTCAAGCAGAGTAAATTTGTGCCCACCGCCCGTTGCAAAATGACGGTGGATGACGGGTTGCTACAAAGCAAAGTAAAGCTAATTAAGCTTATTTTAATGCTTATTTTAATGTTTATTTTAGAAGAGGTGGAAGAATAAATTAGTAAGATGAAAATAAATAAACTATGGGCACGAAAAGAGATTAATAGCAATATAAATAAATAATTTTAGGGTAGCATCTTCGCTCTATCGCTACGATATTTCTGCGCGTTTCCAAATGAACTCTGCTAAAACGGCCAGTTCGCACATATCAGTGTGCAGGGACATGTGAAGGGGGTCCTTACTCGCCTGAAAAATAGAACAAAATGGATTGAATCTACTAAAGAGCTGACTCACCCACTCAACTAAAATTACGGTGTTCGGATGCGTTTAGTTACTACTGTACTCTCCACGCGACTAAAAATACTCTCCAAATGCGAACGGCTCTTTAGTGTACCAGCTAAAATGCCGAGCGGCCGGCCATAGTCTGACACTATTTTCGTAATAACTTACTTTTTTTTTGTTAGGTGTTTTGCAAAATGATGTTTTTGTAAATTGTACTGTCGTACCAGAAGGTATTTTTTGCATTTTGTTTTTCCTGTTAAGCACTTTCATACTGCTTACTAACAACGTATGCAAGGACACTGGAGGTCTAGATTCGTTCAAAATAAATAAATGTAGCTTCGTTTAAGAAAAAAAATTAGAATCTTGCGAGAGCCTTGAAGGAGTAACCATCAGTTACTTATACCAGGGCGGGTAAGAGGTGGATAACCTCCACTGTCGTACCAGAAGGTGCTTGTAGAATATGCTGGATACACTCAGCGCTTGCCACCTTGTGGACTTTCACCAACCTGTTCCATTGTCTTGTCTATATTTTGACATACTAACACATATTGTATCTTGTATTTCCCACTAAGCACTTGCATACTGCTTGCTAACAACGTATGCAGGGACATTGGAGGTCTAAATTCGTTCTAAACTAAACGTAGCTTCGTTCTTTCAAAAAAATTAGAGTCCTTGCGAGAGCCTTGAAGGAGTAACCATCTGTCACTTATGTCACTTATATCAGGGCGGGTAAGTGGTTGATAACATCCAATGTCTTTTAAAAAAATGTCTTACCAGAAAATATGTTTATGTATTAATAAAAATCATAAATATCTAATCCTATGTAGTTTCCCCGGGATATTCAGAGAAATGTTTTTTTTCTCTAATGTTATAAAAAATAATATACTTAAAGAAGAAATACAAAAATATTTATTTATTTATGCCCTTGGAGCAACGATACTCAACCTTTTTTCTCTTCGGGCCACATACATGTATTTGTAAATTTACGCGGGCCGCAACACTATACTGGTATGATGAAAAAAAATCAAAAATCATCACCCCCCCCCCCCCCCCCACAACGAAATATTCTTCTTCCCATTTGTCTTGAAGCACTCTCTTTTCGTCGAACATTTTTCGATTACATTCTGAAGATACTCCCGCCAAATAATAATTTGTAGAGCGCCATTTTTGAGAAAAATCACCTCATTATGCGTATTTAAATTATAACAAAACAGTACTTAATACGACAGCAAGTAATGCTGTTAAAATTAGTAGGTACCTGACTAAACAGTGACATTAACCAGTTTTTATGTATTATAATTGATGCGGTTGTTTCTAGAAGTGGCACTTTTATTTATAAATTATTTGCGCGCGTTTGTGTCAAATATTTGTTTTTTTGTAAATAGCAACACTCTTACACATCTGCCCTGATGATGGACACTGTAACGCTGTCCGAAACGTTGGCTAAAGAGGGAGGTAGCGCAACACGGCATAACACCCCAAAAACAAATAACAAAAAAACCTTTTGGCTGTGAAAATCTGAACAACGTATCGTATTTTACTCTTGTACCAGATCATGTGGACCATAATGACAATCCTTTTCGGGTGTCACTGTGCGTCAAAGTCGAAACGAATCTCAAGAAATTTAGAATGATAGTTTTTTTTTAAATTAAGTTCCTGATGAAAAAGTGTTTAGGGCCGCACACAAAAGCTTGGCGGGCCGCAGGTTGAGTATCGTTGCCTTGGAGCATTTACATCAATCGTGTAACATAGTAATAATAGAAATAGAAACAATAAAATACCAATTATTATTTATCTTCCTTTACACTAATAGAAAGGAAGCAGAATTATAAAGATATAATAACAAAAACAATATTGGAAGAATAATAATAAAATTTAGATCAGTATTTTTGAAATTTCTGATATAAATTTAGGTAAGGAATAAATGAAAATATCAACGGAACTGAATTTATTTCCAAGCCTATGTAGTCTTTGGATTGGGGAGTTAATGAAATAGTTAGTTTTAGACGGATAAACAAAGAATAGCTCTGGAAGTCTCGTGGCACGATTTGGTACTCGGAATGTTATTAGTTTTGTTAAGTCAGGTGCGTCAAGTGATCCATTAACCAATTTGAATAAAAGAACCAAATCGCTCTTGGTTCTTCTACACGATAGGTCAGTTAAATTAAGTATTTTCATAAAGTTAACATAATTAATTTGTTCAATGGGTATGGAGAGTTTGAAATTAGTTAAAAATTTATGTTAAACTTTCTCAATTTGTTTTTGATGTGCTTTATAGTATGGAGACCAAATAGTGGAATTGTATTCTAAATTACTTCTTACTAAAGGAGTCAGCAGACAGCCTGGGTTCTCATTGCCTCGCAAACTCTGGACTGCCATCAATAGGATAAGGTGCTCCCAGAGCCGTTATGCTCAGATGATGCACAGATGGGGCCGTAAAGAGTCGGCGATGTGTGAATGCGGTGCAGACAACCGAACATGTGGTCAACGAATGCCCGCTCCATTCATTCATTCCCCGGCGGGATTGATGAGGTCCACAGGGCAACGCCTGAGGCCCTAGACTGGCTCGCAAACCTAGATGTCCCCCTCTGACCCCCCACCATACGAAAGAAGAAGAAGACTAAAGCAGTGAAGAGAATTTTAAATGAATAAAGTGACATAAAATCTTTTACTGTTCTTAAAATAAATCCCAAACATTTCATAGCCTTAAGTAACTTCATTAATATGTGGAACAAATGTTAATTTTTCATCAAATACAATACCCAGATCCTTGATATGAGACATCTTTTTAAGAGAAATATTGTTGATACTATAATTAGACATAATAGGATTTTTGTTTCTACAGAAAGATATAAATTGACATTTATCAAAATTTACAAGTTCGACATCTCATAATCTCGCCACGTTGTCTGGGAGCCTGTTCCTACCTCGTTTGGAGACTTTCTTGGGTCATCATCACATCACCAATCCATCCTCATGGAAAGCCCTAGGCTGGCTTTCATCCAGGCGCGGACTGGAACGTGCTACCCGCAACATTTCTCGATGGGCCGGCTTTCATCCTGGCGCGCACCTCTTCAAGGAACATCATCACGGCATTGTTTAGTTAGATAGATAGTTTAGCGAGTCCATCTGGTACGTATGTTTTTATATGTTTTCCTTTGATACCCTGATGGGAAGTTTGTACCCTTCCGTGTTGCTTTTGGTGTTCAATACATATTTTTTTGAAAAGTTAATATTCTTTGATTTAATTGAATCCCTACCTACATGATAGAGAATTACTTGGCCCACTATCCCGAGTTTGGATCTCTGCTCTGCCACCAGGTTATATAAAATACGAGTCTTATATTCGTTACATTCATTATAATTACACCAATCCTGTAAGAGATCAAGATTAGCTTGAAGAATATTACTATCATTGATGGAGGTAATCGTTTTGTAAATTTTTAGGTCATCAGCAAACAAGAGTATGTTTACTCCTTTAAAAATTATACTCCTTTAAATATTCTGAAGTTGTACTATATTTTCTACCTATATAAGAGTTCTTCACATTAAAAAAATAATTCATGTAAGTATTTCCTGTAAATAAATCCAGTATTATGACTTTTGAAATTCAAAAATTATTTTACACGGAATTAGTGACGCGCTTTTTCACAGTTAAAAAATCAATGTTTGCAAGTGACGAAATGACTAGCTACAAAAATATTAAAATACATTATTACATTGCCAAACGAATACAATTTATTTTAGTATGCTTTTATGCATTTTTTAAGGTTCAAAATACTATAAAATGAGAGTGAGTTTCTTGCAAATCCTGGGCGTTTGTCCACCGCCACCGTCACCGAGAACGAGATGACAATTTGAAGTAGTATTACATCACTATGGCCGGGTGTCCACCGCACTTCTGCCTTCCGAGCGCCGTCATCTCGGCCTCCGGGATTGTAGTTCGGTGCTACCGCTAGAACTCAGGGCGAGATTGTGACTGGCTTAAATTTCGGCAATATAAAAATGTCTGAACTTGTCCACTATACTTGAGATTGCCGACGCCGGTGCACGGTTTTTTGTCTTGTGTTGGTTATTTATTTATTTATTTATTTATTTACGCCCTAGTGGGCTTTTACCAGGATAGATAATAATAGTTAGGCAGGTACGTAGTACACAATTATAATGATTAAAATAATAATAAAAAATAAAATTAATTAAAATCAAAATCATACATTTCATCAAAGTAATTATAAAGACTTCTTTTTATAACTAATACAGAATCTGCAAACATGTCTACAATATTCCCAAATTTATTACCAAAATGATGTAATCTATTTATAGGTGTATGAGCCTCATAGTTTGTTTTAAAATTGTCACAGAAGAAGGTAGCACTTTGTCTCGTATTTCTGGTCGGTACGTAAAATTTTATTTTGGCGAGAATTTCAGGGTTGTCAATGCAATTATTAATGATTTTATTTAATAGTACAAGGTCAGAGATGATCCGCCTATCTGACAGCATAATTAAGTTTAGTTGTTTCATCAAAAGGACATAGTTAATATTTTGAATTGGAATATTCAGCAAGTTAACAAATCTTAAAATTTGTGCTGTACCATTTCTATATTGTCGGAATGTATTTTATACAATGGGGACCAAATGGGCGAATTATACTCTACCTGGCTTCTTACTAAAGAAGTGTACAATATTTTCAAACATTCTAGTGATTTAAAATCACTTGCTGTTGTGCATATAAAACCAAGCATTTTTATAGCTCTATTTGTTATTTCATTTACGTGTAAAGTAAATGTTAACTTTTCATCAAATATAACACCTAAGTCCCTGATCTGAGTGACCGGTATCAATATTACATTATTTAAAGAGTATTCATAAGTTACATGACTTTGGATTTTATAAAAATGAATAACTTGGCACTTTTGAATATTAAGAAATAGCGAGTTGATCACACACCAATGAAACAATTTATCTAAATTAGATTGTAAAATATGGCAATCCTCTATACTACGTATCATTTTATATATTTTTAAATCATCAGTGACGAGTAAAACTTGTACATCTTTAAATATACTAACAATGTCATTTATAAATAATAAAAAAAGAATTGGTCCGAGGTGAGATCCTTGGGGAACCCCACTTGTAGCTTCGAATATATAGGATTCTACAGAATTTATTTTAACACAAAGCTTTCTTTTACTAAGATAACTATTAAACCAGTTCACTAAGGTTCCTTTAATGCCCAACATTTTTAGTTTATGTCCAAGAATATGTCGCCTAACTTTATCAAAAGCTTCGGAAAAATCAGTGTATATAGAATCCACCTGATGCTTAAGGACAAGGGAATCAGTTATATAATTTTCATAAATGATTAAGTTACTAGTTAGTTAGTTATTCAGTTATGCGTCGAAATTACCCGTATACATGTTGTTCCGAACTCTGCCTGAAATAATCTCATTTCTCGGTAACAGCAGTGGTGGACTAACTCCCCAAGGGTTAAAGGTTTTCCAAGGGACTGGAAAAAAATTACTTAATGTGGGAAAGCCTTATATTATGTGGGATTAATTGGGATATTTTTGTATAGCAGTCTTCAAGGGAGCGAACATTAGTACAATATATATATATATATTGTACTAATGTTATCGTGGCTAGCCATTAGTTTGGATGAACTCAACAACAAAGATAGTCTGAAGTAAAATTTGTATTTACAATTTTTTTTTTCATTTTATAAAACATTATCTCTTTATTAATTGGTCATTTTGAAAATTACCCTAATACATCTCTATGTGTTTTATTTTAACAACAATTAATAATTAAATGAGCCTTGATAAAAGCACTCCAATTAACTCAACATAATAATATTGTATGTTGTATACAAATCACTTATCGTCTGAACAATAAAAAAAATATTGAGTCAAAATTCTTGCGTCAAAAAACTATTGTGATGATAACAATGAATTTAGAGATATTTTCGTTTCAGAGTTGTCGTCACTCTGTTTTCTTGCATTTTTCTTTTTTTTATACCGTGCAGGAACATTGTAGATACAGTGCAGGAATTTTTTAAGTATGATGTAAGAACATTCTAGGTACCTAGCAGAACATTGTAAGCATCGTGAATTAACTTTGTAGGTACCGCGCAAGATCAGGTACTGTGCAGGAATTTTACTAGGTATGGCATAGGATCGTTGTAGACACCGCGCAGGAACTTTGTAGGTCCTTCATAATTGTGCAGAGGAACTTATTGGATGGATACTGAGCAGATACTTTGTAGGTACCGCGCAAGAACATTGTGAGCACTACGCAGGAACTTTGTAGGACCTTCATAATTGTGCAGAGGATCTTAGTGGATACTGAACAGATACTTTGTAGGTACCGCGCAAGAACATTGTGAGCACTACGCAGGAACTTTGTAGGTACCACGCAGGAATATTCTAGATGCGCAGTAACTTTGTGGGCACTATTCAGGAACTTTTTAGATACCGTGCAGGAACAGATGTTACTGTACTAATAATTAGCGATAAAACTTGGGAAAATGTAACATTTAAAGCCACCGAATACATAAATATTCTTAGGAATTTCTTCGACGAAAATTTACTATCACTAAATAGTGAAAAAACATTTGTAATTCCATTTGCAATACACAAAAATGATACCCCTAAAAACTTTTATTATGTGTTTTGGAATTATCCATGATAATTCCAAAACATTTAATAAAAATTATTGTATCTTAAACTGCACAATATTAAAAACAACAAACACAACCAAATATTTAGGAGTTATTATCGATAAAAATTTGAAATGGAAGGAACAAATTTGTCAAGTTGTAAAAAAAATTAGAAAATTGATTTACATATTTTTAAGAATCTGACATTTTTTGTCTGTAAAAAACTTATATCTAATATATTACGCTTTGGTTCAATCAACTTTACAATATGCTATCATTAGCTGGGGATCCCCATACAAAACTAATCTTTCCCAATTGAAGTTGTGCAGTGGCTAATAATTAAAATCATATTTAAAAACCTTCTGACTACCCAACGGATCAATTATTTAAGGAATTCCAAGTACTTACCTTCTTTCAAAGATCTGTACAAGAGAAATACATTGATTCAAATTATAAAAGAAAAAGAAAAGCATCAATTTATAACTGAAAACCGTACTAGACATAAATATATTTTTTCATGCCCAAAATAAAACACTTCCTTCGCACAAAATTATTATACTTATCAAGGAAGACTTCTTTTCAACCGACTACAGGATGAAATTAGAAAAATTAATTATAAAATCCAATTAATAAACACTGTTAAAAATATTTTTAAGATAATCTCAAAAAAAAAAGTTTCCTACTAAGAATAACTTATAACTCAGTTTCCAAGTGATATTCCATTCTTCAAATAAGTTAAATTTTGTTTTGTTTTTAACAACTAATTACAATAATTCTAGTGACACTTCCAAATAGTAAATTTTTTTTGATAGTAGATAAATACTTATAATTACATAACACCGAACTTACAACTTATTGTTTTTTACCTTCACATTGTAATTTAAGTACTTATGATATAATATATCATTAAAAAATGTGCACTATTCTTCCTGACACAAGCTAATGCTTCCATGGAAGAGTGGTATTAAGATATTTGAACATGAACATGTACGCAAATTATTACATCATTTAAATGTACACTATAATTTATATGGTAAAATAAAACAAATAAAAAAATATTTGTAGGTACCGCACTGAAACATTGTAGGTACTGCGAAGAAACATTGCAGGTACTGCGCGTGAACATTGTAGGCATTGCACAGGAACTTTATAGGTATATATTTTTTTTTATTTAAGTTTTTATTCCAGCAGGACTGGGAGGGTAGTGCGATCCCAGTCTGCCATATTACATAAACAACTATAAAAGAAAAAAAAAGTTTAAATATTAGGTAGGTACCTAATTAAAACATAAAATGAAAAATACAAATAACAAAAAATAAGCATAAAATTAAAATAAATAATAAGCAGACAGAATTAAAAATAAAAGATATTTTGGGATCGTCCATCATGGAGGTCGCCTCATCATCTGCATCCATCGCTCATTTGGGGAACTGAGCCACTCGGATACAGCCACGACAATGATATTAGTTGAAGTCCGTATCCTGCTCCAGAAGCTGGCTAGTCGGTGGCGAAGTAAGGCTGGGAATGAGTGCACCCTCCCCTCGGTGAACATCGTGGAGGCACTGCAGAACTTCGGTAGTTGCATAAGTTGCCTATATGCATTATTGTAGAATACCCTCAGTTTGTCCCATTGCGCTGCTGGGTATTGTGTCCACAGTTCAGACGTATACAGGGCAGTACAGTATAGCATATGGTATAGCGTATGGTATAGCCCAGGTTGTTTATAGACAAGATATCCCTCACTAGAATTAGGGAACGTACCCATACTATGTGACCAACTTTTTGCAATTTTTAACCCCCCCCCCCCCCCCACACCCCCAATTATTTTTTCACATACTTCAATTATTGTTTTTTTTATTTCATTTAACACGTGTTAATTTTCCGTATAAGTGTAAGAATAGGCCAAATAATCAATAGATTTTTAACACGTCTCAAAAAGTTTCGGTTTCGGTTCCGGCCGAAACTGAGACAGATACCGAAGATTCGGTTTCGGTTGGACACTAGTTTTAATAGCTATTCTGCTATTCGGGGCGGAGACAAATCCAACGAATCAAAGATCATAAAAATCGATCCAGCCGTTCTCGAGTTCTAAACGGTGTAACTAACCCGACTTTGCTTTATATATTATAAGATTAATAATTAAATGAAACTTGATAAAAACACTCCGATTAATTCAACATAAAAATATTGTATGTTGTACACAAATCACTTATTATTTGAACAATGAAAAAATATTGAGTCAAAAGTCTATTGTGAAGATACCTAATTCAGAGATATTTTCGTTTCAGAATTGTAGCTCCTCGATTTTCTTACAGAGTTTCCTTTTGTTTATTTATAAATTTTCTTTATTACCATAAATGTTTTGTCCACTAGTACCTATTTATATGATTTTTGACTATCAAGCTAGGCACTTGCCCACTTTATGGTAATCGAAATTTCATGTATAGTTTGGCAAGAAAGTGTAGAAATTAATTCAATTGGAACTAAACGTGTTCATTACTATGGCAACACCGAATTATATGACGTTTCCTATGGCTGTCATATTATGTGTTATCATATTGTGTGTATCAACGTGTTACGGTTGATTTATTGTCTTAAATCTGAGTAGAATATCGCTGATTTGATAATATTTTTATTCATTGTTTGCCTGAATTTACTTAAAATGAATAAATTATTACATAGTGATACAAGAGGGGTTATATTCTGCGTTTTTCAACGCTGCCTAGCCGAGTGTCACGCGAAGAAGCTTCTTTTTAATTTAGAAGATGTTTGCAAACGAACTGCTGAAATGACTGGTACGTAGTATAGTTTGTTTAATAAATTTCATTAGTATTACAAGATTTATGCCAATTTTCGAGCGATAATAACCATTACAATCTGATTTGAGGTTATGGTAAAAAAAATCTGATTTTGACACTTCATTTTGACAGATAATATGCGGCCACAAGAAAAAGGGAATAACTCAATAAAAAAAAAAATATTAAACTCGTAGAAAAGTTACCTTTTTCTCGTTTTCTCTTTCTTTCTTTCCAAGTGAATATTATCTAGTGTGTGTTTTTAAAACTCCCTTATATAATAATAATTTTAATGATTTTTCACACACAGGTAAATCTGAATCAACGGTAAGACGAATTGTCAAGGAAGGGGAAAAGGCAGATGGAAAATTTGAAACACCGGGAAAACGGAAAATGGGCATTATGTAATAGCATAAGTGCTGATGATTGGAAAAATTGTTGCAAACACGTGATGAAAATTGATGCAGAATATTATGCATGAGGCAGTAATATATAAGATGATATCGATGAACTGCGTTTAGATGAAGATGAAGATACGGAAGAAGAAGAATCACACGAGGACGAAGACAATAATTACATGTCGGGTGTTGAATTAATAGACTTAAATTTTTAAGTACCTACGTTTTTATATCGGAATAAAAGCCCACTTAAAACTTGTTTTGTTTTATTTTGCTTCTATTAAATTACAGTTTTTTGTGCAAATTTTTTGAAAATACAAATACGCTATGAAATATGCATTTTGCCAGAAGTGTTTTTTTAAAACATACGTTCTTTGTCTTATGAGCCATCTTGGTGTTGCCATTAAAACTAGAAAACGATCGCAGCGCCATCATTTATTTTCTACACTTTCTTGCCAAACTGTATGTTTGATGTGAGTATAAAAATCATTTTAATAGTATTAAAATTAAATAAAGAAGACCCCTATTTATTTAGAATCCACCAAAAATCAAATCGGAGACCACCGAACCAGAGCTCTACGGCATTTTCTATTGCTTATAGTGAAAAGAAAACTATTTTGTTGAATTTGAAAAGATGAATTTATTTGATAATTTATTTAATCTAAAAAAAATCTGTTTATGAAGCGACAAAATCATTCATAAAGATGTATTATATTATTATGAGAATCATTTAGTTGTCAATGGACCGAAAATTACGATTTACTCAATTAATTTACTTTGTTTTTTTTTTTTCTAATAGGCCACTTGCATGGATTTCATAATAACTTGGAAAAAATCATGTGGATAGATTTTTCTACAAAGATTACGAAAATGTTACTAATTTTTTTTTAGAAATTTATAGTTTTTTTTAAAATAAATTTATTCGTTATTTGGGCTTGTGACGTCACTACATAAAAATGTTCCGTCTCAGATAATAATCAATTAATTTAGTAAAATTCCACACTGATTTTTTTTTATATGGCAACACTTTGATTTCCGGTGAATTTTTTAATTTGATACTTAAAGTTCACATATTGTTTGTTCTCTGCGAACTACTCGTTTGGTTTGACGTTTTGACAGATGTTACGAAGTGAATCCCGTACATTTTACGCCTTATGTACCTGTCTTAGAAGCATAATGGTAATGGTGCTGATTTTAATAAAATCAAATTTTATAATATATTATTATAATTATAATTTAAAATAATCTCCAAATTTATTACATTGGATTTAGTCATATATAGACGTTGAACATTATAATGATTAATGATCATTAAGATGGATCAAGGTAACAAATATTTATGAGATGTAATATTTTTGGTATGCCTCGTTATTCTCCTGTGCCATTGTGTGGGATACATCGTTTTTTTAAAATGATTTTCGGCTATGTAATTATCGTTTTTTCGCACCCATAAAATTATATCCTGTCTTTCCGGTTTGTGAAAAATGGTCCGATTTTTCGGATTGAAATTTTTAAAAATTCGCCAGGGTTTCAAAAATACGATTAAAAAAAGTCTTAGAATATTTGGCTAAATCGGATTTAAAAAAAAAATTAATGCAAGTGGCCTATTATCACCGTTTTTTCATGGTAAGTACCAGGATAGGTACCTCTATATTATATTATATAACCTTTTTGTGTAGGTACCTATCTAGTCTGCGCACACCATTAGCTAACAATATTAAGTCCTTACATATGAAATTGGCGTTTTGCCGTACTGGCAACTTTGATCTCAAATATCTTCTCTTTGGTTAGGAATTCCAAATTCAAATTTATACAGCTATTTACTCAAGTATTTGTGTTTCGAAAATTATAATTAATTTGTTTTTTCCTTAATTGTTTTTTTTTTTGCGTCACTTAGTTTACAAAATGGAAAACTTGAAATATCGCGTTATTTACGAGTACGAGTTCCACCGTGGCACCAGTGCTGCAGAAACGATTTTTTGTATTTCTTGGGCATTAACTATGTAACAATTTCTAGACATTTTGTTTTTTAAAGCGATTTATCCTTAAAAATATCCCGTTTATTACCAGATCATATTTCTCCAGCTTTCTATACTAATTCTAAAATTAAAAATTTGATAAATAATAAGGATGTTTCTAATAAGTTTGAAAAAACGGGATATACACTTTAGAATGTAACGATTGTGACGCACAGTATGTAGGTATGACAACTAGAAATTTCAAAACTAGAATCAGGGAACATGAACTTTGTTTACGAAACAATAATTACTCCGAATTTGCGAATCATTTAATAGAGTCAGGCATTCGAATTTTGACAGTTGAAAAACACTGTTGCGTTTTTTTCGTTTTAATACGAAAAATCGAATTTTTGGCATTTAGTCAGTTATAGTTTTAGTTTTTTTGTCCTCTTTGAGTTCGTTTATTGCTGACCAAGTCCAGTAAGTTATTTTATTTTTGTTTTAAATATATCCTTTTGCCCCAATGGCCTTTGCCATGGGGAAGAAACCCCCTGATCCCGCCCCCCCTGACCCTTCACATTTTGACATTTGTAGTGAGGTAGAGATAACAGACCTTCAAGTTCCATCTTCTACTCCAAAAAAGAGGAAAGTTTGCGACCTTCCAAAATTAGATTCTTCACAGGTCTCAGTTCCTGTAGCTTCTCCTCCTTCCTTGTATCCGACTTCAGCAAAAGCTCCCTTCATAGTTTATGTTCAAAACAACTCTCCTGGCCACTCCTTACATCCCCTTGAATTTGGTAAATTCATCGGAAAAAAACCACTTGGCATTTCCCCAGGTGGTATCCGATCAGAGGGCAGATTTCGCATTTGTGTTGAGTTCACATCCGCGTTGAATGCCAATAAATTCATAAATTCTATCAACTCCCTCTCTGCAAAAAAATTTAAGGCCTATATCCCTTCTTTCAATATCTCTCGCTTGGGTCTCGTTAGAGGTATTCCTGTAGACCTATCTGAAGAAGAGCTTATCTCGGAACTGATTATTCCAGCATCTTCGGGAAAAGTTATTAAGACTAGGCGTCTTAATTTTAAAGATAGATCGTCAGAGTCTGTAGTTTGGAAACCCTCTCAAACTGTAGTTCTGACATTTGAAGGACAGTCCCTTCCCTCTCACGTTTATTTATTCCATAACTCTCTCCCGGTGGAAATTTATTCATACCCGACAATCCAATGTTTTAATTGTTGTCGGTTTGGCCATTCAAAACAATCGTGCCGCTCTTCTCCCCGCTGCTTTAAATGCGCAGAGAACCATCTAGCAGACCAATGCCCCTCCCCTTCCAATTCCCCCTCTTGCGTCAATTGTTCAGGCTCGCACACAGCCACTCATCCATCCTGCCCCGAACTTTCTCGCCAAAAAAACATAAAAAGTTATATGGCCTCCAATAGCGTTTCGTACTTCTATGCCTCCAAATTAATAGCTCCTTCTAAAAAATCTTTTGCTGAAGTTGCCTCTCAACCCCAAATTAGTGCTCCCTCAAACTTGACTTACAGGAAGACTGTAATGACAAAACAAGCTTCTAGTCCAATTAAAACCCCTGGATTTGATCAATTGGGCCATAACTCCCAGCTCTTGTTCCCAAATGGTAACAACAGCTCTCTATTTCCTCAAAAATCCGTCTTTTCTAACTCCAATTCAACTAACAGCAGTGCTTTCAATCCTGATCTAAATGCAAATTCCATAAACAACAATACTTCTAATGACAATTCTTCTTTTATCCAAACTCTCCTCATGTTACTTATCTCTGTTATTAACAATAATAATACTCTACCGTCCAACGCTGCCTCACTACTCTCCTCCTTGTATTCTCTTCTTCCCAATGGCTGCCCCAACAGCAGCAATTCTGCAGTGGAATTGTAGAAGCATCACCTCCAATAAGGATGACCTCATCCGCCTTCTACATTTACACTCCATATCGATTGCAGCCGTCTCTGAGACTTGGTTCAAGCCATCTCAACTCTTCAAGGTGAGTGGCTATCAATGTCTGCGGGACGACCGCATTGATGGGAAGGGTGGTGCAGCCCTTTTCATCAAAAACTCTCTCCCCTTTTCCCCTATTTCCATTAAACCCCCAAATTCACCCTTCCAATTAGTGGCAGCCACTGTCTCTAATATAACTTTTGTATCTCTCTATATTCCTCCTTCTACCCCATTTGACCTTCCACTGTGGGTCCACATGCTTAGCAAAATATCTTCTCCCTTGGTCATTTTGGGTGACTTTAATGCCCACTCCCCACTCTGGGGTTCTTCTTCCTCGGATCCCTCAGGTATCAAATTAATTGACCTTTTGGACTCCTTGAACATCTGTCTCCTAAATGACGGATCCTCAACAAGGTTTAGTCTCCCTGGACAGAATCCTAGTGCGGTGGACATATCCCTCTGTTCCCCGAGTATCTATCCACTAATCTCCTGGCGAATTACTTCAGACCCCTGCGGCAGTGACCACTATCCCATTATTTTGAATTTGGCTCAACGGTTGGATACTAATCGCTTTAAAAGTAAGCCCAAATTTATTACAAAAAAGCCGATTGGTCCCGTTTCAGAGACTCAATCCAGGATCTTTCCCTCTCCCTGCCTTCCCCTTCTTCTGATAATTGCACCTCCTCTTATAAATCTTGGACTGATTCCATACTAAAATCGGCTGAAAAGTCTATCCCCAAATCATCTCCTGTAGGCTCGAAGGCTCGCCCTCCCCCTTGGTGGGATGAGGAATGCCTTAGAGTGCTGAAGGAGAGAAAAGCGGCCAATAAGACATACTGCCAACAAATGACTATGGATAATTACATCTCAGCCAAGAATGCCCAAGCTGTTGCTAAACGCACATTCCGTTTCAAAAAAAAAACAGCTGGCGTAATTTCTGTACCAATATATCCCCTGCTACTCCAGCGGGGGAGGTTTGGTCCATGATTCGCAGGTTTAGATCTTCCTTTTCCCTGCCAAAGCCATCTCGTAATTCTGCTATTTGGATTGATGACTTTATTAATAAAATAGCTCCCCCTTATGTCCCTAATTTTGATGAACTCCCTTCTTTGCCTTTCACTTTAAAATCTTCTTCATGGTTAGATGCTCCATTTTCTTTTGATGAGTTAAAAAGAGCCATTGAAATCCTCAATGACTCAGCTCCTGGCAAGGACGAAATCCTGAATATATTCATCCGTCATTCTGATGACAATTCTCTAACCTACTTTCTCTCTCTCATCAATGTCTTTCTGGATTCTGGTATTATTCCCCCAGACTGGAAAATTCAAAATATCATTCCCATTTGCAAAAGTGGCAAAGATCCAAGTATAGGTTCGAGCTACAGACCTATCGCCCTCTCTTTTACTCTTTGCAAAGTATCTGAAAGAATGATTAAGAATAGATTGGACTGGTTCGTAGAAAAAAATCAAATTCTTTCCCCTTCCCAGTTTGGATTTAGAAAGGGTAAAAGTACCCTTGACAACCTTTCTTCTCTTGTTACAGATATCAAATTAGCATTATCTAAAAATGAATATTGCATTGCAGTGTTTTTAGACATCTGTGGAGCATATGACAATGTTCATATCCCCATCCTGAAAGAAAAGTTACTGGCAATAGGTATTCCGCCTAAATTGGTAAAATTCATTGTCAATTTGCTCTCCCAGAGAACTATTTTTGTAGATGGGTCTGAATCCCCCCCTCACATTAGACACATATTCAAAGGTCTCCCGCAAGGGTCAGTCTTAAGCCCGATCCTGTACAATATTTACACATATGATCTAGAAAAATCTATTCAATTCTTGTGCAACATACTCCAATATGCTGATGACTTGACTTTCTACAAAATATCCCGTAATATTTTTATTGCAGCATCAGCAATCAACAATGCTCTTAGAAAACTGTTGGCGTGGTTAAATATTAATGGCCTTGAACTTTCCCCCTCCAAAAGCAAAGTTGTCATCTTCACTCGTCGTCGAAAGCTCCCAGAAATTCAGGTGAGATTTGGCGATGAAATCATCCCTATCTCTAAAGAAGTTAAGTTCCTGGGAATGTTTTTAGACTCAAAGCTTACTTGGAATTCTCACATAAATCATGTCATCATGAAATGTGAAAGCAACATCAATCCCCTTAGATTTCTGTCCGGAGTGTGGTGGGGATCACACCCATCATCTTTAAAACTTCTGTACAATGCTCTCATCCGAAGTCATCTTGATTATGGATCTTGTCTGTTTGATCCAATGTCCGCTTCAAATTCGCTTAAATTAGATAAAATTCAGTCAAAATCTCTTCGCCTTATCTTAGGAGCCATGAAATCTTCCCCAATCAACGCAATGCAAGTTGAATGCTGCGAGCCTCCCTTAAATATAAGAAGGCGATGCCTAGCAGAAAAATATATTTTCAATACATGCTCAATAACTTCTCATCCCTTGATTCCCAAACTTCAATCGTTAAAGTATGAGGTTAATTTGAATCCATTTTGGAAAAAAACATTCCCCTCCCCTTCTCTATAATTGCTTCAACACTTTCCTGAATGTTTCCACAAACTCCTATCGCAATGAATCTCTCCCCTTATACTCTTATCCCTATGAAAGTCTTACTTTCTATCCAAAGGTGCACCAATTTATAGGAATATGTAAAAAAAATATTAAAAACTCAGTTCAATCCAATAATGCAGAATTCAACAAAATTATTGAAAATAACTGGCCAAATTATATAAAAATTTTCACAGATGGTTCCAAACTCAGTTCGGACTCCCATTGTGGGGCCAGTGTCTATGCACCTCACAGGAAGTTGTGTTTCCCACACAGACTTCCCAAAGAGTGTTCCATTTTCTCTGCTGAATGTATAGCTATCATAGAAGCTTTACGTCTCATCAAATCTCTCAACATTAGAAATGCCCTCATCCTTTCAGACTCACTTAGCTCATTACAAAAAATAAGCGCATCCCCTCTCAATTCCAATAGCGACTCTTTGACGTGCTCTATCAGAGACCTCCTGCATTCCTTGTCGCTGGCTCAAGTGTCAGTGGTCTTGGCCTGGATCCCAGGACACCTTGGTATTGTTGGAAATGAAAAGGCTGATTCTATTGCTAAGGAATCTATTGTTCATGGTCCATTAAGTAGTATTCCTATTCCTGTTAGAGACTATTTTCCTATTTTAAAAAATAAGTTACAACGCCAATGGTCCTCTGAATGGAAATCATCCTCCCTGTTAAAAGGTCACCAGTACTCTTTAATTCAACCTTCTATTCCTGTCAAACCCTGGTTTCACAAATACACTTCCATGCCTAAAAAATACATCTCTTCCATTATTCGAATGCGTTTAGGTCATACTTGTTGTCTTAGCCATCTCGCCAGATTCCACATAGTCAATTCGCCTTATTGTGATTGTGGTTCAGAGGATACTTTAGACCATAATTTTTTTGAGTGTCCTATCAATGACCAATTTCCAAACTTCATACCTGAATTGTTAAAACTTAAAATTGAATTCCCTACCAGTGTACCCTGCCTTCTTAGTCTCAACTCTCCTGAAATTCACTATTTGTTAGCAAAATTTATTTACAAAAATGGCCTCAATATTTAAGCATCAATCACATTTCTTTCTCTTCCCTACGTATACATTTGTTTCTTACAGTGTTATTATGTACAGTTGCACAGGTTCCTTTTTTTGGGAATCTGTACTTCTTCCTACCCTTCAATTTTGTAATGACTATTAATATCAACTCTATGTGTTACTCTGTATGAAGATGGAAGTATGGAAGATGTACAAGTTCCTATTTTTGGGAACCTGTACATCTTCCTTCTCTTTAATTTTTTAATTACAATTAATACCAACTCTGTGTGTGCAGTTGTATAGGTTCCTATTTTTGGGAACCTGTACATCTTCCTACTCTACAATTTTGTAATTACTTCTAATACCAACTCCATAAATATAACTAATTTTAAAAAATGTATGAAAATGTAACTAATTTAAACAAACTGATTATGTATCTAATTTTAACAAATCTGAAAATGTAAATATTTTTTAAAAATTGATAATGTAACTAATTTACAAAAAAAAATAATCTGGAAATGTAAATAATTTTAAAAATATGTAACTTACTTTAATACATGGCCAAGATCACCCTTAATGGGTGAAAGCCAAATAAATAATTGAAAAAAAAAAATAGAGTCAGGCCATAGCTTCAATAAAGAAAAAACAAAATTTAAACATTGCAATATAAATTCTTACTTTAATCTTTGCGCTTTAGAAACGCTCGAAATAAACAAAAAAATTAAATCTAAAATTAATTTAGTGAATAAAATAATAGCCCCTTGCAAATCTCCTCTACTAACCATGTTTCCGTGTAATATTGACTCCTCCCACCGTTTTCCCCCTCCCCCCAAAATCATCCCTCCCACTACTCCCACCTAATTAATCTTTGGTACTTGCATTTAATTTTTAAGTTAGTTTTAATTCTGCTCGTGAATGATACGGTTGTATCGAAACCGGTCGCGGAAAAATTAAATTTAAGTAACAAATGTACATTTAATAAAACTCTTTAAAAAACAAAATCTGCAGAAACGACTCAAAGGATTATTATGATGTGTATGGCGACGGTGCCGCAAAAGAAAACGCAGGTGTGCTTTTTTTGTGTCGTTCACTACAGCTTTCTTAAATCTGGCCAGACGATTACGGCAGATGTCTATTGTCAGCAACTGCAAACCACGATGGAAAAGCTAGCTGCTAAACAACCGAGGCTGGTTAATCGCTCTAGGCCACTGCTGCTTCATGACAACGCTAGACCACACACTGCACAACAGACGGCTACAAAATTAGAGGAGCTTCAATTGGACATCCACCGTACTCTCCGGACCTTGCCCCAACAGATTACCATTTTTTTCGAAATTTGGATTACTTCTTGCAAGGGAAAAAATTCAACTCCGATGGGGCAGTCCAAACCGCCTTCAAAGATTTTATTGATTCCCGTCCGAATGGTTTTTTTAGTAAAGGGATCGACGAACTAACTATGAGATGGCAAAAGTGCATAGACAGCAATGGTACATACTTTGATTAAATAAATATATTATATTAAAAAGAAATTTTATGTTCCTCCCATACAAAACGCCAATTTCATATGTAAGGACCTGATAATGATTAATGATAACACTAGGTAGGTACTAATTTTTATTTGTTATTTAATTTTTGTACTTTTTACAACACACATACATTTATTTTTACACGTTACACAGTATTGTAAAGGAAAATAATAATAGCTTTTCCTCACCATAAATAGACAAGGCAATTATATTTGGTGAGGGAATTCTTGCTCAAAATAATAAAATCATAAAAGTAGTTATGAAATATTGTAAAAAAAAAATATCGCAAGATTTATCGCTAACAGAAAAAGAAGTATGTTTAAAAATAACAGCTGGATGATTATTGTAGGAATTAATAAATTTAATTTTATCACCTAATGAAATGAAATTAAAATTCAGGGTAGTAGGATTTTTTTCAATGCTCAAATTCATTCTTCTTTAGCCAACGTTTCGGACAGCGACAAATGTGTAATCCTGATGATGGACGGCGTAATACCCCCAAAACAATAATAATAATTTTTTGTTCTATTTCAAATGATGAGAAAGTAAGAAAGTTAATTTCAATTTCATTATTTAGTATACGAACAGTGCTGATTAAAGACGACCTTTTGATCCGGGGTAAATTTCACCAGCGAACTTGACTTCAGTAGGTGTAGTTACATATCTCTGTATAAGATTATTTTACATTGAGTAATCTTCCAATAAAATTCCATCAAGGAAAATAAATACTAGATATTATTATATTTAGGCATCTTTCTTGTTGCACTTTTGAAGCGAATGTTTATCAAAATAATATAATGTTACAATAAAAAACACATATAAATTTGTTGTAGACCACTTTTATTTTATACACACTCTACCGGCTTCGGAAGCACCCTTCCTTCGTCAGGAGAATATTATAACCCAGTTATAATATTCTCCTGACCGAAACCGGTAGAGTGTGTATAAAATAAAAATGGTCTACAACAAATTTATATGTGTTTTTTATTGTAAATTATGGCGAGCCACAAAGTTAATGCTTTTTACAAATATGTAAAATAATGTTTTTAAAATAATGGTTCTAACAAAGTATCTACCTATTTACAATAAAAATTCTAATATCATAGAATAAGAATTATTTATTCAGTAACATTTTTTTACGTAAGCTCCGCACATGAGGTCTATGTCATCTTTGGGGATGATGGAGGGTCATTTTAAGGAAAGGAAGGAGAGGAAGTTCTGGGAAGAAAAAAAGTAAGAGGGGTGGGTAAGAATCTAGAGTTCAGTGAATCTGGGAGTGACAGAAGTATGAATCCATTCCTCCCACTGCAAGGCGACGTGTTGAGAGAGTCCTCCAGGAGAGGTCAAAAGGTATCTCTCAACCAGTCTACCGATCCGGCCTGCCACGCAGCTGGTTGGCGGACGCATCCAAGACCTAGATAGTGGTTCCCAAAGTAGTCCGTACGGACCCCCAGGGGGTCCTCAGGATCATTCAGGGGGCCCGTGGAAAAATAAAATTGAATTGGGGGTCCCTGAACAACGTCAGGGTTTCCGCGCAAAGTTTAATATTAAATTAAAAAAATTGTGACACTTGTTGCATGAATAATAATATAAATTAAAGTGTAATATCTGCATCTGTTACAAAACTTTTGCTATACAAACAAAACTTGGGAAGAGGAGAATGTTTTCAGTTTCCAATTTTTTTGGGATTGGGAGGAGGGGGGTGGGGGGGGGGGAGGGGTCCGTGGGCCATGAACCCGGGCACTACTGCTAAGTCGCCAAACGTAGCGAACCACTTGGTGTGACATGTGGCAGAGGTAGCCAATAGATGGTTCCCGGCGCGTCGCGCGACGGTACCCATTCCCGGCTCCCAAATTGACTAATATGAATGTAACATTTACATATCTAAAAATATCAAATGATCATTTTATGCTACGCCTTTGGCTTCCTCGATGATTTTTAAAAATTTACGAAACATGATTTTAAACAATAAAAGTGATTTAAAACGGTGTTTTATTAATTTTCAATTTAAATGGTGCCATTAAATAAGTTCGCTGTGTTTGAAGAAGTTATTTTGGGGTAGATATTTTTTGTAGTTTTTAGGTAGTTATTTTTAGGTTTCGACGACAGTTATAGTCTGTCAAATAAGAGTAGAAAATATAAAAACTTGAACTACTAAATTTGTAGACTGGCAACACCAATTTAACTGTCAAATATTTTTTGAAGTGCAATTACACTGAATGTATAGAACAGAAAAATTTTTAAAAACATTTTTTCTTCTTGACATAAATTTGATTAAAAGGTGATTTATAAAGCGATTTGCTTTAATTTAATTTAACATAAATTTGAATTTAACAATAGATAGAAAGGAAGAATCACTAATGGTGAGTTTAGTTACACTACTTTTAGATTTGAATGAGTTAAATATATTGATATCTAAAATTAGAGACATGATCTAAAGCCCAGGCAAAGCTAGGTACTTTATCTAGTATTAAATAAATGTGAGCAATTTCCAAACTGTGCTTTATATTTTATTACATTATAGTTATTCTTCATTATGTTAACACAAAATTGCAAAGGTATAATAATAATATACCTATACGCAATTCTAATTTTGAGATCGGCGGGTATCTATACTGCAATGAAAAAATATTTTTTCCACTATTATGCCTTTTTTATTTTTTTATAAAAATGTAGGTTACACAGATTTACTTTATGAGTTATGTGTTTAGTATTGCCATTTGATCAACAGTGGCGCCCTCATACATTTTCTACTCTTATTTGACAAACTGTAACAGATTTTTTATTTTTTATTAAATACCTATCTACAGTCATTGGGACTAATACGTCAGGTGGGAATGATGTCCCTGTTCTACTGGTATTTTATGAAAAAAGCTGCTAAGTTCGACACTGTTGCAAGGCCCAGATATTTTCAGTTTTACTTCTTTTGTGTTTTTCCGAAGTTCCATCAGAAAGGTCTATTGTGTGTAGGTACACCTAGTAGGTACGTCATCTCCATAATGATAAGGGCTTATAATAGCCTACTGTCTGCAGCAGGTAATGAATCGGTCATGAACTTAACACTTTTCAAATGAATTCTCTCTCTATAGGATGCCGTACGTTCCAAGACATAGCAATAACTGGTGGTTTCGCTGACGGCTTTCCAAAGTTGTCGAAAACCCTTAAAAACGTTGTTAAAAATAAAAGAAATGTTCACAAAATCTATTTATACCTACATTCAGATAAAGTGACTGGTAGATGCTTAATAATGAAATTATAATAATTGATAGCACGCTTGTACAAGCGTAGTTATAAATATTTATACCTAATACTTATTTACATCATTAGCTGCACGATTGACCAAAAATGTTTTTTGTAACTATGCATTGGAAGATACTATTTTCATTAAACCAACTGTTTCGGAAATTGACTGATAATACTGGCCCCCTAATCAGTATCAGCCCTAGGTACATCATTTGGTGCAGGTCACACACACAACAAAATAATTACATCAAGCCTTCGACCAAGTATACCCTGATCGAAGCATCAAGCCTCTCTGCCTTCAAGCCTCTAACTAAGCCCCTAAGTAATAGTATTGTACTAAGTACTTAATTATCAAATATGGTAAAAAAGTAATAATTATAAATTAGGAATTCTTTGCGCTACCGATATTCGCGTAATAATGCTTTGTTCGCGAAAGGACGCATACGAATGACAAAGAAATCATGCGAACGGTCAGTCGATGTTTGATAAAGGCCGATTAGGGAACTATCACTCTAGAAGAGGGAGCTATCGGTTATTGGCTATCGGCTATTAATTGGCTTGGCTATCGGCTAGGCCGGGTAGCGGTCACGGAGATTACAGGAAGGATACGAGGATGCTGGTCGCTAGCCGCTGGAGGTATATAAGCTGCGGGGCGGCAGATGGTAGTCACTACACTCATCGCCTTCCTACAGCCATGAGGGGTCTCTCAGTGTTCCTGTTCTTCTGCATAGCGTTGGCTTCGGCCTCGCTAGTCACCCGGCATCATGAAACCAAGTCTGGTAAGTCAACCATTTTATTACTAGGTACTCGTCTACTATTAGGTTGGTACCTTTCGATTTGATATCTGTGTTCAAAAGTAACATGTCTTTATTATACATTTAACAGCGGACAAGGAATTCCTAGCCAGGCAAAAGAACATCTTCCACCTCCTGTATCATGTCCATCAGCCCAACATCCATCAGGATCAGGTCACCGCCGGCAAGGACTATAGTATCGAAGCTCACCTCGATCAATACAATGTAAGTTGCCTACTAAACTAAATCGTAAATAACGATTCCGTGCAATTTTAGAGGAATACCTAAGTTGAATCAAATAATATTATATTCGGTATGAAAATGTGAGCAGGTATCTAAAAAGATTTTCTGTTTTACCCACAGGAGCCCCAAGAGGTCAAGCAAATCATTCAGAAATATAAGAACCATCTGCTGCCCCGGGACAGGATCTTCTCTCCCACATATGTCTACCATATGAATGAGGCTGAGGCCTTCTTCAAGGTTCTGTACTACGCTAAGGACTACGAAACCTTCTACAACACCGCGTTATGGGCCCGTGAGCACCTGAACGTGCAGATGTTCGTGTATGTGCTGAGTATCGCTATTCTCCACCGCCCCGATACACAGGGATTCATCCTCCCGCCTCCTTATGAGATCCACCCATACTTCTTCCACAGCGATGAAGTTATGCATCATGCTTACCAAGTCAAGATGCAGGAGAGCGGCGAGCACGTCTCTCCCCATGTCCATGCCGGAGAAGGAAACGCCGTCATCATTAACAGCAACTACACCGGATGGTATGTGAACTTCAACGAGGAGCAGAAACTGTCTTACTTCACCGAGGATATTGGCCTTAATAGCTTCTACTACTACTTCCACTTGGACTATCCCTTCTGGATGAACGGAGAACAGTTCCACCTGAAGAAGGACAGGCGCGGAGAGAACTTCTACTACACCCACCAGCAGATCTTGGCCCGCTACTACCTGGAAAGGTTATCCAACGGACTGGGAGAGATCCCCAACTTCTCATGGAACTGGCCTGTCGAAACCGGATATTACCCATCCATCAGCTACCACAATGGCATGTCCTTCCCTGTCAGGCCAAACCACTTTGATCTCAAGCAAGGCGACTTCCTGCAGCACCTCATTCAGGTCGAGGACTACGAAAGCCGCATCCGCGACAGTATCGACATTGGATTCCTGACCAAGGTACGTTTGAGTAATATTACTACCCAATTTTATATTAAACAATACTTTATAAAGTAGCCCAACTGCAGAGATGATAATTTCTTTCCTTTGCAGAAGGATGGTTCTTCCATCAGTCTGAAGAAACCCGAAGATATTGAATACCTTGCTAGCATTATCGAATCCAATGATGATATGGAGAACCTGCGGTACTACAGATACCCTCTGTTTATCGCTAAGATGCTCCTTGGAAACTCCGTCAAGCCTCTTAACTGGTGAGCAAGATTTTTTTATCCATTTTCTAAAACTTAATAGTACACGTGATAATAAAATTCTTTCTTTATTTCTTCATTAGTTTAATACTGTGCTTGTTAATTGCAGGCACATGGTTGCCCCTTCAGCCCTCGAGCAGTATCAGACTAGCCTGCGTGATCCCATGTTCTACCAGATGTTCAAGCGTTATGTAGGATTCTTCACCCAGTTCAAGAACACGCTCGAGCCCTACACCAAGGAAGAGCTCACCACTCCCGGAGTCAAGATCGAGAACGTTGAAGTCGAGAAAATGATTACATACTTCGACCACTTCGATGTTGACGTCACCAATGGCGTATGGTATACTAAGGAAGAAGGTAAACCCAGTTATGTTATTTCTGAAAATATGATTTCAGCGTCTGCCTTGCAAAATAAAGTATTTAGTTCCATTTACTGTGATTCTATACTAATTTAAAATCATTATTGTGCTAACAGCCACCAAGATGGAAGACAACCATGTCATCAAGGCCCGTCAGTACAGGTTGAACCACAAGCCTTATACAGTGACCACCAACGTGGTTGCCGAGAAACCCCTGCAAGTCGTATTCAAGTTCTTCCTGGGACCCAAGTATGATGGAGAAGGCCACCCTCTGACCATCAACCAGAACAGGCTTAACTTTGTCGAACTCGACCAGTTCGTATATGAATGTAAGTAGTTATTGAATATGCGAGATTATATTCTCGAGTTTTACAAAGTTATGAATACGAACTATGAAGAAATGACTTTAAGAAAACAATGGTTGAGTTTGATCATGTTCTAATGAATCCTTTCTTTAACAGTAAAGGCTGGCAAGAACAAGGTTGAGCGCAACTCCAACGACTTCTGGTGGAACATCAAGGACTGGACTCCATCCAGGCAGATCTACCACGAGCTGAACGAGGCCCTGAGCGGCACCAGCCAGTTCCCTCTGGACATGTCCGAGGCCCACAACGGCTTCCCCAACAGGCTGAGCCTTCCCCGCGGCAGGAAGGGAGGCATGCCCTTCCAGCTGTTCGTGATGGTGGCTCCCTACCACGCCCCCACCACCGCCCAGGGAACCGGCTACGACCACGTGGTGTCCAGCGGAATAGGCTCCGGCGCTCGCGCTGTGGACTCCCTGCCTTTCGGATACCCCTTCGACCGCGTCGTCGATGAATCCCACTTCTACACCAACAACATGCATCTTGAGGATGTCGTCATCTTCCATAAGAAGGAGAGCGATATTAACATGGCCGTTCAAGATTAAGCAGACCACCTTCTTATTTATGAAAATTGATCTAGATTTTATACGATAGGCACCGAACTTGTTACCAGACATGTGCCGCCGATCACCTCAAAACTGTGTTCGTTAATTTATGTGATTAAATAAAAATAAATCACTCGCACTTAAAACTCTTTTTTATTATTGAGAAAACATTTTGTACCTAACAAAATATTTACGTACACAATAGGTACCTACTTACATAGTTTGTACAAACACTACACAGATTGACCATAATGACTGGCACCAGATATGGCATTACTATTTAATTAGAAATTATTATTATTTACTATTATTAATTACTATTTTATTCTTTTTATCTTTTTATTTTTAATTCTGTCTGCTTATTATTTATTTTAATTTTATGCTTATTTTTTGTTATTTGTATTTTTCATTTTATGTTTTAATTAGGTACCTACCTAATATTTAAACTTTTTTTTCTTTTATAGTTGTTTATGTAATATGGCAGACAGGGATTGCACTACCCTCCCAGTCCTGCTGGAATAAAAACTTAAATAAAAAAAATAAAGAACTTACTTTTAACCAAATATACAAATTACTTTTTTCGACTATGGCGTGTGTACGACCTCTCGCTCGGGCCACTTTATTCAGTCCAACATAACATCCGTCATTCATGTTCCCAGCGAATGAGTTAAATGTAAACAAAACATCAAACGAAGCGGATACTTCTCTTGCTGGAAATCATAACTTATTATTGGAACATCCATTTATAACCTGGGAATTCATGACCACTACCGACTTGGGAATATATTTAAACGCCTTAAGAGGGCATTACCAGAGAAAACCGGAAATACGTCATTTTCAAAAAAGATTTTAGACGTATTGACTCTTTTCCACAAAAAATTATAAATGGATTTCGAAAGATTGTTCTTTTATCTAGCATTCGTATGTAATAAATTTTGAGAATGTTTTTTTAATTTTTAGTATAATAAGGTTATTTCATAGGTCGTTGGCAGATTTGTTAAATTTTCAAAAAAGTTTTTGTATTATACCACACCCATTTCAAATAATATAATCATGCAGTAAAATAAATCAATACATTATCTAGCAAACGTATGTTTTAGAATTTTAATTTTAGTTTCAATAAAATCATTAAAAAATATGTATACGTACATGTGTTTCTTGACGAAAATTGGTCCATTTGTGTATTTATTTGCGCACTTACAAACTAATATATTTCAGATTTTTTTAACATTCTTATTAAATTTAGACATTATTGAAAAATGATAAATACTTATAATCAAAAAATAATTACAAAAAGTACACTATTTTAATAGTTTTATCATCACGCCTTTCAGCATTTTTGGATGAAGGTATAAATTAAAGCTAATTTGGATTGAAATAAATTCGATATTGAGTTATAATTTAAAAAAGCTGGTACGGAGAATAATTAATCTTTTTCATTGTAACCGCCCTGCACGATCGGAAGAACAACTTTCGACGAAATGTGGATTTTCGTTCGCTGGCTGGTTAAACGCTCTTAAGGGCCCGCAACCCGGATTTGTACCGATTTATTACATATTTCTCTTAAACACGGTAAGTTTTAAAGCTCTTAAAAAAATATATGTTATTCTTGAAGATAATATCTAGACATTGCCCGCGCCGAAACGCAAATTATATAAAATTCCCTCGATAGAAAAAAATAAAAAGTATGAGCAAAGTATGCTCCAAAAATTATTATTAACACGTTTGTTTCAGTTATTTTACAAGTTGTATGTATGAAAAAATTCACAGTGTTTCTTTAAATGCTTATTAAAATAATGCCCGTGAGATTTTTGTTCTATTTTAAACGAGTCGTGTTTTATTAAACATTTTCGCAATTTTCGCATCGATTTTGTCGCTGTAAATGTTAGCGCTCTCCTCTAACATTCGTAATTTCGTATCTCTCCATCTTCTTCTTTTCGGGCCCGGTTGCAGAGCCTTAAACACCATCCGATTTAAAACACTGCTTGAAGGACTGCACGCAGAGTCTCTGCAAATCGGATCGTTAGTAGGCAAGACCGCTTGCCGAATTATTACGGTGTAAAACACATTTAGTAACATTACCTATAATTTAAAAAAAAGTAGCTTAATATTACGAGTGAAAAACTGCTAAGTCCTTTATTAAAAATGTTACTGCATTACGAAAACTTGTCATGTCACAAACTTGTTAATTAATAAATAAATACTGAATTTACTAACTCTTCTTTTATTGCATATTATAAAGATTTAAAAAAACACCAAATGTATTAGAACCGTTTCTTAAAATTAATTACTATTTTTTTAAGAGTGATTTTTGTCTCTCCTGTAAAGTTACCTATTATGCCGTTAGCAGGTTTTCACTCTGCCGACATATATAAATTAAAAACCATTTGGGAATCCCTGTGTAATACAATGTAAGTCGTATAATTTGTTCATAAGAACTCAAGAAATTTTCATGTCGGGAAATTTTTGCTTGAGGAAAATTTATATTTTCGGAAAAAAAAGGGAATTGGTCGGAAGTTATTTATCTTTTTGAGAATGCCAACATTTCTAAACTTCACATCACATTATTATCGGCCAAGAGTTGATATATCGACGTTCAGTTGGTAGTTAGCACGTAGTCACCAAACCATTTTTGAACACTGCAGATAAAACGAACTATGCCTATGTTATGCAATATATGACTATAATAGGTATCAACGTAATTATAAGCTAACCGTAAGCTAAACCGTATAAGCTCGAATATCATGATAATTATTTTATTTTCATATTTACTAAACTAATATGAAAACCTTAAGAAAAATGCCAGTCAATTATTATGACAAGTAGATAGATGGGTTGTTCTTAACCTACATAAATTTTACCGCCTAAAGTGAAGAATTTGTTTTTACTATAAATGAATTCTCTCTGGATCTCAGTGGGGAAGGGGAAATTGTGGCATGGGGGGGAAGGGGGGCTAAAATGCCTATCGGGGGTTAAAAACATAAGCTGCGTGCATACCAATATCGAATGAAAAACCAAAGTGACAGAATTAACGTACGACATAAAAGTTGTAGGAGACAACTTTTTGAGATTTTTAAAAACATTTCATTAAACATCATAAAAAATAATAATCACTGTTACTTTTGAATACCTTTTAAAGTTTAAAACTAGTTTTATATTTTATTTTGTCATATCATTTTTTGTAATATTATAGAATATACGCAAGTCCAGGTGGCAGAAGACAACTTGATTTGTATGAATTACACTTCTGTCACGAGGAGTTACAACTCTGTAACGTAATTTTTGGCTACAAAAATATAAATACATATTTTTTTTAAACGCACACAGTCGTTACATCTTTAGTACTTACAGCACATTTTAAGTAATTATAAAACAATAATATTGGTTATTCTGTTGACGTTTTCTCCACCAACTGGTGGAGACAACTTTGTGTAGGTTAAAAAGAAGAACAACCCAGGTACCTTCATAACAAATTTTAATTATGTGAGATTACATCCAAATGGCTATACCACAAGTTTCGTCGGTGCCATCGATTATTTAATTTGATAGATTTTAATAATGAACAAGCGAACACTTAATTCCTTTGAGACACCAAACTCTACTATTTATTAAATAATCAATTGATAAATTTTATCAATTAATAAAGTAATCCTCTCAAAAATGATGAATGAAAAAAAAACAAATATATTTATATAAAATATGCACAGCTTGAAGGAAATAAAGTGCACAGCATGAGTAAGATGTTAGGTACCTTTTACTATCATGTAATTAAGAAAATTAATTAGTAAAATTATGCTAACAAATTAGTAAAATTATGCCAATAAATTAGTAAAATTATGCTAATAAATTAGTGAAATTATGCTAATAAATTAGTGAGATTATGCTAATAAATAGTATTGCATTCAAGGTGACAAAAAAATATCCGAATAAAAGATTTTAACAAATGGTTCCGCCCCGTAGCACAGTCGATCGATAAGGTTTGATAGGAAAGTTCTCGGTAACTTCTCATCGTTCCCTAGCATGACTGCAGGTCGCCAACGAATAAGTAACAGTTCAAAATGACGTGTTCTTAATATATTCGACGCCAACTATTGTTTTTACGTTAGCGATCTTCAGTTGTCCTTGGGAATGACAGAATTTACCGAAAGTTATCCTATCAATCCTTTTCTTTTTAAAATTACTGGCTTATTTAATGAACGTATTGAACAAATGAAGCTCCTAGAAATGAAAAAAGTCGTATACACGATCCATATATCAATTCATTTATTCAATCTGTACAATCTATTTATTCCGTTCGATCTTTGAGGAGGAATATGGTAAAGCATGAATAAAGACCTCATTAACGAAACTCCTGTTTAGGATCGTTTATTCATATTTTTACGTACTTAATTGCGTGGCGTTTAACATCTCGTAGTGTCAATTTATTGAGAATATTTTCAGTATTGCCAAAGTACATCGATTTCTAATTTATTCCCAGTCAATATCGGTTTGGCTGTCAACGGTGAAAGCGTGTTAGGGACATCGATATAAAACACCGATCCTATATCGTAAAGTTATCGATTTCACCGTGCTAGAGCTCCAGGAGGCTCTTGAAACTACCCGGAGTCAGTGAGACTACGGACATGGACAATGGACAGTCATCCCCGAGGGGTGTGTTTCACAATAATATGCAAATTTATCCTTTGCCCTGTCTCGCAAGTTAAGTTGACTTCATCACAGTACTCACACAGATGCAAAACTTTCATACAGCATGTTTCATTTTGGGCTTTTAACAAAAAAGCAATTAATAATTATTTCACAATTGAGAATTCGAATCCAAAGCGTGTTTAAACCGGTAACATAAAACTAATGTTGTTTTACAACATTTTTATAGAAATACTGAAGGTTTAGGAAGAAAAATAAGTTTATTAACTAAATGCGATAATCTTCAGGATTGAATTCAAATGGGTATTCATAATAACAACAAGGTTAAAAAAATATTATGTTTTTTAAAAAGATTAATTTATTATAATATTCATACTTATATAGATAATATTTTATAAAGTAAATAATCTACAAGCCGCCACATGCCGCTACACGTTTAATAGGCATAGATTTTGAAAAGTAAACGACTGTTAAACTTAATTACCAAAAGAAACATCGGTTTCGGTCGGGATAGATGGAAAAACATGCATTTAAATTCGGTTTTCATTCAAAGTTAAAAATTTCCCATATAAAACATCTCCATTGCCGCCATTTTTTTTTACGGATTTAACATTTGTAAAGTTTCGTTTAAAACTCAATACGCATGAATTACTTGGTTTACCTAAACTACGAACCTAATGTTGAAATGAAGTGTGATTTCCAAAACCTGGGCTTAGAAATTTGGCTGCTCATGGGTTATTTTTTTTTTATTATTACGTGTTAGCAATCATCAGCAACACTAATTATTTAATTATGTACCAGTCATCATCAGCAACTATCTATACGTATATTATCTAAAATATAACAGATTACTAACACAAAGGTACAAAAGATTAACTGTTGAATAGTTACTAGTCTGTGATACTCCAGTTGCCTTAGACGTCAAATCATACAAGTCATTTTATGCTTAAAAGTTGACCACCGTTTTTTTTTCATTATGAATTAGGGATGTTATGGAGCTCCGTAACCGTAACCGAAACTATCGGATATCCGAAATAAAAAAAAATCCGTAACCGTAACCGAAACCGATATAAAAGTTTCGGATAGTTTCGGATAAAGGCGGAGTCTAAATGAAAGGTTTTTGTTTATTTTGCCCGGCCGTCACTTGTCACATAAGCCGCGCGTGTCTCTTGCAATTTGCATTGTTTTTTTGTGATTGTGGGCGTACAAACATTAAAAATTATTATTTACGAGTATCTACTTACTTAGTTTCAAAGTGTTGTGCAAATAAATTGTTTTAGTCTTGGCAAAAGGCAAAATGCGTTCTAAGGGTACTTTAATTTGGACATTTTTTGATGAAATTAATGTACCTAGAGTCTGCAAAATGTAAACAGTGCGGTAAAAATTTGTCACACAAAGGAGGTGGCACTACTTCTCTATAAGTACATACCATCATAGGTACCTACATAGCACTTAAAGTGGCTATTATAATAGTTATTTATTTGACTGATTGTAAAAACAAATGATAATATAGACTAGAAATAAAAGTCAAATCTTGCTATTTGTAGGTATTTTACTTTTATAATTTTAAAATTCTAATATCCGTAACCGAAATTATCCGAAACTAGCGGATAATCCGAAATAATTTCATATCCGTAACCGAATCCGAAACCGGTATAATATTATTCGTATATCCGTATCCGTATCCAGATCCGAAATTTCATATCCATAACATCCCTATTATGAATAAGTAAAATAATTAAACATACGGTATAAAATTTCACGATTTGGTCCATTCAGTGATTAGCCACGTTCCGTTTCGTAACGGGACTCCATGATATCGTAATAAAAATTAAACTTGCACACTTTACAAACACTATTTATTATATCAAATTTATAAATTTGTCATTATTTGTTACTTGCGAAATGTAGGTGCACGTATGTTTAAATCAAATTACGAACCGAATGAATAGGACATCCTGTAAGTACAGCCTCAAAAGGGTGTCGTTAAACTTGCCTCTCTTCTAACTAGTTACAATAAGTGGGCGTAAGCAAGACAGGAGCCTTATCGGATTTGTGGGCGTCGCTTTACGTTCACACAGATAGACCAATACATCAATACTAAGCATTTTATTGCTTCCAACTTAAAGTGTTTTACCTATACATAGATCCTATCCCCTGAGAAAAAAGACATAAAGAATAATATAAAGGCACGAACATAATTGTTTAAAATTGCTATTTCTTTGTACATTAACCAGATTCGATTACCCAGGTACATCTCAACATTGCTTTCATAAATCTCTTTCAACATTATCTAAATAGGACTACCGCAGTCCACTTGTTTAACAGTTGTGTCTCTTGTGCATATTCACACGAGGAGATACGTTTTGATGTAAAAATCACGTTAAATTATTACGGCCATCGGATGTGTTGAGGTACCGTACAAAGTATGGCATGTTCGGTCGTTCTTGGTAACATATTCTTTTAAAAGATTACGGGAGTTTAAAGGTGTAACTGATAATTAACACTGACAGTGCAAAAATTGTTGTTCATTGCAACAATATAACAATATAATGAATTTCTCCTTGAATAATTATTGCGTAACCATATCTCGAATCTGGAGCCGCTGGAAGATAGGAGAATTTATGCGTTTATCGGCGATTTGAATTTGAATCTCGGCTGCTGCGTTTGGTATATAAGGCACAGAAAAAGTGAATTCCTCACAGTTAAAGTGAGGATTCAAGATGAAGTTCCTGGCCTGTTTTCTGCTGCTTGCCTTAGCGCAAGCTGCTCACTTTGACGATGGTCACAAGCCCGGTAAGGTTTTTTTTTTACTAAAGCAAAATTAAATTACTAATTTTGGATTAAAAAACATTCACGTTTATTTCGTATTTTGATATGTTGACTTTGTGTTAATTCCAGCGGATAAGGAATTCCTTGTGAGGCAGAAAGCCATCTACGAGCTGCTGTACCACAACACCCAATTCAAACACACACACGAACATGTTCCCGCCGAGGAGTTCTTCTCTTCATTCAAAGATTTCTACACTGTAAGCTTAAATTTCTTCTTATTGAAGATTAATTACGGTTCTTCCAAGAAAGGTTATTTACATACTAATTAATAACTATTGTTTCTTTCCAGAAACCCGAAGTCGTGACGCAGTGGATCAAGACCGTCAAGTACGGACTCACCCCCAAATTCAAGCTTGCTTCCGCCGTTTCCTTCCACGAAACAGAAGAGGCCGTGGCCTTGTTCCACCTGTTCTTCTATGCCAAGGACTACGAGACTTTCTACAAGTCCGCCGCCTGGGCTCGTGACCATGTCAACGAGTATATATTCACATACGCCTTGACAGTGGCCATCCGTCACAGGCAGGATACCCGTGACTTCATCTTCCCGGCAATCTATGAAATCTTCCCTTCTCTGTATACCAGCGCTGATGTCTTCTATAAGAGCCTGCGCGTGAAGACCCAGGGCTACGTCGACCGCAAATTGGCTGAACAGAATGGAGTCTACTATCACGATGATTATACTTATACCATTGCTAACAACTTCTTTTACGATTATACCAATGAGGAGGAGAAGCTCACATACTTCACCAATGATGTTGGTCTGAACAACGAATACTACAATTTCCAAATTCTGTTCCCCTTCTGGCTGGGAGGAGAAGAGTTCAACATCGACACCGAAAGACGTGGAGAGATTTTCTACTGGGTTCACCAGCAACTGTTGGCCAGATACACAATGGAAAGGTACTCCCATGGCCTTGGAGACGTCCCTAAGTTCTCATGGAACAAGGCAATTAAGACCCCATACAATCCCAACTCCGTCTACCACAACGGAGTACCAACGCCTAAGAGGGGCGAATTCTTTGATATCACCGAAGAACACAACTCTTACGAAATCGATGCTGTTGAAGACTATGAAAGGCGCATCCGTGATGCTATTTACAATGGATACGTTGCCGTGGTATATATCTTACATTTTGTTAATGAATGGCATCTTAATATTCTGAAAGATTTAGCATTAATATTCAATTAAATTGTTTTTAGTTTAATGGAACCAAATACCCCCTGACCAAGCCAGAAGACATCGAAACCCTAGGAAACTTCATCCAAGGAAACCCAGACTTCGGGTACATCCGCTACCACAAGCAGTTCATCAGCTTGGCCAAATATTTACTTGGTGGAGGAATACACAGGTAAACAAATAGGTTTTTGTTAATCATAATTTAAAGTATAAAAATGTTTTTACTGAAGAGCTGATTATTTTGAGGGCTGTGATCTCATTAACTACAATATTTGTTTTACAGCAAACTGAATCCGATTCCATCTGCCCTGGAAGTATACGCAACCACTACACGAGACCCCATGTTCTACCAGTTCTACTCCCGCGTCCTGCACTATTTCTACCGCTTCAAGGATACTTTCACCCCTTACACCAAAAAAGATCTGTTCTTCGATGGCGTTAAGGTCGAGGACGTTAAGTTCACCCCCCTGAAGACATTCTTCGAATCTTACGAGTTCGTTGTCACCAACGGAATCTATCAGACCAAGGAAGAGTCTGAAAGTCTCAAGGACAAAATTATATTCTCAGCCAGCCAGAGTCGCCTCAACCACTTGCCATTCTCCGTCAGCTTGGATGTTATTGCCGCCAAGGATGTAGATGCCACCGTCAGGATCTTCTTGGGCCCCAAGTACGATGGTTATGGCCGCAAGATCGAACTGAACGATAACAGGTTCAACTTCGTTCAGCTTGACTTCTTCAAGTATGCGCTGAAGAGTGGTAAGAACACCATTAACCGCAAGTCTACCGAATTCGCTCACTTCTCCGCCGATCAACCTACTTATCGTACGACGTACAAGAAGTTCACAGAGGCTATTAACGGCAAAAAGGAGTTCTTCAAGGACCACTCCGACACCGTTGCTGGCTGGCCTTATAACCTGCTGCTCCCCAAGGGATCCAAGGGAGGACATGAGTATCAGGTGTTCGTCGTCGTGACTCCATTCCATCCAGCCAAGACTCCCTACCACGCTACTGAGTTTTACGAGGTCGTAAGCTCTGGAGTGGGATATGAGGGCCGCTACTACGAAGAGCGGCCTTTCGGTTTCCCCTTCGACCGCCATATCGATGAGTTGACCTTCTTTACACCCAACATCTTCGCCACCGAGGTGACCATCTATCACCAAGAGAGCGAGTCCTCTAACGCTAGTCATAAGCCCTATGCCTACTGGTACAAAGGATACACTCCAGTATCTCACTAGAAAAATATCTCTACAGACTTTTGCAATTTACCTTTTACAGACTACTGAAAGAAAAAAAATTCATCCTTACTAAACTTTTTGATCCACCCGTAATGTTATGTTCCTAAAATAATATAAGAAAAACACTATTTTAATAAATTATTAATTATTATTACTTAAGTATTTTCTTTTAATGCCTTGATTAAAACACTCGTAAATACTTTAACACATAATATAATACACGAACGTACTTCGTATCGTAAAGTAGATTCTAATTAAATAGGTAGTCATAACAATAACAACCTCCACGATGCCCCTGTTCATAAAAAAACCAAGTTCTCTCGTTCTATTTTATTTATTAGGGAAAATCAACAGATATTTTTCACTTATAATAATAACACATAATATCTAATAACAGATTTTCACATAATTAAAATTATAATTAAAAGGTTTAAAAGTTTAAAAAAGTAAGGTTCCTGTACCGGTAAGAAGTTAACAAAAATATAACCTTGAAAATTATGGAATAAAATACTATAAACTATAATAATCTGCTTACTAAATTTCAAAACATAAAGTAGTCGGAGTCAGAAATCTGTTCTCACTCCACAACAGACTAACTAACTAACCATCACGCCGTTTCCCCGCAGGGGTAGGCAGAGAGGACGGACCGCCAAACAACTCGGTCTTGGCACACACTCTTTGCCTCACTCACATTCATACATCATCTTATACATTCTCTTCTATTAATCTACCAACAATAATTGAGTCTACCTACCAAATCAAAATAACACACAGTGAAAGTGATCCGTAAGAAACTTCGCATAATTGTGTATATTAAGTAAACAAAACAATCTGAAACACTTGCGATTTCACTCAAGTATTCACTACAGTAATGGTGATATAATTTTTTGTACATTGAATCTATATAATTCAAGTAAATTTCGAACAATTAATATCGCAAAATAGTGACAAGTGAAATTGAAATATAATTGAAGGTAGTTGGAGCCCTTGTGATTGGCTAACATCATCGCCATCTTTCTTACGCTGACCATACAGTTGCTGCGTCACTGTCTCTAATCGCGCATTGTACTAGTTCTGCCGAAAAACAATCTACTGCTAGGGCGGCGACCATGAGTTCGAGCAAAAAAACCGGCTCCCAACTGCAAGAAAATCTACAAACAACCACAAGGTCCAAAAATAAGATGAATACACTACCTGAATACATTAACACAGAAGAGGATGTTTTTCCAAAATTTACTTCTTACATAGATTTAAAATTAGAAAAAATAAAAACCCAAATTTTGGAAAACATGGATAAAAAAATATCAGAATTTCAAAAAACAACCGAATTTATTTGTCAAAAATACGACGACATAATTAATCGCTTAGACTCCATGAATGAGGTTAAAGGAGAAGTTGAAAGTTTAAAAAAAGACTTGGCAAATAAAAGCAAAAATATTAGGCATCTGGAAACCAGACTGGCTTGCTTGGAACAGTCGAACCTTGATGACTGTATTGAGATAACAGGAATTGAGGAAAAGACTGACGAGCATCCCAAAATAACTGCCATGAAACTAATAGAAAATGCAAATATCAAAATAAGTTCAGACGATATTACCTCGGCAGTAAGACAGTATGACAGAAGACCAGGACATCCGAAAAAAATTCTCCTAAAAATTAAAAATCCAGAGACTAGATTAAAATTATTAACTAACAAGAAGGTGATTTCAAACCGTGATAAAATGATTTTCCTTGGAGAATCACTGTCTCCGTATTTTAAGGAACTGCTTTGGAAAGCCAAAATGAAGGGAAAAGAAGTAAATTGTAAATACATCTGGTATAAAAATGGAAGCGTTCTGATGAAAGAAGACCAAGGCAAAAAAATAAGGGAAATAAAGCATGAAGACGACCTCAACAGAATACTATAGATGTGGGATAGTGATACGAAAAATATTTTGCATCATTAAAAATGGATATCGATTTTGGAAAATACATTGATTTGAGTGACAACAGAGAGTCTAATTTAACTATTAGAGATTCATTAGCTTGCAAATGTTTTTTAAAAAATTCCAAGTTTTCTTTACTTTGTTTGAATGTTAGAAGTTTAAATAAAAATTTTGATGAAACCATGATTATGCTGGATAGCATCGAACATCGTCCTGAGGTACTAGTTTTCACAGAAGCTTGGCTGAAAAATTTGACCAATATTCCTGACATTCCTGGATACACAGTTTTCAACACAAATAATAACTATTTACAAAATGATGGTGTAGTTGCCTACATAAATCAAAATGTTTATGCTACTGTTGAGGAAATTGTTTTGCCTGGCGCAAACTGCCTAAAATGCAGATATCAAGTACCTTTTGTGTAATAGCTGTTTATAGATCTCCGTCCCAGGCTCACATAGATAACTTCCTTGAATCACTGAATACACTGCTTGACTCTACGTCTATACAAAATAAGGAAGTCATTTTATGTGGCGACATAAATATTAATACGATGAATATGAAAGATACGAAAACTCAAAAATACCTCTCACTTTTGGCTTTTTATGGTTTGAAACCAATCATAACTTCACCTACTAGAGTTTCTTCTACCATTTCAAGCTGTATCGATCATATTATGGTAAAATCTAAATTTGAACCACAGGGAGCTGTCTTCACTACTGACATAACAGATCATGATGTGGTATTGCTGAAATTTATGAGCTTCACACTAAAGAAAATAGCGAAAGACAATGGAAAAATAAAAACCGTCATCGATAACAATCTTTTAAACGTCAAATTAAAGAAGGAAACATGGCAGTCAGTCCTGTCATCGGAAGATGTTAATTCAGCTACTGAAAATTTCATAAAATATTTGAAAATGCACGTCGAAAGTTGTTCGTCTGTACAAAGTGATAATCGTAACATGAAATATTTAAAACCTTGGATAAACGATGGAATTATTAAATGCCTCAAAATCCATGACAAATTACACAACAAATGTCGAGGAGAGTTAAATAATATTCAGCTGCTGAATTATTCTAAAAGATATAGAAACTGGTGTACAAAAATTATAAAATATACAAAGCAAAAATATTACAGAAAGAAATTGGATAACGTCAACGGAAATACCAAGCAACAGTGGAAAATTATAAAGGAAGCTACAAATATACAAAAGGAACAAGTGTCTATAAAAAAATTAAAAATCAATAACAATATTATCTCAATGGATGACAATCCAAATATAATCACTAATTACGTAAATAACTTTTTTAGTGATATTGGTTCTAGATTCGCCAAAAAATTGTGCAGTGCAAATAAAACTAGCGAAATGTGTCTTGTAAATAATTTTATACCTGGTACTCAAGTTACCCGAGATGCTTTTGAATTTAAAACTACCAGCATTTATGAAGTTACAAAAGTAATAAATGAATTAAAAATGTCTTTCTCCTGTGGAATTGATGACTTGAGTATCATGGTGTATAAACAGCACGTTTCTATGTTGACTGATCCAATATCACATATTGTTAACCTTAGTTTTAAGAATGGCGTATTTCCATCTCATTGTAAGAATGCTAAGATTATACCTCTTTTCAAAGGTGGAGACCACCTCGATGTTAACAATTACCGACCCATATCTTTGCTTAATACTCTCTCAAAAGTAATAGAGAGATTGGCTAAGTCAAGATTAGTTTCATTGTTAGAAAAATACAAGATACTCTCCGACAATCAATTCGGTTTCAGAGAGAATAAAGGTACGAGCGATGCTGTATTAAAGGTACTGACCAAAGTTATAAGCGCGCTGGACTACGGAAACAAAGCTATAGCCGTGTTTTTGGACTTATCAAAAGCATTTGATACTGTTTCCCACGAATTGCTCCTTAAAAAATTATCATCTTTAGGCATTGATAATACAGCAATGGATTGGTTCAGATCTTATCTTAGTGATAGAACACAGCAAGTAGAGATAAATAAAATGTTAAGTAATAGTAAATCAATCTCCTTTGGAGTCCCGCAAGGTAGTGTGCTTGGGCCAATATTGTTTCTAATTTATATAAATGATTTATGCTGTCTTAATATTCCTGGTAATATTGTTAGTTTTGCAGATGACACTGCCTTAATATTTGAGGGTAAAACTTGGGATGAAACTTTTGACAAATGCAATATAGGTTTAAGAGTTGTAAATAGTTGGTTGAATAATAATAATTTAACTTTGAACGCACAAAAAACCAAATATATCACTTTTAGCATTTCGTATAAGAGTCAGCCATCTTCAACTCATAATTTAATTATACACAATTGCTTGCAAACATGTAACTGCAACCCCTTAGAAAGGGTAGCCAACATCAAATACCTTGGTTTAAAAATAGATAAACTTCTAAGGTGGAATGATCATATCAATATGTTGGTAAACAATACTAGGAGACTTACCTATATCTTTAAAGAACTCAGACATATACTATACAAAGAAAAATTGAAGATGGTTTATTTTGCAATAATCCAGTCTATGCTTTCTTATAATATAGTGTGCTGGGGATCCTGTCAAAAGACTTATATTGAACCACTTAATATTGCACAAAAATTGATTCTTAAAGTAATGTTCAAGAAAAAATTTAGATATCCAACACATTTACTTTATAAGGAATGTAATGTCATGAATGTTAAACAGCTACATATTACACAAACGCTTTGTAGATTTTTTAATAATATTGATATTTCAGAAATAACACAGCAAATTCGTACTACTAGAGTTGGCTCTGGTCTAAACTTTAGGGTAATTCAAACTAAATCTTCTTTTGGTCAAAGAAATTATTTTTATCAGGCTCCACTCATATTTAATAGCCTTCCAGAACACATTAAGTCATCTAATTCCTTGAGCATTTTTAAAAAGACTGTTAAATTATTTATGTTAGCCGAGGATTGCAAATTGTTTTTCTCTAATTTATCGTTTCTAAATTAAATTCATATTATTTTGTCTTAACTGTTTTACCATCTTTCTCTTCCAAATTAATAACATAATATATTAGTTATATATATATATATATATATATATATATATAGGTTTATGTTACGGCATTTAGTGGCTCAAAGCGTCCTTTAATTACCGGAACTTCTTGATCATTTCGACTTACTGGCTCATTTGGGCACTTAGTGGCTCATCGTTTTTTTTTTTTTAAGTCCATCATATCAAACTCGATGAGACGAGTCGAACGGTGTAAAAAAAATTTTTGAGTGAATAAATGACATTTTTACGTGGACCGTTAATGCTCCGGAATGCGTTTTTTATCAGTAAATATTCATCAATACTTAGAACATCAACTGGGTACACTTTTTATCGCATCTATAACCATCACGGCATGCGACGTTGCCGGATGTTCTCGTCATACAATATCATTCAAACTCCAAGTCGTTTATCAATGCTTTGCGATATTGAACTCAATGCGCCCTTGAGGTGATTTTTCACAAAAACGGCGCTATACAAATTATCCAATTATTATTATTATTATTAATGGTTTAATTCCTCAAAATCTATTATCGCATGACATTGCTATGTCAGATTGAATCTTTTTGCGATATGTTATATGTTGTATTCTATCTACATAGGTAGCCAGACTGCCAAGCGCTCGCTGTGGACTGTTAGAAGAACAGACATTATATTATAATATTTAGCGGCTATTCGCGCGGTTTTTTAAAATTGAAGATTGATTTACGAATTGCTTTTATAATTTCGTTATTAATTTTGTGTTAATTGTTTTTGTGTTTATTACAAGGTTTATATTATTACGTATTTTAATAAACATTTATGTAGTTTTTTCTTTAATAAATAAAATATTTGCTACGTAATTATGTATTTGTCTTTTGCGTTCCGAAAGCATAGTCAGTTGTAATGTAATGATATCTATACAGGGTTTTCTAAAAATTTCAGAAATATATTAGGTACTCATGTTATATGTTTTTTCATACAGTTATATTATTATTTTTAAATGTTTTTTTAGTAGAACGTAATTTTTATAATGGATTATATTATCATATTTAAGAAATCTAAGAAGTTTTTCATTTAAAAAAATGCTCTGTACTTTTAGGTAATTACTTTACGCGTGACTATTTTTCAAAAGCATTGTCTCTAGTTGTATTGTAGTAATCAAAAGGTGTTTTATTGTTGTTTTGGTGTATTTTATAAAAAAAAATTATGAAAAAAAAAACAATAATTTAAAAATAAATTACAATATACGGCAATATACGGGTATGGATACCGCCGCCCCGGGAACCATTACTGTATAACCAACGCCTTTGCAAGCAGTTTGCTACGTTTGGTGACTAAGCAGGGGTGCCCGGGTTCATGGTATCAGGTTTGTCCAGGACATGGTGGCGGATAGGTCTGCCCTGCTGCGTGGCGGGCCGGATAAGAGAGTTTGGTTGAGGGAGGCCTTTTGTCCTTTCCAGCCGGACTCTCTCGACCCATCGCCTTGCACCGCATTTGGAGGGATGGAATTTTAGGTCCGTTTATTTTTATTTTATAATATAATAATGTAAGTTTTGTTTATTATTATATAATATGTTAATGTATTGTTTTTTATAATATAATATAATAAAGTATTGTTTATTGTAATTCAAAACTATATGTAAAGGTATCTACCATAAACCATAAAGGAACCATATGGTACCTATATACCTAGGTACCGAATGCGTGACGCATAGTATTTAACTCATGTGCACCTATTTAACTCAATGCATAGCAGACGAATAGTATAAGAAGTCGGGGCAGACATGACACGATTAAGTGAATCAGAGACTTGATTCAGGCCATGTCAAGGGTCAGAATAATAGAAGAGTATTTATGAGACGATGAATGCATGTGAATGAGGCAAAGAGTGAGTGTCAATACGAGGTTTACATCAGTCTTACATTCTATGCCGATATCTCTCTCCCAATTCTCATAAAATATGGTTTTACCACACATCGCCTGAGGGATCTCATTTCGACAGCATTTAGTTTATTTTCATTCTTCCTCTGCCAGTTTCATGCCTCACTGCCATACATCAGGGTAGGCACCAGGACTCCATTGTGGACTGCTAGAACGGCATTCAGTCCTTCATTAATGGAGTTACCTGCAATTACCCTTCTTTCAGCCTTCCCATCTCTCGTAAACATACTACCCAGATTCACAACACTCATCCACCTGCTCCAAGTAACTAAGAGTAACTAACTAACTAACTAACCATCACGCCGTTTCCCCGCAGGGGTAGGCAGAGAGGACGGACCGCCAAACAACTCGGTCTTGGCACACACTCTTTGCCTCGCTCACATTCATACATCGTCTCATACATTTTCTTATATTATTCTGAATTTTGACATGACCCGACTCAAGTATCTGATTCACTTGATCGTGCCATGTCTTCCTCGGGCGTCCCCGATTTCTTCTAAGAGTATCTACCTATTGAAAAATAGGAAATTATAATTGCTCTTGAAAAGAGAAACGTCTTCGCGGCCTGTTTCATACAAAATTTAGTTCTGGATTTACAGTTAAGGGAACGTACCCATACTACGTGACACGTTTAGGGGGGGGGGGGGGGTCTTCAAAATGTCACGCTCCATACAAATGAGCGGCGGGTTGCTTAGGATTTTGGTCACCGGGGGGGGGGGGGTTAAAAATTGCAAAAAGTTGGTCACGTAGTATGGGTACGTTCCCTAAGATACCAAATTATTTCATTACAGAACTTCCTCTTCTTCTTTTCCCTAAAAAACCCTCCACACAGCATCCCCAAAGATGACAAAGACGCTGAGGGATTTTTTATCAGGTGTAGTGCTAATGCGAGAAAAAATACAATTTAACCAATTAATATTATTACATACTAAACTCTCCCGATCCGGCCGGCCACGCAGTAGATGGGCGAACGCATTCGCTGAAAAGAACTAAAAAAAATTCACCCGTTGAACCCAGGCACCCCTATATAATTCAGGTTAGTTCTCCCTCAATCAGTCCTGATCCGGCCCGCCACGCAGTAGATGGGCGAACGCATTCACCGAAAGACCTAGACTAACCTCACCGGATGAACCCGGGCACCCCTGCTAAGTCACCAACGGTAACGAACCACTTGGGGTGACGTATGACAGAGGTGTTAGTTATCCAAAAATGGTTCCCGGGGCGGCGGTACCCATACCCGTCTCCCAACCTTAAGGTATAGGTTAAGTGGTTCGCTACATTTGGTGACATAGCCGGGGTGCCCAGGTTTTTGAGGTGAGGTTTGTAAGGGTCTTGACAGTGAATGCGTCTGCCCACTAGCTGCATGGCAGGCCGGATCGGGAGAGAATGATTGAGGGAGTCCATTGACTCCTTCAAGCTGCACTCTCTCGAACCGTCGCCTTGCATCGCAGCGGGAGGGATGGATTCATACGTCCGTCACTTCTGGACACACTGACCCCCAGATTCCTACCCACCCCTAATACCTTTTCCTTCTCAGAACTTCCTCTCCTTCCTCTCCCAAAAAGTCTCACCGTCGTTATTACGCGAGGCTCTAAAGGGGGGGGGTCGGAAAAATACGAAATATCACAAGGGGGGGGGGGGGGGATATAATGGGATATCACGTGTATTTATTTTTTGTCGAACGCATGATAATATTCTGAAAATTCACCATACCGTGTACTAAAAGAATACATGTGATTTTGGGTATGGGGGGGGGGGGTAGTCTTAAACCTCACCACATATCACCAGTGGGGAGGGGGTTAAAAAGTTGCTAAAAAACATCACGTGATTATTGGACGACCCCAAAAGAAAAGGGATAAAGGGTGGGTAGGAATCTGGAGGTCGGTGTGTCCAGGAATCTATCACTTCCACTGCAGTGCAAGGCTATTTTCCGAGAAAGTACGGCTGGAAAAAGTCAAAGGGACTCCTCAACACTCTCTCCCAATCCGGCCTGCCATGCAGCTGGTGCATCCGCCGCCAATACCCGGACAATCCTCACCCCATGAACCTGGGCACCCCTACTAAGTCACCAAACGTAGCGAACCACTTGGGGTGACCTATGACAGAGGTATTGGTTATCCAAAAAACGGTTCCCGGGGCGACGGTACCCATACCCACCTCCCAAATCTTAATCTTGAAGGCGACCTTTTGATATTTCCAGATGGATTTTCTCGAAATAACGCCATGCACCGCAGTGGGAGGGATGGATTCATCCGTCCATCACTCCTGGACACACTGACCCCCAGATTCCTACCCACCCTTCATACCCCTTTCCTTCCCCGGACTTCCTTTTCTTCTTTTCATAAAAAGAAGCCCTCCACACAGCATCTCCAAAGATGACAAAGGTAGGCACTGAGAGATTTTTTCTCAGGTGGAAGTAATGGCACGATCAAGTGAATCAGATACTTGAGTCGGGCCATGTCAAAAGTCAGAATAATAGAAGAGAATGTATGATACGATGTATGAATGAGAGTGAGGCAAAGAGTGTGTGCCAAGACCGAGTTGTTTTGCGGTCCGTCCTCTCTGCCTACCCCTGCGGGGGAAACGGCGTGATGGTTAGTTAGTTAGTTTCTTTTAGATCGATTTTATCCATATAGATTGGAGGTGACAACTTAAAGAAGCGTTCGAATCAATGAACAAAGTAAATTATGAAAATATTTTTCTAATAAGTTTATTCATAATTTTTCGAAAACGCTAATAAAACTAAGATAAAATAATTACGTAGCAAATAAAAGAAACTACACCAATATGTATTTAAATACCTAATTTTATTTATGATAATAATAAAATAAACCTTAACACAAAAAAAAACAACCGTAAACACCAAATAAATAACAATATTAATTAGCAAATCATACTCCAATTTAAAAAAAACGCGCCAATAATCAAAACTGACGTCCCGCCCGCCCGCAGTTCACGCACACTTACGATAGTCAAAACAATGATATATTATACTGCGCACGCACACATAGTTGCAATCCGCCGCGGCCGGCTGGAAACCCCACCTCCTCCCGTTCCGCAATCCCTACACTGACTAGGTTATTATGTTGTACTGAGAGGGTATCGGCTCCTTTAATCAATTAGTAAACCAGTAGGTATTGTTTATTATAATATTTATTATTATTTTATAATATAATATAATAATGTAAGTTTTGTTTATTATTATATAATATGTTAATGTATTGTTTTTTATAATATAATATAATAAAGTATTGTTTATTGTAATTCAAAACTATATGTATAGGTATCTACCATGCCTCTTTGCCTCACTCACATTCATATATCGTCTCATACATTCTCTTCTATTATTCTGACTTTTGACACGGCCCGACTCAAGTATCTGATTCACTTGATCGTGCCATGTCTTCCTCGGGCGTCCCCGACTTCTTCTAAGAGTATTATAACTGCTCTTGAAAAGAGAAACGTCTTCGCGGCCTATTTCATACAAAATTTAGTTCTGGATTTACGGTTAAGATACCAAATTATTTCATTACAGAACTTCCTCTTCTTCCTTTCCCTAAAAAAACCCTCCACACAGCATCCCCAAAGATGACAAAGACACTGAGGGATTTTTTATCATATGATAGCAACTAAGTATAATAATAATTTAATAATGAGCAAAATTAAGAAAGGGACCCTCAGATGGTTTGGGCACGTAGAGCGAATGAGCGAAGAAAGTAGTGTAAAAAGAATATATGATGCAAATGTGAATGGTAGAAGAAGTCGGGGACGCCCGAGGAAGACATGGCACGATCAAGTGAATCAGATACTTGAGTCGGGATTTGATTTTGGATTTAGGGTAGGGTTCAAAAATCTTGATTATTTTGTTTTTACATGAATATCGCACAACGTAGTGGATAGGGGAAGGAGATAGGGAAGAGGAAGGTTGGGAAGTTCCTGACTATTCAGATCTGGTCACCAAACACGGCTAAAGCCATATCACGCAACATTTCAATTCTGAATGGTGGTCTTACACCAGGGCGATACTGAGAGTATCTTCCACTCTGGAAAGTGCTGCAAATATAAAATATATGTATTATTTTTACTAAATAAATTGTCAAATAACACAAATTATAATCCCGCGACCTTCGGAGTGCGAGTCAAGAGCCTTACCGCTGGACCACGCCGATAAATATACAATAGACTAATCATACCTAAGATGACTTGAGTAAGGACTAATTGTAAACGAGGTATTCCAATTTGGGAAGCGGGTATGGGTACCGCCGCCCCGGGAACCATTACTGTATAACCAACACCTCTGCAAGCAGTTTGCTACGTTTACTAAGCAGGGGTGCCCGGGTTCATGGTATCAGGTTTGTCCAGGACGTGGCGGCGGATAGGTCTGCCCTGCTGCGTGGCGGGCCGGATAAGAGAGTTTGGTTGAGGGAGGCCTTTTGTCCTTTCCAGCCGGACTCTCTCGACCCATCGCCTTGCACCGCATTTGGAGGGATGGAATTTTAGGTTCGTCACTCCTAGACACATTGACCCCAGATTCCTATCCACCCCACATACCTTTTTCCTTCCCAGAACTTCCTATCCTTCCCTTCCTTAAAAAGACCCTCCACACAGCATCCCCTTAGATGACATAGGCCCTGAGGGAAATTATTTTTCTCAGGGCCTCCTATGTGGAGCTACTGTAAAAAAAATGAGATTGCGAACTTCGACTACGAATCCGGAGGTCGCGGGTGAGAGACATATGAATCCATCTCTCCCACTGCATTGCAAGGCGATGGGTTGAAAGAGATTACACATCTGCCCTGATGATGGACACTGCAACGCTGTCCGAAACTTTGGCTAAAGAAGGAGGTATACACGGCATAATACCCCAAAAACTAATAACAAAAATACTTATGGCCGTGAAAATCTAAAATCACCTCTGCGATAGGTCACCCCAAGTCGTTCGCTACGTTTGGTGACTTAGCAGGGGTGCCCGGGTTCATGGGGTGAGGATTATCCGGGTCTTGGCGGCGGATGCATCTCTGCCCACCAGCTGCATGGCAGGATGGATTGGGAGAGAGTGTTGAGGGAGTCCCTTTGATTTCTCCAGCCGTACTCTCTCGGAACATAGCCTTTCACCGCAGTGGGAGGGATAGATTCCTGGACACACTGACTCCCAGATTCCTACCTACCCTTCATCCCTTTTCCTTTTCAGAACTTGCTCTCCTTCCTTTCCTAAAAAGACCCTTCACACAGCATCCCCAAAGATGACATAGGCCCTGTGGGAAATTATTTTCCTCAGGGCCTCCTGTGTTGACCTAATGTAAAAAAAACAGTCTATCCCGATCCGTCCTGCCATGCAGCTGGTGGGTAGACGCATCCGCCAACAAGACCCGGACAAACCTCATCCCATGAACCCGGACACCCCTGCTAAGTCACCAAACATAGCTTACCACTTGGAGTGACCTATGGCCAGGGCTGGGCAGTATTTGAAAAACTTGTAATTGAAATACGTATTTGAAATACAAATATATACAAATACAATGTATTTGGTAATTGGTATTTCAATTACCTGCTGCTGAGGTATTTTGTAATTTGTATTTCAAATACTTAAGGCTTCAAAATACATTTTCAAATACATTTAGTGATCTTAATAATGATAATTAAAAATAACCACACATAGATAATACATAGACTAAAAACGCTAGAATCCTGTACCTACTATTGTCCTTTGCTATAGGACTCTTTATTAATGATTATTTGTAGTTCTCTTAGGGGGCATACATTAATTATGTGAGCTCAAAAAAGGAGGGGGGGGGGGGTCCAGCAAAATCTCACGGTACTTGAAAAGAATAAACGAAGTGGTCCAAATTATCTCACCAAGGGGCGGGGGGAGTCTAGTTTGGAAGAAAAACTGCTCACCTAATTAATGTATGCCCCCTTATAATTGCTTTATAATGTACTGTACTGTATTTTTTTTTACTTCATGCTAGTTATTATTATTGTCCTGTGCTATAATAGCACTGTTATTGTACATTTTGTATCATACTTGTCATTGCTTTGTATTGTACACTCTTGTATCATAGTATTAGATTTTTTTTTCATTAACTCCACACAGGAGGCCCTGAGGAAAATAATTTCCCTCAGGGCCTATGTCATCTGGGATGCTGTGTGGAGGGTCTTTTTGAGGAGAGAAAGGAATGAACATTGGTCTTGAAGAGACCCATGTTGTAAGAAGGAGGAAACACAGAGGCCGGCAAATCATTCCACAGCCGAGCTGTTGAACACAAGAACGAGTCGAAGAAATGACCCGTTCTCATGTGACAAATGTCAACCGTGTACAATGTGTTTCCCGACTATGCACCGGTGCCGAAAGGATCAATGATGCTAGTTCCTCGGAGCATCTTCCATTGTAATACCGGTAGAACCAGGATAGCATTCCAACTCGACGCCTGTGCTCTAAAGATTGCAATCCGTCTTTTAAGATGGGAGAATCTATTAAACGGACCGCCCGTTTCTGCATAGAGTCGAGGGTATTTTTCAGGTATTTTGGAGCTCCAGACCAGAGGTGGCTGCCAAATTCAACCGTGGGGCGCACTTGTGATTTGTACAGGGTTAGCAGTTGTGTACTATTAAAGTATCTGCGGGCCTTGTACAGTACGCCCAGTTTTTGATCGAGCACTATTGGAATAATTAAATAATGGACTGAATACTAGAAATAAAATATTGGACTGAATACTAGAATGTTTTTAAGTTAACTACTGTAGAGCGCACTTGAAGTGAAATAACACAAAACTTCGCTACACAAATAATGTCATCCATTTATATATAAAAATGAATCCTTGTTTCCCTTGGTCACGCCATAACTTCAAAATGACTTTACCTATTTCATTCATTTTTTTAAAGTTTTCTTATACTTTTAGAAGGTTCTTACGGAAAGAAAAATTAAGAAAATTACGCAGAAAATGGGATAATTTCAGAAAACTTAACGACTATTTTAACTACGCACGTTTGACAGTTCGCGCGTTTGATGAAAATAAATTTAGCAGGCAGCTGTTTTTTTGTAACCAAAGAATTTTCATTGGATTTTTAAAATTATAGATATTTTAAATAGGTACCTATGTTAGGTACCAGATTTTATTGATTGTTTTTATAATATAGAAAAATGTTCTGGGACTAAATATATGGAACGCGGGAGGGGTTGGCGGGATGGGGGAGCGGAAGAGGGGAGAGGGTAGGCAGGGAAGGTGTACGGGGAATGCAAGAGGGTAAAGGGAAGCGGTAGGGGAACGGGGACGCACGGGAAAGGACATGCAGGGAGAAACAATTTATTTCTTTGAATATTGCAGTGCAACGCATACCGGGAACCAGCTAGTGTTATTATAATAATAATTATTATAATCTAACACCTAAGTCCTATACCACAAATCTTTTCAAGTGGAGCGGAGACGAGATGTGTGTCCTGAGCAATATGATTAGTCAATTTTAGCACGTCTCTGTTTCACTATACTCTGCTTTGCTTCTATGGAAACGCACTCTTAGATATGGGCACTTACGACAATTTATTGCAACCAAAGGTTCTACCTAAACCAAATGTATTTTGTAATTTGTATTTTATATTTTGTATTTGAAATTTAAAAATGGTTAAAATACTGTATTTTGTATTTCAAATACACGACTTGAAAGTATTTTGTATTTCGTATTTTAAATACATGCGAAAAAGTATTTTGTAATTTGTATTTTAATTACAGTAATGCATGTATTTTGCCCAGCCCTGCCTCTATGGCAAAGGTGTTGGTTATCCAATAATGGTTCTCGGGGCGGCGGTACACATATCCGCCTCCCAGATGAATATTACCACCTAATCTAAACAAGTTAGCAATTAAAACCGAAAACCCAATTTAAGACTATTTATACAATGTAGACTTAAACCACCTGTACAATGTTGGAGTTCATTTTTACAAATTCCTTCAACCAATTAAACAATAATGATTGTCTCTTTCTGATATATTTTTATTTCACACGACAAACAGAGACGGGTATAATTGGAGTGATGTTTCTAAAAATGGTAAATTCAATATTTTACCGGAAATGTCCCAGACGGAATCATCTAGTACCGGCACGCAAATATTTAAGCATTGTAAAAAGATCATACGAAATGCAAAGTGTAAGCGAACGGGATGTAGTCCTTTCCATTAATAACTTAGAAATTGCTTATTATTGCTTGAGTTGTCAAGTTACGCCAACGCCCATTTTCAACTTAAGTAAAGTAAAAAAGTAAAAGCGATATTAAGGAAGCTAGCGTGATTCAATTATTATGACACTTCCCTTTTTATTAAAATGCAACTATTACCGATCCGCTACCAGTCCGTGGAATCTTCAGTTTGTAGGCACGGGGTAACGCTGTGCGATGCGTGGCGGAGGGGGGGAGGGCTACAGATACTTTGCCGGAATTTGATAGAAATTATTTTATATTAAAAAAACTAGCAATGCAATATACATTTTTAAAAACAGATCGATAACCAAATAGTTTTTCTATGATTACCAAAATTATTGAGTATATGGTGTAAAAGACAACTGAGATACAGAGTAAAACTGTTCTTAGTGTAATTATATTACCCCGGTCTAAAAAACTATCGAAAGAAGCGAAGCTAGCCGTCCATAATGGAGTGCTGGTACCTACCCTAATGCTTCGCTGTGAGGCTCGGAACTGGTAGAGAAATGATGAAAGTAGACCGAAATGAATAATAATGATCCGCACATAATGTAAGCCTGATGTAAGCGTAACGAGTAAGATTAAGAAAGAGACGCTTAGATTGGTTGGGCATGTAAAGTGTAATGTACTCTATGTAAAGGTTAATATTAAGAAAGAACAAGTAACACTCATCTTAACTGATATCGGCTCACGGCAAGCGTCCCCGCGTCTTCTCTATGCAGTCGGTCACCCAGTACCGTCCTACGCCCCACAAGTCCGCGCACGCACTGCCTGAGACGACAGAGTTATTCACAACTATACATGTGTGAATACACTACATCCCTCCCTTATTATTGTTTTTAATAATAAATATTTTATTTTTCCATAAGTACCTATATCAAGTACAATCAGCAAGTCATTATTCAAATTATGTTTAATAACTAATCATCAATTATTTCCTCATTATTGTCCATCAATTTATTCACTCGAATTGTGATTGATTTACATGGCCATTATCGTTTGTTTGAGTAGCACTAGTATTATTCTCATCATCTAGCACCTTCCAATGTCCTTCCACTCCTTTAAGGTATATGTGTCATCTGATTCGCTGACCAGTTTCATCATTCCGAAGACTTACGTCTCCTCCTTTGTTCGCTTTAACGATATGTGTTTTGGGTTCGTCGTTCAAGCGCAGCTTGTTTTTTTTTTTAGTCATGTTCTTGACGTATTCTTTATCACCAACTTCCAATTTACAAGCAATAGCTCTTCTATTCATGTCCACTTATTCCTACCCTTTTTCTGTTATCTCTATCCCTCATTTCAAGGTCCTCTGAGAGATGCGTCATGTCCTGAATTATAGGCAGCTTGTCTCGAAATTGTCCTCTAAAGAACAGTTCTGCAGGTGTTTTTCCTGTAACTGTATGAAGTGTACTGTTGTACACCACCTTGTACTCACGAAGAGCCTCTTTCCATTTATTTTTCTCTACTTGAGAAATCTTGAGGTGTTTTACGATGTCCCTATTCTGACGCTCCACCTCTCCGTTTTGTTGCGGCCAGTAGGGAATGCTATTATAGAGTCGTATGTTCCTCTCTGCACAGAAAATCTAACGTCTTCGCTGGAAAATTTCCCCCGTTGTCTGTTGTAAGCGAGATCGGGTTGCCAAGCCCGCTAAAAATATATTTAAGCTTTCCACTTATTTCGAAGCTTGTTATGGTTCTGCGTGTTTTCATCTCTTTATATCTGGTGTAATTATCCACGACTACCAGGATATAATCTCCACTAGGTAAGGGCCACTACCCATGAGGTCAATTGCTATGTCAACCCATGGTTCGGAAGGTAAGTCACTTCTTTTTAACGGGTTTGGGGCGCTGGGTGCACCCTTTACAGGCTTTGCATATGTTTTCAGCATCTTTGTCGCACTTAGGCCACTATACTTTGGTCCTCAATCTGCCCTTCATCACGACTATCCCCGGATTGCCTTCGTGCGCAGCTTCCAGAATTTTTCTGCGTACTTTGTTTGGGATTACAATTTTCGTCCCCCTGAGAAGAATATCGCCTTTCGATGCGAGCGCATGGTTTTGCTTTCGGACCAAATATCACGTCCAAGGGCTTATGGTCCGTTACCCGATCGAACACCTTGCCATACAGGAACATGTTAAAATGTTCGACTGCCCAAACCAGGGGTGGCCTCTTTTTCTGTTTGGCAGTAACGACGCTCACAGCTGATAAGGTTTTTATTATCAACTGCAATTATTCTCGGCCCGTTCTTATTGATTTGCACCAGCACTGCATCCAGACCCACTGGGCTTGCATCTGCAATCACCACAGTCTTATCATGTGCATTGTAGTAACCTAAATTTGGTACCTTCACGAGCGCCACTTTGAGATCATTAAATGCGTTCTTTTGGGCGTCGCCCCAGTCATCTTGAATGTCCATGTTTCTTCCCATTCTTTTCCGTAACAATTGCTTAAGGGGTTCTGTTACCGTTGCTAAATGGGGTATCCATTTTCCCACGAAATCCACTAAGCCCATAAAGCTCTGCAGTTCAGCGATATTCGTTGGGGCTCTAAATTCCTTTATAACCAAGATATACTTGTCTAGTTGTTTAACTCCCTGTTCTGACAGTTCATGCCCTAGGAAGTGGATTTTCTTCATTCCAAAAATGAATTTGTCGTCCCTCAAACTCATGCTATTTTCTTCTAACACTATCATAATTCTTTTTTCCTTCCATGTCTCTGTTCCTACTCTGTTGATTGACTAACTTTCCATAGGTTTCATACCAAAGTTTTCTAATTGACGATCTATGGCTTCCAGGGCATTCGCTTCTGCAACTTTTCATCCAAACCGATCTTGTCCCCTGTTTTCAATATCTTTTTTCGGGGTTCTTCTGAATTACCCTTTTTAGTTATTTGGTCTATGATATGCTCGTTTTCTTTATTCACCAAACTGACACTTCTTGGCCTGTAGTCGAAGTCTGACAACAATTTTTTCGAACTTCTCATCCTGTTCCTGTTTTAGGAGACGAAACAGATGTCGCTTATATACTTTGCTCTGTTTAGGTGCAAAGTAGTTGTCTAATTTTTTGTTCACGTTTAACATCGCAATGAAGGTTCACCTTCAGTTGCATTAGCTTCCGGGATGTTGTAGAAAATTTCTTGTAACTCGGGACCACCGATATGTAAAAGACTAGCTATTTTCTTTGCCTCGGTGTTTATGCCTGTCGCCTCGAGGTAAAGGTTCAGACTTCTTTTCCATCTTTCCCAACGGGTAGAAACTGAACCAACCTCCCCTTCACATTCGAACCTCTCGAAAACTTCGCAATTTAATGCCAAGAAGGTATATGTCCGCAATTTAATGCTATACGGTAAATATCCGCAATTTAATGCAAGTTGTACTATGTATTCATCGATATCTGCAATATAAGGCTTTTATTAATTTTTTTCGAATCTCTCGAAAACTTCGCAATTTAATGCTATACTTGTAATCTCCGCAATTTAATGCAAGTTGTACACTAAGTATTCATCGATATCCGCAATACAATGCTTTTATTATCTTTTTCCGAACCTCTATAGGGGTATGTCCGCAATTTAATGCTGTACCGGTACATCTCCGCAATTTAATGCAAATTGTGCACTAAGTATTCATCAATATCTGCAATATAATGCTTTTATTATTTTTTTTCCGAAACTCTTGAAAACTTCGCAATTTAATGCCATGTAGAGGTATGTCCGCAATTTAATGCTATACCGGTACATCTCCGCAATTTAATGCAAATTGTGCACTAAGTATTCATCAATATCTGCAATATAATGCTTTTATTATTTTTTTTCCGAAACTCTTGAAAACTTCGCAATTTAATGCCATGTAGAGGTATGTCCGCAATTTAATGCTGTACCGGTACATCTCCGCAATTTAATGCAAATTGTGCACTAAGTATTCATCAATATCTGCAATATAATGCTTTTATTATTTTTTTTCCGAAACTCTTGAAAACTTCGCAATTTAATGCCATGTAGAGGTATGTCCGCAATTTAATGCTATACCGGTACATCTCCGCAATTTAATGCAAATTGTGTACTAAGTATTCATCAATATCCGCAATATAATGCTTTTATTATTTTTTCCGAAACTCTTGAAAACTTCGCAATTTAATGCCATGTAGACGTATGTCCGCAATTTAATGCTATACCGGTACATCTCCGCAATTTAATGCAAATTGTACACCAAGTATTCATCAATATCCGCAATATAATGCTTATATTATTTTCTTTTTTTTTATATCATACTCATACTCATATTGCAACCTTACTGTAACTAAATGCTCAGTCGCAATTGAATGCCCAGTCGCAATCTAATGCACAGTCTCAATTTAATGCCAAGTCGCAATTTAATGCCAATTCGCAATTTAATGCATAGCCGCAATTCAATGCATAATCACAATTTAATGCCAATTCGCAATTCAATGCCAAGTCTCAATTTAATGCCAAGTCGCAATTCAATGCCAATTCGCAGTTTAATGCATAGCCGCAATTCAATGCATAATCGCAATTTAATGCCAATTCGCAATTCAATGCCAAGTCGCAATTTAATGCCAAGTCGCAATTTAATGCCAAGTCGCAATTTAATGCCCAGCCGCAATTCAATGCAGAGTCGCAATTTAATGCCAAGTCGCAATTGAATGCCCAGCCGCAATTTAATGCAAAGTCGCAATTTAATGCTAGTCGCAATTTAATGCCCCGCCGCAATTCAATGCAAAGTAGCAATTGAATGCCCAGCCGCAATTTAATGCAAAGTCGCAATTTAATGCAAGTCGCAATTTAATGCTCCGCCGCAATTCAATGCAAAGTTGCAATTGAATGCCCAGCCGCAATTTAATGCAAAGTCGCAATTTAATGCAAGTCGCAATTTAATGCCCCGCCGCAATTCAATGCAAAATTGCAATTGAATGCCAGCCGCAATTTAATGCAAAGTCGCAATTTAATTCCCAGCCGCAATTCAATGCAGGTCGCAATTTAATGCCAAGTCGCAATTGAATGCCCAGCCGCAATTTAATGCAAAGTCGCAATTTAATACAAGTCGCAATTTAATGCTCCGCCGCAATTCAATGCAAAGTTGCAATTGAATGCCCAACCGCAATTGAATGCCCAACCGCAATTTAATGCAAAGTCGTAATTTAATGTCCAGTCGCAATTCAATGCCAAGTCGTAATTGAATGCCCGGCCGCAGTTTAATGCAAAGTCGCAATTTAATGTCAAGTCACAATTCAATGCCAAGTCGCAATTTAATGCCCAACTGCAATAAAAACTGCTCACCACCGCACGATACTTTCGGTGATTATCGAAGAACATTATATGTCTCTTACCACTCATTGTAATGTGTTACTCGAGTGACCTTGTATATATAATTCTGTATTTTTATTTATGATGTTTTTCTTTTTGTAATTGTATGTATCTGTATTTAATTGTAGATTTTTATAATTGTGAAATAACTGAGTTTTATAACTGGATAGTTCTCACGTAAGTGCAAACATCTGTAAAACCCCGTATAAATAAATAAATAAATTCATTTTAATAAGTAGGTAGGTATGGTTGACAATTCCGTTGGTATATCACTCCCCTTAAATGCCCTCATAGGAACCTAGGTTACCTAAAGTCCTCCGTTCATGGAGACACCCACAAACCACGCGATTGTGACGCAACCACAAGCACCCTGTAGATGTACCACTCTTCAATGCCGGCCTCCGTACACGGCACCACCCGAAATACACTGAACCAGATCACCTTCCACGCAGCCGTGGAGTTAACATGATTTCAAGCGATGTCAAATGCCTTTTTTCCAACATCAATCCATGCCTTCTCCACCAAATGCCCCCTTATATATTCTGGTAAAGTAATTCCGGTAAACACGCCGTTTTTCCGACTTCAAAACAAATCCAACATTAATTTCATGTTCCGACGCCATTCCCGTCAAACGACAAATAATAGAACAACTATGCAACTGACAGCTAAATAAGTGCACTTGCCTAGCTTTACATTTTTTTGTAAAAAATCCTTAGATTACTTACAGTTTACCTCGTCGCCACATGTAATGTACTCTATGTAAAGGTTAATATTAAGAAAGAACAAGTAACACTCATCTTAACTGATATCGGCTCACGGCAAGCGTCCCCGCGTCTTCTCTATGCAGTCGGTCACCCAGTACCGTCCTACGCCCCACAAGTCCGCGCACGCACTGCCTGAGACGACAGAGTTATTCACAACTATACATGTGTGAATACACTACATAAAGCAAATGAACGAGAAAAATAGTGTAAGGAGAATATATGATGACGCAAATGTGAATGCTAGAAGAAGTCGGGGACGCCCGAGGAAGACATGGCACGACCAAGTGAATCAGATACTTGAGTCGAGCCATTTCGAGAGTCAGAATAATAAAAGAGCATGTATGAGACGAAGTATGCATGTGAACGAGGCAAGGAGTGTGTGCCAAGATCGAGTTGTTTGGCGGTCCGTCTCTATTTGTAAATTGTAAAATATGATAGCAACTAAGTATAATAATAATTTAATAATGAGCAAAATTAAGAAAGGGACCCTCAGATGGTTTGGGCACGTAGAGCGAATGAGCGAAGAAAGTAGTGTAAAAAGAATATATGATGCAAATGTGAATGGTAGAAGAAGTCGGGGACGCCCGAGGAAGACATGGCACGATCAAGTGAATCAGATACTTGAGTCGGGCCGTGTCAAAAGTCAGAATAATAGAAGAGAATGTATGATACGATGTATGAATGTGAGTGAGGCAAAGAGTGTGTGCCAAGACCGAGTTGTTTGGCGGTCCGTCCTCTCTGCCTACCCCTGCGGGGAAACGGCGTGATGGTTAGTTAGTTAGTTAGTTTCTTTTAGATCGATTTTATCCATATAGATCGGAGGTGACAACTTAAAGAAACGTACGAATCAATGAATAAAGTAAATTATGTAATATATTTCTAATAAGTTTATTCATAATTTTTCGAAAACACTACTAAAACTAAGATAAAATAATTATGTAGCAAAGAAAAGAAACTACACCAATATGTATTTAAATACCTAATTTTATTTATGATAATAATAAAATAAACCTTAACACAAAAAAAAAACAACCGTAAACACCAAATAAATAACAATATTAATTAGCAAATCATACTACAATTTAAAAAAAACGCGCCAATAATCAAAAACGGCCGCTAGAAATGATAAATATGTGTGAATAATCAACAAGCAACATCCAAACTGTTCTGTCAACCTACCTACATATGTGACTATATTGGTAACATTAAACTTGGCAACGTAGCGTGATGCGGTAAGTGTGTTCTTAAAATAGATCAAGGAATGCACGTTATTTTAAGATATATTTTTTTAATAAATAAACATAATTTTTGATTACATATTATAGCTGACCATATTTTAAACAAAATTTAAAAGACAGCATGTTGGTACTTCATCTACGTAAGTATATATTACATGCGAAAGAATGAGCAACTTAAGTGGCTTCTTCTAAGATGAGCCACAAAATGTGGTATGACATAAATATATATATATATATATATATATATTTCTCATCTTAATTCTTTTAAAATAAAAAAAAAATATTTCTAAAAATCAAATCGCAACATTATGGTCACCCTACATGTTAACATTGTAATGTACTATCGCATTCAGCTTATCAGGTATTAATCATAAAATCTGTAAGAAACATGCAACAATATTGTTCTTCAATAACTGTATTATTTTTGTGTTATTTTATTAAGTTGTAGAGTTGTTAACCTCAACACAGGCTTGACCTAGTGAGGTTACAAACTGAATTGTAAACATTAGACCTAGGTACCATGTAAATAAATAAATAAATAAATAAATAAATCTGACTTACTTTTTTACATGGCCCGACTCAAGTATCTGATTCACTTGATCGTGCCATGTCTTCCTCGGGCGTCCCCGACTTCTTCTACCATTCACATTCGCGTCGTATATTCTTCTTACACAACAGCAATAATAATAATATGTTTTAATACCTACAACTCAGAGTGAACACAATAGTAAGTCGAATGACAAGTATGTAACTGGAAAGGATTCACAGCAATAACATGATAACTTGGTATACGGTCAAAAAATTATTTAATGTTTTCTATGACATACTTTCTTAAGGTACTTAAATTACATGAGAATATGTCTATATTATTAAAATTCTTATCAAATACATTGCATGCTCTGAATATAAAAGCATTTAGTCTGTGATTAGTAGAACATTTTTGAAGATGAAAAAGCGATTTTTCTCTGGTTCTTGGTCTGGGACTCTAAAATTAATCTCAGCCAAAAGTGGCGAACAATCAATAAAAGCATTGATAAATTTATAAAGATATATTATGTCTGCGGAGTCTCTTCTAATTTTTAATGATTTAAATCCATAAACGTCCAGCGAGCTGTTTATGTCATGATAACCAATATTAAACTTGAAATTTAAACGATGGACAAATTTTCTTTGGATGGCTTCAATGCGTTTAATATGCAATATTTGATTTGACAAAAAAATTGTACACATTTGTTGATAAAAATAAAAAAAGTTTAGCTGTATTTTTAGATTTAAGAAAAGCTTTTGATACGGTAAATCACAATATACTTATAAAAAAAATTAATCAAATAGGTTTCAAAAAAGATACTCTAAAAATTCTCACTAACTATCTCAAAGACAGAAAACAAAAAACAAAAATAGGGAATTTTTATAGTGCGGAAACGAGGATAAAAAATGGAGTACCACAGGGTACTGTGCTTGGCCCAATCCTATTTTTAATATATATAAATGATTTATGTAATGTTGTAATCCCTGGTAATATTGTATCTTACGCTGATGATACAGTAATAATTGTAAACGGAAAATCCTGGCTTGAAACTTTTTTAAATGCATCAAAATGTATTGCACATGTATCATCATGGCTAAATAGTAATAGACTCTTCCTAAACTACAATAAAACATTTTACCTGCCTTTTTATAAAAACAGTAAAAACAAACCCCCCAATAACCTTAAAATTAGAATTCATAATGATAACTGTAATCAAGTAATATGCTCATCTTGCTCTGAAATTGGAAAAGCTGAAAAGATCAAATATTTGGGTATATGTATTGATACAAATTTAAATTGGCAATCACAAATTAATAATACCGTTTCTAAATTGAGATATCTTTCATACATATTCTACAGACTTAAAGAAGTATTGAATATTGACAAATTGAAAATGATTTATTTTTCTCTGGTGCAATCTTCACTCATGTATGGAATAATAGGATGGGGTGGGGCGCTTGATGCTTTTATAAAACCTTTACAAACAACTCAAAATTATATTATCAAAGTTATGTATAATAGAATTAAAACATTTTCGACAGATGCTTTATACAAAGAATCTAAACTATTCAGTCTCCGTAAACTATTTATACTGCAAACTATGAAATATATCTTTAAAAACGTAAACAAATTCGAAAAAAATGAAAACAGAATCAATATTAGAAATAATAATGTATTCTATACCCCCCAAACACACACAAAACAAATGCAAACTCACAGCAGCTTTATTGGACCTCGTACCTTCAATAGTTTACCAAAACATATTCAAGTTGCAACTAAACTTCAGCATTACATAAAAGAGTTAAAATTATGGCTAAACCATACAGATGTAAAAACTCTATTTATTTAGTTTTATTTCACTTTATGTTTCTAAAATCTCTATTTATTTAGTTTTATATCACTTTTCTCACAAACTTTACACCTATTATTACAATGTATATCATTTATTACACTTTACACTTATTTAACCGTACACTATTGTTTTCACTTTTTGTACAAACTGTTTAAACAATTTTTATTTTTGCTTTATATACACTGTTTGTTTTTTTCTAGGTACTAAATAATACTTATTTTATCTATATTACCCACGCACAGGCTGTGCCTTAGTGGGTACACATTATTGTTATGATTATTCAAAATATGTAAATATAAATTGTAAAATGGGAAAAATAAAGGAACTTAAAAAAAAAAATATAAATATAAATATTACATTGAGGATTCCATATTTTAGAAGCGAATTCAAGATGACTGCGAACATACGAAAAATACAATATTTTAAATGTTTGAATGTTCTTGAATTCTTTTCCAATACGGAATAAGAATCCTAACATTCTAAGTGCTTTCTTCACAATCATATTAATATGTGCCTCGAATGTAAGTTTACTATCAAGTAGAACACTCTAGATCACGAATTTGAGTAACCCTTTTGAGTGATTGGCTATCAGGTAATCACATAACATTTAGAAGTGTTCATGTTGAGATGATTAATTATACAGTAGTCATTAAGCCTATATAGATCTTCTTGTAATTTAGTGCAGTCAATGGTAGAGTTAATCGGAAGATATATTTTCATGTCATCAGCGAAGAGTAGAACATTTGCATAATTAAAGCATTTTATAATGTCGTTGATGAAAATTGTGAATAGTAACGGTCCCAGGTGAGATCCTTGTAGTACACCGGAAGATATATTTACGAACTTAGAGATGAAACCATTAATTGTTACTCCTTGAGTGCTCCCATTAAGATAACAGACTAACTATCGATACAAATCCCCGTGAATTCCCAAAGCTAGTCATTTGGATAAAAGAAGACTGTGAGCAATTTTATCAAACGCTTTCGAAAAGTCTGTTTAGATTACGTCAACTTTCTATTATAATATATTATTATTATATTCTATCTTCTCTCAATACAACATTATTATTATAATACGTTATATTATAATATATTATTATTATATTCTCAATACACAATTATTCAAACAATCCAGCCAAAGCTCACGTTTAGAGAAACTGAGGAAATTTGAAAACTACGAAATATATACATTACAGATTTTTTAGCAATTTTTAGTAAAAAAAAATTATTAAAATTTATTTTTTAGCAAAAAATTATTTTTTTTGATTTTTTGGCATCAAAAAATACCTATAACCCCAAATTTTATTCCTCCCACCTCCACCGTCCCCTTTTTTAATTGCGATTTTAGTATTTTTGTGTGAACTAATTTAACCGTCTTTCGTATTTTAAACAGAACGAAATTATTTATGTTGTTGAATGACAGATGGCGCTACGTCCACCTCATCGAACTTTCCTCCTAAATTGGAATTGAGTGTAAGATATTTTCAACTCAATTAGAATTCGGATCAGTCATATGGAATCCCCAATACAAAGTTAATATTGAAACTTTAGAAAGAATTCAAAAAAAGATACTGAAACACCTAGACTTTAAATCCTTTCGAACATCAGAAAGCCTAAAAGACTCATAATCATTCCATAATTTATCAACCTTAGAAGATAGAAGAAATATATCCGACCAGAAATTTCTATTCAAAATCATTAACAACGTTGTTGACAACAACTATCTTCTAGAACACATTAATTTCCACTGTCCAATAAGAAACACAAGGTCAAACCAACTATTCCACATCCCACACTCAAAAACAAATTACACACAACATTCATTTCTCCGAAGGACGTGCACAAAATACAATGATATCTTTTTTCCATTGGTCCTCAGGCCAATTTATTAAATTCATAATAGAAAAAATCAAAACAAATTGTTAATTATGAACTCTCCACCCCTGCTGCATGTTATTTTTTTTCATTTTCATTATGTTGGTTTTCCTTCTTTTTATAATAATAATAATATTTGGACGATTTACATATCCCACATGCTTTAATTTGTGTATTTTTTTTTCATTTCTGTTCTACATATATATTTTTTTCTTTTTTTCTACCACTTTATGTTTTCTTATATGTTTTAATCTATGTTTATATTTATTATAAATTTTAGCGGAAACTTCGCTGGTTAATGCAACTATGTAATATGTTACTCTATTATGAAAATATGTATAACTGTTTCCTTAATAAACTAAAATAAAAAAATAAAAAAAATAAAAAAAATAAAAAATTGCTCTTCAAAATTAATATTGATTTTCTTTATTTCATTTTCCTACTTTAGTTGGTGTTTTAATGCTTTTATCGGCGGTCATCGACTACAGCGCTCCATTCCTCTCTTTGTCATAGATCCCATCCCCACATTCATTCGTTATTTTTTTATTTAACAACCAAAATATTCACTAGAAATAATTTGTATGGCAGAACAACGTTTGTCGGGTCTGTTCAGGCGCGTAGCTACCTAGGGGCTACGCGGGGCAGTGCCCCGGGGACCTCAAGCTCAGGGGGCCCTCGAATCCTTACCAGAAATCTCGATCGAACTGAACTTTTTGAAATTTCTCCCATTTTCAAAATAAATATGACAGGTTGCAACCCCACTTTAATCATGACAACTCAGTTGAGAGAAATTCAAAAGTTATGCCTGGGGAATTCCCCTAAATTCTTTCTGTAGGTTGGCTTGTCAATTTGACGGATCGGGATAGTGATATGTGCGTCATTCCCCAACGACACTTGTAGCGTATCAGTGTGTTTCTCTTTCCTTTTATTTTACTTTAAAGTCGTCAGTGAACAGTGAGTACCTACCTACTCGAGCACAATCTAATATTGTATTGTTTAAATAAATTAGAAAACTAAAATTATGGATAAAAAGAAGAAACCCAGTGGTGCATTTAAACGCAAACAACGCCAAGAAAGAGAAGATAGTAAACAAAAATTGCCCAAAATTGACAAGTTTTTTAGTCAGCCTTCTGCAAGTACATCTGGCCAAAATATTTCTATTTATAGTGACTCAAATAATGTGGTAACTGCAGTGTTGGTTGAGAAGCCTAGAATGCGAGCCTGCTAGAATGCGACCTAACGGAAGTATTTACAGCAATGTTATTATTCTTTACAATTCCTGTCACTTCTGCAGCAGTTGAAAGGTCATTTAGCAAATTAAAAATAATTAAAAATTATTTAAGAAATAAGATGGGCCAAACTCGACTCCGACATTTATCGCTAATAGCAATTGAAAACAAAACCGCATCAAGCCTGGATTTAAACGAAGTCATTGATACTTTTGCGAAAACTAAAGCTAGGAAAAAACTGTAAATATAATTGTTATTTAGTCAGTTGGTAGGCCCGACCTTTATATAATAAACTCTTGAATCTTCTCTATTTCGTTTTATTAGCCAAACCTACACCAAGTATTAATTGTAATTTATGTTGTTACTGTTTAATATTTGTATTACCTGCCCTGCAGTGCACAAAAAAGAGCTTAAGTAGCTTAGCATTTTTAAAGTATTTGTATATTTCATATTTTTATTTGATAAAACCTAATCAGTTTACATAGCAGTGGGGCCCCATTTTTTAATTTGCCCCAGGGCCCTTGGTTACCTAGCTACGCCACTGGGTCTGTTAGTAATATATAAGATAGGTGCCTATTGGGTACTATCCAAGGATCTTTGAAAATGTATTTAAGAAGGTTGGCTCATTCAGACAATTTTCGAAAAATTCTACATTTAAATAAACGAAGCTAGACCTCCAAATGACCGTACATACGGTGCTACATTTATCCAATACACTTTCTAGATAGAATTTTGTTCTGGTTGAATCTTGCAATCATACATAAAGATATCAGCCAATAAACATATGCTTTAAAAAAATTAAGATAATGTTGGTAGCCTTGATCGAAGAATGATAGTTAAATATGAGAATAGGGACACATTAGCTCAGTTGGTAGAGCACTGATCCGGCAAGTCATAGGTCCTGGGTTCGAGTCCCAGATGTGACCGTATTTTTTTCTGATTTTTCTGTTTCAGATTTTCGATTTGAGTTTCGCTAATATTATTTTAATTAATTAAATATTGAAATTTGAGGTTTGACTCATTAATTTTAAAATAAAAATAAATATAACTTTTTTATGTTATGCTTTCTTTTACGTACTATTTCAAGCTTAATCGTATTAGTATTTTGATAACTTGTACTAAATTTTATTTCATAATTATTTTATTTTATTATATTTGGGAGGCGGGTATGGGTACCAACACCTCATCAATTCAAACACGAGAAATTTTTTCTCTATTATATTTTAGTTGGGTAGTTTTTTACAAGAAATTACTTTGTTTTTTTAATCTGATTTTTGTGTGTATTATAAGTAATAAAATTAAAATAATAAAAAGGACACCTCAAATGGTTCCCTACATTTGGTGACTTAGCAGGGGTGCCCAGGTTTCATGGGGTGAGGTTTGTCCGGGTCTTGGCGGTGGATGCATCTGCCCACCAATTGCGTGGCAGGCCGAAAAGGAAGATACTGGTTGAGGGAGATCTTTTGACCTCTCCAGCAGGGTTCTCTCGGAACATAGCCTCGCACCGCAGTGGGAGGGATGGGTTCATTCGTCCGTCACTCCTGGACATATTGATTAGGCATCTGCCTAACCACCCCTTATATCTGTATCCTTCCCAGAACTTCCTCTCCTTCCTTCCTAAAACAATCATCATCACAGCATCCTCAAAGATGACATAGGTCCAAAATTTGGTGCCAAAAGCAAAAAATTTTTATTTTTTTTATTTTCTGAGAATTACCAGGTGTACTTAAAAACGGCGTTTTCGAGTTATATAGTATATCTTAAAGCATTTACGATTTACGATGACTTGTACAGTTATATTAGAGTTATTTTTTTTATACGATGAAGAACAGAATCAGACAACTAAGTCAATTTCAATCCGTTTTTAAATAAGTCTAAGATTTCAGAGGCGTACTCCAAGAGACGTACACACGCAAAGTAAAGCATTTCATGGTATTTACTTTTTTTAAATCTTTGCAGGTTCTAAGTACAATGCCTAGAACTTTTGAAGCCTTTGATACCATGGATTGGATGTGGCGGTCAAAAAGTAATAATGCATTTTTGAAAACCTATTTTTTGTAATCTTCTCCGTTCAAATGCGCCAAACTGGAAAAATTAGAGTATTTTTTTCCGATACGAAACACACGTCATAAGCACATATTACCGTGTCATCGTATGAAATTTTACTACATGAAATTTCTTCCCTGTATATGTATTTTGGTGCGTGAAATCAAGCAGTATTAATACCCTTGCATCTGTGTGGTTGAATTCCAGAACCCGACATCCATTGCATATCTGATAGACTGGGAGGCGAGATAGGTAAACCCTACGTCATCGAGCACACGGATGAAACTACTTTATAGTGATAATGGACATTTAGAAAACCTTAAAAAAGCTGGTCTGCCGGTGCGCCTCTTGACAGGAACCGCGCAGTCATGGAAATAGTCAGCGATTTTTTTCGAAAAAATTACTTCATCGAGTACACGAACGGGAATGGTCTCATATGATAAAGGTCGATTAGAAAATGAGAAAAAAGCAGGTCTGCCAACCGGCAGCCTGGCACGTTCGCAAGCAGTCTCAAAATTATTTTTTTTATGATTACAACTTATTTTATTTAAAATCTTGAATTCTAAGTTTTTAAAACCATATTCAAATAAAAATAATAATAAAGATATTAAAAATATCATTTTTTAAATTAAAAAAAATTTAAAACTTTAAAAGATCGTACACAAAAAACTGCCACGCTGCTGATCGGCAGACCAAGGAAGTCATAAATGGGATTTTATTTTTATTTTATTTTATTTGTTAGCGTTATAAACAGTCATTACAAGTTCATATATAACAGTGTTAGAGATAGTCATATCATTTACCAATAAAATAAAGACATAAAAATTTGAGACCATAATAAAAAGAAAAACAAACAAAACAATATATGTATGTAATATAAAAAGTTCTGAAAAAGTGCATCTACTCACTTAAATCTACAAAAAATGTATTTTCAAGGGTAATATATACTGTAACATTTTTGAAGAGGTTATTTAATGCAAACTGCTGAAATAAAAAAAAAATGTAATGAAAATGAAAAAAAAATGAAAAAGAAAGATAAGGAATTAATGAAACATTAAGTTTTCCGTTGAATATTACTTTTTATGAAGTTAGCAAGGTTCGTGTTAAACATGTCAATGTCTATGCATAATCTATTGAAAGTGCTACAGCTTCTTCTTATAAACACATTTTGAAGATAATTAGCATTGCTCTTAGGAATATAAAATATGTCTGGAGATCGAGTGCCTCTTATTGGACATCTGAAATTAATATTTTGTAATTGGTAAGGGCTATCAATAAAATTGTGGATTATCTTTTAAAGCATTACAAGGTCTCTGATATCTCTGCGTTGATCAAGGGTTTTGAGGTTCATAGAGACATAATTTACATCATTTCGCATGCAAAACGAAACATATTTCAAAAACTTTTTCTGGACTCTTTCTATGTTTGATTTATATGTGGAACAATGAGGGTTCCATACTGTTGAAGCATACTCTAGGTGGCTCCTGACGTATGATATGTAGAGAATCTTAAATGTTTGTGGATTTTTGAAAACAGAACTTACTCTAAGTATAAATCCTAGCATTTTCAAAGCCTTAGACGTGATGTGCTCGACGTGAGATTGAAAAAGAAGCTTACTGTCTAATAGAACTCCAAGATCTCTAATTACATTTACCCTATTTAAAAGATTGTTTTTAATTATGTACGGATATAGAATAGTGTTTTTCTTTCGAGAATAAGATATGACGGAACATTTATCTGCATTCAAAAGAAGGCGGTTTTCTAAACAATACACATTGACCAGGGAGTTCAGGTCATCCTGGAGCTCTATACAATCCATCTCAGATTTAATGATTTTGACAATATTTTGGTCATCCGCATATAGAAACAGCTGAGAATTACGAATAGTTTTGTTAACATCATTCATAAAAATGTTGAATAAAAGGGGGCCAAGGTGAGATCCTTGGGGAACTCCTGAGGTTACGGGGACAAAGCTAGAGCATAACCCCAGTACAGTTACAGCTTGCGTACGATTGTCGAGATAAGAGGCTAACCACCGAAGGAGGTCACCGTGTATACCCATTGCTTCGACTTTCTCAATTAAAATGCTGTGTGATATTTTATCAAAGGCTTTGGAATAGTCTGTGTAGACTACATCGACTTGAAAACCGTTATCCATAGCAACAAGGACTGTGTCAACAAATTCGCATAGATTAGTTTCTGTTGATTTTCTGTTCACGAAGCCGTGTTGATTCGAAATTATGTGTGGTCGTATACAAGGAAAAATGATATCGAAAACAATCTTTTCAAAAAGTTTACCCATTACATTTAATTTAGAGATCGGTCTGTAATTTTCTATGTTGTGTTTGTCGCCTTTTTTGAATATAGGCACAATATATGAACTTTTCCATTCTAGTGGAAAAATACCAGAAGACAAAGAAGTTTTGAATATTAGACTTAGCGGATAACATAAAACATTAGCGCAATTCTTTAAAAATACCGGGTGTATGCCATCAGGTCCACTGCCTTTGGTAGGATCTAATGATTTGAGATATTTACAAACTAATTCAGTGTCTATATAAACATTATTAAGATTTAGTACTGAGGTGTTTGGATTATATATTCGATTGGTAGACGAGGTGGACGGGGCGGGGGATTCAAAGGAGGATTGAAAATGTGTGTTGAATAAGTTACTTATAGCTTCCCCACCCGATACACGCTGGGAGTTAAGAAACATATTGGAAGCGGTTCTTATCGGATTTATAAAATGGTTAGCTACGCTCAAACTTGGGAGGCGGGAATGGGTACCGCCGCCCCGGGAACCTTTATTGGATAACCAACACCTCTGCCATAGGTCACCCCAAGTGGTTCGCTACGTTTGGTGTTTTAGCAGGGGTGCCCGGATGCATGGGGTGAGGTTTGTCTAGGTCTTGGAGGCGGATGTCCAGGACACACTAAACCTACCCACCCCTTAAACCCTTTTCCTTCCCAGAACTCTCCTCTCCTTCATTTCCCTAAAAAAATCCCTCCATACAGCATCCCCAAAGATGACATAGGCCCTAAGGGAAATTATTTTCCTTAGGGCCTCCTGTGTGGAGCTCATGTAAAAAAAAACTGAGCGAAGCCATACTAAAAGCAACTGCTAGTTTCATATAAATTTAGTATCTTCTGTACCTACATATATAATATTTAAAGGTATGACTGTGATTACTTGCCTACATTCGTAAGTAAATAATAACAAAACTTAAAATATCACATTTTTGCAAATCGATCGTGCAGTGCAAAAGAAAAGTGTGAAAAACGTGATTTTAAAAATCATCCGCTTGTTTTTCATCTTGCTGTGTAAAAACATCTACTAAAAAAAAAATTTTGAATGTAAGATAAGTTTCTTTCACATTCTTAACAAATTCTATTTTTTTTTTCAAAACAAGGTTGATTTTCTCAAACAATGATTTTTGACGTTTAGTTCTTTTGCACTAAATGATCGAAGTATTGGATCATGTATTAAATCGAAGTGTTTACAATGAAAGTAATAAAAAAAGTTATGGTCATAAATATTTATTTATTTATTAAGCGTTTTTATAATTTATTGCTTGTGTTCGAAAGGTAAACATTTTTATTGAATATCAATTACATGTTAACCTGGATTTCTGTTGTCGGGTGAAGTAGTAAATTAACTCTTTCAACCTTGAAGATGTTAAATAGACTGATTAAAAGGTTTCTGACGGGTATGTCTTGGACCGGAAGGCATAGGGCTTGAAGGTAGCGTTAGGGGACTCACCCTTCTGGTGGTAAATAGTCACATCGGTTTTAAAGATGTTTGGTGTAAAGAAGGTTGTCTCATCGATGGTGCGGTCGAAGGGGAAACCGAAAGGCAGCTCTTCGAAGTAGCGGCCCTCAGATCCTACTCCAGAGCTGAACTTATGTGAGAAGTCAGTATTGCTTGGAGTCTTGACCGGACGGAATGGAGTCACGACTACGAACACCTGATACTCCTGTCCTCCCTTGGCTCCCCTGGGAAGCAGCAGATTATAAGGCCAGGCTGCAATGTTCTCAGAGTGGTCCTTGAAGAATTCTTGCTTGTCATTGATAGCTTCTGTGAACTTCTTGTACGTTGTGCGGGAAGAAGTCTGTGTGGCAGAGGAGTGAGCGAATTCGCTAGACTTGCGGTTGATGGTGTTCTTGCCACTCTTCAGCTCAAACTTGAAGAAGTCAAGCTCGAGGAAGTTAAACCTGTTGTCGTTCAGCTCGATCTTGCGGCCATAGCCATCAAACTTGGGTCCCAAGAAGATCCTGACGGTGGCATCTACGTCCTTGGCGGCAATGACGTCTACGCTGACTGAGAAGGGCAAATGATTGAGGCGACTCTGGCTGGCCAAGAATGTGAACTTGTTCTTGCGGCTTTCTATCTCCTCCTTGGTTTGATAAACTTCGTTGGTGATATCGAACTCAAATGTTTCGAAGAATGTCTTCAGGGGGGTGAACTTAACATCCTCGACCTTAACGCCATCGAAGAACAGATCTTTTTTAGTGTAAGGGGTGAAAGTATCCTTGAAGCGGTAGAAATAGTGCAGGACGCGAGAGAAGAACTGATAAAACATGGGGTCACGTGTCGTGGTGAAGGCTACCTCCAGGGCAGATGGGACGTAATCCTGTTTGCTGTAAAATCATGAACATAATCGTACTGTTGTTGGTATCATAGCGTTCTTTTAAATATTGTAAACATGAATTCAGTAAAAATCATAATCGAGAATAATGTTTAAGATTATTTACCTGTGTACTCCCCCGCCGATCAAAAACGTTGCAAGGCTGGTGAACTGCTTATAGAAACGGACGAATCCGAAGTCTGGGTTTCCCTGAATAAAGTTGCCTAGGTGCTCGATGTCTTCTGGCTTGGTCAGCGAGAATTTAGTTCCATTGAACTAAAATAATAATAAAATAATATATCACAGGCGCTATTATTAATAGGTACATTAATATTATTGCACACTAATATCATTTTTAAAGGTTGGCATATTTACCAGAGTAACGTATCCATTGTAGATGGCGTCGCGGATGCGCCTTTCGTAGTCTTCAACATCATCGATGTCGTAAGAGTTGTGTTCTTCGGTAATATCGAAGAAATCACCCCTTTTGGGGGTTGGTACTCCATTGTGGTAAACGGTGTTGGGATTGAATGGGGTCTTGATTGCTTTCTTCCATGAGAATTTTGGGACATCTCCAAGACCATTGGAGAATCTTTCCAGTGTGTATCTGGCCAACAGTTGCTGGTGAACCCAGTAAAAGATTTCTCCGCGTCTTTCAGAATCAATGCCGAACTCTTCACCTCCCAGCCAGTAGGGGTACAAAATGTGGAAATTGAAGTAATCATAATTTAGACCAACGTCATTAGTAAAGTAAGCGATCTTCTGCTCCTCGTCGTTGAAATCAAAAGTGAAGTTGTTAGCAATGGTGTAAGTATAATCATCGTGAGAAAAGACACCGTTCTTTTCAGCCAACAAGCGATCTGTGAGGAAGCCCTGGGTCTTGACGCGAATGCTCTTGAAGAGGACATCAGCGTTAGTGTACAGAGAAGGGAAGATTTCATAGGTTGCTGGTAGGACGAACTCACGGGTATCCTGCCTGTGTCGGACGGCCATTGTCAGGGAATATGTGAAGATGAACTCGTTGACATTGTCCCTAGCCCAGGCGGCTGCCTTGTGGAAAGTCTCGAAGTCCTTAGCGCTGAAGAGCAGGTTGTACAAGGCCTTGACTTCTTCGGCTTCAAACAAGGAAGCGGAGGAAGCTATCTTGAATTTCGGGGTGAGTCCCCTCTTAACTACTTTAGTCCACTGAGTCACCACTTCGGGTTTCTGTAAGGAAAAGAGGATTACTTGTTGTCATTTTGAACGAGGCACGGTTATTATAATATTGTACACCATTCAATAACCATCGCAAAATAATAATGCTGTCGCACTCAGTACTCACAGTGAAGGAGTTCTTGAAGGTAGAGAAGAACTCCTCAACAGGTACGTATTCAATGGTGTGTCTGTGTTGATTGATATGGTACAGCAGGTCGTAGATGCTCCTTTGCTTTACAAGGAATTCCTTGTCAGCTGAAAACAATACAAAACCGACTATTTTAGCATATTATTTATTTGCGAAAACCCTTTTACAACTTTTTTCCATCCTCAAATAGATGCCATTCCTTTAAAAGTGTTTCACCTTTTCTCCCATTTTTCTAAACAATAAATGTCCTCACTTATTCGTATGAGAATTGGACATTGCTCCGATTCATCTCATATTTTAAAATTTTTTACATGTGAAATTTTGATCACAAAGTTTTTGGTTATCCCCCTCTAAACAAAATGTTCTATCTTCTATCAAGATACCCTACTTATTTAAAATTGCCTCGCCTATATTCAACATTTCCTCTGAAGTCTGAACTCGAATCTTCATATAATTATGAAAATTTTTCATTTAAAAAAAAGAAAAATAATTTTTATCTGTCATTTGGCTCAATGAACAGTAGCGTGTGTCGCTCTCCATAGAGAGAAAACAAATGGCCTTATATTTAAACGCCCGGGGTCTCAAAAGTTTCGTATGATCTGTAGCTATTCGAAAACGTAAAAAAAATTAAATTATTGTTCACTATTAGCCCGCTAAAATGGCCGGAAGTTTCAAAAAAATAGATTTCGTGATTTGGAAAAAAAATAAAACAAAGGGTTCATATTTTATATTTTGTGCCAAATTTATTTTTCATTACATAACCGCAGTACAAAGAACCAAAAAAAAAATATTTTTTAAACATATGTGATGTGTGGGTTAAAAAAATAAAAGGGGAAAATAACACTTTTTCTGGATAAAATCAGAATTCTTGCTGACTTACTGTATTCATAAAGTTGAACTTTTTTTTCATTTTTGTCAGTTATACGCATTTTTTAATAATAAACAAACGTTAAAAGGTTAGATTAATGAAATTTTTTTTTTATTAAAAATAAAAAATAAAATGGTTTTAGGTTTGTTTTCTGATTTTCAATTGCATTCAATGCATTTTAGCGGGCTAAAACCGTTTTAAAAAAATAAATTTAAATGCAGTTCTCATTTTCTTTCCAAGACGCAACTTTTGAGACCCCGGGCGTTTCTGAATTCAAAAGTTGAAATAATTGACACACGCTAATGAACAGTGTGTCTGGGTCTTGCTTTTATTTTCAAAACCGAATACGCGATAAAACTTATTATTATTTGAAGAATTTATCAGAAACATCAAAATTTTGTTTAATTCACTACAAGTTTTTTCTGCATTATAATTGATTGGGTGGTTTTTATGAGTAATTTGCGTGTTATAGAGGGTACCTACACTTTTACATACTGTATACTCAATCAAGGTCCCATGGACCGACATGATCACCAACACAGAAATTCTCAGGCGGGCTAGAGCAGATAGAGAACTGCTTACATTAATAAAAATCAGGAAAATTTCATATCTGGGTCATATACTTCGAGGGGAGAAGTATCACTTGCTCCATTTAATATTGAAAGGCAAGATAGAGGGTCGCCGAGGGCCTGGTAGGAGACAAATGGCAGCGCAAGACAGAGAGACATTTTCAAGAGTGATCGCCAACGTCGGGGGGACCTTCACACACAAAGAAGAAGATACTCAATCAAATTTCGATTTTCGGACGATCGATATATTGGATCTTTTGGGTGTGGGATTGTATGACAAACGATGTGTACATACAACGCTGTTTTCAACAAATCTTTGAACAGTCTCGACTAACGGAATTTTTTAGTCTTCAAATAATATATATCTTCGTATAATACACGAAAAAAATATATGTCTTCGTATAATACACGAAAAAAAAATTCAAAAATAAATTAAGTTTTAGAGTATTATGCATTACTTTTGAGACTCTTTGGAAAGTATCTAAAGATTTAACTCACCAACTTGGTCGTGGTGAACATCGCCAAAATGGGCAGCTTGCGCCAAGGCAAGCAGCAGAAAGCAGGCCAGGAACTTCATCTTGAGTCTTCACTTCACTGTGAGGATTGTGAGTTAGTTTGGGCTTTATATACTAAACACTAAATGTCTGTTACTACTGATAAGTGATAAGCATAGAACAGTTATTATTATTGTCAATTTTTGCGTGAGGAGGGTTCCACTAATAATTTTTTTTGTGTAACCGTTGGTATGTATTTTTGATAGCCTCAAAATGAAATGTTCTTACTGCAAAACAGGTGCAGGTATTTGTAAATTATTTTCCATGAAACATTGGACCAACTAGAAAAAACTATTATTAGATTTAACAGAAGTACTTTCTTTAAAAAAGGCTTCAAAATAAAATATTTATTTGTATAAAATAAATTGAATTTAACCCCTTGATTAGGGCGTTATTTTTACATCATGGGAGTGAAAATTTTACCAACATCAAAAGGGGATTTTCAAAAAAAAAACATTTTTTTTAAATTTATTAGTAGGTACCGTATTACAAAAAGAAATGGTCAACAATAAAAAGATAATACTAATAATAAAAAAAAATAAAAAGTCTTGTAATAAATTGGACAAGTTAAGGACAAATTCAGTGGCTCTCAACTTTTTACAAATAGAAAGTTTTAAAAAAATATTTATATTTATACAGAAATATACTTACAATAATAAAAATAATACTACAAAAAAGTATAAGTAAAGTCTTATAATAAGTCGGACAAATTCGGTGCCTCTCAATATTTTTCAGAGAGAAAGTATTCAAATTTTTTAAGTATTTAATTTTTTTTAAATTTTGAATACTTTCACATTTTGTGGGTGGTTAGGCCGTGGCCATAATTGCTTTCCGTGCCCGATAGAAAACAAAAACTTTTGTGGCCCTGCCCCATGTTTGTAGTAACGTTTGTAAACTGTCGAAGAAACAAAATAAAAAAAACTCCGTTTATCATTTAAAAAAACAGTTCAAAATCAACCTTCATCTCGACCACATCTTCTCGATAAAATTAGTTTGTGATTTTTATGTATGTACGAATATCTCTTATTTTGTATTCTTCAAGGGCTTGTATCATTTATAACTTTCTGATCCAATGCGATATTTTATTGTTAGATACTTTTTAAAATTATTCCTTTTAATTTCTCATACTTGTATTTAACTGAGTCATACAATTATATTGTTTGTTGTATATTTATTTTTTGTTATCGAATTTGCATCTAATGTTAAAATTGAAAAAGTAATTATTTTTCACACCCACTTCGCAAACTTAAAAACAATATATGTTATATGTAGGTACTATCTAGATATTATATTTAGTCTTTGGTACTACCATAAAATACGCCCCTCGCTGAAAATGTAGATCGAATCTTGAATATTTGTTTGATGTAGATGTAGATAATGTATTTAACAAATTTTCTACGAGCTTGTTTAATTGAACGAAAATCCGAATTTAATATCTATTAAGAGTAAAATGAAAAAAAAAAATGATTCTGTGGTGGTGGATGGATAAAAAAAATCATAATAATCTTTGTCTAGGAAGGTTTTTTGTTGGGATTTTATTTGAACATTTGCGGATTGAGAATGCGAATGAGAATGAGGAATGATTGAGAATGCGAAGATGAGGGAGGATTGAGAATGCGAATGAGAATGCGGGCAGGTGTTCCAAAATAGTTAAAAAACTGTTATTAATTTGAAAAAAAACTGTTATTTAAGTGTTCAAATATATTCAAAACGTGCTTTTAAAAATTATTCGCCTCTTATATCTATGTATTGTCTTTATGGTTCCATTTTGTTTTATTTCTACAGATTTTTGTTGGGATGTATTGTCTTTATGGTTCCATTTTGTTTTATTTCTACAGATTTTTGTTTAGTCCTCCTTAATACAGGCAAGAATTATATTATCCAAGGGAATAATATTAAGTGAAATATACCTATTAAGCGACTAACCACCTATGTACTGAAAATTGTTATCAGTTATTGAATTAATTTGATGTGATGGCATTATTTAATTTTATATAATAAAATGGTCATAATCATAATGCAGGGAAAGATTGCCGGAAGACGGGGTCCTGGAAGAAGGAGAACCTCATGGCTGAAAAACCTGAGACAGTGGTTTAGCCAGTCTACCGTAGAGCTGTTCCGGGCCGCAGTAAACAAAGTCTGCATAGCCAACATGATAGCCAACGTTCTTTGAACAGACAGGGTACAAGAACAAGAATAAAATGGATTCCAATATGATTCGTAAAGATATGGATACTGATATTGTTATACATAATTCATCAAATCATCCCTTTTCTGAAGAACTTGCGGCCTTCCACTCTACGATTAATAGATTAATTAAGATACCTTTGTAGGTTCTTAATTGAGGCGCTCAGCGGAAGAGTGGCCCAACCCACATAAGAGGTCGTCCATTAATTACGTGAGACTCGAAAAAGCGGGGGGGGGTTCGGAAAAAATCGGGGACATAATGAGATATCACGTATATTTTTCGTGATAATATTCCGAAAATTTCAAAATATTTTGTACCAAAAAATACACGTGATTATGGGGGGGGGGGGGTTAGTCCAAAACCTCACCACATACCAGGGGGGGGGGGGTTAAAAAGTTTCTAAAAAATATCACGTGATTAATGGACGACCTCTTATGTGGGTTGGGCCACTCTTCCGCTGAGCGCCTCAATTAAGAACCGACGAAGGAATCTTAATTAATCTATTAATCGTAGAGTGGAAGGCCGCAAGTTCTTAAACATCATATTGTCATATATTTTTGTCATTTCTATGGAGCCACAGTGACGCAATTTTAGTTTTCACTGATTTCAAAAGATCTTTGAAATAGTGAATACTAAAATTGGGCCACTGTGGCTTCATATACATGACAAAATATATAACAAATGATGTTTTCGCTGATTACGAATTTTTTGTGGGTTGGGCCACTCTTCCGTTGAGCGCCTCAATTATACTTAGGAATTAAAACGCATAAAAACATTTAATAATAATGGTGGTCATTTAAAAATTGATAAATGATATACTAAATAAAAGTAAATAAACACAATTTCTTCAAACTGCAAATCTACCCTACTTCTAAATTAGAATAAATAAACAATGGCGTAGAATAAATTCTATTTGTTGATAATGATTCCTCAAAAATTATAAGAAAAAACATTCCCGGTATTATTCAATCGGCGGATTACATGAATAACGAATCGAAGAAATATTATACGCCAGCGGACGAAAATCCACATTTCGTCGAAAGTTGTTCTTCCGATCGTGCAGGGCGGTTACAATGAGAAAGATTAATTATTCTCCGTACCAGCTTTTTTAAATTATAACTCAATATCGAATTTATTTCAATCCAAATTAGCTTTAATTTATACCTTCATCCAAAAATGCTGAAAGGCGTGATGATAAAACTATTAAAATAGTGTACTTTTTGTAGTTATTTTTTGATTATAAGTATTTATCACTTTTCAATAATGTCTAAATTTAATAAGAATGTTAAAAAAATCTGAAATATATTAGTTTGTAAGTGCGCAAATAAATACACAAATGGACCAATTTTCGTCAAGAAACACATGTACGTACATATTTTTTAATGATTTTATTGAAACTAAAACTAAAATTCTAAAACATACGTTTGCTAGATAATGTATTGATTTATTTTACTGCATGATTATATTATTTGAAATGGGTGTGGTATAATACAAAAACTTTTTTGAAAATTTAACAAATCCAACTGCCAACGACCTATGGAATAACCTTATTATACTAAAAATTTAAAAAAATTCTCAAAATTTATTACATACGAATGCGATAAAAGAACAATCTTTCGAAATCCATTTAAATTTTTTTGTGGAAAAGAGTCAATACGTCTAAAATCTTTTTTGAAAATGACGTATTACCGGTTTTCTCTGGTAATGCCCTCTTAACAACAAAGGTTGACATTCTGGCGATATTCAAAGAAAAAAATCAGAAATATATTAACTACATTGTAAAGAATTATAATTCCTTTTATATCGGTAGAACTAATAGAAACTTGAGGTAAGTGTTAAAATCTATCTTTTTTAAATTATCCGTACAAAATACTCCGTACAGGTTATAAGGCATCGTATATCAATATATATTTTTTTTACAGTGAATACCGCACAAGAATCTCAACTGCTCCCGTCTGGAGCCAGTGAGACTATGGCATCCCCAATTGGGATATGTTGTGAGGCTGAGGGTAGTGGGGAGGGGAAGGAGGTGGGGAAAAGGAAGGTTGGGAAGTACCTGGCTATTCAGATCTGGTCACCAAACACGGCTAAAGCCATTTTCAAGCAACGTTTCAATTCTGAATGGTGGTCTTACACCAGGGCGATACTGACAGTATCTTCCACTCTGGAACATGCCGCAAATATACTATATATTATTTTAAATGAATTAATTGTGAAATAACACAAATTAATCAAATAAAATTTATTTGCGCATGCCGGGTTCGAACCCGCGACCTCCGGATTGTGAGTCAAGAGTCTTACCCACTGGACTACGGAGGCCGTCAATCTAATCATTTTTTAAAATTATCACACTTTTGATAATAATTTATAACCAAAAATACTCCATACAGGTTATAAGGCGTCGTATATCAATAATTTTGAAATTTTAGAAAGAAGAAAAATTTTAATATCAGAGAAAATATAATTATTACGCAAAAAATGTGTTTTAAACATTTCCCACTTAACCGGTATTTCCCTTCTAATGACATTGTAATGTGGCAATAAAGTAAGAAATACAGAGGAAAAGCGCCCTTACGGTTTAAAAAAACGTATCATAAATTTATATAAATTACCTACCTTGCCATTATTAGCTAACGGACATTTTTTAATTACGTCTCTGTTTATTTTTCAATGTTGATTAAGATTGCATCAGCTGCGAACCAATTCTCGAGTTTATTGAACTCAACAGTGTTGTGACTGTCAAGACATCAAAACCGAAATCACCGAAACTTATAATGTACTGAAAATTTCACTTGTACGTCAATATCCAATATTATTTTTCATGTACATTTTTGCTTGATCTACAAATTCTTTCAAATCTACTTTCCTTAAATTTTCAAGAAAAGTATCTTATAAAATCAATTCACTAAAAACGCAAAAATCCCCGAAAGGTAAGGTCTAACAACATGCTACTTACATATTTTTTCTGTCTTATTTTTATAAACCACTTCATATCCATCACGAGCAATGAAGCTTTGCAATATTAATTTTAAGTTTAACCCGGATAATTTTCTTGATACCTTTGATTCTAGATTCGAACAATTTTTTTCGGATTTATTTATTTATATCTATATATATTACAGTTCTTACCTTATTATAAACATTTTTACATAATATATTTTGAAAAAAAAAAATTTACATATTAATATTTCATTTCATTGTGTTGGGTGTAAGGTAGGTTTGAGAAGGTGAAACTGTTGGTTGGTAATATTGTACGTTTCGTGAACACCTCACTAGGAGAACCTGTGCTGAGGTGTTTACGTGTTTATGATTAAGTGTGACAAGTACAGGTATTTATGTGTTGTAGTAGAAAGTTAGTTTTTTAACTTATTTTTTTACATTTTAATGATAATTGTACATTGAATCTTTAGAAGAAAAAAAATACGTATAAGGTATATGTATGTACATATGAATAGTTGGTAAATTCTTTAAAGACATGTTTATTTATTTTATAGTTTGGTTAAGTTTGGTTAGGGATTAAAGTATTTTGTATTGTAGCAATTGAACGTGCTACGTAAACACAGTTAAAAGAAAGCTCTAGAATCATCGGTTGATAGTTTTTTTATGTGCCATTAAAATTTTCACAATGTTATCAACATATGGAGTGTGACAGTTAAAAAAAATAAAAATCAGTACAATTTGTTTCAGCTTGCTGTTCAAAAGAATTGGAATTTGAATTGCTTGAATTTGAATTCTTAAGTAAGTACTTCTCACAGCGCAGGTAGCTACAGTACTCCCTCCCCAGACAACGCAGACATGGCTGCGGTGGAAAGAGGAATAGTCAGATACCGAGGTGATCGGGAAATCGAACCCGCCTTCCAGAACGAGTGGTTGTGTGTGTCCGATCCTTACTGCCATCGAACAACGGAAGGGTTGGTTGTGATGTGGCGGCTGGTGACTCTGATGCGGTTTGCGAGTGTGATGTGAAACTCTCAAGATCTTGAGCAACGTATGCTGGTTTGAGGCGGTCGATGCTCACGGTGATTTCCTTCCCTTTTACCAGTATGGTATATGTTCGTTCGTGCCGACGAACGACTTTATGAGGGCCGCTGTAGGGTTGTTGAAGCGGGCTCTTGACTGTGTCGTCCCTCAGAAAGACGTGAGAAGCTGTGGGAAGATTTTGGAAGACGAAACGATGTCCATAACCATGGCGAGTACCTTCAACTGGTCTCAGCTCGTTGAAATGTTTCCGTAGTTCCTTGAGGAAGCTTCCGGTGTCGTCGTTAACATTAGGTCGTGCTGTACATAGAAATTCGCCGGGTAAGCGGAGCGGCTCGCCGTATACTAGCTCGGCTGAGGTTGTCGCGAGGTCATCTCTCCAAGCTGCTCTGATTCCCATGAGTACGGTGGGAAGTGTTTCCGTCCAACGGTTATTCTGATGGCACTTGATCGCTGCTTTCAGTTGACGATGAAATCGTTCCACCATGCCATTTGCTGCGGGGTGGTATGCAGTTGTATGGATTTGCGTCGTGCCTGCCAGGAAATTCAACTGCCTGAACAGCCTCGACTCAAATTGTCTCCCTTGGTCCGTAGTAATGCGGAGTGGAGTGCCGAATCTTGTTATCCAGCCCTTGTAGAAAGCACGCGCCACTGTTTCAGCCTCTTGGTCTGGGATCGGGAATGCCTCTGGCCATCTCGTGAATCTGTCTACGCACGTGAGACAGTATCGGCATCCTTCTGAAGAAGGCATGACGATTATGTCGATGTGGACGTGCTCGAATCTAGCGGAGGGTCTGGGAAAGGCTCCCAGGGGTGCTGACACGTGCCGTGTAATCTTGCTTCGTTGGCATTGAAGGCAATTGCGTGCGAGCTTAATAGTCTCAGCTTTAATGGCCGGCCAGACATAACGTTGAGTTATGAGCTTAACCGTGGCCTTAATTCCAGGGTGAGCCAGCTGATGGACCGCATTGAATGCCGCAGGTCTGAACTTCTTCGTGACGAAGGGTCTGGCTATGGTAGTTGAGACGTCACAGTAGAGATGCGCGTCAGTACCCGGAATATTAATCTTTTTAAGTTGTAGGCTAGAACTTCCTTGCAAGTGTTGTTCCAGTTCAGGGTCGCACATCTGGTCAGCTGCCAGCGCTGCGTAGTCCAGAGGAGTATCTATCGTCTCGACCCTGGAGAGAGCATCCGCGACGATGTTGTCTTTTCCGGAGACGTGTCGGATGTCAGTTGTGAACTGGCTGATATAGTCCAGATGGCGGAATTGCCTTGGTGAGCATTTGTCTGCTTTTTGTTGGAAGGCGAACGTGATAGGCTTATGGTCTGTAAATATGGTGAACGACCTGCCTTCCACCATGTGGCGAAAGTATTTCACAGCGAGATAGATGGCTAGTAGTTCTCTGTCGTATGCGCCATATTTCTTTTCAGCTGCCGAAAACTTCTTCGAAAAGAATGCTAGAGGCTCCCAGTGACCTGCGACGAATTGGTGGAGTGCGGCACCGGCTGTAGTATCAGACGCGTCGCTGACGATAGAGAGTGGGGCGTCGCACTTCGGGTGAACGAGCAGGGTTGCCTGGGCCAGAGCTTCCTTGCACTTGCTGAAAGCTTCTACTGTTTCGGCAGTCCAAGACACGAGTTGTTTGCCTTTTTGGTTCCCTTTTAGGAGGTCATTGAGTGGAGCTTGTGTCCTCGCGGCGTTGGGAATGAATCTTCTGTAAAAATTTATTGCTCCCAGGAAACGGCGGAGATCCTTGATGGAAGCTGGTTGGCTGTAGTTGTTGATGGCCTCCACTTTATCTGGGAGGGGTGAAGTGCCAGCGTCGGACACCGAGTATCCTAGGAATTTGGCCTTAGTCAGGCCGAAATGGCATTTGGCGGTGTTGATGACAACACCATATTCCTGCAGGCGCTGGAATAATATCTTGAGGTGGGCTAGGTGCTCTTCCTCTGACGTTGAGGCAATAAGGATGTCGTCTATGTAGGCGTAACAGAAATCTAAGCCTCTGGTAACCTCGTCCATGAAGCGTTGGAAGGTCTGGGCTGCGTTGCGGAGGCCGAAAGACATCACCGGAAATTCGAAGAGTCCGAATGGCGTAGTGATTGCTGTTTTCGGAATGTCCTCGGGAGCCACAGGGATTTGATTATATGCCCGCACCAGATCAATCGTTGAGAAGATCTTGGTGCCGCTCAGTGCCTGTGCAAAATCTTGGATGTGTCGTACGGGGTATCTGTCCGGAATAGTTCTGGCGTTCAATCTTCTATAATCGCCACATGGTCTCCACTGGTCGTCCTTCTTGGGTACCATGTGCAAGGGAGATGCCCAAGAGCTCTCGGAAGGTCGAGCGATTCCGAGACGGACCATGGCCTCGAACTCCTTCTTGGCGCGTTTTAACTTGTCAGGAGCAAGGCGTCGTGGGCGTTCGACTGTTGGAGGTCCTGGCGTGGTGTTAATATGGTGCAGTGTTGCGTGACGAACTTCCCTCCTGGCGCCGTCAGGGCGAGTGATGTCAGGAAACTGTTGAAGAAGCTTATGATACGGGGACGTTCCTGTGACCGTCTTAATGGAAGCGATCTTGTTGTCGCTTCGTTTTCCCGTGATGGTCAAATTCGTCACCTGGTCCAGCAGCCGTTTATTTCGGACATCCACCAGTAGCTCGTACTTGGCGAGAAAGTCTGCCCCGATGATTGGCCTGGAGACGTCTGCAATGACGAAGCTCCAAGTAAAGTCGCGTCGCAATCCCAGATCCAGGTTGAGCGTTAGGCTGCCATAAGTAGCGATTGTGCTGCCATTTGCTGCTGCCAGTTCGTATGTCGCTTTAGTGGGGCGTCCCTGGACAAGTCGTCGTGGGAAAACGCAGAGATCTGCGCCGGTGTCTATAAGAAATTGGGTACGGGTTACCCTGTCGGTAACAAAAAGGCGACTGACTTGGTTGGGGCTGGTGCTGGTCGCCATCAGTTTGGGCCCCGCGCGTTTTCCTGCTGGAAGTTGCAGGGTTTGGTGCACTTGCTTGCCTTCGTCCCATACTTCCAGTGGTACCAGCATGTTCCCTCGGGCTGACGACCTCTGGACCGACTGCGGGAACGATTGCTCCAACGATGCGGGGTGGCGCTCCTCCTATGCTGGCCAGAGCGTAGTGTCGAAACTTCGCGCCTCAAAGTAGCGAGCTCTTGTTGGAGAGGCTGCATCAACCGCTCCATCCGTGTTAGTAGTGGCTGATTGATGGGTTTACCCATTTCCTCGGATGTACCGCTCGTGAGGGACATGATGATGATGATTGGTGCGCGAAATTTATCACCGAAGAGTTTATTTCGTGCGCGACGTGCTCGCGGTAGACGTACTTGCACGCGTCGTGTTCACTGTCGGATTCACAAATGTAAACTTCGTGGTCACTAATGTGAACGTCGGTGTCACCAATGTAGCAATTGAACGTGCTACGTAAACACAGTTAAAAGAAAGCTCTAGAATCATCGGTTGATAGTTTTTTTATGTGCCATTAAAATTTTCACAATGTTATCAACATATGGAGTGTGACAGTTAAAAAAAATAAAAATCAGTACAATTTGTTTCAGCTTGCTGTTCAAAAGAATTGGAATTTGAATTGCTTGAATTTGAATTCTTAAGTAAGTACTTCTCACAGCGCAGGTAGCTACAGTATAAAGTGAATATCTTGATTTTTGATCCAGGCTGTGATATGTTTTTTGTGAATGTTTGTAGATGTATTTGCAATTAGGAGTTGTTTCAGAGTAATGGGCATATAATTAAAAAGTTTGGTTGCATAATACTGAAAATTCGCACCAAGTTTTGTGCTCAGCAAACGATTCAGAAAAAAAAATCATTAAAAAGTTAACATTTTGACAAATTACTGTTTTCACATGAGCTTTTAAGAAAAAACATTGCGTAGGTAAAGAAAATATATTGTTAAAATCTGCCCTGAGAACAAAAAACTCTTCATTGATTAATATTCCCCAGGCTCTTAAAATTTTAAACATATATTGGTACCTACATAGGTGCCTACAGACGATTCACCAAAACATTGTTAATAAGACAATCATTTGTGTTAATAACCCCAATGCAATCAACTTTTATTATTTAACATTTAGATTAAAATAATATGTCTAAAAAAAGAGGTCAATATACTATAATATCAAGTTTATACGGTTTTTATGAATATATATTTTGAATAATGAGATTATTATTTAGCACACGTTGGATAACTTTCTGATAAACAGTCAACAGAGCATTAGCCTTCCTCTTTGTCTATTTGAGGGCCGATGAATCTAGGGAGCTCCAGTAAGGGAGCGTTGACACGGCAAATTGAGGGCGTGGGCAGGTGACAAAAAACGGTCTAAAAACTAAAAACACGCTTATCGCGTATTAATAAAGAAAATAATACCTTTTGTCATGTGCACCAATGAACCAATTCGCTGTTACACGGATGACAGTACAGTCCATGATAGCTTTTTGTTTGACAAGCACTCAAAGGGCTCACAAACTCCAACAGCTCGGAGAGCTTTGAAGCAAAGAATGGACGGTTACCTCGAGAGTGTTTTCTCTTAGGGTATAAATTATAGTTGCAGAAGCTTAGCGGGTATAAATTCCCATTGTATGACATTTTTACACAATAATAAAAAAATCGAGTGCAGTTCACATGCGGTAGAAATGAAACGTTCACGATAACTTAAATACAATCTCAACCAATAGGAGCACTAAAAAGTGAGCTCATAATCAAAGCGGCCAATGCGGTAAGGTTCTCATTCTCTCGCAGGCTAAATCCTATAGTTGTTTATGTTTGTCTCTTTTTAGTGTCGTTTTCGTTTCATCGAGTTTCAAATCACAACGGTGCTAAATAAGTTTCACTTTAAAAAAATAATATGCGATTCACAAGCGGTAGAAGTGAAACCTTCAGAAAACTAAAGTAGACAAGAGTGGGAAGACTGATCATACTATCTCATTTTCGCGAATGCTATATCCTATAGATGTATATGTTTGTCTCTTTTTAGTGTTGCTTTTTCGTTTCATCGAGTTTAAAATCACAACCGTGCTAAAGAAATTTTTTCTTTAAAAAAAAATAAAAATTGCCTACCAGTGACCAGTGGCACAAGTCACAAGCCAGGAACAAATCAAATAATTTATTTTGAAAAAAACAGACATCTAACAAAATCAAAGAATAGTAAAAAAAATCGATTAAAATATCAACACAGAATAGATGATTATTAAATAAAAAAATCTCTCCAGCGGGGAATCGAACCCCGGTCTCCCGCGTGACAGGCGGGGATACTTACCACTATACTACTGAAGATATCTGGTCAGGCGCCGTTTGCTGATATTTCTTGAAGACCGCATCACACATTTATCTATTTTCGTTTTATTATTATTGCAATCACGGCAATTATCAAACATAGACCAGCGTTTAAAATGGTACCCACACAAATATTCTGAACAACAGAGTAAGGAAACTAGCATACCTAGGTATATATTTAGATGTTTAAGAGATATTTTAAATGAAAAATGACTTAGAACCACATACTTCGCTTTCTGTCAATCAATTATACAATACGGCATTATGGGGCATTACATATACAAATCAAACACAAACAATTTACATATCACAAAAACTAATAATAAAAACAATTTAAAAAAACCCCTATTCATATTCGTCAGAACTTTAATTAAACAATTTAAGGTCAGAAAATTAAGTGCATTATACTTTTATCATGTAACATTACAAATTTATAAAGATAATATTCAAAATAAACTTGCACCCTTTAAAAATAATAGAAATCTTAGACAAACATCTATACTTCCTACTCCAAAATGTAAAAAAAAACAATAGGACAGTTAAATCATAAATATCTGGGAGATAATTTTTTTAATTCACTACCAGACAAAATCAAAAACATGAATAGTACCTAATATAAACAAAAAAATAAAACTCAGCTTAAAAATTATATCGAAAATTTGAACTGAATAAAAAAATAAAAAAAAATTAAACCAATATAATAACACACAAGCCCTGCTTATCTATGGGGGTAAATCAAATATGTAGGCATATTTTGTAATTTAATTTTCGTATAAAATTTATCGTAATTTATGTAGGTATCTTTTTGTGAATAAATTAAAAAATAGTATTTTCGATTGTCTGTGATGTCTGTTGAAGTCTCTTGGTTATTCTTGCGTGAAGTCTGGTGCAATGAGCTCAAATTTGTTTTGAATTTAAGAGTCATTTTCAAAATTGGAACTGATAGTTTGAAGAATTTTGAAAAGCAATATAGTAGCGGCCTACCTAGAATATAACATTTTTCCGGAAAATTATTTTCTAAATTGGAACTGATTTGTGGAGAATTCCGACTTTCGGTCATGTCATACTAAATACCATCGATATATCTATAAATCTGAAAATCTTTGCGCAGAACAATAATAATTCTGGAATGGTGAGTTCTGCTTCATGCAGTTTTGAATTTTTCTGCTTGTAGATTTTATACAATCATTTTTGAAGCGCCTGGTTGCTCAGATCTGATAGATATTCTTATTTATTACGCTGTGCTTGTTCTACCGGTATTTTAAAGGAAGATTTATTTTTTATTCATTTATTTTTTAAAAACATATTACAATGATCTTTGGCTATCCAACTAGGAAATTTGCCAGTTTTAGGACAGTCAGAATGAGCAGACAGATTTATTACATGAATTATTGTTTTGTCTATTATGTTGACTTTTTCTTAGATATTACACTTGGTGGATAATATATTTGTTTTGTTTAGTTTTGTTGGTATATACAAGAAGTTGCTTGTATGAATGTAAATAATATGTTTTAAAATAATACAATATAAACGTAGAGAAGAGAAGTAAAAAGAAAATTAAAAAAAAAAAACAAAAAATTTATAAACATATATGCTTTTCAACCATTTCATAAAATTTTATTTTTGATTTTGATGAAATTGTTTACTAGATAATCAAAAAATAGATAAAGAAAAGGAAGTAAAGAAAAAGAAAGTGGAGAAAGACAAAATTAATTTAAAGTAAATCCAAAGAAAAATTTAAGCGGATTTTGAAATTACATTAATATAAAAATAATATTAATGTAATACAAATATAATACCAACATATAGGAAAGGTAAACTAAAAAAAAATTAAAAATACAATTTAATTACTTTTATTTAATAATAATAATAATAACGTAGTTTGTACATAGCGCTTTTATGATATTTCACTTCAAGTGCGCTTAATTATAATAAACTTAAAATTAATCCTATAGTGTTCCTTATGAGTTCTTACAAAATTGATTAAATAATGTGAAACAAAGAATATACAGTATATATGTTACCGTAAAAGCCCGAATATTGGTAAATCCTAAGATTTTCCGGTAAATCCTAAGATTTACCAACTCTTAATGGTAAAAGTTCGAACCGTTCTATAATCATCGTTCACCAACCCAACCTAAACGAACGGTTCGGACTTTTACCATTAAGAGTTGGTAAATCTTAGGATTTACCGGAAAATCTTAGGATTTACCATAGTTCGGGCTTTTACAGTAACATATACAAAGCAATTCCTAAAGAACAATATTAACAACAAGAATTAATTAAACTATTTAGCATATTTTCGCATTCACCTCTCCCCAAGACCAGAAGCCAATCATTTATCAGATTACGCAGGATGCTAGCACTTTTAGAATTGTCTTCGAGCTAAAGATGAAGAAGTGGTGGGAGGTACTACTGGGTTCCTCTTTGCATGTCTGGTGTCGTGATAACGGTCTACGGAAGTGTAGTGTTGACGCTGTTTTTGAGTATGTATTATAATTTTCTTCATGTAGGTATAATTTTCTTACATCAAGAACACGAAACTCTTCGAACAATGAATCGCTGGGGTGTTTGAACGGTTTTTTAAGTAAGACTCTTAGAAGTGATTTCTGAGATTTTGCTAAGGGATCAAGATGCTCCAAGGAATTAGCGTCACTGATTACTTTGGCATCGGTGCACACACGGGAAACATACCAAAGGCTCGCCCAACGTTTGAATACGATTGACATTTGTCACATGAGAAATGGTCTTTTCTATTACCCGTTCTTTAGTTCAACAGTGGGGCCTCTGTGTTTGCTCCCTGCTACAAACAGGTTCACTCCTTCCTTTCCACAAAAAGACTTATATGTCATAGGCGAGAGTTAATTTAAAAAAAAATCCAAACTGACTAACCAATTAGGAAGATTTTCCCATTTTAGAGCAATCAATCCACAAGGTGTTAATATACAGGGTGTCCCAAAAGAAAGTATATATTTTGTGGATCGATTTAAAAAAAAGTAAGGGTTCTATCGAAAAAATATTTGTTAAATACTAAAATACACAATTTGGGAATTCATTTCTTAAAAAGAATATTGTCCAAATGTAAACCCTCCCGTTCGCGGCATTCATTTAATCGAAGAGTAAAATTTCTCAGGACGGCTCGGCAGGTAGGCTTCGTGATGGCCTCTATTTCGTGACGGATATTTTCTTTTAATTGCATCAGGGGAAGTCTAATTTTTGGCGTACACTTTAGATTTGAGATAACCCCACAGGAAAACGTCCATAGGGGTTATGTCAGGACCACGAGGAGGCCAATTTATGTCACCTCTCCTGGAGATCAATTTGCCAGGGAAAATTTCTGGAAAAAAAGGGAAGTATGTAATGTGGCTCCGTATTGCTGGAACCATGTTCTTTGGTTATACCAGTAAGTTTGTAGGGGTGCAGCATTAGGTATTTGTGCGAAATGCTGTGTATCGATGATCTATGCACATTTAAAGCACTTGCGCGCTTCCGAATCGAAAAGTTTGAGTCGTCACGAAAAGACTGATACACACTCTCTACGTTTTCTACCGTTCTCGATGACCTTGGTCGCCCAGATTTTGGTTTTGCCAGCGTTGTACCGATCTTTTCGAACTTTTTGACCCATTTTCAAATTTAGAGGAATGCTTGACGCATCATTGAATTGACGAAAACCTCAAATGTTGCAGAATCTTCTACTCGCTACAGTAGCCGAATCACCATTTTTGTAAAACTCACGCACGCACAACGCGCGGTCGCTCCCGAGAAATGCTTCATAGCGACTAAATTCCCAAGAGCCAGACTACTGATTGACATATCCCCCGCGCCCCTCGGAAAAGTTGCGTTCACACAGAAAGCAAAACAAATATATACATTATTTTGGGACACCTGTATGTTTTATCTTAAATAAATAAGATCATTAAAAGCATAAGAACCATAAAACCTGAAAAAATACACACATTAATACAAGTTGTCTATAGCAGAATGAACTTTTTTTAACAGCGCACTTTCATAACTTTGTACTACAAATTCAATAATACATCTCAATCGCTGCGCACTTTATAGCGGATTATGACAGACTAAGGAATGCGAACTATTTCCGTGGGATGGGAAGAACTTGAATCAAATAGCACCCAAGAATGATAATTAGGAAATGCGAAGTTCTGTTTTCTGTATCATAAATTCCTCTCAATTTTTACTGAACTAACGTGTGTGCTTCATTTTCTTTAACCAATTTGATAAATTTTCCTCGGATAAATGAACATTAATAACAAAGTGTAGAATAAATAATTAAAAGGCTTCAAAACCCGATGTTTTTTTGCGTTAGCTCCACGCAGGACGCACCGAGGTAAAAAATTCCTCTCAGGGTCTGGGTCATCTTTGAGGATGCTGTGTGAAGGGTCTTTTCAGGAAAGGAAGTATGAGGGGTGGGTAGGAATTATTGAATGTCTGAAGTGGGAAGGTCTTATTATATCTAACAATAAGATTAACTGAGATTATGTAAAATATCCAAACAATGAAATAGTAAAACAAACAGAGAAGAAAAAGATTTATGTTCCAATGGGATGGCTTTCTCAACAGGAAAAAATTGAAACCGGAGGCATTAATATTTTTCAACAATAAGGAACTCCAGTAAAAAATATTATGACTTTAAAAAAATATGTTCATACAGACCAATAAACGCTGATTCTGAATATATAAGTTTTTTTTTTATAATATTAAACGTAGTATTCGTAAAAAAAATATTAAATAGTGCATTTTTTAACGTCTCGTTAAAATACACTGTAAAGTTGGTACGATTGAATGGTTAGTGCTGACGTCACGCGTCACCAGTCATTGTATCACATTGTATTGAAATCAATTGACATGTGGTTATGGCACAAGCCATCAGTATTAACAACATTTCATGTTATTCTTTATTTCGTACTGTTTATAGAGATTTAGTTGTAGTGTTTATTGAAACAATATTTAAGCCTAAATAATTCAGTATCAAAAATAGAGGTATCTCTATTAGTTTATCTCTATTATTTAAAATATTGAAAAACTACTGCACAAAAAAAATAATGAATGAAAAAAGTAATGCTTCTTCTAGGGAGAATACTTCGAACAACGGAACAACGGATTTCAAAATGGCGGCAGTAGATCAGCTGATTGTCCAATCCCATACTAAGTTTTCGGGAGTGATGACGTCACACGATTTACCATATTTCCGGGGGGTCTCGAAAAATTAAAACTTTGACAATTATTCCATTAAAACTAACTCTAAAAATAAAAACAAAAACGCAGTTATTTAAGTTAGAAGGTCATTATTCATAAAAAAAAATAAAAAAATTGCACTGGAGTTCTCTATTATAAATAAATCAGAGACCCCTACTTATGTAATGGTGTAATGGACAGATCAAAAATAAATTATTAAATAGCTGAAGAATTAACAAAAAATAACGTCATCGAATTGCATCATGAGTCCAAACTTAATCGGAATTGATAAACATCGCTATGCATCCATCAGTGTCTTGGGCATTTTGGGGGTTAGAGGGGACTGTGGGCGGGTGTTTCAAACTATTTAGATTTTTTGTTGGTTACAAGGTGTGCATAAATCTTTAAAAAGATTTGTATGAGCGTGATGTTTTCAAAAAAAAAAATCTTTTCAAATTCAGTCAAACGATAAAGTACCTACCTACATTCTTATATTGTAGTTTATTTCACAAGTGGATTATAAATATGCTTGCTTAGGTGTATATGTGAATATATGAGATGTCTATGTATTGCTATATTAAGCACAGGAAATATTTGGAACTTTCAAAATACCTTCTTTAAATCCCCACAAAGGTTTCTGGATCATTACAACCACATGACAATACATCTGAAAAGCTTTTTAATCATTACAAAAACTCTTGCAAAACTGTCAAAAATGTAAAAATTTGAGAATGACATTTTGCAATTCAAATTCAATTTTCGAAACTCTTTAAATACTTTGAATTGAATCAAGAATTATAGACATTTAATTAAATGAAGACAATATGAAGTCAATCGAAAATCTGGAGACAGAAAAACCAGAAAAAGATATTGGCTCCATTGGGACTCGAACCCAGGACCCTTTGCTTACATGGCAAGTGCTCTACCAACTGAGCTACGGAACCTATATCCAATTCGGTCACTTTTAACTTGTACTTCGACTAAGAACTACCAACATTATCTTCATTTCCTTAGCACATATTATTGGCTGCTATCTTTATATATTATTGCAAGATACAACTCGAACTAAATGCTATCTAGATAGTGTCGGGATTTTAATACGCGACGTCTATTGACTTTTCTGCAAGTCTAGGTGAATATTTTTATTTTTTAATTTTTAACTTTATGAGAAAAATCTCAAATTATAATATTTAATTAAATCAGTGGTTCCCAACCTTTCTCTGACCCGGGACCACTTGTACGTTTATTTTTTCGACAGGGACCACAAGCAGTGGCTTAGCGAAGGGGGGCCGGCGCCCGGGTTCACAATTCTCTACCCCCCCCCCCCCCCTCCAGGGCAGACCAATTTTTCATGAAGTCGAAATTTATGTTTGTCAACTTTAATGGGGGGTGACACCACGTTTTCCGCCCTATCCGTCCCAGATGCCATGCTAGCCTAAGTCACTGCGGGTGGCGTAGGCTAGCATGGGTGGCACCAGGGACGGATAGCGCAACAGGAGGAACGTAATGGGATAGGGTGAGACGGGTTCTAGCAGAATATTTACCACAACGGTGGAGGCGAATGGGATAGGGTGGGACGGGTTCTAGCAGAATATTTAGCGAATGGGATACGGACGGGTTCTCGCAGAATATTTACCACAACGGAGGGGGTAGAATGGTGTAGGATGGGGTGGGGCGAAACGGAATATCATAATGGCCACTGACCACAAGGCACAATAGTGATAAACGGAATATTGTTCCGATTTTTTTTTCAGACTTCTCGACCAGGGACCGCCCGCGCGCTTGCTCGCTTATTGACCGGCGGACCATCGCAAGCCTCTTGCGGACCACTAGTGGTCCGCGGACCACTGGTTGGGAAACCCTGAATTAAATGAAGACAATAAGGAAGGAAGGAATTTCTATTTTAAAGTGTGTGCGTGTTATATGTTAAGTGATCGTAAAGCTATAGTTATATCCCGTGATTCTTCGCGGGTAACAAACTAGTAAAAACACTCCTGATAAAATGTTAAGGGGAACGACTGCGCGGACCCTTTCACGCTACATTCAAAATTGGATCGGAGGCCAAAACACCCAACCAAACTATTTATGAAAAGGTACCTATAGTAAATATGTAGTGCGAATATGTGCCACTTTAATTATTTGTTTTTAAAATTTAAAACTATAGGCCATTCAAACATTCAATTTTTTAAAAGATTTTAAAGGCAATTTTGTCAATTATTTGAGAGTTAACGATAAATATTCATAAAAATAATTTTGCTCTATTAACTATATAAATATGATTAGGTACATTTAAAATTTAAAAAATGATTCAAAAGCCAAAAAAAAAAAATTTTTATGGTCCTACATAACAAGTGACCATTTTGCGTCGGAACACAAAATTTCTTGCATATAAATAAATATTTCTTTCCAAACGTCCTTTTTACCACGTTTTGTTTTTGTTTTTTTTTTATATCAGTACAATAATTTTTCGTTTTCTAATAATTACAATTGACTCACAAAAAAATCCAAAGTTGACTCCAAAACGAAGCAAATTCTTTAATTACTTATATATCATCATTTAAAAAAATAAACATATAAATAGCACATATCCGTATTAGATATTTAATATAACTTTTGATTAAAAACAATATTATTCAGTTTGGTTAGGTATTTTGGTATCAAATCCAAATATAGGTTTTGTGAAAAGGCCTAAGTTGCCTTTTAAATCATGCAAAATAGAATTATTTAATAGCCTATTATAATAATACATACCAATTTAAAACTTGATTAAAAAAATTTAAGTATTTTGGGCTAAAATCCGAATTTAAGTTTTGTATGAAAAAGGCCGCGCAGTAGTTACTCTTAACACACAGAAATAAATTTATTGTAGGTAGTTTGTATTCCTGTATCGGATATTATAGTACGTTTCTCGTTCACTACATTTTCATTTGAAAAAACTCCATCGTATTTTCGGCGCCGGCGGTAAAAATGTTTTTATCAACAGCTTCATTGTAATTTCCTTCGTTTTATTTTTGGCACGTGACGTCACTGAATGGACGCTGAAAATACCCGAATGAAATTATTATACCGGCCATCCATTGGGAATTTAATTTATCCAATAATTTGCGCAAGGTAAAATGCGAGGACAGCCGCTAAACTCCATTGCAATGATTATAAACTATATAGAAATTTACAAACTATATAGAAATACTAGCTGATCCGGCGAACTTCGTACCGCCTCAGAATCAAAAACTGTTGTCAACTTATTAGCTGAATTGATCTAAATTGTTTCTCCCTGCGTATCCTTTCCACTCCACTTCTCCCCTTCCCCCTCCCCCCTCCCCACTCCCCCCTCCCCCCCTCCCCCCTCTCCCCCCCCCCTCCCCCCTCCCTCCCCCCTCCCCGGGTTTACAGTTCAATATTATACCCCTTACAATATTGCTGCAGTTCTTTCAAAATAGGAGAATTCGTTCCATACAAAATGTATGGAAAATAATTTTCTTCGGAGTGGAACACCCTTTACTTTTAGGGGTATGAAAAATAGATGTTGGTCGATTCTCAGACCTAACATATAAGCATAAAAAATTTCATCAAAATTGGTCCAGCCGTTTCGGAGGAGTATGGCAACAAACACCGTGACACGAGAATTTTATATATTAGATATAAACTATTAGAACGAAATTATTATACCGGCCATGCAATGGACGCTTTTATAATTACCGTGACGATTCACGATTATGGTACCGTGACGGCAAAAAGGCACTAAACACAATTTCCTTATTTTCGTTATTTGTTTTTGGAGTGTTATGCCATGTTGCGCTACCTCCTTCTTAAGCCAACGTTTCGGACATCGTTGCAGTGTCTATCATCAGGGCAGATCCAGTAGATGTGTAATTTTTTTGGTGGTGAAGTGTGTGCAGCTCCAGTAACTTTCACCGTTACAAAATAACCGTGATAAGCAGTGGCGTCATTGCCGCGGAACGGAAGTAGTTGAGTCTTTCCGTTCCGCGGCAATGACGCCACTGCTTATCACGGATATTTTGTACCGGTGAAAGTTAGTGGAGCTGGCGACACGGTATCGCTTCGAAGTAAATAAGCACCAATAAAAAATTGCACATCTACCGGATCTGCCGGATCTGCCCTGATGATGGACACTGCAACAATGTCCGAAACGTTGGCTAAAGAAGGAGGTAGCGCAACACGGCATAACACCCCAAAAAGAAATAACGAAAATGCTTTTGGTCGTGAAAATCTTAAAACGTATCCAAGTTCCTTATCGTTATAATGCTGCCGCTCTTTCGGACACATTTTGAAAAATGAGACACACAAAAGACGTGTGACTGTTTCGTCCAAAGTACTATTCTTTCTCTACCTCATTACAGCTCAGCCATGGCGATGGGATTTTTTTTCGTTTCATTTTCTTTATTCGTTTGAGGGAGATGTATGATAATGATTGTATGTTTCCTTTGGAGTTTTGTCTCATTTTCGACTGTTTTAATTTAGTATGTAAGAAAAAGCTGCAACATTATATGTTTAAGAACAAAAGCAAAACCATCGCGCGTTGAATTTTTGGAATTCATTCAAACTTCGATATTATCCATACTTTCAAAATTATCGTCACGGTTGGTAGTATTGTTGGGGTTTACGCAGACCTCACGGTGCCATGTGTGAGAGAAATGCAAGAAAATTATGACTTTTTTTTCCTTTGGAGGAAAAAGACCTGCTTACAATGTGGATCTCATCTTTTGGAAGAGCTTCAGCATTATTATGTTTATTGCCTTTTTTATGCCTTCAATTTAATTTTTCCAATTATTTGCGCAAGGTAAAATGCGAGGACAGCCGCCAAAAATCATTGAAATGATTATAAACTACATGGAATGAAATTATGAAATGATTATCCAATTTGGTGCAATCGTTCGGAAGTTATGCGCGTACATACATTTCGGGGATTCATTTTTATTTATAGAGAAGAAGAAGATTACGCACCGCTTTAGCGTTGGTGCAGATAAGCCATCCTTAAGTCCGATTTAAGACCGTTTTAACAATACCTGTGCACGCCGTGCTAATAACTTATAAGATAAATTTATCCGACCTTACGCACCGCGTAATATTTACAGTGTAATATTTATGGTAAGGGGGATTGGGAAAGAATAAAAAATATCTACCTACCAAAGTATCTAAATGCATTTCTTCACAGATCCCTCAAACCAAAATACTTTTTTAATGTTTACAATACATATAATGTGATTCCATAACGGTTGATCTCCTGACAGTTAACCCCGGCGTATACAATAAGTAGTCGTTTAGGGAAAATGCGGTATACCTACCTACTTAAACAAAATATAACTAGATATTCGGGAAAGGATGTGCAGAGAGGTTAAGACACTGCCCGTGAGATTTTTGCTCTGTTTTAAACGAGTCGTGTTTTATTTAACATTTTTGCAATTATCGCATCGATTTTGTCTCTGAAAATGTTAGCGCTCTCCTCTAACATTCGTAATTTCGTATCTCTACATCTTCTTCTTTTCTAGCTCGGTTGCGGAGCCTTAATGTATGCCCCCTTGTCTATATACTGTATGCAACAGCGAACAAATACAAAAAAACGACCAACTTGTTATTGGAGGAATTATTGGAGTCGATTTTAGGTTTGAAATCGGTGAATTTGAAGACAGGTACCTATGCTCACCGCCTATTGGATAACCAATGCCTCTACCATAGGTCACCCCAAGTGGTTCGCTACGTTTGGTGACTTAGCATGCGATGCCTGGGTTCATGGGGTGAGGTTTAGCCGGGTTGGCGGCCCACCAATTTCGTGGCGGGCCGGATGCGTATTTCCAAAACCTATACCGATTCAGTCGCGGTAGCGACAATTAACCTTTTAAATATACCTCTATATTGGTTATTTTTTATCACATTTCAAAAACAAAAATTGTTCTAAAATCTAGTTAAATAATCTTTCTGATGCGTATATTAGAAATTAATAATTTTATTTCGAAATATTTAAATTTTAATATTATTCCTATATATTGTAAATACGTCTCTATATTGATAATTTTTTATCACTTTGAAAAAACAAAAATTGTTCTAAAATCTAGATAAAATAATCTTTCCAATGGGTATATTAGAAATTAATGATTTTGTTTCTAAACTTTTAAATTTTGATATTGAAAATGTAAAGCGACTGAACCGGTATAGGTTTTGGAAATACGCGGGCCGGATCGAGAGAGACTGTTTCAGAGAGGCCTTTTGACCTCTGCAGCAGGACTCTTGACCCATGCACTTGCATCGCAGATGAAGGGATGAATTTATACATCTGTTCCCCATATCCCTACCCATCCTTCATACCTTTTTCCTGCCCAGAACTTCCTCTCCTTCCTTTCCTTAAAAAGACCCTCCTCCTAGCATCTCCTGACCTCCCTGACCTCCGGTCCTGAGAGAGATTACTTCCCGCTGAGCCTCCTGCGTGGAGCTAAATGCCAAAAAATATATAATAATTAAAATTTCGGGGGGTAAATTTTTGGGGATCAACCGTCAGGTCACCAAAAATAACAATCTTCTCCGTTTTCTAGCGCGTGGCCTCAGTGAAAGTAATATGAAAACATCTATTTTTGAAGCATTCCCCTTCTGAGGTGAATATAGTATTTTCCACGCAGGAAATGTATTAATTTGTATGGCTGTAAAAATGCGCGTTGTTAATTTGATTGACTGGAGACGCTTTACTGTATTGCTGATGGGAGAGGGATAGAAGAAGGTTGGGCTGTGGGAAGTGAGAAGTTAGATCCTCACCTTGGTCCTCTGACGCGCTTCTGTACATCAATATCATAATTCCTTCATTATACTGCGGATTATACTCACTGTCAGGGCTGTCCACCAAAATAAATAATATACAAATTTTGTTTTTAATAAATTATTAAATAATATTAGCTCTCCTCCGTAACTAATAAAATTTTAACTATTATTATGAGTTTTGCAAGTAAGTACCTAAATGTATTCGCAAAATAAGTACTTTTTTCCCTCATAACCAAATAAGTGAGAACTTAGGAAATCCATTATATATTATAAAAAAATTAACACGACCCCCTGAGTGGTTACGATCCTTGGCTATGAACCCAGAGGTCGCGGGTTAAATCCCGGCATGGGCAAGTAAATTTTATTAGTGTTATATCACAATTAATTCATTCAAAATAATATGCACCAAATTTGCGTCACGTTCCAGAGGGGTAGATAGATACTTTCAGTATCACCGTGATGAAAGACCGCCATTTAGTATCGAAATGTTGTTTAAAATGGCTTTAGCGCAGATCTTCTCATAAATGTAGGTAATATATCAGTACTGAACTATTCCACACGCTTAATTACAAGACAAATGCAGCATCTAATTCGCCAATCAATCGTGCTTTTCAAGTGTTCAATATTGTTGGTCTAAATTCTAACATCGACATTTTCTCCGATTTACTGCCCAAATTTAAAAAGAGCAATAATATAATTTGTTCAATGCGCGTACGTACATATATACACACATACTCTCTCTCTCTCACACACACACACACACCTTCCCACTACATACATTACCCGGTAATTACATATGCATACCATAAATAAGGCACTACAATGAAACACCATAATAAATCAAAATCAAAATCATTTATTGTACAAAATTTTCATTTAGTACAAAAGGTATAACTTATAGGTACCTATATCCTATTTCTTCCAGTTAACCTAACATGTTATACAGATATGAACACAAATGAAATATAAATTAATATAAAAGTGGTGTAATGCAAAGTGAATTTGTTTTAATTTATTATATAAACATAAATATAAAACAGTTGTACCTATGTGAGGTATTCACTTAATGTGTAATGAGACCTGTTCAGAACGAATGTTTTTAGTGATGACTTAAATCTGAGTGTATCTTGTATTTGTTTAATATCATGTGGAAGGTTGTTGTATACTTTAATGGCCATGTAAAAGGGTCCTTTTTGGAAAATTGTTTTTTTTTGCTTTTGGTATTAATAAATTTTCTGTAAACCTTGTAGCGTGTTTATGTGTAGAGTTTTTTTGTGGAGACTTTTCTGAAGATGATCGCACTACTAATAGGTACCCTCCATGTAATATACTTTATAATTGTAATTTTTTTTTTAACCAAAGTATCTAATGTACTCTTTGTTTCTGTTAATAAATAAAATAAAATAAAATATCAACAATAATGGGGGTAGCAAATGTAAAATCATGCAATGTCCAGTGTTTTAAATATATGTCCTTCGCGTACAGTCTTCTTTAAGCATAAACTTAATACAGGTAAGTATGTTTTCTATTTGTAAATAGTAAAATTAGATGAAGCCCAAGAAATCATAATAAATTGAACAGCGCCTTGAGGTTATTTTTTACAAAAATGGCGCTCTACAATTTATCGAATTATTGTTTTATATTATTTAGCCGGTTTTGGTGAATAGATCTGAATAGCCAGGTACTTTTCAAACTTCCTATTCCCTATTCTCTTTCCACGACCTTCAGCCTTACAATAAATTGGAAACGCCATAGGTTCCAGACGGTTTAGTGCAGCGGTACGGTACAGTAGGTACTGTGCTCACATAAACAAAAACAAAAAAACAATATTAAAATAAAATAAAAACACCACCCGAAAAAATCAGCAAAGGTTTGAGATGTTAGTAAGATAATATAAAATGTTAAGGTTGGTTGCAGTAAAAATGTATTAAAAAAACTAAAAAATATATTTAAAAGATTGATTGGGGCAGCCCTGGCTCCTGCCGCCGGCCACCGACTACATTTTCCGTGGATACAGTCCGTTTCCCACAATTCCTGAACGATGTTCCCGAGGTAGATATTTCACGAACCCGTTATATTTTCAGTTTCTGTATTATTTGTGGACGCGGCCACGTGGTCGCCTCGCTACAGCGTCCAGGAGCACTCTCATCATATTTTATATTATTAAAACATATTTAAAATAGACTGAATGCAGTTGAAACATGGAATGAAGAATATAACATTAGAAGTGCCTTCCACAAAAATTTGAATGGAAACAAATGTGCCACTGTTTGGTTTTAGACCAGTGGTCGGCAATTAGTTTGTTATGTAATTTTTTGAGGTCGTTCGTGCGCGTGCGAGCCTGCTCATTCAGTGCGCTTGTGACTGCCCGTCCGATCACCCGTATTCATCGTGCTTTGTGTCGTGCCTAGCAGCTAGCAGCATCGTATAGCGCAAAGGTTCCCAACCTTATCCGAAGTAATTTTTTCTTCAATGATTTTCCTCTCCCCTCTGCATAAAAAAATAAGACAGACAACACAGAAAAAGATTAAGTGAAAATTCCGTGTTTTCAAATATCACTATAGATCGGTTGGCAACGTGGTTATTGGTTCCCACTCGGGCGTTGCTGGTTCGATCCTCTGATAGTGAGTCCTCCAACATTGCAGAAGCCACATTGAATTTCGTAATCATAGTGAAACACAGATTTCTATGGAAATATAGGCCCAAATTGAGCCCATAATTGGAAACAGGAAACAAGCCCTAATACTTCTTGTCATTCTTTATTCTATGTGCAGAAATGATGTCCCTGTTATGCCCTTGTGACGATAAGAGTGATCGCCAGATTCCTACACACCCCTCATACCTTTTTTAAAAACCGCGTTAGTTGAAACCTTGTTATTTCCAAAGGGTCAATATATTTGAGTCGGGTCATGTCAAGAGTCAGAATAACAGAAAGGTATGTAAGGGAAGATGTACAGATGGAGATGTATGTAAAGGTATGTATCAATGTGAATGAAGCAAGGAGTGTGTGCCAAGACCGAGTTGTTTGGCGGTCCATCCTCTCTTAACCTACCCCTACGGGAAATGGATATTGTGGTTAGTTATTTAAAATGATACAACCGTTGATAAAATCAAAAAAAAAATCGCATATGTAATATTATTTTGTAAGAATCTTGGTTTTGTACTTAACTATCAAGAATAGTGGAGGAATACATTGCATTGGAATGCTGTAATAAAATACAGAGGAATGATTTTAAAGAGAATCTTACTCGTGCAGTGGAGCACTGTATTGTAGAACTCCTGTGTGTAAGAGTCGGCTGTGGGCGGGGTTCCAAACCATTTTCGAACCAATTGAAGAATAAATTATTTAAAATAAGTCATTTCATTTGCATCAATTTAAAAAAGTTCCTTTATGATCAAGAGGAGGGCGTTTATGGTGTCAATACGAATAAATTTCTGTAATTTGTACTTTCGTTTGAAATACCAGCAGCACATTTATTCTAAATACTCATTCCATTGAATCTGAAATGACATATACTACACTTTGCAGTTGGTCAAAGGGTAGCTAATCTTTTTTTTTTATTATTTCCAATGTTTTTTCTCTAACCAAAAGATCTACTCTAGCCACCCCACCGACTGCACAGATAAGTGTGGCGATATGTCCAACCATTTAATTGCATTGTTATTACTAGAACGCACCTCCCCCCCCCCTTATTATGACAATGACCCCTATAGATAAATATATTAATGTTCATTCTTTCGCAATACGTGGAAATTTTGCGACTTTTTTCAATATCTCGCGTAAAAACTTTTCAAGAATATTTGGTTCTGAAAATGTGTCGAAAAATTTCCAAATAATATTCTTATTGAGAGTTCGACCATTTGCAATTTAATTAATTTAAATTAATTCATTTTTGTTTGTTACGTTCCGGTTTCGGAACGTAACAAACACAACGGTTTCGAGATGGTGGCTGTTTAATAGATAATAAGATAAAATTAGAGGTTTACTGTCACGGATCAACTAGTCACGTTTGCTTCGTTATATATATATTTCAAAGCTTCTTATCTCACGATGAACACAACATTGCTAGCTGAAAATATATGTATTGACCTAAAGCACGGTGAAATTGGATCCAAAGCGTAACTTCCAGTGATTTTATCTCGATGTTCCGAATACGCTTTCACCGTTGACAGGCGAACCGATATCGACGGGGAATAAATAAAAAATCGATATACGCTGGCAACCCTAAAGTTGTTTTCTATGAATTTACATTACGAAATGTAAAACGCCCAGCAATTACATAAAAATATTAATAAATTAGCAATGTTGAATTGAAATACTAACCTAAATATATACATTTTCAGTCCGCATTCAGGTACTTCTTGACACTAAATGGGAGTTAATTAGTTAGTGAGACATTTTCGTTTCTCAAAGATCGAACGGAATAAATTGATGACGTTTTAGACGCTTACACGACTTCTTTCATATCTAACAGCTTCGTTAGTTTAATACGTTCATTAAATAAGCCACCAATTTTGCGTAGGTAACGAACGAAATAATTTTAAAAAAATATGTGTGTATTGATAGGCAACCGAAGCTTATACGATAATATACGTCGGAATATCTGTTAAAAATCGTTGACCGTGCTCGCAAATATTGATAACTGACCATAGATGACGGATTTGATCAATGTCGTATTAATATAGGGTTTTATCGATCGACCATGCAAGACCTCCCGACGAAACAATCTGAGCTTACCCGAGAGTTTTAACACAAATATTGTCTGCTCTATAGTTGAAGTTTTAAAAATTATAGTAAGTGCACCGCGCCGAAGCGCCTCGAATTTTCTAACACCGTAAGGGAAAATTTTAGCATCGTTATTATTAGATCTTCAAAATTATTTGTTTCTTCCGCCTTGTTCGTGCGGCGAGCCGTTTCGGTATCCCCCTGGTCCCATATAAAGGGAGGCTGGAGCCGCGGATCCAGTGTGAGTGATTTGTGCTGCTGTACTACTAAACCGTCACCATGGTGAGCTCCTGCTACTTTCTGTTCTCCGGATAACTTCTACACTGTGTACTTGTGACAAGTGACGCGTTTTAGACGCCTGTGATCAGATCTTTGTGATGTTGTGTTTGATGAAGTATAAAAAAATCATAAATTTATATTTTGGTGTTTGAACGTGGATCATAGTTATTTGATAATATCATCGTTGAAGCACCAGTATTAAATATTACTTTTAGAATGGATGCTTTACTAATGTAATTTAGATTAGTTCTGATAACTGAGAATTGATAAACCAGTATTTGAAATACTGGAATAATGGAAGTAAGAAAGCTGTAAGGAAAAACCTGTGTCAAGTATAATCGAAGTATGACAATGATTTCATGAACATAAAAAATAATCGATACAAAAAAGTCACGGGATATCATAACTCTAAATTTAAAAAAGGCGATAAAAATATTTTTCTGTTAAAATACATATTGTTGTAGATAGGTGCTTACTTTATCGCTTGTCCGAATTCCTCACACAACTGAATCTAATTTTGAAAAAGACACTAAAATTCAAATCAAATTTCTTGTGATTGATAATAAATAAAATCATTCAGATTATTTGTATAATCTGACAAAATTAAACTTTTGAGGAGATTTTGAAGTTTCTATAAAAATAAAATTCCACCATTAAATGTTTCAAAAGTGTAAATAAGACGCTCAGCAAAAATCATTTGATGTTGTAAAATCGAGATTATAATTTAATTGTAAATGGTCGATAGCCCCAAGGGCATGACGTTCGGCTAGCTTTCGGGAAGACTGAGGTCAATAATTAAGGCAGGTATCGGCTTACTTCCTTTTGAACACTAGTTTTGCTTAACGAAACTGTGATTCGTTATGACTAATCATCGCATTGCGGCATAATAACCCAAAACTTAAGGACGATAACTGAATGAAAATAATATTAAATTTTTAAATTAAATACTTCCAGAGTAAGCCCGTCTACAATGCGATCCAGACTTAATATTTCTTATAATATAGTAAGGTGGGGATCATTTCATGGGCGTAGCCAGGTTTTGATATAGAGTGGGGCAAAAAATCTAGAGTAGGTACCGAAAAAAAGTAGGCTTCTATAACATATTCATGCCTTAGGCTCTATGAATACAAGAATATGAACGGAAGAAGGAAAATTCATCTTATGAAGTGCTGTAAATTTGAAAATGCGTCACGGTCGACAATCCCGGAGGTCATGCATCGGTTGGCCCAACCGTACCTACGCTCATGGATCGTGTCTAATATAGACTCCCGTCCAAGGCATTGAGTTGCCACCCAAGGGTGGCAGGTTCAATTCTCTGCCACCTAGATTCTCCGTCTTCATTGCGCAACCAACTTTTTTATCAAGGGAGTAGGGAGAATTCAAATATCGTCAATTCATTGGTAAACCTGGGAATTTTCGTTTTTCTTATATAAAAAAAACTTCTTTAACATAAATGACGCATTCAACACAAAAGTTACAGCCCGGTATCTGTTATTGCGTTGTGCTTCGTTCATAAGAAAGAGTGAGGGAGGAGTTAAAACGAATCTCTCAGTGGTAGTAAAATTATAATGAATGTTCGAGTACTTTGCGTAATGTACGAAATGAATGTACTAGAATGTATCAACATAGATGAGAAATGCCGTTAATTTGTCAGGGCTCCGAGATTCACCCACGCCTCACATTAACAGGCACTAGACCGTGGAGAAATAAATAATCATAACGCATACCGTCCTAGGCCTCTATCTCGTATACACAGCATATCATCTCGTTCATCTCAATCTTGGCAGGGTGACAAATCTCGTGTTGCTACATTTTACGCGAAGACGAAAAATCTAATATTACCGCGTTCTTTTTCGTTAATCCTTGGGACAAAAATAAAGAATCATATTACATGTTATTAGAATATTGATAAAATAATACGCTTTTCTTTGGTAACTGCATTCAAATCTCATTTAATTAAGAAATGTATGAAAATAGTGTAATGGGAGGAATTGTGAATTGTGATGGAAATGAAAGCTATTTTCTTATAAAAAAATGTTGGGAATACGAATCATTAGTTGCCTGCGCTATTATTTAAGTTAAAAAGGATCATTTTGTCATCTTTGAAGGAGAGGAAAGAAAGGAAAAAGGTATGAGGGGTGGTAGGTATCTGGAGTTCAGTATGTCCAGGTCATCCGCCGCCAAGACCTAGACAAACCTCACCCCATGAACCTGGGCACTCCTGCTAAGGTCACCAAACGGTACAAACCACTTGGGGTGACAATATTTGATGCTATCCAAAATGACCTTTAAACGTTTAGGTTAGGTTTAGTTGTTAATAAAAAGAATAACTTTATAATAATAAAGCACAGAAATAAATTTCATTAATTTCCAGACGATAATTTTTTTGTATTATTTTGACGATTGAAAACGAGTTGTAAAACATGGGTGATAGGTTCATGGAATCAAATCAGTTTAAAGTTTTAAATATTTGAACAATTATAGCGTAGCGATTAGCACTCCCAATCTTTCGAAGCAGAAACTAGAAACCCAAGTTCGATCCTAACTCGGACAGAAATTTCGTTTACAAATCATTTTTCAGAGTGTGGTCGTTGGTCAGTGAAAGGAAAAGAATGAATCCCTTTGAATTAGATATAGGAGGTCCAGTAACAGGAATACCGATTATAATTGCGGATAAGGAATTTTCCTTAAGCTTAAATTATTAACGACTTTTACGCCTTCACCACTAAGGAACGATTTCGATTCTACTTAAGTATAAGGAATTGTTATCCTTAACCCTAGAATTAACGATTTTTTTGTGATTCTAGTTCTCTCGGATGAAAGCGAAAAAGTCGCTAATTTTATAATTAAGGAAAATTCCGCTGTCATTAACTAAAGCAAAGTCGTTAATAATTTAAGGTTAAGGACAATTCTTCATCCGCAAGTAGAACCGGAATCTCCCCCAGTTCTCTCGGATGACAGCAAATTCCTAACGTTAAAATTAACGACTTTTGGCTAACTGCGATTCCAGTTCTCTGGCATGGTTAAGGACAATGCTTTATCCTTAAGTAGCACCGGAATCGCCCCCCAGGACTATATCCTTATCTGTCTAGAATTATACCCAAATAATTGTGCAGGCTAAGGTCACTAGTCACTGGCATGAAAGAAAATAAATTAAGGACAATAAAGATATTTTGGATGTGGTCTCTAACGTGTGTAGTCTCTAACTATTAGGCGTATTTTTCGTGTTATAGGACTCCGACGATGAACAGAAGATGGCCATCATGCGCAAGGCGTTCCAGATGTTTGACACCACCAAGTCTGGCTACATCGAGGTGCTGAAGATCTCCACCATCCTCAACACCATGGGACAGCTCTTCGACGACAGCGAGCTGCAGGCACTCATCGACGAGAATGACCCAGAATGTAAACACCATTTTCCCCCTAAACATTATTTTACCAGAATCATTTCATTACGACTACCTATTGAAGGACAAACCTACGTCATCTGACCAAATTTACGCAACCGACTTTAGGTCAATATGTGCAATAACCCCGATTCCGCACAAAAATGTCCAAACCCTCGACTTTGTGCAGAAACGGGCGGTCCGTTTGATAGATTCTCCCATCTTAACAGAAGGATTGCAATCTTTAGAGCACAGGCGTCGGGTGGAATGCTATCCTTGTTCTGGTGCATAGTCGGGAAACACGCCAAACGCGTGCCCAACATTTGTACACGGTTACCATTTGCCACATGAGAACAGGTCGTTTCTTCTTGTGTTCAACAGCTCGGCTGTGGAATGATTTGCCGGCCTCTGTGTTTCCTCCTTCCTACAATATGGGTCTCTTCAAGACCAATGTTCATTCCTTCCTCTCCTCAAAAAGACCCTCCACACAGCATCCCAGATGACATAGGCCCTGAGGGAAATTATTTTCCTCAGGGCCTCCTGCGTGGAGTTAACGTAAAACGTAACGTAAAAAAAAAAAATAAAAAAAATAACTCAGTTTGATGTTGTTGAACATTTCTTAGACCGCACAAGTGTCCCAATTGCTTCCAACCGTCCGGAGCTAGTTAGATTATAGTATCCTCGTTTGGGGTAGGTATGTTATACAGCTGAAGTTAGTGGGGAGGGGAAAGGGATGGGAGAAGGAAAGCAGACAATATCTGGCAATTCAGATATGGTCACCAAAGATGGCTAAAACCATTTCAAGCATCGTTTCGTGAACCGTCGTCTTTCACATAATACAAATATCTTCCACTCTGGAACCGCAAATAAAATTTACTTACTCGTTTGATTTGGATCTATGACCTCCGATACTCCGATCATAGATCGGATCATAGATCCGAGAGTCATACCTCTCGACCACAGAGGCCATCAAGATTTTCCTTAAAGTAGATCCTCTTAAAGTAGTCTCTCAAAAATAGTTTATTCTGGAAGATGCGCGATCGATACCGCAATAAATAATTTAAAAGACAAACTTGAAAATATCATTTTTCATTCACATTTTCCAGTGGATCAATATGTAAGGGATCAACTGTCCGGGGGATTGATTGAAGGGCACGAATTGTCGAGGGAGCAATAGTCGGTAGACCCATATTTTCATTACATCCCTCGTCGTTTATAATGCCAATATTCGCAATAAAATAGAATTTGAAAGAACCGATGCTCTGTAAATTGTCACAAATTAAATTAGATATTCGATTCCGCATAGAAAAAAATAGTAAGATTATTTGTTTCTACCCATATTTTGATCTAAGGCTTGAACAATTGAACAACCACCCAAAAGAAAATAATAATAAATAATGAGCATCGTTGATATTTTAATGTGATCATGGTAAATGTATGGCTTTATATTTGTATATTAATGAACACCGATGACCGGAGATGTAATAGTAAAATTCATGTTATATTTATGTATTTCATTTGATAAAAAAATTTGCGAAAATAGATTTACATTATCCACGTTTAAAGACATAACATTGATGGATGAGTTGACAAAAAACAGAGGTGAAATCATAACAGCCGTTGACAGGTCAAATGTAACAATGCTTTTGTCGAGCCAAGATAAAATTTTAAATATCACACAGTTATTATAGATTAGTACTATAAACTTATTTGTCGTGTCATGCGAAGCGCGACACAAATTAATTAATCATTCTAAATTAGAACGACGGCTAATTTCGTATGCGTTATAAATATATTGATAGAACTCTCTAGCAGAATATTGATAAATTTTAGTCTAGACTCTAGACTCTAGGCAGATAAATATGATGTTGATGGTTGTTTTTCAAATTTTGATTTATCTATTTTATAGCAACCGGAAAGGTTAACTTCGACGGATTCTGCAACATTGCTGCCCACTTCCTCGAGGAAGAGGATGCGGAAGCCATGCAACAGGAACTTAAGGAAGCCTTCAGGTAATTTACATTTTAGGACAAAATAACTTTTCGAACTGCCTAGCGATTCCGTATTTTTGTGAGATCGTTATTGGATAAAGGACGTTATCTCTTGTCCGATTTGTGTGATTTTTATGGCTGATATTTGATTTTTCTATGTACAACGTACATTAAATGAATAAATAATCACGCGTACTTGCAAGAATTCGTGTTTAAGTCGATCTAACTTAAAATACGTGACAGTAAATGTGTAAAATTCACAAAAATCTGACAGGAGATAACGTCCGGTTTCTAATAACGTCCGTTATCCAAGATACGGAATCGCTCGGCTGAAAACTTTTTTAGCACCGTTAGGATTTGAAACTCGATGAAACGAAAAAGCGACACCAAAAAGAGACAAACACATACATCTATATGGTTAACCTGCGAGAGAATGAGATAGAATAATCGGTCTCCTCTTTGTACGGTGCTTCGTAGCCTCCCCACTCTTGTCTACTTTAGTTTTCTGAAGGTTTCACTTCTACCGTGTATGAAGTGCACACATATTTTGATAAGACCGATGAGTAGTCAAAATCGTTCCCAGGCACATCAGCCGTGGGCTCTGGCTAAGTTCTCTATTGTACTAACAAAATTTTACGCTTATATTGATGGAAGTAGGAGGAATTGAAATTTTATCAGGTTATTATTATTAACCTGAAAAAATTTTCACTCTTTAAAAAAAAAATCGTGAATTTTCTTTGACCAAAAATCATCTACGGAAAATGTGTTGATAATACCATCGATATATTGTTCTAAAGTCATTCATTGGTTACTTGATAAAATGTTTATTGTTATAATATACTAAATCGGCCATATTACGCAGTAAGTTAACAATAATCTATTGTATAAACATTTATTTTATAATTGCAGATATCGTTAAAATAAAAATTATCTTAATTTGTAACGAAAATAATTCTTACGGTTAAAAGTTCGCACAAAAGTTAGCCATTTACGATAACCTGCTTAAATAAGAGTTAACACATTCAATTGTTTATCTTTTGCACAATACCGTAGGAGAGAAATTTTAATTAATGTGGTTATTGCCCCCAACTCATTAAACAATGATTTTAAAAAAACGCGTAACATACCTTTTCACTTTTTATCAAAAATTAATCTTGAAGGGAAGATAAAAACGTTACCAACAAAATATTTGTAAGAAAAAAGTGGGAGCAAAATATGTTTTCTCATTATTGTGGTGTAATAATATAACGGTTTACTACAAAAAATAATATTAAATTTGATTTAGATTTTATTATTTAAATTAAAAGAGTTCCACGAATTAAACACCAAAACAATTAATAGGTATCTCGTGCGTTCCACTATGTGTAGGTGCCAGTATCAGTGTCTGTCGATATTAACGTTTGATATTACTGTTCCCAGGTTGTACGATCGTGAAGGTAACGGCTACATCACCACCTCCACCCTGAAGGAGATCCTGGGTGCGCTGGACGACAAGCTCAGCTCCAAGGACCTTGATGGCATCATTGAGGAAATTGATACTGACGGCTCAGGAACTGTGGACTTCGACGGTAATTAAATTATTAACTATATTTTACTTTTCTTTATATATTTTTTACTTCTCAGCTCTTCATACAAAGTAGTCTTAAATGTGTCTCATCATGGGATATGAAAAATCACCGGATGTTATAATTATAGGATTTGTAAAGCTGAAAGTATTTACGAAATATTTATTTGACTTGGATGTCAAAAATAAATATTATCAATTTTCCTTATATATATTCTGTTGACAAATAATTAGAGGGGCTTAAATAATTAGTAAAAGATAAAATAATGTATTCAATTAAAGATTCGCAAATTAGTAATCTTTAAATTGATTAGCGGCTCAGATTTAGATCTGTCAGTTTTTGATCTGTTAAAATGTACCGAAAATCGGTTAAAATATATACAAAAGAAATACACAGTTCAATTATAATTTAAATTAAATAAAATTAAATAAAATAATTTAAATAAAATTATTATTAAAATAAAATAATTTTAGTACTTACGTACTTTATCGCTAGTCTGAATTGATCAGTTTCAATTTTCATCACGCACTTACGAGTACAATCGAAATTACGTAGTATGTTTGAAGATGTCAGATTTTTACATAATGTGTATACCACATACAATAAAGCAGAAAAATCTGTTGTTAAATTTTGATAATTCTCAAATATCAAAAAGGATCGTTGTTAGCTCGCAGCATATTTTCCACCAAGAAGCTTTGAAAAATCTATACAAGTGGACATTGCTAACTGTTTTATAATAAGAAAATAGGCCTTAAAATATACTATATATATAAAAAGGGTTAGGAATTTACATGAAGCAAGAAAAGTTATTTTTTATTGTATATGCGTAGGTACATAAGATTAATGAGTCATTTTGTTTCTATTCCCAGAGTTCATGGAGATGATGACCGGAGATTAAGGAGAGACGCCACCACTTAAATAGCTTTAATTCACTTTAACTTATAATTTCATCATTTCCTTAGCGCAATTTTTGTGTTAGTTCCCCTTTTATGTTATTTATTGTATAGAGCATAAAGAGTTTTATAATAAATTTAATAATAAATCTGTAAATATCTTCCAAACATTCTCTGTTTTCTTATTTGATCTTACTTTTCTTTTATAGCATAGTTGCATTATAAGCAAGCATATCCTTTCCTATATTCCTCTCCCTATCCCCTTCCTATAACCCAAAATAAATTTTAAGATATTAAAACTTCATTTCCAATGAACCTTAGCACAAGAAACTTCTGTGGCTTGACTTCAGTTCACTTGTATATTTATCACAGTGTATTATTTAAAATCCGTTTGTTTCTTACAAATACAAATAAATAAGCTCGGCTTGAGAGATATATACGTAGCAACTTGACGAACGAGAATATCTCTCAAGCCGAGCTTAAAAAGCAACTGAAATTCCTCAGAGGACTAGGAATATTTTTGCTGATTTATATAACGCCATTTTCTTGAAAAATCTGTACAAATAAATGTATAAAATATAGGCTTATGACTTTGACTAAGATTTATACTCGTAATTATAACTAGTGACTTACATCTAAGACTTACAACTAGTGACTTAAAACGAGTGACTTTGGGGGTATTTCACCATCCTCCCGTTATCCATACGACAATGAATTTCTTTATCTTTATCTTTATCTTTACTAAGTATAAAATGAAGTCACTCACGCTGTATGTGCGCTTAGATCTTTTAAACTACGCAACGCATTTTCATGCGGTTTTCACCAATAGATAGAGTGATTCATGAGGAAGGTTTTTAGGTATATAATTTTTCAAGGTTTGGTGCAAATTGGTTGAAATACGTAATATATCTGGCCAAGTGACAGCGGGCAGCGGGCAGCGAGGTAAAGATTGATTTAACAGATGGCGTTGGTTATAAAGGTTTCGTTAGCCACAGCAACGTGTGGCTGGGTCAGTTAATTAATAAATAAACCAATAAATACTCGCAACAGGCAAAAAACTCGGCTAACTTATCCGATACATAGCCACGATTCATAGGTTCAAGTAACGAATGGGAAACTAAGACTTTTTAAATAAATAATTCGTATTTAATTAATCGAAAATGTACGTTATCGTATGGAAAATCTATGAGGAGGATGGTGAAATACCCCCTTAATGACATATTTACAACTGTGAGCATAATAATCCTATTTTGTGACTAATAATACCTCGAAAGCGACAAGTGTATAATGTTATTCACACTACTTTTAATGAGTGCTAAGCCTAAAGCAGGGTCTCCTCCGACCTAAAATATGAACATTTGCTTACTAGACGTGGGCAAAATTGAATGACTGAATTAAATGAATAAATTCAATCTTGTAACACACTCGATCTGATTCTCATTTTAAAAATGAATTAAATCTTTATTCCTTACCCTTGGCCTTGCATCTTACGATTTTTTAACAGCACCATATTTATTTTTATTTCGATTAATTTATTTTACAGTTAAATATTTCATGTTATTGAGGTAAGAAAATAATAATGTACTCTATAAATATAATAGTGTTTCGAAGGAATTAAATTAAATATTATACACCTACTACAGGCGATGCGCGCCGCGAAATTGCCTATCACGTGTACTGTGTAGTATCCCGCGCAGTAAATCTTATACCTACAAAAAAACCCCGTAGGCCAGAGTCCCCGTCCCCAATCCAAGTGACAATCCAAATAATTCTGAGCTCCGAGAGTCGCGTCTGTTTCACAGTAGTCCCGCAAGTCCCGCCAGTCATAGTCACGGAGGAATCGTTCCTCCGTGGTCATAGTCCTACAAGCTGTTCGGTCTGTGCAAACTCAATCCGCAACGACCGCAACCCCAATCTCTGTTTCACTTATTCAAGGAATCAAAACATGTATTTCTTATTCATTTGTGACGTCGTAGTCCCACGGGTGCCCGGGTACCACGTGTCGAGTCGATCCGGCCGGTCCGCAGAATGCAAGTTATTCAAGTCACAGCAAGACAAAAGACACTTATTAGTTAGAAGTTCCTAATTCATTTCTTTGATGCCCGCAGAGAATCGGTTCGTCGTTAGTCCCCGCGCGGCCAAGCCGTCATCTTCTTCGGACCCTGAACGTTAATAAAAAGACTAAAAGCGAAAGTTAATCCTATGTTTTTTCTCCCTCACACGTGCGTAAATTGTGATGCAATGCTTGTAGAAACAAAACGATGTTTATCTATATAATTGTTTTTTTATGGTATCTGTCTCTGTCTACTCTATCCGTAAACAAAACATCGAACCGTGATACTGATAAATGATAATCGAGCGATTTGTTCCTTTATATTTTTGAAACAAATTATACGACGCGTGTCGCCAGGTCTTTTAATTAGTTTTTATTCGGCGCATGGTATTAACTTCACCATTGAGGTAGGTGCATTTAAAATATATATATTTGAGTGAAGCTTATTCTAGGTGACCGGTCCGGATATACCTATGAAAGCGCGATAATAGTGTGTTTTTTATGTGAATTCCGCACAAGTCCCGTCTGGAGCTAATGAAACTATGGCATTCCCAATTGGGATATTTTGCGAGGCTGAAGGTAGTGGGAAGTTTAGATCACGTAAAGTGAAACAATTTTAAGTTTAATAAATAAATAAAAATTAGTAAAACTTTAGGGGTTAACCACAAAAACTGTTTAATTTTAAGATTTAATTGCTAGCCTCATATAAACACATTTTTTTTGTCAAAAATTTGTCTTTTGGGCAAAATAATATCTAAGTACACATTGAAATATTTCATTAACCTCGTCGCGCGTCGTTTTTAGTACCTACGATTTTTCAGAACAACATAATTTACCCTAAGAAGAGTGCTTTGCGTAGTGAAAACTTCTTTATCACCGTTGTGATTTGAAACTCGATGTTTTGCGGTTCATCGTAGCCTTTCGGTCTCCGCTTTCGCTTCGTAGCCTCATAATGAAATATAAGCGAGGTTTTTTTTTTTTTTTTTTTTTTTTTTTTTTTTTTTTTTTTTTTTTTTTTTTTTTTTGAATTAAAGGAACGAATAAAATGAATCAATTCAAAAGGCCGAGGGAATCACAATGAATCGATTCACTCCTGGGAATGAGTCTGCCCATGTCTATTGCTTACCCATTAATTACTTACTACAAACATTGCCAATGAGGGCGTGGCCTTGTACATTTTTGTTCGCGTCAGCAGTAAGGCCACGCCCCCATTGTCAATGTTTATAATGTGTAAACACCCCACGTAACTATGTCCACAAAATGATTTAGTATACTTCTAAAGATACAAATATTACAGAGTGTATAATAAGAAAATTGTTGATATTACGAGCGGGTTTATCATAGGTTGGTATGTATCTAATGGCATTAGCTGCATGACTGCGAACAAATGTTTTTTATAACTAACTCAGTATTACCCATCTACACCCGCACAGGAGGCCCCGAGTAAAAAATTCCTACAGGCCTATGTCATCTTTGGGGTTGCTGTGCGGAGGGTCTTAAAGGAAATTCAGGTAAAGAAAAAGGTAGGTAGGAATCTGGGGGTCAATGCATCCTAAAGTGACGGACGTATGAAATATGAACTCATGCCTCCCACTGAGTTGCAAGGCGATGGGTAGGTAGGTTAGCAAACTCGTTCCCCGCCAAGACCTAGACAAACCTCACCCACTTAATCCGGGCACCTCTGCTAAGTCACAAAACAAAGCGAACCATGTGGGGTGACCTAACTATGGCAGGGGTGTTGGTTATCCAATAAATGGTTCCCGGGGCGGCGGTACCCATAAACGCCTCCCAAATTGAAAACGGATTAATGTTACGGAAATTGGATGACATCACTGAACGCAGTTCATAAAAATCATTAGTGCAGCGAGAAGTATGTACCTACTACAATTAAATGGTTTTTGCCTCATATTTTTGTAGCGAATTTTCACGAAAATAACAAAAAAATGAAGTTTTTCTCAATTTTCGTATTTTTGTAGTAAATAAAAGTGAACAGATACCTACTAAAATAGTATCTGATGGTAGAACTGATGTAGTGTCCCAACGAGCTGTAAAGACAAGTGACCCATTTCTAAAATAAATGTTTTCAGAAATAATTTATTTGTGATGAAGAAATAAAATGTTTTAAAGTGATCTTTATTTCCTCGGGAAAAAGCGAAACGCATCAGAAACCAGTGATAATCTTTGGATAAAAATTATGCATTTAGAAGGGTATATTAAGAGGGCATTACCAGAGAAAGCCGGAAATACGTCATTTTCAAAAAAATTTTTAGACGTATTGACTCTTTTCCACAAAAAATTATAAATGGATTTTGAAAGATTGTTCTTTTATCTAGCATTCGTATGTAATAAATTTTTAGTATAATAAGGTTATTCCATAGGTCGTTGGCAGATTTGTTCAATTTTCAAAAAAGTTTTTGTATTATACCACACCCATTTCAAATAATGTAATCATGCAGTAAAATAAATCAATACATTATCTAGCAGAGTTATGTATTAGAATTTTAATTTTAGTTTCAATAAAATCATTAAAAAATATGTACGTACATGTGTTTCTTGACGAAAATTGGTCCATTTGTGTATTTATTTGCGCACTTACAAACTAATATATTTCAGATTTTTTTAACATTCTTATTAAATTTAGACATTATTGAAAAATGATAAATACTTATAATCAAAAAATAACTACAAAAAGTACACTATTTTAATAGTTTTATCATCACGCCTTTCAGCATTTTTGGATGAAGGTATAAATTGAAGCTAATTTGGATTGAAATAAATTCGATATTGAGTTATAATTTAAAAAAGCTGGTACGGAGAATAATTAATCTTTCTCATTGTAACCGCCCTGCACGATCGGAAGAACAACTTTCGACGAAATGTGGATTTTCGTCCGCTGGCTGGTTAAACGCTCTTAAGAGAAAGTGATGGAGTGCATTAATCTATGACCATAACAGGCTGTGTGTAGTTTTAGTTCTCAGATATAAATAATTGTGCATTGAATATTTGAAATTGGAAATTAGGCTATCCGCTCATGGAGAAACGGAAAAAAAACAGTTAGCCACGCAAACGCAACCTCCTGAACAAAATCGATATTTTTCTGATTTGACATATCGCAGATTACTCGAAAACAGTGCTGGTCGCCGCGGCAGTAGCGTTTCAGTTGCATGTTGCATTGTTGACAGGTTGCCACGGTAGCGGTTCACGACCTGTCAAGTTTTCTAGTAATCTGCGATATTCAAATCAGAACAATATCGATTTTGTTCATTGCGATTGCGTCGCCAACTGTTTTTTTTTCAGTTTCTCCATGAGCGGATGGCCTTTATTATCTTCTGATGATTGTTGTAATTTGTGGCCTACTGAATGTAGATGAGCATCCAAATTCCTTGGATATAATATATTTTTGAATTGTATTATTTTAGTGGTAGGTAGTTTTTTTAGAGTAGGTACAGTTTTTCAGCCTTTATGGACTGAAATTAAGGCACTGAAGTGTGCTCTTAACATTTTTGTTTGACAAGGTCAAACAAAATTGTTTGCTAGTCCCAAACAAGCCTATTTGGGGATAGCGATCAAAGGGTGTTGAATGTGAATTGGCGGTATCATTTTTCTTTCTCGAGCATATTGAGCACGTTTACAATTTTACAAGCCTGTCTGGCGACTAAGGGTTGAAGGGTCTTGAATGTGTATTGGTAACATCATTTTTTTTACTGAGCATATTGAGCATATTAACAATTTTAAATATTTATTATTAATTTTTTTAAACTTTATGAGTAAAATCTCAAATTATAATATTTAATTAAATGAAGACAATATTAGCGAAACTCAATCGAAATCTGGAGAAATCTTGTAATCATATATAAAGATAGCAGACAATAATATGTGCGTTAAGTGAATGAAGATAGTGTTGGTGTTCTTAGTCGAAGTATGATACAGTTAAAAGTGACCGAATTAATATGGGTTCCGTAGCTTAATCGGTAGAGCTGTTTCCATGTAAGAAAAGGGTTCTGGGTTCGAGTCCCAGCGGAGCCAATATCTCTTCTGATTTTTCTGTCTCCAGATTTCGATTGAGTTTCGCTAATATTGTCTTCATTTAATTAAATATAACAATTTTAAAGCCTGTCTGGAGTCTAGGGGTCGAAGGGTCTTGAATGTGTATTGGTGACATCATTTTTCGTCTCGAGCATATTGAGCATATTAACAATTTTAAAGCCTGCCTGGAGACTAGGAGTCAAAGGGTCTTGAATGTGTATTGGCGACATACTTTTGCTTTCCCGAGTACATTAAACATGTTAACAATTTTCCAAGATTTTCTGGTACTAGGGGTCGAAGGCTCTTGAATGTGTTTGGCGAAACCATTTTTCTTTAGATATCACTTCTTGATATTATTTGTTCAGTAGGGTTCAGTTTATTTTTATTTTTATATAAAATGTAGGACAAAAAAGGTTACAAGTAGGTATTACATAATAATATGTAGCTCATATTGTAATCAATTATATTTAAGAAGTTAAAAGATGTTTCGAGCTTAAATAATATGTACCACATATTTTAATCATATTATACTAGCAATTAGGCTGCAAGGCCCTGCCGGCGGCTTTTGGTTCGGCTTCGCCAAGTTAGTGTTGGTGATCATTATGTAAATCTAATAGGAACTGGTTCCGAAATTAGCCCATTCCTTGTATTCATTGTCAACGTGTCAACCAGTGATCGCAAGTCACCGCAAAAAAGTAACCGGGACGGACGATGACGTCATATGTAATATACAGCCCCTTGATGCAACTGAGAATTACCGTAAATCTTCCGAAATCCGGGAGATATTCCAGGTTTACAAATTCGTAGACTGGTTCGGAACTGGTTAGGAACTGGTTCCGAAATTAGCCCATTCCTTGTATTCATTGTCAACGTGTCAACCAGTGATCGCAAGTCACCGCAAAAAAGTAACCGGGACGGACGATGACGTCATATGTAATATACAGCCCCTTGATGCAACTGAGAATTACCGTAAATCTTCCGAAATCCGGGAGATACCGGTTACCGATTACCTAGGAAGAGAACTTTCCTTTGCATCTTGCCGACGACATTTGACGAATTCTTGAATTAGAAACCGAACTACAATGGTATCTTTGTCTGAAAATTCACGTACACGGATGTTTATATGGTGCGACCGGTAAGGCGTGATGTCGGACATGCAATCGAAGTCGGGTTCTGAAATTCCACCACGCAGATGCTAGCCTATTAATACCGTTTGATGATTGATGACAATGATTTAAGAAGTTAAAAGATGTTTCGTGCTTAAAGTTTGTTAAAGAACATTTGGAAAATATGCATATTTCCTGCAAGCATCAGCTAATTAAAGCAGGGGCGTCATCGTTGGTAAATTAATGCTACGCCTTGGAAGAATCAAAAATCTGTGTTGGCGGCCTCGCGCGAAATCATGCGGAAAATAGAATCCTATTTTAGCCAGAATGTCTGGTATTGATAATAAATCGTAGTGTCACGGTACCCAGAAATAATAATATTAGAAAAAGACCATTACAATACAAATTTTATAAAAGAAATAAAGCACAAATAACTTCGTAACATTTATTTTATTTCGAACATTTTACATAGATAATAATATCATGTGAATATAAATTAACAAATTGTACACATTTAATATAATTTGACGCAGAAAATATTATAAAATATGTTTTTTATGTACATATCGATGGCACGTTTTTTTATAAAGATGGTAGCGTTGTTGCGATAGAAAATGAATAAATTGTTCATTCACTACATGGCACATTTTATTTCACAACGCAATAATTAGAATGTTTATTTGGTTTTATTGACTCATAATTAAATAACTATAAATCCCAGTACTCCGTAGGTAATACGGTAAATGCTTTAACTTAAATCCTAGGGCCTTACTAATACACATGTTTTAAATTTTGCACAAAATAGATCAACAAGCATTAATTTTTAGTAATTGTTTGTTTAAAAAATTTAAAACATGTTTATTAGTAAGGGGGTATATATATGAGGTCCGCACACACAACGTCATCAAATAATTAAATTTTATAATGTAAGCTTTCTTATGATACGTTTTACTGTGAACATTAAACGGTCTACTCACCATCCGATTTAAAGCACTGCTTGCAGGACTGCATGCAGAACCCCCGAACAAATTATTATTATTCCAGCGGCTCGACAAAAGGAATATTAATATACTTTTGAATGTATCTATAACTATAAACAATATTTCTTTGTTAGAAACTAGTGTTCTAACAAAGTAGTGTTCTAACAAGTAGTGTTCTAACAAAGTTCTGAAACTATCATTCCATAGATAGTTTCAGAACTATCATTCCATCCTCAGGGTAAAAATGTAATAATTATTTGTATTTCTTGGGCACTGACTATGTAACAATTTCTAGACATTTTTGTTTTGAAAAATGTAATAACTTGACATTACAAAACAGTGGGTGAGCACAATGTATTAGGTACTAAATGTAGTGATGGGGAGCACAATGTATTAGGTACTATATGTAGTCTAAAATGGGACTGTTAAATAATATTTTTGTTTATTGACAATGGACTAATAATTATTAACGATTTTTTTATATATTTCTAAGGCTTTTAAGATATCTAAGCGTTTAAGCTATGTTATATAACGCTTAGATAACTTAGAAGCAATATGAACAAAATCCTTAATAATTAAAAACAATTTAAAAAAAAACTTCATTTTGTCGATTTGAAACCGGTTGGCGTAAATAAAAAATGTATAGTTGTTCTAACAAAGAAATATTGTTACATTTATTTGGTATAATAATAATTCAGCTGGCGGTGTTGCCTACTAACGATCCGATTTGCAGAGAATGCATACAGTCTTGTATGCAGTGCTTTTAATAGGATGGTGAGGAGGCCGTTTTAACAGTTATTAGGTTTATATTATGTCTAAAACTACTTGACATAAACCGATAGAAGTGTGTTGTGGGCGTGTCTGCGCATTTTTTCCGTAATTTTGGTAAAATTGATAATCGATTTTATTCCCCTGTCTGAGGTCTAGAAATCGAACAGTCTGATCGTTTTCTTCCAAATTGATATAGATTACACTTCTAGTAATTATTCGTTCATAGTCTAAAATTGAAACCGTCTAATCTAGGCAGAATTTTTGACGCTGTGTGTAGGTTATCGACAGACCTTAACTCTAAATGGTATAAAATGCAGTCTTTTGACGGTTTGAAATATCATGAAAACTTGATAGCAAACACTGTGACTGAAACATACATCAGTAAAATGATAACGTGTATCGTGATTGGTAACATGTTATGAACACTGGATCCTTTGGACGGCAGGGTATGCACCTCTGTCGCAACAGTCAGAGAACTTAAACTCAGTTCACTCGCTATTCTAGCACTGTGTCTTCTCACAAGGCTAGCCAGCTTCTCTGCTTCCCTAACACAAGCTTCGATCTGAAGATCCGAAGCTTTCTTCTCACTACTTTGCACCATGACAAAAATGTCCAATTCAACTGTGAGAAAACCTCTCACGACGCATTCTGCCACTTGCACTTGTCTTTGAAGGGAATTAAGCACAGATTTTAATGTCAGCGACGTGAGGGAGTTCCCTCTTAGAGCGTATAAGGCTCTATCTATTTGTTTTCTCGAGTATAGCAGTTTTAGGGCTCCACCACAAACTGGGCAGCAAGCTCCGGGCGGGGTGTAGCCCAGGCAGTCCTCCCTGACCAAGGGCGGGCACGTCACGCGATCCAGCAGGCACTTGTTACTCATGGGCGGAGTAAGCATGCCCACTGCCACGCAGACCCCCGTGTAGTCCACGCTGACGAAGTCTGCCCACGCGGCGCACTCCGAGGAGTAGGTGTTGCCATTTATTCCACACACCGTTCCGACCTAGAAATAACAAAATATTTAAAGAAAAAGGAAAATTGAAATGAATCAGCCTTTAATGACCTCCGTTAGAGATTGGTGAGGTACGTGATAGAAAACCCAGCTACTCGAAAAAAAGGCATTTCGAGATGCAAAGTCCCACGATTTTACAACTGTCGATTTTGTATGTTTATATTTTTACCCAGTATTTGTGTGGTCTTACCATACCTCAACTCTACATTAAATCAAACCAAGTGTTATTTCGTAATAAGTAACTTGAGATGTGTAAGAGGACATTTGTGTCTTTAATAATTTACATAATATTTTATCGGAAAATATACAGTTTTTGCGTAAATTTGAACCAATGTTAAAATCACGTAAAATTTTTCTGATATAGAATCCCTTACTTCCATTCCGTGAATATATTTATTTATTTAATAACACCCTTTTTAGGGGCTTTTACATATGAATAGTTTATAGAATTATGTGAAATTCTGTTATCTACTATTACACAGTTTTTATTTTATTTTTATACGTAACTGAACAGCCCCAGTAACATGTTTTGTTTTAAATTTATTAAATGATAAATTGAAGATGTCCACCGACTCTGCAAAATTATTATCCTCCATTAATAATTGATGAATACATAATATTAAAGTAGTTATTTCTGAGTGTTTAAGTCACGTAGTGTCCACAGAAAAACCAAAATAACCATATATAAGACCATTGTTAGAACTGTATTGGCATATGGATGTGAGGCGCTGACACTGACGGTAAAGATGGCTGATATGCTGGATACTTTTGAAAGAAAAGTGCTGAGAAGAATATGTGGACCCGTGAAAGAGGGTGAACAGTGGCGCATCCGGCACAATACAGAATTGTATAATATATATAAGGCACCTAGCATCTCAACACATATGAGACTCCTCAGGCTGAGATGGGCTGGGCATGTACAAAGAATGCCGGATACTCGCGTCCCAAAAAGAATTTTGACTGGACACCCAGGTGGAAAGAGAAAAGTGGGAAGACCCAGACTGAGGTGGGAAGACGAAGTAAGAGGGGATGCAGCACAGCTTCTCCAGGTACCAAATTGGAAGTCAGCCGCTGAGGACAGGAGGAGTTGGAGGCGACTGTTGCAGGAGGCCAAAGCTCGATATGGGCTGTAGTGCCATCGAAGAAGAAGAAGAAGAAGAAGAAAGTAGTTATTTCTGCACTGAAAATCTCATATTCTGGTTTTGGTGGAAACTAAGTAAAACTCAAAAGTAACGGAATGGAATGCATAAAAAATGATTTAAAAAAAACACATCGAAACTTTGACGAAATTGCCCAGGGGGACAAGGGAGGGGAACTCGGGAGAGGGGGCCCGCGGGATGGGTTGGGGAGGGGAACCCGGGAGGTGGGAGGGAAACTCGGTAGGGTGGAGGGGAACTCGGGAGGGGAGAGGGGAGCTCGAGAGGGGGATCCGCGGGAGGGAGGAGGTGATTATGGGAGGGGGGAGGGGAACTCGGGAGGGGGGATCGCGGGACGGAAAAGGGGGGGGAGTAGAGTGAGGAGAAGGAAGGTGGAGGAGGAGTGGGAACGCGAAAGGGGAAGGGGACGCGGGAGAGGAAGGGGAGGTGGAAGATGAACGGGACGAATGGGAAAGGACGCGCAGGGAGAAACAATTTCGTTATTAAATGGCAAAGCAACGAATGCTGGGTTGGTACCCGGCATATATATAAATGCTAGTAGGTATATAAATGAAAATGAATCGCCGAAATGTATGTACGCGCATAACTTCCGAACGACTACACCAAATTGGATAATTCTTTTTTTGTTGTGTTTGTTATTGCCAGGACAAGGTTTGTATATAACTACTGGTGAGCTCTGGCATTATAAAATTTGAATACAAAAATTTCAATAGGTGGCACGTGAGCTATTTGAAAACTAAATGTACCAGAACTGAATGTATGGAATGCGGGAGGGGGGATAGGAACTTGGGTATTGGTGCCGCGGGAGGAAAGGGACGGGAACCAGGGAGGGGGAAGGGAACCTGGGAGGGGGGAAGGGAATTCGGGAGGGGAGTTGGCGGAACGGGGGAAGAGGAATGGAGTGGGGAGTCGGAAGGTAGAGGAGGCGGAGTGGGAACGTTTGAGGAGAAGGGGACGCGAGAGAGGAAGGGGAAGCGGAAGGTGAACGGGACGAATGGGAAAGGACACGCAGGGAGAAACAACTTTTTGTTGAACGGCATAGCAACGCATGCCGGGCACCAGCTAGTATATAAATGAAAATGAATCGCCGAAATGTATGTACGCGCATAACTTCCGAACGACTACACCAAATTGGATAATTATTTTTTTTGTGTTCATTATTGTCAGGACAAGATTTTGTATAAAACTACTGGTGAGCTCTGGCATAATGAAATTTGTATACAAAAAATTGCAATAGGTGGCACGCGAGCTGTTTGAAAACTGAATGTATCGGGACTGAATGTATGAAATGAGGGAGGGGGGAGGGGAACTCTGGTAAGGGGTTCACGGGAGGGGGGAGGGGAACCCGGGAGGGGAACTCGGGAGGGAGGTCGCAGGGCGGGTGAAGGGGGGAAGTGGGGTGGGGAGAGGGAATGTGGAGAAGGCGGAGTGGGAACGCGGGAGAGAAAGGGGAACGGGAAGGGGTAGGGAAGAATGGGAAAGGACACGCAGGTAGAATTTCTATATTAAATGGCATAGCAACGCGTGCCGGGAACCGGCTAGTTGACAATAATTAAAAAAAAAAAATTGGAGCAGTTGTGACTCTTGTGCAACGTAGCAATAATTTACAATATATTTTTTTTAAATATATATTTTGGAACAGTTGGGACTCTTGTTCAGTATTCACATAACAATAAAAAAATATTCGAAATTTCAAAAATTTTAGTATGAAAGTATTCGGTCAACCTATAGATTTCACCAATACGAAACAAGCAAGTCGTAGATATTCAAAGTTCGTATTCAATTCATCATTTCAAACTGTTTGATTTAGAGCGGCGCGGACACGTCTTATTCTGGCCGCTCTTCGGGCCGCAATGAGCTGTGAAAAATCTGTTACGGCGCTATGATAAAAGTGGTGAAATGCGACGCTGTAAATATTAAATATTAAATACTTCCAACAATTATTTTTCGATCAAAATTATTTATGATTTGTCAATAATGTCTTAGCAAAATAAGTATGTAAAAAAATCAGAAATATATGTATTAGTTTATTAGTCCGCAAATAAATACACAAACTGACTAATTTTCGTCAAGAAACACACGTACGTATATATTTTTTAATGATTTTATTGAAACTAAAATTAAAATTCTAAGACATAACTTTGCTAGATAATGTATTGATTTATTTTACTGCATGATTATATTATTTGAAATGGGTGTGGTATAATACAAAAACTTTTTTGAAAATTTAACAAATCTGCCAACGACCTATGGAATAACCTTATTATACTAAAAATTTAAAAAAATTCTAAAATTTTATTACATAACTATGCTAGATAAAAGAACAATCTTTCGAAATCCATTTATAATTTTTTGTGGAAAAGAGTCAATACGTCTAAAAACTTTTTTGAAAATGACATATTTCTGGTTTTCTCTACCTATGTCCTCTTAAACAATGCTCTAATACGAGTAGTTAAATGGATTGAAGGTATTCACAAACCTGCAGACACTTTGTGGAGCACTTGCCCAAGTAGGCCAGCTGCTTCCCAGCGCTGATCATCTGACATGCGTTGGAGTGAGTGAATCCAGTTGTGTCGCAAACTGGTTCATTCGGGTGATGGGCACACGTGGATGCGTTCACTGGAGAATTAAATATAACATATTTTATAACATTAACTCGTCCCAGGAGGCCAACAGTAGGAAAATAATTTCTCTCAAGACCATGTCATCTTTGAGGATGGTATGTCTAGGGTCTTTCTAAGTAAAGGGAGGAGAATAAGTTTTGGAAATGGAAAAGGTAAGAGGGATGGGAGGGATCCTGGGGGAATCCAGGAGTAACGTATGAATCCATTTCTCCTATTGCGGTGCAAAGCGTTCGGTGTAGAGAGTCCGTCTGGAGAGGTTGGAAGGTCTCTCCGACCTGGATAAACCTCAACCCATGAACTTGGGAACCAAACAATGGGTTGACCTACGAAAGAGGTATTGGTTATCCAACATGGGCGGCAGTACCCGTAACCGCTTCCTAAATCGAAAATGAAATACAATTAAAAACATATTGTTTAGGAAGGCCGAAAATAGGTGTGCTGTCGGCTTTACGAGCTTGGACGAAACACCCTATTTTCCACAATATTTATATATGTGAAGCAGCGCATGTTGCGGGATTGAAAAACTGTAGGGGTTATAAATGTGTGGCGCAATAAATTAGTGCTGCGCCTAACATTATCATTTTACAATAAATGTGTTATTTCGTGTTCAATTATTATAAGTAAATTGATAATTATAGTATCCATTATTTCATCAGTTATGTGGTTATCATTAATCAGATATGTAGAAAAGTAAATTACCACAAATGTACTGCGGACACGGCCTATGCATCAACGAAAGGCAAACAGTTGGGTTAGGAAGGCACGTAGAGTTGGTAGAGCACGGAGATTCGTCGCATGGCTTTTTGGATGAGCAGGGCCCGAATTCTATATCAGCGTCTCCCAGACCCGAGCACCTAAAATAATTTCATAAGCAAGTTTACTCGTAAATTTGACAGTCTCCGCCAAAAATTACCTTCAAGAATTATTTGTAAAGACCGGCCAAGTGGCCAACCTGTTGGTAAAATTGACTACATTATTTCAAATCATTTTTGGTCAGCAGAAAAACACAACGTTATGTTGTTGTACTCAGGGCTGGGCAAAATACATGCTTTGCTGTAATTGAAATACAAATTACAAAATACTTTTTCACATGTATTTAAAATACGAAATACAAAATACTTTCAAGTCGTGTATTTGAAATACAAAATACAAAATACAGTATTTTAACCATTTTTTAATTTCAAATACAAAATACAAATTACAAAATACAAAATACATTTGGTTTTGGTAGAACCTTTGGTTGCAATAAATTGTCGTAAGTGCCCTTATGTAAGGGTGCGTTTCCACAGAAGCAAAGCTGAGCAGAGGGAAACAGAGACGTGCAAAAATTGACCAATCGTATTGTTCAGAAGACATATCTCGTCTCCGCTCCACATGTAAAGTTTTGTGGTATAGGACTTAGGTGTTGATAATAATAATAATTTTTATAATAACACTAGCTGGTTCCCGGCATGCGTTGCAATGCCATCTTCAAAGAAATAAATTGTTTCTCCCTACATGTTTTTTCCCGTGCGTCCCCGTTCCCCTCCCACATCCCCTTCCCCTGCCGCGTTCCCCTTCCACCTTCCCCGCCTACCCACTCTCCTCTCCCGCTCCCCCGTCCCGCCAACCCCCCTCCCGCGTTCTATAAATTCACTCCCAGTACATTCAGTTTTCAAACAACTCGCGTGCCAGCTATTACAATTTTTTTATTCTATTTTTCATTTTTCACATATTAAAAATATACATTTTTGTATATTATACGAAACAATCAATCAAATCTAACATGGGCACATATTTAAAATATCTATAATTTCAATAGACAATTCTTTTCTTACAAAAAAAACAGCTGCCTGCTAAATTCAATAGTCGTTAAGTTTTCTGAAATTATCCAATTTTCTGCTTAATTTTCTTAATTTTTCTATCCGTAAGAACCTTCTACAAAGTATTAGAAAACTTTAAAAAAAATCAAAGAAATAGGTAAAGTCGTTCTGAAGTTATGGAGTGACCAAGGGAATCAAGGATTCATTTTATATGCATAGATGACATTTGTATAGCGCATGTTTGTGTTATTTCACTTCAAGTGCGCTCTACAGTTAAAAATAATCTAGTATTCAGTCAAATTATTCCTGTAGTGCTTGATCTAATACAATGATATACAATCAAAAGCAATGACAAGTATAATATAATTTGATACAAAATGTACAGTAACAGTGCTATTATAGCACAGGAGAATAATAATAACTAGCATGACATAAAAAAAATGTACAGTACATTACAAAGCAATG